>OX443563.1:8970508-10236171 GCA_949372485.1 Cheilosia soror
ACAATGCCGGATTGTAACTATACGTAAGATTGAATTTCAAAAAAAAACAGTGATGCCCTGCATTATCGCTTAAAAAATAAATGACGAAAAAGCGGAAGAAATGAAATATGCAGCAGATGGCCTAAGGTGCGCATCGTCGAAAATAAGAAAAAAAAATCTTCGTACAGAAAAGTAGAAAAACTACAAAAAAACCCCAAAGTTTAAGATAAAGAAAGAATAAGAAGACAAAGTAGAGATACGAAGACTAAAGAGTCGGCCGACCACTTTTTACATTATTTCAGCTGAAGTGGTAGGTACCTTCTTCGGGTACCACCACTGTACCCTTAACACGAACATGCGAGTCTCTCTACTCTATATCGTCTCATTGCTTCAGCCATTTGTTTGTATGACCGTCTTTCTTTTGATGTTGCATTTCACGCTATAGTGTAGGATGTATTTTTAGAGGCGAGTTTTTGGGTATACCCTCCTTTGTGGAGAAATTCAGAAGCAAATTTTGATGGACGACTGATGCGACGCACGGTGGTGAGGTTGTTGTTATTTTTAGTCGATCGATTCGATTCTTTTCTAGGTCTTCTTGCATTTGATAGCCTTGAATTTGGCAAGGTAGATATGTTATTGCATTTCTTCTTGTTGTTGTTCTGTATTTGGGATCATACTCTCTGACTTGGGAGTACCTACCTTCACATCCCTACATATATCCGATTTTTTATTTGGGTTTGGAAGTTATCACTGCATTTCGTTTATTTTGAGTTTTGTATGTTTCTTACAAGACTAATGGCAGAGCTCTAAAGGTTCATCAATCTAGCGGTTATTGGATTGCTGTCCTTTGGAAATTCAGCTGAATTTTGTCGGTTGGAGTTTACAAATAGTTGACAGTATTTGGAGCCCGGTTTAAGTTTTGGTATTCCAATTTGTATACACACATTTATGATGGTCAAAAAGTAAGCAAACAGTTGGCCTATATAGAATCTGGGCATAACTTCCCGACACCAATCAGTTTTTTTTAGCGCCGAATTCAAACGACTGAATTACTGTCATTTAGCCAGCACTTTTCAGCCACCACTTATCCCTGGATTGCATTCAACCGGATAGAGTAAAATTTACCAACTAAAACTTTTGGAAGACATTTCTCGAGTGTCGAGTCTTCAACAACTAAGGAGATCCTGTATAAAATTTGAAGCTTGGACTTTTTGTAAAGTGGGAGAAGATAATATCCTCGGTCGCTTCGAGAAGAAGATTCGATAGGGTTGGGGTCGATTAACCGCTTTTAAAAATACCGATTCCAAAAAAATCGATCAACAAAATACCGAAAAAAAAATATCGATTAAGAAAAATCTCGACTGAGAATAAGTCGATTTTTTAAAATGTCGAAATAAGACCAAAGTGAGATACGTATGCAACCCCCCTGCTTGTGGTCATTGTAGGATTTGGAGTGGGTGCAAGTTTGGGTATATGCAAAGTTTATATTATGTTGTTTGCTTAATTTTCTGGGTGAAGTTAAATTGAAGTTACAAGAAGAAAGACCGACAGTCGACAAAAAAAGTCGACATTTTAATTGTCGAGATTTTAAATTTTCGATATTCTTAAAAGTCGATAAAAATTTTGTCGAGATTTTAGCGAGTGGCAAAATCGACATTTTTTTTGTCGGCAATTGGTACGTATCCCGATTCGATGTATAATATTCGGTCCTGTCGATCGATCGAGAACTGTGATTGTCGATTGCGATCAATATTTGTCGATTTGACAGTCGCTTGTAGTCGATTACAAATGTCTGATCGATGCTTTCCCTAGGAAGTGAAAAAAAATTGTGCGTACGAATAGCTAAACTCAATCGACAATTGTCGTGACGAACGTTGATCGATAATCACAATAAGGGCCTGAGTTTGGACGGAGTAAGAGATTTAACGACAAACTATATACGAGATGTACAGCGGCATCATTCTGGTCAAAAAATTCGGCATCACTTGTCTAAGGTGGTTGGGGCCTAGAGTGAGTGGGCAGTGGGCACAAATGCTCTGGCACGTACAGCCTTACTTCAGATAGCTAAGGATATTTGTAGGTACACAGCGTTACCTTTGGAAATTCATACAAGGAAAATGTTCTCCTTACAAAACTCCAGCAGCATTTTGCAAAAATATAGGTACTGTTTTTAACCTTGAAGCCCAGTATCCTGCTCGCGCTAAATTTTATCTCCCATACAAAAATGTATTATAATAAATTTTGACATTTTCGAAACAAAACAAATTTTCAATTGACTATTTCGTGGAATACTTGATAATCGATGTAAGTGAGTAGGAAAAAAGTGAAAAAATAACAAAAATCAAAATACATGTGGCAAAAAAATTTGGGTGTGTGTCCTATCTATATCCTGTACAACGAATTTAGCGAGCATTTATCTGTGCTGTGGAGAGAAAAGAGCTCGCTAAAATTAAGCGCGAGCAGGATACTAGGCTTGATGGTTTAGTCAAACATTATTATTAAAAAAAATGGCTGCAAAAATTGAGTAATTACCTCTTGATAGGAAAGTATGTGAAATAGTCTTATAACCGTCATCCGGCTGTCAAAAAGGTGTCCAATGAACCATTAATTTAAGTATGCTAAAGGTAGCCTGCTGCTCTTCGCATTTACAGTTAGAGACACAGCTTCGAGACACGACTCGACTACGTAACGAAATGTCAGATAGAACGACGTAAGTGTCATTTCATTATACTGAAAGGTTTATGTTGAAGCGGATGGCTCGCTTCGCTCACTGCAAAGGCTTTAAACTCCAGTAAATCATTCTACGGAGTGTCTATTTGGCCGTGGATTTTGCACTTACTGACATGTACCGCTGTTCGCGACACGACTACGTAATTAATGTAACGTAATCATATTTGGCTGCAGGAAATAAGGCCCCAAAAGAGAAAATTAAATAAGGTCCCAAATCTGACAGTAAACCCAAGCAGGGGGTTACATACGTTTTCGTTTCTTCTTTTGGGGTCTTTTCATTAGGAAATTAAGCCCCAAAAAAAGAAATAACACCCCAAATTTTATTAAAAATCGTTGTTGTTGTTTTCTGCCATCATATTTTCATTAAAAACTGTTTATAAAGATAAAAGTTGGGTCCTCAACCTACAGCATAATGTCCGAAAATGATTATGCTGAAGTTTAAAGTCTTTGCCGCGAGCGAAGCGAGCCACATACCCCAAACGAAGTGGCTATTCGCACGTTCATTTTGACAGATTTTGTACCTAACTGACGTTTACCGATTTTCGGGAAACGACTACGTAATCAACGTAACGTAATCCTATTTTCATTAAAAACGGTTTATAAATAAAAAAGTTGGATCCTAAACGTACGGCATAAAGTCCGAAAATGATTATGCTGAAGTTTAAAGTCTTTGCCGCGAGCGAAGCGAGCCACATACCCCAAATTGACGCAATATAAACTTTGACATTTCGTTACGTCGTAGTCGTGTCCCGAACAACGTCCGAATACCAACACCCATAATTTTCGGACATCAGTCTGTACTGTACGTTGTGACATTTTTGTTACGTGGATTACGGCCGTGTCCCGAACCCTTACGTATATGTCAGTTAGAGACGGGCGAATAGCCACTTCTACTAAATGTAACCCTGTTGAAGATAGGTACCTTACCTACACCTACACCCCAATCAATTTGACAACTGGAATATGTACTGGAACTGGATATTAATTACAAAATTGTTCAATTCACGGACTGACTACGAGAGTTCGAAAAGATCAAAAATCACCATTAACCGTTAATTTAATTATTTCGAATGCAAAAACAATGACCGAATGACACTGTTTCCATCACAATAAAATTTGAAATACGAATTGCTATAAATCCTTTTCCACTGTCAGATATTTGATTATGATTTATTTAATATTTTACTTTCATTAATATTTTTGTAACTTACCTGAGAATTGTTTATATCCACCGAGTATTTTGTGCTTCCACCATTTAACGATGTTTCCCGCCATCTTTGCTGAGTGATTTATTTGTTTACTTTTGTTTTCGGTTTCTTCAAAAACGTAATAATGTTTCACCGAAAGGTTTTTGGTTTGACGTTGTTTACTTCTTTAATCCTATCAGACGACGACGATGACGATGGCGACGAAGACACGACGCTATATAGAAATATCCTTCATTTTCCTTCTTTTTTTTTTTCTCAACCAACAAGTGTGATGATAAGTGTTGATTTGTTGTTGTCTGCTCTTTCGTCCTTTCGAGTTATTCCATGGACAGGTACTATTTCTAGTGTATTCTTAGGGAGGGGTTAATTCAATTTTCACTAAAAAAAAAACTTTGCACAGATTTTTGAAATTTTCCCCCGAAAATGCAATTTTTCATTTATAAGTGCACGAAAACCAAAATACATCAAAAGAGCATCAATTCCCATCTACGTCGAAAGGATTCAACTTCAATTGATTTTTATTTAATAAATTTTTCTGCTTATGTATTTTGAAACTACACCCACGTTATTTTGTTAGAGCTGTTTATTTTTTTCACAAATTTCCCAATGCACGCGAACGCGACATTTCACTTTGCAGGGTGGAAAATAAAGCAAAAAAAAATATATACATAACGTACGACGTATCTACGAGAAACAGATGTTTTCGACCGATTGTATCTATTTTGCCTGATTTTCGTTAGTATTGGTTTGGTTGTAAAATTCTGGGTAGACTCCCTTTTGTATCGAATGGGAGTTATTGATTTAAAAGTAGAGACTATTTTACTGAGCGTAAAGCGGAAGAAAAGGGAATAAATGCAAGTCCTCTAATTCCTTCGAAATATAATATCTGACAGACGCGCGTTATAATCCACTCTCTCCAACGAACTGACACGGACTGAAATTCAATTTGCAAGGTGCGATGGAAAAGTCACTCCTCTACTCTGTGCCGAATGGGATTACTTTATTCGGTAGAATACTTTTTCGCTGAGTGTGTTTTTGTTTTCATGTTCGAAACGAAACCCAATTTCGATATCGAAAGAGAGCACGAAAATGTTAAAGAAAGAGAACGCGACTGACAGATGGGAATTAAGAGAGAGATATGTGGAAATATATTTACTAGGGATACCATGCCACAGCAACTTAGGTGTCATGTCAAATTTATTATAAGAAGATACGTTGCATTCAACGCGTTAGTTGAATAAAGACAAAAACAAATCATAATGTTTGCAAAGGCTGTTTTATATTTGATTTATTATAACAATGGATAATCTGCAGTCTATTTAAATATTCCACTTAAATATATGGTACCTCCTAATAGATAAATAGGTATAGAAATTTCTACCAATGTGACTTTGTAAAATTTAATCTGGTCCTTAAAAATGGTTAAGCACGTAGATAGGTCTACGTGGGTATGTACCGCCAGATGTATTTCATAAGTGCGTTTTTTTTATATCGCCATTTTTCGCTATATTACCAGTTTTACGGCTGCATAAGCCGATTTTCCGAAATGGCGCCCAACACAGGGCCTGTTTTCGGAATATTTTTTTAATTTAATGTACTAAAATGTATTAAAATTAATGTAATAAATAAATTTCTTAGTTTAACTTGTAGTAAGTATATATTTGTTTTAATTGACTTATATTTATTTGAATTTAAAATTACAAAAATTGTCTGCCAATATCGGCGTGTACTCGTTCAGCGATCAGAATAATAAGAGCTGACATGGCTGACCTACATATTGGTACAGTAACGAGTAAAATTTTATATTTATACTACAAACTATTGGTTCGCGTCGGCGCAGTAGCGCAGTGGTTAGTGTGTTGGACTACTGTGCGAGGGATCCCAGGTTCGATCCCCGGAAAAACCCAAATTACATCTTAAAGTTTTTTCTACTGCGCCACCTCTCGCGAACGTCTGACAAACATCCGAGAGTATGCCTGTCATGAAAAAGCTTCTCAATTGAGCCGTTCGGACTCGGCATAAAATTGTAGGTCCCTTCCATTCGTCCTAAAAATAAAAACTCACACAAAACGAATGGTTGCGAGAAGCTAGGCCTTGGGTGTCACCCGCCTGTTGCGCCACTTATTTATATTTATTTATTTATTGGTTCGCGTTAAAGTTAGTTATAGTCCGACTGTACTCTCCTACGCCGATGATATTGACATAATGGGTAGAACACAACGAGCTGTCACTGGTACCTTTGCTATGAAAGAAACGGAAGCGGCGGCAATGGGTTTAGTGGTCAACGAGGGCAAAACCAAAAATGTTCTGGCAACAAGAAGGGACATCCAGCATCGTAATATCGGGGAAAACGTCTTGATTTACAGCTACAACTTTGAGTTAGAAAGGGATTTTGTCAACCTCGACTCTGCTATAAATTCTGACAACAACATTTCAGAAGAAAATAAACGAAGAATAACTCTTGCCAACCGCTTTTTCTTTGGGATAATAAGATGGTATCTGATCTGAGTATAGTAGAGCCCTATCCCGAACAACTAAGGAGATTCTATATAAGACGTTGATCATTCCAGTCCTGCTTGAGATGAAGCTTGAACTCTATCTAAAGCGGATGTCGCTTCTAGAGAAAGATTCTTCGTAAAATATTCGCTCCCGTTTTCGTTGACGGGGTTTGGAGAAGTAGATTCAACGTCGAACTATACAAGCTGTACAGAGACAACGACGTGGTCAAAAAACTGCGAGTCAGTCGTCTAAGATGACTAGGATTTGTAGAAAGGATGGAAACAAATGCTCCTGCCCGTAGAGTTTTCGAATTTAACCCGGAGGGACAACGCAGTAGAGGAAGACCTCGCCTTAAGTGGCGCGACCAAGAAAAGTGTTCATGTGAACGGACTGTCAAAACTTGCGAATATTCGTTCATTCGTAGATAGTAGGTCGCTCTCATGTTAATAACTCTTAGAAATAGAATTTTTAGTTCACAAAAATAAAACAAACTGTTCCTAATGAGTCGGAATTATTAGACAGTAGATACTAAAAAAATCGATAAAAGAAACCTTAAAGTGTGTCAACTTAGTCACAAAAATGTTTTCGATTTTGCGAAATAGTTGGGCATTTGGGCAACGAGCTTTACTGTCACTACTCGGTGTACCAACGGCCGCGCTCCATTGACCGCTAGATGACTAGCGGCATGCCAAACTCTAAAAATTGACATTTCATATCATTTGCGCTAGAGCTCTAGCACATTCTGTGAAATATCCCTTTCCGGGAAATTTATCAATCTAGCGCAAAATGAACTGCTAGATTGAAGAAAATAACGAACTGTCACAATAAAAGTGAAAGGGCAGAAGTCGCAGCGCAAGCTTTCCTCCCAGGGATATTATGCGCTAGACGACTAGCGTCAGAACGGGCCATTGATCTCTAGATGATTAGTGACACGTCAAATTAGCGTCAAAGTCTGTATACAAAAAATTGACATTTGTGCCATACATCAACTTTCTCTACACAGAGTTTGGGTTGAGTTTCAGAGGCCGCTAGGCATCTAGAGGTGATACGTCTTTTATATTATGAGCATGGGTGGCCTGTCCGTGGAATGTGTCAAAGCTCCATTAGATTATTCAATTTCCTTTTTATAAAGTTGTCTACTGATTTATTTATTGAAAACATATTCGCTAACCCATTTCTTGCATAATGGTATTGTTATACATTTTTTTCAATATCTACAACGGCGTGCGTTCCTCTAAAATCTGAAATAAAATCTAAATTAAAGAAAAATAATACCCCGCGGTATAAGGCGGACGGAGAAAAAAAAATAATCGCCATCCGCATCCATTCCATCCCACATCCATCCATCTTCACCGAAGGTTCATCTCAATGGTTTTTATGTAAAAAGACTGCCGCCATTGCAGATCCCCATCAACATATCCATCGTCGTTGTCGTTCGTGCTGTCGTCCATCGGCTCTCCCAACTCGGATCACTGAGGACGAGGAGCATATCTCTACTTTTTTTCCTCCAGCTCCGGAGATAAGCGTAATTCAGGATTCTTTTTCGATGAATCCGTAATTGCCCATATGTGCGCATATCGGTTGGAACAAAACAAAATAATACCGGCAACCAACATAGGTAAGGTAAGCAAAACAAAAAACGAAGCCAACAAGTGAGTGAACGACGAAGGTTCACAATGAAAAAAAAAAAAGAAACAAACCCGCATCCGATCCGATCCTAAAAGGCTCGCCGAAGAAGAAGCGATTGATCGTATAAAATAGTGTGCTGGGGTAGATAGGACTTGAGCCATGTGCATTGGGAATCCAAGCAGTAGGTATAAGCTCTAATAATTGAAATGATAATGAAATTAATTTCCCAATATAGCCTTTGTGTAAGAGTTGGGTTTACAGAGATATCGGAGCAAAGACGGCCATTTTAAAATTGAAAATGGAGTATTTCCGACCTAGATGTGTAAATGTTATTGAACCAAATGCCCCGAGTTGTGGTTTCCACCTTCAAATGTCTGTACTACATGACTTAAAGCCTAGCTTCCGGTGCTTAGATTCATCATCTGCTCATTTAGCCAGATATTTATGTGCGCAACATCATGCAATATCGAGTCAAATCTATTCTAAACCCATTCACATTTAAGCTCGTCTTAAACATTTTTTTACAAAATGTGTTCAAATGGAAAACATACACAAACAGACATCTCCCTAAATAATCTTTAAACCTCAACAGAGAGGACTCAAAACAAAAAACCGACAAAAACAAAATCTCAAACTGGATTTCGTAAAAAAAAAACAAGAATTCAATGTGTAAGCCATCAAAAGATTACTCCAAGCATCATCTGTATCATCATCTCGTCGAAGAGCGCACCAGCATAGGAATAACTACAACAACGATCATAAGAAACTTTGCAAAACAGCAGCCATGCAACGAATCCATTGACGACGGCACAAGGATATCTTCAGAGGTGGGACCTAAGTTCGTTGCATGAATGCCAAGCCCGATTGCCTTTTGCGGCATCGTCAGTGAATAGGTCTCAATAAAATTTTATTTTTTGTTATTAGGCATGCCCACGGATTTTTATTTTTATTTTTATTTCTTTCATTTTTTTTTAATTCGTATCAATGGCACTTTTTTTTTTGCTTTTCCCCAGGATCTGATGCTGGGCTAAAGGTATACTCAAAATATAATTTACCGGGCTTCCGTTCGTACGTTTTTATTGTTTTCAAATGGATTCTTTGAATTCGGTTGAAGCAGAAGCGTGCATAATCAGAGACTCTGATATCCTCCTATACATCTTGAAGGGATATTAGTTTCGGTTGAATTTTGGTTTGAGTTTCTTTTCTTGTGGACGGGACATATTCAAACCACATAGACATATGTGGGTAATTCTGATCAAGAACAAATTAGGATAAGTTAATGTGTTTAGTGCCACGAAAATTGGGGCGAAATATTAAAGACCTGTATTTGCATAAGTGCCGCTTTCAAAATTACTCCTAATGCAGTAAACGACCGACTACCTACGAGTAGTATGCGAACGAATTCGCAAGTTTTGACAGTCCGTTCAAATGAATACGACACTTGGTCGCGGCAATTCGCGAATTTTAGCTATCAGTTTCTACCAGCAATTTCTAATTTGAGGTTAAGTTCGAACGAATGTTTTATTCGCTAGTTTGTGGAACGCGAATTAAATGATATGGATTGCGAATAAACTTTAACAA
Organism: Cheilosia soror; assembly: GCA_949372485.1. Lineage (NCBI taxonomy): Eukaryota > Metazoa > Arthropoda > Insecta > Diptera > Syrphidae > Cheilosia > Cheilosia soror. The sequence goes on from OX443563.1 coordinate 8,980,135, forward strand.
TTCGCACCAAGAGTGTTTTCGTTCACGGCAAGAAGTTTAGAATTCGAAATTTCGTTATTTAAACTGTTTATAAACTTGTTATTGCTTAACACATTCTTTGATGGCATAATTAATTATCGTACTCTGGGAATAGTAAAATGAGCAATTTTCTGTTCATAAATGCATCAAACAAAACTGTCATTTCAGCAATTCGTTCATGTTCACTCTCACGTGAATGGTCCTTAACGAATGCACTGCTACATCTCTTACAAGTAAAAATTTCTTTGGTAAACCGACTGGCAGAGTTCGACTTAGGCCCAATTAACAGGGAGCAACTGAAAAAAAAAAAAACTGATAAGCGATGCGAATTGGCAACTAGTTTGCTAGAGATTTTGATTGGTAATTGGTGATTTCTTGTGTGTGAAGTGAAGTCACCGCTGAGTCCGTAACTCGCTTGTAACCCGAGTTGCCAACCTGTTTAGTTTTTTTCCCATTGCTCTGTGTGCATTTCAACTTATAAATGACCAAATAATTGCAAATAAAAACGATTCTAAATTTGTTCCACTTTCTGTCAGAAAACACCGATAACTGCTTTGTTTGGTTAAACTTTCCGCAGTATCTATACCAATAATTAATTTTTAGACTTTAGGTTAAATTTTATGAACTCACAATCGCAAAATTTTTCAAATGAAACCATCTAATGTGAGTTACGAGTTATGCTAGTTTCCGCCCGCCGCCCTTTTGTTCATGATTGTGTTTTTTTTATTTTCCGAATTTTCTAAAAATTCAGTTTGCAGCTCAACTCACAAAATATGGCGAATACTTAAGTCTAAGGCCTACCGTCCACGTATCTGCGCTTCATACGCACGCTTTCGTCATTTGCAGCTTGTTGTACGCTTTTTGGCAGCTTTTGGTAATCGCAAATTCGACTTTGCCGCTCCGTGGACAGTGCTTCGTTTGTTTTATGGAAGCTGCAAGCAAGCATACGAAAAGCTGCAAATGACAAAAGCGTGCGTATGAAGCGCAGCTACGTGGACGGTAGGCCTTAGACTTAAGTATTCGCCATATTTTGTGAGTTGAGCTGCAAACTGAATTTTTAGAAAATTCGCAAAATATATATTTAAGACAATCTTTAGTTAAACGCCTTCAGTTGCGCTCTTCAAGTTGGTTGAAGTCCCCTTACATATGTGTGCGCCAGTTAAGGCGAGGCAGGTCTTCCTTTACTGCGTTGTCCCTTCGAGGTGGAATCGAAGACTCTTTGAGCCGGAGAGTTGGTGTCCGACTGATTCATACTTTTCTGACCAGGTCGATGTCGCTGAAAATCTCGTGTTAAATCTCCTTCTCTAAAGCCCGTCAACGCAAACTGGGCCGAAAATCACACGAAGAGTTTTGCGAAACGACCAAGAAGGTCTTCATCCACCTGGACTGGGATTATAAGGGAATTATATAAAGTCTCCTTAATATTTCTTGACAAGGCCTTACTAGTCAGTTTCCTTGTTATTCCAAAGAAACAGCGGTTGGCAAGTGCAATTCTTCGTTTGATTTACTTAGCTACTCTTAGCTCCTTATTGTGTCCAATTAAAAAGCGCGTCCTTCAAATTGTACTCGATATTTGAGGAAGATATTTTGCACCGAAACAACTATTTTTGTCTAAAGTTCGTCATTTTATTTTCCCTTTCAATTTCCCATCAGTAAACGTCATTTGGAATCCATATGCGGTGAGAACAGGCAGACATTCTGAGGTAGAAATTATTAGGAGAGCATTTTTGACATTTGGTGACATTTCTTAATGCGAATTCGCATATAGCAAAACAAGCGTACCTCATATTTTCAAAAGAGTACATTTTAGTGTTGTCATTATCGTCATTATCCTTCATCTCTAGGGGGCACAATCTCGTCAGTCGATTGAATATTGTTCTTTCTTAATTTTATAAAAACAGCAGACGGTAAGGAGGATAATGACCACTCTTTTGCGGGCCATTGTCGTCACATTTGTAATTTCCATCCCGTCATATCAGCTTTCTGATCGTGTCGCTCTGTATATTAGTAGTTGGTTGGTGTGAACCAATTTTCATACCCTGTGAATCTTCATCACCATCGTTTGTCTTGCACTTTGTTTGCAATTAAATTCTCATTAACCTATTAGCAACAGTACGATGCGCTGGGAAACCTATGGCATATGAGCTCAAGTCCAATAGGACCGCCAGCCGCCGCCAAATGCCACCACGAATCCATTGCCATCATACACAACCAAATGAATCTGCTTGGTCTATTTTACCGCCAGATATTGCTTTGATCTTTGCAATCCGTCAAATTGAATTTGTTACGGGCAATTATCCACGCACGCGGCGCGCCGATTGATAGCGAGTTGTGCGGAACTTTGCCGCACAAACGAAAAAATAAAACAACGCTTCATTCCATTCCAACCATCGAATCTCATCACGCATTGTCGTTGATATCTCTTTAGTCTCTATACACTGTCAGTCGAGGTCCGGCACTATGACACAGCGGAACCACTATCGGCTTTTAATTAACCTTGCCGAGACGCATCATCATCTGTGTCGTCGTCGTCGTCATTATCTATATATACAGCAACAGCAGTGGCAGCATCATTATCTACACTATCCATCGGTGAGATGCTTTCAGGGTAAAAAAGGAACTCCTCTGGAACGGCTCTCCTCAATTGATTCGATATAGAGTCGCACCGACCATCTAGAAATAAAATACCCTCTCTTCACAGATAAATAGAGGTGCACCGCTGACGGAAACCATACCACTGACTGGCGTGATGTGGAAAGAATTGCGGCGGGCCCAAAACAATTGACGTCGTAGATTACCGTAGAACGGTGGACGACGATGCTCCACTGTGGCATTATAATGATAGACTTACTTCTCCACCGCGCTGCAGACAGATGCTGTATCTACGGCTGCCGTAAATTCGCCAGTTGCTGTATGTATACTGCTGGAGCTGCGGTCTATCTTTGGTGGTTTCCTTGATCTTTAATCATGCGGAGATGCATGCAGGCCGCGCGGCAATTTTTGTTATTTTCATGGAAGGCGCGCTACCCATTCCTGCGCGTTTGTCCGCTAATCAAACTAAGTGTATAGGAAAGTTTGCTTTTGGTTTTGGATGGTGGCGTTGGTAATGACGCCCCCGGTCAAGGCGAATGATGCTTGTATATATGGGTAGTCGCATATACATAGGTTAGGTACCTATCGCGTGTTTAGTCGTGTGGATGATGATGTGTCTTGGGATTAGTCAAGATAATTTACAGAAATTGGAGGTAATTTTTTTTTTTTGAAAAGTTTGTGAGGGTATTTTAGAGAATCCTGCGAGTAAGTAGTGTCAAACGACCTCAAAGGGGCCTGTGCTATTCATAGAGGAAATGTTACGTCAAATAGTCAAATTAAAAGACAACTTCGATGCTGAATCACCTCTGCCTCTTTGGTAAGACTTTATACTTCATTGAATTCCAATTATTCAACCCCCCACCACCTCTTGGATTGGACAAAGGCCGACAAAGCATTGCTAACCTAAAACACTGGTCCCTTTTAAATTACAATGAACCCAACAATTAACCATGTATCTAGGTCCTTAATCCTTAAATTATATGACCGACCAACTTCCAAATTCACATAATTAAGTAATTAAGATAACAGGGATGTATATCAGCAAAACAGATTATAGGAGAAAGAATCGAATTAAAGGGTCGAACTGATAATCCCGAGCATGACCAAAATAATAATTACGGTCCATCCGATAGATACCCGTGATACACAACACACACACATACACTGCGCAATTGGTATGGGTGCGCTCGTAAATATCTTAAAGGGATGTGTTTAAGGGGTTATCCTTTTTCCCATTGGATCTGCCGATAAATCACAGTCATTGTGCCATTATTGCAATATGCCCCCATTTTGGTATATGGACTAAATGAAGACATTACACGTGCAAAATCACGTCACATAATTACAAAGACATTACTATGCAGTATGCACATCGGCCGGGAATAGGATGCCCGTAAAAGGCGACCGCAGGGTATGAATCCCAAGGAATAAAAAACAAAAAAGAAAAGAATTGTGTTCACAGTGAACCAAAATAATCATCCGAAGCGAGATTGACCATCATGCCACAACAACAGAGTTGAACTCTAGCCGAAGAGAGAGGCTGCCGCTTCCAAACAAAGACCAAATGCCGCCTGTCGTTGGTGCGGATTTTTTTTACTTTTTTTTTGTTGCTCCAGGGCAGCTCTTCGTAATTACAGGCTACGGCTCCGCTCCGCGGTTTTTCTTCACTTTTATATTGTTTTGCAGAGTCGGTTCGGTTCGGTTGTCCAATGTTGTTTCTGGCATTCGTCATGATGGGGGGAACCGCGCACTTTTGTTGACGGTGATCTCTCTTGTGTGTGCGGGGGGGTTACTTTCTGGAACCATTGACAGATCTTTTGGATTTGAATACCATTCGATGGGATAAAGTTGATCCACGATGGGTGATGCCTCTGTGTGCCGGCGGCGCGCCGTTGTGTGGATGCAGATGAATATAAGAAACGGACTTGATATTGTGTCCCGCGGAACGATGAGTGCAGACTAGCGGTTGGTTGGTAGGATGCAAATTTTTTTTGTTAACATCGTTTGTTGGAAGCCGATTTGAAAGATATCAATCCAAGCGTAATGGTTAGTTGCATGAATGGGCTGAATGAGGTATTTCTTGTTGTTTTTTTTTTTTTTTTTTTGGTGAATAAAGAGCACATTTCAGTTGGATTACAGTTTAATGTGTGCTGTACTTTTTAGGCATGCAAACTTAAGGTTCACAAGGGGTTTTGCTTTAGATTGAAAGCGAAGAATACAGTCAGTGATATTGTAATGCGGTAGCAGCACTGGACATACTCGTAGTATAATCCCTCATTTTTTAAAAATGATTAATACACGGCCAGTGAGTGGCAAAAACCGCGTTATAGGTTGCTCAAGTCGACCCTCCATAGCTCTCGATTCGCCGCCATCGACTCTATAAATCTTCAAGGGTAATTCCCATACGGGTAGAGGAGATTATGAACTTGATCTAACCATCTACTCCTAGGTCTATCTAGACTCTAGACCTCTAGAGGATGCCTGATGCTTTATGGTACTGATTCCATAGCACGTCGTGGGATCATGGTTGGGGACATATGCGTTTAACATAACGAAACCACCGAATCATGGACCGATCCGTCCGGGGAAGTAGCTGCTCAACATTAAATTCCTCATGTATTCTGGTGTTTCTAATGCGATATCTACGGGTCACACCGCAGCAATACAACAGAGGAATCTCATTTCGGCAGCTTGTATCCACGATCTTACTCTTTCGATCATTACCTAAACCTCATGATCATAGGTAAGAGTTGGACCAAACACCGAATTAAAGACTGATAACTTAGCTTTGACACCAAGTTCAGTCCTCCTAATAACAGAAAGACCAAGCTGTCTTAAAATTCACCCAGCCTGACCAATCATACCAGGAAAACTCGGCATTTCTCCTTCCATCACTCGTGAATAAGACCCCGAGATACTTAAACTTCTCCACCTGTTTCAACAGGACTCCACTAACATGCAGAGTCCATTGAACAGGCGTTCTGAAGACAGCCATCACTTTAGATTTGTTCACGTTAACCTTTAACTCAGCTGTCAGCTCCAACACAAACGGCTATAAACTGATCTAGTGCGCGCTGCTGTTCAGTCTGAGAGAACCCAAGGATGGCTAAGTCATCAGCGAAGAGCAATTGACTTATCCTCAGATCTTCCAATTCGGAATGTTCTTCTTGGGAAGGAGACGAGACAAGACGCACGCAAACTCATCTAATAATCGTGCCTCGACCACAGCTCTGCAACGCGTTTCCAGCACCTTGGCAAAGACTTTTCCGAGGAGACTTAAAAGTTATATACCCCTGTAATTGGAGCAATCCCTTTTATCCCCTTTCTCGAAAAGGGGCACAATCACCCCAATCTACCAATCGCTGGGAGTTTCGCCACATTATCAGGCCATACTTTGATGACACAAGAGAACAAAATAAGAAATATATCATTTACAGTATCGGTCTACATATTTGAGTTATTATTATTTTACGTTATTTACTTAGGACTCTTTTTGCAGTTGCCCCTTTACGAGATTGACGACTCACAACCACCAAAAATGTGTAGAGCTTTAGCTGCTAACAGTAACAAATAAATCGCTTTGCAAAAGCCTTCAGGCCTACAAATATATGCCACAAAAAATAAAATACAATCTTTCAATATATCATCATCGCACCCCAACGCAATCATAGACACACATCATCCGCATCATCAAAGGGGTAAACATCTATCATGACATTACAAAGTGGAGGAAGTCATCTAAAGTGCCTACGGCAAATTACTTTACAACCAAAACCAAAAACCAAAAAACAAAAATTTGTCCTCTTTGAAGATTCACCATCATCATCATCATCATCAAAGCGAATTCAAATAATTTCCATCAGCAACGTTCTTGAAACATGAAAACAAAATACCCTCAGCTGAAAAAAAAAAGAAAAATCGTCATCCTCCATTTGGTATCCATTTGGCACATTTGTTCGCACACCACACAGTTTAGTGAATTTTTCTGTTTTTTCTGTCAGTTTAATCTTGATGGCTTAATAATAGACCTGGTGACAGATGGCAGCACACGAGCACATCATTGAGCCCCATCACACCATCACAACTCGGAACTCTGCCTTTCACCGCTTCTGCTACTATAGCTGCTGTTGTTGCTGCTTCTGCTGCTGTTCGTTTCATCAAAAAAGGGGCAGACCGGCACCGGCACCGGCACCGCAGACGAACAATTCTTTTTTAACGCACATTTTTGATATTTGCTCGAAGCTATTGTCCTCTGCATAAAAGCGGTCAGCTTATGAAGTGGTTCAATTTATTAATAGTTATAAAGTGGCTACACAACGGAACAAAAAAGGGATTGTACGTATTGGAACGCCCACCCTACATAATAGGAAATTGATTATTTCCACCTAAATGGAGGAAAACAAAAATTAATTCAGGTTACATATACAACTCTACATCGGAAACAATGGATGTATATTTGACTTTTCATTGTGTAACCAGCTCAGGGTAAAGCTTTGTTCTTTAAGCTCTTAATTGAATGGTATATTTGAATAGTCGTTACATTATTTTTGCTTAAGCCAAGTGACACCACACCACATTTCAAGTCAATATCGACTTTCTAATAGCAACTGTCAAATATAAGTTGACCGCATGAAATATCTTCCGATTTAGGTACATAGAATTAGCTTTGTTTGCTTTCCACATCAAGATGTCAAAAGTAAAATCATCAAATATCGCTCTTATGAAGCCTATACCAACAAGACTCATTGCTAGCGGCGCGTTTAATTAATGTCAAACTCTAGCCAACTAGAGCTCTAGCCAACTACGCTTAACGTCAATTTGTTTATGTATATTTTGATCATCAAGCGGTTAATGGAACGCGGGCAATGAATGGCCCGGGTGGGCGATGAATGGCCGCGTTCCATTGACCGCTAATCGTCTAGCACATATGATGAAGGAACGCAAATATGGAGTTTAGCATGCCGCTACTATCATCTAGCGGTTAATCGTTAATGGAACGCGGGCAATTAATGAATCAATATAAACTCAAATGTTACAAGTCATCATATATGTAAAGACGACAATGTTTGTCTAGACTAAATTTCCTTTAAACGCTAAAACTGTAGCCCCTCCATATACGTATGAACTGGGCCAATATATTACAATAAATACGCAGACACATCACGCCCGTGGCCCGTCAGACATAGTAATTAAATAGTCTTTTAAACGTTTCCATTATACCTACCTAGTTATCTTATGTTTAAAAAAAAGTAAAACGTCAAATTTTTAATTTGCGTGAATATAGGTATTTCACAAACTTTGACCATTCACATGCGAGCGGCCAACTACTTACGAAGGAACGAATATTCGCTAGTTTTGACAGTCCGTTCACATCAGTTTCTACCACCAATTTCTAGTTTGAGGTTAAGTTCGAACGAATTTTGTATTCACTAGTTTGTTGAACGCGGCTTAGATAATGTTGTGAATTGCGAATAAACTTTGGCAATTTGCGCCAATTATTAATTCGTTCGTTCGCTCTCATGTAAATAGATGGTGAGTATCGATTTGGACTTCTTGATGTTTCTCCAGGATCTGCCGTAGTGTGAAAATTTGGTCGGTTGTGGAATTACCGGGCCTAAAACAACACTACAGCAGAAATGATCTTATATGCGAAGTTAAGGAGTCTGATGCATCTGTAGTTGGCGCTCTTGTAGATCGAGCAAACGATGCTGAGGCTCGATTCATCAAGCATACTTTCTCTGTACAAGTCCTGGAGGCGGGTGGCTGTCATCTCCAACTGCCTTAAAAACCTCAGCAGGTATACCGTCCGGTTCAGCAGTTTTGTTGGGCTTGAGCTTGGATATTGCTATACCTACTCATTTCATTTTGGTCAGGTGGTCGGAAGTCTTGGCTTCCGTCATCAAGGCTAAATGATTCATTCTGACAGCGGGATTTTTGTCGTCCTTTGTTCGTCTCTACAGGTCCTATTTTCGTGACACGTTCGTTTTTCCTTTTGGTAAAACTTTTGAACATTGTTCCTGGAATATAGCACTTCTTTATTTCCCTATGCTCTTTCCTTTTCCTTCGGAGAAGCTGATGTTTTTCCCTCATTCTCTTTTGCTTGTAGAGCACACGAGCTGCTTTTGTCCTTCTCTTCAGAGCCCCTTTATAGGCAAATTGTTTTGTCCTTGGCGGGACTCTTCATCAAATCAAACCAGGGGTTTCGTGGGGGTGATTTTGGGAAATCAAGCACACCAGTTGCGGCATTTCTAATAGCTTCTTGAATCGATGCCACTAGTCTTAAGCACTTGATGATGGCTGCATAGAACTTGTCGTAATATATAGGTTATCACTGCCATATCATCAAATCACAGCCGCAGTGCTGATGGTCATTTGGTACTACCAAGCCACCCATTCCACCTCCCACTATTCACATTATTTTCTATCGGTTTCAACCGCATTTTATGACCAAATATTTAAACCAAAAAAAGTCCAATAAAACACAACTGTCTCCCGCAGCAATTGGCTTAAATTTGTAAACTTAAATGTGTTCATTCGCCACAATAGCTTTCCTAGTTATGTTCCCATTAAACAACAACTAAACTGTTTTCAAAATATTAGTACCATCCCACAGCCAGATGCCATTTCAATTAGGTGCAAAGTTGACCGTCAACCAACATTCAAATCCACCCCTTTAATGCAGATGCTTCACCACTTTATTGCGTATAACATGCGCTGCTCCCCCAGCAGAATGAAGCTGGCAGTATATAAAGTAAATATCCACTTTGTGTGTGCCTCGGTCCACTAACAATCAAATTACAAAACTTCAAAGTCAAAAATGTAAAACATGGCACACCGCTAAGGCAGACGAACTCTCAAACGAAAAAAATTTCAAATCAGCTCGCAGCTCTGTCTGTCATCTTTTCGATGATTTGCACTGCCCGAAAATTATACGTTATGACTGGATGTTGAGTATTTGTTACGTTGTTGCCAATGCCAAATAGCCAGCCATCCGCTATCGTGCTGCGGAACGCAACGTCAATTGCAACGACGATGCCTCCTTGTGACCGATGAGCGCTGCGAAATGTGTGAGCGAATCGTTTTAATGGATTTCTTTTAAAGCAATTATCGCGGAAGCATATAATTAATCATGAAATCAAAGAAAAACGAAAGAGACTACTGGCGACTGCATGCCACCGTCCAGGTCCACCGCGTCATCAGTTGCATCAGCAGCAGCAAGTCGATCAGGGAATATTTTGGCATTAATTAAAATAGCTTGCATAACTCGGAGGCAGACGAGACGGGTCCAAACCTTCGGGGAATCATTGGCTGGCATATAGCCGGGGATACAATTCGAATCCCCTCTGGAACAGAAAGTACTCTCAAGTGGCACTTGGCCGCATGTTGATGATGGCAGAAAGTGCACAGCACTGAGTGCGATATACAAATTGACGTACACGGACGTTTGCCAAGAGGGTTGTTAATTACCGAAAGATTTCATTGATTCTGTTTGAGATGACGACGGCGCGGCATATTGAAATGATGCCCGGACAGGCTCAATACACACAATGGGAACTTTTGCCATAAACTTCAAGTGACGACTGTCAGATTGCAAAATTCACCAGAAAGCGAAACCAACTTCACGCAGGTCTTCCCAGAAATCAATACTCAAATTCGCGAATGCCTGCATAAATTGTGCTAAAGGTGTGAAGTGTCCTACGTGACCGGCCGCCTTCATATTAACAAAGCTCAAGAATCTTGATAAGAGCCCCTCCTTGCGATGTCCAAAAATAAAAATAAATAAAGGCTCAAACAAATAAAATTCTGTGTTTCTTCGTCCACATGCTCAATTCACCATCTTATGAGCTTATCAGATCCCAGCCCAAACGTGGTTACTCTCAAGGCGGCACGGGGTAAGATGAAATAAATTTGAAGGTTTTTTTTTGACGGTACGTTCCGCCGCCGCTGCTGCTGATGGCTGCTTGTCTGTCCAACAAATTGAGTTCGTTTTTTTATGCCGTACGCCGACCGCCGATGGGGCTTCCTTTTTGCTTTGTTTCATCGCGTTTCACTAGACTCGCTGCGACAGCAACTTTATTAAAAGGCAACTGCGTATAATCGCTTGATAAATAACAGAACGCAACGCAATGCATTGGATCAGCTTCAGCAGATCAGTGCATATGCGAAGGATGCTGGTCAAAGGGAGTGGAATGTGGAAGCCGCCTTTGATGTGATATTGGTTGCTACAGCAGCGCACCCATCGTTCCATACGGGTGGCGGAATTAATATCTCTTTGCTGCGGGAAGTTCAATGGTCATCATCATCGTTCGTCCGTCTGTCTGTCTGTCTGGGCTGCGTGGAACTCTTGTGAATTTAGCTCCAGGTGCGAGAAGCGTAAAAACTAGAAATTGTACGCTTACATTGACCACCCTCGTGCAATTTGTTGCACATGTCAGGCGAGACAGACAAACATTCACCGTAGGTATAGGTCGAGCATCGAGGTATAGAAAGCTTGGACAAGGGATTTCATTAAACGCTTCAACATGGTTAGTTCATGGTTGGTGTGTCCCAGCTGAAAACACTCCTGGCTATAATGTGACTGATTGCATGGACGATGGAAATTAATTACGCAGGGTATATGAGGCAGCGGCCTGCGCGGCCGGCGCTCACTCATCAAAGGCCTCTGAGCATCATGGAGTAGAAAATTAATTTTGATTATATGGCAAATTGTCGGGATGGCCGAGGTTGGCATTGGCGTTGTGACTTGTGCTTGGGAAATGGACAAAAGTTGTTTAAAAGTGGGAAGTGTGTAGATATTCAGATTTTTTTTGACGTTTATACACGTCACGTTTGTTTTTGTTCTTTAACTTAAGTAGGGTGTGGTGTGGCGGTATTTAGTACATATAGTATAGGTAATGCATTTAGTATCAGATCGAGCAAGTGAGTGCAAATAATTAATTCGGTATAACAGCCTCAGAAGTGCCAGCAGACTAATATACATAAAGAATTATAAAACTTCTATAAATCAAATTCCGCAAGCGTCAAATGTCTGCGAACGATAAAAGCTACTACATAACTTTTGATATGCTGACGTCGTCTCCTTAACATCGCCTACAAAATCCTGTCCACCGTACTGCCTGAAACCATATGTCAACGAACTGATTGGACCCTATCAGTGCGGTTTTAGGCCTGGTAAGTCCCCAGCCGACCAAAAATATTCACACTACGGCAGATTCTGGAGAAAACCCAAGAAGTTCAAATCGATACTTACAGTCTATTTATCGATTTTAAGGCCACATATGACAGCATTAATAGATACGAGCTATACAGAGTCATGTCTAGTTTTGGCAAGCCTGTCAAACTTGTCAGATTGTGCAGAATGACGATGGAGAACACTCGCTGCTCCGTAAAAGTCGGAAACAATCTCACTGAGACCTTTGATGTCAAAAAAGGATTTAGATAAGGTGATGCGCTGTCATTGTGACTTTTTCAACATCATTCTTTAGAAAATTCTGCGAAACTCGCAAGCCAACGCACAATTTTCCAAAAGTCTGTGCAACTAATTGCATATGCTGACGACATTGACATCATTGGCAGAACACAGCGAGCTGTCACTGGTGCGTTTGCAAGTATCAGTACAGAGGCGGCAAAAATGGGTTTAGTGGTGAATGAGGGCAAAACAAAATATATGCTGTCAACGAGAAGGGACGCACAACATCAACGAATCGGATAGAACGACACGATAGACCAGCTATAACTTTGAGGCAGTTCGGGAATTTGTCTACCTCGGCTCCGCTATTAATTAACTCTGAATATGACATTACTCACATCAGAAATCAAGGGCACGTCAACCAACTTGGAGTGCGCTACTGGAGGCGGTTAGCCAAAGATCGTGCTAACTGGAGAGGCGTGTTGGTTGAGGCCCAGGTTAACCTCGAACTGTAGCTCTACCTAATGTCGTTTTCGGTTGGTCGTCCAGAACCGTCCGGTTGACACTCAACTGACAGTTCTTCTCCTGAAAAGAAGAGAAATTTGCTTCTGGATTTGAATTCAGAATCGCGGAGAGCTCTTCCGGACGGTTTTGGACGACCAACCGAAAACGACATAAGTAAGTAAATGAGTTTTACGTCAGATTTTGTCCTAAAGTTGTGTGCAATATTGACTAAAGATTGGTTTTACCAAAGCTCTTGCCTGAAACTAATTGTAAGGTTATGATATATAATATATAGCCACTCCACTCGCACGTCACTTAAAAATAATTTAAAATCCATAGAGTGGCCATTTTTGTAAACAAATTGAAGACTGAAGAAATACACCACCATATGTCTGCAGCCGGTGCCAACTGAAAATCATTTTTCAATTTGTAATCCTCATTAATTCAAAGTCCGGTCAATATTTTACAAGATGTCACAACGAAACCCAAACGATTTGAAAAATACGCCACAAGTGTTGGATAACATCATGCGCGTAGCGTATCCCAATTCCGTTCCCGCAGTCCTTCATATGTCATTATTCATTCGAAAATTGCTTAATTGGTCCATTTCATTTCTCTCCCACACTTCTTACGAAAAGATCATCCGAAACATGTTCACAACATAAATTTGATTTCCCGATATATTACAACACTTGTGTGCTTGCTGTTTTCCGACATGCATGCGCACCCACATCTTTAAAACGCAATACAAATTTCTCATGTAATCATAATTAATCAACTGATCAAAGCAAACTATAGAGAAAGCCAACGCAAACAATAAAAAAAAAACAAAACCTAAGAAATTTCATTAGAAGCAAAAGAAAAAGATGACGTCCCTCATCGCCCATCTTTATCCTATTCCAAATACAGAAACTTCCGCCAGTTGGCATCATTTCCTCTGACAGCATGCACAGGCACACGCATTTTGATTAAAATCCCCAAAAAATCATTCATGCACCAGTAGATGAACGCAGCCCTCTGCTCTCAATGGAATTAGAAAAGCAATCCATTTGATGGCGTACCATGGAATTTATAAATCATTTGACAGATGACTACGATGACGTTTACAACAACGACTTAGTGCTGCAGTTCTATGCATACCTCGAAGCTCCAAAACAGTTAAATGGGGCCAATTGGGTGTGCGCATATAGCGCCTAGGGCGCCACATTTTACAACCTCAAAAGTGAGGAGAAATCACTCTTGTAAGCGCACAACAACGCATTAATTGATGGCACACAGCATAGGCACACACATATCCAGAGAGTGGTTGTCAAAGTGAATGTAATTCAATTAATCCCCTGCTTACACCGACCGTATACTCTGGTTTTGGTAGCTACTGCTGATGCAGACATTTTGAAAATCTGAAACATAATTGGAGCATGACATCTCTGGAGAAATACACAATATCTGACTTCGCCACTCTCATACATAGCATCCTAGAAAATACACTTTGATCCAAGCTATCATTGGCTGGGGGTGGGTTCGCATGGGTCGTAAACAAAAGCAAACTGGGCGGTAGGAATGGGATCCATATCGAGATCGAGAAACAAATCCATATTCAGTTCCCTGCGACACTGACACTGCACTATGCTGTTGAAATACACTTCAATCATCTGTCACATAGTTTTGTGTTTTCTATACCTATAGTAAGCCAGTATGATGTATGGCACTCTGCACAAATGTGATACTTGTAGTAGGTATATCATCGCACCATTGGTGGTAAGCAAGGAGGTGTGGGGGATTTTTGGCATTTTACGAATTTCATACGTCCTACAGCTCGGCTGTCACTGTCGCCCAGAACAAAAATGGTGTGATGATGAATGTGTATAGTACATGGTTGGGCGTCCGCCATTGTACCGAGTTGAGCGGCCCAAAGGCTATTTCCTGCAAATTATTTTCCATCAAAATGATTGATTTGATTTTTCGGACTACGGAGCAAAGGGACGAATGTGTTGTTGATTATTGCTGTTATTATAGAAATGTAATTATTTCATCGAAGTGAGAGTGGGACGCGGACACTTCAATCAAATTGACTGATGCGAAGTGTACAAAAGTGCTGACTTTTAGCCTGACAGTGACAGGACAGTGCAGCGCGAATAAAAAGTAAAAAAAAAATGTATTAAATTAATATTTCCCCAATGTTTTCCTATGCTATACAAATGATATCACCTATACATATTGACACTTATAGGTAAAGTACAAATATCCGCTGCTGTCACGTATGATACTCAATCAATATGCAGAATTTTCATATTGATTTTTGAGGGAATTAATTGTAATTTATGCAGTCGTTTGTCAATGCATAGAATGAGATTATGAACTGGCAGGTTTTTGACGAAACGAATTGTGGTAGATATACAAAGTTTTGCAAAGGATTGCGTGAGAGCAATATAGCTTAAGCCAATGTGCTTAATTGTTACTTGTAAACGCGATAGGATTATTGGCTTTGGCGCATTCCAGCATTCGGACGAACTAATATGAATTTTCGTTAATTTTTGACATTTCCTTAAGCTCACGTAATCCCATTAGTTGTGTTTAATGAAGAAAAGCTATTCCAAATTAAGTAAGTGAAGGTGTTAAAGATTGAAATTATTTTGGAGAAGAATAAAACATATTCTAGTACTTTTGTGAATTATTCTAATTGAAACGAAAATCTTTCTAATATGTCATAATTTCTAATTACAAATGTCATAATAAAATGTCTATTAATGTCGTTTTCGATTGGTCGTCCAGAAACGCCCGGAAGCAATCCGAAAGCTTCTGAAAGCGTTCGATTGGCACTCAACGACTCAACTGGCAGTTCTTCTCCTGAAGAGAAGAGAAAGTTGCTCTTGGATTTGAATTCAGAATCGCGGAGAGTTTCTCCGTAGGGTTCTAGATCTGGACGACCAACCGAAAACGGCATTAGTCAGCCACTTTTTGGGCATCTTATCTGCCGTGTTGTGTGAACGTCTGAAGCCTGACTATCATGAGACTTTTTCAACATCATTCATGAAAGAATAGTGCAAAACTCAGACGCCAACATCTGTGACACGATCTTTCAAGAGTCTGTTCATTTAATCCCCTATACGCCGACGACGCACGTCGACATAATCTTTAGAACGCAGCGTGGTGTCACTGGCGCGTTCGTGAGTATTGAGACGGAGGCGGCGAAGATTGGTTTGACGGTCAATGAGGGCAAGACAAAGTAAATAATGTTGTCAACAAGAAAGGACACCCAACACCACAGGACAGGATTATATCTTTGAGGTGGTTAAGGACTTTGGCTACCTAGTCTGCGCTATGAACTCAGGCAATGACACCAGCGCTGAGATTAAACGATGAATAACTCTTGACAATCACTGTTTCTTTGGGCTAAGAAAGCTAAGCCCTCTCTCGAACAACTAACGTGACCCTTTATGAGACCCACAGATCACAGTCCTTCTCTATGTTGCAGAGGCACGGGCTCTATCAAAAGCGGATAAGTTTACTCTTGGTTGCTTCGAAAGTAATTTTTGGTCCCGTCTGCATAGACGGTGAATGAAGGAGGAGATACAACGACAAACTGTACGGGCTGTACAGCATCATCGACCTATAGCCAAAAGAGTGAAGGTCCAATGACTAAGGTGGCTGGGTAATGTAGAGCGAATGAACGCGAAGGCTCCGGCACAGAAGATCCACACCCGAGGGAAACTGGATACAGCTGGCCAAAGATCGTGCTGGCTGGAGACGCTTGTTGGTTCAGTCCCAGGTCCACCCTGGACTGTGGCGTCACCTTAAGTAAAATAAGTAAGTATTAACCAAAGAATACAAGAATCGAAGAACTTTTGGTACCGAATTGATATTCCTGGACTGTCAGCAATACTCTCGCGAACTGCTTCTATGTTTTCTATTGAACGACTTGTGACAGGACACCCAGAGTGTTTAACAACCAGTCTCCCTGATTTTTGCAATTATTCTCTTCACCATCAACTGGTTTTAAATCACAATGACGGCCATATTTTGTTTGAAAATTGCGGACTGTAGCTGACAAATCTTTTTAACATTTTTTTAAATATTGCACAACAATGAAAATGCGTTGTTCTTTCGTATAGCGCTCAATTTTTACTAACCTCGAACTGTCAGCTGTCACATTGTTATATTTTTTTTTCCGTTGGCATCCCTGTATTAAATGGCGCAAAATTCAAATTTTTGGGGGAATTATGGGACACCTTGGGTTGTATGTAAAGCCCAAGCCCCTATATAGACAATGCATAACTATACAACCATTTTAGATGTGTTTTAGAGAATTCTATAATACAAAAGGCTGTGGGTGTTTCCTTTATTTGATATATAGCTTATCAATATTTATTATTTAGGGTCCTAACGACAGCTTCATACCAGGGGGCCTACCCAACACTCTTGTCCACACCGTCAGAGTGATAACCAACCCTTACCCATTCTCTAAACATTTAGTTTTACCTTGTTACACATCATTTAGAACTCCAACCCCTCGCCGATAAGCTAAAAGTGGTATCATCTCTCTTTGATCAAACATCAAACAAAATACAAATGGAAAAAAAAATGTTGACCTTATTCATTCAGCTCTTAAACCAAAAAAGGAATTTCGAATTATTATGCAAACGAACTACGAATTGAAAACATTCATCTCCTTCCCATCAGCGACTAATGAAGCACCATAACCCCACTTGGATTACTTGCCAAACAGCCTGTGTTACCTTTGTTGTCAAAGAGTTACGTCTAATAGGGGGAGCACAGAAGACAAGAAGATCAAGAGTGTGCCGTTGGGTGTTCTTCTATATGCCCTATCCCTATAGCGTTTCATTAAGATGGGTTTGACAGTAAGCAAAAAAAAAATTAAGTAAAATTGACTCATCATCGTCCCTGGGTTCCAATCTACCACTCTTTGTGTGCGGATCCTTCTTCCATGATATTTCCTCTGGAATTAGCTTCTCTATGCTGAAATACATTTTATATACCTACACGAGTGTGTGCTCTTCATATGTACATACAAACATCTTTTTGATTGGCCCCAAGAGATAGTTCCAGCAACGAAGTGGAGCATCCACTAGAGAGACGATATACAAAGCCAAACCATATAGGTAGCTTCTCCTCGCATAAGTACACTTCATGCGGAGTTTTAGAAAATAATGTTGTGTTTGACTCACGAAAGGTCGGCACGATATCAAAGGCAAACTGACGACTTTATAACAATAATTAATCAACATCATCATCCATCCATTCCATATCGTCATTCGTCGTTATGAAGAAGTGTAAAAGAAAAACCGAAGGAGGTAGGTATCTGAGAATATACGCATCAGGAAAAGAACCCCTACTAAACGATGCAGGCGGATTGCGGGATGTTTCTTTTTTTTAAAGGCAAGTTGGGTTCTTTTTAGACGAGTAGGTACTTTAAAAAGGGAACACGACATATATGAAATCTTGTCAAGTTCTCACGTTCATTTGCTTCAGAAAAATTATGTCCTTAAGGGGTGAAGATACCTTGAATAAGTGACAGGATGTAGCATAAGCGAAAGTGAAGCTAATTTTAAAGGCAGTGTGAGAATTTATGGAGCGGAATGATGAAGAACAAAATACTTGCGGCCGAAGTGTTTGCAAAAATATCGCAGAGAAGAGGGCAATGGAAATAGAAAAGAAAGAAATTTTAGGATTCGCATTGGATGAAGAAGATTGATTTCGTTAGCGAGGAAATTTTTCACAGTCGACAGAAGAATCGCCAAAACACACGCGGAAGAATAAAATGCGAACATAAAAGAAGTATCTACACTGAGGACATTACAAACATTTTGCAGAGCGATATGAAAGCTCTTGAGGGACTGGATTATGGAAACTCAAAGGACGGAATTAATTTGGCTTAAACATCTATTTGACATCAACTTAAGTGAACGTAATTCCATTAAAATGTTTGACCCTCAATTCCCATACTTAAAAAGTAAATCCGTGCTTATCTCGCTCATTAGGGATAAAGATAAATCGTTTGCACAATATGTGTTTGCATTTTTCGTTCTTTGTAATTGTTATGTCCTTAAATGGATTTAGCCTGACAGAAAAAGAAATTCCTCTTTCACTGCACTTTAATTATATCCAGCCGCCAGAGCCCCTTCTATGTATTTTATTAAAATGCGTCGCCATGGTTCCTATCCCCGGTAGTTAGTTAATTCATCATCCTTTGTGTTTACATTTTGCCCATCCTGTTACAAAGTCTGCATCCATGGTTACGCGAATATCAAAAGGGAATACCAAAGCATAGAGACATCAGATTGAAGCTAACTTTAACCAGGAAAGGGACACGTTAATTGCGTGGTAAGAACATATTATAGCGGATCCGGGCTCCCTAGGTAAATGGTAATTATTATGATGAATACAAATCCCTTCCCCCCCCCCCCCCCCCCTCCATACCGCATGTGGTTAGGTACTCGCGTATATGTATCAGGAGAAGTTAATTACTGTCAGTAAAATATGATTTAATCATTTATTCGTTTATAATTATTCACAGTTGGAATATCTAGATTGTCCGGCCCTGACTATGGATATGGATGATGAGTGCCTATACAATTAGATAAGAATGAGACGCGATGGTGTGCAAGCGCACTTTGTGTGCACTTTTGGCTGTGAGTGATATAAATAGGCATGAATGCAACTTGCAACTGAAGGATTTATTTTGAAAAGGAAACCGAAATTAAATAGGGATGTACCTACGCCTGATTCACAATACTTACATACATTAAGGGTGGGCCATCTAGTGGTTTCTTTTTAAATTATTGGTTATTTTGACACTGACAGCTGTTTTCCGCTCGAAATCTGTGACAGAAAGTCGGTATCATACCTCCGCGGAGCGAAATGAGTCGCTTTACGCTTGAAGAACGTTGCGAAATATTCAAAACTTATTTCCAAAGTGAGTGCGTTTTTTGAAAAGAAGTTTTGGCCGAAATGAAGCACCTAAGTTTGTGCAAAAAGTTTGTGAGACTCGTATGCTAGTGGACAACGTTATTGTCGAGAAGCCAATGCATCCCAAGAGTGACAGTTTGGTGCAGATTGTGGAGTGGTGGCATCATTTGACCATTTTTCTTCGAAAATGAGGCTGGTAACAACGTTTCGGTCAACGGTGGGCGTTACAGAGCCATGTTAACCGACTTTTTGTTTACTGACAATGAAGAATCCATGACTTGGACGACCTCTGTTACAGTTTGGACTGGCCGTTGACAACCAATCGCCAATAAGTCGTGAAAAACTGTTTTATATTATGAGACGAGTCGATGCAGTGTTATGGCTATTGAGCATTCAGATTGGCTAATGCTGAGTTTCCACTTGTCTATTTGAAATTGACAATTGACGTATTTTTATGTCAATTAAACAATTGGCAAGTGGAAATAGCGAAAAATTGCTTATCAAAGAATTGACTAACAGCGTTTGCCAATAACTGACAAAAAAAGCACTAGACAAGTGGAAATAGCTGAATTGTCAAACAAAATGACCGCGTTCCTTTGACCGATAGTCATCTAGCACATAATATCCCTGATGGAGGATCTCTAGCGCCAGCGGCAAAGTGACATTAGAACCAATTTGAATTCGTATTATTTTATCTTCATGAGAGTCAAAAATGTATTTTATGCCCTCATGCCGCATATTTATAAATACACTGTAAATAAACAAATACCATGTAGCTATATTAATTACATAGAAGCTTCATTTCACATTTTACACTAAATTGGAAATATTTGACTTCTGCACTTTCACTTTTGTTTTGACAGTTCGTTATTTTTTTTCAATCTAGCAGTTCATTTTGTGCTAGATTGAAAAATTTCCCAGAAAAGGATATTTTACAAAATGTGCTAGAGATCTAGCGCAAATGCTGAAATGTCAGTTTGTTTTATATGGAGTTTGGCATGCCGCTAGTCATCTAGCGGTCAATGGAACGCGGCCAATGTCACTATGTCAATAATTGACAAAGAAAATTTAATTGGCATCCAGTTTATAAGTTGATCAATCAACTGACAAACGATTTTTTGCCAATAATTGGCATAAGTGGAAATGAACACGCGAGGGCTGTCAAACTTTGTCAATCAACCGACATGTGGAAACCCACCTTAAGTCATAAAAATGTCCAAATCCCACAATAAGGGAAAGGGAACAAATGACGGGAAAGATTTTAATTTAAACTCTCTCGAAATAAGAAATGCGAGTTTCAGAGGAAGATAAATGATACTAGGTACCCAAAAAAAAACTACATAAAAACCTTGATTTTGAACTTGAACTTATTAACTCCGTCATTCCTCATTTCGTCGACAAATTCAACACGTAGGTAAACCTAACAAATTTCGTAATTAGATACGAACGAACTCTTGCGGTTTCAATGAAGAAGTTGGTCCCCAGCACTATAGATATCTCAGATTTGAGTCTCCAATTTCATTCGACAGTGACGAATTCCGAGTCTACCCGCAATGTCGTCAAGACCTTTAAAACAAACTGTCATCTTGAATAACCTTTGCGTGTCACTAGTCTACATTTTTACCACAAGTAAGTGCATATATGTCTCAGTGTAACTTGTATAGTGGCAAAATTCTATGTCGCCATCATCGTCGTCCCAAACCGCATCTGACAAGCCTTTGATGTGAACCAACAAAACCGCTCTGATATACAGATACGCGACACATCTTTGAGGTTTCCGTGAGCACATTCTCCACATTCCAGCGCGACGGCATACATTCGATACCACTTCTAGAGAACACCACTTAGTTGCTCTCCTCCAACGTATGTATATAGTATATGGAGTGTCGTGTCGGTATTCCTTTGTGTAATGAAATCCTCGTGGTTAGATAGAAGAGGGACTCTATCAGTATGCGCCAGATCAGCATCTCATCTCACTTTCAGTTGCAGTTTCTCTATACTCATCTAATTTTAGCCGTACCAGCATCAACTGCAGAAAGATACCCCCAAGAGAATACGAGTACGAGAATATAAACTTATAGATTGAGTGGGTTCCAGATCCTACACTTCTCATTATTGTTATGCTTTGTTCGCAGTAAAGAATGTCCTCGTCATTTTTTGAAGCATCCTTCTGCTTCCTACTCTTCTTCTTTTACTTTTTAGACGAGCGCGCTTTCCTCGAATCATTTGCATTTCATACATCTGGCGAATTGACGCAAAGGACGTCAACGTTTTCTCATCAAATGAAGCCGCACGAACACCACCACCTTGTCCACAACATCCAGAAAATATCGCCGCATGGCGTAGCTATACCACTATGGCAACAGGACGAAAAGCTATATTGCTTGATTGTGAAACTCCCGACCTGTTGCCAGGAGTTAATTATAACACAACGAAGAGGAGGAAGCAGCAAAAAAGTGCATACCCCACACATAGTTTTTTTTTTTAATACTCTCGAGTCCCGAATGAACAGCGGCATAACTGATGGAATCGGCAAGGAAAGCAAAATCCCAGCGAGGTCCTTTTCCTTTGTCCTTTCACCTTTTGCCCCATGAGTGCCGCTCTGACGGTAATTAGTTATCTTGCATATGGAGCGCGGAGTTTGACTTGCCGATCTATTAATATACTCTCCTCCTGTGTGATGCAGTGCAGAGTGGAAGACGGGTAAATGTACGTACATGTGGGTAAATGGGCGTTCATATGCTGGTGCTGGCATACAGCGATGGATATACATATACATAGATTGGAGGATGAGGAAAGAGAACAATGGCGACATATCCTGTGTGCTGATGCGGTTAATAAATGGATATTCCTAGGGACCTCAAGCTGCGTTTACAGTGTTCTTGACACGAAATATTTATGTTAAATTTAAATAACCCGATAAATATGGTGTAAGGCAAAAACATTTAGGTAAATGGAAATTTTAAAGTTCGCTATGATTTGATGTAGCTGGCGAATAGAATCGGACGGGTCCGTTGCCAGAAAATCCGTTCAATAAAATATTTCTCGCAAAATAATTTCACAGATACGTGAATACGGTAACTATATTCACCAGTTGATAAAACGGATAAGATCGTGTTTCCCACTGCCCGAGGTGTCGGTAAAGTAGTCAAAGAGTGATTGTGGATTGTGGTTCAGTGGGTGCCATCTGGGAAAGAGTTTTTCTCATTTGTATTCCCACAACTGTGGCAGTGAGGGTTCTATATCTTATATATCTTGTTGGACCACATGGTCTCCAATTGGCCTATGCCCCGTGATTACTGTCGTGATTCTGACGATATTCGGGTAGGTTCTTTGTTCTATTTTGATCGTAGGTAGATCATATCTTTCTTTATATGACGCATTTGGTCAACCCCCTCTAGTTGGCTTAGCTATAAAAAAAGCTTAAGAACAACAAGGCCGCATGCTCTGATGGTTTACCAACGCAGCTCTTTAAATACGGTGATGATGTTTTTGTAGAGAGCATGCCTCAAATCATCAACCAAATATGGGTGGAAGAAACTCACCACCTATTCACCGACTTCAGCATACATACATAGCATACATCGTCAAGAGCTCTACATGGCGATGCCGAATTCAGAATCCCGGCAAAACTGATTTAGCTGTGTTGCACCGGATTTCGGAAAGGAGACGCGCTGCCATCCGACGCAGATAGTGCGCAGGACAGGTGTCAACACGGAAGGCACTATCTTCAACAGGTCCGTTCAGCTGCTATAAGATTACACGGGCGATATTGATATCATCGGTCGTTCCCAGTGCGGCCGTGATAGAAGCTTTCAAGGCGATTGAAGAACAGGCGAAATCCTTGAAGTAAATGAGGACAAGACTAAATACATGCTATCAACAAACAAATAAGCATCTGCCCACCGCTTAGGACAAAACGTCACTATTGATAGCAACAATTTCGAGCTAGTTAAGGTGAGTTCATCTTTACCTGACGAATGACACCCTAGTGAAGATCCGTTGCTACTTCGGTTTTTCAAAACATAATTGGATTCAAAACTTCTAACTCGAAGGACGAAATGTGTGCTCTACAAAACCCTTATCCTGCCAGTTATACTTTATGGCGCCGCTGGACGATAAGCAAAAAGGGAGAGCTGATACTGGGCTCCTTCGAAAGAAAAATACTTCGGCGGATTTTTGTGGGTTGGGTGCGAGGAGGGCGAATGGAGGAGAAGAAACAACCGCTAACTCTATGAGATGTAGGTACCAAGATGTGAATGTAGTCCAAAAAGCCAAAACACGTCGACTACATTGGCTCGGACATACATCGAGCGAATGGACAATAATGCTCCGGCTAAGAGGGTCTTCGAATTCCAGAAGATAAGTAAGACCGAACCTTCGATTCAAGGACCAATCCATCGCGGATGCCAGAGCACTTGGTCTGGACAACTGAAAGGAGGGTGCCCGGGATCGTAGAGGCTGAAAGGCTGCAGTGTTTCAGGCAGGGACTCTACACGGGTCGAGAGCCCGATAAGTAGAACCAAATATTCTGAATCAATAGGCAAAAGTATCAACATCTTTCAGGCGGAAATCTGTCAAAAAGATAAATGTGTCCAAATCAATCTCGACAGAAACAAAGCCAACTGCGATTAGGTATATGTACTTAAAATGGAAAAGAGTGAAAAGACTGTCAAAATTGCTATGGTGGGGATAGATTCTCTCTCAAAGAGAACAACTTATGAAACCGTTAGTGTTAGGGAACGCTTTTATAGTAATGTAGCTAATACTAATTTGTTTCTCATATCAAAAAACAAAAATGCAAATAGTCGTTACCTACACGCGCATGCCATATAGGACAACAAATTTCAAATCATCTCTCAATTTTCATGGAACTGACAGTGTTGTTTCAAATCCTAAAAATAATGCATAAGATCTAAAAGTAAAGGAACAGACTGAAAGTCGGATAACCAAGTGTTGATTCCTCTATCATCAAATCTCCCTACTATGTGGTAATGGGTTCTCGATTCTAATTCAGTAGAGAAAAACCTCGTGTAAATTCGTACATACAAGTGGGAAATGTCCTAAATAAAGTTTGAGTACACTACTGAAGACAGTTGGCCAGTGCTCTAATTGCGTAACCCGCATTACGTTTGGAGAGGTTTAATGGTTGAATTTAGGCACAGGATACAGGATTCGTACCGAACAAGTTTCTTTGGATTGTTGCTAAAATGAAGAATTCCTTCTTGTTGACAGTAGATGCATCTCATTTGGGTAGAGCATTACTATGGACGTTGCAATTTTCGAATTTTTGCACGCGATATGTTAGAGATGCTATCCCAAAAGTCATCCTTTTCTCAAGTATCATTAGTTCTTCACGCTTCTTAGGCATGAAGAACTTTTTTCATAGTCTCCTCAAATAAAATACCAATTTTTGTCTTTTCTTTCCAATATATTTTTTATATATCACAAATTTTCGCCCCCAGTCCCATCGAAAACATTGCACAAATCAACTTAAAAATTTAAACAGAATCCTACAGCAAAACAATAATAAGTACATTTGCCCGCTACAGCTCACGACTGCTGGACTTTCTTAGGCTATCCCTCCTCAACTTGGCCGATTCGGATGATCTTCTCCGCCGAATAATTGGCTCTGCCCTCTGGCAAGAATAGTACGACCTCCTGAGTATAGCACATATTACCAAGAATGGCACCGCAATTATTACACAAACGCCGGCAAGAATAATCAACAAAACGTCGACGAGTTCGGTCTTAAAGAAACCAAAGTGATTTGAGTGTGACTTGAGATGATCAGCGCCCGCGGTCTTCAGTACAAGATGGATGTAGTACATCGCTCTCGACATTGGATCGTACATATGTTCGTTGAACAGGGTGCTTGCAGTCGCGATGTTGGTTGCTAGCGACGAATTGGACAGAGATATTTCTATGGCGTTTAGGAGCAAGTCAAAGTTGAGATCTTCGTAGGATACATGTAGGGCACAACCACGTTGTTCTAAGCGCTTTGCATTCACCTCCTGTTCGGGGAGGATTGGTATGGCTATCATCGGAGTGTGATAATGAATCGCCTCGATGGTGCTCATAACACCAGCGGCTGAGATGAAGAGTTTCACTTTCGGATGAGCTGTAACAAGGAGATATACCAGTGAAAAGTGGTAGTTTGTGTGAGCAACTTACCTAAGACAGCTTGCTGTGGGAACCATTCGCTTTGGAATATGTTCTCGGATTGATAGTTCATCTGTTGATGTTCCCATTTCAGAAGAACTCGCATTGATTTGCTGATTGTCTCGAGAGCGTGGAATAGGACATCGAGTTTGGTCTCGGAAAAGTCGGAGGTTTGTATGTTGGCGCCAAAACTTACATAAATAACGCCGTCCTTTGATTCTTCGATGAATTTTAAAAGGTGCTAACAAATTGTTTAAGAAGAATTAATAATGAATAATTGGGGATGTAAAATACGACAAACCTCTGGCAGTTTTTCATCTCTAAGGTGGACACCACCAACTTCGATCATATTGGGCAGAAACGAACGTGGGTACTGGACAACTGGGTGAGAATTCATCAGAACCAAGCTGATGTTGTGCGTTAGTTCTCGATGGTGCGGCAGCACCTCACCGCGTTCTATAGCCAGCGGCTCAAAGTACTTCTCATAGACAGCTTGTTGGGAGATCATGTGGAAGAAGCTGAAAAACAGCTGAAAACCTTGACAAACGCATAAGCAATCGACCTACTTGTACGTCAGCTTTTCGAACATCCCCATTAGAGTGTTTATGATCCTTTCGTATAGAGTCATTCGCTCCAGATAAGGCAGAAAGTTGCTAGAATCCAGAGCAGAGTTGTGGGGATTGCCAGTCATTTGATTGAGCCACGTATTCGGTCCCGTTGGGCTAAGAACCACCGTCGGTACCTTGTAGAACTGTGAAAAACTATAGAAATCAATCAATACCAATCAAATGCCCCTCCTTATAATACTCTTAACTCACCCCAGCAATGCATCGCTCAAGAACATATCCACAATCAATAAATCAAATGTCATATTACTTCGCAGAAGAGTCTTCACGGCCTTGCTGCCCAATACCAAATCGGCAGTTGACGCCCCTGCGTATATCATCCTCGTGAATCTTTCCATTATTGACTTTTCATACATTTCATCGATTTGAACACTCAGGCCCATATCGAGCCAATTTCGTTCGATTCCCTCAATTTGTATCTCGGCAATTTTACTTTCTTGCCGATTGTCATTGGCTGTAAAGGCACTTATCAGTGTTACGTTGTGATCATGATTTGTTACAAGTTCATGGAGGATTGCCCTGCCAAAGAGGTAGTGAGATTTCCATACACTAGGAAATACAGCTAGGATGTTAGCTCCGTTGGCAGGAGGAACAACGACAAAGAGCAGAATTTGTAAAACCAGGGACAGGAATGCTGTGATGTTGCATTGCGAAAATAGAGGCATTTTTAAGTGCAAATCATTATTGAAACTTAAACTTAGGTATAGAATATACAGTTTTAGAACTTAAATT
Source organism: Cheilosia soror (assembly GCA_949372485.1). Classification (NCBI taxonomy): domain Eukaryota; kingdom Metazoa; phylum Arthropoda; class Insecta; order Diptera; family Syrphidae; genus Cheilosia; species Cheilosia soror. The sequence continues at coordinate 9,007,105 of OX443563.1, forward strand.
TTTATTAGAAATGAGTAAAAACTATGGAAAAATGCAGATATAAAAGGAAAACATAAAAGTTATTATTTTTTTTAATAAATTTATGTATGAACTTGACAGATGATTTGGACAATTGTCACTTCCGTATTTTGCATGAGATATATATCGTGAGATAACACTAAGTTAAGGTCGTGTTTACAAGGTTTTATTATGTGGCCTTGTGGTCTGTAAAAACACGAAACAGAACAAAACTCAAACAAACATGACATTTCATAGGAATAGTGATCTCCAATTGAAAAGCGAAACGTCTGCGAAAAGACAGCGGAAAATACATAATTTGTGGAGAATTCCATCAACTGCTACACAAGAGTGACATGGTGACATGGTGACATTTGACAACAGCCAGAATGTGTATTTTGTAATTGAAACTACATTTTTAAAATTATTATATTCGTTGTGTCACTTCTATATGGGATTTTTCGTTCTACAACAGCAGCATACTAGGCTTTAGAACCATTCAGATGAGAGCGAACAAATATTCGCAAGTTTTGACAGTCCGTTTACATGAATACTTTTCGCGTTAGTTAGCGATTTTCAGTCATCATCAGTTTCTACCCGCAATATGTCTAGTTTGATGTTAAATTCGAACGAATATTTTATTAGCTATTTTGTGGAACGCGAATTAAATGATGTGGATTGCGTCCAAACACCCTTGGGGGGTGTTTTCCTTCGCGGCAAAAAGTTTGAAATTCGAAGTTTCGCTATTTAAACTATTTATAAACTTGTTTTCTTAATAGTTACATTTTGATGGGATAATTAATTATCCTCCACTTGAAATAATAAAACGCGTAACTCTCTTTTTATAAATGCATAGAAAGTGGTTTGTTCGCATTTCATCAATTCGTCCGTTCGCTCCCATGTGAATGGTTCTACGATGAAGATGGTCGTAGTGTGATAGCTACCTTAATCCCTATTTCATTGAGATTTTTGGTTTTCTTTATTTTGACTTAAGGCTGTAGAGTTATTGTGAATGGACATACTGCATCCAAATTGTGACTGTTCTGTCAGCTCATCAGCTGTCTGTAAACTGAACAAATTTATACGAAAACGATTTGTTTATTGCACCTACCTCACCGTCACCACATCAGGCCAGATTTCATCCATAAATTGACTCAAGTGGTTACGTCCGCCGTCGTCGTCGTTCTCCTCCCTGTTGTTTTCTGACACAGTTTTGCTGTACAAGTTTGTAAGGAACACAATCAAAGAGATATTAGCGAGTAGAATCGCTTTCGTTTTCGTTTTGCTTGGCTTGCATCCAAACAAATTCGCATATTTTCAGCAGTTGCATTTAAACAAGAAGAAAAGAAGTGTTTTCGTTAATTTAAGCACCTGTCCGACGAATCGCTCGTGGTATTCGTTTTCCAGAATCAAAAGAATTACATAACTCGCACCATCTCTGATTACATACGTCTTGTCACAATGACCCAAATAGGTTACATAAATCAGAAAATTATAAGAACCCAAGAGAAAATATTAAATAATTTATTTTTTTTAGAACGCATAAATGTGGACAAGCCACTGTTCGATCTCAATACTTTTGTTGGACGCTTCAAGCACTTTGCATGGATGACAGATCCCAGAACTGTGATGGTATCCAGTGAGAAGCTTTTACAAGCTAAAACTCTGGTGGAGGAATATCGATTGGGCAGAGAACCAGCTGGGACATCAAAGGATGACGTGAAGTACGCCATGAAGCTATATACATCGGCATTCCATCCGGACACCGGGGAGCTACAGAACTTTTGCGGTCGCATGAGTTTTCAGGTTGGTCTCGTGGGGGTCAGCAATGTGATTGGGAATACTTTGTCGCGCTCGGAATTTGCCATCTCAATTGTGCTCACGTGCCAAACAAATAGGTTTTCTAATTGATGGGCTATTTAAAGATTCGATCGATGTTGTTATTTTTTGTATAATGTTTTAATTAGCGTATCTGCTTTATTGATAGAATAGGGTTCATGACAGCCGATTACCGTCGAGACTTTGAAGGTCGCCGATATAAGCATTCATGCTAAATGTTGTTGATTAGGTGGTAAAATGAGTGATAACAATTTACACTTTGAATGAGGTATTAGTCGGCTGCAATTAATTATTATTTACACTGTTAATCTTCTTATCTAAGTTAAAGGGCGAATGTGCTTCGATGAAGTGATCACTGTATGTGGTTCGTCTTTCGTAGAGTGTATTAGTCAAACTCTGGCTAGTGCGTGCCAACTGCAAATCAAATCAAACTTGAGAATAAAGCATTTTTTATCGCCCCTGTGTAGAATAGGATCTGTTCCATTAAAATGGAAGTTGCATTCAATGGTTACCCCAGTTTTGAAAGTACTTTCCCATTTATCGTTTCAGGTCCCCGGTGGCATGCTAATCACGGGAGCGATGCTTCAATTCTACCGCACCGTACCGGCGGTAGTTTTTTGGCAATTCGTGAATCAATCCTTTAATGCCGTCGTGAATTACACCAACCGTAATGCCAATTCACCGACAACTGTTACCCAACTGGGGGTGGCATATGTTTCGGCTACAACCAGTGCCTTGGTCGCTGCCCTTGGATGCAAAACCTATTGGACAAAACGAGCATCACCAATTTTCCAAGTACACAAGCTAAATGAATTGTTTTCCTTCCAATTTAATGATTTACTTTCAGCGCTATGTTCCATTTGCTGCCGTCGCTGCTGCTAATTGTGTCAACATCCCGTTTATGAGGCAAAATGAAATCGTCAAAGGTGTCGATGTAGTCGATGATAATGGCAATGTTGTCGGCAAGAGCCGTGTTGCCGCTGTCAAGGGTATATCACAGGTGATATTCTCCAGAATTGTTATGGCCGCACCTGGAATGTTAGTTCTTCCCGTGATTATGGAGAAACTCGAACGTATTCCTGCATTTAAAAAGATGACTTTTATGCATGCACCATTCCAAACGGCTATGGTTGGTTGTTTGTAAGTTCAATGAAACAGAAAGTGTCATTTCCATTGATTAATAAAAAAATTCCATCTTCTAGCTTAATATTCATGGTTCCAACAGCATGTGCCCTGTTTCCACAAATGTGCAGCATAAAAACGTCAACCGTTAAACGTCTGGAACCAGAGTTATATGCGGAGATGGTAAAGAATACCAAAGAGAACGTCCCCGAGACGGTCTATTTCAACAAGGGACTCTAAATCATGAGTTCAGAGAGGACTAGAGAACCACCAACTAACTCAATATTGACAATATCGAATATTTCATGTATCAACTAGTGTTTGCAGTCAAATTTGCATTTATTGTAGAAACTGTCAGGGACATGTTCTGTGTTTGTTTACGTCTTATCATTAAGTACTTTTGTTTTCGTGATTCTGTTTTTTTTTCGTGTGTTTCTGTTGTTTATTTTTAGTATGCAGCTTAGAATTTATATTGCAAGTGATTTAATTTTCAGTATTTTGCAGTGTAATACAAATTACACGTCAGAGTAATGGGCTGATTGGTTCAATGTGATTTTCCTTGCTTTTATTTTGTTCGTAAAGATAATATTTCCCATTATGTTTGTTTTATTTTTTGTGTAACAAATCACTGATAAGCAATAAAAGAAAATTGTAGATTTGCCTACCTCTTGAGGTAAGAATAAAATGCTCATTTTAAAACGAAATCGATAAATGTGTTGATTTTTTTGTGTTATTTGAGTACCATAAAAGTCACTGCCAATACTAGCGGTTAACATAAGCACCAGCATTCGTCTGTGAAAGGAATAGGAGGATTACAAGTTTGGAAATAAAGGTGACTTGTATAAACCCAACCCAGAGAATCTGTCGCGTCCCTTGCCGAATGAACAGTCCCATAGATTCCGTCGCCGCAGTCTGAACTTGGAATCTTTAAAAAAATTTGCAATTTGACAGTTTTTGTCGTTATTTTAATATTTCTACCAATGAAAGTGCTTCCTCTCACACTATGCTAACTGTCAACGGATGCGACCGACAGAAAAGTTCAAAGCAAACCTACTTTATCCGTCACATCCGGCACGTGCGTTGCTTATGGGTCACCTTCCATAAGCTGCTGTGTATTCTATTAACCTGTCAACGGACGCGACGGATTCTATGTGTTGGGCCCTTATGACCTTGATCATCCCAGTTCTGCTTCATGTAGCTGAAACTTGTACTTTTGCATTGACGAAATTTGGAAAGCAGATTCAACGACGAACTAAATCAAAGCTCTATATCTACAGTGACATCGACCCAGTAAAAATTGCGCATCAGTCGTCTAATATGACAATGGCAGAGGGACAACGCAGTAGAGAAGACCAACTCTCAGGTGGCACGCGTAAGTGAAAGCGACCTCAACCAGATGGGAGTAACACTTCATAGAGACCGAGGTCACTGGAGCGCCACCTAAGTAAGTAAGTGTGCTCTAAGCTGTGAGATTAACCAAATATGACGGAATGGATGTAGTTTCGCTCAATTTTCATTGCACATTTAGTAGGTGTTCATTTCGATCTCACTCCAGATCCAAAAAACCGTCGGAATACTTGTATAAATGCTTAGACATAAAAAATAAGAAGATCAATCATTAAAATTCAATATTCAAATAAAGAGGCCATGGACATGGCTACATAATATCCTAGATGGAAGAATGCCCTATAGAGCTATTGTCGGCAGTATGGCATTTACTTACGTTTCCTTTTACTCCGAAAATAAATTTATTTTCCATGGAAAAATATGATTTAAGTTCATCAGATAACTAATGGCACGCGGCTGCAATTAATTTTTGGGTTATGGTGGCGTATGTGGAACATTTTTTTAAAGTTAAATAATTGAACGCATATTATATTCCTTATTTCTTAACCATGGATTTGGTTGTCCAACAGTTATGATAGATGTTTGTAGCCGGTGGAATTCGTGACTTGCAATCGGTTAGGCGCATTTCAAGTGGCCAATTTTAAGACAACAAGGAGTTATCAGGAGGAACGAACTTGATGTAATAGCTAAGTCTTTGGACATTTGCTATTAGGTGCATGTTGCCAAAATGCTTTTCCTTCTGGAGTGACGAAGAGATCGTGTGGCAAATATTGAAATAAGTGAGCTATTCAATGACAAACAGGTATACGATACCGCATTGAGTGGTTCATATGCTTCAATAGATTGATCACGATAAAATGATGTCCACAATGCAGCTTCCAAGATGCGCCATAAAATCCGTGCCATTAGAAAAGCGTTATTTCATTTGGAGCCCGAGACTGAATTGAAAGCCTTCTGATTCTGAAGAGAGTTACTCTTGGACACTTGTCAGTTCGCAACAGGCGTTGCTGTGGAAAAACCGATGTAATTTGTTTTTTTTTTCGGCGGTCATACCTCAGTCCCTGCGATCAGTAGTCCATGCACACTAACTAAATGTCCGCAAACAAGACTTCTTTGAAGGATGCTTGGCGGGTAAGTATTTTATTTGTTATCTTATCAGAATTTTATCGTGACAGAAATTGCATTGTCCTTTCTTGCAAAGTGAACCATCGAACGCAACCACAAGAAGTATGATCAATAGGTACCTTCTAAGAACAGCAAAATAAAACTATTCCTGTTTTCATTTTTCTGAATTTTAATCTTAAAATACATTTATATAATTCAAATTAGATGTGTGTGTATGAGTAACATTATTTTCTTTCTTTTTTTTCCATTTTACAATTTGTTTTCATATTTATTTTCATCACATTTGCATTTAAAAATTTCGTAAGATTTTCTTTTTGTTGGTTTTTAACATTTTGGAATTCACATAAAATGTTTTTTTTTTTTTCAACAACGCTGGTTAAAATATCAGCATTACAATATTGTTTTCAGTTGTTTTTTTATTTTTTTTTATTTTTATTATAAAACGTTATACATACATAGTTGGTATAAAATTTGGACATACAAATTTTTAAATTTAAAAATACATACATATTCTTATGTTCAATCAAATAAAGGAAATAATATTAAAGTTGCCTAATTTTTGCGGAAAATTCACAAAAGGTAAGGTTTAAAAAAATATCGATAAAATAATTCATGTCTATTCGGCCGTTGATTTTGTACTGAGTGAAGTTTACCAATGTTGGGGACATGGCTACGTAATCAATGTTACGTAATGATATTTTCATTGAAAACTGTTTATAAAAATACGAGTTGGGTCCTAAACGTACAGCATAATGCCCGAAAATTATTATACTGCAGATTAAAGCCACATACCCCAACTTGATGCAATATGAACTTTGACATTTTGTTACGTAGTCGTGTCACGAACAACGGCCGCCGAATAGCAACAGCCAAAATAATTTGGTGGTCAAATGTCAGTTTTCTAAATTTATCCTGAACTTTTACCTCTAGGAGTGGTATGAGTAGATGTATACAACTGACAGGCAGGTATAGATCAAGTCGTCCCTCTTTTAATATTCTATTACATACCACGATGGTCACTTCCAAAGCCATTTGCCTAGCATGAATTAAATAATCTTCTATGGAATAAAAGGCAAAAAAATGTAACATACTGCTTTCTGCTAAATTTTCAATTTGGAAGATAACATTTATGCACTGCACTGAAATAGCCAATTTAAGATTAAATTTTGACACTAAACAGAAATAAATGGCGTTTCAATTGAGCAAAACGGTTCAAATATTTTTTTTTTTTTTAAAGTTAATTTCAACTAAAAGCCTTCACACAAAACAGACTTCTACAAGAGATTTAACAGCGAACAAAGGGTTATACAATGGCTATACAGCGACATTTGACCTGATCAGATGTAGGTACAAGTTGAGCGAATGGGCACTAACGCGTCTACTCGAAGATTTTTCAACTCCAATCCAGAGGGACAATTGTAGGAAATTATTTAGAATTCAAATTATAGACAAAAATTACTCTAAAATATATTTTGGGCGTTTCAATATTACTTTCAAAGTGGTGTGGGTAGATATTTAGGCCGTGTGTCAATTGGGCAATTATCCTCGGATATCTTTCTGACACTATCGTTGTTTAAAACGAACTGTCAAAAAACTATTCTGCTCAGAGAGCAAGAGAATAAATTATCCTACACAGCATAGTTGCAAAAAGGCTTACTATTGTACTGAATTCAGTACAATTTGACTTTCCCGAGTACGCAAGTACCACTTCTCGATTTTCAGTACTATTTGTACTATTTTTAATTTTTGAAAGTTTATTTTTATATCTTTTAAATCAGACATATATAAGGATTAAACAAAAATAAGCTGAACGCACTCCTTTGTTTTAAAATTCTGTATGTATTCATTACTCATCGTACTTCGTTAAAAATTAACTTTGTTGCATTCCTCGAAGATGTGGAAAAACGATTTGATTTCGGAGACATTTTTTTAAACTCATTACAACTTTTTTCACAAACTGCCATTTGTCTTAAGGTTTTTTTCATGGTGAACAAAAAGTATTGAAATTATCAATCATGAATATAGAGCCGTATCTGACTACGATAGAATTAGGTATCTACATACTTCTATTTCTGAGTTTTGGGCTGAAATAGGCCCTGTGCAAAATGAATGCAACGAGTTCATATTTTCAAATCCTACACCACAATATCCAGGGTGCTTTTTGTATTTCTTCTTATTCTTCCGCAAACGTTTAAAGAATGTTTTCTTATCAAAATGGCTATTATCAAAAAAAAAAAAAAAAAAAAAACACAAAGCTAAGGAAGCTAGAGGGGCTATCATTCACAACATCGCCTGGAGTGATAGTGATTGGTTTATGCCACCGGACATAAGGGTGGGCTGGCCATTCCTTGCCGACAACATCTGGCAGGTCTCCGGTTCATGACGAACCTTTACCCTGGAGGGACAATGGGAAGAAAGTTGCGTTTAGGGTAAGAGTAGGCTAGTTTTAAGTTATTGTAGTTCTAGTATAGGGCCTAGATTAAGTGTTAGGTTAGTTTAGGATAGTAAGGATTAGTTTCGCGGTTCTTTCCCGTCCTCCCTCAGGGGTATTGGCACAGGTCCTCAGGCACTTTCCTTCTCTTCACTCTTATTTTCTGTCCTATCTTTTTACGTCCGTCCGAAGTCCGATTATAGTAGCTTTCTTTCTTCTTTCTTTTTTCTTTCTCTTTTGAATTATTGGCATAAATAAAAGTTGTTGAGCAGGTGGTAAATGGTGAGGGTACAAGAACACCCTCGTCCGACGAGCTCTAGCCGAGCAACCACAAGCATGCCGCGCCCTCCTTACTTTTGCCGAAGCTGCCCTGGCTCACAACAATGGCACAACAATGCAGGCGTAATGTCTGCAGTATTAGAACCTAAACATCTTATAAAAAATTAAGGCTGCTACAGCTCTACAAATAAAACAGATCTTTCTAAAATAAGATTGAACATGAAGAACTTCTATAGTAGATTGTTATCTGAATGTGGTGAAGTCGTGTTCGAATAACTTGGCCAATGGTAGATTTTCTGTACAAAGTCTACAGTTTGCTCAATCGACCGTTGGACAAGTGATTTTGAACACGACTATATAAAGATTACCTAGTCTTAATCTCTTAATATGTATGTACATGGACTAAAGTTCCTATCCGGCGTCTATAAGACTTAGATTACCTTGAGCTTAGTACGCTGCTCGTGCTAAATTTTAGTTCACATACAAAATTGTCTCCAAAATTAAAAAAAAATAAATAAATAAATGGTTTTTTAGCTACATTTTCACAGATAATGTTTTTTTTTCTGTTCTTTTGTGTTGCGGAAAAGTAAATAAGGATAAGGTTTTTGCATGAATACCTATAAGATTTTAGTTAATGTTTGAGAGAAAAATTGGAGAGCAGCTAAAATTTAGATTCCCTCAAACTGCGTACTAAGCTTTAGATTCAATTAAATTCACTTACATTTCTAACGCCAAGAAAAATCACCCTATACCCCATAAGCCATAAATATTCTAAATCAGGATGCAATTCTGAAACGATTTAGCCATGTTCGTCTATCCGTCCGTGCGTCGGTCTATCTAATGAAACGCCCAAGGCGAATGAAATTTTGTGAAAGGACGTCTTTGTTCTGGTACCTCCCTGCATGTACAAAACCATTATAACAGCCACGTACTTTTGTATACTTACGAACTCACATAAATACTTAACATTTTGCAAGATTTAAATGCTGGGGAAGTTAAAAAAACTGGCCGATTATGACACTGATATGTACTCCCTTTTTTTATAAAATATTTATTTTTTATGTTTTCGTTCGGTTTTATACATTTAAGAAATTTGAGTACTATTCAGTACAATTTTGTTTCAGTTTTCAGTACAATTGAGAAAAGTCGATTTTCATCACTGCTACACAGGCTAATTTTTTGACGTTTTCTTTTGCTTGAGTTTTGCTAAAATGTTGAAGAAATAAAACACTGAATTTCAATTACCTAATTAAAAGCGTAAAATTCGATAAAGATTGATGTTTGGTGAACTTCTCCTTCAACACTGTGTCAGAAAATGAAAATTATCCGAGGATAATTATTTAACTCAATTGACACACGGCCTTAGATTTTAAATAAAAGATTTTATTTCCTGTTCTTTGTGTTCACTGTCATTTCAAATGGTTTTGCCTCAATCTGTGCTTAAAAACAAACCTAGTTCTTTACGAATAGATGTAGGTACCTAAATGTGACTTTATGAAGAACTATCTTACAATGGCCTCAATCTAATTATTTAACTCGACTTGAACTGTCTGGATTCCATTTACCCTGAAAAAACAGTACACCTGACTCGATTAACATTTTGACCAGCTTAGCATTATATATGAAAGTTTAATAGAAATTCGAATTCCAAATAGAGGAAAAGGGAGGTCAAAGTTTGTAGGTATAGAAAGTTTCTTATTTTTCATCCGATTAATTTAAAACTTGGTTTGTGTACTCAATATAAGAAATAATTCGAGCGGGTAGCAAAGAAAACTGTTACAGAACGACGAGTTTAAATCCAAATCAATGTAATGCCAGCCTTACTCCTTTCTTTCTTCCTCTTTTCTGACATTCGTTTGTTCTTGTTTGAGCCCATCCGCCTTACGAACGAAGTTCAAAATTCATTTAAATTAGACGCTTTTGCCTGAAGGAAGAAGGAAGAGAGTAAAACTTCGGTAAGAAGTTGATATAGTATATAGTAGTGAAGGGCTTTGCCAGCGTTTTCGAGGCGGAATTACTGGCCATCCGTGACACAACGCATAAACAAAGCATTGATATCCTTATAGATAGCCAAGCCGCCATCAAAGCTATCGACTCGGCTATCATATCCTCCAAACTGGTGCAGGAGTGCGGGAACGAGCTTGCCTATCTGGGCGAATGTTTCAGGGTCACACTTCTCTGGGTTCCAGGGCATAGTGACATAATAGGCAATGAGCTGCCCACGAAGGGCTCAGCACTACACGCCTCGTTCATAACGAGGGTCCACATTCCGCTAGGAGCGGTTAAGGGACAAATTCATTCATATTTTCTGCAGAAAGCCAATCTCCAATGGTCGGGATTGACCAGCTGCGTCATATCAAGGAAGATATGGACTACCTACGATCAAAGTAGAACAAAGAACCTAATAAACAGAACCCACCCAGATATCGCCAAAATCACGGCAATAACCACGGGACATTGGCCAATTGGAGACCATGCGGCCAAGCTAAGTATCCCATACAACCCTCCATGACGCAGTTGCGGTAATACAAAAGAAAAAGAAACTCTCTCTCACTTTCTTGGCAAATGTCCAGCTCTAGCAAGAGCCAGACTGCGCGCACTGAACCAACCATTCTTTGACGACCTCAGCGACATCTCGAGTAAAGGGGCACAGGATCTTCTCAATTTTAAAGGTTGGCACCGACCGGACCACATCCTTAACAGTCATCACAAAGTAGGTCACACGAGGCGTGTTAACAAAACGGCACATCCTAGTGCCAATTTGGTTCAAAGGCATGAACCGCCACTTCTACCTACCTACCTAAGATTGACTACAAGTAAAAATACAGTTTTTATGCTCGCTTTGGCAAAAATCGAATATCAAAATTCAAAATCTCAATCGAAAACGACACAGGATGTATGAAAACTTAACGCAAAGTTTCTTTAACTGATTTTAACATAAATTTCAAATTTATATAAAGAAGTTCCGATTTATGCTATAATATGTATAAATATTCTTTTTATTTATTTTTGTTTTTTTTTTTAAATAGTTGCCCATTGAATTATTATTTTTTTTTAAATTTGTATTATTAATTTTCACAAAAAAAATTCCATGCATACGAGCATTTCTTTATATAAAAGGTACAAATTGTGTTCTTGGACTTACAAAATGTGAGTGTTTCCATTTGTTTTAAAATACGTTAATACAATTTGTTAATTTTTTTTCCCAATAAACCCTTTAAAAAGCAGAGTTATAAAAAGTATTAATCTGATATCTACTGGCGGCATTTTTGTAATATACATAATAATTATGTCGTACAATTTCCTTTATAATTAATAGAAATATGTGTATTAATTTGTTTTCGTATATAGTATTTTGTTTTTATAATATATAGCACTGTCCTGGCGTTAGGTTTTTCATTTTATCAATTGTATTTTATATTGGAATTTAGAAGAAGTTACAACCATATTCTTCATACACAAATGTACGAAAATGCAAATACAAATACTCAAATTTTCAATTAGCCATATTTTTAATTTAATACTTTTGACTTATTATTAATATGACAGAGTAAATATGGTAGGTACATATAGATGTATGTATGAAAATTATGTAATTATATATTTTAAGTAAAATTCGTACATCAATTCGATTTGTACTTTAGAAAAATATTGTTAAAGTACAACTTTGCTGCGATTTTCACATACATATATCTTTTTTTTTTCTTATATTGTATGTATGTACTTTCTAAAAATGTAAATGGTTTATAATGTTGTTCAAACACTAAATAGTGGTATTTCAGAGTAAAATATATTTTATTTGTATTTTTCATGAATCTATCTACTTACCTTATACACAGCCCTGATTGTAAAATCCTTTAAAACCTCTCAGTGTTGGTAAATATTCGTCCTGATCCTTTCATGTTTCGGTAATTTAATTTCTTTGCACTTTCTAATTTTTGTCTTTTTCGGGCATTTGGTTTTGTAATTTATTTTATTTTTTAACGAAGTTTTAATTTAACTTATATTGCTTAAGAGTTAATTTTTGTTTTCAAAAATGATTTGGCAAACTTTTTTCGATTTTTTGAGTGGCTTGTAATGATTATGTCTATAGTAAATAATGCATAAACAATTTTATTGTTTTTTTTTTAATACGATAATGAAAAGCTATAATACAACTATCGGTATTTTTTAAAAGCTGATTCAGGTGAATTTTAAGGTCAATGGGATTACAAATCAAATCACAAATATATGAGTGAAAAATGTTGTTTAAATTGTGTTCTAAAACGGTATGGTTCACCACTGACGCCAGAATTTCGATTTGATTTAACTTTTATATTTTAATTCCACCTACACCGGAAGAACTCTCCGCGATTCTGAATTCAAATCGAGAAGCAAATTTCCCTTCTTTTCAAAAGAAGAACTGTCAGTTGAGTGCCAAACGAACGCTTTCAGAAGCCCACCAACCAACCCACTCTCGGATGTTTGTCAGACGGTCGCGAGCGATGACGCAGTGGAAAAAAACATTACGATGTAAGTTGTAACTTTCTGGAGATCGAACCTGGAACCCCTCGAACAGTATCCATCATACTAACCACTTTTGAAATTTAAAGAAACCGCAATTTAGTAAAAGGCAAATAAATACAAAGATGGTTTGATTTTTATTTCCTTATTTCAAAATGCATATTATGACACTAGGGGAATTTAACTAATAACATATTTTGACAGCAATCTTTTGGATTTTTTTTTAAATTGGTAGTAGATTAAAAAAGGAATTATCCAATTGATGTGAGCTGGTTTTGTACGAATGATGTGCTCCCTTCTGCGTAACTTTTGCAATCGGATCGAAACGGAGCTTTGCCAAATTTTAACGGGAATAAACTTATTATTAACCTTCTTGTTTTTCGTAGGTAGTTGGTTAACATAATCAAATCGTTTTACATATTCTAAGAACAGATCGATATCACACTTGTGTATTGTGAAACAAATCATCATAATCAATGTGAAGGGTTAGAATCGACTATACACTCAAAACTCATCTCAGGCTTTCGTTGTGGTCGATCGTACTTAGGTATGTTCCTTTACTTTGAAATCTTACGGATTTTTACGCATTTTTATATTATATACCCCTCCACTGAGAATCTTATGTCGTTTTGAGGGTGGTCGTCCATTACCGTCCGGAAGAACTCTCCGCGATTCTGAATTCAAATCCAGAAGTAAATATCTCTTCTTTTCAGGAGAAGAACTTTCAGTTGAGGGCCAATCGAACGCTTTTAGAAGCGTTCGGATTGTTTCCAGAGGGTTCTGGACTACTACCAACCGAAAACGACATTACTAGTCACTCAACAAATTTCTTTGAGTAAGAATTGCCAAAACTGTCAGTCGCCTGAAAATTGACAGCTGATTTGAAATTTGATTTGAAACTCGGGTAACGACTATTTGCATTTGACTTTTGATTTCCTGCGATATGAGAAACAAAATTGGTATGAAAATGGTATCAGAAGGCGGGAAAATAATGTAGCTTTTTTTTCTTCTCGAATGCATGTAATTCAGTCTGTAAAAACTCTTTCTCATACTTGGATTCATACTCACAGGCAATTTATGGAAAACCAAACTGCATCTGTCATTTTTCATATTTACTACAAAAGCGTTCCCTAACGTTTTCGTAAGTTTTTCTCTTTGAGAGAGAATTCATTCCTACTATTGTCATTTTGACAGTCTTTTCCATTTTTACTACAAAAGTAAAGGAACAGGCCTATTATTCTTGAACAATCAGCAGAGTACTGTCACAGCTTTGATTTCGACCGTGTAGTTCGTGAATGCACGTATATGGTGACTTCTCCCCAATAGAGATATCGTTCTGCACAATGGACAGCTGTGCAGACTTTTTTCGAAGTGCAGTGGGACTAGGAAGTCCAACAAGGGGTTATTTTCACTCTTAATCTACGTAGCGATTATATTAAACGACAACTTACTGCCGTTTTTTAGGTGTCGTTTGTAAATTTGCAATCGACAATAATAATATTTTTGCAACTAAAACGACATGCCACATGTAATACTGATTTCAAAAAAGCCATTTGTCGTTTGACACCGCGTCTCCACGAGCAATATTTCATGTTAAGTCATTTCGTCGTCGAATATGTCGATGAATCTGAGTTGAATGGGACTCTATAGCTATTTCTTTTAAAACCCTAGGACCACCATCAAGATATGGAAAAGAAAGTGGCAAAAAGCTTTTGTTAGAATATCTTTAAAGATTTCAATGGATATGGATTCTGTTAGTCCTAAATTACACCAATCTGGTAGCTATCCTCAGCCAAAATTTGTAGTAAGTTTTAATATCGGCGGCACTGGCCTGGCCACGACCGAGCTTATTTTTATTTCATTCAGTACATTTAAGGGAATTTGTGCGCTGTACTAATAATCATTTTTAATATGTCCCGACTAAATTTTACGAGCTCACAATGGCAAACATTTCCATATAAAATAATCTATTCTGACCGTCAAAATATTTAAGTTGAAGATTAAAAATTATTATTGGTAAGGCTCCTTTGTCTTTTTACTAACTTTTTATCCGATAGATCAATGGATTGGATGTTGTCCATATCTATTTCCGCATCAGTTTTTCTTTTACCTTCGGCTTCATCACTACTCCAACGCAATACTATTTTTAAGATTTAAACTAACGATTACAAGTATCCACTTAAGCAAACTATGACCCCTATTGTGAGTGTCGATAATTATTGATCAATGAGCGACAACTACACTGGCGATAGTCGATTGTAAATTTTAGTATTATTGTGAATGTCGACTGCGATTGATATTTGTCGATTTGACAGTCGCTTGTAGTCGATTACAAAATATGTCTAGTCGATGCGTTCTCTTGGAAGTGAAAAAAATGTTGTGCGTACGAAATATGTATGCGATTTTAATAAAAACAATTGTATTTATATTAAAAAACAATTATGAATTCAAATGACAAATCCAGATATCACGAAGGGGGTTTGGGTAAAAACACAACCAAAAAGGCGATGGGACAAGATAAGCACAGATCTAAATGGCTATGGACCTCACGTGCTTTCATGGAAGAAATGGGTAAAAGTAAAAAAGTAAAAAAAATATCTTTACTTGACGTTCTTCACTTTCTGAATATGTAATTAAATTTGATCCATTTAGAACAAATGTAAGATTCCAGCAATTGCATTATATGGATCTGTAAGCATTAAAGGCACCGTTGGTTGCGCTAGTTGCCTACACTGGTTTGGTAAGACCAGTGGGCGCAAGATCTTAAATCTCAAAGCGGTAGCAAGTTTTTTTAGGCACAAGAGACACTTTTCTCGACAAATTATAGTCACACTTTGTCTTCCAATTTCAAAAGCGCATCTCTTAATTATTGTTTTCCTTATTAGCTAGTTGTAGAAATTCATTACCATTTTCCGCTTCCTAATCGCTAAATCACACCCCCAGGCGAAATCATTTTTTTTTTTTTAATGTTTGGAGCACAAATTGCGAAAACGATAGCCAGCTGTCGATAAACAGCCGCCAAAGTATGATGTATTCACAATATTCACATTTTTATTCACAATCACCCCTATCGTGGAATCCGCCGGGGGGAATCATTCACGGAAAAAAATATTTTGGTATCGTCAAATCCGCAAAGTGAACAGTTCCCCGTGTGGGTAATGTGAATAAGTTTCACTGTATCGTTGAAAACGTTCAAATCGAATTTTTCCCGAACAAAATGACATTTCTTGTCCGCATCAAATTCATTGCGGATTTCATAGGTTTTCTTGCTTGCTGCTGCATGTCGTGAGCATTTTAATATAAAAAAATTACATATAAAATGGCTGCTTCATTAAGCCGAACATTTGTAATAAATTTATTGCACAGATTGAACTTTATTAAAATCAAAAAATAAACATTCTAAAAACACATTTCATTTGGAAGTTCCGTGAAATCATTCACTGCTCCTCTTAACCTGTCTCGTATTCTTCTCTGAGAACATCGCTCATTTCATTCTTCCTCTTATTTTTACAAGAATAGAGTTATCGTATACATTATTACACATAATAAACACTGGTTTTTATTTAAATCACTTTTGAAACAAACTTTTCATAACTTCCGACGAATGCTGCTACACGGATTTGTGTTCACAAATGAAAGACAGCCGTCAATTGACAGTGAAACTACCTTTCCCAAAAACGTGTCGATAAGGAAACTTTTCCGGCGGATTCCACGATAGCAGTAGAAGGTGAAAGGGAATCGAATAGGTGAAGTGAAACTCAATTCCGACGGATTCCACGATAGGGGTGAATAATCTATTGAGTTACACAATGGGCCTTACAAATAATAATTTTCATGTCGTTTTCGGTTGGTCGTCCAGAACCGTCCGGAAGCAATCCGAACGCTTCTGAAATCGTTCAATTGGCACTTAACCGACAGTTCTTCTACTGAAAAGAAGAGAAATTTGCTTCTGGATTTGAATTCAGAATCGCGGAGACTTCTTCCAGACGGTTCTAGACGACCAACCGAAAACGACATTAGTCTTCAACTTAAATATTCTGACGGTCACAATGGATAATTTTATATGGAAATTTTCGCCATTGTAACTTCGTAAAAGTTAGCCTAGACACTAAAAATGATTATTAGTACCGCGGAATGCCAATAGCTAAAATCAACCGACGCGATCGACAATTGTCGTGACGATCGCTGATCGACAATCACAATAAGGGCCTATGCTTTTCGGAATATGAATAATTACTTATCGACGATGTCGTACCCTGTCGCCAAAGTAAATAACTCTTGTAAAATGAAACGCCTCAAATAACCACAAACGTCGTGAAAGCAAAACTCCTCTCAGAAAAAGGGTGGTTATGATTATGAGCAATAACTTTACATCCAGTAGCGTTGACCTAACCGACAAAACCTATACAAGACCAACTAGTAAAAGGAATGAACCAGTAAAAATGGTGGTACGACAAAGTCAAAACAAAGCCGGCCGGCACCTCATAAGCTAACAACCACCCCTATTGCCATTGGCGTTTGTCGTATATGTTTCGTGTTTTTTTTTTTTTAACTTTTGTTAACAATTTTATTTCCTTTTGTATGTGTTCACCATCATTTCAATTCATTTGTCTCAACAAAGTTAAAAACAGCGACTAAAAAACAAAGCGAAATACGAGTCGTTTACGACAAAAGACAGCGGCAATAGGGGTGAACGTCAATGAAAATTATTGGATAGCGTTACAAAAATGCCCACGTTTATTGTATTTTATTAAAAACGGCGTTAACCAAGTATTCCCTTTGAGATGTAAACAAATTGCATAAATCTGGCACGATCACCATTAAATGCCGCATAAATCCAAAACACAACCATCTAAAATATGTCCAAAATAAAATGCGAACAAATATGTAGAATGAAAAGAAAGAAAATAAAACTTTTACTTTTGTTGTTTATAGTTGCTTTTTAATGCTTTTTGTTTTCAATTATTTTGTTTGTTTTCTTTTGATTAATAATTTTTAAAATTGTTTCGTCGTCCGATGTGATTTTTTTTTTCTTTGTTTTGTATACAAATCAATAAGTCTTAACAAAAGAATAAAATAAAGATATGTTGTTTGTTTTTCAAATGTGTAAACATAAAGAACTATCAATTAAAAAATAAATTTATTTATACAATTTCTTTTATATATTTAATAAATGTAACTAAAAGTCAGTCTATTACATTGAAAAATAACAATTAATTTATTTTTAATTTTAATTAAATTTGTTATAGTTTTAATTTTAATTATAAATGTGTTAAATATGTATAAAAAAAAATCTTATGTGAATGTATTTTTTTTTTCTATTTTTTTGTTAATAGAATAATGAAAAATAAATATAGACATATTTTATTATTGTTTATACGTAAAAAAAATTAACGATTAATTTGTGTGTGATTGACAGTATTCAATACATATATAAATATATATATGCAAATGTATTAGGTACGTTTAAACAAATAAGAAGTGCGGATCTATGGTTTCGCTTTTTTACCGCGATTAGTTTTCTCTTTATAAAAAAATACTTTTCCAGTGACTTCTGTTTAATTTGTCTGTATCATTTATGGGAGGATACAAATATTTATAAAGTTTTATGTTTAATAAAAATTGGCTTTTTGAGTTTCGTATTCTTTTTTTTTTTTTTTGTTTTGCTTTGGAAAGAACAAACAGTTTGTGACATCTGATGAATGCACTTATACATAGTAATATGGCTTTTTTTTCCTTAAATCTTATAAAATATTTTATTTATTATTATATAAAAAAAATCGTTCATTATGTACTGAAGGAAATGTTTTTAAAACATTTCTTATCGGTAACTACGTTTGACTGAGTTAACAATTTTTTTCTTTTTTAGTTGATATATATTTTATTATTAAATATATAGTTTCTTTTCTTTTTTCTTTTAACAATACTAACATTTGTGGGATGTGTATACATATGAAATTTGTTTTTTTTTTACTTCTTACTCCCTTGCAAATTTAAACATTAAAAAATATATGTTTTTGTTTTTGTTTGTAAACAACTTGTATGTGAAATATTTGTTTTTGTTTTGAATTATGCCAAGCAATAACCAATCGAGTAGGAAAAAGTTTTGTTTACTGCTCCTTCTGCTCGTCGTTTTCATCTAATTCACGTGTCTCGCCCTGCTCGCAGTCAGCATCACAACAACAAATTGATAACGAATTGGGCATTACTACTGATGATGATGCATTTGTCATTCGCGCCGATGTAGCTGTCACTGCTGCTGGTGATCGCAACGTAGGCGATCCAGTGGCAATATTCTCAACAACTGACACCGCCTCAGCGGTCGTTGTTGTCGACGATGATGTAGTTGATGCGGGCGACACATTATCGGCAGCTAATGCCACCGGTTCTTCACTACCAGCAGTAGGTGGCAGAACAAAACTCTTTCCTACTAGTTGATCTCATTTGAGTCCCGTATCGGAGGACGGTGTCCATCGGTCAAACTCAATGCCTGAGTCTGGTGAGACTCCGGTTGCTTTAACGTTCGCAATGAAACCGCTTGTTTGCATACATTTACAATCACTTGCTATGCAATTGCAGGTGAACTTGTTATTACCACGTGGATTGTAGCGATCACAACTGCTCGTTGCATCCATGAGGGTTTCGTTGGGGCTGAGACGAAGTTGTCGCTCGAATGAGTGAAGTTGTTCCATGAAATGAAAATTAGGCGATACATCGGGTTTGCGATCGCGCACTAAAGTGAAGGCTTCATTTAGACAGAGAGCACGCGTATGCATTAGATAGGCGAGTGTTACGGTAACAGATCGTGAAACACCAGCCAGACAGTGGACCAGCACGGCGGCATTTTTAGAGCGGGCTTCCTCTGTAAAGAAAAAAAATTAAACAAATTAATATAGTGTTTGAGGAATGATGTTATTAGTCGACAAAGATTTTTGATTTCCTGCTTACTGAGGAGGCAGTTGCAACTAAATAAAATAAATAAATAGTTGGCGCTTTTGGCAACCATTCGTTTCGGGACCTCACAATTTCATGTCAAATTTAAACGGCTGAAGTTAAGAGACAAGCTTTATCCAACACATTTATAGTTTCGGATGTTACGCGAAGTCAGACGTTCCCAAAAGCGCCGCTGTGGGAAAATATGGTGGTTCAAATTATGATTTTTCCGCGGTTAAACTGATAACCTAATGTCGTTTTCGATTGGTCGTCCAGAGCCGTCCGGAAGCAATCCGAACGCTTCTGAAAGCGTTCGATTGGCACTCAACTGGCAGTTCTTCTTTTGAAAAAAAGAGCAATTTGCTTCTGGATTTGAATTCAGAATCGGGGAGAGTTCTTCTGGAGGGTTCTGGACGACCAACCGAAAGCGACATGAAACTCCACATGGGCCCAATTTGGGGTCGTTTCTTTTTTTATATTTTTCGATATCTACTACATTTTTCGTAAAGTGCTGGACAAAGTAAAGTAAAACAACACATGAATGCGTTTTATTAGTTCGCGGGATTAAATAAACCGGCCCTATTTCAAATCGGTGGTCCTTTGGAACGGCCCGAATTTACATCAGTACACGATCACTGTGTGAAGGCTTCCCTAGGCCGATGACAAACAATGAAAGTTTTTTTTAATTTCTCGCTTATCTCTGGTCCGTTGGCGTACTTTTTCGAGCAAACTGTCAAATACGAAATTTTGCGAGAGCCGCTTTTAACGTCCGGAAAATCTTTCCAAACATTTTAGCAAAGAAAATTTTTTTCAAAGGTTGACATTAAAAATTCTGACGAAAAAATGTTCACTCCAATGGCGGCATTCAAGAATCTAGTCATTGGCCGCGTTCCATTGACCGCTAGATGACTAGCGGCATGCCAAACTCCATATAAAAAAAACTGACATTTCAGCATTTGCGCTGGAGCTCTAGCACATTTTGTGAAATATCCTTTTCTGGGAAATTTGTCAATCTAGCACAAAATGAACTGCTAGATTGAAAAAAAATAACGAACTGTCAAAACTAAAGTGAAAGTGCAGAAGTCAAATATTTCCAATTTGGTGTAAAATGTGAAATGAAGCTTCTATGTAATTAATATACATTGTATTTGTTTATTGAAATTATAGTGTATTAATAAATATGCGGCATGATGGCACAAAACACATTATTGACTCTCATGAAGATGGAATAATACGAATTCAAATTGGTTCTAATGTCACTTTGCCGCTGCCGCTAGATCTCTAGCGCCAGCGTTCCTCCATCAGGGATATTATGTGCTAGATGACTAGCGGTCAATGGAACGCGGCCATTGTAAGTTTGTTTGTTGAATTGTCGGTATGTCACTTCTTGACAATAGTATTTTTTTTTCTCATGGGGTTCTGCTGACTGGTGCTCTACGTCAGGGCAATCGAAATGTCAAACTGCGCTTTTCCATGCTCTCCGATAAGCCAATAGAAATGTCAAAACTGAGTTCTCCAAACACATGTTGACACAAATAGACGTCAACTTGGTAGTAAGTCGAGAAATTCTTGACTTGATTTTTTATCGGTGTTGCGAATATACATAAACGTCAATTGAATCCAATGAAAACCCAAAAATGAAGTTAGAGACCTGTCACGACGTACTAAACTAGATTTTTGAACGCCCTCAATCTTACGAATAAGAACTCTGTATATTTTCGTTTAAAGATTTAACATAATCTGTCAAATTGACGTTTACCTGTTTTTGTTCAAAAAAGACTGAAAAAAAAGTTCAGTTGCTTAAACTGTTTTCGTAGTTTTTTAGGAAAAAATAACTTCTTCCCCCACTTTTTAAAATTGTATACTTTACGTATATTTTTAACAAAAAGTTATGAAATTATGTGATGTCTACATTTAATTAAAAAAAAAACTATTCCATTTGCTCATTGTTTGTCAATTTTTAAAGAAAATGTTTAAACTTAAGGCGATCACCTTCGATTAACTCAAATTTACATGAACTGATCATACAACTCCTCAAATGTCAAAAATGACAGTTGTTCTATATTCAATAAAAAATAACATTTACTCACCAATGAACTGTATAGCTGCTGGAAAGTGCATAGCCAAATCTTGTGAATAATGATCCGTTATTGGAATTTGTAAATACTGTATACCTCCGGAAGCCTCAAACACATTTGGAAGATCAGGTGTCACATTCAAAACGTACTTCAGAAGAAAACACAAAAATAAAATTTATACATAAAGCATTTTAAAATTATTAATAGAATCATTACCTTAATATTATATTTTTGTAATGCCTTCGAATCCTCACTATGTGATGCATTGCCCAAAAACAATCCCGGCACTATCTCTACTGGTGCTTCATTGAAATTGTGGTGTGTTGTACTCTCACAATCGGACGATTCGGCTGAACTACTGCATGCCGAATCTGAATGGGGTGTCGATATCCTCAATGATCTAAAACAAAACAAATAATCCAGTTATTAGCAAAATGTTCAGTTTAATATTGTATTAAATGTAAATTTTCTTACCTCAAACCCATTAATTGATCAGCTTGTGTACCACGACTAGATTCCATTTCCTGATTCTGATTGCTATCATCTTCACACCATTCCGGAAATGCATCCCGGAAACTTGAGAAACCATCTGGAAATGGCAAAGGAAAATAAATTTATTAAAGAAAATAACAGAAAATGTTTATGTATAATCAAAAACCAAGAGAAAGGGAGGAAATGTCAAAAAGTGAAAAATAGAAAAAAAGAGAAACAGCAAAATGCAAAACAACATCCGCCGTGGTTGTGGATGGTAAAGTCGTCACACTTTAAAAATTGAAAATTCAACAGAATAGATAGGGTTTGTTTGTGCATTGCAATAATAAATGGCAAACAACAAACGGAAAAGGGAAGTTGGCTTTTCCTGTCAACACAACAATACGTGCGTGCTTGATCGTCGGTAACTATGAGTACCTACCTACATGCAAATTTGAATAATGTTTTCTTGGAATAGACAGATCAATTGAATGGAATTATTTAGTAAAACCTATACAAATTCAACGAAAGTGTAATCGAGTATTGCTACTAAAAGAACTGTCAAAGTAATGGTTTTAGTGACACTGTTTTGCTAATTTTTGCTTTTCACAAAAAAGAAAATCGCGTCAAAAACTGCATTTTGTTCCTTGATATGCTGCCGAAATGCCCAACACACAGTTTTGTGCTGTCAAAATCTAAATTTATTTCGAAATATATACATTTTCGTGCTGCAGAAGATATAAGACTTGTTTGACGAGGAGTCTCGGGCGCAGTGTATTAGTCCTAGAATGTGAATGTTATATTTTTTTAAAGTGACAGGTTTTAGAGTTTTAGAACACACATTTTCATGTTCGACATGAAGCTAAATTTTTTTTTTGTTCGTTATGTAGTCAGCCACGAAAATGCACTGACACTACTTAGTGCGCACTACGGCTGACAACGTCGAATAATCTTATTAATGAAGCACAGTGCACAAGCACAACTGAAAGAGCTGTCAAATACCGCAATTGTTATCGTATACAAACAAAAAAATGGAAAGCCACATAATTTGCCCTATTTTGACATGTTTCCTTTCACTCTTGCTTCAGTTTAACACTCCCCTTGTCAAATGCAGACGTTTAGAAAAGTGCAATGCGTGAAAATAGAGTTCCGCTTATTGCACGACTTTGTAGTTTATTCCTGAATGAAATTTATGAATACAAAATGCAGACAGCCCGCAAAAATTCAATTCAATTTAACAAACGAACATACCTAATTTCGTACGTTTATTCGTAGAATGTCTACTACCAACCTAATAGATTTCTCGACAAAATGCGCCTAATGACTGTTTTTGTCTGAAAAAGTGACATTTTGTGGTTATACCTTTCACCAAACTGCTTTAATTTATTGATTTATAATTAATATAATTATTAGGTCTGCTTTAAAATTTAGATTTGTTTTTAAAATTTCCATCAGAAAATGATTGCACAATAAATGCTTCAAATTATGATTAATTTATGAGTTAATTATTTCTTCATGTTGGTAGATTACTTCAGCTTTATACTTTATACTTTATACGATAAGATGATTATGATCAATTCAAAGATATTGTTATTGATTACAACGCTACGAGAAAGGTTATTGAAATACAAAATACGCGGTCATACTTTATACCTTGGTAGGTGTAGGTAATGTACTTGATTAAAAAAAATAAGTCAACTATTGCCAACGTCTGACAGTTCTGCTCAAACCGACGCGAAAATGCGAAAGCGGGAGGGAATTTCAAGCGGGAAACGGAAAGCTATATTGCCATCGCCATGCATTTACTATTTCCCACTCCCGCTTTCGCGTTTTGCGTTAGTCTGAGAATGCCTTTACTGCCCTTTTGAATTCGAAATAAGATTCTTAGTTCCTTTCCACTCGGAGAAAAATAATAATTGAGAAGAGCTACAACCTACACCCTTGGATTTAAAAACTATTCAAGTTAAAAATACTTCTTGCGAAATTCTGACGTTTGTGCTGACTAAGTTTTCTAATCAAAAGGAATTACACAACTTAATGACTCAGTGTACACAAGCAGACCGTAAGTTGGACAGACAGATAAAATGTACGCAAGCCAACGTGACTAACACGAAAACGTGTGCCTTATGCTATATTCCGCGAAGAGTTTGATAAAAGCAACCATTTAAAACATGCTTAAACAGGCGACGAAACGATTTCTTTTAAGGCGTACGCCATTGTGATAAGCTAGAGAATGTCCGTCTGTCAATGCAATACAAAAAAAACTAATGTTGTGGATTTTTGATAACATAAAAATATCCAAAAAAAAAAAAAAGCTTGTACACACAATCTTTAAAAATATTATGAAAGTTGTTCTTTTTTTTTTATTTTGATCGTTTTTATAGCGAGGACAGAAGAATTAATTTCGAATTGCACAATTTGATAAACAATTTCAACCCGAACGCACCAAGTATCACATCACTAATAAGGACATTGTGTTTGCGCCTTCACAACTGTCAGTCATTAGACATTCAAAAACAAAATCAAAAAACTTTATAATACAAACAAACAGTTTGCTCCAGTAATGAAGACGCCGATCAATTGATCGTCATTCCAAGAAATTAAATGAAACAGAGAAATTATGCCACCAAGTTAAAAAAAAAATTGTGTTGTGCTCATTTTTATGAACAATTTTACGACTTTCAAGCTATAATAAAAACCATTAATTTCCTTTAGTTGGTGTATTACTTTAAAAGGAACATAAGGCGATTTATGAAAGTCTGCACCGTCTCCGACTGCGTATAAACCATCCCATACTCATACATATACTATTCATGTTTCGCGTCTGCCAAAAGAGTGAGTAATCATCTCTCACCGCCACACTATACAGAACAAAAATAAAAATAAAAATGAATTTACTTGCGATCCGCGTCTCAATTTATCATGATCGAGCAATTAAGCGCATAGCGAGGAAGAGAATGAAGAACATAAAAACATAAAAAAAAACAATATTTGTTGCTAATAAATCGGTCATTTTAATTGAGTTTTATTGAAAGAAACCAAATAAAAAGTTGTTGTTTTTTTTTTCAATTGAAAGCAACATTTAAAATGTGTCTCGATGAAAACCAAGCAAACAATTTTTGACAGTTGATATTTTTAAAGTTTTCATCGTGTCCCGTTGCCATTTTTATGTTTAGTCATAGGAAATGAAATGATGTAACACTAGTTATTTGGTTGATAAATGACACCTGTCAATGTCATCATAAATTTGATTTAGATGATTTGTGTTGGGATGTGTTCAAAATGTTTTAGCAAAATTTAATCCACTTTATGACTATGACACAGACACACCCACCAGTATAATAGTTTGTTAGGTGTGGGTTTCGTCAATGACTCAAATTACAAATACGTATTTATTTTGAAACGAAAATTTTATAAATGATGTTATGACTTTTGGTAAAATTACTACCAGAGTGCTGTTGAGCTTTGGCATAATTTAGTCAGAACTTTTTTTGCTTAATTGCTACATTAAGCAAATTAATACATTAAGACATCGATTTTAGGAGCTATAATGGTTTTTTGTTGTTACAATGATTACATTTACAGGATAACAAATAAACATTTTTGAATAACAAATTATGTGACAGTAAACACGTTTTAGATGAATATTCAGCTTTGCTGTATACAGGGTGGGCCAAATACAAGTTTCTTTTTAAAAATGCAATCAAATGAACAAAATTTAATTTTTTCCATGTAATATGGCTTTTTTAGCAAGAGCAAACATTCCCATTAATTATGGAACACAATGTCTTTCGAGTGGCTTCCTCGGCTGGCTTTGCAGTAGCGCATTCTGTCTCTCCAATTTTCCAAGACTTTGTTTATGGTTTCGGACTGTAGCTCATGGATTGCTTGAATGGTATTGTCCTTAAGTGCTTGAATCGTTTCCGGATTGTTGGCATAATATCGGTCCTTTACTATTCCCCACAAAAACAAAAAGTCCAAAGGGGTCAAATCGCAGCTCCGAGACGGCCAATTTAGATCGCCAAGACGGCTGATAACACGATTTGGGAATTTGGTGCGCAAAAGATCGATTGTGACATGGGCTGTGTGGCATGGCGCGTCATTCTGCATGAACCAGAGGTTGTCAACATCCATTTCTTCAATCAAAGTAAACAAAAAGTCGGTTAACATGGGTCTGTAACGCCCACCACGTTGTTTCCAGCCCAATTTTCGAAGAAATATGGTCCAATGATACCACCACCCCACAATCGGCACCAAACTGTCACTCTCTCTGGATGCATTGGCTTCGTACGATGACGGGGACCATGAGTGTTGTCTACCAGTCTCACAAACTTTTTGCACAAACTTGCGTTCAGCAGGCGCGGTGGGTGCTTCATTTCGGACAAGACTTCTTTTTAAAAAAAACGCACTGTTTGGGCTACACAGCAATCAATATTTCCCATTTCATTCAGCAGAAGTATGATACTGTCTTTCTGTCAAGATTTCGATCGGGAAACAGCTGTCAGTGTCAAAATAACCTATGATTTAAAAAGAAACCACTAGATGGTCCACCCATTAGTAAAAAAAAAATAAAAAATAAATAGGTGGCGCAACAGGCGGGTGGGTGACACCCAAGGCCTAGCTTCTCGCAACCATTCGTTTTGTGTGAGTTTCTATTTTTGGGACGAATGGAAGGAACCTACAATTTTATGCCGAGTCCGAGAACGGCTCAATTGAGAAGCTTTTTCATGACAGTCATACTCTCGGATGTTTGTCAGACGTTCGCGAGAGGTGGCGCAGTAGAAAAAACTTTAAGATGTAATTTGGGTTTTTCCGGGGATCGAACCTGGGATCCCTCGCACAGTAGTCCAACACACTAACCACTGCGCTACTGCGCCTACACCCTTTAGTACCAATTTATACCCTTTAGTAATCCAATTAAAATTAGCGAGCCAAGCTTTTTTTTTTAATCATCAGAGAAAAACTACGCATGCGACCGTAAGAATGGCAGAAAGAGACACAAATTGTTAATTAACATAAACTGGGTAGATTTAAGTTGTTGGCAAAAGTGAAGTGTACACTTTTAGAAGCTTTTTCCAATCTCGAAACATCTGCGTCGCAAAGTAAGATCAATAAATACCTAGACGGCTTGGCAGTAAAATCATTTAATTACCTTTCTTTCAATTTTTTTATTGGTTCATCGCATCAATAGTATGATTCATTTTCAGTCATCTTTCATTTGTAGTTTGTAAACAATTATTCTTAAAGCAAATGTTTTTTTATTTGAACTCGATACACAAACGGAAATAAATAAAATCATTCACAATCAACACCATTCACAAGTGTCAAAGTTTCTTCGAGTTAAAATATTTTTCCTTTTTTCGTTTTTATTATTAAAATCGATTTTAAGGAAGACTAAAAAAAAAAGGCGCTCATTAAAAAGTCAAAACAGAACTACATACAGAATCACAAATAATTCTCCACAAAAAGCCATCTCTGACATAAAAGTTACAAAAGAAAATGTCTTCTCCTGTTTTAATGAATTCTGATTATGACCTCCATCACCATGGCGGCAAAGGATAAGTTTATCATTCCCCCCTTTTCTATAGTATGAGTTGTGTAACTCACTTTGCTTGTGTCAAAAGTAAAAGAAACGACCCATCCATCTCATTCTTAGATTTTGTGTTATTTTTGATATTGCCGGTTCTCTGAATGAATTGAAGAAAAACTTTGTTGATTTTCCAAAAATATAATTTCTCCTGCAACAACAACAACGACGACGACGCGACGGTGATATCGTAAATAAATAAACGCAACACATTCGAAATGAATTGTTCGGAATTAATTCAATGGGATTCAATATCAACATGTCGTTTTTAACCTAAACCTGCTCATCTCGAAAGAAAAATGATGAGTGTGCACATTTGTTTGAATTTGAACGAACGGGGGCGATTTCCAAAATAATTAATGAATAGAAATGGTGATTTAATTTTCATGGCATGCTGGAAAATGGGTGGGATCGAAATTACTCAATCAAAGAGAGATAAGGGAAATTCCACGGGATTTGTTTTTGATAACATTTTTGGCGAAATTTATTAATGATGCATCTGTCACCATCGTCATAAACAAAATAAAAATCAGTGGCTAGGTCTAAGCGAACTGAAAACTCTTAAACGTAGTTGCCAATAATCTTCCAAAACTTCAGAAATATAATTTTATATCGAACACGAAGGGTAGCCCTGAGACGACTCAACTTGAAAAATGAGCTAGTAAAGAAATTTAACTGATTTAGAAATCAATTTTGCCCATTTACTTGTGCAATGTAAAAAAAATAAGAACAAGTACAATCAGTAGCCAAATCTATCACTAAACACTCGCCCTAAAGGACTGTTCACGTGAGAGCGATTAACTATCTATGAACGCACGATATTCGCGAGTTTTGACAGTCCGTTTCGCGCATTTCGGAAGTTCCAGAATTTCAGCCATCAATTTCTATCAGCAATTCTAATTTGAGGTTAAGTTCGAACGAATCGTTTATTTGCTAGTTTGTGGATTGCGAATAAACTTTGAAAATTTGCGCCAAGGGTGTTGGTTCGCTCTCATGTGAATGGTCCTTAAGTGAAGAATTATTGAGTCAGCTCAACTTTTCAAATTAACGACGAATCTATTTTGTTTTTATTCAGGAAAATTTAGGCCATTCAAATCCAGTTGACTTAACACAATTGTGTTTTTGAACGCGCAATTTGTGAGTCCCCTACCTGTAATCCTCTTGTCGCCGGCCATTAATTTGGTCCGAAATTCGCCATTTTGTTTTCTTTCTCGATTTTTCCAACTGTCATTTTGGCCTCCTGTGATTAAAATGATCAACGTAGAAGTACAAAACAGGCAGCCATCTTAATTGTAAGAATTTGGCGTTTAGCCAACTTCACCTATGTTCGCACTACGGTTTTACTGCGAATAAATTGCAGAAATTACCATTGACAGTTTTATTTAACCAATCGGTCAAAATTTGAACATTGCCAGATTTAAGAAAGAACTCAAGAGAAACAGATGTCAAAAACAAACGATTTTTAAATTTCTTATGTTGATTAAAGTATATTGCACATTGAAGTTTTATAAAAAATGCCAGTGTTGGTTTTGTTTTCAAAAAATAAGGTTAAATTGAATTTATTTAAGGATACGCTATTTACAAAGACAATGTTTTTTTTTTTTCAATTGCTTTGATAAGGCACTACCGATTTGTATCGTGTGTGGCCTTATTAAGTAATTTATTGCAGTTGACAGCCCTCGATGCGACAGCTAGCTTTTACAGAAAGTAATCACTTCATAGAATACATATAGCCTCATTCATATTGGCCTTCACTAACAATGAAATTGACATTCAAAATTCATTATTGATGAATAACAAAACAAAAAAAAAATTGTCTAAATGTATCTGTCATTCATACAAACCTCAGATTGCTGTTCCCCAATGTGTTGACACATTCCATTCCATATAGGCCTTCTTTCAAGAGACAGAAAAAACAAAAAAAAAAAAACGTTCAACCTCCCACAGCCTTGATATGCCATCAGAGTGATGTGTGCACATGCACATGTGAACTAAGCCAAACTCATTTGAAAGCGATTTTCATTCACAAATTAATCGACCGGAAGTGACATATTTCTCAAGTGGTTGTGCTTGTGCTGTTGCTTTATTGCTCCCCTTTTCGTCTTTCCGCGCTCGGTCTTTGTGTGTGTCGTGTGTGTTAGATTTTGTTTATTGCTGTAGGTAGCACAATCGGTGGGTGGTGTGGTGGATCACCCCACTTAAGTATACACAATACCAAAAATACTACAAACAGCCATTCATCAATCAAGTCGGAGAGATACACACATTGTACACGCTGTATATGGCGGCTTGGTGGCTGTTTCCTGTTTGTGGTTGTTTGCCAAAATATCGACTATAGGAATACCGTACACGTCTCTTTACCACCTTCTCGTGGTTTGTCTATTTTGTTTATCTATTTACAAGATTTTATTTTCAATGTAGTTGTGTACATACGAGGGGCGAACGCCAAACAATATTTTTGTACACTTGTACAAATTTGTGCGAAAGCGAAAGAGAATTGAAGCATAGATATAAAAATCAAACCAATATAATGACTCATTGATACGTCACTTTTTTTTTCTATTTCTATTAAATGGGTACACTACCTAACCTAACCTACCTATCGTAACGAGGTAGGTAGTGTGTGAGGTTATACTAATTGAAAGGAAATAGTGTTGCAAAAATAAAACTGTCACATGTGTCATATTAGGTGACTTGGTGTTAACTGTTATTTTATACCTACTGCCTACTATTAATACAATCACCATTGATTTGCTCATGACGTTTGTAATGTATTTTTTTTTTTTTTTTGCATTTTTGCAGTCAATGAACGTTGACGGATGACAGATGGTAAAGCCACACCATTGTACGATATACAAAGGAAGTACATAATTATTTATTGTTGCTTACAATGCTAGATATGCGATGACATTAAAATGATTAGTGTGTAACTATTTTTGAAATTTACATTGCTTCCTGCTGGATGTAAGCTTTAAATGACGTATGCCGTCGTGGGAGGCATAATGATTTAGTATCTAGTTATATTTTATCAGGTTTTCTTTTAAAAATGCGGCGAAAGAGGGAAATGTCAAAATGTGTCTCAACTTTTGTGTTTTATTGAAATGGTATATGACGGTGTCATTTCTGTCTATTCAGAAATATGAAAGAAGTATGCAGAAATTAATTGGCAAACGTAAAAAAAAAAATGTGTCATAACTGCTGCGTAAGGGGCTGATAAGTTTTAAGCAGCGTTCATTAATATGGAGGTAAATTGAAATTATCTTGGATGTTATTACAAAATGTCATCCCATCTGTATACAAACTTATACACAATGTCAACTGACTAATAATCGATTGTTATATTAATGAAGATGGCGTCTGCCTGATATTTGTTGTCCGCTGCAATTACAGTCCACCATTGCTTTCAAAACACACCTGAAACCAATTTGCTGTGTGTACTCAATCACTTAAATCAGTATGTTTTGAGTTAAAAAGTACAAAAAATATAATTTTGGGACAAAATAATAATTTCCAATCAAAGAATTTACATTCTACACTGTTTAAATTGGACTTACAACAGTTTTAGTTTCATATACAAATTTAGCTCTGATATAATGCCTGACTCAAACTCAGTTCAAAATGAATATGGAAAAAGAAATTGTTATACATATTTTAATTTATGGCTACTGAACGCAGCCTTTGAAATTACATAGAGGGCGTTTAAGAATCTAGTTTAGTAAGTCTGACAGCTCTATATCTTCATGCTGCTAAGTTTTCCTTGAGCTAGACTGGTCATGTGAACAGTTTTCTCAGTTGACGTCTATCTCCGCAACACCGACAAATCTAGTCAAGAATTCCTCGACTTACCACTAAGTTGACGTCTATTTGTGTCAGTGTGCGCCTGGAGAACTCAGTTTTGACATTTCTATTATGTTATCGGTGATCATGGGAGAGCGCTGTTTCACATTTCAATTACTCTGACCTAGGAGAAAAAAATGCAATTGTCATATAAGTGACAGTGTCATACCGACAATTCAAGTTAGTTTTCGCGTTTAGGTAAATTTGAATCCAGACAATTCAAGTCAACTTACGAATGACTAGATTCTTGAATGCGAAAGTTCGAAAAATTTAATAAAATTCTACGAATTTCGTTCTTTACAAATGATTGACAGATCAACATGTGTTCAACTCAATCAGAAACTGGCCAACGAAATGGGATTCATTTATTGTAGTAGATTTAAAAAACCGCTCAATTCACTTGTCAGCGAGAGTTTGTGATCTATTTCACTTGTGAACTGCACCAGCTTAGAACAGAATTTACATATGTAAACATTTGTCACGGTTTACAAATGAAGTTCAATGCAAACTGACATTATAGATTCATTTGGCATTTCATGAATATGTATGTGTATGTGTTATATGTAAAATGAAATGCTTTTCAAGTTCAATTCTGATGTATAAACCTTTTTGCAATAAACTACAAACAAAGTATAGCATGTCCAACAACAATATTAATGCCGCCCATTAAGAACCATTCCGACTCGGCCACTCATTACGCCGCCAATTAGAATGCATTCTCCACCGGGGCGAGCACACATTGTTCCTTAATTCCCATGTGCTGTAATAACACAGTAGTATCATTTCCTCTTTTTCAAAGGAAAATGCAAAATAAAAGTGATATACACTGACAGTGTAGATACACCTATGCAGAGCAGTATAATTTAAAAACCCACTAGCGCATGAAACCTCCTCATTAAACTAAGTAATGACGTAAGGTATACATGGCAGTAGAAAAATTAATAATTACCAAGAAAATAATAAACAACTAGTTGCACCTAATATGTACCTATATATAAAAATTCTCACACAAAACAAACGATAAGTTTTCGGCGTTAAAAAAAAGCACGAATGAATGGGACTGCATTATTACTTTTGCTCAAGGTGTGTGGCAGGTACTGAACGCACTCATTCACAAATAATTTTATATGCTATAGCAGTAGTGCAGAACAAAATGGATATAAAAGAAAATAATAATGAAAGTTTTTCATGAATGAAATTTCATAATACCACCTACAAGCAGTTTACCTTCATTATTACAACCCATTCATGTTTCTATTTTCAAGAGAATGAAATATTCAAAGAAAAGCCATACAACAGACAACAATTTTCTACTTAAATCGACACGGTACAGTGGTCTAATTTGACATACTTATTGTGAGCAAAAAAAATAGTGACAGAATGAAACACTGAAATCGCTATACATAACTGTTCTGTCCGCTTGTTATGTGTCAAGTTGTGCGGGTGATTGTTCATCGTAGTGGTCAAATTCTGAATTTGAAATGAAACAAATTTAAGACATTTCTTAGTTCACTTTTTTCGTGTTTGCATTATATACATACTGACAAGTACAGTATCTACAGTGTATGGAGGAAATTGAAATTTAGCAGGAAATCCTAATAAACATGAGTTGCGCGTATACAACTCAAATTGCACAGTCAAAACAGCATAACATTGCACACAGTATCATCATAATAAAGATCACAAACTGTGGGCTTTGACAGAATACAACAGGAGTAAAATAAATTAAGTTGACATGACAGCTGGGTTGAAGTGTAGTAGATCTGTCTGTCATTTTATGTTTTTTGTCGGTTTTAATACAAGAGCGCCTCCCACTAAAATCCAGATAATATTCAATTTCAAGTTCCAAATTTGTTAGTTGTTTCTTTTTTCCTCCTAATCAAAATGAATGGGTATATGGTATTTGAACTCCTACACAGAGCATCAGAGTAAATTGTTACTTGTTTTGAGTAAGGTAGTGTAGAATGAAACTACATTTTTGCTGTGGTTGTTGGTGGGGTGAGTTTCCTTGAGAGAGACAACCCACGCATAAGTGATTTTTCTTTCATGCAGATAGGTGATATAATAAAGTAAAAAAGAAGTTTCTTTGTATTTTAGTAGTATTTTATGTATTCGTCAATAAATGGAAAGCAATTTGCTAATCATTTTATGACATTATCGTACTTAGCGATAGAGACTAATCTTATCAGCTTTCACACAGGTTCAAGGTGATTACGTTGAAATTGTAATTTTCAGAGAAAAGTTATATGCCGTTGAAGACTTTTTTTACACCGTTTTTTTGTATAGACGGATCGCAATGCCAATATGTCAAAATATCTGAATTGGCAATGTATACGTCGCAATGAGTGAAAAACTGTTGACTTTATCAGTAAGAAAAATAGCATCGGACTTATCAGCAGCAATCAGACTTAATAAACTGATGTTCTGAACATACCCATTGATAATAACATCCCTGTAAAGTGTTTCGTTCGAATTTGAATTCGTGTGAATTTCGAATTCTGACTATATTCAATTTGACTTCGTGTTTACTTACAGATCTATACTAATTTAAAGAAAATAAATTCAGATGAATAGTAGGTACGAAAATAAGCGAATCCAGCTTTTAAATAATTCGAACGAAATTCATCACAGGGTTGTTATTCATATTCGAAATGACTAAATTTGTGGGAAAATTATTAAATTTATGGGAAAAGCAAAAAATTCAGATAATAGTACGAAAATATACGAATTCATCTTTTAAATTCGAATAAAATTCATCATAGGGTTGTTATTCATATTCGAAATGGCTAAATTTGTGGGAAAAGCTAAAATTCAGATAAATAGAACGAAAATATGCGAATTCCGTTTTAAATTCTAGCGAAATTCATAACAGGGTTTCTATTCATATTCGAAATGGGTAAACTTGTGGGAAAATTATTAAATTTGTGGGAAAAACTAAACACATATTGCAATATTAGCAACAGATCATATTTTTTGCGGAAAACCTTTAACAAAAAAATGTAACACGACCACATACATCTTTCAATAGACAATTGACTTCCTTTCGCACAATATTTTCACACAATTGCCATTCACTTTGCACTTTATTCCCACAACTTCCGCCAATCCTACATCATAAAACATATACCTACGACTTATACCATACCACCCAAA
This sequence comes from Cheilosia soror, assembly GCA_949372485.1. Lineage (NCBI taxonomy): Eukaryota > Metazoa > Arthropoda > Insecta > Diptera > Syrphidae > Cheilosia > Cheilosia soror. The sequence continues at coordinate 9,041,807 of OX443563.1, forward strand.
CAAAAATGTTCATTTTGACGGATTGTGGTAATTTTGTTGCAAAATTATGTAACACCAAATAACAATGACTGACAACAGAAAAGGCAAAAGTAAAAAATCACTCGGTCGATAATGGTATAGAAAAAAAAAATGCTTGCTTACATCATATTTTGACCACGTGCCATACCATATAACGTCAGATAAAAACCAGAACCGTATCTCAATCATCATCAGTTGTCACTCATGTGTTAATATTTGATTATGACATAACATCATTATAGACAAAGAGTCTCTATTTTGTAATGCTGATGTATTCAGCGCATGTGGTGCTCACTTGAGAGTGAATCACACTTTAAACCAACTGTTAACGGAACGAACGAAGAAAGGAAGAGTTTTACTCATTTCCTATATCTGTTCAAATAATGACGTTTATTATAACCTCATAGTTTAAACGCACATGACCACTTGTTTAGATAAAGGAAATTCCTTGCGCGTTATATGTTGTGAGTCAGGAACGTATTGCAAACTAATTGCAAGTGTAAGCGCATTGTTTTTTGACAGCGCGAAATTCTTAAATGGGAAATGACATAGTCATAGGTGGCAGTGAAATAAATGTTAAAATAGTTTTTAATCAACGCAATTTTATGGTTTAGCAGGAATTGCTCGATGCGAGAGCGAGCCTTTTGTTTGAAGTCTGTTGCCTGTTGATGTATGTGAGCAAACACAATGCAAGGCTATTCGTCATTGTGGTATTTTGGGGAGTTGCACACGCGGAAGGTGTATAGTTGAAATTATTTTAGACAAAAGGCGGCGAAAATTAAATACATAATACATTGTCATGTAAAAGTTGACACATTTATACAACATACCGACTGAAAGGAATCTGCTTTGCAATAGAATTGCTTGTTCAGAGCGACAGCATAATTTGAAATTGCATACTAAACTTAGCTGTCACATTCACAACTAAAATAACATCGATCGAGGCCAATCAAAAGAGACAAATATGGGTAATCTGCTGTCATTCGCCCAATGTCAAAGGGCATTCAACTCGAATTCCTTCTTGGCAATATATCTAAACTTAGCTGTCACAATCACAACTAAACTAACATCAATCTAGTCTAGATCTAGACCAATAAAAAGAGAATGGTGAATCTGCTGTCACTAACCCAATGTCAAAGGTCAGCGCATTCAACTCGCATTGACAAATCATCCGATCACCCACAAATGTCAATAAACGTTTTTAAAATTCCTCTTACACAGCTGTCAATTTGGCTGAAATTCCTAGAAAACATTCCAATTATACGATTTATTAAGTACCGAGAAAAATTTATTCATCAAACCACAAGAATAAAAAGAATTTCATGGTCAAGTGCGAAAACACTCAACAATGTTATTGTTTTTGCACAAAAGCTCCTAGTAGAGCAAATCAATAATATAATCACTTAATTTCTCGGAACCGCAAATGAGAGGAGAAGAAACAAAGTATGTATGTGGTTTGTACAATTTATTAAGCTACGCCCGCACTAATCAATGAAATATAAATCTACCCACTTGGCCAGATGTCAAGCGATGTTATTGAGCGCGCCGCTGTGCGCTGGTGGACTTATTCGACATAATATCAAATTTGCATTTCCAGCGAAAGAGTCGATGCCATTGTGATCCTCCTACTCGATACAACAAGTAGCTGTCGCAAAAGCCACAATTATACTCCTCCATAACCGTGTATACTTGTTTAGTGTGTCGCCTTAGCTGTCATTCTATATTCTCCGAAAAAGGATGTTGCCAGTTTTGTGGAATTTCCCACATTTGTCGGCCATTTGTAGTGGGTGTACTTATTTACTGTACAAACATAGTATAGTGTTGTGGGACTTTATTTCCGTTTTATTTTGTCTATTTTCTTTCGTTCATAAACATTATATTTTTGGTTCAAAGTATTCTCTTATTTCTTCAGATGATGGCACAAATAAGAAGAAGCAGAAGAAAATGTTAAATCAATAAATGTGGGCCGATATGGCACTGCTGCAGTAGCAGAAATCAGTTTTAAAGTAGATAGGTGGGCGCGCACCGGAAATACAATTTTCTCTCAGTATTTTATGTTTTGTGCTGCTGCTCCAAAAGAATGTATAGTTTAATTGAAATGCGTTGCGTTGCGAGTTGGATGTTAGGTGAAAAGTCATTACTTTTTTCCAGAATCTAAAATGGATTCCGTGGGTATTCCGTGAGTATGAAAATGCAGCACCATGTGTGTTTTGACAGACGTTTAATGATAATCGAACTTGGCAATATGTTTATGTAAAATTTGTGAAATTGGTTCTGTTTAAGCCCATACGAGAGGGCGCCACAGATTGACATACAAATACTGTCACTTAAATATGATAGGTAGTTCTTTTTCTGTTTTTAAAACACATTTTTCGTTTCTTTTTGTTTACTAAATGAAAAGAACCTGTCATTGAATATAACAATAAATGAGCAAAAAATAATTTCAAATTTCATGAGAATACACATGGAAAAATAAATTTACCTTTCAATTTATTTCTAGTTTTATTTAGAAGAACGTATTGTTCCATTCAGTTGTTTTTTAATCGAATTGGATTGGCAGGTCGCTTCTTTTTTACTTTTTTCTCAGTCCAATTCGTTGTTTAATAGAAAAGGGTGTTGCTATTCTGCCGTCGTTCGGGACACGAATTCGTAACGAAATGTCAAAGTTTATATTGCATCAAGTTGGGGTATGTGCAACTCCAGTATATTATTTTCGGACATTATGTTGTACGTTTAGGACCCAACTTATATCTTTATAAACAGTTTTTAATGAAAATATGATTACGTTACGTTGATTGCGTAGCCGGTGTCTTGAACAACGGTAAACGTCAGTCGGTACAAAATCAACGGCTGAATGTACACTTCGAATAGAAAAAGGGGAGAATTTTTGATTGCGAGGAAAAGGTTAGAATCGCATTTAGAGCTTGATGTGACCAATTTGACACTTTTATTTTTGTTGGACGTCCATTTTACAAAATGAAAAATGTTAGTCTTACGTCGCAGATTAAGACACCAAGTGACAAAGAACAGAAACAGGAACAGAATTCCCTACATTTGCAATAGAAACAGAATTAGGAACAGAACATTTGTTTAGCAACAGAAAACTGGGTGTTTGACGACAGAACGTAAATAAGTCTGTATTGATCGTTTCTGTTGCTGCCAGTGACAGCAATACCCATTTTTGTGGGAGGGAAGTTTTTTGTTTGCATTTTTCTACACCTGTCATCTGTCTGTCTACTTTAGGTAGTTTGACTTACAAATTCGAGTACTAGACGAAAAAAAAATGTTTACTGGACATAGTTTCATGATGGCGTTTGACAGATTAGACGGCAGCCATGTTTTTTTTGGATCTGTTTCAGTTTTGTGTAGCTGAACGATCAACGTAAACAGAACCAGAATTTACTACAGAACGAAAAACTGTCAAATTTTATGAACCAAACTACATATTTTTCACTCAATCAATGTACCCATCCAACTATAGTGGGAATTGGAACCCCCTCTTCTTTGTCAATTTAGATTTTACCGAATGAAAGTTGGTGCTCATCATATTTAAAAATACAACGCCCAGGTAGATAGATAAAGTTTCTATCTTAAGGCAATGACAAGTTAACATAGCCATTGCGTCAACATTCTTCATTTTATAAAGTGAATTCTCCCGAACCCTGCTTAAATGGGAAACGCCCTTTAAAATTTGAAATTTTAATTTTTCATTCTGTTTTTTTTTTTCTGATCCCACTCCCAAAGGGCAAACACATTAATTTGATATCCTTAAACATGGTACCGTAAGAACAACAAAAACAATAATCAAGGTTGTTTCCCATTAATGGATACCACTTTGCAACAGCGTTATCCTGGCAAATACACACACCCACACACAAACTGAATATACGCAAGCCTGTTCGAGAGTCGAACAAAAAGACGAAATTTTCTTTCACCGACATACAGGCACGATTTATGAACACAACTCGACCTGGCTGGAAAACAAACCATTGGAATTGTATTCTTGTGAATGAATGACTAATAATATGCCCCATGCTTCACCCCTTAATTCTTCTGAAAAGAAGAAGAAACAAAATCGTATTTTGTTTTTGCTCACTAGAGGTGAGTTTGCCGTATGAATGTATTCACCTCTTTGGTATATAGGACACAGAAAAAGAAGCAAAACGTTTTGACACTGAACTGAAAATGTACAACACAATGGCAATACATATATAAAGCAATATTTCATTGTAGTTGTTTTTGCAAAAACATTGACAAGGGGAGGTTATACATAATGTATTTGCATTTAAGCCTTGCGCATTGGATATCCTTCATTTCGAAGATTCTCAGAGAGAAATTACTAGGAATAGGAAGTTGGGTTTCACATTGTCCATGTCCAATGTCCATAGCAAAGGTGTGTCGTACTGTAGACGAAGTATGTATATCTCCACACAACACAGACCTCTCCTAAATCGCGCGGGCTAAGGCCCAACTTGAGACCGCTCAACAGTCGAAGAGCATACATACCAAGCACAACAGGACGTTGGCGAATTTGAGGTCAAGTTTAAATGGTATTGTCTTCGGCCAAGATAAATAACAATTCCAGGACACCATAACTTTGCGATACCGTTGGTATTTTAGAATATGTTAAAGTGACTCCCTAAACATAAAATAACGCCTCTGCAAAATGTATTGATTTTTTTGTTCATCCTGACGGGATACAGGTGGAAAATGCTCGATGGTAATAGCGTTCGATTTATTCATCAATCATCTCAGAAAGAGGAACTGTTTTCTGCAGGATAGAAATCCCTTTCGATCGATCAATGGATTGAATGTTGAACGAAGCAAGGAGTAATCAATATTTTTGTGCGAATGTGCGGTTCGGTTTCATTCATGAAGGATGTGTTGAAGTAATTGAGGAAAAGTTGTTGTTGTTGTTGTTGTTTTTTGTGACGACCTTCTATTTTTTTGGGGGTAAAAGTTATATAAATGTTTGGCACGAGGATAGATTATGGAAGAACGATGTTAAGCGTGCGAACGTGACAAATTTAAAGGTTAAATAGATCAACTGCATTTTGTGCGGGCGAAACAATTTTTGTCGGCTAATTTTATTATTTATTTTGGATGCATGCGCGTTTGTCCGACATTTAATGTGAGGGAGATATACCTACCTAGTCGGGTTTTGGGTTCGATTTTGTGTGAGGGGCTTCAATCACATCAAAAGTGAATGTATTTTTGTTGTCAATCAATTTGACAGACATTTTTTCTTCTGGCAATTGTGCACGGCAATTCTCTGACATTATTGGGGTGGAAAACGAATCTTTAGCTGTCAAAAAATTATCCTAGAGGCTAATTTTTTGACGTTTTTGTTCTGCTGGGCTTTGCTAAAATGTTCAAGAGGAGATAAAACGCTGAATTTCAATTGATTAATACCCAGTTTCACAGTGGAAGTTTAATCTAAAGTTTAATTGAACCTGAACTTGAGGCTACATTTGAAGTTCATCTCGCCCGGTTTCCCAATGTAATCTGAACTTCAGTTCAACTGAACGCAGTGTAATTAAATTTAATAAATAGAATTTGAAAGAATTGTACAGTTCTTAGCTTTTATACGACTTTTCTAAAATAGTTCCTTGTCTTTTCTTTCAAAGAACACGCTAAACAATGTCAAATATTTGTGTTTTTGACAATCGGCAGCTTTCAAATTGAAATGTCACTGCGTCGAGTGATCTAAGGTTTAAACGGCAGAATAGTGTTGTTTAACTTAAACTACAGAATGAACTTTGTCAAGATTTAAACGCCTAAACCTATAATTAATTATTGAACTGAAGTTTAAACTAAAAGTGTACTTTAAACTTTCCCTGTGAAATTGGGGGTAAAAGTGTCAAAATACTATTTACTAAAATAATTAAATACTCACTATTTAAAAAAAAATTAGCCGAAGATAAATTATTTAGCGCAAATTGACACACGGCCTAAGAAAAAACATTTCTTGTCATCATTTTTTGACAACTAAAAATACATTCACGTAAAAACGATATTAAAAGCGACTAACTAGTTTTTATAAACAAATTTGCTCAAGTTTAGGTAACTATAGCAAAAGTCACATATAGCAATTTGACGTATCCTCCTTTTCAGATGAGATTTGTTTTCATAATTACGATAATTCAGTGGATCAATTGAATCAAGAGTTCATCTCATTCGAATCGTTCACTTGAATGAACTCCTCGCATTCAGAGTTTCAAGGGAAATCGGTTCGTTGTCCAATAAATATTTGAGTACTGAATGCGTTTACTTTTCGAAATCATGTGTGTAGAATGTTAGCTGTCACAAATTACAGTTTTTGTTGCTATTTTTTATAAGTTATTAACTTGTTTGTGTACCTACTTTAATAAATCGCCTAAGTCACACAACTTAAAATAAAACACACAAATGACAACATTAAATTTGTATGCATTTACCGCTTAATTGTCAATTTGACCAACCCACAACCAACTTTTAATTAAGCTTTATCGTCTTGCATAAACATTTGTTTAAAAAAAAAAAAAAGAACGACCAATTCGACTCCTTGAATGATGGCCCACACCTGCTACCTTGCACTGAATGGATGACTTTTATGCAACATCTCCATGCCCCCACAAAATGTCATAAATTTGAAAATACAAAAAGATAAAAGGAAAATAAATCCTAGCTCATTTAAAATGTCTCATTCGTTATAGGTGTTAAAAAGAATCAAATCGAAATAAAGAAAAATAATAACGTTACATCCACATCTGTCCCAGTTCCACCATCTGTCACCAATAACTGTCAGCAGAAATTTTAATGGCAAACAAACTTTAAAACCACTCCACTGTCATCGTCATCAATGTATTGCGTGCTTTTTTAGGATCACCCACGGAAATCAAAATGAGATCGTGCCTACCACATGTTTCGTTCTACTTTGCGTTTTAATATTCAAACGAAAAAAAAATTACTGTTGGCGGTTGCAGCCATAATATCCGCCGGCAACTTGTATATGGGGCTTGGGTGGTGGTCACATCCGATCTACTTAATTTGGAACGCTTTGCCCACATTTTAAAATACAAAATTTAAAAGTGTTCTCGTTATCAATTATTAATTCATATTTAGTACCAAAGTCTGTGCATAATCAGTCCGATTGGAGCCAAAAATAAAAGAGACCTCTGCGGTACCCTAAATGGCCCACACAAAACTGGTCTCTCTGACTGACTGGCTATAAATTTTACGTAAGGCACTAATGGCTAATTATTATTTTTGCCTACGAATCTATAATTTTTCAACTCGAACGAATATGAAAACATTCTTAACGCTGCCATTCAACGCCACCACAACTGCCACCGGTGAGTGAAAGATTCTTAAATATGCCACGAAGGAGATACACACTCTTATAAGTATATCCTCCGCGATATGGTCGGTTGGTGGCGGCCCCCCTTTTTCGTTTCGATTTATGTGTAATTTGCATAATAAAATTTTAATAAACAATTCGCCATTGAGAAACGTGTTCGGAATTCTGGACGAATGGGCATAATGGACGGATACGATGGACGAAGAGCAGCAACAACAACAAACACATATAGATATAATGCGGATAGACTGGGCTCTGACTTCGTGCCATGTGAGGGCGAACGAATGAAGTGAATCGGATTCCAGGAAAATTTACGCGTCCGACCGGAAATCTCAGACATGAGCACACATTCCGTCCGTTCGTTGTGTATGCGCGGATGGTTTAATTTTTGAACTTATAGTGCCTGTTTAAACTTCGAAGGAATTAATTTGTCATCCAGAGTGCAGAGTTTTGTATTCAATACTGTTTCGTTGGTGTGGAAATTGTTTTTGGTAAAGAGGGGCTTGCCTTCTTGAAAGAAAGGGGTTAACTCATTGCCTGTGGAGGTTGGTTTCGCCTTAAAAAAAAATTGTTTGTATAACTTTATTTGCTTCAGCAATTGGTAGTTGTTTAAATATGAATTCGTGACTTAGTTCCTATTAAATGGACATAACTATATATGCGAGTAGTCCAACATGAATTTGGAAGAATTGACATTTCAGAGACGAATATTTAGTATTTGGTATTTATTTATATGTTGACAGTATGACCCAATGCACAGGGAGCAACTAGAAAAAAACTAAACCGGTTGGCAACTCGGGTTGGAGACCAGTTACGGACTCAGCAGCGACTTGATTTCACACACGAGGAAACTCATCAGCATCACCAATCAAAATCTCTAGTTCGTTCAGTGTCGCCATGTTTTTCAACCTCCCCCACCAGAAACAGGTTGGTCTGATGTTCGCTCATCTTCGACAAATTAGAAACTGAAATCAATAGGCAACCCGACATGCAAATCAACAGACGACTAGTTACAAACTGTTTTTTGTGAATCGCAAACGAGTTTTCAACCAGTAAGCAAAGCAAACTAGTTGCCAATTCGCATCGCTGATGTTTTTTTCTAGTTGCTCCGTGTATAATGGGCCTATGAGTTCGTCAAATGAGTTGTAAACTAATGAAAGCTTTTACTCGATTAGACTAGCACACACGGTGATTAAGTAAAATTGCAATTATGTGTAAGGAAAGGGAATTCTATTTCTTTTGACACCTCATTTCTTGAGTTAGGTTACATAACCTAACCTAATCTAATCCATGATACCGCAGAGGGAACGCTGGTGCCACTTAAGCCACCAAGTGACAAAGAACAGAAACAGAAAGGTTTTTCGTTTTGTAGTAAATTCTGGTTCTGTTTACGTTGCTCAGCTACACAAAACTGAAACAGATTCAGAAAAGCATGGCTGCCGTCTATTCTGTCCAACGCCATCATGAAATTATGTTCACTAAAAACATTTTTTTTTTTTGTCCAGTAGTGAAGTTTGCAAATCAAACTACCTAAAGCAGGCCAGCCAGGTGACAGATGCAAAAAAATGTAAACAAAAAAAAACTCGCTTCCACGATAAATTGACACTTCTGTCACTATGGCAGTAACAGAAATAATTAATATAGACTTGTATACGTTCTATCATCAAACAGTCATTTTGCTGTCGCTAAATTCTGTTGCTGAAAAAAAAATTGTCTGTTTCTTTTCCTGTTTCCTGTTTTCCTGTCACTTGGGGCCTTTAGAACTCATTCATAGCATTTGACTTGTGAAACATACGAAAATGTTCAAAGACGTCTAAATCGAAGTAGGAAATCAGGAGCCAGACCACGTAAAGTGAAAACGATCGAACAATATCGTTTCACCTATTGTCTCTGTCTTTTGCCAAAGATATGATAGACCCTGGTTTAGTGAAAACGAAAGCGGTTTATGTTTCGTACTTTACAGAATTCCACCCCAGGTCTGCTTTCAAAAAAGCTGCAAAGATCAATACAGCATTGCGTATACAAATGCCAAACTTGACAGGACCAAAACTTTGTATGAAAGTCACGCTAGAATAGCGAATAATATTCATTTAAATGCAATCATTAAAACTGAGTGAAGTCTTTCCTTTGCATTCTTTTGACAGAAACGATGTTGTTGTAAGATATTGGCCTGCTTTTGGTACCTACAAAATTAATTTAAATAAATGCAAAGAACGGAACAAAAATATAAAAACAATGTAAGGAATGCAAAAGATCTTAAATGATTGCATTCAATTAAGTGGTAGAAAAACGAATGCAATAATTTTCGCTTTAGAAACGTCAAAATAAGGTCAATGAATGAAATGTCAAAACTGAATAATTACATTTCCAATCCTGGTATTTGGTTTGATCTAATTATTTAGATCTAAGTACTCTCCATCTATACCTACATCTTTTTGGATTTAGAAATTTTAAATAGATATATAAAAAAATATATATTGAGAATTTCTCCCAGTCCATATACGTGCGAATGAGTATATGTATAGCCATCTGTAATAGAAATCTTGTCTTGGCCAAGTTCATCATCGCAAAAACCTTGATTCGCAACATAAAACATACAACGATGGACGACAATATGTATACTCATCAAAAAAGGTGTGGCAGCAGTAGAAACACTGCAGTACCATTAAACAAACGTCAACAATTCGTATATAGTATATATACCGACGAACCGGTAACGACGTAAAAATCCCAAAACCGTAAAAGGGCAAAATATTTATTTCATGATCTTTATAGATCGCACAGAGTTGGTTTTTTTTGTATCTTCTTCGTATTTCTAAAGTATGCTTCTCAACTGCCCTCCATTTGCTTCAATCGCATTCGAAGGACTTGGGTTTGTCTGCCCAGTAGCTTCGGGATGAATTCTATCAGCTGGGGTGAAGTAAATTTGACGTCTTTTAGAGACCGAGAACATGTTTTAGCGTGTTAAAAGAATGGAAGCATAAAAATAGAATTTCATTCCTTTACATAAATGAAACAGTTTGCAAATGTATCTATATGTACTATACATCTAAGCGCAACCATATGCCAAACAGAAACATCACCGTCATAATCAGTTCTAAATTGTGCATGCGGGCAAAGAAAAATAAACCAAACGCATCCGGTGGGTGAGTTCAGCGTTGGAGAAGACCGCACGAAACAACAATAGCACAGGATCATCAGCATCACGATCACACTGTGTCTGGCTTTATTTTTAGTACGGGATGTCTGCCCTTTATGCGGTCGTAAATGACTTCGAAAAATTGTTGCAAAACAAAGAAGAGATAGGAGACTATCGTTAAATTAGAAATTGCAATTTGTTGCTGTTTTTTGGATAGGAGCTATAATGTGCATAACGAGACTACTACTTGTAGTTCTCCGACAACGCGCGCCGCAGTCAAAGATATGTATAAATGATCGTCATCGTCATAAATAAAATGAAAATAAATATACATATACGCACCACAGCTCGCAGTAGAAACAAGATCTAAATTTTTTGCGTGAGTACAAAATATATACGAAAGGGAAGGATGGGGTGTTGCACAGCACACGAGTTTTATTGCACAATTAGTGTTAATGATCATTGAGCAATGCTTTCATGTACTTCATCGAGTTTTATTTTCAGATCGAGTTTGTTTACATTTGCGGATTTCGAACACATTTTTCCTCAGGGTGTAAAATTGTGAAATTTGAAAAGAAAATTATTGTAGCTGAGTCATAATCGCACAGCAGTAGTAGAATGTTGAAAGTTAAAAGGAAGTAGGTTCCTATATACATACATACTTAAATAAGCCTTTGATTTGTTTAATAAAAATCTATTAGCTAATGACAGATGTCAAGGTTGTTGAAGGATTACGTGAAGTTCAATACGAATCACAAATGTCTAAAAACTGAAAACTGATTACAACGGTTGCTAAATTTGTAATTTAATTACAAACCCGTGACACATTCAGAAGGTTTGTCATAATTGACAACCGCACCATTATCGTGGGTGTGTCACGACAGTTTTATTGACCAACGAAATTTATGTTATGTATAAAAGTTAAATTCAAGCTCAAACTGTTCGCTGGACGCTATCATTTAAGAGACACAGATCTTAATTTCGTTTTGTGTTCAATTTTGACACTTTTTTGATAGCGTACATGTGTCAATAATCTTAAATTTGCGTTAGAAACTGATATTTATTTTATTAGTAGTAAAGGACTACTATTTACATGAGAGCGACCAACTACCTATACGAACGAACAAAATATTCGCAAGTTTTGACAGTCCGTTCACATGAACACATGTCTAGTTTGAGGTTAAGTTCAAACGAATGTTTTGTTCGCTAGTTTATCGAACGCGAATCAAATGATGTGGATTGTGAATGAACTTTGACAAAAAGTTTAGAAACTGTTTATAAACTTGTTTTCTTAATACATTTTAATGAAATAATTAATTATTCTCCTCTTGGAATAGTAAAATGTGCAATTTTCTGTTTATAAATGTATAAAAGGTGGTTTCTTCGCATTTTATCAATGCATTCGTTCGTGAAACGTGAATGGTCTTTAAAGGAATATTCACATGAGAGCGACCAACTACCTACGATCAAACGAATATTCGCAAGTTTTGACAGTCCGTTCACACGTTTCTTGGTCGCGACCGTTCGCGAATTTCAGTCATCCTCAAGTTCTGCACTAAAATTGTTGAAAATTATAGTCCTCTAGAAATATCTCCCCACGAAGCGAATTTACTTTCCCTGTAGGCAAAAATGTTTCGGAAAATGAATGTAAATAATGCGGTTGTTGAGTGGTGGTAATAGGTTATGTGTATCGGTGGTATGTTTTGTGGGGCGCTAATATGTCGCATTGTGACATATCAAAGAGAGGATGTCTAACTAAAGGAAGAACTCTCGAAAGCGCTGTTTATTTCATTGTCAACGCGCACAAGCTGACTGACATTTATAAAGGCATACGTGGTGTCCGTCAATTTCAACTCTGACATAATGTTAGTAACATCAGATATCAAATACAGTAACTAAATAATCAATCGTTGTCCCATTAGTTTATCTTGTAATTTAGCTTATTTTATAGTCAATTTGTCTTGTCTTTCAAAACTGTCAAACATTTCCAGAAAAAAAAAAAAAAAAAAAACTTATGTTATATCTATTGAAACATGTACATGCCACCCAAACTGGTGGTCATTGTCATACATCACAAATACTTTACATCTGTCAGTTACCCCAAACAAAAAAATACGCTAACCTTCAAAGGTCAGCCAGAAAAGAACATGACCAAAAACACAAACGCGTTTGCCAATAAACCCACATGTGAATAAAATTGTGATGTTTTGTCATCAATTTTCCTTTTGTGTTCTTCTTTCTTTCTTTTTTTTTCAATCAACAACCCACAGCAATGTAGTAAGAAGAGATCAAATAGGAACACAAAAAAAAACGAGAAGACACAAACTTATCACAAAACAATATCGAATTTGTGAATGGAGAAAAAGATGGTAGCATGCTGCCAATGCGAGGGCGTTCGAGTCTGACGTCAACCAGAATTTATTGTTACAATACGACAACATACACTGACAGTTCGCTATACATATTCGATTTCAATGCAAAAATCAATTTTACAAAGTTATTACTTTTTTTTTTTGATGTTTTTTTGTTTCTTTCATTAACAACTCACCTTTACAGTAAAACAATATTTTGAACCCACTTTGGAATTTTAACATGAGTTGTGTGTTGTTCTGACTGTGTGTATACCTCGACGAATTTGAGAAACTCGCTGAACCTACTCACGCCTACGTGAAGACACGTGAGCGATTACAAACAAAATAAATACATAAAACTATAATATCGCTGAGGGTGATTTCAGTTTTGATGTTTTAACTTAATCAGATAATTTGTATTCATTCAAGATTTTTATTTTATTTTAGTTGTTTTTTTTTCGCACAAGCAGGCACATTATTTTTATACGAGTGAAAATAAATAAATATTTTTTTATCTTTAAGAATGCTGCGGAGCGAGAAATTTTTGTCAAAAGTGTGCTAAGCTTGATTGTCGCACACGTCAAAGTATGGGTCATCCTAATCGCAGTTATCTTCATAAATGCGGTGTTAAATTTGATGTGCTGTTGTCTATCACAAGATGACAGCTTTTATGCGACCATGGGCGCGTTCAATACGCTTTTGCATAAGTAGTTAATATGGCCGATTGGCCGATTTGCCTGCAAATCTAGGCATGTTTCGTGTGTTATAGGCAAGATTTTTAAAGTCCTGTGATAAACTGTCATTGCATATTTAGGTGCCTAAGCACATTCAACTCGGCCCATGTTCCTTTATCGATCAAAATGTCATCTTCATTTCATTCATAGTAATGGTTCATTCAATGGGAAAAATATACCTAGTTGTGTAATTTTGACACCTGTCAAACTAGGAGATCATACCAATTTGTGTTTTGTTCAGTTTTAGATCACAGAAGAGGATTGACAGCTGAAAATTTGTTTTCCACCACGAAAATTATCAGAGGATAATTATTTAGCGTAATTGACACATGGCCTTTATGCCAAGGTCCGACCAGTAAAATGGGAGACAAATTGCATCGAAATCCTAATTCTTTGCGTGCTTTTTAATATTTTGGTTTACTGAAATTGGTTAACCCTGTAGAATAGGATATTATAAAGTACATAAGCTGTTTATATTACTTACACCAATAGCTAAACTACACTCAGCTTCATAAATCGAATTTCAATTTAACGATGCTTACCTGAAAATAAATAAAATAAAGATTAGTAAGACTTTGTATGCTGCAAATTTATAATAATAAAACTGTTCACAATAATGTTTTATCAATAGGTAAGCCAAATAGCTAATAGGAAATTCAGACAATCAAAATCAATGATTCTGTTTTTGAATGGGGGTGTAATTTTAGGTTAGAATAAAAACACAGTCAATATTTTCTATATGTAAATCAAATACGACTTAATTTAGCTTTGCAAATGCTTTTTAATCTATGTTTCAGGGGAATTCTAAACTACATTATTGTGTGCTTAACATTTTTTGATGTGTATCCCTAAAGGACCACTCACATGAGAGTGGACGAACGTATTGATGAAATACAAGCAAACGACTTTTGATGAATTTCTGAACAGAAAATTGTACATTTTACTATTCCAAGAGTAGGATAATTAATTATCCCATAAAACACAACATAAGAAAACAAGTTTATAAACAGTTTAAATGAAGATGACACCTTTGCCGTGAATTGTCAAAGTTTATTCGAAATCCACATCAATAAACCGCGTTCCACAAACTAGCGAATAAAACATTCCTTCGAACTTAACCTCAAACTAGAAATTGGTAGTTAGAAACTGATGGCTAAAATGCGCGAGCTGCGGCGACTAAAAAAATTATTCATGTAAATGAACTGTCAAAACTTGCAAATATTCGTTCGTATGTAGATCGTTTGTCGCTCTCATGTAAATAGTCCTGAAGTGTGGCCTAAATTAGGACTGTGTGCTACAAAAGCTTAGCAGTATTTTGTATTTATGTATTAAATTCTACTGAATCACTAGTGCTTTACTACGAAACAAACAGCTTCCCTTTTTCAGAGAAAAATATTATGACGAACGAAACCTGTTTCCACTGAAATCCGGGTTCCTACGTAAACAAAATCAAAATAACCGATTCTATGGAAATTGTGAGCCCACATATGATTCATGAGAATCCCAAAAACTAAATTGCTTCTCGGTTGATGCAAAAAAAAAGGTAACCCAGCCTAATAATGTTTGACGATGTGGTGAGACAGTCCAATTTAATGAATGGGCAACCAAAATTTGTGAACACATCTGTAGGTGCTGATGAATTTCATTCGAATGAAATTAATACTTTGGCATTTTGCACCTCTCAATTCACACTGGATACCATTATTGTTTTTAATATAAGATGCTACCTACGTGATTGGCAACGATTTGCGCAGATGTTAGACAGTTCCAATCCATTGTAATATGATCGATCAGTTCGCCAATTTGTTGATCTGGCAAACCTATTCTTCATCTTTCTTTCTTTTTATGGTGATCACGATCAGGTATTTTTGTTTTAAAAATATTATGTTTGATTTACAAGCAAGCACAGTATCCTGCTCGCGGTTAATTTTAGCGACCGCACTACTCTCCACAGGAGAGATAAATGTTCGCTAAATTTGTAGTACAGGATATAGATGGGGCAAATATGATTGGCAAATGTATTTTGATTTTTGTTATAGATATTTCCACTTTTTTCCTACATTGATTTTCGAGTATTTCATGAAATAGTCAATTCAGAATTTGTTTTGTTACGGAAATGTCAAAATTTAACTCCGATTAAATGCCAGCGGAGACTGGGGCAAGTATAACAAAATTGTATGTAGTACCTACGTTTAACACACAATATTGTTATATCCGACTGACATTTAGGCCGCGTGTCAATTGGGCTGAATAATTATGCTCGGATAATTTTCTGACACTTATAGAGTGCTCCCGGAGAAGGATAATTCTTTGACAACTGAAAATTCATTTTCCACCACGATAGTGTCAGAAAATATAGCCCAATTGACACAAGGCCTTAGTGTGTCCCATCTATTTGAAACTAAGAATTTAGGATACTGCTTTTTTTTAAACTGCCTCGTAAAATTTCATCTTTGTAGACATTTTTGTATGGGATATAAAATTTAACGCGACCAGGATACTGGGTTTTACTGATCATTGGTTTCCAAATCAACTTCTCTTCATTTGTCAATGTTAATATTATGTAAATAACAATTTAATTACAAAAATTTGATCGCGAATCAATTTAGAATTTATTTCGATGATTGAAGATCATTGCTCACCGCATTGCAAAAAATAAAAAAACAATATAAATCAAGTTAAATTCACATAAATGTTTCATTCATTGACACCTCCATGAATGACTTTCAGTTTATTACCGAAATTAACTTAATTAAATTTATTATCATCACAAACTCATTTACGTCAAACAATTTATCTCAGCAACAACAAAACTTGCACGTGATAAAATTACACGAGATAAAAAAATAAAAACACTACCATACAATCGCTCATAAAAATCCACCGAATAAAGCAAAGTCTATTCTAATTAGATAAAAACTAAAAATAATCCATTGGCCTTAGGAAAATATTTACTCATTGATTAGAACGAGTTGGCAAAAAAAAATATAAATATTCAAAAAAAAACAATACGAGTATAAAACTCCTTTACCGCTTTGAAGTGGAATTTCATGCCGTAAGCCAAACTCATGGTCATGCTCATTGTTTAGCTAAGAATGATAGTGGCACACATTATTCATCGGAAGTTGTTGCCTATGTATAGATATCGAAAAATAATTTAGCTACGAATAAAAAAAAAACAATACTCAAGTGCCATCGTAAAAGCAATTAACAATTTCCTGTGCGTTGTTTTGAATCTATTAGTAATAGGGGTAAGAACCACTGCTTCAACTTTAGCCAAAAATAAAAATCATAATTAAAAATGCCGAACGTAAACAATGAATGTATGGTAGGTATGTTCGAAAAAAAAAAACACAAAAACAAAACAAACAATTAGAAAATGTGATTGGGTAGAAAAGTATATAAATTCCAGGGATTCTTTTGTCGAAAATAATACAAACAAAAATATTTATTAAAAGTGAGCAAAGAGTTTAGTTTTGCAAAGCAAATTAACTTCATTTACTGTTTTGTAAATTTGAGGTTATAGCGAAATATGAATCAGTTGACAGACACTACCTGTCAAGAGGTTGAAGCCTTTTTTCACATATTCAATGATAATGTGTTCATGATCTCTTTCATTTTGCACAATCTAATTATGTTTGCTGTACAAAATTTTGCACTTAAAGAAGAATCATTGTAAGATTGCATGGGAGTAATCCAACTTAAGGCAGTGTGCAATTTTATTGTAGGTCGTGACCAAAATAAATGCATTCACACGGTTAAGTTTACCGTTTACAGTTAGTCGTACTTCCGTAGAAGCTTAAAAGATCTACCTGGCGAACGATTTCAATAATCGCTAAGGTCTTACTACATTTTCAAAAAGACCAAGAGATAGTATTAAAAGAAGTGCTGGAAAGCGTTTTCATTTAGTTGTTCTCATTTCATTAAAAATATGTTTTTTAACGGCAAAAAGTCGTGTTGTTGTGGATATGATCTTTATTTTCATTAAACCCTTTCCTTTTTTATTTTTGCTGAATGAATTTGCGGAAATAGTTTTATATCTGTCAACTTTATGCATTTACATGATTGCCAGCAACAGAGCAACATAAGTTAATAACAGAAAACTGGCTGTTTGACGACAGAACGCAATCAAGTCTGTTAATGCCAAGTTATCGTGAGAGAGAGAGCCTGCTTTAGGCAGTTTGTATTGCAAATTCGACTACTAGACGTAAAAAAATGTTTTAAATGGATATAATTTCATGATAGCGTTTGACAGAATAGACAGCAGCCATGATTCTCTGGGTTTTGTGTAGCTGAGTAAGCAAACGTAAACAGAACCAGAATTTACTACAGAACGAAAATGCTTTCTGTTCTCTTTCAGCTGTTCCTTGTCACAATGTTACTTGGTCATTTACCGAATGGAATATCGTCAAAAAATGTCATGATTTTTTCGTAGAGTAATTCTATGAGTCCAACGACTGCGGTGGCTGGGTCATGCAGAGCGAATGGACGCGAATACTCTGGCCCGAAAGATCTTTGAATACACACCCGAAGGACACCGCAATAGAGGAAGACAGCGACTCAGTTGACGCACGCAGGTGGAAGGGGACTTTTACCAACTTAGCGTGCGAAACTGGAGACAGCTGGCCAAAAATCGTGCTGGCTGGAGACGCTTGTTGGTTGAGTACCAGGTCCACCCCGGACTGTAGCGCAACCTTAAGTAAGTAAGTTCTATAAATCGATTCTGTGATTTTTGACAGGTTACACAAGACGTCGTATGCCTTCTAAATAATGGTCATGTAAAGTGTGTAGGTATATTCAAATAAAAAATAAGGACCGTTCGAAAAAAAATCCGGAAAGAAAAACTAGGCCTGACAATTTTTAATGCTGAAAGAAACGGATTATGCTTAACATTTTTTTAAGCTACTTTTTCTACACTTTATTAGGTCGCGCTTATTGTCAATCTTTGGCTAATTTTCTGACACTTATGAAGCGTTGAAAGAGAAGTGCACAAAACGCAAATCTGTCAATATTTTCAAGTTTTTAAAAGTCAAATCAAATATAAAAACAAAAGCAAACCAAACAAAATGTCTTTTTGAAAAGTGCTTCATTCGCCCAGTCTTTTCTCTACGTCTACTACTTGGCATGGCATTGGCACGTGGTCAAACGAAACCGAAGTTAAACCGGAAAAAAATGGTTTAAAGCTTCTTGACGTTATTTACCCGCTCCAAGAGGGTCAAATTTGACACAAGAAAAACACAAAAGTATTCACTACCAAGAAGAACGACCGCGCCATAATTTCAGGTTCAATTTTGTACGCGCTCTTCGGTCGTCGTCGTTTATGCTTCGTTACTCTATGCCTCGTCTTTCTTCGTCATTATGTATATATACATAAAAAACTGATTCTCTAGCATAAATAAGAAGAACACTTTGTGGTTGTTGTTTAGAAAGAGAAATACTCAAACGTGGTAGAGAAACGAAACGACGAGTTATTGGGGCCAAAGGCGCGCGCGATGGATGTGTGTAATGTTGGTTTTCTTGGCGCTGCTGTCGGCAGAAAGCGGTGGCGGCGAGACAAGCTGCGCGCGGAGTCGGAGTTGGAGTCAACAACCGGGAGTTCAACTACTACACGCGCACACACGGATATTATTATGTCGCGTATACGCAGGTCTGCAAGCATTTCAATTTCATATAAATATCTTATGTCTTGAAAGCAGGGCGTATAAATTCAGGGTAGGCGCGCGCGCGCGCGCGAAATAAAGATGGACACGGACTCAGTTGTCAGTTATTGTTGTGGGTTCTCCTTTAATTCGTGTTTCGTCGTTCTCGTTTGGATTTATATCCAATTCTTAAGAAAGACGGGCACTTTTCTAGGGTCTCTTGAAAAAGTTATCAGCATAATGAATACGCGCATCCAGCGTAAACGACTACGTTGATGACTTTGTGAAAAAGGGTGCAATGGATGGATGTTGTAAAATGCACATCCGCACTGCACACGTATTGTATATCGCTCGCCGTATAAGAGTGAGATTCCTTTATATGCCAAAGTGGCCATTGGGGAAGTCAAAAAACTGATGCAATAGGAAATTCAAAACTAAAATGAAACACACTGGACGTTGACGCGAATGATGGAATATCACAAAATGGTCTGTTGGGAGGGGGATACGCAAGGCAACGAACAAATTGAATTACATTTGAGAGGAAAGACGAACAAAATATTGTTACAAACAAAAGGGTTATCGAGTTTCCTCCCGCATATGTGGGAACTAAAAGCAGAGAGTAAAAAATACAAGATGAATTTGTGATTCCACTACTGCAACTGAAGCGCAATGAAGTGAACAAACAAACATGCTCCAACAAGCACTCGCATACGCATCGCACAGATATTTCTAGCTCATCATTACATTGAATTTTGACAGGCGGAAGTCGGTCCGCAGGTTCTGCCATTTGTGTTCTTTGTCAATAATATGAAATCTAAGGTGGCGCATTATGTTTGAACTCTTGCACTATTTTCAGTTGTTTCAGATTTTGTTTGTGTAGGCGGATGAGAATGATGTGTATGTTCATTAATTGCATTAGCACCCTAAAATGTAGCACTTTGACGATTGATCTCGTTCAGATTGATTCACGAGACAGATGACAGTCACGATTTTCACAAATCAAACAGAACCACACGCGACATTCTATGTGTAAGTTTGGGAATTTATTTGACAGCCTTATAGGTAGTTTTGATAGAAAATGTTGCATTAACCGTAAAATGTATTAAAGAATCAAAGTTATGGTTCTCTCTTCAATTAGAATTTTGTTTTTGTCCAGTTTTATTGGGCGGGGTTACGCTTCCTTAGTAAACGGACAGAATTATGACATTAGCTGTGGTTAGTTTCACTTCTGTTATTACATCAGCCGTAGCATAAAATGTTGAACTATATAGTACTGATGGTAATGTCAAAAAATGATTTTTTTCTTTTGTTTTTTGACAGGTTACACGAGAAGGCATTTATGACGCGACACGTTGCAATCTGTCTTAATTTCTTATTCATGTACCTACGTTAACCATCTAAATGCACGCAGAGGTATTAGTTGACACGTAATACATTCTTTCTTTATTGACATACCTACATACTGTTAAATATAGGATTATCTATTATAATAATGGTGAACACGTAAATATCCGCATAATTGGAAAATTACATAAATAACATTTACGAGTACTTATGGTGTAAGCCCTTATATGTAGGTACAGCATGTGTCCTCTTCAATTGACAGGTTTCAATCTATATCTAGTGTTGCGCACTACACACCTCCACAATAATCTTCAAAGGATGCTTTTATTAATTAAAAGTTATCCATAATAGAGCAACCCACACCCACCTGCAACTGCATGCGACAAAGGCAAACAATTTAATTAAAAAACTTTCCTATTCGCTACGAAGCAAGGTAGAAAATACTTCTACTAATACAAACTACAATATAAATTGACTGCTTGGGTAATAAAAGGAGTTATAATAAACCTTTCATTGTTACCCTTGGTTTCGTTTATTCTACACAACGGTATTGCACAACATACCCACAAAGGGTGAGATCCAAAGTTCACAATGTGATGTATGGTAGGTGTACGCTGTCCATTGATATTATGAAATTCTAGATAAAACTCAATTATTTCTGTCGCAAACAACGATTGAATGTTTTCACAAGTGAAATACATTAGACAAAGACGTGAAAGTCTAAAAAAAAATCTTTCAACGCTAGTTTTTCAAACCGAACCAATTTTATATTATATTTCAGATGAATACATTTTCAAATGTGTGTAACAATGACATTCCAGAGACTATAAATAAAACAAAAGACAACACGCACTTAAAACAACATCGATCATCATAAAATGTCATAAAATTTGACACAATGCGTTACGCATGAATTTGAAAAGAAACCTAATACAACCCCTCTAGAGACAAATATTCATGAAAAGAGAAACATAACAAAAGAAACTTGACTAATCATATTGGCACTTTTCCCTTTTAACGAACAGATCTAAATGCCTTTTTTTTTATTATGTTTAAGGATCTGCTGCCGTTTCGATCATTTTTCGCAATGAACATTATACAAAGGCCATTGTTTGATTTTTCGGGGTGCATTGTTTTCTTTCAAGTGTGTCTTGTCTATTTTTAAAAAGAAAACAAAAATCAATTGTTTGACAGTTGAAATGATATTTGTTCGTTTTTCGGGAGTTCGTCGGGTCAGGTTTTCTTTATTTCCCTTCTTCTTTAACATTGAATCATAACAAAACAAAACCCAGAAAAATTGTACCGTGTCGTTGCTTATACACGTCAAGTATTGTCATTATCAGTCAGACAGGTTTACCTTTGTTGTTGCCTCGTTTTTGCTAAGAGAGAGAGAGAGAGAGAGAAATGAACATCACTATCTTATCTATCACCTATTCAATACAGTAGGTGACATTTATTATCTTTTTGTTTTGCCATGCTTTCCTGTCATATATTCCGAATCGTAATAATTAAAAATTCATTCATTAAAAAATAGAATTGATTTTATCTCCATTTCTAAAAGTCTGACACTTGCTATCAGTATTAGTATGTTATAATGTCACTTTGAGTTCTATGTATAGGAGAGCTTGACAAAATAATTTTTAAATAGGTAGGTATTGTTATGGCATAAAGGAATAGAATTGTGATACCGGGAGGAATATGCAAATAAATTATTATAAACAAAAATAAGAAAACGAACACAAATAAAAAAAATTAAAGCGAAATATGATAATAATTTGTTGTTGGTCTTCTTGTGCATTTTTTTACGAAACAGGAAATCGGAAAGCGATAAAAATAAATATGAACTAAGTGGGGTAGGTAGGTTATGATTTGATTTCAGTTTTTTTTTTAGTAGAATTAAAACTCAAAGGGTCAAGCCAACGATGATAGAGTTGATATACACACAACTGAGGTATATGTCATAAAAGCGATTTTTTTTTCAAGCTCAAAAATAATAAGGGTATTCACGTAAACGCGTTAAACCCTCATAAACTGCGTAAAGTGCACAAATTTACCACCTCGTAAATGAGCTGTCAGATTTTGTATAAAATTACGCAAATCACAAAATGTCAAACCTTGACGGACAGTCGTATGAATTGTTTGTTTGTTTCCAAAATTTTTTTAAGTAATTCTCAAAATGACGGTAAGAATTCAAGTAAAAAAAATAAATTTGATTATTTGACAATCGATTTACGCAATGTCATTTCCGAGGCGTGTTCACTTAAAGCACCGCAGAAATTTATACATTTAGATACGAGCTGCAAAAATTTATCAGATTAACCCTTAATGTTAAGCTGAGTTGAAGAAGAACAGGATTAGAAGTTTCGTAAGGCTGATCAGCATTTTTTTATTTCTCTAAAAGAATTGATATTACATTACATAATAGTTGGAAATTGCAATCTAGTACGTTAGAGTAAATTTAGAAATGTCAAATAAAAGTGTGGTATAACTGATCATGCAAAAGAAACTGATGTTTATAGAATGACGGTGTTTATTTCAACCATTAAAGTATCCGTAAAGGCGTAGCAATCTGCTTAAGGAAGACAAAATTTTGTCCTGTGTACGGCTTTACTCACAGAAAATTTGTGTGTGAAGATCTTGACATGCAGTGTACAAAATGCACGTGACCAGTGGATGTTTATAAAGTGATATCCGTTAAATCTAGTCAAACATTTTTAGACTGAAGTATAGTGAGAGTCAAAAGTCAGTGAACACCGATGCCCTTTTGAGTTTTTTTAGGGTCTTGAAATAGACCTACAAAAACAGAAATATGCAAAAAGTGTTATAACAAAATAATAAGAACAAAACATATTTCATTCAGCAAAAAATACTTTGCAGATATTTAAAAAAAATGTTTCCAAACTCTAAAGCGAAATAAAAACCGCATTAGTGTTTATACTCACTTTTGACGTTCACTGCACATACAATTGACGTTAAGTCGACTTAAGACGACGAAAAGCTTTCAACCCGGATCGAAAATTCGGTTTTTGCGAAAACACTCGAAAACTTAATTGAAAACAGAAGTTTTCTCATACATATTGCAGTTTTCAAATGAGTTGTTTGAAGTCGTTTTTAATGAAAACGCCAAGAAAACCACTTCCAATCGTTGGGTTATTGAAGCAGACACACCTTTTGTAACATTCAGCGAGTTCAGCAAAACTGCTGAATAGCTTTCAATCAGTGCTGTCTTTCTTCTAGTTTGTTTGTGTAGAAATGTTGAATCCCTTGTTATCTTTGCACCCTAAACAGAAAATTATTTTGTTTTTCCAGAATTCTAGAACGGCAGCACTACCTTCCACAACTTATGGTACTTTCAGATGTATCAAATCATTTTATAGCTAATTGAAACGTCAAACGAAAACTAGTTGATGTATTGATACCGACCGTGACATTCGATAAATCTAAGATTTAAGTATGGTGAACTTCTCTTTTCAACACTTTATGTGTCAGCAAATTAGCCGAAGATAATTATTTAGCGCGACCTGATAAAGTGTAGAAATAGTAGTTTAAAAAATGTTAAGCCTAATCCGTTACTTTCAGCATTAAAAATTGTCAGGCCTAGTTTCTTTTTCTGAATTTTTTCTCGAACAGACCTTAGTTGTCATAAAACCCAGCTCGTAATAAAATCAAAGTCAATCGAGCATCAATTTAAAAAGTTAACGTGAAGTTAGGATTACATAAGTACCTATATACTACCCATATAATGATGTCATCTGTCGTTTTCAAAATTCACAAAAATGTATTCAATGTGAGACGCAGAATATGTACCGTTAGGCTAAAACGCATGCGTGACTATTTTGTGCAGTTACATGATTTCCTGTTCCTGTATTCTAAGCAAAATGTCAAACGCACGACCGACGGAAAAAAAAATTATGAACAGATTATGATTGGGTACATAAAAAGCCAATTTTGCATTGACGGGAGGCAATATGTACATGTAAAGCTAAAGGAGCTAGCTAAGTGCTAACATCGGTAAACGTCAGTTCAGTACAAAATCTGTCGAAATGAACGGGCGAATAGACACTCCGTTTTATAAACGTACATAGATATAAGTACGCTACGAACACGTGTCGGTCGGTTCAGGTTACAGCGAACTCGACGTGTTTGATGTTAATCCAGCTCTGTTAACAGATGACAGTTCTTAAATAAATAAATCTATTGTCAGTTCGCTAAAAATTATTTGGTTTGAAGTAGGTAAGGTACTGCGCTTTGTACTTTTTACATTCATAATTCAGAGAACAGAGAATGTTACTTGGGCTTAGATAACAGAAAAAAAAACATTATAAAATAAATACAATATGTAATTTATTAACCGTTCAAAATTGCTGCAACTATCAATTTATCTAATTAGTGTATCCACCAATAATATCCAACTCTAAAATTGTCTACTTCTTCATAACCTTAACCTTTTTCTGTGTGTTAAAAAAAACATCCTAAAGAAACTCACCTTGCAATGTAACCACACGACAGCCATCTTGTTTTAATCGACGATGCAACACGTTGATTGTCGCATCACTTCCATTGCTAGCTGCTACTGGCGTTCCACCGCTTATTTCCATTGCAACTCCACTGCCGCTGCTGCCACCAGCGATTTCAAGTGCCGATGACACTACACCATTGCCACTCAATAAATTACTGTCATTGTACAATATAAACAAACTAATCTTATATCCATTTTGAATGCGTTCCTTTAAATCCGGTGATTTAATTGTTGATAACATATCTATTTTCCCGGCTGCTAAACGACGCAGCATAATGCTGGGTATTGAAAAATTTACAGCTGATCGAATGTGTGATTCACTGAATTCATTTGAGCTGCGACAGTCCAATAGGATTAAATCTTTACCATCCGAGCGCAGCTCGGCCTGCAACCATTCCTTAGAGACGAAATCAAACTCGGTTTCAGGCATTTTGTTGCCTCTAATAAAAATGGACTTTTACAACAAATACAATTTTTTTTTTTATAGAACGACAAACACCAGCTAAAACGGGTGTGTTTTTTTATATAACTGTTTTGTTTTTCCTTGTTTTTTGTTTATTTCCACTTTTTTTTTTTGACTCTCTTCAATTTGCTTGGAAGAAAAAAATATTTCACTTGAACAAAATTTGTGACAT
The DNA here is from genome assembly GCA_949372485.1 of Cheilosia soror. Lineage (NCBI taxonomy): Eukaryota > Metazoa > Arthropoda > Insecta > Diptera > Syrphidae > Cheilosia > Cheilosia soror. Next base: position 9,067,525 of record OX443563.1, read on the forward strand.
GTTTGACACTTTGGACATATAAAAACAAATTTAAGGTTAAAATTGACTATGATGCATGAACGTTATTTCTGTTTTGTTTATTTTGTTCCTGGTCATTCACTGTTTCTTGTTTTTTTTTTTCGGGGATGTATACAATATACACACAAAGCAGGTAAAAACTTGGGAGGGAGACAGAAAAAAAAAAAGACAAATTTTCACTTTTTATTCGATAGGTATGTGTATATACAGCGCCCTCTTGATTTTTATATTATTTTTCCTCAATAATTATGAATATAGGTAGTAGTTTTGAGTTGCTTATTCGCGATCGCGGATTGTTTCACTTCTTTTTATTATTAACGCTGAATTGGAAAACAAAGAAAACAAAAAATAATTCTGCAAAAAACGCTTTTTCAACAGGCCAGCGAAGAATAAGTAGAAGAACAACACGACCAACAACTACGACCGACTAACAATATCTGAAGAAAACTGAAATCTGAATATCTATCTCGCTTCGCTGTGGCTGTTCTGAGATTTTCGATGAACATTTTTCAACAAGCACTAAGCAGGTTTACTTGAAATTGTTTCAGTGTTGGTTTAGTATATATGGTGAAGTTGGTGTTGGTTTAAAATGAAATAATGGAAAAGGAATGAGAGTGGAAAGAAGAAAATTTGTATGAAATTCGTTTCATTCATACATGTACGTCCTATAGAAAAAAAAAAGAGAATGTAGTTAAACAGAATAAAAAAATACATAAACGGAAGGGAAGAAGAGGAAACTTTACTTTACCACTACAGCCACACAAATAGTGCCAGTCCGAGTACACAGAGATTTGTTGTTGCGCATGTTTATTTTTCGAATGTACCGATTATTGTTTTGTGCGTACCGCATATTTTGTTTTTTCCGAATGATTTTAGTCAAAGTCAGGACATTTTATTAGACTAAAAGAGTCATACACAGAATTCAGCAGAGAAATTAGTAGGTAAGTATGAATTGTTGGCCTACGCTACGTCGATGTTGTTACAATGAAAACGACGTGATATGTTTTGGATTTGAAAATTCTCTTCGTCAAATAGAATGAGGCAGAAAGAGATGAAAATAGTAAAATTTCGGCTCGTATCACTATAGTGTGAGTGAGCATTGAGATTGTTAATAGTGTGCATGTTTTACATCTATTACTGAACTTGGCAGCACTTTCTGTGGCTGAGAACTGAGTGGGTATTAGTGTGTTACTCTTATCAGATTCAAATGTATGTTTTTTGCTTTTGACAAAAAATTCTCTTGGGTTTTTGGATCTAATTCTCTTACTTTTTTAAAGAAAATGGCACTGCCAGAGTGCTGATGCTAACAGAGTGACAGTTTGCTGAAAATTTGTAAATGACAATTATTAAATTTTTGTTTCACAAATAATAAATTAGACAATCAACTTCGGTCAAGTATTTATAGTGAGGTGACAGGTACGATTTTCAAATGCAAATTTGTGTTGTACGTACTTGAGAAGACACATTCCTGTCAGTCACTGGTAAACTAGAACGATTTGTCGTAAATCTATGGTTTGGTGACCAAAGTGAAAAATAAGTGAATAAACGCTTTTTATATAATCGACAAGCGACAAAGAACAGAAACTATGGCAGCAACAGAAACAATCAATACCGACCTGTTTACGTTCTGTCGTCAAACAGCCATTTTTCTGTCGCTAAATTCTGTTGCTGGAAAAAAAAAGTTATGTTCCTAATTCTGTTTCTGTTGCAAATGTATGGGATTCTGTTCCTGTTCCTGTTTCTGTTCTTTGTCACTTGGTGCCTTAACTGCAGATTTAATCAGCTCTGAACAAACCGACCCTCAGTGATTTCCAATTTAAGGAAATACCATAAAAAAAAAAAACAGTTCTTTGATGCTAAGACCCACAAAAATTTGCAAAATATCATAATGTCGGCGTTTCACTGACAATTATATTTTTTATGACATTTTTTAGGTAATTTTATGTAAAAAATCAACAGTAATATTTCGATCGGAGTGTTTATTTGGTCGTTGATTTTGTACTGACTGACGTTTACCGATGTTCGGGACACGACAACTTAATCAACGTAACGTATAATCATACTTTCATTAAAAACTCTTTATAAACATAAAAGTTGGGTCCTAAACGTACAGCATAATGTCCGACAATTTTTATAAACTTTGACATTTCGTTACGTCGACAGTGCCCCAAACAACAGCCGAATAGCAACACCCTTTTTTTTATAATAAACTAAAAGAATATCTGATTCAGTTGAAAATGAAATTCCTCTGTTTTTGTACTCTCTTTGCAATCGCCAATTTCTTTAACATCACTTTCATATTCCTCTCAATAATAAGTCAAAGGAATATGTGACAGAAAAAAACTTGCTTCTAAAAAGCACACAGGACCAGCTACGTTTGGACTGGGATCGGAATATTCTGAATTCTGATAGTCCGTTGGATTTGTATGGATACCCACACGACAAAATGCAACTTTGAGTAGAGCCGTCGATTAATGTATGAATAGAAAACACTCACAGAGAAAGTGCAATTGAACCTGAGTGTTGAACTTGAAATAGGTATATGGAATGGAAGCACAAAGAGGAGCTATAGGTAGTATAGTTTAAATCCAACAAAATCGTTAACACAGAATTTTTATAAGTACATAGCATAAATATGTTCATACAGCACACAAAAATATTTAGAAACGTGTATTAAGGACTACTCAACTCATTCAAAACCAAGGTTCTGTTTTGTTTACAAATTAGAATATCGATTGGGGGTAAACTTCTTACCGAGACTCGAACAGCACCTACTCCCATGGATGAACAGACTGACACGAGTATATAAACATAAAAACTCAAGTTTTGCGCCCACACACTCGACTGAGCTATAGTGCGCATGAAAAAATTGGATGAATGAAATTTTAACTTACCTACCGCTACCATTCCCCGTACACTGGCTTTAGGCAACAATCCAAATCTACCGTAGTGGTTTGGGATACATAGATACTTACTATGACCAAATTGATATCGCTGGTTTTAGTAGGTATACATGTGCTTGGGTGCCTTTAGTGAGTACATATTATTACATGTTGCCCCCGAGAAACTGTTTCGCCGTCATTTCTATGAAGTGGCTATTGATGATGCACTCTGGAACCACACCATTTCAACCCACACACCATGAGCAATGTGAACCACAGATGGCGTTTTGTTGCCCGTTTGATCTAAATTTTGAATTTGCCCGTTGATTTTCACTGTTGGCGACTGTGGGCATCTCTCTATGTACAGGAGGTGCGGTTTCCTGGGGTAGGTATATTTTAAGTTGTTCTTATAGGTAGGCATTACTGCCATTTTCGGAGGAATTGTAAATTCCAACGCCCACATGAGTATAGCATGTCCAGGAAAGGAAATACTTCTATACACACAAAGTGTGTGGTATATTTGAAGTTAACCTCGGCATGGGTTATTTATGTATATCTACATTTAAAATAAATTTTCGCATTTCATTTCATCACGCACTAGCGAGTAAACGTTGAAACGAAGAGAAATTAACCTAGGAATGAATTATCCTGAGGATGGTAAATTGTGTTTTGGATTTGGAACGCCAAAAAATGTTTGCCGAAAATAAAAGAACCAGTTGTACTTTGACAGTTGAAAGAGGGAAAAATGTTCCCTCCAAGAAACATTTGCAAATTTTGACCAAAGACATTTCTGTTCTGTCAAATGGATCAAATGTACTGACTGTTTTTTTTAACCGTAGCCCTACTTTATGCCAATTCCGTAGAGAAAATCACTCTCCACTCTTAAAACGTGTGATCAGTAGGTATACCTAGTATCTATAAATTTTACTTAGAAAAAGTACTGGAACAGAGCTGCTCCGGGAACGATAGGGTCATTTTGTGCTGTTTGGTTTTTCAGTCTGATTTTTTTGAAAGTGACATATGCGTGATTCGTAGCACGTGTCTAAGTAAAAAATGCTCAGTTAGCATTGCAATTTCACCATAGATAGATTTACGTCCGAAAAACGTTTGCAATCTTATTACCAAAAATTGTGCTCAGTAAAAAAAAAGTGTGGCGAATCCGTAGCGAATTTGTAAGCAACTCATTTCACGTATGTTGGAAAAAGAATGCCAAAATTGGACATTCCGGATGGACCACTTGAAGCGTAGTCGCGGTCAATATTTACACGAAATAATATTCAAAAAGAAAAAAAAAATGGCAGGAATTGACTTATCGGCGTTGATAAAATGTTTACTCAATTTTGCAAATGTTCGTTGTTTTTTTCATGTTAAAAATCAAGCGCTTAAAAAATAAGCTGTTCGAAAGAAAATTATTCTGGAATCTGGCCTAAATTTGTCAAATTTCGTTCACATGTTAAAAAGACTCATTCCTATATGGCCTGAATGACAACTTCACAATTGTTTTTCCTCCCGTCAAACTACAGATGTCAAAATTAATTTCCACTCTCTTCTGTTTTTGTCACTTGAATCCAAAGGAAGTCAAAAAAAAATTAATATTAATTTTTCTTAACAAATTTAAAAAGGTAGCAATCCTATTATGTAGATAATTGCTGACCCATTGTCATAAATAAATTTATGTAAACCCAAAACCAACCATCTAATAGTATGTGTGACTGGGATAGCTCCAAGGGCTCATTAAAACGTCAGAAGATCGTGTAACTTTGACGCATGGCATTTTGAAAAATGCATAGTTTTGTCTTGGACACCAACGTTCCGGGCCGAAGAGTCTTCGATTCCAAACGTGGAGAGACAAAGCAGTAGAGAAAGACCTCGCCCTGGGTGGTACGCACAAGTGGAAGGGAAGCTCAACCAACATGGAGTGGCTAACTAAAGAGGCTTGTTGGTTGAGGTCCAAGTCCACCTCGGACAATAGCGCCACCTAAGTAAGTAAGTAAGTAGTTTTATCTTTTCTGCGTACTTATCTAATTGTGACACCACGGTACGATACAGCGAAAATTACTCCATTACCCCTAAAATTGCATTAGAGCTTTGTAGGGGCTATACCCCTATACTCGCGCTTGATTTATGTCATGGTCTCTCTAATTACTTAATCAATTGTTATTTTATGTGCATTCCTTTGCAATTACCTTTATGGGAATTTTATACAAATTTAAAGTGGAATGCCCAACATTGCATGTTGTCCAATGATTTGCAGTTGCAATAATTGAAACTATAGTAGGTACAACAAGTCTGGGTACATCGTATTTTGTATGCACCTTCCCATTATGTCTCATGCATAATTAACCACACGTCAGAGGAAGGTTCATGCAACTTACCAACCTGCGCAAGGTTCCCGTCCTTCCATGCTCGTGTCGGTTGTCAGCATATACGATCATTGGAATGGAATGCATCTTCTTCCGTTCGATTAACCCACTCGTAAAGTCGTTACCTCTTCCTTCATTCGCCTTCTTCTTCTTCTTCCGCGCTTATTAATTTTGTTTCATTAATAAATAAAAAAAAATACTACAACTTGGTTTCGTATTACAAAGAGGGCGGCCCGCCAAATGACAAAAATTTCACATGCGGTCGACGCGGCGATTAAAAAAATGACAGTGCGCGGTGCGGTGTGGTATTGGTATCCCTATTCAGTATCAGTGGCCAGTGGTGGTGCAAGTTGTTTACGATGGCATGCACTTTAATTAGCATAATATTATATTCCACTTCATAAATATATCAATTTCCTGTGATGGTTCACAGAAAAGAATGAATAAGAAGACAGGCCAACAAAAATTAATGGAAGTGAATGTACTTTCATTAATTAAACGAGGCGAGACATAACAAAACCATGGATGACACTTCAAGGAATTCACTGAATTCATGACATCGTGTCATCGTTTTACGTGTGCAATTGATATTAGCATTAGGGTTTCATTTGCTGCATTTCCCAACCAACGGATTCGGAAAGTCATCCACCTACATAAAGCAAAGCAATAAGAAATATGGAAGTGGTTTCCGTTTTAAGAATCGACCGGAAGGAGTTGGCGCAATTTTAGCTTTGATGTGATATTGGTGCTATACTTATTAAGCACTCAGTATGCAATAGTTTCTTTGGAAATTTTGCTTCTTTAGTTCCAAGAAATCAAATTTCGGATATACATTTTGGGTGTAAAGTATTTGTGGAATGAAGAAGAACACGTGTGCGACGCTTATGTTAGATATTCATTCTGCTCATGACGTGATAGGTGATTATGGCCTTGGGGTTTCGAAAGGTAGAAATGCCAATTTTTTAATTGGTATTCAACCTTTGAAAAATATATATGTACATACATATAATTTTTTACAATTCTCTCAGTACTTGTCGGACGAAATTCCCTGACCTGTGTACAGGTCAAAACTTGTGACATTGAATTCGTTATATCTCTTCTACAATCTTTGATTTTGACATTCTTTGATATTTTTTGAGAGTTGGCCACTGGTCCGTTTGGAACTGACAGTTCCTATTATTCTCCTGTACATGCGTTGTCACTGAACTCCTTTTAAACGGCTAGACCGATTTTGATTTTATTTTTTGTGTCATCCAATGATGGTTGGTTTATATTCACATGTGGTGAAAAGAGGCGTGACCCGGAAGTGTTCCTGTAAGGATTGGTATTAAAGAATAATACATTTGAAATGCTATTTCCCCACGCTCATAGAAGCTAAAGTTGTATAACTAAAAACATTGATGTGCATTGTCCAAACAAACGACTGCGCGAAGTATGGGTGGGATTGAAAAACGGGGCATAATGGCACCATTCATGCAACAAAGTTATTTAAAACACTATATCTGAACATTGCCTAGCGGAATTGGACAAAGGCTTAACACAACTCAGAAATAACTCAAAACAACTCAGCCAGAAAAAACAAGAGCTGATTTGTGCTTTTCAAAATTTGACAGTTATGCAAAATTGGTATTCAATTTAGCTTCAGTTGTAGGTACTAGATTTTGAGTCAAAATTGTATTCAGTATATTCTAATAGAATAAAAAAACAAAAATTTAAAAATCAACGCCTCTATATTTACGCATGCTGACTGACAATTAATATCAAAACAATCTTAACCAATTTCTTTCAAGTTAATTCTGCGAAACACCTAGGTATAAAATTAATTTATTAGTTTCCCCCAAAAATTCACTTTTTTTTAATATTTACACATGGATCTGAATTTGTGAGAATATCCTCTTCGAAATGTAAATGAAATTATAAATAAAACGCGCCCAATAGCCACGTGCAAGTCAACACATCAAAAGTTAATTTGGTAATAAATCGAGTCGAATATTTTCCAGGTGGACACATATGTCACAAAGACGTACATCGACTGAATTGGCGTCAAAATTGATCATACGAAAACAAATTAAACACGCGAAATGCTTGATGTTCCCCAATGACATCATAGACGTCATACATAGTTCCGCTAACCCTTGCCTTGGTGTTGTTCAACTCACAGTTCAGCTATTAAGCGTAAATGATGGATAGTGCATTGAGGGTACTTTAGGTTTAGTTTAGGGTACTTTAGGACATTCTTCACAAAAGTATTCTTCTATGAGGTTGATTTTAAGTCCGATATTTCCTTTTGGTGGTATTGTTAGTCATCCGCATCACTATGTCGATAACTTAAAAAAAACCATTGGCTGTGCAATTTCTATTAAAGTTACTCATTCATACGTTGTGGTCTCGATGTATTGGTCCGAGAAGATGTGAATTTAAATGAACTTGTGTGGGAGAGAAGGGTGAGTACTAAAATTATCGCGTATTTTATTAGTTTTCCGGAAGTTTAACTCGTAAATTAAATTTTCCAACGAAATGTTCATTTTAACAACTCATCAAAAGAAACAAATTTCTACTGAAATAAAATAAAAGGAATTTTCTCTTACCTAATCGATATGGTCGGTAAAAAGTGTTTTTTTTTTTCATAAAATTATTGCTATATGAGGTGAATTCATATTTACATGAGGTTTTCAATATAGGAACTACATAATTTATAAAATTGATGTAGGTACCCTGTTAGCTTATTTGGGTGCATTCAGTAATGTCGTTTTCGGTTAGTCGTCCAGAACCGTCCGGAAGAACTCTCAGCGATTCTGAATTCAAATCCAGAAGCAAATTTCTCTTCTTTTCAGTAGAAGAACTGTCAGTTGAGTGCCAATCGAACGCTTTCAGAAGCGCTTTCAGAAGCCCTCAGGCCTCAGCTATGAGGAAAGACCTCTTCCAATATATAGGTACTATTGTAAGGCAACGCATTCATTGCGGTTGACAGAAATTGTAGCTTACAGGTGTCATAATGCGAAATTGATCTCCATGCCATCACACCTCCAACTCTGCTATGCAGCTGGTCCAAATGATGAATTTATTTGCGGAGTTCATGGAAATAGTAGCTATAGCCATCGTGGTCTTACGCGGTGCCACTGCGAAGTCCATAGCTGGCTTATCTCAGCTATTTTGGCAAGGTTTGGTTTGTCCTTTTTCCGCCTTTTCTCGACCCATTTTTTTTCATTTTAATTAAATACCTAAGTAGTCAAAATTAACAAAAATGTCCGATCAACGAAAAATATGAGTTCAGTTTCCAAAGACAACGATCATACTAAATGCGTGTTCTATTCAAGTGGCGCAAGATGGTTTGCTTAAATTTAAACGAATGCCCAGCCAACATAAAGTGGAAAAACATAGAACGGCTCTTTTACAGAATTTGTCCCAAAGCAAGAAGAAAAGTTGCACAAAAAAGCGCACAGGAATTATTTTATCATTCCGCTTTTATTAAGTTATGAGCAATAATTGCAAAGAGTGTGACGAAATTGTATACGTTATGCAAAAAGTGATAGGCTTGTGAATGTGATTCACAAACTTTATATACCTAAAATTAGAATTTGATCTAGGAAATGTGTGGTTTTCTTATTAAATCATGTGAGTCACTTTCACTTCTAATGCAGACAAGCTGTCTCGTATAAATAAAAATTAAATTAGATTTAAAGCTAAAAAGAAAAAAAAAATCATACTAACGCCAGTCAGAGAAATAATTTAGCTGTCAGATTCAGATAGTAAACGTTTTACGTCAGTGCTGTGTGATAATTGATGTATCTGCTAATATATTTATATATTATAATATTCAGAGTTAATTAAACCATAAAATATTATTGAAGATAAACTTACGAAGAGCCATGAGATAGAATGATTTCATTCAGAAAAAGTTGGTCTATCTTTTGTGATTTCTGATTTGCCATCATTTTACTTCCAGAGAGGTTAAAAAAATGTCCCTACCTATGTTTGAAGGTGTATTCAAAATCGACACAAGCCACCACAACCAACTTAAAAAAAAATTAAAGCAGTTATAATTGAGAAATAGAGGGTGTACCCCAGCGGCGATAATTTGAACCCCTTATACACACGACGAATCCTCAGCTGGAGCTGACGCCCGGTTTTTCAGGTTTTGACATACTCAAAGCGGAAGGCAAAAGGCATTCGTCCCTTGGTCCAGTCAACTTCCCTTTTCCAGTCGGGTTCTGCCGTCTCCCTTTCCGTAAAGGAACTTGGGTTACGCATCCTAAGCCTGTTGATCAGCCGACGTGCATTCTTGCGCATTTTGAGTGGAACTTCTATTGTTGGAGTGCTGGACAGCGTGTTGCTTTCCACCAAGTTTGCGTAATGACAATTGACGTTTCGGTTATATTCAAACATTCAGTGTCTTTTGGCTTACTTGGCTTATCCACAACAGTAACTGCACCGTCCATGGTCGAGTCAGCCTCTCCCGGTGAAAAAATCTTGTCCACTTTGTCTGCTTCGTCTTTTGGGGGTCAGATGCAACAGACCCGTGCCCCGATAGGCTAAGGCATATCACAGGCATTGTCGGACGCATAAGAGCTCCCTCGCTCGCGATTTCAGGAACGCCGGCCTTTGATAGGGTGTTAGCACATGGCTCATCACACTCCAAAGACTGACTTTCCAAGAACTCAAGAGCGTTCTGCAGCCGTCGTCTGTCAGTGTCTCTTAAGTCGTGTTTCTTCTGCAGTTTTTGGATCATCATTTTGCAGTTTACAACCTTCCTTCAGATTAAAACTGATGACGATGTAGAGAATTTGGATAAGCTGGCGACGGAACGATTGTTATCATCCTCAAGAAAAAGTTTCTCAAGTCCGAGGACAACCGCGCTCTTCCCCTTCTCGAATGGATCGATTTATGCCGCTAAATTGTTCTGCAATATCACAGCAATAAATATGCGTTAGTTAGGTCCGCCATTGGTATTTGGGATAATGCTGCACAATAAATGGAATATCTATTCACAATAATATCAAGAACTTTAAACAATTAAAAAAAGAGTCAAACCAAAAAAAAAAAAAAATTTTTCCACAAACCAACCAAAGCTTTTCATTACACATTTAAATAAACAATGCTTGAATTTTACACCGACAAGGCGTTTACATTACCTAATGTGTCCATAGTCCACCCCAAACTGTAAAGTTGTAACGTGTTCTCCCTCTAATAATACGTTGCTTGAAATGACACTAATTGACGGCTATGCAGTCATTCAAAACTTTTAATAAAAACCCCATTTTCGTCAAAATATAAACCCATATATGAGTATGTATATCACTGATAACTAAACAAATTGCTTTGAAAAATTGTTATTGATGCAGGCAGGATGACAGTGGCGCATATCAAATGACAACCACTTGAAGTCATCATTCCCTCAAATGCAATTTCTGAACCAGAGGAATAAATAAGTTCATCATCATCACTTACCACTTGGATGAGTGTTTGCTATATGCTATGCCTACCATATATGCGGATGGTGTCCATACAACTATCACCCGTTCGCTTTAATTAAAGAAAAATCAATTATTCACGGCATTTCAAGACGGAGTCTCTTCCGCCCAGCATTATTACCATTCGACCTTTAGCTCTGCACATATTTACTTAATTTATGAATGGAAGCCCATAGTGGCACAATCGTTCGCCCCTTTATTTTCATGAATGAATCGGTTGAACTCAAGACTAAAATAGTAGTTCTCCCCATAAAGACGCACTCGAAATTAATTCACAAGTGACTGTGACTGACGCTCAAGTGAATGGTTTCGATCAAGCCGCGCCACTATGACGACGGGACAATATTCCAATCTGAATTCCTATCAATGGCGGTTGATTGGATTTAATGATATTGTTTTTCACTCTTAATTATGTGTGTGTTTGATACGAAGGCCGGCCGGTCCTAATGGTATGCAACCACGCGAGGGGCTAACTAAGGTTAATGTGAAACTCATTGACCGAATGGGTCAATCGGCGTGCAATCGAGACCGGCAGTCAAATGACTATATATGCTACGAACTACGAAAGTATTGCGTTCGGTTAATTGATCGCAATTAGAAGATGGGACTTGGGACCGGGAAGTTGAAGCTAATATCTACACTGAAACTTTGTGATTGAAGTGAATTTGCACACAGGCTGAGGCTGAGCGCTGAGGACGGGTGCATGAAATATATCAATCCCGAAAAGGGATGGGGTTGCAACTTGCAATAAATGGAGAATGGAGGGCGATTAGTCTGTTAGATGGTTATGCGGGCTTCTATATCGCGAAGGGTCATTTGTTGTAGTGTTGGAATTAATAGCGAACAAAAGTAAACGGATACCTACATATTTGAGAATTGCAGTGCATATAGTGCGGTCAAATTGTTTAATACAATATATCTACTTAATCTGATAAATTTATGCAGCTCGTAAATGTATAAATTTCTGCCTTGCTTCAAGTGAACACCTCTCGGAAATGTCATTGCGTAAATCGACTGTAAATCTGGAATCAACCAAGCAATTCAGAAGACTTGACATTGACATTTGCGATTTGCATAACTTTCCGCGGTTTACTGCCTAAATCGTCTCGGAAAATAATGAGGCCTGCTTAAACAATTCTCCATACAAAATCTGACAGTTCATTTAAGAGGTGGTAAATTTCTACTGTTTGCGCAGTTTATGAGGCTTTTACGCGTTTAAGTGAGAAGGGCTAATATAAATATACCTACTTAGAATTATGACACATTCAGAAGATCTCTTATTGAAATCGACATTCGGTTTGTAACCAATCGATGCCAATCGAACAAGCAATCAGATCTTATTTGATTTTGAAGTCTATGTGTCGTTATATTTGTGAAACGTCAAACGTGATTTGTGAGCAGGCAATAGTTTACAACCGCAGTTTGATGACTTGATGACGAGAAAGATGATGAAGATAAAATTGAATTATTTAAAATCCATTAATTAATTTTCGAATTAATTTAAAATCCAAAACTATCAAATGCGACACACCAAAAATTAAATTAAACGATACAACGTTGTTCTTTCGTATAGCGTATAGCGCTCCATTTTTACTAACCCCGAACTGTCAGCTGTCACATTGTTATCTTTTTTTTGCGTTGGCATCACTGTTCTATTAAATGAAAATTTTCAATTTTGCGTGAATTATGGGACACCCGCCTTTATAAAAAACTGAATTTAACAGACTTTAATACAGAATTGTTTTTTTTTTTTTTATTTTACTACCCTTTCTACTGTAGTATGTACTTAGACATAACTTGTGGTTCTGTCATAAGAAATGTTCTTGCAAGTAGTAATTAGTACATTTTTAGACATTAACCGAAACAAACAACATATCGCATCAAATAAGTTAATGAGATAAATTTGAAATGAAATAAATGAGTTTCCCCTATACTCGCAAGCATCAGGCCACAGCCGCCGCTCCACCAATGACAATTTACCATCCCAACATGTCGTCATAGTCGACAATTTATATATAATCCAATGGGAGAGAGAAAAATCACGATTGTAATAAATTGCCCTTTATTAAACCAGATAAGACACATCGTTTGATTAAATGCGGAAAACTCTGTCAAACACAAGCATATATAGAATGGCCCCCCTGTCACCCTACATGTACCTACAGTACAAAGGCTAAATATATATTTTGCGCTGTACTCATACTTGCCAATAAAGAACCACACCCGTGCATCGCCTTTATCGTCATCGTCATCGTTATCGTCACCTTGTGTTTAATTACGTTTAATATTAATTTGCTCACTCTTCCCTTTGGTAGGTATTATGTCGCTGGTTAACCACGAGCAGTATTAGGTCAGGAACAACAGCCTAGGGACCGGACATACACTGACCTATTGTATCAATGGGTCTCTCGCATACGCATTTGATTTATGTCAAGTCGAAGTACGTAACGTAATTAGTGATGCCATCTGAAAGGTCATTATGTGTTATTCGTAGCCGCCATTGGCCTGGGTCTTTACGTTTTCAATCAAATTGACATAAAATCTTGGCCTTTCTCTTTTTCGTCAGGGGATATGGATTAAGGGAGTTTGTTGTCACAAAAAGAAGGTTGACGCTGATGTTGTTATTTGGCCGTTGTTCGGGACGCGACTACGTAACGAAATGTCAAAGTTTATATTGCGTCAAGTTGGGGTATGTGGCTCGCTACGCTCGCGGCAAGGATTCTAAACTCCAGTATAATCATTTTCGGACATTATGCCGTACGTTTTGGATCCAACTTTTCTATTTATAAAGAGTTTTTAATGAAAATAGGATTACGTTACGTTGATTACGTAGTCGTGTCCCGAAAATCGGTAAACGTCAGTTCAGTACAAAATCTGTCAAAATGAACGTGCGAATAGCCACTTCGTTTTTATGTTACAATTTTTAATAAAAATATCATTAAGTTACATTAATTATTTATGTCGTTTTCGATTGGCACTCAACTGACAAGAAGAGAAATTTGCTTATGGATTTGAATTCAGAATCGCGGAGAGTTCTTCCGGACGGTTCTGGACGACCAACCGAAAACGGCATTAGTCCTGTCCTGAAAACATCGTTAAACGTCAATCAGTAAATTGAAAACTTCTTCACGTTGATGGTCAAATCGTATATATGTACATTTTGATCAATTTCTAGGTACGTCGAAGCTTACCTACTACTTTCCGATTTCTTCTAGCGCTGGTACTGGTGTTAGACGAAAAGTTATTACTGAAATTCGTATCAAGTCATTTCTTGACGAAGTAGTTCATTTAGTTTCTGAAGACACCCGTCAATAATTCAATGGAATAAAAACAAAACAATGGAATTTTTAAAGGGTGCTACTGCTTGGCAATCGTTGGGGACACGACTACGTAACGAAATGTCAAAATTTATATTCCGTCAAGTTGGGGTATGTGGCTCGTTTCGCTTGCGGCAAGGCAGTATATAATTTTTGGGACATTATGCTGTACGTTTAGGACCCAACTTTTACCGTTACTTTGATTACGTAGCCGTGTCATGGACATCGGTTAACGTAAGTCAGCACAAATTAACCTTCCGAAATCCGAATAGACACTTCGATTGTTAAAACCTAATTTTAAACAACCCTCGCGGGAATTAAAATCAATACCATACGAAACTGTCACTTCACTTGCGTTGCGATGGTGGGTAGATTATTATGTACATATTTTTTAATTTAAAATACATCTTCCCAAAAATCAAGGGAAAAAATGCATATTGTTCACCATATACCTACCTAGCTCCCCACATCGCACTTCCTCATTCTTCTGCAAAGGAGAGATGCCCCTTAGTCCTCAGTGTAGTACTGGTTTGGTATTATTATCATAGCTCATCTCTTTCACAAGCCGAAGCCAATACCAAATTCATTCCATGGCCATTGTCAGATTTCAAAATCGGGCCTTTTTCTGTAACCAAAGCTGTGACGTAAATAAATGTCTCATACAGATGTACAGAAAATAGATTTCTTCCGAAGTGTATGTGCTCAGTTGGGTCCTGAAATTAAAACATCACCTACGCACCCAACAACGCCAACAACCATAACCGCCTCCACATGAAAATTCCAATTCAAGCTAAAATCCTACTCAATCCCATTTACGTCCTGGCGTTTATCCTTATTTTTGTGAAAGTCCTCCGTAGCGGCGCGGCCGGCGTGCCATGGAAATAGCAACGAAACAAGAGGAGCAGGCATCGGCAGCATTAAAACCACCACTGCCAAGTGGCAACAGAAGCTGTATACATACATATTGTATAATGTATACCAATGAGCAGCACCCACTTGATGGGATTTTTTTTCCTTTTTTTTTGCAGAACTGTGGAGTGGAGTTTGAGCGGATATTATGTTATATCGACAGGATAAATATTTACACGTGTGCGTCATTGTGTGTACGCGTTTTGTACGAGTATGAGAAGTTTCATTCAGAAAATGCGGTGGCGGACGAACGTATTGAATATAATCTATCACGGGGGTAGTGGGTAGTAAGCTTAAGGTGTCCTGCCCCATACGATGGCAAATAAAAACATTCACGTGTCTCTAGATAAACGTATGCTTGTTTAGAGTGTTTCAATTTTAGGAACACATTTTACGAGTTAGTCTTTATAATGTATTTATATATGTACATACATAAAAACTTTTGTTTGACGTAATCGCAGTGACAGTAAGTTCTGTTAAACATACAATACAAACAGTACATACTTAAACGTCATTCTTTTGCTTACAGCTGTGCGTTTTGTGAAATTTCACTTTCAATGCATATCTTTACCATTTTTCAATATGTGCCGTTTTAGGCAAGGAAAGTCTACCATCGACCAAATTTTCTCACTCTGACAGCTCTTAGAAAAAACTCAATAATTTCAGATCGATACACGCCATCTTTTTATCGACTTTAAAGTCGCCTATATGATAGCGTATATAGGGACGGACTATACAAAGCCATGTCACGTTTCGACATTCCTGCCAAACTCGTTCGTCTGTGGAGGATGACGATGGACAAATCTCGCTGTACCGTCAAAATCGTCAAAGACATCACCGAGCTCTTTAATGTCGAAAAAGGTTCGTTGTGTTATCGTGTAACTTTTTTAATTTCATCCTTGAAGCAATTGTACGAAACTCACAAACCAACATCAGAGGTACAATTTTTCAGAATTTTTCTGTTCAACTGCTTGCATATATACTGACGATTTTTTGCAAGTGTTGAAACGGGGCCGGCGAAGATGGGTCTGGCTGTAAATGAGGACAAGACGAAGAATCTGCTGTCAACGAGAAAGGAGTCTCAGCATCGACGACTCGGACAAAAAGTCACGATGGAAAGATTTTGTCTATACCTGGGCCCCAGTATCACCTCGCAAAATGACATCAACGCAGAGATCAAACGAAGAATCACTCTTGCCAATTGCTGTTTTTTCGGGCTAAGAAGGTATCTAAGAAGTAAAGTCTTCTCTCATGATACCGGTCCTGCTGTATGCTCTAGAAGCATGTCGAAATCGAATGAAAACCTCCTGGGATGTTCTGAGAGAAAGCGGCGGTTCTGGATGACCAATCGAAAACGACATAATAGTCCGTTCTGAAGAACTATATACTAAAATTGTCTAAGCTCTACAACATATTAACACTTAAACGCGTAAAAGCCTCATAAACTGAAAGGAATGTACCACCTCGTAAGTGAACTGTCAGATTTTGTATGGAGAATAGTTTAAGCAGACCTCATAATTTTCCGCGACGATTTAGGATCGAAAATCAACCGCGGAAAGTTACACAAATCACAAATGTCAAACTTTGGCAGACAGTCGTATGAATTGTTTGTTTGTGTCCTGAGTTTTTTTTTTATAAAGATTTCAAAATGACGGTAAGAATTCAAGTAAAAAAAAATAATTTTGATTATTTTACGAGATACGCAATGACATTTCCGAGGGTTGTTCACTTAATAAAGCACCGCAGAAATTTATACATTTACGAGATGCATCTATCAATTAAGAATATCAAGACACGTATAGACTTCCAGTCCATATCCTTCTCAAATTCTTCTTCCCAACTTCTGGCATTCTTTATCCTTATTAGTTATTTTATTATATACTACATGATACATATGTAGGTACATTTTGTGTCCCATCTAGTTAAGACCCAATGAAAAACCTTCACCTCTACTACCCACGAGAAAAAAGCACGTCAAACTGTCCACGCAAAAGCAACAGCCGCATCAGAACTCCAACATTCTTATGTATTAAAATCACATTAAAACTACAAGGCACTCAATCAATCAGAAACAATTAAACATTTACGCCCATTTCTCCGTAAAAGGAAGCTAAGAAATATTGTCTTGAAAAACTTGTCAAAACGCAACAGCGAGATGGGGTACAGCATCTGCGAGTCTTACCTGCTATACAGCCAAGGCCAAAAGCTTACACTTCCATTCGTATAGAGTCATAAATCAAAGAACTACCACAAACTCAGTTTGAATTCCTGTGAAATTATGATATAATTACCAGCACCCACAGGGATGCTCCCTTGTTCTTCTCCTCATATATTTTTTGGCTGTTTTCTCAATTTATAGATAGCTATTTGATCCATGCTGTTATTTCATAGGCCTCTACCTTTTTGTTAGTTTTACTAGGCGCGTGTGATTGTTCATTGTAGCTGCTCCGTTCGTTTTTTTTTCCAACCCGTTGTTTGTTAGCCCCCAACGGAAGTATCCTACCGCAACTTTTCACTGTGTAGTCCTTTGTTCTGGTGGTATTTTAATGAATGAACTGTGGGGCAACGCTCGCCTTCATAAAATCTGTAGGTATACGTTTACAACTTTGGGTAGATGGTTGTTCTATTATCATTTTCACAATGCCTGCAGGCATATGGAAATTGCTTGTTGCTAATGTTACTGCGCGCTGGGAGCATGAAAAAGTGAAACAATTGGTTCTGCTTCTGATACAGGTTTCCATGTAATCATAGCAGAAAATAACCGATGGGCGTATATAGGAAAACCTTTTATAAAATTGTTGCTTACCCTTGATTTCTTTCCCTTTGAATGTGATTATATGAATAATCCACCCACTGCGCTATTAAACATTAAAATGTATTTTGAGAATTTCAAAGAATTCCCATATACACCCAAATGTGCGGCTTAACTTCAAGGACATGTGAATGAGAAAAAAGCTTTTGAAATTATGCCGGGCCTTCGAAATTCATGCGGGCCTCTTGGAATATAAAATATGTATATTAATAAAATATGGATCATGAGATAAGAAATATTTAGCGCAATAGATATAATTATGACCCTTACTAGCCCCCTAGCTTACTTCTTACAACCAGTCGCTTGTGTATGAGCACTGTTGAAGCGTTATAGGTTTGCTTTCCCGAGTGAAATACTTATGAACAAAATAAATCGTTGGCATTGTCCAATTATTACGTCAATTAGCAAAGCCTATGAAAAACTAAATCCATTTTTTAAACAACTATCCCCAATAGACCCAGTCAAAACACCCAGTATAATGTGGAATGAGTGTATTTTGATATCGCCCACCACACCAAAGTAGAAGAGCAATTGAATTGAATTATTCGGCTTTTAAATTTTTCGCATTCCACCAATCTGAAAAGATCAGTTTTGAAATTAATGTTTGCTCAGCCTTTGGACGATTTAATTCCGCTATAGACTTTTGCTTGTGTGGTTGCCTAAAGTCGCAGCTAAATACGAATAAACTACAATCGACCGATGTCCTTATTGAACCCAACATAACCAATGCCATCGCTCAAATTCAGGCGGATCTATACGGCAGATTGGACCACTCGGATCTATGACAACATGAGAAGCTGCGGCGGACATTTGGACACGGTGTTATATTCCGTACAATAGTGGCATACATCATGGACTTTTCAAATAAAAAAAGGATTTTTAGGATTGCCTTGGGAACGTTTTTTTCCGGGGATAATCGGGTGGGTGCACAGAAGTTGGCGGTCAATTATACAGCTTTTGCTTTGCATATACCCAACCTCGCACATATCTACTCCAAATCCGTCATGATAAGCCCCTAAGCAAGGAATTGCAGACTGCAGAGGGGAAGCATGCCCCCATCCATTATATTCGACGGTACAATGGTCAGAATTCGCTCGCGCGCGCAATATTTCCGACTTTAAAAACTAGTGCAGTGCTTTATTTTAAGTGTTGCCGTTGTTTATTTATATTTTTCTTTTAAAGATTTTTTTTGAATTGTCATTTCCGGCTAAACGAGGTGAGAAAGACGCGCCATAGTAAAAAGTGCTTGCATTATGTCCTTCTACAGAAATCCCTTATTTTTTTTTGCCGCTAAGTGTTGTCGAAAAATCTTCAAATATACACATATACACCCGAGGGACGACGGAGCCAATAGAGGAAGACCGCGACTTAGGTGGCGCACCCAAGTGGAAGGGATCCTTAAGCTTAACCAACTTAGCGTGCGAATCTGTCGACAGCTGGCTAAAGATCGTGCTGGATACGCTTGTTGGTTGAAGCACTGGTCCACCTCGGACTAAGTTGTCGAACTCATGACAAACTACTTCTAAGTGAGCGTATTAAGTGCACAGCGAAATACCATTAAAAATGGTAAGCCATATTCATATAAACTGGACTAACTGGGCGCAGTGGCTCATTGGCTAGGGTGCTGCACTACTGTGTGAGGGGTTCCAGGTTCGATCCCCGGAAAAACACAAATTACATCTTAAGATTGTTTCCACTGCGCCACCTCTCGCGAACATATGACAAACATCCGAGATTTTAATTGTCCTGGAAAACTTCTCAATTCAGCCATTCGGGCTAGGCATACAATTGTAGTTCCCTTCCATTTGTCACAAAAATAAAAACTCACACAAACAAATGGTTGTGCGAAGCTAGGCCTAGCGTGTCTGCAGCCCTGTTGCGCCAACTATTTATTTATTTATTTTGTATGTCCTTTATATTGTCGGCGCAGTAGCGCAGTGGTTAGTGTGTTGGACTACTGTGCGAGGGATCCCAGGTTCGATCCCCGGAAAAACCCAAATTACATCTTAAAGTTTTTACTACTGCGCCACCTCTCGCGAACGTCTGACAAACATCCGAGAGTATGCCTGTCATGAAAAAGCTTCTCAATTGAGCCGTTCGGACTCGGCATAAAATTGTAGGTCCCTTCCATTCGTCCCAAAAATAGAAACTCACACAAAACGAATGGTTGCGAGAAGCTAGGCCTTGGGTGTCACCCGCCTGTTGCGCCACCTATTTATTTTTTTTTTATGTCCTTTATATAGCTTCTGAATTCGTTTCATACATATTCAGAAAAAAAGCTTTGAACCCTTAAGGACCGTTCACATGAGAGCGACCAACTACCTACAAACAAATGAATAGTTTTGACAGTCCGTTCACATGAACAGTTTTCTAGATCGCGGCAGTTCGCGAATTTCAGACATCAGTTTCTATCCGCAATGTCTAGTTTGAGGTTAAGTTTGAACGAATGTTTTATTCGCTAGTTTGTGAAACGCGAATTAAATTATGTGGATTGCGAATAAACTTTGACAGTTCGCCCTAAAGGTGTTTTCGTTCCCGGCAAAAAGTTTGAAATTCGAAATTTCGTTATTAAAACTGTTTATAAACTTGTTTTCTTAATACAAATTTATTATCCTACTCTTGGAATAATAAAATGTGCAATTTTCTGTTTATAAAAAGTCGCATTTCATAAATTCGTTCGTTTGTTTTCATGTGAATGGTCCTTTAGAGTAGAATTTTCAAAAATTCCATCTAATCGAGCATCTTGAGCCATACACCGGACATCCATGCAAAATGAAAAGTCTCTACGTCCAAGGGAGTTAGTTTGACATGTGATACCTAGGTCGTAGGATTTGAAAATACCGCATTCTACATCTACTACCTACTACGAGTACTTCAGCCACACCACTGTGTTTATCCAGAGTCAAGGTATATAATTGATTTTAACAGACTTTATGCAATAGAAATAAAAATTTAAAGTCGCAGTCCCGCATTTAATGGAAACGCGGAGCGTTAAGCAAAGATCAGATTGCATAAACAACTGTTTATCGAGAAAATAACAAACACTCAAAACACCTACACAGAAAGGCAACTTTTTGAAAAAAAAAGATATAAAAAAAATATTGATTTTCCTTAAAAGTTGTACGCCGACCGCCGACCACCCTTGGGAAAGGAGGAAAATTCATTAAGCAAACTGAATTTGTTGTGCGAATTTAGCTTTAACACAAAAATACACACAAAATGAGGAAAGGAAGAGGCTAAAATATGTATAAAAAAAAGTAAACCTAAGCGTGGGCATCACACAAAAAGGTATACCAAGGATATGAAAGTGGGTTAGAATGGGCTTGGTATCGGAATGGCAATAGAATGGTTGCGGGAGAGTTACTTTGTAGGAGAATGAATGATTCAGAAATCCCACGCCAAAGGATATGATTTTGTTTTCCTTATAAACTCAGTTGTCAGTATGTAGCTTGTGGAATGTAAACCCCTCTAGCAGAATTTATCTACGGGTAGGTAAAGTATATTATAATATATTATGTACATACGAGTAAATGTGGGTAGGTCTTGTTGCATGCACATACCTATTACATAAATACATTGTTAGTATAATAATATGTAGACACGACAAAATTTAAAAATGGCCATTCTATATGGAGAAATTGTAGTTTGTGTAGGTAGTACCAGCAAATAAAATTAATGAATGAAAAAATACAGTATGTATTCGTGTATTATTCAGTCAGACATTCAAGGTAAGTTTAGTGCTTTGCTCTTCATATTAGGGGTAGGTACCTATATAGAGATTACTTTGCTTGAGTAAAATATAACTTGTTACAAAAGCATAATTGTTTGAACACACGATTTCTGTTGCTTAATCGAACATACACATTTCTGTTGCTCAATCGAACATAAAAATCAAATTTAAATTGCATTTATGTGTATGGATTGAATTTGCTTCAAAAACACTTTGTTTCACTTCCACTCTGGCATAATCTCTCTCTCTCTCTAATGTCTATGTATTTGCTTGTCAGACTCAGGCATTTAAGCTAACGGATTTTGAAAGAATTTTAAAACTCTTTTTTCCATATCTTAAAAAGAATATTTGAATTCAAAAGCAAGGTTAGGTGTAGGTTAGATTAGATTAGATTATAAGTCGGGAGAGCCTTCACCGGCCCTCGCACTGTGGCCTTTTTAAAGGGGCCTATTATGCCTTCCCTGGTAGGGTCCTAGAGCCATATTTTTACTCCGGAAACAGTCAGGAAGACATCTCCTTCTTCTCTTCTGGGGATAATTCAGGAAGATTTACTGAGGTAACGATTTCTTCGACAAGGACTTTCTTTCTGAGACGGAAGAGAGCCGGACATTCCATGAGAATGTGAAGAGAGGATTGATCACTCTCAAGGCACAGTCCACAAACCAGTAAGAATAGACCGCCGACTTCCCGTACACCTACCCGATTCCCTCCGGAAAGAATTTCCCTGTCTGTGAATACGTGTAAATGTCAATATTAATGGCGGCAATGTTTTTCTATGCAATACCATGCGACCAGGATTTTTCAAGTATGCGTGCGTTAATGGCGCCCCTTTGATTTTGTACAGCACCAATACATGAAAAATCCTGGTCTCGCCGGCAGCTTGTAGGCAAAGTCCGTTATGTCGGAGGAGTCGACGGTCTATTCTTACTGGTTTGTGGCACAGTCTACATGTGGGGTCCGGTGAGACGAGTTGGTGAAGGTGTTTTTTCATGTCCAGCAATAATTCCTGTCAGGATTCTTAGGTTGTTTTTGTCCAGATTAGTAAGAAAATAGTATTTTCTAGGGGAGAGTTTTGGGAAGAACTGTTTGGTGCAGTTATGCCCAGGTGTATTAAGCCATAGTTCATTAGATTCGATTTGAGCTAAGCTCCTAATGTATTACCTGAAGCATCGCTTACTGACACCACAGAAAGGCTTAGGCCCGACAGGTGGCTTTGTCGCACCGACTTTAGCTGTTTCGTTTCCCTTTAAGCCGCTGTGGGCTGGAATCCAGTATATGAAGGCTATGTTTTTCTTTGGAAGTTCGTGGATGACCATATAAGTTT
This sequence comes from Cheilosia soror, assembly GCA_949372485.1. Classification (NCBI taxonomy): domain Eukaryota; kingdom Metazoa; phylum Arthropoda; class Insecta; order Diptera; family Syrphidae; genus Cheilosia; species Cheilosia soror. Next base: position 9,090,351 of record OX443563.1, read on the forward strand.
CCAAAACCAGCTTCGACTTTATAACAGATGAGTCCAGAGCTTTAAGAGCAGCCTGGCTGTCTGAGAAAATGAATATGGTTTTACCACGTGTATTAGAACTTAAATTTATTCTAGCGCAGTGGTTAATGGCAAGGAGTTCAGCCTGGAATATGGATGAGTACTTGCCTAGGCTGACTGAAAAGTTCGCTTGAGGCGCTTTTCCAATGCCAGATCTATAGTCCCTGAGTCCATCTTGGAACTGTCTGTGTACCAGACTAGATCAAGTTGCGATGGATTAGGTTTGTGTCTTTCCCAGTCTTCCCTTGACGGGATGATAGAAAAGTTTTTATGGAAGCCATATTCGGGTAGCATGTCGTATAGGTGTAGGTTACTGACGATAGGTGTCTTATAATAATTAATTTCACAAAATTATGTACTTAGGTAACGCTACTGCAGTCCGGGGTGGACCTCTGGGTCTCAACCAGTACCCCTCTACAGTTAGTGGCGCACTCCAAGTTGGTTGAGGTCCTCTTCCACTTGCGAGCGCCACCTACTAAGGCGAGGTCTTCCAGGTCTTCCTCTACCGCGTTGTCCCTCCGGGTTGAAATCGAAGACTTTTCGAGCTGGAGCCTTGGTGTCCATTCGCTCTACATTTCCCAGCCATATCTTAGAGACGACTGATGTGTACTTTTATGACCAAGTCGCTGTCCACCTCGTAGAGTTCGCTGTTAAATCTCCTCCTCAAAAGCCCGTCAATGCAAACAGGACCGAAAATCACTCGGAACAAGGAGATCTGCATCCGCCTTTGATAATTCCACAAACGCATCTCATGTTCAACACGAAATCAAGTTTCTGGAGCTACCTTGGGTTCTTGCCACAAAAATGCACTGAAACTTCTCAGTACAGACGCATTAGGGTCTAACCAAAACGAACACGCCTTTTGATAAATTCTCAAAATCTAGCCTCACGTAAAGGGTCCAACCCATAGAACAGGCGCATGCGTTGCGTCGACGGATTGACGGATTGTTCAAAAAAAAAACCATTAAAGGTATAGGTAGCTCCTTATCTATCGAGCCTATAGTTTGATCTCATTGGGCCGCATATTTGTATTTTTCTGAATCTCAAAACTGTCTTACATGCAACGTTGTAGGCATAAGTCCCTTTACCTAATTGCTTTTCTATAGCAGAACCTAACCCTTATGAACTTGACCCAATTTTATTTAATTCATCAAATCATCATATCGCGATAGCTTTTTCTTGCGGTGCTGTACATTTTCCATAAATATTCTCATCTTAATGTAGCAAATTTTCTTGTACCAGAGCGAAACATGGATAATATCTACGCCCACTGCCACACGTGCCCACGTACAGTACACAAAACCATAAGCCCGCACTCGAAGCTTTTTGGCCCATCTGGGTTCAAGGTCATTATACAGCTTCCATGTCAATACATACATATACATTAACCCACCAACGGACTATGTATGTGGGCGGTATGATATATACTACTTCTGAATGTGGGCCGCAATCGATAGTGGAAGAGTAGGATGTACCCAGAGAACTTCCATTGAGTTCATTCTTGTTGTTGTATAAATCCAAGTATATCAACGTGCAAGAGCTTTAAACCAAATTACCATCAGTTAACAGTAGTAATTCCCGCCCAATGTCACTCCACTCCACGAAATGTGTGTATTCCGACGAATTCATTCATAAGAAATTTAACACGATATCCCGGAGCCTTACAAATATTTCTTGACTACGCATGACAATGCTAATATTGGAAAATAACTCATAAGAAGGTATGGTGAGAGGGTGGTAGGTACCTTATACATATGTTTTTGTTTTGTATTGATATCAATTCGTAGGGTGTAGGGAAGATTACAGGTGAACTATACATACTTCCATTGATAAGCGGAGGTGTTGTACATTAGCAGTCCTGAATTGGATGTCTTATTTTTGTAATTTCTATAACATCATAAGTAGGCAGATTCCCGGAATGTCAAAGTTTCTGGCGGGAATGTCCGTGAAACGGTGAAATCATTGGACGTTTAAAAGATGAAATACATTTTAGTGTTTAGCGTTAGCATATTATGCTTCCTACTTAGTTTAGGTTAGGTTAAAAGTGGTTCTCGATTAGAGAAACACTTAGGCCGTTATTCGGCCCATTGTGCATACCACTGGAATTTGGGAGCTATTTCTTTGCTGGCTATTCATGTAAACCATTTGCTGCCGGTTATAGTGTTGCACGATAATCCAAAACTGCATCGATACATCGATATTTTATTATCAAGATGAAAATACCGATGCAAAAAAAAATCGACCCAAAAAAATCGATAGTATCGATAATATCGGTTTATATGCAAACTTCAAATTTTCCTGAGTTTTCTATTCATTTTTATTAAAAAAAATATTTTTATTGTTTAGAATACTCAATCAATTTCTATTTCACAAAGGAAATAATTCAAGACAATAATTTAACTTTTTTTGATTGATTTTTGAACAAAAAAAAAATTTACAAGAATACCCAGGAGAAAAAAAAAAAACAATTGTCAATAAGTGACATACCGACAATTCAAGTTAATTTTCGCGTTAAGGTAAATTTGAATCCAGATAATTCAAGTCGACTTACGATGACTAGATTCTTGAATGAGGCCAAAGTCTATATTTCAAGATGGGAAATTTGCTAAGCGACTGTCAAAAATTGACAAGAAATATATTTACAAAAACAGAAAACGATTTGAGTTAAATTTGTTAGGACGCACTGAATCTGACACCATACCTTCTTCATAAAGTCTGCCCACATAACTAGCTCTTCGCACTTGCAAGTAGGTGTGGTATTGCATTGAAAAACGGCCTCGCAAATACTTTCTTTCTTTCCTTCCCATCGTTTGTAGGTAAGCCTTACCTGATGGTGTATTTTAAATTCCAAATATTTGGCACGATGACAGCCTAAATATAGCGTTTTTTTAGTCATTTGACAACAAGTCGTAAGAAGGGGGGTGGGGAGGGGGAGGGGACAAAAAACATTAAAATGATTTCGCATCTCACTCTGAATGCATCCATTGCAAAGAAAGCGATCGAAATGCGATTGACGGCTGCCTAATGGATCCAGTCCGTTCAGGGATGTTTTGAGTAAAAAAAACCCTAAACAAACGGCTTTGCCTCTCTATAAAAGGGCTTGTTCTGAAATTTTGGAGTCAGTCGATTGTGAGATGTGAAGCTGATCACATCTATTTGGTGCGCTTTTTCGCTCGTTTTTTGACACATACTTTGGCGCAATTTTTTGACGCGCAGTATGGTGGATTTTTTGGCGCGTATTTTGGCGTCTGTTTTGCCGCTTTTTTTCGCGGATTTTTGGCGCATATTTTGTTATTTTTTCATCGCGTATTTTGGCGCGATTTTATGGGCGTTTTTGGCGCATTTTTTGCATAGTTTTGGCGCGTATTTTGAGATGTTTGTTTGGCGCTTTTTTTCGCGAAAATGTTCCACATTTTTGGCGGGATTTTTTGTCACTTTTTTGACGCATATTTTGTTATTTTTTCAGCGCGATTTTTGGCGCGTATTTTGCCGAGATTTGTCGGACGTTTTTGGCGCATTTTTTTTGCATAGTTTTGGCGCGTACTTTGGAGATGTATTTTGGCGCGTTTTTTTGTGAAATTTTTCCACATTTTTTGGCGGAATTTTTTGTCACTTTTTTGGCACATACTTTGTTATTTTTTCACCGCGATTTTTGACGCGTATTTTGGCGCCATTTAATGGGCGGTTTTGGCGCATTTTTTTGAATAGTTTTGGCACCTATTTTGAGATGGTTTTGGCGCGTTTTTTTCGCTAAATTTTTTTCACATTTTTGGCGAATATTTTGTTATTTTTTTCATTCCGTATTTTGGCGCTATTTAATGGGTGTTTTTGGCGCGTAGTTTGAGATGTATTTTAGCGCGTTTTTTTCGCAAAATTTTTTACACATTTTTGGCGGGATTTTATGTCACTTTTTTGGCGCATATTTTATTATTTTTTTCACCGCGATTTTTGGCGGGATTTGTCAAGCGATTGTGGCGCATATTTTGGCGCGCATTTTGGAGGGTTTCTGACGCGGATTTTGGGGCATTTTTTCGCGAAATTTTTCTACATTTTTGCCGAGTTTTTTTTTTATTTTGGCGCATATTTCGTTATTTTTTCATCTCGCTTTTTTGGCGCGTATTTTGTTATTTTTCCATCGCGATTTTTCACGCGTATTTTGGCGGTAATTGTTGGGCGTTTTTGGCGCGTATTTTGTTATTTTTTCATCTCGCTTTTTTGCTGCCTCTTTTATTATTTTTTCATCGCGTTTTTTCACGCGCATTTTTGGCGCATATTTTGTTATTTTTTTCATCGCGATTTTTGATGGGTATTTGGCGGGATTTGTTGCGCGTTTTTGCTCAGTTTCCACTTAATTTTTTTGGGATTTTTTTTTTGTTGGTTTTGGCACATATTTTGTTTTTCATCACGATTTTTCACGCGTATTTTGGCCGTATTTGCTGTGCATTTTTGGTGTATTTTTTGCACAGTTTTTGGCACGTATTTTGAGGTGTATATTATGGTGAGTTTTTTCGCATCCACCTTTTTGCCTGGATTTTTCGTTTTGAAATGACGGGAAATAAACAAGTTGACGTCAATCTACCAGTGCCTCCAAGGAAATTATCAAAAGTAGTATAATAAAAGAAGCGATGGGCCCACCAAGGTGCCTTGTGATCGTTCTCCTCACAACCTAACCTAACCTAACTTTGTGCTGATAGGCTTTAGTGAAATGTAAGTTGAAATAAAGGCACTGTGCGTCCTCGGTAGTTTTGAAGAAGCTCATGCTATGGAGCCCAATTTTTTGCTACTGTATCTAGCATTTGATGCTTCATCATTGCTTCAGTATTGACATCCAATTTGGCGATACTAAAAACAGCCCCAAACGTAAGTCACTCTCATTCACTACGAAATTGTGACTTGCTAAAAACTGTTAGAAAGTAATCTATATATTATGTACCTACATTAAGCCGATAAGAATAAGAAAATGTTTTAAGGTTCTTGAATCGTAACGAGGCGTGTTGTTATAACTGAGACAGTGGTCTTTGAGTGCAAAAAAATCGGGATAAAAACATCGATGCATCGATAATATCGAAAATAAATTATCGAGTAAAATAATCGATATTTTTTTACGACAATATCGATGAATCGAGTGATTCGATATATATCGCGCATCATTAGCCGGTTATGAAGCTAAGAATGCTATAGCGGCGCTGGTATTACATAGATCACTGAGATCATTGAGAAAATAGTTTCCTGTAAGTGGGTCCTTCTTAGATTGGCCCGGGCAGGGCAACTGCAAAGAAAGTGAGTGACGGACTCGTCCACCTCCTCATCTCTGCAGCTTCTGCTACTTCTTACTTACTTTACTTGAAATATGTAGAAGTGCGCAATAGTTTTGCCCTAAACCTATTGCGATGTCTTCGCACTGATATCATAAAAACCCAAGAATGATAGAATAGAATAGAATATTCTAGAATGTATTCTATCATTCTTGATGAAAACCCTGTATTCGAGGTGAGCGCGGTGGCGCCCCAGTTGAGCACTATAAGCTGACCATAGGTATATGTATTTATTTAGTCAGGGCAAGAGTTGATTCATCACTCTCATCAGTGATTTGATGACGGTGATGATGATTGATTTAACTGTCAGTATCGTAGCTGTCATTTATGTGAACTCATATTTTTGTGAACTTGATTTGTGATGTACACATAAATATAACCAGAAATATATTTTTCAACATTAAAATCATTTATTAAATCATTTTAATGTTGTCGCAAGTATTAAAATGTCTATATTAATGTGTGAAAAGTGACAGATCTCAGAGTTTCCTTCCTTTGATTTTTGCCAGCCACGAAATTGCACTCACACTACTTATCAGTGCGCACTGTGCGGGCTGACCATGACCACGTCAAACAAACTTATTAACAACATCAAAAGAATACAACAAATCTGACAGTTAAGGGCTCAAAGTATGTGTCAATTGCTCGAAATAACTACCTATACCTACCTACTTAATATTCAGCTAATTTCCTGACTTGTTAAAAAAACAAACTCCAATCTTGAAGCAGACATTTCTGTAATTGCAGATATTAGTTAAAAATTGAACCCAAGCAAAAAAAAAACTCAAATAAATTTTCAAGAGGGTAACTTATTAGGTATATAATCTTTCTTACGGTGCTAAGATAACTCTTTGGCTCTTATCATTTAAACGCTAGATCCAAATTTAGCGCCACTTTTTTCCACAAACAAATTTAGAACTAAGAGTTCGCCTCCAAAAATAGTGGAATTTCTCTCAGCTTTAAAGTGATTTAAAGATTTTATTTTTGTTTCTACTTAATGGTTTCTTTTCTTAACCGAAACTGCTTATGTCGAAATGTTGACAACTGGGTTCGTAACGAAAAGTGAAACGCATTCTATTGACACAATCGCGCTTATAATGCAGCAACGAAACAGTTAAGCGTGTTTCAATATCATTTTTGCATTTTTATTGTACTAATTTACTTGTAGGCAAACGTTATTGAAATCATCAGTGTTTAATTTTTTGTTACTGTTTAATGCAGTTAGTAATCGTATTTTAATCATGGGGACATTTTTAAAAACATTTTTGCTTAGCCTATAAATTTACTATACCCTTATGGATGGTTAAAGTTTCATCGCAATTATACCTAAATAATTTTTGATAATTTTTCATTTCAATGGCTGCCGGAAATATCCTCCCCAAAGCGAATAGGTACATTTTATTTCCTATTGGAAATGAGATTTTTCCATTTCAAGTCCATTCAACGGTAGATGTCACTAATTACCCATTCCAATGGCCCGACAGCCACATTTGACAGTTATGTCAGCTGTACTCTTTGTTCTCAACAGTTTTGTTTATAATTTTTTGGTCGCGCTATAAAACTTCAGCAATTTACAGTAAATCGAATCCCTGGCACAAATTTCTTTTAAAACGAATATGGACTTAAAGGAGAAAATGGAACCGGAGGAAAAACGCTCCAAATTGGAGCCAAAGCCGCTTCGCAAATTCAAGAAAATCCCCATCTTCGTAGTAGACTACCACAACGATGTACTCGAATTTATTTACCGGTGTTTCGGATCCCGCCACCTGCCCTTAACCAATAATACGCTCATTCATTTTGATTCCCATCCCGATATGGTAATTTCAAAGAATATCCCAGCATCTTGCGTTGAGAACAAGGACTTTCTACTGAACGAGCTTTCCATCGAGAATTGGATTATGCCTACTCTGTACGCCGGACAGTTTACTCACTTGGTGTGGATGAAGAACTCGTGGTGCACACAGATCCCCGTTGGAAAGTATAATTTCAAAATTGGCGAACACCAGGACGTCATGTATGTCAACTTGGCGGTGGACTATTTTGCATCCGAGGGAAACTATTGTGAAGAGGAGTGCCTAGAGTCACCGAAGGATATCAAATTTGAAGTCTACAACGTCGACGACGGAGTCGAGCCATTGCAATTGGATCGCTACGTCCTGGACATTGATTTAGACTATTTCAGTACGAAGAATCCATTCCTTGATGTCTACAAGAAGGCTAACTGCTATGAGCAACTGAAGACAATCTTTAAGTATGACAAGGCGCAAATGTCACTGGAGGCATCGAAACAGCGTCGCCGACAAATGGAAGATCTTAAAATAGCATTCGAGTACATTGATGAGCACAAGTCATTAGAAGGGTTCGAAAACACTGCCATAGCAGAGGACACATACGCTGCATTGCAAGCACTGGTAGTTAGTGTAAAAAAGCACTATACAGCGGAGGAGGTTGAATGGTCACTGGTGTATGACGCTGGTTGCACAGCCGACACCGATGGTCTTCCGAATCATGTGTCATCCGATGAGGAGTTAGAGACACACTACAAGCGATTTAGAGAGTTTATTCAAAACGTGTCCTGTCCGCCGGTGATTGTGACCATTTCACGTTCTTCGGAAGATGATTACTGCCCAGTTAGTCAGGTCACTGCCATTCAGAAACGAGTTATTGAAATTCTTGTCGAGGTTTTTGGTGAAAAGATTCACCCACAGGCCATTATGCATTACTTAAATGAAGAATGGGATGTAATGGATTTGTAAACTGTACCAGAGAAGGCGTCAAGTAGTTTATGCTCGAGGAACCAGATTTTGTTACTTCTTACTTTGAATGGATTTATAAATGTGGAAAGTGTAGAAATAAAATAAATTATTGCGAAAAGCTGATTTTTTTTCTAAATGATTTTTGTTTTCTTTAATTTACATGAGTATGGTTAAAAGTTTATTGGCTGGCTTGTAATTTTTACCTTTCTTCATTGTCAAATACAATGTCAATCAACTGCATTGATTATGTCATAAAGTCTATCTTGCTTAGGTGGACCGAATGTGATTCATACATGGCTTGGTGCACATTAGATCTGCTCACAGAATCGCTTCCGGAAAACAGAAGAAACCCAAGTTAATGCTTCAAAATGTTTATGAACGTTCAATGTTTATTTGATAACTAGTTGCTTACATGTATATACATGGCTTATAGCTTTAATTGAACTGTTGGTATTCTGGTAATAAGTTAGGAACTATTTGAAATCACAAGTGTCAGCGTAACGTAGCTATGCATGGTAGGTATTTCTTTCTTTGCTCACTCGTCAAACAGTTCGAACCTATGTGGTTTGTGATTTGAACATAAGGCACTGCGGTATGTGCGTTCTTTTCGCTTGACATTTACATAAATCAACCCGCTATTTAAAAATCCAGCATACACATTGTCCGCTTCTCGCAACGCTCATGATTTGATATCGCTAAATATTAAGGATTGCTTGAACGATACAATTTCAATTACTTTGATTCACAGCTGGTTGCGGGTAATCAATCATCAAGAACACTGAGAGGAAAACAGTTCAAATGGAAATTGAGAACAAAATAGTGTTGCTTTACTGAAAGTCCAAGAAGATATCATTATTTCTTTGCTCAGAACAAATTCTCAGGAGCAGGAGGTTCGACAAAATGACATCGTGAGAGTAGAAAAAAATCGGAAAAATACCTTGTTATTACTACCTATACTTCCTTTTATTCAATAACTAGCAATGCCCGCGGCTCCGACCGACGGTTTCTTTTCTTTTAAATAAAATTAAAATTATTATTGTACGTTTGTTTATATTTTTTCCTCTTTTTTAAGCTTACAAAATATTTTACCGCAATGGCTTTTTGTAATAGAAAAGTTTGCTTCCAACCTTAATAGGACGAATTTTGAAAAACGATGAAAAAACGATGAACGAGACATGTAGGTAATAATTTTGACTTATCTATTAACATACAAACTTTCAAGCTCATACGGCTAACGTTTCGTGAGACCCCTCTTACTACCCGCGACCCCTTTAATATTCTACAATTCTCACCTACCCTACGTCCTAATTTCACCAGTGACCACACATCTATAAAAAAATCATGGAAATCGGACGAATGGTTCTCGAGTTATGGACACAAACTTGTGGTTATGGAGGGACGAACAGACGGATTATGGATTTTTTTTTTTTTTTTTTGTTAGTAACTGATAGTTTGCTGTTAAATCTTTCAAATGTCATTTTGTAACCGAATTATTTGATTTCAAATGTATTACAATTTTTTTATTTAAGCTTTAATAATAATTATGAAACATGTTAAATAGGAAAATGTACTTTTGTTCGCTGATATTTCAATGCATCCGCGTGAAAAATGCACACATCAGGAAATTGATATGGCCTCTATCACTCCTGATGGGATAGCCGAAGCTCCCTTAGAAAAACAGGGAAAACAGAGTATTCGGTCCCAAAACTCCTATAAAATTTTACAATCACTTTATAAACATTCAACATTTGCAATGCACTATGATTGATTTAAAAACCATAATTTCCCGCGCCGAATTCAAATCCGGCGGAAATCGATCGCAGGGGTGTGTCTGGGTTTGAGTGGTTGGGAGATAAACTTGTTCCCTTTGTAAAATCTATAGAACCACAAGGACTGCCTCCAAAATTGCCTAATTTTAAATAGGATGAATAATAATCAATGGGATGTGAACTGAATTGAATTGATTCCATGGTGCTGGACCACACATGCCTTCCCACGAAAGCCATGTCGTCCGCCGACGGGTAGATTTTTAGGTTAATTGAGAAAAGAAGGGTGGGTTACAATGAAAATCCTTTTTATCTTCTATTCACTTCAAATCGACCTGTCGGACCTGTCCACAAAAAAAAAAACAATTTCACTAAGTGCCAGACTGTAATTAACAAAGGATTCATTATGCAATATGCGTCCTTTAAAATAAAAAAAAAATCTTATTCTTCTCCCTTTGTAAAATAGTAATTTTCGAGGAAGTATGTAATTTGAAAATGTACAGAGCATATCCTTTTTTTAAAATTTGAATTCCTTTCGTTCACTCATATTGTGGGAAAATTATGAAAATGGAAAATGGGTATAGCGTGTATGTGGCACGAACGAAAGGGGGAGTCATAAAAATAGGGTCAGGTAAAACACTTGAAAATGAAGTTAGTGTGTCGCAACGAAATCAATATATTGAATTATGTTGACCAGGAAAGAGGATACTCTACAGTTTTCTTTTTAGTCGTGAAAAGTTCTTCAATGGTTAGGGGTATCATACAGTAGTACTACTAGGTGTTTTATTGTGATTTAAATTACAATCTAGGAAAAACAAATGTGTGGAACTTATTCGGTAACGTCTTGGATTTTCTTTCTATATCAAGTTCAGTATAATCTCGTTCTATAAATGCTGCCGGTGTTCATGGCATTCTGTAAACCCGCTTAAGCTATACCTACATTATATTTAAATGAATCAAACGATTGCTTTATTTCGAATTAAGGTCGTAACGGATAAGCATTTTAATGTAATGTGTAATTTAAGCAGTTTTTGGACCCATGCACATAAATTTGAGTTTGAAATAATGACCGCGTGTTTTAATGAAAACCTTTAGATTTAGACCAACTCCGTCCGTTGTGAGGACTTTTAGATACAGTCGTAGATTTTTGTAGGTAAAAAACAGCCCTTAGTCCGATACCTTATGCTACCTCTTTAATGAAGCTGTTTACTCATGGGGACTCAGTGGTTTTCGTATATCAATGGTTTAAATAAGAACTGTATAGGAATGAGAATCTGCCTATACACAAATTACTCCATTGGGAGTAAGTGGCCACGTAAATGTTGGCAATAAAATAAACCGTTATAGGTCTACGTATAGACAAACCTATATACCTACACTTCAATAATAATAATTAGTGCATAACATTCCATAACAGAGGAGACCGTCGTAACTAGTAAATCAACGACTGTTCATGTCCTCACAAAAAGCTTTTATGTCCTTAGCAACACTAAACGGCCAAAACGTTTCGCCCTATTCGTCAGACACGTGTTTAAAAAAAGCCGGTAGCCACTTAAATGTTATATCGCGCAAGCACATGAAAACTAAAAACCATCGCAACTGCTCCAATTTAAGCCCCTCCAACAGTAACCTTGACCGCGATAATAACTTTGTTGTGTTTTATAAGTATCTTGAAGGCAAATAGCCGTCTTTTGTGTTAATTTTTTTGAGAACTTAAGCTAAAAATATAATATGAGAGTAAAAACGCGGAAACGTTTTCACGTGAAAATCGTTCTCGAACTGCACGCTGTTGGTTTTGTTTATTTGTACTATTACCAAATCCAATAATTATATTCTTTTTTTTTTAGATAACATGCCCTGGCGTTTGGCTTTGTTCCAATGGTTTCTTGGAAGCGACCATAAAGACTCTAGGGTACTTTTTTAAAACTGGTGCTATGGAACCCCGATTTCCAGCACTATGTCATGATCAATTCATAATGGAGGGATATTTTAAAACCGTACAATGTATGTCAGAACTGGAACAGGTCTTGGGAGCAGAGAGTGTTGAAATTACACTCTGGCAAAATGGGCGACGATTGGCGTACTTCATGGGAAAGTTAGCTGATGTGATGCATCCACCAATGCCAAAACTGTCGTGCTTCCATAATGTTAACGTGCAGATACTTATGAATCCGTCACAGGCATTTCCGGTGAGTTTTAGTATCTCAGGTACATTGATACATAAGTGGATCGATACTATGAATTCGTTTCTTCATAGGTTCACTTTTGTATTGATTTTTCGAATACCTTATTTTGGAAATTATTAAAGCAATTCAGATTTGTTTAGGGAATAATTGCACCAAAATTGGAAATATCAGCCCGAACACTTGTCCAAGACCGAATGTGTTCCAGGGATACATGTAGCATGGTCGGAAGTTCAAACCATTCCATATTGATACCCAGTTTTCAAAAAGGACCTCCTGGAAATACTTCGCATTGCCATGGTCAAAGCGAAAGGGACCATGAACAACGCAGACAGAAACCGGTTTGTCATTCTAGGACTTATGGGTGAGATAAATATTTATTAAAAATAGCGTTTGCCATCCATTTCCGTTTAATATTTTTTAGTACACAGGAAGTGAAACCAAATTCTGGAAACTCAGTTCTAACAGGCACAAGCCAGACTATTGATCACTGCTTATCAAGTAAGGACTCTATTTTGTCACGCGATGGATCAAGACTACAGTCTCGAAGGGTATCATCATGTTCGAGGTAAGAAACGTAGAAGATATTTCAGTGATTGTTGCAAACTTATCCTATGGCGATGGGAAAGCTTTCAAAGTAGATGAAATGACTACGTATTAAGCCTTTAGATAGCACTGCAGCCAGTGTGCACACGATTTGAAATAAACCATCCTTGTGTCATTTCTTCTGCTGTTTTAGTTTGATCCAATAGTTGGTTGGCAAATTCACTAATAAAATTCAACTTAATTAATTTGACTTAATTTTTTTTGTTTATTATTATTACAACGAATTCATTTTATTTTATTTCTTTCCAGCTCGACTACCAGCAACTCATACGGCCTCCTCTCAGAATCGGGTCTGAGTAAATGTTCCCACGCATTCAGCAATCCATCAGATACCGCGGATCACCAGAGACATTGCGTTATCTGCCTTTCATACAAAAAAGCTTTCGATCCTCTAACCAACTTCTAACGGTTGGCAAGTACATATAATTCGTAAATAAAAATTGTAAATACTGGGAAAGTGTTTGTTTATTAAGTCAGGTCTTACAGTTTAAATAAATTCTGCCAAGTCTAGCTGATCAAAAACCTTGCAAATGATCAGAATAAATAAGTTGTACGGTACAGCCTTTTCCATGTCGTCTGGGCCAAGCTTATTTCGCAACCTAATGCAGGTTCTAGCTATATCCCTTAAAATACTGTGAACATCTGGCTCTAATGGCATACGAAGGCAAGCCAAACTCGAATAGATCCATGATCCTAACCAGGCGTCTTTTCCGCACAAATCAACAACAATGGTCTCCTGTTCATTGTCACACAACCAATTTGATTCGAATTCCAAGAGTTTCTCTAGTGAACGCTGATTGATCCGAAGAATTGTACTCAAAAGTGGCGTGTTCTTGCGACAAAATGCTTCCCATTCGTTTTCGTCATCGGTAAGTGGTAAGTTTGTGTTTTCTGAGTAATCCTGAAGCTCTGCTTTATTCCTCATTGTGTCAATTTTAACCATAATTCCGATGAAATCTTCTGCTTGTGCATCTTTCCATTGAATGGTGGGCCGTAGAGAAGTTGGCGAAATATCGCTGACTGAATCCTACGGAATAAAATTTAATGTTAAAGAAAATGTATGCAAAAATACACATGGTTACCATTTCGTTGATTTCTGGAACTGTAACGGTGTTGGCCTGCAAGTGTTTACCCTGTGGCAGCTTCACAATAACGGCAGGACAACGTTTTCTCTCGTATATTACTTTCATTAGAAATTCCTCACCATTTTGGGGTACATACGCTGGATCGAAGTCTGTATCGGGTTCGCGGACTTCTAATGCTTGCTGTTGAAAGGATTCAGTATCCATTGTTACAGAGAAACGGTATGAAAATTACAATTTTATAGAAATAAGAAATTACATTTCCTAGAAAAAACAAAATAGAGGAAACAAGTTTGTCAAATTGTTGAATGCCGAAGCCGATGGATGACAGTTGACATTTTGAGAAACAGTGCCGAACAGTGATGTCGTGCTAAAAGTATTATGTGATTGTTAAATAGTATTAAATACCAAAAAGTATTAAAAGTAAACTTGTAGCGAAAATAACAAACAGAGGCCAGATCGCGTAAAATAAAAACGATCGAACGACATCGTTTCGATACTTGCAGTCTCTGTCTATTGTCACAGATATGATAGAGACAGCTTTAGTGAAAACGATGTCGTTCGATCGTTTTTATTTTACGCGATCTGGCCCCAGTGTTCATACTACTGTTTGTTGGACCTTCTTCCCGTACATAATTCTTTTGTTACAGTATGATTTTTACACTACAACTAAATTGGTAAGCTCGCGTTCTGATGGGTGTTCAGAAAAAAGCTTATAACAAAAATATAAAGTCTTAAAAATCAGAACCAACAACAACCTTCCGCTTCATAAATCACTCTTATGGACTACAGGATTTCTTACGTCAGTACGAAGGGTTTCCGTGATTCTAAAGATTCAGCATGCTCGCATTTTGCACGACTTACAATAGTTAAACCCGAACATAAACTCAGCTTTTTGTTAACCTTATCCCCTTAATGGGCTTCCGCACACGAGACTAATTCTGCCGGCATAAAACCGATTTTGTAGGCGAGGGGACTGAAGTGAGGGGAAACAAACGGAATAAAATGTTCTGCCGAGTTTGAGCGGTTGAACAAGGCATACAACTTGTGTGAAAACATACACAACTTTAAAAATATTTCAATTGTGAAAATAATACTACACAATGAAAAGAGGTTCATATATATCATTTTTCTGCCGGCAGAAATCATCACGTGTGCGCTCGAAGTATGGTATAAAAACGGTTTTCTGCCGGCAGAATTAATCTCGTGTGCGGAGGCCCAATGAGATTGAATTTCTGAACTCTGGAGACCAGTTTGACTACTTTGACTCGGGTTAAAACTCAATTTCATATTATTGATTCGCTTTGTTTCTGTCACATTTTTGACATTTGCAAGCAGGAGGCAGGAAATAAGTGAAAGTGAAATAAGATATAAAAAGTACCCCGAAGTCCAAAAAAAAGATTGGAAACTACGAAATACCTTGGAACATCGTCGGTCCTCGTCACCGAATGTATCAAAATGCACAAGCGGAATTGCGTCAACGATTACTATGTCATGGATTTCCGTAAATATTTTCGGCTGCACTAAGTTAATTTACTAAAAATAATCAAAAAATGCAAAAACACAAAACTAATATACAACAAATCAAATCAAATTTGATATTACGTAGGTTTACAACGAGTAAAATCGTATTCAAAATGTGTGTAAACATTAATCCAGCAAGCTTAATCAATGTTTTCGAGGGTGAATATGGTTGATGTGGGCTTAAATGTTCTTGTTAAAGAAAATCGATTTAAATTGAGAGATATAAAATGCACCGGATACTAAAGCCGGCAAGGTAGTGTAAACAAAATAATTATTACCTACGCCAAATTCAAAAATGGAAACCGCCACGCTGCTGCCTACAAGGTTTAAAAAGGCATATACCTGCTGGGCATAGGTATACTAGTGTAAACGTCTCGAGGAATTCCGGCTGCTGAAATGGATGAATTCAAAATCCCAGCAAGATCCAGCTGGGTCCAATTATTAATTTGGAAGATAGATAATAGACTTTTATGTCATAATTCCTACTACCCTATGAAAAGCTAAAATAAGACGAAAACGCATACATAATTTGCATTCTTAATTATGGTTTCCAATAAATAGCTGAGGAACTATATACCTCTATGTCATTAACGCAATCAGACAAACTTAACATTTTATTTGTGGTTTAGAGTAAGATGTTACTATGTATAAATATGTAGACACTTTTAAACTGTGTGCCAAGATATATGGCCTTATGCTCCCGTGAAATATTAATTTATGTGAAAATTAGAGGTTTTTTATAAAAATCGTAATGACAAGAAGCTGCACGCAAACACAGCAAATAATAATCAACCATTCCAACAAATTTCTGGTTTTTATATAAAAATGGTAGCTCTATTGGATTCTTAAAAAATATATCATGAATAACTGCTTAAAATAAATAAGTAAATATGTAGTTAGCGCAACAGGCAGAAGGGACCTAACATTTTATGCTGAGTCCGAACGGCTATATTGAGAAGCTTTTTCAGGACAGTCATACTCTCGGATGTTTGTCAGACGTTCGCCAGAGATGGCGTAGTGGAAAAAGTAGTAGTAGCCACAGTAGTCCAGCACACTAATCACTGCGCTACTGCGGCCACTGCTTAGTAGGTTGATTTAAATCGATTTATTTGAACATAAGAGTAAGCTAAATCTCAACTCGATCGTTAGCAACAAAGGACTTAACTTCAAACACGAAACGTTTTATTTTCAGATTTCATAAGTACGGTATAGTGCTCTTATGTGGCATCGTGAAGCATTGTGGTTTAAATATAAAATGTTATTATTATGAGTATAAAAGGAACTTCAAGGGCTTCTGTTCGGTCATATAGGATGTAGTTTTCAAAAACCTATTTGCAAGCTCAGTTACACAAACAAAAAAACAACACAAATCAGTTAAAGTATAGCTCACAAGGGAAGCCTTACGTGTGTTTAATTAAAATGCGGTCAAAAACATCATAATACACCATGTGTCACACAATTCAAAATAAAACCAACTACCCAACACTCATTGATGATTATTTCAATCAAAAGCACTGATTTCGAATGGTGCTAGAATTGCAAACGCACTTAATTCATCTATCCACCAACCGATCTCAGTTCTTCATTATGAATACTTCAGCGTGTCCTTTATTGTATCCTTTACACTTGATCACTTAGAACATCACTTTGCAGCTAATGCGTATGGTGTTCCATTTGGCTATCCATCGTAGATTGACACACTGAATCCAACTGGTGATATGAAATGCCAGTGCAGAGCTTAAATGTGAAAAACCAGTTACAGCTGAGGAATCTTTTACAAAAGATTTTGCCCATTTTTCACCCCCACACTTGACTGTTATGGGGTCTCTCCTGTGTTGCTTACGTAGGTACATATGTTATGTTCGTCTTTCGATGGAATAATTGTCACCCTGATGGCCTGATCTCAGAAACAATGATGAGTTCATTTGGTGAGAGGTATCTTACTTTTTCCTCTCTAGTACATCCGATCTTTCGGACATGGACAATGATTGAAGCGCGACGCAATTTCTAAGCAACGCATCTTAGGTTACACATGGCGTAAATGGGATGCTCGTCACAATTTCATCAGAGTTTCCCTTACACAGGTTATATTATTTTTCAAACCTAAACTCTATTTGCATTTACGCCGAATGACCAGCACAAAAAAAACACAACGAAGATGACTCCTCTGAGATGAGACTAACTTCCAGCCATGGTACATATATTGGGTATCCAATTACCAACGACAGGCCGTAACCAATTGTTTGCTTTCCAATGGCCTTCCTTAAAATGTACAGTTGCAGTTTAGGTTCTCCTTCGAAAGAAAAAAAAAACAACTTGAAGGGTTTAAAATGATTCTTAAGCTCTCATTTATAACCGTTACCGATAGCGCAACTAAAACAATACTGAACGATCAGTGCGAAGATTTTTCAGTTTTCAGAATGAAGCAGAAACTCACGAAATGAACCCAACAAGGGAGCTATAAGATCGGTTCCACAGATTCAAATGATCCCTCTGATTGGTGACAGTCAGCAGGCGATATTCGATACTTTCATAGCAGTTGTGGTTCCAAAGGTAGGTAAAGAGAAATTAAGAAAATGAAAAAAAGTATACAATCAACTGAGGCGTTTAGACCTCAATTTGCACGTTGACTTGCATGGATGTGTAGGTACGTTATTAACGAACGCGTATAAACAACAACGTGGTAGTGTCATTTGTCTGCAAAGGTGAAAAAGGGTTGTAGACTATCTTAACGTTAAAATTTTAGTTTATGTGGCAATAGGGCATTGACTTTGGATACTTAGATGGCTTTCTGCATATAATGTACTACCACCATAGTATGCATAACTAACACGGTTTTTAGAAGCTTTTCGTTTTGTTATCCTTTAAATCTATAGTAACTGCAGGATCAGTATTAAACTACTATTACACATGTTAAAAATCGTGTCAAGTTTTGACTTGCTGACGTCAAAATGATATCAAATTTTGTCTACGAACTATACATTAGAATAAAGGCCGACGTCATATGTGTCAAAAAATGGCATGATTGTTGACATGGTGTAATATTAGCTATAAGTATGTTAGACAACTGAGCAAAGGTCTCAGGTTCAACACGCGGAAAACTCAAATTACACCTTAAGGTTTTTTCCACTTCAACATCATATCAGTCGTTTTCAGACTCGACATAAAATGCTAGGTCCCTCTTAAATATATCTGAAACTGAAAATTTTGCTGAAAATTGAGAGCAAAACTCGAAAGGTCGAGTAAACTTTTTAATCAAAAACTAAATATTTATGACGATATCCAATCTCTCGTTTGAACTCAGTTTTTGTTGGCCTAATGCTCATCGCATAGTTGAGAAAATCAGTAAAACATGACTGTCATAATTCAACTGTTCAAGCACTTAAAGGAGTCTAATGATGCAGTGGTGTACATAGTTCAAGACAGCTACTGCTCATTGACATACTATTATTTTGCGCAGTTGCAATGTTTCTACAATGGATGGCACTGTATTTTATGTACATTATAGCACTGGCGCGAAGAGGTTTCATACTTTCACCGTACTTGGTTAATGAATTGAGTAGCATTGATAGTAGCTCCATGTAATGACAAATGGACTAATCAATAATTATTTAGAATTATTTTCTCATTGTGATCAAAATATTCGAACATGATAGTGATGTAAAATTGACAAGTAGTTGTCTGAATTGGTATATATACAAATCGTACTTTTATACAATATTTTCTGTCGATGAAATTCAATCATTTTGCGTCTCTTGCGGTCTTACACACATGTATACAGCTAGTTATTTGAGATGCCAATCACATATTATTTACGGATCTATTTTTAATCAGAGTATATTGGCTTTAGTATGTCAGAGTTACTAAGCAGGAAGACCATTTTCATTCATAAAATTAATAGAAGGCAATTGACGGAGGTCTACGATATAAATGATTTATCATATCCAAGCGACGACGTCTTTTGATGTCATATAAGTAAAGTACCCTCAACTTATTTCAGTTAAAAGTTATGAAATACAAACTGATGAAATGTTAAAAAGCCAATTAAACGTTCAAACACTGTTAGTTGACTTATAAAAGGTCTGTCAAGATGTGCAATTGTAACAGACGAAATATCTCATAATAAAGCAGTGTTCTGACTGATTGGTGATCAATGCCAATTCCAAACGCTAACAGTTTGGAAGCTGATATTTTCAAACAAATGTCTTTTTATGGACAAAGTGAGCACTAAAAATATTTACATTATTTTGCAAAGACACCGGAAGTTCGGCTGATGTGCAAATTTAGAGTCGACTTTCCTTGCGTTCAGGACTAGCTTCAGCAAGAGTCTGAGCCTGGTTTGGGATATAGTCGTATTTTCACGGATGGCACTAGTCAATGGTTCGGTGCTGGTGTCTCTACTACTCGTTAGGCAAGCATGCCTCTGTTTTTTAAGCGGAGATCTATTCTATTCTAATGGCTGCCGAATATATTGTTTAGAATAGGTAGCGGGTGCGTCTGTAGCGACAGCCAAGCTTCGCTTAAGGTCTTGCTCAACTCTGTAACTCGTTCCTGCGTCCTCAGTCAGGGCTTCCATTGACGATTGGGTCTCAAACGAACACAATTGTGTATGGCAAGGCTCTACAGGAAGCGGGTAGACTAAACGCATGCTCCCGAAAATCAGTAAGAAGTCTGCAGCATTCCTGCTGTCTCTCAATAGGAATGACTGCAGGAAACTTATTGGCGTTCTTACGGGGCACTTCGCTTTTGCTACAAACATCTTAGTGTGCTAGGCTTAAGTGATATCACTGTCTGCGACGCTTGTGGAGAGGGCGACGATACTTCGGATCATTTCCTTTGTTATTGTCCTGCCTTTGCCTGAATCAGGTAGCATATTTTTGGCGCTGATGTGGTTAGTGCTGATACTGTAAGCTCCTCATCGCTGAAGTGCATTTTCGGCTTTCTCTGAAAGTTATTTGACAGTACATCAGCTGAGCAAAATGTTTTCGTTTGTCGATGATCTAGATACAAAAAAAGATTGCTAACTAACTGCATCAGGCTCAGGCACACCCAGTTTTTTGCGTTTGGCAAAAGTAAAAACGACTTTAAGGGCACCCAGTCAGACAGTTTGTTTCCGGATGTATTTACAGAAATCTCATTGAATGAAACACCTTACTGCAGTGTATCCTTTTATAATATAGCCTCGGGTCTCCAAAAACCTGTTCTGAAGCTATTACTGTAAGTTCATTGAAGAAGCGCAGCTTAAGGGGCACTACCTATGCATATATGCTACTTTTCACTACTCCTACCTATTTTAATTTCATGTACCTTGGCTAGGTACATGTCCCAAACCAGCAACAAACAATTAATTAAATATTTTTGAATAGCAGGATATGGGCTTTTTGTCATTTTTCTAACTCAAACTAAGATTGTGCTTGTCAGCTAAAACATGCGACAAAAGACGGTTTTATTAAAACAGCATTTTTTCTTTTCTTTCCCAAAGCATCTGGTAATTTTTTTCATAGGCACTGCTTGCGCAGTTACAAATATCTGCAAGACAAGCAGACTGTTTGTGGATGGTAAGTAGTAAGATGGTATATAATAGGTGGGATCAGCTTGTGGAAATAAGGAACCTAACGAATTATGAAAATCGAACAATTCGCGTCAAAATTCTCTAATATTGAATTTGGACACATAGTGACTCCGCGTGGCTCCATTATTAGGCGTATTTTTTGAGAATCTATAGCTAGCTCACTCTTACTTTTACATGCAAAACTTGTGTACTCACTTTCGGTTTTGTTATATTCACTTTTGATTTTACATGCAAAATTGTTATACTCACTTTTGGTTTTTTTATACTCACTTCCCAAAAAAAATACGCCAATTGTTAGGTTTATGTTATGTCCACCAACGTGATTTAGCCATATGACATTTATAAATCACGAAAGGCGTTTCCACAGAACTTTACGTGTTTTG
This sequence comes from Cheilosia soror, assembly GCA_949372485.1. Classification (NCBI taxonomy): domain Eukaryota; kingdom Metazoa; phylum Arthropoda; class Insecta; order Diptera; family Syrphidae; genus Cheilosia; species Cheilosia soror. Next base: position 9,111,595 of record OX443563.1, read on the forward strand.
TTTTGACATTTCTGTCAATTTCGGAATCTTTTTTTTTTCAAAGTTCCAGGAGGAATAAATAATCTTTTTCGGACCAAATTACCAGTTTTTTGCTTGCTTTTGCTTTGGGAACATTTCTAACGATATGACAATATGAATAGAACAATTTGTAATAATATGTAATTAATAGAAATATCACAAACTGAGCAAAACAAGTGAAATTCTTTTTTTGACAGTTTTTGTATTATTTTTTTTTTTGTTTCTGACTCCATTTTCTTTTGCGATCAGAGCGACGCGACGTGTGTAATAAATCACGTAATTAATTGTATGATTTAGCTAAATCAAGTGAATTTAGTTAAATCACGTTGGTGGGAATATGGTATTAAAAAGATTTTCCCAACAACAGTATAAAACAATGCACCCAAGAAATTGCCTACCACTTCGCAATAAACTCTTCCATTCGATGTTTTACGTACTAATCGACTTGTTGTTAAACCACAGAATATGGGTCTGTGTAGGCATATTTCCTCAAGAGGCCGTATACCTATATATCGGACTCGGAGAAATAAAAACCTCTCGCAAATGTTTGAAAAAAAAAACTATTTTTTATTTATGTGCACATATCCAAATCCTTTTTCGACAAGCAATATAAACGAACTGCAAATAGCGTGTCGCACAGCCAATCCTTCCATTTCTCAATTAAAGTTCTAAAAATCGTTTTTAAAAATTGAAACTGTATAGCATAATAATCTCTGCATAATTTGAATGTAGCATTAGTAAAATATTGTAAAATCTATCTACCTAATTCACGAATTTTTAAATTCATATCATTCTACCTTACCCGAACTACCTTACTTACAAATAGCCACTGACATTACAAATAGAATCTGACAGCGGCTTGCGGCTAAATAAAAAATGACACGCTTTGTTGAAAAATTTACCTAAAATCGGCCATTTTAGTCAAAGACATCTACGTGTACGTTTGTGCTTTTGGTGAGTTCTTCTTCGCATTTTTATTTAATCTTTCGATTATTCAAACATCCTTAGTTTTTATTGCTTTAAATTATTTACAAATATGAGTGCGGGCAATTACTTTACTATAAATGTTATATTTTTGTTTTTACAGTTCTTAAATTCTTCACCGAGTCCCTAATTACGATTATTCGAGATGGTTAGGGAGAACAAAACAGCTTGGAAAGCCAACTATTTCCTAAAAGTCGTGGTAAGTACCAATTTCATAGTCATACACTCCCTTCTATCTGTGATGAAAAACTATTGCGTCTAAATGCGAATCGTCTGGATGCTCAAGCTAGAAATAGCTGAACCCAAGTGTCCTGGTTCGTGAAATGTTTTATAACCAGCCTTTCGGGGCTGTCTGATACCCTCAATTGCAAATAGGTTACTACTCTGTATCAAATCGCACTAAAATTGAACTTTTTTTTTCCTTCCTTTAGCAATTGTTCGACGAATACCCAAAATGTTTCATCGTCGGAGCCGACAATGTGGGTTCCCGTCAAATGCAAAACATCCGTACCTCACTCCGTGGTAAGGGTGTTGTTCTCATGGGTAAGAACACCATGATCCGCAAGGCCATCCGTGGACATTTGGAGAACAACAGCCAATTGGAAAAGCTATTGCCCCACATCAAGAGCAATGTCGGATTCGTCTTCACCAAGGACGATCTGTGCGAGATCCGTGACAAGCTGGTTGAGAGCAAAGTGCGTGCTCCAGCTCGTGCTGGTGCCATTGCCCCATTGTCGGTCATCATCCCGGCCCAGAACACTGGTTTGGGTCCCGAGAAGACTTCTTTCTTCCAGGCTCTGTCTATCCCAACCAAGATTTCAAAGGGTACAATTGAAATCATCAATGATGTGCCCATCTTGAAGCCTGGCGATAAGGTCGGCGCCTCAGAAGCTACCTTGCTTAATATGTTGAACATTTCTCCGTTCTCGTACGGTTTGTTGATCAAGCAAGTCTATGATTCTGGTTCCATTTTCTCGCCCGAGATTTTGGACATCAAGCCCGAGGATTTGCGTGCCAAGTTCCAACTTGGTGTTGCCAACTTGGCTGCTGTGAGTTTGGAAATTGGATATCCAACCATCGCTTCGGCTCCACACAGCATTGCCAATGGTTTCAAGAACCTTTTGGCCATCGCTGCCACAACCGAGGTTGAGTTCAAGGAAGCCACCACCATCAAGGAATACATCAAGGATCCTAGCAAATTCGCCGCCGCAGCTGCCCCAGTTGCTGCTGCTGCTGCTCCAGCAGCCGCCGCCGCCAAGGAAGCCGCTAAGGAGGAGTCCGAAGAGGAAGAGGACGACGATATGGGTTTCGGTCTGTTCGATTAAACAACCTTGCTTTGGTATACTGTCTGTAATGGGAAGGTGGCGAATAATCGTCGGATTGACAATCCAATGGCGAGTTGCCACCAACTTCAAACGAGTATAATAAAAGTTACTTGAAACAAATCCATGTTTGATTTTTATTTCCTTTTAAATTGAGCAGCGATGGCTAAGTATGTATCTATTTAGGTGCAGATGTATTGCCCATAAATAAAAATGAGTAGCAGCTGACAATCGGCGCAGTAGCGCAGTGGTTAGTGTGTTGGACTACTGTGCGAGGGATCCCAGGTTCGATCCCCGGAAAAACCCAAATTACATCTTAAAAGTTTTTTCTACTGCGCCACCTCTCGCGAACGTCTGACAAACATCCGAGAGTATGCCTGTCATGAAAAAGCTTCTCAATTGAGCCGTTCGGACTCGGCATAAAATTGTAGGTCCCTTCCATTCGTCCCAAAAATAAAAACTTACACAAAACGAATGGTTGCGAGAAGCTAGGCCTTGGGTGTCACCCGCCTGTTGCGCCACTTATTTATTTATTTTAGAAGCTGACAATCCGAACGCTTCTGAAAACGTTTGATTGGCACTCAACTGTTGTTTTCTACTACTGAGAAGATAAATTTGCTTCTGGATTTAAATTCAGAATCGCCGAGAGTTCTTCTGGACGACCAACCGAAAACGACATACATCCATCGATGCTCCTTGAGTTCGAAGAAAGAGCAAAATGAAAACAAAGGTCTTTGATCTACTGATGTACTGCAGGAATGCAAAATCTTTAATTTGATTTCAATTGCAACTTGCCAGAGAGTTTAATGACACACATTTGGTGGCTTCGTCGACAATACCGATGCAACCGAATTGTTGCTTTCTCGTTCGACATCAAACAAACAAACGATTCTGGCAGATTCAACAATAATTGTATGATTTATGGATGTTGCCAAAAGTAGTCATCACAACACAACACTCCCTATTGATTCGAAAGACCTTGGTTTCTGTTCGCATGTTTAAAGCTCGTTAGAAACAGTACTGTACATCTCGCCTACGTCAACTAGGGATCGCCTGCTAAATTTATGTTCCCGGTTAATAGCCACTGCACCATTTAAGTTTACAGTTAAAAGTACATAACGTTCTACTAAACACAAATGTACACACAAATCTTGATGTCAAAGGTCATACAAAATAATAAAACTTTAGTTTGTTCTTTTATTTAATTGTTTTAATAATCAACGAATATCTTAGACAAAAATATATAATTTGTAAACTGTAAATATGATTGTGTAATATACATGAATAAGGCATTTACATACTTTGATTAGTTATTGACGTTTGTATGTCGTTTATCAAAAAGGCACAACATGAATACATTTTTTTTAAATTGGACCAAAATACAGAACAAACAAATAGAGGTAAAGTTTTAACAAGAAAAATTAATAAAAATAGTTAAAGTTGTGTTTTTTACATAGTGTCCTTAATTGGGTTTCCCCATTCCCTTGCGACCATTAAAATTGAATTACGAGACAGATTGGGTCCAATGAGTGGATTCATTTGAGTCATGTAGCAACACAACCAGCTGAAAAACAAGAAGGTTTTAAAACTCCTCATATTTTTCGATCATAATGATACTTACAACAGCCAGCAGGATGCAGCCGTCAGCATAAGGCAACATTGGATTATTCTATAACAAAAAATCGAAATATGATAAGAATATTTTCACTTTTATGATTCTATTTCTTACCCTCGGTTTGGTCCCTTTGCGAAGAATGGACAAATAATTCCAATTATTGCCCAAATGGCTGTAATGATAGTTGGTGGTATAAAAGCAGCAACCATTTTCACAAAATAAAAATAATACTGTGTAAGGGAAATAAGTTATTTAATATATTTTGTGCTGCGAAGATAATTTTAATTTTGCTGTACGCTGTAGTGAAAAAAGTTGTCACATGACTGACAGGCATATGACTTTAACGAAAATGTCAAGTTGGTGTTCAATCAACAGGTTTTTAACGAAAATATTGGTGAATTAGGGTGGATGTGCAAGTAGATGTGTCGGACTCGGCAAGGAAATTAGGTAGGTATCGACATTTGTTTCTTTTACAGGAGTTTTCAATTAATTCGTAAGCGTAAACATGTTATTAAGGCCTGTAATTGGTCAGTTTTTCATAGGTTTTCTCAACATGAAGATTGTTCTAACGATCATTCCTTTACCAGTGTGGGAATAATAAACCTATGTTTGGAATTCAAGATACAACCCGTCTTAAATCGCGGTCGAAGTTAATTTCAACTGCCTTATTACTCAAGAACGACAAATAAAACAAACTGACACTATAGTGCGAAAGTTGAGTCAGCTTCTATTTCCCTACGTAATTACAAACTCCTTTTTACTTTTCGCTATTAATCGGAAAAAAAATATTCCAATTTGTAGTAAAAGAAGTAAAAAGAGTGATGGCCGTCTTCAGAACGCCTGTTTAACATTAAAACAGGTGGAGAAGTTTGAGTTTGACCCCGATCTTATTCACGAGTGATGGAAGGAGCAATGCCGAGTTTTCCTGTAGGATTGGTCAGGCTGGGTCAGTTTTGAGTGTCAGTCTTTAATTCGGTGTTTGTTCCAGCTACAAGCTGCCGAAATGAGATTTCTCCGTTGTATTGCTGGTGTGACCCGTAGAGATCGCATTAGAAATACCAGAATACGTGAAAAACTCAATGTTGAGCATAGCTACTGCTCCGGAAGGAGGGATCCATGCTTCGGTGGTTTGGTCTATTAAACGCATGTCCCCGACCAGGACTCCACGACGTGCTATGGAATCCGTACCATCGGGCAGGCGTCCTCTAGATAGCCCAAGGAGATGGGGATGGTCCACAATCTCTCCCCTACCCGCATGGGGATTGCCCTTGATGATTTTGGAGTCAATGACGGAGGATCGAGAGCAATATGGAGGGTCTACTTGAGCAACCTACACTCGCGACAAACTTAATGGACAAGCGGACTATTGAAAATAAATGAATGCATTTTTTCGAAATCGAACTCACTGAAAATGTGTCCACAGCCGCAAGTAAGCGAAAATTTCTCCAGCAGGCGTTGTACTACTCTTTCGTTAAGTTATACAATCCATTAAAACAGCTGACTCCTGCGCTGCGGAATATGTTTTGTTTATATTTTATATGACGTTTAATTTAACAAATTTTTATAAAGTAAACCATGAATACATCTAACAATAAACAATTAGTTTGTATAAATTGTGGCCATCCAGCAAAAGAATTGTCCAAGAAATTCTGTTCATCCGTAAAAGTGGTTCGATGTGTGGGTATTTGATTATTAACTTTGTGAGACCTCAGATAGTATTGCTAATTATTACAGAACAAATGTAATGGAATAGTAGACAAATACATTGAATACGAGCCAGTTATATTACTAATTGACTCGATTCTTTTATCAGAAGCTGCCTTTCGTCATGTAATTTATAATCACGACTTTAAGGTAAGGGTACTAACTAGAACATTGGAGGATCAGGAGGTCTGCATTAATTACTCTTCCAGCTCCAGTTGCGGCTATCTATTCTTCTTCTACTCCTAGAGTCATTTGCTTTGTGGCGGCATAAGCGGCAAGATGTTCAACTGCAAATCCCTCCTGACATGGTGCATGAGAAGGGCTTCTATGTCTGCTGCCTACAGAATATTATTGGTACATTGTTTAAGTCCTCTGTCAAATTTTAAATATGTACATATAAATGTACTTCATCGCTTCCATTTCAGATAATATAATTTTATTTGTGCTGTTATTTGGCTGTTCAATTTTACTACAACGAAATATGCGTAATGTTAAATCGGCAATAAATATGTGTAAAGGTATAACAGTAGCCAATTTTTCGAAATTCTTTTTGCTGCCCATTATGATATGGAGAGATAATACAACTGAATTTGAAGCTATCGTGCATAATTTCTTAGTGATGGGTCACTATTTGTTAGCGTCTGTATTTATTTATTCCAGTAAGTAATTATACGTGAGTTCTTTGTTAAATTAATTGATTAAATGAAAATTAAATATTACAGTTGTAAATCGTATATCGAAGACAAGCAGTGCAATCGTAGTTCTTTCCCTATATGCATTCAAAGAGTACCTTAAACTTGGAGTTTCCGACACAATTGATCGTCTATTAAAATAAATCTTATGCTACAAAGTGTCTACAGATTTCAGATTTTTTTTTTTTTTGAATTTGTATTTTCATTCAACATTCTCGTTTTCAAAAGCGATTCGGTTCATTACAAAACGATTGTTATTTAGGTGACGAATTGTTGAGGATAAAAAATAAACTGAATTCTTGCGACGGGGAAAAAGCTGTTACTTTTGGGAAAATAAATGGAAAATTAGAAGTCAAATTTCAAAAAAATCTGGAAAGCACAGTTCGAAATTGAAGTATGTATCGCTTTCAATACGGTCCGGACGATCCGCCGCGCAAATTTCACCCTAGATACTGCACAACTAGAGCCACCAAATATCCCGAGGGTGCAAACATCGATGGCAGAAGTGAAATTTTGGCCTCGAATAATTCAACGCATCCTTAAACAACTAGATTGCAATAAGGCAACTGGACCCGACGGAATCCCGGCTAAGACTCAAGAGCTATGCACCAGAACTTGCACCTGTATTATGTAAGCTGTTTAGCATGTCGTTTTACCAGAAGACGTTTTTTTCTTGCTGGCAGACTGCTCACATTCAACCTATTCCAAAGAAAGGGAAGAAATGCCTGCCACAAATTTTCGTCCAATAGCGTTACTTTCAATGCTCTCAAAAGTAATGGAAAAGGCAATAAATGTCGAAATAATCAAATATCTAGAGGGCCACCGATTAATAAGCGACAGGCAATACGGAGCCGTCGTTCCACTGGAGACCTGTTAAGCTGCTAACGCACTTATGGACGCAAGCAATTGAACAACACGGCGAATCCAGAGCCGTAGCCTTGGACATATCAAAGACATTTGACCGAGTCTGGCATAGAGCCCTATTAGGCAAGTTTGCGTCTTATGGATTACCACAACAACTCTGCGGATGGATGCAAAATTTTCTTCTGAAGTTGTTGTAAATAGTGTATCATTTAATTCGTAACAGTGGGCCTGCAACTTCTCCTTCTCTACAAAGCACAGGTTAGACCAGGCCTGGAATATTGTTCCCATATATGGAGCTCGGCACCAAAACATTCACTTATGCCCCTATTGTGTAAGATGTAATTCAAAATGCTGTATTGTCCGTATTGTCATACACAACCTTGATAGAAAAGTTGTCTGTCAAAACAAAAGAAAGATGGCATAAGTGGTTAGTTAGACCCGTTCAACACGCACCGGTTTTTCACTTTAGTGTCGAGAATGTGAAGGTTAAGGGGATGAAAAGTGCAGGTAGTAGCCGAACACGGATGGACCGCGAATTCCCATCCGATTCTTGTACTCTCTTTCCGCCCTCTTCGTAATTTTGCGCGTTTGCTTTGTTCTAAACCGTACTCGGTCGCGCTGAACATCTGCATTTGCTCTTTTTTCGAATTGTGTGAGGTATGCGCTGCGAAAATGCAGCTACCACCGCGAATGGTGAATGTGACATAAAGGAAAAAAAGATAATTTGATAATCAAGGCACTAAAGTGAAAACACTGGACGTATAAATGCTTTGGGCTGTGTGAAAATTGAGTTGAATTGAAGACAGCATACAGAGACGAGCAGTTCGACTTATTGGAGACCCTACACTCACGTCGAATCTACAACCGTTGGTGCACAGAAGACAAGTCTCTGACCTTTGCTTGTTCTATAGGTACTTAGGTATATCCCATACAATGGTTTCTGCTGAGATGAAAAAGCGGTCAGTAGTTGTAAGACCACACTAGGTCATTTCAACGATTCATAAAAAAATGTATTTGACTTTAGAAGCGGACAGTACCACCTACCTTCCTAGTGGCAGCACAATCTATATAGATTTTGTCCTTTTTCATCGATGACCAAATTGAGTTCATAAAATCTTTTAAAACTTAACTTACATATTTCAGAAAAAGACTTTCACTATAGTAAATACAGGAAAATAAAGAATAAAAAAAAATGCAATAACTGTTGGTTTATTAAAATCTCTTTTATTAGACGATTTGTAGTTGTTTTTTGCTTTTCTTGTTTAGTTTTTATTTAAATTTATTCCTACATATAATAATGTATAATGTCCTGAATCATGTTTATGCGGGCGCATTTATTCACATGAACGGACACGAAAGGAGAGAAAATATAAGAAAAGAAACGCTCATTTGTTTAGAATTAATCATATGCTGCAAACCTATATGTTATATGTTAGTTTTTATTATTATTTTTCCTTAATTATTCGTAATTGCTGATTTTATATTTTATTTACTCCACTTAATTCGAATATCTTGTAATATTTGTTTATGCAGTTAAAAATTTAATTATATACTTGCTTTTAGGAGAAAGAAAACCTCTATTGTTTTTTATTTTACTCTGACAACACAATTGCGTACATAAATAATTTGTTTTTGTTAATTCTTTTATATATATTTCTTTTGCTTTATATATATATCTATTTGTTTATTATATCTATTGTTTAACTAGTTTTATTCCTATGACCCATTTTTATTTGTTTTACTTGTGTCTATACTTAAATAAAAAACAATTTCATTTGTTAAATTTGTTATTGCTGTGGATTTGTTGTTAAGCTGTTGTTGCTCTTTTGTTGTTGCAGTTAATTTATATTTGCACAGAATTGTTATGAGAGAAAACAAAATAAAAAAAAAAAAAAAAACCAAATGATAAAAACTTTTCTCGCAAAGTGTAAAAAAAAATAATTATATAATATATAGTTATATAATATGTTTATGTATATAGTGAACAAGGTATCTTGTTTTTCATTTAGCTTAAATCTTTTACACACAATAATAAATTTTTAAAATTGAACTGCTGGTAAACACAATTTCTTTTTTTTTTGTTTCTTTTTTTTTTTTAATTTTGGAAAACATAACTACCATCTTAATCAAACACTAGCATTACGAGTAAATTCTAAATGGATACTTAATTTGTTTTGCTTTAGTCAGATCTTCCTTCCTTACGCACACGTTCTACTAAAGTATATTGAATAAGAAAATTATAAGAAGAGTAAATTTGTAAATAATATTGTAACGCTCAGCGCAGAAGAGGAAGAGCTGGAGAATTTTGTTTTATTATGATGTTACATTCCACGATGATGAGGATGAACACGATGAACAGTCATCACTTTCTGGTGAATTATTCAGCGTTTGTGGCTTCGGACCCCAGATCCGTATGGTTGCATCATCGGACGCCGATGCCAACAGGGACGGAAAGGCTGGATTCCATGTAACACAATTGACGGTTTTCGTGTGACCAGAGAGTTTGGCCAGCGGCTCTTCTCGCTTGATATGCCATATGCAGACTTTGTTGTCCTCGCTGCCACTGGCCACGAAACTCTCGTTAATGCCACCGAAACATGAGTGTATGGCAAAGTTACTCTGACGTATGCCCTGGAAACGACGCACTAAAGTCTTGTCCTCCAAATCCCAGAGATGTAGGCCCTGGGTGGCGATATTCAAGAGGGCGTAACGTTCCGATGAGTTGACTGCAAATGTCATTATGGGATGAGGTTCCTTGATAATGTCATAGTCGCTACGTGGATTGTCGAATACATAGCTGGAAAGAGTTTGATAATTTTTTTTCGTTTTTTAAATATTGTAGAAGGCAGGAAGTCTTTACACGTTAAGTAAATATTTTGTCTCAAATTTAGAGATTGGCTGCTAAAAAAAAAGAAGATACAAAACGCTTTAATTTGCAATGTTGGTTGCGTCTCACACGGCTGAGTGGGGAACTACCGCCAACAAGTGATTATGCTACCTGTCCACTTAGAGCCTAAAGCATCAACCAATTTTATTCAACAGCATATTTAACTCTTCAGTTGAAGAAACAAATTTTTAAGCTCATACACTAGTGCACAAACTCACGTAGTTCATGTTGAGCAACGTAATGCACGTAATTCCAATTGAAATTGAAAATTTGTGTGTTGAACGCGTTGCGGCCCCGTACACCTAGTTTATCAATTCACTCAACTGTTGAATGACCCGGTACACCTGTTTGACCAACTCATTCAATTGTTGAATGACCTCGTACACCTAGCTAATCAACATGTCTGATTTTGGAAAAAAATTGCCTCGAGTTGGACAACAGCGTTTTCGTTGTGGTTGCTCAAAGATTTGATGAACGCGTTGGTCCCCTTGTACATTTAACCAAGCATCACTTGTTGGGCAACGCGTTGAACGCTATTGGTATGCTGCTCGTCCACTTAAAGACCATACACATGGGAGCGAACGAACGAATTGATGAAATGCGAACAAACCACTTTTTATGCATTTATAAACAGAAAATTGTCCATTTTACTACTCCAAGATGAGGATAATTAATTATTCTATCGAAATTTATTAGGAAAACAAGTTTATTAACAGTTTAAATAACGAAATTTCGAAATCCAAATTTTTTGCCGCGAACGAAAACACCCTGGCGCGAATTGTCAGCCTATTCACAATCCACATCATTTAAATCGCGTTCCACAAAGTAGCGAATAAAAAATTCGTTCGAACTTAACCTTATTCCAAGAGGAGGATATCTTGGAATAATAAAATGTGGAATTTTCTGTTTATAAATGCATAAAAAGTGGTTTATTCGCATTTCATCAATTCGTTCGTTCGCTCCCATGTGAATGGTCCTTTAGTGCCCAACGCATCAATTTCGAATTCAACGCATTCAACTCTAATGTACGAAGCCCTCAATTGTATCCAACCAACGCGTTTGATCTGGTTGGACATCGTTGCTCAGCGCGTTGCTAAAGACGTGTGCGGGTGGTGTACGAGCTCTTGTTGCTCGTTGAACATGCTTGTGCAACGATTTTACAATAATGTGCTGCACATTATCTGTCCAACCCGTTCCTCAACTTCTTTAATTTTTTGTTGACTCGAGTTGCGTTGGGTGCGACGAAATGTGTGTGCCTGTGCTAATTGAGCCATTGGAATCAATCAACTGACATCTGTTTATGGACTGTGTATGTGTATGGTTTATCATTAAATTGCAACTCAGTTGCCTAGAACAAGACGATGGTCTAGATGGACCCAGGGCAGATCATTGCGATAAATTTAAATTTGTAAACAAATTCTACAGGCACTTGTTGGACTTGTACTTTCGAGTTATAGACCCCCACTCTTAAAGTGGCGTTTGAGTAGCAATTTCTCAATTGGGTTTGAAATGCCTGATCACTTTCACACTGCAACGAAACGTTCGCCTTAGAACAATGTCACACGAGCGGTTCATTTTCGTGCTTCCATGAGTATATAAAAAGCCCAATGGAACATAATACACGAAAAACAATTGACACTCTACATAAAAATACAAGAACTGACTGAAAACCTACTTTTACGACATAGGGACAATAATTATAAAATTTGATAAACAAGAACAAGTACTTACCCTCTAATGCGATAATGATTGTCCGAAGCTAAAACTGTCTTGTTGTCGGAAAGAAATGCCAGGCAATTAACGCGAACACCCTCCCAGTGCTCGAGAATGGTCCCCTTCAAGTCGCACAAATAAAATTGACCCTTAAGGCCACCAGTCACGAATCGTGTCCCATCCGGATTGAATGCGCCACATGATAAACTATCGTCCATGGCATGTGACATCTTCAATATCAAACTGCACTCGTCCACGTTCCATATGAAAATTTCAGGCGAATCATCTGGCCCACCAACTAGCAGTAACTTCGAATCTGGACTCCAGCATACAAATGAAACACTCACCTGTACATCGAGAGTACGCCGATGTTTGAGTGTTAATTTGTATGGATCTACATCCCAAATGATGACGCTGGCATCCTTGCTGCCAGAGGCCAATTTTAGGCCATTCGGCGAGAATTTAACAAACCACACTTCATCACAGTGCTCGGTGAGAATTTGTAGCGTCTGCATGGGAAAACCTTCTGTCGAACAACAATGGTCCGAGAGCAGAGAAACGTTCTCTAGATTGGTCTCCCATGCCATATCGTGACATGGGCAGCGTTGTGTCTGGATTTCGACGGCTTGGGTGAGTAGTGAACGTAAACGTCGTGGTGGCAGCATAACAGAAGGCGGCAGGAATGCCTGCAGGCGTTCCATAACATGGGAGCGCGACACAATGCCTTTGCCCTCCCATTTAGCACGTTGATAGAGATCATGATTGTTCGAACACATCATGTATGAGGATAGCTGGTGTACACGTGTGATATTGTGCTGTAGTGGTGTCAGTTCGTTGCGTAGAACATGTAGGGCGTCCAATGGACTGCCATCTTCTAGATACTCGAGGTATTTCTGCTCAAGTATAATGAATTTCATTTCGGTGATGTTGACATGTTTGATTTCGATTAGGGGTTCAAGTTCCTGCAGAAAATTAAAGAAATTTTTGTATCAAAATGTTACTAAAACACGAGATGTATTGCAAGAAACAGGTAGTTACGGGATTTGGTCGATTTTATGTGCGAAACAATAACAAATTGCGCAAAGTATAACCAGAGAGGCAGGACAATGTCGAAATGAATAAGAGCTGCAGACAGTTATTGCTGAATTTTCTGTGTAGGCAACTATTTTTTAGGGGTTAGAATTTAACAAATGACCGAATGTTGCCACGAACTAACGACAAAACCTGAAAATTGTTGATTTTAATGCTGATGGCCACATCTATCGAAATAATGAGAATGAAGTCCGTAAAGCCAAACTACTAGTGAAAGCTATGGATAGTTACAAAGCTGACTTAATACCCATCCAAAAAGTCCTGATAGTCCTGGAGAAAGCACATAAAATATTAAAAACTGTGACAATTACTACGGTGCGTACCGCAAGGAGTAGAGTCAACGATCTGCTTAAAAACACATACCTATGATAAGTGCCCGAAGTACGACGTCAAATTGGTTTTGACGACCTTAAAAAAAAAATCGGAAAGGAGGGCATACTTTGTTTTACAGTCGGAAAAAACGACAATCACCCCTATTCCCGTTGGCGTTTGTCGTAAACGCCTAGTATTTCATTTCGGTTTTAAGTCAGAGTTTGTAACTTTTTTGAGACAAGCGATTTGAAAATACAGTGAACACATAGAAAAAGAAGCAAAATCGTTAACAAAAGTTTGAAAAAAATCTGAATATCGTTTTTATAAAGTCACGACAAAAGAGTCGTATATGACAAACGCCAACGGGAATAAGGGTGAATACCTTCGGAAAGAACTCAATACTAATCGCCTTTGGGGGTGGCGTAACGACAACATAGTCAGCATACCGTTCCCACCGAACTTTTCGCAGTTTCACGACACAACAACGGATGCTGTAAGAAGATTTGACGTCCTCATATCCAGAAGTTTTGTCGATCATGTCTTTACGAGCTGTAAGGCGACATTGAACTGCGAATTAGTCGCTAATAAGTCAAAAAGGTAAAAACTAGGGGAATCAGGGGTTATCGCAGTGACAGTGACGAATTTATGCGGATTTTAGACGGTAAAATAACAAATTCCGTCAGCTAGTACTTGTAGAAAGGATTAATTACAATAAAACTTGGTTTACGCACAAGCTGCTCGTAATGACACTGAACGAAATATATTCCTTTGCTTTATTCTGGTCAACTTCCAAGCACTACTTTGCAGAAATCTACCGCACATATCCGTGAAAGCCATATATCAGTTGTGTTTCATTTACTAGCAAACGAACAAAAACTGATGACAAGATCAAGGTTAGTTTAACATAACTGCTAACTGTTATCGAGAACTCATTAAATAAATGCCTGGTGCTACTTTCTTCTATTCTACCTTCGTCTGTAATTCATAAAACAAAAACAAATACCAATCTTATTGAGCATGAATAATAGAGTTCGACTTTGTTTACAAAATTTCTATTGTTAACGCACATATGATTACAAATACATACGCACGCACCCTGTTCTTGCCTACAATAAAATCTCAAAAACAAGTTTTAACTTTCATTGCATGTCCACCATATTTCGTGAATGATGTAACCAAATGTACATACAAACAAATAGAACCATATGTGACGCTCTTCCCCTATTCCTCAAAGTTGATGATAACCAAATGATAACCAATTTGATATGAAAATAATCTTTTTTGTGACCATATGTATGCATGTATATATCGCTCGGTTGTTGTTTACTACGTTTCGGAAAAGTACAATAATATGAACTCAAATCTTTTCAGATGATAATATGAGTGTTGTGTTTACTGTATTTATACTAAAAAAAAAAAACAACCAGCAGGGCAGCACAAACAGAAGCAAGAAGCAACCCACAAAAGGCAATTGAACTCTTCTTTGTCTTGCTTATTCAAAAGAGAAGTTTTCCAAATCAATGCATGAGTGAGGAGGGAGTGCGCCGTGCTAGACGTGCGAGAGAGTTTAGAAACAGTGAGAACGAGAATCCAAACAAACATAATACACACACCTGCACATATACAAATATACGCATTGTCGATGCGATATATCGGATCTCGCCCAACAAAGAAACAGAGGAAGCAAGATGAGTTATGGTGAAACTACGACGCGTAGACAACGGAAGGGAGGAGACTGTAACAATAACAAACAAACACTCACCTTCAAATCGCTATCTGCCTTTGTCCAATCGCCAGACAGTACATGCTCCCGAAATTTGGTCGCTGCTGGATGCTCCAAATAGCAGCCAGACTCTTGCATTAGCAGATCAGCAGTTTTGTCTAGGCCGACATTCTGTAAATACTGTCCAATCAAACGTACCATCTCCTGATTGGTCTTATCGAGATGTAGACGATTCGTCGAAGAATTATACGGTGGGCCACTAAGCGTGCCATTAGTCGTGTTGGTGCGTGATATCGGTAACGCCGAAGAGACCGTTGTGCCATTTTGAGCTAATTCTGAGCCGGGCAAGGTCGAGATGTGTCCGTTAGTAGATTCGCCGTTGTTACCTCCGCCTCCGGTTCCACCGCTGTTACTACCACCACCTGGTCCTGATCCACCGCTTGCTACTGATGACGAGTTATTAGCGTGTTGCATGACAGTGCCACTGGCGCTGCTGCTATTGCGTCGCTCTATGCTGGCTTCCGTACTAGTGTCGATTATCGTCGAATTGTTGGATCTGGGCGACGAGTTCCTAAACGATGTATGAGGCGAGTCTGCCTCGTTACTACTGCTACCTTTCGAGTGTCGTCGACTGTGATGACGTTGCCGTTGAATTATATCTGTAATTTCTACAATGATACTACTATCGCAATTGTCGCGTTGTGCTACTCCAGCTCTAGCTGCTGCACTGCTCGTTGGCTGTTCACTATCTGTACTAACACCTGAAGACGACACAAAAGCGGATGACGATGTAGATGCTGCTGTTTGTTGTGCTGCTGAAGTTGAACGTCGTCCTTTCTTGCGCGGCGGCTGGTCCTCAGATGAGGCACCAGTTGCAGCAGCTTTTTTGTTATTTCTATCAATTTTGAGTCTCTTTGTCTAAACGAGTAGGACTAAGGGGGATCTTGGAAAGAGGCAGAGATTGGGGGGTGGCTCTGCTTCGTTGTACGCGTTGGTCTTCGACGTCGTGGTGTTCGTGTGTTGGAGAACAGCTGAATACACTTTTGCTGCGTTTCGTTTTTCTCCCTTTCGTTCGGTATTCTCTTCTCTCAGTTGACACACAAATTGTTGTTGAATGTATTTTTCGTTTTTTTTTCCCAGCACAGTATCTGCGATTTGTCGATTTCCAAAAATACAAAGTTGGAACAAGAAACTCTGGCTGATTTAATAAAACAAGAAATGACTCCACCACCGATACACAGTTCTTCTCTCTTGGCTGTGTGTGATATATTTGACGTTTTACGAATGGGGAGCATGCAAATGAAAAAGAGAAGAAAACCCAAGGCAAAAGAAAAAAAAAACGATTGTAGGATTGTGTGGAATCTTTTTTACACTTCACCTTATTTACCAATTATTTCAATTTCCAATGATTACACTTCGACGAATTTCAAAATACTTAGGCAATGAAGTAATTGAACTTTGTTTGGAATTTTGCCATTTCTCATAAGCTAATGTTTGCTTTATGGAGATTGTGACGAGGAAAGAAATTCACTTGCAGCACTATAATTACCAAATTTTCTTCACAATACTTATGATGATGACGAAGAAAGTGATGCGATTGATGAGGAAAAATTTATATTTTCCTTTCCTTTCTAATTTTTCTATTTTCTTTTCCTACACAAAAAAGAACTTGTGTGCTATAAAGAAACAAAGAAATTTCTTGGATGCGTTAACACTTGTCATTGCATGTGTTGGATAAAGAGGTGAATAGTCATAGAGGGTGAGGGAGCAAATAGTTTATGTTATGTGTGTGCAGTAAAAGTTTATGAATTGTTTACCTATCTCTGTCGTTCATGTCATATTAGATTGCTGTTTATGAAGTAGCTCCTTTCTTGTCTATGCATTCAGCCAGCTGGTTTTGGAATAATGACCAATATTTTCAAAGTATTTAGTGAGAGGAAAGAGAGCAAAGATAATATTTTGTTGAAGAAGAAAAATGCACATCTGTTTCTTAGGGTAGTGCCGCAATGCCACACACAGTTGACAGTTATTAGTATTTATAAATTTAATACGGAGGAAGCATTAAATGGCGTATTTTTTTGGGAAGTGAGTATAAGAAAACCAAAAGTGAGTATAACAATTTTGCATGTAAAACCAAAAGTGAGTATAGCAAAGCCAAAAGTGAGTATACAAGTTTTGCACGTAAAAATAAAAGTGAGCTAGCTATAGATTCTCAAAAAATACGCCTAAAGTAAATCACTTGGCGCCAAGTGACAAAGAACAGAAACAGGAACAGAAACAGAATCCCATACATTTCCAACAGAAACAGAATTAGGGACAGAACTTTTTTTTTTCCAGCAACAGAATTTAGCGACAGAAAAATGGCTGTTTGACGTTAGAAAGTAAACAAATATTTATTGAGGCAGCGACAGAAATGCAATTTATCGTGGGAGGGAGGTATTTTTTAATTGCACAGAATAGACGGCAGCCATCTTTTTCTGGATCTGTTTCAGTTTTGTGTAGCTCAGTGAGCAACGTAAACAGAGCCAGAATTTACAACAGAACGAAAAAACGTCATGTTCTGTATCAGTTTCTGTTCCTGTTTCTGTTCTTTGTCACTTGGTGCCTTTAAACGCGTAAAAGCTTCGTAAACTGCAGAAATCTACATCTCGTAAATCAACTGTCGGATTTTGTATGGAGAATAGTTTACGCAGACCTCATAATAATAAGATACGCAAATCACAAATGTCAAACTTTGACAGACAGTCTAATGAATTGTTTGTATGATTCCATATTTATAGTCGATTTACGTGATTTACGCAATGACATTTCCGAGGGGTATTCACTTAAAGCACCGCAGAAATTCATACATTTACGAGTCGCATAATTTTATCAGATTAATGCCCGGTTTGTTCAGAGCTGGTTAAACCTACGGTTAGGTTATCATAGATTTAGTTTAACCCATGATTACATAACTGTGGTAACCAAAAAGCGCGGAATTTTTTTCCATATTGTCGTGCATTGTAATCATCTGCCAGTTGAAAATGCGTCGACGCAGATACCAAACAACACACTATTTTCCGTTTTCTATTTACTTAATTAATTTTTATTTTATAGAGTTTTTAAAAGAAATTTATTTGTTTTTGACTGCAATGTCAAAGCTTGAACAAATAAAATTTCAGAATATCCTTGGTATGCCGTTAACCGACCAAAATCGACTCTTGAACCCTGAGGGACAACGCAGTAGAGGAAGACCTCGCTCTAAGTGGCACGCGTACAAGTAGAAAGACATTTTAACCAACTATGGTTACGTCTATAGTAACCAGCTTCTCGCCGCTGGTTCACGCTGGTTAAAAATAAGGCTGGCGAAGAATGGGCGTCCATAGTGAACACGCATTCGGTTTTAACAATGCTTTAACCGGATAATGACTTTTGAATTCTCGTTGACGCCGGTCTTTGAAGTGTGCTGTTTGGGTTTTTTTTTTTATTCTGCTTTGATTTTTCTATATACAGTACGGTGTATTCAAGGTTCTTTTGACATAGAGGGCAATACTAAAGTATTTTCTCTAATCTTTCAATTTTAATTTTCTTTTTAGCAATTGAAACCAATTTAAATCTTAAGTTGGTTAACTATGGACGTACAACTAAAGAAGCTTAAACTGTTTTGACAAGCAGCGGGGAGAAACAATGATGCAGTATCAATGGAACCTTATTATTTTGTTTAATTCAAGCTTAAACGCAGCACAGCTGTCAATAGATTTGGGTGAAAGCGCGAAAACATAATTGCTGAGTTTTTAAAACAAAAACAATAAACGCACATATTTATTTCACAAATTTAAAAACAAATTGCAAATCGGTGCAAAAGCGGAAGATTTTTCCGAACGGGCAATTTTGCCATTCAGATTTTTTGTGTCAGCAAAATAAACACACCTTTGAGATAGATGTACAGAAGTTTAGATACATTAGCATGTCATATAACATTCAATTTAGCACCAATAATCACAAGAAAATTTTTAAGCGATAATTTTGGCGATCGATATTTTTTTTAATTTATTTTAATGAAGGCATAGCTTAAACAAAAAACGAACATTATTTTAAATTATCTTCCAGAACTTGGCATCACTTGGTTCTCTAATGATCTTCGAAACATATGTTCCTTCATTGGTGCGATAAAGTCAACATTCTTTTGAAAAAACGCAACAGAGCGAGACAAACATTGACGAAATTTCGAAATCAAACATCGAAATACTCGGTTGGTCGTGTTTGAAAATTTGTATAAACGGTTTTGTGTCCTTCTAACAGCAACTTGTCCACGAATTATTTTCGCCGGTCGCACTTTGTTTAATTTATTTCTTGTAAAGCTGTGCAACCGTTTATTTTTCCGTAATTCCAAATACCAAACCATTACTTTATTATTTCGCAAATATATTTGTTAAATTTTCTAATTGTTGTGTGAATTGAGTTTTTGGAGTTTGGAAAAAAAACGTATTTCCTTGTTTGCAAAAATGGCTTCGTCCCGTATCGATGATAAAGCGACCGATATTCCTGAGAGGCTCTATGATTCTACAGCCGGTACCACCTACAAACGGATGAGATTCTTTGGGAAGGTAAATTTTCTTTTTAGCATTTTGTGAACTTAATTTGCCGCCGGTGTAATGATGGACTTTTGTTTTAATCGTGGTTTCACGTGCGCTGGACCATTTGGGATGTTGCATATTTATGTCATTCCAATGATGCGCTTATTTATTTTTTGTGAAATGTATTTTAGCAGAAGAAATGCTAAGAGACATATACTTTTTTAATGAAAATTTATGTAAGGAAAATGATCTTGAATATCCACAGGGCGGAGCTCTGCAAAAAATGTGTGATAATATGAGCGCGAAATATTCGCAACACACATTCCTAAAATCGAAACGGAAATTTTCTAAAAGAATTTTTTTTGTAGAACTAAGGGCGTAGTCTAGTCTTGAAATTATTGTATTTCAGCATATTGATTTTGTGTGATACTCTGGAGTGTTTTAATTCATAAATTCGTAGAATAAAGATCACTTGAATGTCAATCACCTTTTAACCAATACATGGTTACAACAACTACACTCTGCTTAACATTCTCGAGGCTCTGTATATATATTGGTGTAGTTGCCTCCTGAAGATTCTACACCACTTTAAGATAGATGATCAATAAAACACGCCTTATTACGTATGTAATTTTATTTGACCATTTGCAGTCAAACTGGCAGCTACCTGTTTGATATGCTATGCAGAATTCGACTGCTCTTTTTTATATCCAGTGCCGATTTGTTTTTAGTCAGTTTTATGTACATATTCAGATTGACAATGGCAAATTCTAGGTGGATCTTAAACGTCTGACCAGTATAGCCACTCCCACTAAAGCCCTCCGATCGTTAATATTCGGGAATTTCCCTTTTAAATAGCAACGCTGCACAACATCAATGAGTTTCTGTATTGCATTGCTTTTACTGTCTACTACGATCCAGATACGAACTGCGATCTCAGCTCAATACGTCTGATCACTTGGCGAGCTGCAGTGTGCAGACCTATACTAATACTATGACACCTTTGAGCAGGAGGGATTTCCCTGCTCAATGAAGCTATACCTGATTTGCATGTTAACACTAGTTTCTCGTAGAAGCAGCACATTTTTTCCCTTATTTGAATTATGTATCCTCAATAGAAGCGCCCACAGGCTGGTGACAATTGGTATAAAATTACATTCGAACCTTTCTGTTACAATTTTTGTAGGGAGGCTTCGCAAAATGCTATGAAATCATTGATGTGGCCACAAATAACGTGTACGCCGGCAAAATTGTGTCCAAAAAGCTTATGATGAAACACAATCAGAAGGAGAAGATGACCCAAGAGATATCCATTCACAAAAGCCTAGACCACAAGAACGTCGTCAAGTTCCATGGCTTCTTCGACGACAGTTTTAATGTATACATCGTATTGGAGCTCTGCAAGAAAAGAGTAAGTTAATAATTCGCTCAAAAAATACATTACTAAAATATGAATAATTAAAATATTTCAGTCCATGATGGAGTTGCACAAACGACGAAAAGTCATCACAGACTACGAGTGTCGCTACTACATTTACCAGATTATGGAGGGAGTACATTACCTTCACAAAAATCGCATAATACATCGCGATCTGAAACTGGGAAATCTTTTCCTAAACGATCATCTTCATGTGAAAATCGGTGATTTCGGCTTGGCCACACGCATCGAGTACGAGGGTGAACGGAAGAAGACACTATGTGGCACACCGAACTACATTGCACCGGAGATACTTACCAAGAAGGGTCACTCGTTTGAGGTAGACATTTGGTCGATTGGTTGCGTTATGTACACACTGCTGGTGGGTCAGCCTCCGTTTGAGACGAAGACGCTGAAGGACACCTACACAAAAATAAAAAAATGTGAATACAGGTAAGAAATGCAACCGATGGTTGTAGTAAGTGATTCAAAATTTCTTCTTTAGAGTGCCAAATTTTATGAGGAAAAGTGCCGCCACAATGGTCATTGCAATGCTGCAATCGAATCCCGATAAACGACCAACTATCAGACAGTTGTCTGATTTTGAGTTCATCACAGCCGGTCCGGTGCCAACTAGTCTGCCCAGTTCGTGTTTGACAATGGCACCACGATTGGGATTGAATGAAACAATTGAAACCGAAGAGGATACCAGGCGCAAACCGCTTATTGAAACTAATGGAATGAGTAAGTGTGCGAATGACGCTACCGTTTGGCCGTTACTAATTCAAATTTAATTTTTTTTTTTCAAAGGAGACGATACACGATTGGAGTCGACGTTTCTTAAAAATAATTTGCACGATGCCATCACTGCTTCGGCGCAGGTTTGTCGGTTGAACGAGGACTATCGCACCGATATTGAGAATCTGCACGAGCAACTAACAACTCTGATCAATTCTAAGCCGCGAATAATGCCAAACAATTTGGGCGATGAAAATACCGATCCAGCTGCTCAGCCACTCTTCTGGATCTCCAAATGGGTGGACTACAGCGACAAATATGGCTTCGGCTATCAGTTGTGCGATGAGGGTATGGGAGTTATGTTTAATGACACAACGAAACTAATTATGCTACCGAATGGACTGTGAGTTGATCTACCCCTTGTGGCTTCCTATATTTTACTGTGATTTTGTTTTCAGAAATGTGCATTTTATCGACAAAGATGGCAAGGAAACTTACATGACCACCGCCGACTATCCCAAGCAGTTGGACAAGAAGATGAAACTACTGTCATATTTTAAGCGCTACATGACTGAGCATCTGGTGAAGGCGGGCGCCAACAATGTTGTTTTCGAGAACGATCAAATTTCCAGATTGCCACATTTGCACTCGTGGTTCAGGACAACCTGCGCCGTTGTAATGCATCTCACAAACGGATCGTTGCAAGTAAGTTTGCTATATTGCCTTCACTTTATTAACATCTGAATAAATGACAAATATTTGCAGTTGAATTTCTCCGATCATATGAAACTCATTCTCTGCCCACGTATGAGCGCCGTCACATACATGGATAGCGAAAAGAATTTCCGCACCTATCGATTCCCAACGATCACAACACATGGTTGCTCGAAGGATCTCTACCAGAAGCTGCGCTATGCACACGAGAAACTTCGGAAAATGCTGGAGAAACTATATTAAACGAATTAGCGAAATCAGAGAGAGATTATTTATAGTGATGTGTTTTACTGTGCAAAAAATTGGAGTTTGCCGCAGAAAGAAGGGACATTTTTACAGAAGCCAAGCAAGCCAAGCACAACAATTCATTCCCACCCCCCAACGATCATTCTATCACACAAATTTGTTGTTGATGCTTTTTCTTATTTTTATTTTTTTTTTATTACATTTTATATCATTGAACATTAATCAAAAGAAAAGGAGAGAGAGAGAGAGATAGAGAGCATCATTCCCACTTTGATTTCCATATAAATTTTGATAAACAAATACCCTTATACATTTTGTTAAATACCTCTCATGTTGAAACATATATTTGGGAGGAGATTGGCTTTGTCAGAAGCGCACTTGGTTGACACGAACAGAGATTTAAATATGAGTTGGGCCACACTGCAAGGAAGTACATACCCATACATCAAGCTTATAATTGAGTTACAAGCCGAAAAGAGAAACATCGAAGAGTTGCACTCAGTTAAATGTTGTATTATTAATTATTTTTATTGTTTTCTTTAAGGAATTCAGTGTTGTTATTAAGTTTTCTTTTATTTTTGTATTTCCTTTTTTTTAACTTTTTAATGTAGTAGCTTTTAAAATTCCTTGTACTGTGTCCGTTATTCTCGCTTAAATATAATTTAAAATCGAACTTTCAAATGTGTTTGCTTAAATCCCCTACCTTAACCCGATTTGAAATGGTTTAAAGTACTTTGTGTCAACACCAGAGGAAATCGCTGGACCGGACAAAATGCCCAATTTCGTTTCAAATGATCTTGCTACCTATAGTGGTGATGATGACTGATGAACAACTGCTACTTTCCTAGGAAATGGAAGACCGCTAAAATAATATCCATTCCGAAGAAAGGCGACCGCAACACCATTAAAGGATATAGGCCGATATCGCTTCTTTGTAGTGTGAGTAAAATATATGTACTCTAGAAACTCATCCTGCGAAGGGTGAAACATGTTTGTAACCAACTCAGATTCATATGGAACGTCAATTTGGATTTCGGGAAAAACATTCTACGTTGCACCCGCTCACCATGATGTGAATGAATGATGAATGATATTTATTAATTAGCTTATAAAAGCCATTTAGATTGTACAATTTATAATTTTACAATAGACTCGTTTTTTAAACTATCTGTTAGATTCATTATCTTTATATACTCAATCTATTATATTTCTTCTTACATATTCAGTAATTTTTCTTTTAAACACAAACAAGTTTGATTCGTTTTTAATTTCTGATGGAAGATTATTAAATTTTTGAAGCCCAGTATAGCTGATTGTCCGTTGACCTCTATTGGTTCTCGCTCTTCGGATTCTGAAATCTCCTGCACTCCTTAGGTTGTAAGCTGCGTTGACATTCATTGAAATATTTTCGCGTAGGTAAACTGGACACGTCCCGTTCTTTATTTTGTGAATAAAAACCATAGCGTGTACAAAAAGTTGTTGACTTACACTTAACCAGTTTAGGGTATTAAGCATGGATATTATTGGGGTGTATCTATCCTTTTTTAACACAATCCGCATTGCCTTATTTTGTAAAACCTGAAGTCTGGTTTTTAGGTACTGGGGACAAACAAATAAAACGCTTCCGCAGTACTCAAAATGGGGTTTGATAATCACATTATACACTTTAATGGCACAGATCATAGAAATGTTTTGTCGTATTCTCCTTAGGACACCAATGATGTCACGAAGGCTCAATAACCACCAAGTTACAGTCGCGTGCTTTTTAGATGTGGGGAAGGCATTCGATTCTGTGTGTATTCAAGGACTTATTCATAAACTTAAATAGCTAAGTTTTCCTATACCCCTTATTAAAATAATGTAGCTTTCTTCACTCCAGGTCCTTTTTGTACAAATAGAAAACAGCCATTCACAAATAAAAATCATCAGAGCCGGTGTAGCCCAAGGGTCAAAATTGGGTCCACTACTTTTCAACATTTTTACATCCGACCAGCCTCAGCTCGAGAATACAACCAACAGCTGCCTTTTCGTCGACGGCTACGCCACATATAGCAGCTCGATGTCCCCAGCCATAGCAGCCCGAAGAGTTGAAGTCCATGTCAGGAAACTTTTCGAATACTACCAAAAATGGGGCATACGGATCAACGCAGCGATATCCGAACTAATCTGCATCAGAAGACCCATCAGAGGAAGTCCGAATAAGTCAGCCACCAATTGTCGTAACGTAACTCTGAGACTACCTGATGGCTTAGCGATTTTACCACAAACGACATTAAATATCTTGGAGTCAACGTTAACGAATGTTACCAATAAATTGGCATCACTGAATTCCATTCCATGAATTATCCATTTTTGTTTTTTTTGTCAAATGCATATACATACTTACTTTGTTCACTTTCTTTGATTGCAACGCCATTTTTGTGCTTTATAAAATATATTTATTATTGTACCTTAAAAAGATTGTTGTTTAATTCTGCAAAACACAACAACGAATGATTTAGATTCAACCCAAATCTGGGGGCTTATTCCCAAATGCGCGGCGGATCGCTTTTTATGGCGGATTGATATTTTTATATTTTATTACAACACATGTATTGGCTCTACTAAACGAGGACCTATTTCCAAGAGACACCGACAGGGCAACAATACCCTTCTACGATTTGACCGAGACAGCCCACCATCGGGGATAATACCAATATGAACAACCCTCTCTACCACCACAAGGACATCGGCACCCGGATTTGAACACCTTGAGGCCAACCCTGACAACGATGCATACTATACGATTATGAATCTGAGACAACAATCACAATTTATGTAAATCGAATTATTTAAACAAAAAATCTATGTAAACCGTTCGGCCCCTGTTGTTGAGCCAACACGCAAAATATTAATTATTCATAATCATAACCATTTTGTTAGCTAGCCTTAAGTCAAATTGTATATATAAAAGTTCAATAATTAATGCATATGTATGTTTAAAGTACATACTTTGAAGTCGAGAGGTGGAGATGGAAAATTGGCACTGCCGTGTTCAGGCTGATATGGGGCAGATCAGATATGTACGTTAGCTATGAATACAAAATAAGTAGTCGCCGATTAAGAGCGTCAGAGAATGAGGTGAATGCCACTTGAATTTTACGTCACGTTTTGCCATAAAGACTGAGCTTTATGATTATGAGGTAACTACGTTATGTAGTGGGCCCAGGAATAGGCTATATGGGGAAAATGCGTCTGCCGATATAAGAACTTCGCAGAGCTGCGCTGATCAGAGTTTTTTTTTTCGAAACCGAATTTTTGGTATTCTCTAATCTCTAAATGTCAAAGGCATTGATATACGGAAAATCGAAAGATTTACAGAGTACAAATTTAAAAGCGGAACGAAAACAATTTCGAATAGGATTGACTGATAGAGAGTAGGGTCCATGTTTCCAACACATTAGGAACAAAATTCTTCACCCGGGACCAGCTGTCGAGGACACCAACCAACAGTCAATTTTATGTATCGACGAATTGATTTATAGATAGGGTTAAAAGCGAGTCAGTTGCGTAGATGAGGAGGAGGAGGAGCAAACACCTTTACACTTACTATATAACGCCAGCCGCTATCCCCGATTAGAAAGAAAACTCTGGGAGAGTACTCTTTCGGGCAGCTTGTGGATATTGCCAAAAGGGATATCAGAAAAATACGGAAATTCCTCCAGGATTTAAAATGCTTCCAATAGTAGCGGAGATAACCGACTCCGATCGTGCCAATGGACCTAACTTACTCCAAGTGAATTACTCCGTATGTAACGATTAATTGCCTCCTAACATAACCTAACCCAAAATAGGTAAGGGATAAACATTTTACCTAGACGGAAAAATATTGACATGAGTGGAGCACAGAGTATTATTCCTCCTTTGTCAGCCCATAACTAACCTAACCTACTTTCAACATAAAATTTATTGTGGGCGATATTTTTTTTTTTTGTTTTTTGGTTGCGCCAATGGATGCGCTAATCTTCTAAAGATGCGGTAGCCCGTGCTACCAACATACACGATTCGCAAACCCGAATAATCGATAACCCTATTTCCTTCAACCACTCTTCTCGCAGGATTGCCGTTAGGTATTACTTCGCGGGGCTGCTAATTCATGCTAAATCTTCTGGTCCGCATTTCGGCTCTTCTTAAGTCTTTCATAAGTCACCTTAATTCTTTGTGTACACTCGTTATAAAGGAGCATACCTCCAGCCAATAATCATCTGACCTTAACATATGGCTTATTAGACTTTGGTAAGTTCGCTCGTCCCCCTGCAAAGCGCCTACAATGGAATATTGCGTGCTCCGTATCTTCTTCTTCGTCTGGGGCATTCGGGACAGAAAGATGAGCTGTGACCAAATCTATGAAGGTATTTCCGATGGCCGCCGGGCCCCGATAAGGACTGCGTAAGGTGGTAGTTGCAGTCCCCGTTTGTTCTTTTTGTTTAGGGGGTCTAGCACGTAACTTGATACAATCGAGTTCAGTCGATACAATCGAGCTCTGGCAGCACCAAATTTGTCTCAATCGATTATTCTCGATTGATTATCCTCGATTGAGACAAATTAGGTGCTGCCAGAGCTCGATTGTATCGACTATACTCGATTGTATCAAGTTACGCGCTAGACCTCGATGGTGGAGATCAGTTGATGTACCTTTTGCCGTGTTATCCCACCTGGTGCCATCGATGTTTCCCTCTCTTCTACTTTTACCCTTCTATTAGAGACCTCTTGCCGGTTGGCTGTTTGCCCAAGGTAGATCCTTTGCACTTCGCTGGAAAGAATGTCGATGGGGATCATTCCCGATATAACGCACGCTGCTTCATCCGAGATTGTTCAAAATCCCCTTATTGTTCGTGTTGCGAAGAGCCTGTATGCTAACGAGGGCTTTCTCAATGTTTCGTTAGTTTTTAGAGTCCCCGCCCAGACCTGTGTAGAGCGGTATTGAGTTGACCACTCCTGATATATCCAGGTCCACCGATGTTTGGCAGCATTCGGGAAAGAGATGCTTGCATCTGTGGGCGGTATATCATTTATGAAATAACGAAATTAAATTAGCGTCGAGCGGACAAAATGCAGTTCGTTTAAAACGAGGCACACGAAAACCGACAAATTGGACGATCTTGCGATTCGATCGTTAATCCGTATAATGTTTTCCTCCTGAAACAAGTTCTTCAATTTTCTTTTTAAATAAGAATATCCAAAATTTCATTATCCTCTTTTAAATTCAGAAAAGAATTAAAACTTTTTTGTTTTTATTATTCAACAAGAAAGAAGGAAAAATTATAAACTTAAAACATCTTTTCTGAACAAATAAAATAATAATATAATATATTCCTAACAATTATACAAAAGAAACCTTATTTACGCGACAAAAACATAATAATAATCATTACAATTCGGTTTTATTTATTATTTATAATTATTTTATTAAAAAGAAAATAATTTCTTTTGATTTTTTTTTATTGGGTTTCCTACACTATCTCTGATCTCGTCTAAATTAGAAAATAAAAGATTCACTTTCTCAACTGAGGTCTTTGTTTACTGCTGCAATGAGGACAGTGTTTGGAAAGGCGATATTTCGAATTTTACACTTTCACTATATTCAGTAAAGAGAATCAAACAACGTATACGTTATACATATATTCCAGCAGGAGAAAGAAAAAAGAAATAAATATCTCTGTACGAAACCCGACAAAACAAGTATTTCTAGTACATAATAACTTCACTTTTATATATATAATATTTTTTGTTTTTTGTTTTTTGTTTTTTTTTTTTAATTTCATATAATAATAAAAATCAACACAAGTTATTTCTTCGCTAGCCATAATTCATATTTGTACTATGCGATGTTTGAAAGCTGCTGGATATGTTTTTCTGTTGCTGGCTTTGTGGCTGTTTGGTGAAATTATTCTCGTGACACCATTCCACGAAGTCATCAATAAGTACTGGCCATGCTCCTTCTGAATCATAATTTGTCATGTTATCATCAATATGAGTGGCAAAATCAAGCAGTAGATTCCATGTGTCTTTTGGTATGGATCGTTTGTGTTTTTCCTTGAAAAATTAAAAGAGAAAGAGAAGGGAAATGTTAAAGTACAATGTAAGTTATAACTTGTAACTTTTAAGAAGTATAAATATAAAGGTTGACTGAATGGTAAGGCAGTGGCAATATGGCGCGGACTTTTTACTCCACTAAAATGTTTGCTTCCTATAAGTCTGACGACCTTTACGGCATATTGCCAATTTTTGAAAATCTATATCTTCTCGCCAAGTGCAGAAACGTAAGTAATAGGGTTGTTCTTGCCCAGAAGATCACGAATGACAGACCAATAACCTGGGATTTCACCGTAAACTTTTTATCATATTCTTCTTCCAACCGATATCGACAAGAGTTTGCTTAATTAACCTTAACAAGCGCATCGTTCAGTCGTGTCGTGGTTGTCCCATCGTTTTTACCTTTGGCATACTTTGAACCAAAAGTATGTATGATACGAACGACATACATTACGTATACAAGACAAAAATATGAAAAGGCATGATTTTGGGCAAACTAGCAACCTTACTTTTAAAAGTCAAACATTTTTGTGCATCAAAATTCAATCAAGACAATACACACAGAGTGATTGACCAATGGCGTCAAAAACATTATGGCCGGAAGGCAGACTAAATTATCTTCTAGATTTTCAGCAGTTACAGTCTTTGGAAAGGAAAACAGTCCAAGAGAGTTTAGTATTAAACTGTCCTTCACTTGGAAGTTGAAGACTAGATCTGGACAACAGAAAGCCGAAACGATATTACTCTTGGCCTTTCCATATTAACGGAGTTATAGAACAAGCAAACGTCAGTGACTTTTCTTCTGTGCACCAACGGTTGTAGATTTGATGTGAGTGTAGGGTCTCCAATAAGTCAAACTGCTCGTCTCTGTGAATGTTTTGGGGCCGAACTCCATATATGGGAACAATATTCCAGGCCTGGTCTAACCCGTGCTTTGTACAGAAGGAGAAGTTGCTTGGGGCAAAAGTACCTCTGTGCTCTAAATAGGTAGCTCAACTTAGCGGCCGCCGATGTTGCGATATAGGATATGTGGTCCTGCCATGTGATTCCTGAATTGACTGCGACTCCTGGAAGGTGCATTGAGGCCTTGGGATGGATTGGAAGGTCATCCATTTGGATCTGAGGAACTGTTGATACATTTTTCCTAGAAAAAGTTGTGAGCTGTGTCTTGTTTGCATTAAATACAACGGAGTTGTCTTTTCCCCTACTTCAAGATTTTGTCCAAAGAACTAGTTTGTTCACATCTCTGACTGTGTGATGTAGCCGCATTCACAGGCCCACTGTGACGAATTAGATGATACACCATCTACAACAACTTCAGAAGAAAATTTTGCATCCATCCGCAGAGTTGTTGTGGTAATCCATAGGGCTCTATGCCAGACTCGGTCAAATGCCTTTGATATGTCCAAGGCTACGGCTCTAGATTCGCCGTGTTGTTCAATTGCTTGCGTCCATAAGTGCGTTACGTAGCTTAACAAGTCTCCAGTGGAACGACGGCTCCGAAATCCGTATTGCCTGTCGCTTATTAATCGGAGGCCTTCTAGATATTTGATTATTTCGACATTTATTGCCTTTTCCATTACTTTTAAGAGCATTGAAAGTAACGCTATTGGACGATAGTTTTGTGGCAGACATTTCCTCACTTTTTTCCAGTCTTCCAGCAAGAAGGAAGAAGCTTACATAGTGCAGGTGCAAGTTCTGGTGCACAGCTCTTGAGTGCTATAGCCGTGATTCCATCGGGTCCAGTTGCCTTATTGCAACTACTACACACTTTGACTTACGTTCCAGACTATATAATTTTTAGTCAAACCGTACAAATGACTATAGTGTGCAGAAGCATAATTCCAAACCAGATAATTGGGTTGTTCGAAAGCACAATTTTTAACTCAAATAAATTAACATCTACTACACATATACATGAATATAGTTTTGGTATCTATTAGTTTGTTTGTAAACAACTTTAATTTAGCTCTGTTGTTATCTCATTTTTTGTTAATACGACAACGCGTATGGTATATCTGTTTCTGGCTAGTTTGAGAGTCGCTTCGTGTTACTGTTCTCCTTTATTAAAAAAAAAAAACATTATTTGCAACTTAGCCGAATGACTCCTCGGACTGTATTACTCATTCCACTTCACAGAGTTAAGTAACATTTACCTACTCTCGTTAAAAAAAAATAACCAAATTCACTTGACTTACCGTTAAAAATTTGCACCAAATATCTAAGAACTCAAATCTTCCCTGTAGTACAATTCGCCAGTATGCAATGGCCATATCCAAATCGATTCCCTTCTGTCCCGGATCCTTTGCATAATTAAACGTAAACTGATAAAAGTCTTTGAACTTGCTCGCATCATTCAACTCATTCTCGAGTATTGGTAATTTGGATTTTAATTTATCTACACTATCCACACCCAGATCGTTCATGCCATTACAGAATTCTAAATGCGAAAATTCGCACTGAGTCTCGGCCCGAAATTTCCATGCTATTATCAGTACCAACTTTGAGTCTGGACTTAACTCCAAGTCGTCTAGGAAACGAATCACACCATCCGAAGTCATTTTCTGTGGATCACACGGATCTCGATACCGACAATAGAGCGATTCGATACGCTTACGATCTAGCTCCCGATAGTAGAGATCTGGATTTTGGAAATAATTATCACTGGCCTGATCCAGTTTCCAGTCATTGTTTGTTAGGCAATAGATTGCAGTTTGTTCTCCAGTATGCGTTAATAATATAAATTTCCGCACTTTATCTTTTTGTGTTGATTTCAGCTTATTCTATTTGAAAAGAAGAGAAAACGAAAATGTAAATTGCATTATTCGATTAAATCATCGGCAATGGTAGACAAAACGAAAATTAAGAAAAAAAAAAAAAAAACATCGTAATATTTGGTTGCAAAATTGGGGGTATTTTTGGGCACAATGTCAACAACAGTTGGAAAGTAACTCATTCACATGGAATATAAAGATTTGTTCTACAAAATGGGAATAATATTTTTTTCGTAAAGCTCACCATAATTGAATATTTTTATAATGCAAAAATGTTCCTAAAAATATTTTTCCTCTTCGAAAGGAGAATTTTGACGGACAGTGTTTGACATTTGCAAGTTGAGCCCGTGTAAGCGAAACAACAAGGGTGTGAGTGAGAGATGGATAGTGATTTTGCAAATGACAGCTGAGTTAGGGAGGTGTTTGTAAAGTTGTTTAAAATAGTTTTACCGGAACCGGATGTCGATATCGTTAGGTAGTTTTATATAATTTAAAAATTATTTAGTTCTTTTAAATTGAGGAAAATTAAGTTTATCAGTTTTGGAGTAGTAGGTACTAAGTACATCGTTTTGGTTGTTCAAATCTATGAATAATTCAGAAAGTTATGATGTCAAATAACCTCACATTTTGTGACGTTAAATAACCCCATTCAAAGCTTGACGCTTAACGGCAGTTTAATATTTTATGAATAGAGAATTACCACAGTTCGAGCTCAGCTAGAGTGTTCTATGTCCAATCTTTAACAAATTAGCCACAAATACAAATTGCAAAATCGTTGTGAATCTGACAGTTCATCCTTATTATGCATAATGATAAATACAAATGGTAAACCATTATATGAGAAGCGGCAATTTTAAAACTATAGAGTATTCGTGAATGAATTCATTGGCAAAACTTAGAGAATAAAGTCAGCGACAAACCGACTACGAATTATATGTGATATTGAGAATGACATTGAAACGCTATGCAGCAAAATGTATGGTATTTCAATTCATATTCCTAACTAACCTCCATTATTTTCCTCAAATGTACCCCCTAAATTTCAGCGCAAGCACGTCTTAAATTTAACCGAAAAACTCCCTCATTCTTAACAATGCATGAAAGAAAGCAATTCATATACTCGCTTAACGCACGAATTGTCTGTATGTAAATTGTTATTTGTTTCGTTAAAATATCAGCATCAAAGTCGATGTTTACTAGCTCTGCCAGTTGCTTTCTATAGTTTTCATCGCAAAATCACTTATCGTAAACAAAATTTATAAAATTTCCTTATGTTCAAACCAAAATAAAACAATTCCTTCAACTATATACTCAAGTTTTAAGTAGTCAAAACTGTTTGTAAACTTTTCCGAAATTCTAATAAAATGACTTCACCGAAAAGCAATACGAAATTTAAAGACAAAATTCGAAAGGAATTGATTCAAGACAGTATGAAGAAGTCCAATATCTACAATCAAATAATTGTAATCCCATTAATTCTAGGTTCAATAAATAAATTTCAAGAGAAAGTATTATTTCCGGACAATCCGAATGAAGTGTATTTGCGTCGCACGCGTATTCATAAAACGACAGTATACCGGACTTCAGACATAGGTAGGAAGCTACTCATCCGCTCCAAAAAATGTTTTCTAATAAACTCGATTTTAGATAAAGCAAACAATAAGCCATTGCCTGGGAAGAAGGTTGAGTCCAAGGATTTGATTAATAAATGCGAGCTGATTGCCGAAATTGAAAAACAGCTAACGCATTTACGAAGCCAACAAAAATATCTTCAAATGTCAAAGGAAACACAGCAAAACCAATCGTGGAGGGAATACCTATCGGCCAATCAGTCAGTTAAAATGAAAAACGATGTCAGTAAAAAAGAGTGTACTGAGAAATTCCCGAATGGATCTGATAATGATACGAGACAAGTTTGCGCCCTATTGCAGGTGCTTATAAAGAAGAATTGTGTAAAAGTTACGGATTCTAGCACTCAAATTGAAACTCCGATTGAGCACAAAAAGATCAATGGTGAAAAGTACTCTCCTTCTTTTCAAAAACAAAATGTCCACTTGTCTAGTGACACTTCATCGGTGAATGTATTGTGGAAGGGTAGAACAAATTCGCATAGACTTAGGAGAACTTCGGTTAAAATGGTTAATTCAAGTACTCAGGTTGGAGGTCCCATTGAGAGCCCTAAACATAGGTCTACTCAAGTTTCGATCGAAATAGCTGACGACTCAAATAACACGGTTAGAAATCGGATTAGAAGTTCTAAACAGCGATTGGTAAGGAAGCAACATATTGCTTCATCAGAGTCCAGCAAATCATCACCAAGATTTAGAACGACGCAACGTGAGGTCAATGAGTTTTTAGAAAGTCCTACAAATCAAAGAAAAGACGACAGTAATGAACGACCTAAGTCGTCTTACAAATCTTTAAAAAACAAACTAAAACCGCAAATGGAAAAAGAAGTAAAGACGAGAAATGTTTATATTAAAGACTCTAGCAAATTTGCTTTTGTTCTAAAGTCAAAGGAAACCTGTTTATCTCTTACGCCAAAGACGGCAGGCTCACCATCTCGATCTCCTAAGTTATATTCAGCAGATAATGAGTTTCAAAGATCCAAAGTACCTGTAGAAGAAATTCGAGCTAATTCTCGGAAAATTGTTCGATCCGATAATCGAAATGGCTCTAAAAACTCACTTATTGAGAAAAAATTCCATCAAATTCAGCAAAGTCCTCGCCGAGAATATAAGACGACTTCTGAGTCCAGAGACTTTCAAACTAGCTTGTCCCACCAGATGACACTATCAGCAGATGCTAAGTCCCCAATACGAAATGAAATTTCTCGTGAAATTTTTACGATTTCCTCACAGCGAACAAACATAGAACAATCTCGTCAAAAAAATTCACCGAGCCAAATCATCGTATCGTCTACCGTACAAACTCGCAAAGCAAGTCAAATAACTTTCATAAAAAACGGTAAGCAGTCACATCAAGACTGCAGATATGAACATCGCGTAAAAAAAACAAATGATCTATCAAGAGGCTCAAATGTAACTTCTCAACTGAATACTAGTTTAGTTACACCTAACGTTATTGACGACAGAACCTACATCATTCCGGATACTGATGAAAGTGAAGACTATATTATCCTTCCTTACGTTCATAATTCAAATGACATGGAACCACCGCCAGGTATTAAAGCAATGGGAACTACCAACTATACGCAGAGCCCGGAAAATGCTATCGAACAGTCTGAAGTAATTTTAGAAGATGCATCTAGTCGCGAATTAAATGTGAACACTTCGACAACATCTCCAGTACTTCTAAATGAAATGCAAGATATTCCTTATACAATCGGTTTGACACCACTTGTGTCAAATCAATTCAAACTATCAACTCGATCTCATCACAATAAAGTGGAAAGCAAGTCATTTAACCACGAAGCAAGGAAATCAAGCAATAGCGATTCTTCTGTAAGAAACCTTTCTTTCAATTCGGAAAATGTAGCCAATAAACTAGAATCAAGGAGCACTTCGATATCAGCACTTCCACAAGAACATGAAGTCAGCAATATATCAAGGCAATTATTGCAAAAGAATACCTCATTTCGACCGCATACATCGGGATTAAAAGAAGAATCCATCAGGTTGGAAAGAAGCAATGGCCCTCGTATGAACACTCCGACAACTTCTCGATCAAACCGAACTGATATGGAACTTACTTCTGATCTGACAGATTTATCGATAACAAATCAATCACATCAATCTGAAATAAGGACAATGCCGCAACCGAAATTGCTAGCAAAGAACTCAATCAAATCATCTCGAAAAGAAAATATAATAAATCCAGAATTTAACAATCTTAAAGACGTGCCCCAAAAATCAGAATCAAATTATGAACTTCAAAAGAATGCTTCAAGTCAGAAGACTTCAATAAACTCAGACCACCTAAATAAATCTGAAGACATATCCTACAAGATCGGCCCAACATCGACCATGTCACTCAAATATGAAGACGTAGATGACGCACATAGATTAAAGACTGACATCTTTATGACTTTTCAAAATATGGAGCATCTTTCAAAAAGTGAAACTGACAGAAAAGTGGATGACATAGACATTATTCGTCAAACGGAACCAAAAGTATTTAAGTCAGATGTAAATATTTCCACTGTATATAGCAAAAGTGAACCACATTCTAATAGTGATTTGGAATTGAAATCATCACCAATCTTGTTGAAAAGCGTTCCCAGTGCTAATCAATCACCTAATGTTACATGCAGTGACCCCAATTTTAAGCTGAAACATATTGCACAATCAAGGATTGACGAACAATTTGACCAATATATTCTACCGCAAAGGGTTGATCAAAAGTTGACACGTCACAGCGGCAGTGATACACTAAAAACGGACGATCTAGTCGATGTTAATTCGAAAATTGAGGATTTTAAAGACACTTGTATGTCTCCGAAAAAGTCGGAACAAGCCCTTATTACTGATCATGATAAGGGAGACACAAATCAAAAACGTGGGTCTATCTCTGAAACTGGAGTTATTGCGGAAATACCTTCAGAAGTTTTAAATTATATACAATACCTTCAAAATCGTTTAAAGGATTGT
The DNA here is from genome assembly GCA_949372485.1 of Cheilosia soror. NCBI lineage: Eukaryota > Metazoa > Arthropoda > Insecta > Diptera > Syrphidae > Cheilosia > Cheilosia soror. The sequence goes on from OX443563.1 coordinate 9,147,651, forward strand.
GATGAAATGGTGGAACAAACACTCTATCAAAGGGAAGCTTTTCAAAGCTATGGAGGGCTTAAGGTTGAAAATTCGTCAAATTCTGAAAGCGATGATAATGAGAAAGAAAATGACAGCCTTAGATCTTTAATTATGAGGAAAAGAAGCATGAAAGAAGAAGAAGAAGCAGCAGAAAAAGAGTTTTTGTTAATTGAGGATAAAGAGGAATTCAATGCTAGCTTAGACAGTTTATCTAAATTTGAAGTTAGCTGTAAGTAAAAATAATACACGCAGTGGGGCTAATTTACGTTTTAGAATATTCAGCGGTTCCATTGATATACCGCATTAACGCCCGAAAGCTAATTCGGTTCTTTAGCATTGTATATAAGAATTTTTAGAAACTACATATTGTAAGGAAGTGTTTGGAAAATAATCAGTCACCCCTATTCCCGTTGGCCGAGTCATGCTTTGTGTCGTTGCAAAAGCTTTTGTTAACAATTTTATTTCCTTTTCTATGTATTCATTATCATTTTAACGAAGTGAAATACGAGTCGTTTACGACAAACGCCAATGAGAATAGGGGTGAATAAATCCGTGGCAATCGGTGTTGAATACGAAATTGATGCCTGTAGTTAGTGCACGGCCGGCATTATATTATCTACTACCAATTTATATTTCTTTTCTTTTTTCCCTGAAGGTGGTTGCAGTTGCTGTGCTGAAGCTGAAGAGCAATCAACATCATATCATTCTGATATCCCCCCATTTACTGGATGTGACTGTATGAAGGAAGGTTATAATCAAATAATGCGACTTGCCTATGGAAAATGAGAATATTCCATTTAAATGTAGGTAATTTTAACTTAATAAAATGAAGATTTTTGTAATATTATTGTAATAATGGATTTGCGGTAAAATGTCTGTTTACCGTCAATAATCAAAACCTATGTTCAATGTTGGCTAAAAAAAAAGCCCATAAAGAGCGAGTTGTGGCGCATAATATTTTACTTGTTATTTAGGAAAGTTTCTCCCAAATTATTTAAACATATTAAAGAAAACTTCCATCTTTTTCTTTTGGTATTAAAAACTTTCAACAACACGACAACACTGTTTAAGGTGGCGCTTTGATCTGACAGCTTTTACAGCGTACCTGTCTAACTAATGCATGGAATAGGTACCCAAGGTATATGAATAGAAGGCAATATATTGCGCATCCCGCAATGGCGGCCAATTGTGACTGTGCAATAATCGTATAGAAATAATATGCGCGCTCATGAGATATGGCGGACAATTGTGACTATTCGTATGGAAAAGCACGCCTTTTTGACAGATGCGCAGAACGAAACGAGAATGAGTGCTCGGAATATATTACCTTCTATTCATATACCTTGATAGGTACCTACCTTTTTTCCTTTGGGCTGTATTTGCTACTTACATTTATGAAGAGTAGGAAGTTTTAAGTTGCATCTATAAAAATATGTCCATTTGTCAATTGTCATATTTATGCATCCCTGGATCTATACGAAAGCTTCCAGATATTGCTTAAATACTGCTAACTGCGGTAGAATTTCCTTATAACATGTATGCTTTTCGTATGTTTGTAAGATTCCATTCCAAGAGAATAAAACATGAATATCATAAATAAAACATTTATTTTAAGTACAGTACACATAATTACAACTTTTGAGTTTACGGAATACGATAAAAAAAATGCCAACATTTATATTAAACCTTAACTAAATAAAACTATGGAAAAAACGACGACAATTTAAATTACATCGTCGTAAATTTAGGACTTTCTTGTCTACTTCTTGCTTGTCGGAATCTATCATCTGTTATGTTATGTCGTAGTTCCTGATTTTGAACATCATATTCATGTGCTAAATTCTCTTTCTGACGTCTCCGGTCACGTTCTTCTTTTAGTTGTTGCTGTAATAAATTGTTAGTTAATTGTAAGTTTTTTTTTCGTTGACATAGCTACACGATCATTCCCATGAACGTCATGTCCAGCGAGACAGCGGTAAATTTTGAGTGAGCTTCTGTGGTACAAATTTTTATTTGGTAATTGCATTAGAAGAGTAAATGCGACAAGAACGCCTGCCCGCTTTGACTTTTCAATAGAATTTGTTTTCGAACTCACTATTATCTTATGTGACAAAAATGAATGAAATTGTGTAACCATGGTCTTTAAGTTAAAAATGTTGTCTGTCACAGAAAAAGACTTATTTGGACATTCGCAATAAAGCAAAAGTTATTAGAATTCAAAAAATTGGTAACTCTCGAACGCATTAAATTTGATTGTTAATGGTTTTTTTTATACTCACCAACAAATCTTCATTTGTTTGCTTCAGTCGAACAAGCTCCTGACTTAGTTTACTATCAACTTTAATCTGATCCTCCAGTTCTCGACGAGTTTTGTGCAGTAGCTCTTCAAAAGTATCTGAGGTAACCTTTGTTCCAGTTAGATTACGGTCATTTTCAGTACGTAGTTTCTCGTTATCACGCTCAAGCTAATAACAATTATAAAAATGTAAACAGAAAAAAAATCACTTTTACAAAAAAGTAACAAATGAAACGCAGACCACATTTTAAATCATATCCGCCTAATTTTTAAGGATTAGGAACTTCATTCTCGTCTTTATAATGCACTTACCTTCTTTCGAATTTTATTCAACTCAAAGACTTCAGCGTTTAGTTTATCCCGCTGAATATCCAATTTGTCACAAAGCTCCTTCCTAGCTGACAAATCCACCTTGAGAAGTTTCTGTTCATCATAGGCTTCCTCCAACTGGTTCTCCAAGAACGAATTCTGCGTTTTAAGCGTGTCAATCTAGAAATACAAGAACCACTTTAGGTATAAAAGGTTGCACGCTCTTTGTGAGTATCCCCACCTGCGCTTCAAGTCTCTCAACGGCATCTTTCCGGCTTAGAAGCTCATTTTTGAGCATGGCAATTTCATCTTCAGCTTCGCATAGTTGACGTCTTTAAATTATTATTTTTTTTAACGAAATTAAGCAAAATAAAAGCCAAACAAATAAATAAAAAAACAAAAGAAAACAAAACAAACTACTGTCGACATTGGCAACAACATCTAAGAAAAAGGTACTTTCGTCTTATTTAGAAAATTTACTCTACACTTGCACTTACTTGCATTCAGCTGCCTCAGCTTCCAGGCTATGATTGTTGCCCTCTAGCAGCACAGCATCATGCGATAAACTACGATAATGATCTAACATTTCTTCGCGCTCTTTTTCCTATGCAAGGACAACAATAAAAAAATTGACATTTGACACAAACATAATATTATTATGATTGATTAATGTTCTCTGCATAAACTCACCTTATGTAAAAGTAAATCTTCGGCTTTTTTGACTTCCTGAACGTACTGTTTCAGTTGTTGCTTAAGTCGTTCAATTTCTATTTCAGAGTCTTTCAGACGGCGTTTGAGTGTCGCGATTTCCGCTTGACTCTCGGCCAAATCATTTGACAAGCGGCTAAGATAAAACAGAGGCAAAAGCGTTACATTTCAATTATAAGTGAAACAAAACAAAAAATAATAACCAGCCTAGGCAACTGGATATGCATGCAAATGTAAAGCAGGGCGGTTTTATAGAGAAAGCTGCACATTGCTTTGACATATGACACATGACGTAAGCGCAGCTGAGATTTTATTGATTGGTCTGCCCCCTATTTGGAGACGATAAGAAATTTGATCGATACGTCAACTCACCCATTTTCTTCGATTGCTTGCTCACGACTCGTTTTCAATGCGGCAATTTGTTGGCGCAAAGATTTACTTTCCGTTGAAGTATCATGAAGTTCCGAATCACGTTGAAGGCTTTGGGTTGATAGGTATCTGAAAAGAAAGGGAAACGTTTGATATGTACTGGATAATATAGTAAACGGTGTTTGCGTGCAACTAGATACAGTTATTGGGATGATAGGAGTGATGGTCTATTATTATAGACAATTCACATTGACTTAAATTAGGGAAGCTGCTTATAATTATTTAACACGTATAGAATGTGGTAAAGTGGATTGATCTTAAAATGACTACACACAGGCACTATTACATCCTAATCTCGCTCTTGAGCAGATAGTGCACAACTGATGTCAATATGGATGTCTAGCTATTATGTTCACTATATTAGACTGAAGCAAATCGAAGCGTCTCATCTAGTCCCAGCAAACACTCTCCGACATCGTCTCAATCCATATCAGAATTACATATAGGTAAAGCAAACATTAACATTCTGACACTTCCTTATTTTCTTTACGACATTGACAGCCAGAATCTAAATAAAGCATTCTTTATCCGCAAATATCCGGCACAATGTCTTAATTATTATTAAGCAACCACCGCACCGTGCAATACTTCATAATCCTAGCACATACGTTCGGATATATGTTATTCCAAGAATAAATCATGAATCAACGATTTCATTTTCACCATTATTATTCTGCCTTGAGGTGAACAAACTTTGACAGCTAATTAGCATGTGTTGCTTCTTTCTCATCCTTTTGTTGTTCTTCACTGATACTTTTGTGACGTATCCCCATGTTCCGATCCGACTGACGGTAATACGCGTGCTCTGCATAACATTTGGCGCATGTTCATTTGAAGTCATTGTATTCTTTCCTTTTTTTATGATTTCTGTTTAAATATTGATGAGAAGATCAAAGTGGATAAACAAGAAAAAAATACTTGAACTAATTAATGTCTGTGAACATTTCATCTTCAGTGTGTTATGCTAATTTGCCTTTCAAATTAAGATTTACAAAAAAAAAACAAATGGTATGTCAGCCATTGACATATAAGAGGTACCTGAAAAGGCAGCACGATTAAGCCTATGGTTGGCAATCATGTTTTGAACTTATTGATGTTTTCTTTTTGTGAAGATTTTGCAAACATCTTGTCAAAATTTTAAGTAGTCTGAACATTAATTGCTTAAATTATTTAACATAATGCAATATAGGCAATAGATTCGGACGAGACATTGCTACCGAATGGTGTGACGCAAACAAAATGATCGATGGTAATACAGTGTGTGTGGTGTTTGAAATGTTTCACATTGACTGTAGATACAATGAAACTTTAAAAATGATACCAAAGCTTCGAAAAGGGCATTTATTTTTTAATTTATAATTAATTTTATATGATATTTTATAATTTATATTTTATTGACTGAATAATTATATCCTAGACAAGAGTGACTTTTTTTATTTATCCCATATGTGTAATATCGACATTCCGTTAACGATTTTCTTTCCATTTCTGTGTTCATTTGTGTTCCATTTTTCGCGCCTAAATATTTATTAGTATGACGGAAAACACATTAAGGGACGCGCCTTGCTTAATCAGAGTGAGTGCAATTTGCAAACTGTGGCCGAGAGAATATTCGAAAATGTTGACATTTCATGAACTCAATTTTTTGTCCAGAACTTTTGCGAATTTTAGCTGTCAGTTGTGCGTGCAAATTGCGATCTCTGGCCGAAAAAATATTCATTATAAAACGTAAACGCAATCGTGAAGTCGAATTTTCGACAACTTTATCGAGCAACTGACTTAACATACCTCTAAAAAGGTCACGCCGTTTCAACTCTTGCGCAAGCTGGATCTTATAAGCTTTTAAGCCAAGATCTTTCCGTAAAATCTTCCACAAAGTGGATTGGCATAGCCCCAATTGCTGTGGCGAATTGACTCATTCGTACTAACCACAAATCAACATTTAACTGTCAAATTGACAATTTGTAGAAACAGTGTTACCATTTTAAAAGCCAAACCTCTAAAAAACACCCTTTATAAATGTGCGCACCAGTAGAAGGGAACTGCACTTGGAGTGCGCAACTTAAGGTAGTTAGCGAAAGATAGAGCTAACTGAATAGGGTTACTGATTGAGGCCCAGATTTACCCGGACTGTAGGTAAGTAATTTCTCACACTTCAGCTGTCCGTTTGCATGTGACAGAGAACTGCGACCGGGCAAATACTTGATCATTTTTATTTTCCATTCATAATGAAGGTTTTTTTTTGGGAATTTTAACTGTCAGTTTGTGTAGTTCGTAATTTGTTTTTGAAGGTTAAGTTCGAGTGAACACGTTTTGGGTTTGAAAATTCATATTAAAAGTGGCTTAGTCACAATTCACTTTATCGAACTAAATGACTAACATTCGTCGGTTATGGTTGATTTTTAACCAACCACCAGTCTTTACCTAAATTAAAGGTATTTTTGTAAGATAAAAGCCCACTCGTTGTATATTGCGAAGTTCAAAGACTACCTTGATCTAGAAAGCATACACAAGTAGTTAACTTGTACGTGCAAACTTGCACAAACCTTGTTGGAAATAAAAGTTCTATGAATAAATTTATTCCGCAGTAAATGTAGTGTCTGTTATACCACTACATTGAAAAGTACTTAAAGTATTGACCAAACTTTGATGAGTAAGTAAACTTATTCACAATCTAAGCCAAAAATAAAACAAATGCAAATTAATTTCAACCTTTACGTGCTACTTGTGCTCAATGCAAAAGCGTTTATATGTCTTCCTCTAGGACGGTGTCACGGTGCCATACTTGAGGCAAAAACAAAAAAAGTAGAAGCCCGTTTTTGAACTTTACCTGTCGTAAATTGTTGACTTTCGATTTAACTCTTTAGTGGCCTGATGTTCATATTTTTTAATAGCGCTTACGTTCTCCTAAATGGAATTACCTTGCGGCTGTACACAATATATCAGGCACGATAGAGATGACATTATAGAGAGTATTACATCGCAGTGTCTTAAGACTACGAGTGGGCATCACGATATGGTACGATCCAAATATTTAAAGCTTTTGTATTGTGCTTCCTTCCTGATTGGGTTAAATTTGCATCTGTTTGGCCATCTCAATCGGGTGAGTCGCAGTCGTGCATTGCACAATAAATTGGGTTTTGTTTTCTATGCGCAACTTGCAACATAAGGGATTAGCAGTGTGGCAGCACACTAAGCGAGTAACTGAACAAACTAACAAAACAGGAAAGAAATTCGCTGCGGATTTTTTTTGAGACAAAATTAAGACATTCTTGTAAATTTTTTGTTTAGTGTGGCAGTTGTTACAGTGATATTTGATCAAGGATAACGTGTTTGTCTATACTAAATGATTGCGATGTAACTAGTCTTCCACTTGTGAAAAGCTAACTTAGCGTGGTGGAGGATATATTTAGCCTTCTCTTTTAGGACGAACAGAAAGAAATTTACACCGCGTCTCCAAGAGTCTGAATTATGTCAGACTTTTGAGTCAGACATCTTGTCGGCCATATTTTTATGCTTTGAAAGCAATAAGAGCCGTTTGCTAATACGACTCATGGCGAATTAAGTTCCACATACATTTTTATGTGACACTTTATGCCTTACAAAAAGTAGCCCATAAGAATTTAGAGAGCTTATCAGCGTCGTATCAGCAAACGGCCCTAAATGACCTACAAAATTTAGAAAATCAGAAGTTAGTCGAAAATAAGAGAATGCATAGGTTGTAGGTGAATCCACTTCTTCAGAAGCAGGTGGTATCACGATTTGGAAGCGCATTTATTGAAAGATGTTTTATGGTATAATGTATCGGACTACAAAGAGCAACGCTATTAAGCGGAACGCATTAGGAATTTGTCTTTATTTTTTAACATCTTTTGTGTCCCGTCCGAATCAATTTCTTCCCAAGACTTTTTTTTATGCACACGTTTGTAAAGGGTGTAACATAATTCACCCCAAATTTGAATTTTGCGCCATTTAATGAGTGAAGCCAACAGAAAAAAAGATAACAATGTGACAGCTGCCAGTTCGGGGTTAGTAAAAATGGAGCGCTATACGAAAGAACAAGGCATTTTCATTGTTGAGCAATATTTTAAAAATAATGAAGGTCAGCTTGCAGTCCCCAATTTTCAAACAAAATATGGTTCATCTTGATGGCTTCGTTGATCGTTAAAATTTTCGCATTTGAGGTTCAGAAAACCCACGAGTAATTGTTGAGAAACAAATGCATCCACAACGCATGACTGGCATTATCGGACCATTCTTTTTCGAAATGCGGCTCGGCCGATCAGACGGTAACAATTAATGGTGTTTGTTATCAGGACATGATATCCATGTTCTATATTCCCCATCTTACATTATTGTCTTTCAATCAAATCCAACGGCAATAACCTTTACATCTCATTGTGTATGCGCCTTGAGCAATTTTTAATGTCAAATACGCCTATATTGCTCGGATGCACTCAATGGCTTGTATATGGCTGGCATTTGGCTTCGCTCACTTATTCCACAGCTCGTTGAATTGCACGTATTCTCTTCATAATCATTTCGATTACTTCGCATATAATATACGCCCGTTCATATAACACCTTGGCATTTGGACAACAAAGTAGAAACACATTTAATTTCGACCTCAGTGTAATGAAGAAAGTCAAATCGATTGTCTGGATGTAATTGTGTAATCGATGGCTCAGTCTTAACGTTACGTACAAAGTTCTCCAATACCAACAACAATGCGTCAATTTCGATTGATGAAAATATGATGAATAATAGCGTGGCCCTCGATGATTGATATTTTCCTTTTTGGGAGCCGGGAATGAATTTCCAAATGCCTCTGTGGGCATTTATAAAGCTACTAATCATGATTGATCCAAAGAAATGTATAAATCATTTGTCAATTAAGCATCCCCCCCGATTGGATTTGAATGAATGTTTGTTACTTGGTCGAGAGAGATAAGTAGGGTAATACGGAAAAAGGTTCACAATAGCTATATGTGATGTCATCTTGAGAATACAATCCCATCAAGTAGTTTTTTCTTTTTTGTGTTTGATATAAACATAAATATGGCGCCTTGTGAAATATCTACTTATACTTGCTTCTGAGCTAATGGAGACCTACTTATAATGATTTCAAATCAGAAAAACCATTAACATTTGCTATATGAGCATGATTTAAGGGGCAAAGGACCGCAAGCTATATGAATGTTTCCAAACTTGCTTTGGCAATTTTTAAGGTAAAAAAAATTGATGTGTCTTAATGACGTTCAAAGAGTAGGTTTAAGAACATGAGCTTTGACCGAAGAAATATAAAGGTGCTACTCCGGGAACGATGTTTGGATGTTTTACCAAAAGGTATAAAAAAACCTGTCAAGATAACAAGATCCGTATACCTATACCTATACAGATACCTTTAGAAATGACCAAGAAGACCTGTTAAACGGCGAAAACGACGGAAATTTCACTGTCAGGCGGAATAACTATTCAATCTTCTAAACTGCGGCAACCTAGCCTACTAAAATTTCAATTACAACGACTGAGTAGAGTATAGACCCTGGAAAAACCCAAGAATTCCAGACCCTCTGTTTATCGATTTTGAGGACTATACAAAAGGAGATTTAACAACAAATTTTAAATCGACTTGTTCAGAAAAAAGCGAATCAGTCGCTGAGCTTAAGCAAATGGATATAATAACGCTCTGGTGTAAAGAATCTTCGACTCCAACCCAGAGGGACAATACAGTAGAGAAATCCTTCGACTGATGCGTACTTTTTTGACCAGGTCGATGTCGCTGTACAGCTCGTAGAGTTCGCTGTTAAATCTCCTCCTCCAAAGCCCGTAAACGCAAACGGGACTGAAAATTACTCGAAGAATTTGCGTTCGAAGCGACCAAGGGGATCTTCATCCGCCTTTAATAACGTCCATAATTCTGCGCCATAAAGTAGGACTGGGATGATGAGGGTCTTATAATATAGAGTCTCCTTGGTGTTTCTCGACAATGCCTTACTAATCAATTGCCTTCTTAGGTAACACCGGTTGGCAGCGTAATTCTTCGCTTGATTTCTGATTCTGGTGTTATGCCATTTTCAGAGTTAATAGTGGAGCCGAGGTAGACAAAGTCCCGAACTATCTCAAAGTTGTAGCTGTCTATCATGACGTTCGATGTTGTGTGTCCCTTCTTGCTGACAGCATGTATTTTGTTTTGCCTTCATTCACCGCTAAACCCATTTTTGCCGCCTCTGTAGTGATAATTGCAAACGCACCAGTGACTGAGGCTCCATTCATCAGGCATACTTTCCTCTGGCCAAATTTTGGAGATTGGATTTTGCTATCCTACCTTCATTTTGATCATCAGGTGGACGGAAGTCATCGTCCAGGTTAAATGGTTAACAATCAGTATTTTGCTATTTCGAGCTTCATAACTTTCATCATCACATCAGACTTCTTTTAAGTGAAAATTTTTTAAATACTAGTTTGATTTCTGACTGTCAATTCTCCGGGGATTCACAGGGTATGAGAAGACATTTCTGATTACCCCCGTCATCGTCAGGAAATGAACCATTTTCGATCGTTATCTATATCTACCGTTGTATGCTCTTTGACAAAACACAATTTATTAGCTCTAACTGCATTGGCTCAAAGTACATATACAATAACATTGAAAACAGTCAATGACATATCAATAAACTGTCGTAGTGTCATTTAAAGAAATAGTTCACAACACTACAAAGTTCAAGATAATTTTTTACCAACTCACTCGTAATGCATTGACTTCATTTAGCATAAACAAATCCCAATCATGGTCTGTTTTTCACTTTCTGTTACACTCGAATGACCACCATGAAGGACAATACAATGATCCCGCACCCAAATTCCATTCACTAAAGCCTTCACGCGGATGTAGGTAGATAGACATACACGCCTACTTAACCTACTCGCAGTCGTTTACCGTATAGCTAGCTATAAACGCAACTAACTTACAGTAGGGTCAACTACCCAACTTCTTATTTGAATAAGTAATTACTACAAAGGCCTTGAAATGTGTCAAAGTCAAACACAAGCGACCCGCCTCTTTAGCTCTGTGATCTTGTGGTCTTTAAATGCTAAGTTCAACGCACTATTTATCTTGTGGTTTAGTGGAAGTTAGATAATAACCTCCTTCTCCTCCACTTGTTAAACTCATCGACCTGTCAATGTGTGACAGTGATTTTTGACATTTTTCGTTGATTCATAAAGAAATTACATGACATTCGTGTTAGAACTCGACAAGTCAAATTTTGCATGAAAAAAATAAAAGTTGACCTGTAAAGCCGTCAGACTTGAATATGGATACAGATACCTACACCCCCGTGTGGCATAATGACATTCATAACAAAGGCTACAATAGCCAAGCGATGCTCAACTCAAGCGCTATTATGCACAAAGGTATAGTATAAAAGTCATCTTAACTGCTGCAGGGATAGGTTATGCTTATGCTTATAATGTCTGGCAGGTAGGTGGCAAAGGTGGTAAAGCGGCTATAGGGGTTTACATTTTGCTTTTATATTTCTTTTGCTTTATCACTCGTTGGCGTTGCTATATGTGCTTCGGTTTGGTGGTGTGTACTGTCTGTTTCGTCGTCTACCAAAATAAACAAAAAAAAAAAAACAAAAACAAAAGTGGAAGCAACAGAAGCTATCCGTCTCTACGGGGTCTGTCTCTCAGCGTGGTTTGACTGTCTGAGCCGAGGCGCAGGTACTTGATACTCCAGATGAATATATTCGCTTGTGACGATCGGTTGCTGGCGGTTGACGGAGTGAATAAATTGCTGCATTTTTCTTTGATGCATGCGGCGCTGTGTGATATATGGACAGACGTTTGGAAGGCGTATAGCGTGGAGTTAGTTGGCACTTTGAGCAATATTTGCAGGATTCTTATTTTTTTTTTTAATTCAAATCCTTAAGAGTTTTGTTGTGTTTTTTTTTTTGTTTTAATTACCCCGGTGATAAATGTTATTGTGAGGTAAACAGAATGCGGGTTGTTTAATCGATGACTTCCACTTGACCAACCTTGGATTGGAATCGGTATCGTCGCTGTAGTTATTCACTGTCAGCCGTCGGTGTTGTGTCTCGTTTTGGTCTCTTGAGTCAAGGCCACCATTGGTATATGGAAATTAAGTGTATTATTTCAAGTTGTGAATTGTGATTGTTTTGATTTGTAGAAAATTGTTTGAAAAATATTTTGCGGTAAAAGGGACTTTAAAGTGAAGTGCTGCAGAAAGTGCAAGTCAATAAAGATATTAACCCTTTTGTGTTAATATCAAAACGGTTCTACGAGTTCTTTGTGGATTTATATGGATTAAAATTGTTTGTTTCGAAAAGGTAAGAGAACAAATTAAATGTGACTAAATAATTATACAGGGTGGGCCAAATACAAGTTTCTTTTTAAAAATGCAATAAAATGTACAAAATTAATTTTTTTTCCATGTATTATGGCTTTTTTAGTAAGATCATACATTCCCATTAATTATGGAACACAACGTCGTTCAAGTGGCTGCCTCTGCTGGCTTTTTAGTAGCGCATTCTGTCACTCCAATTTTTCAAGACCTTGTTGATGGTTTCGGGCTGTGGTTCACGGATTGCTAGGATGATATTGGCCTTAAGTGCTTGAATCGTTTCCGGATTGTTTGCATAAAATCGGTCCTTCACGGTTCCCCACAAAAACAAAAAAGTCGAATGGTGTCAAATCGCAGCTCCGAGGCGGCCAATTGACATCGCCAAGACGGCTGATAACACGATTTGGGAATTTGGGCTGTGTGCCATGGCGCGCCGTCCTGCATGAACCACAGGTCGTCCAAATCCACGTCTTTAATTTCAGTAAAAAAAGGCGGTTAACATGGCTCTGTAACGCCCACCGTTGACCGAAACGTTGTACCCAAGCTAGTGCGCGAAATGTTGAGCTGTTGAGATGGATGGCGAGTTGATGCTCGTGATTTGTGTCTCACACTCTCGGCTACAGCAGCCACATTCTCGTCTGTGCGCACCGTACGACGACGGGGACCATGAGTGTTGTCCACTAGCATACCAGTTTCACGAACTTTTTGCACAAACTTGCGTACAGAATCAGGCGCGGTGAGTGTTTCATTTCGGCCAAAATTTCTTTTAAAAAACGCACTGTTTGGGCAACACAGCCCTCACATAAGTTTTCAATATTTCCCAACGTTGTTCAAGCGTAAAGCGACTCATTCCTTTCCGCGGAGGTATGATACTGACTTTCTGTCAAGATTTCGATCGGGAAACATCTGTCAGTGTCAAAATAGCCTGTGATTTAAAAAGAAACCACTAGATGACCCACCCTGTTCGTTCGTAGGTTTACATTGCTCTAATTATGTAAGTGAGACTTAGGCGTGTTTTATTAAACATCTATATCAGCAAAGTAAATACATTTTTGGCATTGGGCCTTACATTATTATAATAAAGACTGTCCCATCATTTTACGCAAAATGTAATTTTGATAGAAAATACCGATTTTTAACTAGAAAGCTCACATTTTTTATTGATTCATAGAGTCGGTAGATTGAGGTTATATATGGAATAGCACATCGGATAAATGGCCGCCAAGGCCTTGCTGGCAAGTACGTATTTTTTTATTGAAATTTTCTATGACAGTTTCGCATAAATGTGACTCAATTTGATGAATACACCTCCCAATTTCCTCTTTCAAGGCTTGGGTGGTATTTTTAAAATATTGCTCAACAATGAAAATGCTTTGTTCTTTCGTATAGCGTTCCATTTTTACTAACCCCAAACTGTCAGCTATCACATCGTTTTTTCCGTTGGCATCACTGTACTATTAAATGGCGCGAAATTACAATTTTGCATGAATCATGGTATGCACCCTTTACATTAACAAAAACTTATTTTCAAGCGAGGATTCAAATATCCCTTATCACTGGCTGAAAATGGTTGGTGTCAAATGTACAATACAATCATATTGGAACATAATTGTGTTAAGCAAAATCAATTGCCATTTTTTTCGTTCCACTAGAGCGCAATAAAAGGGAACTGTTGCCTTAAATGTTCGTAAAGTCCTGCTTACGAATATAGGAATGCTGATCTAGTACAATTATATAAGCTAGCCAGATCATCTTGTAAATTAGCCACACACAATAAAAAAAAAAACAATATTAAAAGCGTGCGCTTAATGGTCTGCCGGCTGACCTAATTTATTTAACGTTCAGGTCAAAGCAAACAATAAAGTGGTTCTTTTACTTTATGTAATGTTTAACCACCGCCAGAGCAAAGTAATTTAAAGACATTTAGGCCAAAATAAGCTGTCTCATTGTGATGCGCTTATCCAGATCGAGCAATTATTTATTTTGGCTGCATCGCATGTATCACTTTTCATTCTGAGGTCACGCTTTTTAAGTTTCTCTTTTGGTCAGCCCATATAATTTGACTTTTGAAATTAGATAAGAAAATGCAAAGCTAAAATGTATAACTACTGTAGGTATTGTTTGATATTGGGGAGTGCCTTTCGTTCAGAGAATGATTAGAGCTCTATGAGCTCGGAATAAACTGAGTAAAAAGTAACAAAAAAACAGGATAAACAAAATAGTTGAAATGGCGGACGAGCCTTGTTGTTCTGATAATGAATTATATGGGTTTGGCTCCCAGATTGCGGTAGATAGAGAATTTGTTTTAAAATTCACTACCCAATTGGTTGACACTGCAACCTAAAAAGGTCTATTGTGTCGAAGAGGGATAGACATAGAGTTAATCTAAGAGACGGATGGCCTCCTTAGTGAAAGCAAAAATATCCTTAGTGGGCGCCTTAGCTCAGCTGGTGAGAGTATCTTCTTGTTAAAGACACGTTTTCTTAACCAAATGAAGTGTCGAACAATCACATAGAATGTGATAGACAGAAGCTGCATTCTGTTTCCGGAGACAAATTCATTTTGTTAAGATGATAATCTAAGGCCACAATGGCCTGTAAGAAAGCCCACCAGCTTTCTGAAACTTTCCTTATTTAGGTTGAGGATTTCCATGCAGGACTAAGGCTTCATTAATCTTTTAGATTGCCTTAAACCCGGAACATTTTCCCAGTGGTTTAGACGAAGTTGTTGTTATCTGGCGCCTTTAATTCCCTTTTTGGAGTTTAAAACGGAGTAGATCTCAATGGCTTCTGCCTGAAAAACCGGGGGACACATTCCCAGAGGTATCGAGACTTTGGTGTTTGGTCCAAAGGCACCAGCACCAACTACAGATTTCATTTTCGATCCGTCGGTGTACCAAATCATACTTTTTGGATCCAATGTCGGAACACCATTGGCCCATTTTGTACGGTCCAGTATTTCTAAAAAAATGCCCCAATGAAACTATATAATTTCGGTTAAAGTCAGTTCGCAAGTGTTCAACTGTTGTAGTATAGCCGGAGAAGTATAGCTGATCGACATTGAGTTCCTCCCGTAATTCACTTTTGTTTTTTGCACACAGTTTTGCAACCTCTTCATGTTCATTGAATATGACCAATACATCTGAGAGCTATATAAAATATTCAAAGCATCTATAGGTACTCAAAGTAGCAACGACCTCGACTTCACCATCTGTCATAACTCATAACACTCATAACTCTAATTAGCACTCAAAGTAATATATCAAATCCATCAAATCCATAAAAGATTCATTCTTTCTTTGTAACAAAGCTAACTGAGTTGCCAAATCGAATTTTGTAAATCAAAATTATCATAAATACGACCGCTAAATGAAGGTCAAAGAAAAAAATGTCTTAACTTGGTTAGATGCGTTAGCCAAGACGTTAATCACACATCATCAACGCGTCGTTAAAATTCTTTTGTTAAACTATAAACTAATTTATTTAAACTTGAATATTAACAACAACAACAAGTCATTGCAACAGTGTCTAATGTCGATCAGTCGCCTTTAGTTCGAATTCGAATTTATTTTTGGCACTGCAACTGACCGCAAAAACGTGTCTCGATAACCCTGACCTAAAAATAAAACCAACGTCACATCGCATCGAGTCGATTGGTCAGTCAGAAAACAAAAAAAGTAGCTGCCACAAGATATACGCAAAAGAAATGTGAAAACAAAGATATACAAAAATAAAAAGAAGCAACAATAACAATTTCGAAGAAGAAATAAAGAAAAAGATAAAAAAAAATCGAACATAAATTTGACATTCATTGAACGTTAACGCATTAAATCGAATGGCGCCTTTGGGGAACCCTGCAAAAGTGGTTAACATTCTTTAAAAGTTGAAGTACCTACCTACAATTTGGAGTATACTCTTTAAAAGAACCACTTTACTTGCGCAGACATATATAATTACGTCACAAGGTTATACAAGTAAAATTCGCCTGAATTGCTTGCTGTTTCATGACGTGTGGAAAAACCAATTGGACATGCTCATCTTACATTTAAACTAAGCCCAATCATGGTTTTTCACGGCACATTAGCACGATTGACAGAGATGAAAAAGAATGATTTAGAGCATGACACTGGAAGTGAAAAAAAAATGATTAACGGCATCATGAAGAATAAAGATGCTATATTAATATG
The DNA here is from genome assembly GCA_949372485.1 of Cheilosia soror. Taxonomy (NCBI): domain Eukaryota; kingdom Metazoa; phylum Arthropoda; class Insecta; order Diptera; family Syrphidae; genus Cheilosia; species Cheilosia soror. Next base: position 9,163,965 of record OX443563.1, read on the forward strand.
ACGTGCACAATATGGTTTCTGTTTGTAATAGAAACCTAATCTAATGGTTTAGTGTAATGATGCACTGATGGAACATAAGACTCTCTGTGGAGAAGTTGCTACAAAAAATGTGCAAGATTTTCATTTCATTAGCTCATTGGAAAGTAGGGAAGCCTTTCGATTTCATTGTGCAGTTGTTGGTTGGATGTGCGTTGGTTGGATCAATTGGGAACGGATTTCTCTGTTATCGGTGGGTGTGCTTTATTGAAAATCTAATTCAGCAAATCTTCAACACGCAATTACAACGACGAAAGTGTTAAGCAGAGTAGGTATAGTTTTTGTAACTGCGTGTTGAAGATTCTATAGGGTGGGCCATCTAGTGGTTTCTTTTTAAAACATAGGTTATTTTGACACTGAGAGCTGTTTCCTGCTCGAAATCTTGACAGAAAGTCAGTATCATACCTCCGCAAAAAGTTAATCTCGGCGGCTACGTTAACAAACAAAATTGCCGCATCTGGGGATCGGAAAACCTGCACGTAATTGTCGAGAAGCCAATGCATCCACAGAGGGTGACAGTTTGGTGTGGATTGTGCAATGTGGCATCATTGAACAATTTTTCTTCGAAAATAAGGCTGGGAACACTGAAATCGAAGACATGGATTTGGACGACCTCTGGTTCATTTAAGGCACCAAGTCACAAAGAACAGTAACTGAAATAGAACAGAAAGCTCTTTTTTTACTTTGTTGAGATAGATGTTCAATAAAAGACGCCTATATGGTGGATTTACATCACCCTTATTCTACGTGGCGTTTATATTAAACGACAGCCTGTCGTTTTTTGAGTCGAGTCGCTTTAGTGTCGTTTTAATATCGGTATTCTATTCCTTGAACGCCTCCTCTCTCATTTATTTTACATTCCACATGAGTTCCACAGCAACAACTGATAGTTGAGAAGTAGGTATTTATGGCAGCAAAACGGGGATTTTTTTTTTTGGTAAATTGGTTAACACACGGAATTTAAATCCAAACAAAACCAAACGAAAAAAGTGTTGAACAGTCCTAATGGTCGCCATATTACAACAGTTTAAATCAAGAAGAGGAGGTTAATAAGGTGTTCGTCTTCTATACTGTTGTAGGTATTTATGTTTTGTATTTTAAAGTGCCAGTCATTTTAAAACTGGCTTCGATATTGCGTTTTCTTGCGGTGATTTTAATTTGGGTTTTGCCCAACCAACCCTTAGTAAAATCCTAACAGAAATGTCTACCATTATCGAAGAATATGCCCAAAATGGATAAACATGCATTACACGGCAGAAAAAAGGAATTGTGCAAAAATGATATTTTACCAAAAGGCTGGAATTTCATTTCATCGGGGTTTGTTATTTTCATTGGTCTTACAGATCATTAGCCTTGACTGTAGCAAGCGGATCTCTCTCTCTGAAGTCATGCAAAATTGCGTGGCGTGGTAATGTAAATCCAGCAATAGACTTGTTTACGTTCTGTCGCCATACGGCAATTTTCTGTCATTGTTGATGAAACAACTAGGTTTTCGAAATACCTAGTGGTATTAGTCCCAGGATAATGTGGTGGTTAAATCAAGTCCATAATCTTTTCTCTACCCATATGGGGATTGATGATGATTTAGAGTCGATGGAGTAGAATCGAGAGTTATGGAGCAATCTACATCCGCGACCCACTTAATGGATAAGCGGGTCATCGAAAATGAATGAATGAATTAATGATTCTTTAAAGTATGCAAGAGTGGAAGATGAAAGTACCTAAACCGCCTTCCAATTTGCAACTTCGTTTCTTTATTTTTTTCAAGTTCAATCACTGTTGTAGGTAATACCTATTATTAATGCAATAACAAAGGAGATTTTGCAATTCTGTAATCTCTCGTAAATTTCATGTCTTTTCACATACTTTCAACTTCTTGAATATTTTTATCTGACAATTTTTACTCCTGTCTGTATATTCTTTGGAAAGTTATATAATTTTGTGTAATATTGCCAACGAGTAGGTAAACATTTAACGCTTGCTTATACGGCTATAAGCCTATAAACTCGTAGTCGTACAGTTACAAACAAGTTTTCAATTTTATCGTTTCATCAACCCCGATAGGTGTTAATAGATCTCATTTATTTCATATTAGCGGCGTTTGCCGCTTGCGGCTAAGATTGCAAACAGAAAAAAAAAACGCAATGAAACACTGAAATAGGTAGTGATTCAAAAGTATCACGCAACACTGCAGTTGCGGTGTTGTAAAGTTGTAAGAAGCAAGATACAAACAAGCGATTTCGACCAAGTTTTGTTTTATTTTCTGATTGATTCGGTATCTGGCGATGATGGCACTGCGCTGCGGCTTTTTTATCGTTGCCCGGGTGTTTTCCCGTACATGGATGGCATATCAATTGATTTTATTAGCATTTTTGGTCGGAGGAGGCTTATATTTGTTTTTACGATTGCATGACATGAAACATAACATTTTTGATGGTATATATTCAGCCTGAGTAATTTTGATTTCATTGCTATTTACGCTTTAGCTATAGTGGGCGGCATCAAAGGTGGCATGCAGAGTGCATTGAGGGGAAATCGTTGAAATAAGGTCTTGCGAGTATTTGGTTAGTAAGGCAAGTCTTACGCGCAATTGGGTTGGTTTTTTTCCCGGTTTAATAAAAGGATGTCAAATTGACCTACTATTCAGCGTCACGCCCTTGCAGTTAGACAATGGAAAATCATAAATTATAACCACCGTGCACAGCTGCAACATTATCCTAGCACAGAAACAGGAAAATCAAAATTATTATACCCATATACAATTTCCTGCAATCCACGCATTTGGCAAAGCGTGATTCATTGCACACTACCCTAGTTTGTCTCAGCCCAGTTAAGCCGATGGCACACACAGTTTCCACGGTCTTCGGGTTACAAACACAAAATAAAAAAAAAAATGCAACAACATTTCGCATATATAGATATTGTCAACAACACCAGACGGCCAGAAAACAAGACACAAGACCGGCTTAGCAAACTAGAGTTCCACCGCCACCCGTCGGTTATGCAATTTGAATTTGTTGTCAAACGATCGGCTATTTTCTTCCTGTTGATCTATCCGAATGGAGCATATCGACGTGCAAAATATGACAGAAAGAGTAAGTGGTAATAGACCTTAGGAGATAACAAACCGCAACAGGCAATTGAAATCGGATAATGGAAACAAAAGTATTTTTTGAAAAGCTCTGGTTTTTAGGTCAAATTGCTAACAATGTGCACATATAATAGAGAAAATAAATTCACCAAGATGAAGAGATTTTTTTCTCATCTATTTTTTGTAACAATAAAATTTCAATTAGATTTGAAGAGTGTTACAGGTGATTGAATAAATACGTTGTCCAATAAATTGATGACTATCAAACGGATGCGTGAGAATGTTTCGATTAGCTGATTTTCTTCTTTATTCGATTGTATACTGAACTTCATAATTATGTTTGATTGTAGTAAAAATGTCTTACAACTTGATGTGTAATGTTGGCAGCAATGTGTCGAAATGAATGCGAGCTAGAACTTAAAAACCCTGTTTGTAACTTTGACGGACTTTCAGTTTTAAAAGACACTTTAAATCATAGAATGTCTACTCTTCATTTGTTATAGTTATATTGACACACATAAAGGGTGGGCCATCTAGTGGTTTCTTTTTAAATCAATCAAAAGGTTATTTTGACACTGACAGCTGTTTCCCGCTGAAAATCTTGAGAGAAAGTAGGTATCATACCTCCGCGGAACAAAATGAGTCGCTTTACGATCGAACAACGTATTGAAAATTTATTTCCAAAGTGAGTGTTGTGTAGCCCAAACAGTGTGTTTTTTGAAAAGAAGTTTTGGCCGAAATGAAGCAACCAACGCGCCTGTCATCCATCTTAACAGCTCAACATTTGACGCACTAGTCTGAGGAGAATTCTGCACAAAGATTTCGGATTAGTATTCGCTTACAAGGTCCAATTGACTCAGCAAGGCACACGACCATTCACTTTGTTATCACTCGGAAAACCCGCACGTTTGGTGCGGATTGTGGTGGCATCATGGAACCAATTTTCTCCAAAAATGAGGCTGAGAACAACTGCCCCTATTGTGTTCGACAACTGCAACTAGAGTTGAGTTGTGTCTTGGTTGTAATTCAAAATTCGGTACATATTGCCCGCGTTCCATTTACCGCTAGATGACTAGCGGCATGTCAAACCCCATATAAAAAAAAACTGACATTTCACAATATGTGCTAGAGCTCTAGCGCAAATGAGCACTAGTCATCTAGCGGTCAATGGAACGCGGCCATTGTCATACACAACCTTTGATAGAAAAGTTGTCTGTCAAGACAAAGCAAAGATGGCGGTGGTTGTCTATGAGTTGTTGGTTAGTTCGGTTGTGTGAAAGTTGAGTTGAATTGAAGACAACTCAACTAAGTTGAGCAAACTGTGAGCTACAGCCCGAAACCATCAACAAGGTCTTGGAAAATTGGAGTGACAGAATGCGCTACTGCGAAGCCAGCCGAAGCAGCCATTTGATCGACGTTGGGTTCCATAATTAATGGGAATGTTTGCTCTTACTAAGTAAGCCATAAGGCATGGGAAAAAGTTTAATATTCATGTATTTGGCCCACCCTTTAGATGCAATTTAATTTATGCCAGAGTTGAGACCCGCTTCGATAGGAATGCTGATTCTTTGCTATATTTTTAAATCTAAAACACAATTCCTATTCAGAACAATTTACAATTTAACCGATTTACGTCTTCTATTTACTTACAGCCTATAAAAAATGAAACGAAGAAAACTAGCCTCCCCTGGATGGGCTCTGCACGCCTCACTCGGCCTCGTCACGTTCACATTCCTCATCCTAGTCACAATTAACACGCAGCGGATAGAAAGTGCCATAGTTCCGCCACCATGGAGCGACCCACAGAAAAATCCCTGCGCTACAATGCCTGGCGGTTGGCAGCTCCTCTATTGGCCGCCATTGAAAAAATGTTTTAAAATTTTTCAAATTGGTTACCCCTGCCCTGAGACCATGGAACTAAGTCCGGTGGCCAATTCAAAGTACACTTCGAAAAATGGTGCAGCAGCTGAGTGTCGTTGTCCGCCAGGAACTGCTTTAAGTGCAGAAACAAACAAATGCCATTCGGTATTCGAGAGGGGACCATGTCAAGCGGGCCATTTCTTCAGTCCAATGCCAGAGGCAACGGCTCAAAAGAGGTAAAATCTGACACAAGTGATCAGTGATCATTTTTGCTTATTGGATTCTTTTCAGAATAGGAAATCGCTGGGGAATGTGCAAGCAGCCGAATCAGTGTCCCGCAGGAATGCTATTTTGGCCAAAAGATGGAAAATGCTATTCGATGTACACAAAGGGGCCGTGCTCTAAGGGAAAGCTGCTGATTGTGGACGAACATGGTCTGGCTCAATGTAGGGTGAGTTCGATGGACGCTTTACGGAATACATCTGATTCTGATTGTTTTTAGTGCGAAAGTTTGGGCGAACTGGGGGAATATTTCTACGACACCGAGGAAACCTGCCATGAGCACTTTACAAAAGGACCGTGTCCGACTCCAGGTCATTTATTTCTTCCTGGCGGAAGATGTGATTGCATGCCAAATCTACCTCATTACTATCAAGACAACGGAATGTGCTTTGAATTGGGTAATTAGCCAAGTGGGGGTCTACATGCATGTTTTAATTTTTTTTACATTTAACAGGCTCGCCTGGTCCCTGTCCGCCGGGACACATCTTCATTGTTCCCGACAACACGACCGGCGAAATGAAACGCGCAAAATGTCAATGCAAGGAGGGCTACGTTCTTTGGAATGACGGCATCTGCTACCGCCTCTACACACGCGGACCATGCGCTCCGAACGAATTTCTTTTTAATCAAACGTCGTGTGTACGAAATTTTTGTGGCAAAAATCGTCTCTACTTCCCCGATGAGAAGTCATGTTATCGGATTGGATCCCAAGGTCCGTGCGAACTGCATCAGGTTGTGGTCTTTGATTTTACAGCCAGACCCTCAATAGATGGCGTGTCATACAACGGAATGTGTGGTTGCTCTGGTGTTATATTGAATTTAGACCAACAGTGTACTCACTCGAACACTGATCCAGAGGCAAACACATGCGAATCGTCACCAGGCATGGTAGAGATCGATGGAAATTGCTATAAACTGTATAGCCGGGGTCCATGCGGACCGGGACAATGGTTGGAACCCATTAAAAGTTCATCACCATCGATTTATTCTGAAGAATATTTCGTCATACCAATGACGAGTAAAGCGAAATGTGTCTGCCGGCCGGGCTATACAAACTACGAGACGCTGGAAAAGGGTGTAATTGGATGTAATGCGCCTACAGTTGGACTGGCGAGGTATTTAAACCGACAAAAGTATCAATTTCGACCGATATCGATTATGACAGCGCCAGAGGCGTAGTTAGTGATTGTTTTAGAAATTTTATTGGGTCTTGTCTTGTTGTCTTGTTTTTTTTTTTGTTTGGTAAAAAATTATCAGAAACGGATACCTCCACTTCCAAAGACTGATTTTTGTTTAGTGTCTCGTATGTGTAGTTTTAGAATAAGAACTTTGGCCTTTATGTGAGTATAAGTATAAGCATGCGACAAAGTAGATAGTAATTTTTCGGATTGTTGTAAGATTAATTTTAGATAAATTATTTAGTACCATTGATAAAAATGTAAAGACACTAAATTTAAATTCTTTTCTAACCTGCACTGTAATTGAGATTTTAAAATATTTTCGACTAATTGAGAGGGAAATTGTGTTAGGCAAAGGGTTAAGCGTAGATTATACGAACATTTGTCTTGCCTTTCTTAGTTTAAGACTTCAACTTTTATTTAATTTAAGCTGAATTATGTTAGTCAGTGCTTATGAAGTATCTTCGGAGATTCATCCGGAGAATTCCACGCGTATTAATACTCAAAAAATCAGGCCGAACATACGTTAGAACTTACTTTTAATTAGGCAAATTAGTTAAGGCAAAAGGGTCTTCCGGGTTATGCGTAAAAAAATTTGTAGAAAAAAATGTTCCTAAATTTAGCGAAACAGAGTTCAACTCCTTTTTTCTACAAAAATTATGAAAAAATAGGCCTAGCTTCTCGCAACCATTCGTTTGTGTGAGTTTTTATTTGAGATGAATGGAGGGGACCTACAATTTTATGCTGAGTCCGAACGGCTGAATTGAAAAGCTTTTTCAGGACAGTCATACTCTCGGATGTTTGTCAGACGTTAAGATGTAATTTGTATTTTTCCGGGGATCGAACCTGGGATCCCTCGCACAGTAGTCCAGTACGATAACCACTGCGCTACAGCGCCCACATCTCTGTGAGGTATATAGTTCAATTTCAGGAGCTCTCCACGTAACTTTAATAATCTTGCTATTTCGTCAGTGGCGTACTCATCAAAAAAGTAGTTTTTTTCCTGCAGGTTATGGCACAATTGGCTATATATTCACCAATTCCTCTCTGATCTTTTCGTCCACCTGAGATATAATTTGGTAGAACTGTGGCTTCCAACTGGTTCATGAATCCTCCAGACATAGTTCTACACCAAAACCACTAGCCAGTTCCATACAATTTTTGTGCCATCCAATTTTCCTTTGAAAATGATACGCCATTGCTTTTTTTCGTAATCGATAATCAGGCATGTTGCGCACTTTGAGAATCCACATGTCGCTTGAGGGTTTTTTTTTTAAAGAGTGGCGATAAGACTGTTTCCAACACCAGGATGTACATAATTCGGCGTTGTCGATGGTAGGTGAAATATTCTATTTAGATAATAGCTTTTCCACTGTATCATACCTCTTGCCACAAAAAATGTATGCTACATAGCCCAGCAGCTGGACGGACCTGTTTAAGATAGTGCCGTCTGTGTTGACACTTGCCCTGCGCACTATCTGCTCAAGTACGAGATTGAAGAAGTCGCATTCACCGAAATCCGGTGCATGTTTGAAATAGTTCGGAGGAACTACTCCACGTAGCAGCGCGTTTTCCAGCGTCACGCGACACAGCTGAATCAGTTTTGCAGGAATTCCGAATTCGGTCATCGCCATATAGGGCTCCTGACGATGTATGCTGTCATACGCGGCTTTGAAGTCGATAAAGAGATGGTGAGTTTCGACTTGAACTTCGTTGGTCTTTTAAAGGATTTGCCTGTGTGAAAATTTGGTCTATTGTCGATCTGCCGGGCCGGAAGTCATACTGGTATGTGCCGATTAAACCACCAGAGCCTGCAGCCTTGTTGTTCTTAAGCTTTTTTATAGCCAACTTCTTCTATACTAGGTGGTGGAACTAGTTCTTTATTAACTGGACGTGGGTTCTCTTCTTACCCTATCACTCTGTACATGATGTCCATTAAGCAGCTCCTGGAAATGCCGCTTAAACACATCTACTATTCACTGTGCTTCGGTGACTAGATTTCCTTCGCTGTCTCGAAGAGCCTGTGTTCCGGTTTTGTAGTTTTCCTCCCTTCTTCTGGCTCGATACTCTTCTCTCGTTGCCCTTGTTTTGCGCTGCAGAGCTTTCTTGTGTGCATCTTCGGTCACCTTTTTCCGGTACACGCATTCATCATCTTACCACGGGCTCTTTATCTGGGGTGCTGGTACCCTACAGTGGTTTCGGCTGCTTCCTTGATGATGTCGCGATACTGGCACCACTGATTGTTGGCGTCTGTGGTAGGGGAGTGCACAGAGGAGAGTTTTATACTCAGGCGACCAACGTCGAATTTCTTCTTCTAGGTGGTTCGCAGCTTCTTCTCGTTGGAGAATCGAGCTCTGAATTTAGCCGCGACAAGAAAATCGTCAGAGTCAACGTTTGCCTCTTGGAATGTGTGCACGTCGAGAATGTTGGATGCGTGCCTCGCATCGATTAGCACTCCACTTCCACTATACTATTTAGGACAAAAACATGGTCAACAGTGGAATATCCCCTCCGGAAGCCTGCTGGATATTCCTTTATTGTTTTAGTAGATTATTGCTGTCTATCCATGAAGTCAGTCGAAATTGCAAAATTGAAGTAAATGTAAGTATGTAAATGTAAAAGAAACGAAAATCCCCAGTAGTTCGCTGGGTCAGTCGTACAACCTTTTTTATGGATATGGGGAAGATAAGGGCTTCCTTAAATCACAGTTGACCTAGCGTCAATAGATGCCACCATGCTCACAATAATTTCTTAAACAAAATACACACCTACGTAGATAGTTACAAAAAGTATCTACCCGATCGCATGTATTCGTTTTCCTCTACAACTTTATTTGTATTCTTAATTTGCACGATCAATAGTTTTAAGTTTTATAGAGTATCTATACTTACCCCGAGTTGAACCTGCTGAAAACGTAAAAATATTTTTTTTGTCAAATCACAATTCTTATAGGTGGATCTTACAATTTCTCGGATAAGCATAAGCATAAGGAAAAATCGAATCCATAGACCCGATTGATACCAGTTAAGAGAGTTCTTAGTTGTAAGGTATATTTAAATTTATATTTAAGTCTATTATGTTTATGTGTGCCATGTGAGGAGAAAAATAAATGAAAGCAAATGAAAAAAAATAGTACTTACTCGAGTTTTCTTTCCAATTCCTTGACTTGCCGTTCCAAATCGTTGCGTTTATCTTTCGTGGCCTTCAAATCAAACTCCAATTGATAGACCTTCTCCGTCTTAGCATCTAGCTCAGCCTAAATGTTTAAAATATTTTTTAAAAGCTTCTCTTAAAACAAAAACATTTTCTCAGCATACCACAATCTTGTCCTTTTCGTTCTCCATTTTTACATACGTTGATTTCAGCGAAGCAATTTCACTCTTTAGAGCCGAGATTTCATTGCGAGACGAGTCCCGATGGGTGCCATAACTATTTAGTTGACTTTCTGCCGATTCTAGTTGCGTTTCGGCTGCAGCCAACTTGTTTTGGTACTCGGAAAGTGCGCGTTCAGTTTGATCTTGAAGCAATCTGCAAAGCATTTAAAATTATGTTTATTTATAAGCATCATTTGAGACATTCTAATCTTACTTGAGTTGGCTCTGGCTGGCTCTTAGCTTGCAATTTTCTTCCTGTAGTTCAAATAGCTTCCTCTTGAGGCCGTCAATTTCCTCCTTCAGCAATACTATCTGTGTCTGCGATGGAAGTCGCACTGAATTTAGTTCTCGATTGTTGCTTTCTAATGTGCTTATTCTAGTGGTTAGTTCATTGATCTTGTCCTGATATTTTTGACTACTCTCCATTTGGAGTAGTGTGGCACTTTGTAGCTTCTCTCGAATCGTATCACGTTCATTGCGCATACGTTCTAGTTCAACTTTAACAATGTCTTTTTCACGTTCAGCGCGGATTATAATCGCTTGAACACAGTCACTGTTGGAGGATTTATCGGAACGAGCACTCGGTTGTTGTTGTCGGGCGCATAGCTCGGAACGAAGTAAACGTAGTTCGTCGTCTTTTGATCTTATTTGCGACTGAAGGAATTCTATTTCCTGTAAAGGGGAATTTTTTATTGTTCGGTCTACCAAGTGGAGGGAATGAGGAAGATTCGAGCAGGCAGTAGTGCACTTTATGTTTAAGTACATTGCACTGCCATTATCAGGAAGGATATTATCTACTAGAACTATATGATTATAATTGTAGATGATTGTAGACTAACCTTTTCAGATCCAACTTTATTAATCATCCTTAGATACTCCTTTTGAAAGAAATCTCTTTCAGATTTCAGACGTATGCGTTCCTCATCGATAAATTTATCATCTTTGTAGCACTTGTTGACATTTTCTAAAGAATTCCAAATAAAGTCACTTCAGTTAAATTATTTACGTAGTCGCCACTAACCCTTCTGACATGAATTCAGCTTTGACTTCAGTTTCTGATTCTTTTTCATTAGTTTGTCATTTTCAGACGCTAACTCGGATTCTATAAATTTCGAAAAATAAGCAAAATGATAAGCTCTTGCATAAGCCTTGTCAATCTTACCCCTTTGAGTCAGTTCATTCAATCGTTCGTTGATTCTTCGCTTGTCTTCGGCAGATGATTTTGAAGAACCCTGTGCGCTTTCCTTGCTTTCGGGTTTGCTTCTTAGCCTTCGTAGTTCAGCCCTCAAATCATCGATTTCTTTTTCACGTTCGGCGATTTCGACATTGGCTTGACTTTCAACAGCTAATGCAGCTTCTTTCAACTCGTCCAGCTCGCGTTGCAGTTTTTTATTCTTACCTTCCAAGTCCATTGCTCTCTGCATGGCTTCGTGCATTTTATCTTGATACTCACGTATTTTACAGAGACTTTCCGACTTTTCTCTCTGCAATAGTTCAACATCTTCGGAGAGCGTCCCAATATCTTTGTAACAACAATCTTTTGCTAAGGCGGCCGGTGGACGACCACCAGTGAGAAGTTCATTTAAGCGACGAATTTCTCTGTCTCGTGACTCTACCTGAAAGCAGATACTAATTTGTCTTTAAAATGTGCAAAAGATGTAGCATCATGAAACATAAAACTCCAACTAAATTATACATTTTCTAGCCACTACATTTATTCATGCTCAAAACAAAGGTAGGTATAAGATCTGAGTGGGAAAGTGAAGACTTCTTATGATGAGTTAGTAAAATTAGAAAGGCCCTTTGTAGTAAGCTTCTTAAGAAACACCCAACTCACTTTTCTTTTGTAAAAGACCACCTGATCCGTTAAATCTTTGATGTTGTTTTCGAGTTTTTCAATTTCAGCATGTGAATTTCCAGATCCAGCTGAAGATTGCTTATAATAGCCAGCATTACATTTTGTGCACTTTATAGGATTGTTCTCGCACAGTACGTTTGGAATGAATTCCCCCGATCGGACAGTGCTAACAAAGGGTTTTTTACCTACAAAATAGTTATACATTTACTTTTATGCAGTAAAACTAAAGTGATAGGATCTTACTCATGTTGACACCGTCCTTTTTTGGTTTAATGCCTTTAGAATCGATACCTTTTGAAATGAATGCTTTAATTTGACCTTGCAGTTGCTGGCAGTGTTCATCGAGGTAGTTTTTATCTGACTCTAGGTTTCTTATTCGCTGACTAAACTCTAGATAGGAAACAATTGAGAACAAGAAAAGCACAACGAATAAAATGTCTTACCGCAAATCCTTTCTTCATAGTCTTCCTTTTGTTTTATCAATTCTAAATGCAATTGATTACATTCTGCCAGCAAGCGAGAATTATCACATTTGTAAGGTTCGACACCGAGTTCCCAGCATGATTTCTCCTACCATATTTGTACAAGAAAAATATTGATTATAAGGCACAAATAGATTGGATTTGTTATGGTATCGTCTAGGTGTCTCTAGAAACACATTTAAATAACAAAACACTTCACCTCAAGCAGAGTGCTAATTTTCAATTTGGAATCGCGCAAACTCTCGGTGGTCTTAACAAGGTCTTCGAAAAGGACTCCAACAAGTGAAATTGCTGCCAGCGGAAGTGGTTGTGTATATCCAAGGACATCAAGTTTTTGCCGAAGATTATTGAATACACAATCGGTACTCATTTTGGTATGGATTTTCTTGAATTTGGGCAAAGAAAATACAAATCAAATTTGGTGTTTGAATTTCTAACCAGAGTATATCCATTATAATGAGTAGGGACACTCTCGACAATTTCCTTATCAGCAAGTATTACTGTGTCACACAGACATGAGAAATAGACGGATATATAAAGTGGGTAGTGAGAGGGAGAGAAAAGAGGAGGAATATTTTTTCGGAAAATGGCACAGGGTGCTCCGTTAAAAAAAGGGAAATTTTTAACTTGTCATACATTTTTATTAAATACAAAATTATAATTACATGTGTGTTACGCTAAGATATTTATACTTGTTGTTGTTTTTTTTGATTATTCTATTACATTTTTTGATAAAGTCATGCTCTCAAACACGTGCCTACATATAATTTTATAAGAAATTATTTGTTTTGATTTTTACAGCCAGTAATCAATCACATTTATTTTTTAATATGTAGGTAATACATTTTCATTTCAAGATTATTTTTTTTTATTCTGCTATAAACTTTCTAATGCATCTAAAAATTCTTTAGGCGAACGTGTTAAATGCGCACTTTCATCTTCCTTAAAAATCTGTAAATATGGAGGAAACACTATGTTGTTGACTTAGTTGCAACTCACAATTGCGTTTTTGACGTTTTTTTTAATATAGCATACAAAAAATGGCGTATTTTCTTGGGAAGTGAGTATAACAAAAACAAAAGTGAGTATAATAATTTTGTATGTAAAACCAAAAGTGAGTACCTATAACAAATCCAAAAGTGAGTATAAAACTTTTGTATGTAAAAGTAAAAATGAGCTAGCTATAGATTCTCAAAAAAATACGCCTATAATAAAACGCATTTTCACTACCGAAATCAACAGTTTTATAGTCAGATTCAGTTTTGAAAGCGTTTATTTCAACGCCGTAAAGCTCTAAATTTTCAGTTGGCTATTTTCTCCATGTAGCTACTTTGCTGAAAAAGATCTTTTAAATTCACAAATAAATTGAAATGAAGTCAGCAACTTATTATTTCTTCCTCGGTTGCTTTAAAATGGCAATTAAGTCAATTGAAATACCAATAAGACTATTTATATTCTGTTGCCATCCTTTTAGTTATATCAGGCGTATTTTTTTGAAAATCTATAGCTAGCTCACTTTTACTTTTACATGCAAACCTTGTATACTCACTTTTGGTTTTGTTATACTCACTTCCCAAAAAAATACGCCTATTGGAAGACTTATCGAAAAAGGCAATAGGTACTTAAAAAATGCATTTCATAAGAAATTGATTTGCTCTTCATTTTCCAAAAATGGTCTTCTGAATTTGTTGGGGTCTTTAAATTTATATGAATTAAAGATTAATATAACTTAGGACACAATTTCGACCACAAGCAATGCTATTCATTTTAAAACCAAAAGGCGTATATATGTAAAATACATGTGTTCTAGCAAAACAAAAGCAAAATAAACAGCGCGTAAAAAGATTTTAATGAAAAATTACACCTCCAAAAAAGGAGTCAGAAAAGGGATAGTTTCAGGAGTTATCACTAAAAAACCAATAAAGTTAAACTTAATGCCCTCCATTATCGGCACATAAAAATGTTTTACACCTGCATTTACTTTTTGTTCCCGACCGCGCAGGCTAAACACTTCAAAATATGTTTTCCCATTTTTTATTTAATCCAAAAACAATTGCACTGTAGTTTGTTCGCACCGAAAACTATCACGGGTCACCCTGTATTGTGTTTATTTCACTTCTTTCGCACAACTGATAAGCATTCGAGTTTACCGCCTTTAAAAATGCATTATAAAAAAACCTACCCCATTGTCACTGCAGAACCAGTGTGACCAGTTATTATAAAAACTAGCAATTATGGAATGAAATCATTTGTATTGCTACTGCGCCCAATATCGAATTGCATTATTTTTAGCGAAGTCAGAACAGAGAAGAAACATTTATTTTCATATTTTAGATTGAAATATTAATGGTAAGAGTTCAGAATTAGTTGTAATTCCTGAAAAACATAATCATAAAAACGAAGCATGAAACCATTTTCCAAAAAGCAAAGCAGGTCACACTGCATAAAGTGAATAGGTACACACATCGAAATCCGAGTTTACCGCCTTTAAAAATGCATTATGAAAAAACCCACAATCGTTCGTCATACACAGCAAACCGTATGTATTGGTACAGGTAAAATGTGTTGTTTACCCTTTTCTTCTCAGGCATTCGTCGTATTCAGGTAAAAAGTATTCTTTCGACCTGCTTCCACTTATTGCACGATTTTTTCTGCGTTTTGCTTTGTGGTAGTATGAAATGCATATGTAGAGAGAGTGTCCCTACTCATTAATGGATATACTCTGTTTCTAACCACTTCTCGTTCTTTTGGAAGAGCAAAATGTCAAAAAGTAGCGAATAGTAGCGAGACTCGATTATACGAACTGTGTTCAGTGGTGCCAAACTGTATGGTAATATTATGATACTATTGCTAGAAATTTCAAGCCATCAGGGATCTTTTGTCACTATTTCTACGAACTTTGTAACGTTTTAGATTAAATTAGTAGTATGATCAAAGGTCTAGCCACAAATATTGCAATAAGAAGCAATAAGGCTAAGATTTTATTTTAATCTTTATTATTTTATTTTTATTTATTTTATTCCGCATTATGTCACTCTATAAATCCGTTTATAAACTGGCCATAAATTTTGTTAGTCACATTTAATCATCTGCACAATACAGATAGAGTCCATGGGGTTCAAAGACTTCACACGTCTTAATATTAATTTCATCTATGCACCTCTGTGGTAGTTCATTTTTATAGCCACCAACTTTGCCGTTACGCATGAATTTGAATGCCATCTCTTCTTTGTATTCCAACTCTGATGATTCATACAGGAACTTCACTAGTGATTGGTTGTTGCTCATAGGATTAGCTGTTAAAAGGAAGAGTTTCAAGAGCTATTTGCACTCTTATTTATACATAATACACCTACCCTTCATTCTATCAAATGACAAGTGATCGATTAGTTCAGAAATTTGCTTTTCATTATATCTTTTTTCGAGAAATATACATGTTCTATCTATTATGGATTTCAAATTTGTACTCATATCCTCATAGGTAAAGAAGAGAACATTTTCCACCTCTCGAATCATCCAAAATTCCAGCACATGATTCCAATACGAACCATACGATATTTGGCCAGTTACAAAGGCTTCGGTAAATTCCTCTACGGTTCCGCTAAAGCCATGTATACCATGAAAATGATGAAAGAATGAAACAGCAGCGTCTTTCGGGTTTCTGGTCACATAAATAACCTAAATCAAACGATTGGGTATCTTTTTCCGGATAGTGAAGAAATTATGACCTACCTTACACTTCTTTTGCCAAATATCCCTTGGCAGGAGACCAATAGGCAAGTGTGACTTTATAACCCTGGGAGACTTTTGGTCTTCGATTGCTTTAAAGCCATCCCATGACTCTAAAATTGCCATCCCATTAAACCTGTAATTGAAATAGCAAACTCAAGACCAACATTACACGATTTACTTACTCGAAAAATATGCTTCTTTCAGTGATATCCACTGAATTGGCTTTTACGAAATCCATATCATTCATTAGCATCCAAGTCATTTCTTGTGTCCATGTGGTACCACATTTAGGGTACGTAATGATCCAAACGTCATCTTTGCGAACTTTAAAGTTCGCAAAGTCCTCTGCACGGTTGGTATACAGCTCGGGCATACAGGTAGAATTCAATTTCCAATTTTTGGGAAGCTTCACAGGGATATTGTCCAACGCGGTAATATTTACATACTTCGTTATTTTTTTGAATTGATCAACGACTGGATTTTGAAGTTTCTCGTAATGAAACATTTGAACGAATATCTAGTCGATAGACTGTAGCTCTTAAGTGCATTTAACTACTGAATGAGTAAAGACAAATAAACGAAGGCCCCAGATATGAGTTTATATATCGAACTGGCATTACGAAACAGATCTGCGGCTCAATGCATTTTTTTATTTGCTTTGAAAATACCATTTGGCACATTGCATTACGAGCTTATTGTTACCGCTATTGTTTACATTACCTATACAGTGTCTAATAATAATTTTTGAACTAAGCTTAAGTTAGTTGTAGGACACAATAGATAATTTTATGTGGAAAAAAAGTCGCTAAAGTGAGATCGTAAAACTCAACCAAAAATTATTAGTACCGCGCATAGTGTACATTCATTATTAATATTACTATTATCATAATATCATCACGAACTTAATAGTACACTAACATCAGCTGCTAAGCCTTGTGGCTAATTATAACGTGATTTAGGTAATTATTAGTTTAGGTCGCGTGTTAATTGTGCTAAATAATTATCCTCGGATCATTTTCTGACAATATCATGGTAGAAAACTAATTTTTTAGTTGTCAAAAAATGATCCTGCTCCGGGAGTTAATTTTTTTGTCATTTTCTTTTGCTTGAGTTTTGCTAGAATGTTGAAAAGGAAATAAAATACTGAAATTCAATTAACTAATAGCGTGAAATTAGAAACATCTCTGTTTTAAAATTGAAGGTTGTTGAACTTCTCTTTTCAACACTCAGGTATAAGTCGGATAATTATTTAGCGTATTTAGGAGTCTAGCGAGCGTCTCTCCATCTCGGTAAATAGGGCTGTTCCTTTACTTTTGTAGTAAAAATAGAAAAGACTGTCAAAATGGCTGTGATGTGGGGATAGATTCTCTCTAAAAAAAAACCTACGAAAACGTTAGGAAACGCTTTTGTAGTAGGTAGTTATGAAAAATGGCAGATGTATTTTTTTTCCATAAATTCCGTATGAGAATCGAAGAATGCTGAAGAGTTTGGTTTATACTTACTGATTGAACCTGTACTGAATTACAGCCATTCGAGAAGAGAAAAAATCTGCATTATTTTACCGCCTTCTGATGCCATTTATATACCAACTTGTTTCTCACATCCCCGGAAATCAAAACACAAATGCAAATAGTCGTTACATGCGGATGCCAAATTTATGACAAAAGGTAAATTTCAAATCAACTGTTAATCTTCAGGCGGCTGCAAGTAGGTCTGTTCCATTACCTTTGTAGTGAAAATGGAAAAGACTGTCAAAATGTCAATAGTGAGGATGAATTTCTGTCAAAGAGAAAAACTTACGAAAACGTTAGGGAACGCTTGTGTATAGTAACTATAAAAAATGACAGATGCATTTTGGTTTTCCATAAATTGCGTGTGAGTATGAATCCAAGTATGTGGAAGAGTTTTTTACTGACTGAACTACATGCATTCAAAAAGACGAAAAAGTTCATTATTTTCCTGCCTCCTGATAGCATTTTCATACCAATTTGTTTCTCATTCCGCAGGAATGCAAATGCAAATAGTCGCTACATGCATTTCAAATCATCTGTCCATTTTCATGCGACTGTCAGTTTTGCCAATTCTTACTCAAAACTCAAAGAAGTTTGTGAGTAAAAACTAGTAATATTCTCAGTTGAGGGTTAATATCTTGCTCTCTCGAAGACCCTCCCTTTTACGAATTTTTCGAGTTGAGGAACGACGTAAAAATGCGTAAACATTCGTAGAATTAAGTAAAAATGCGTAAGATTTAAAAGTAATGGTGGATTTACATTACCGGGCCACCCAATTTTGCATGACTTCAGAGAGAGAGATCCGTTTTTCCACAGTCAAGGTAAATGATGCGTAAGAGTGAGACCAGATCCTAACAGAACAGTTCAATTTAGGCCGCCATAAATTTTTTATTGAGATGTCTGCGGTCTCACTCTTACAGATCATTAGCCTTGACTGTAGCAAACGGATCTCTCTCTCTCTCTCTCTCTCTCTGAAGTCATGCAGAATTGCGTGGCGTGGTAATGTAAATCCACCATGAAGGAACAGACCTCTTTATTAATACGGAGTTAATCACCCCTATTCCCGTTGGCGTTTGTCATAAACGACTCGTATTTCACTTCATTTTTTAGTCGATTTTTGTAATATTTTTTAAACAAATGAATTAAAATATTGGTGAACACATAGAAAACAAAACAAAACTGTTAACAAAGGTTAAAACAAGATCTGCACAACGTTTTACAACGACACGAAACATGAGTCGTATACGACAAACGCCAACGGGAATAGGGGTGAATATCGGAAGAGTGATAGCTAGTTAGCAAGAAAACAGAGCTAACTGGGGAGGCGTATTAGTTGAGGCCCAGGTCTACACCCGGACTATATCGCCACCTAAGTAGGTATAGTAGTCCACCGTTTTCGTTTAAAAGTTAAAGAAAAGATCTAAAAATAATTTGAATACCCTTCACAGGAAGGTATATTCGCTTTGTAATTACATTTTTTGTAACACCAAGATGGATTCACCGGAGACCACATAAAGTATATTCTGAATCAGGATGAAATTTTAAATCGATTAAGCCATGTCCATGTCTGGCTGGGTCATATACACCGAATGAGCACGAATGTTTCGGCCCGGAAGGTCTTTAAATCCACAGCCGAGGAACCGGCACAGTACAGGAAAACCTTGACTCAGGTGGCGCACGCAAGTGGAAGGCGACATTAACCAACTTAGCGTGCGAAACTGGAGACAGCTGGCCTTAACCCATGCTAAATGGAGACGGTTGTCGGTTGAAGCCCAGGTCCACCCGGGACTGTAACGCCACCTAAGTAAGTAGGTAAGTCTGTCTGTGAAAAACACGATAGCATCCAAACAAATCGACCTATGCGAGTAAAATTTTGTAGGAGGACTTTTTTCACCGTCGTCAGGTTGGTATTGAAAATAAACTATCGGTCGAGTAGTTCTGGTACCTCCCACTTCCTATGTGTTGTGTTTCTCCTAACTCGCACGCCTAACATTTTGCATGACTTGTATATAGCTGAGCGTATTAAAGCATCAGCCAGGCCACACTTTTACTTGTTAAATTAACATTTTCGATAGGGTTTTGATGATTGACATACTATACATGCCATGGACGGCCATGGACCTGCCAAATGGACTGCTGGCAGCCAAATTTTCGTAGCTCTTTTGGTTCACGGCGGAGAGAAACGAAAACACTCAAATGTCATCGAGCAATTCGTGCGATTTTGTTTGAGTGCTGAGTGTGCCATCTGTTATGGAACGTTTGAAACAATTTGAATAAGTCGTTATTTTTGCGCACTTGCAATGTTTCCACAATGGATGCCACTGTGTTCTATATACAAAATAGCAATGGCGCGCAGAGGTTTCATACTTTCGCCGCACTGAACCAATGGCTAGTGCTTATGTTTGCTTCATTTTTCCTCTCAGTTTTGTATGAAACTGGAATTTCACTAGCAGTCCAGGTATAGTGATGTCAATGCTTTTGGAGATTGATAAAATGTTTGTGATCATACAGGAAATCTTTTATGGAGTTGTGTATCTTCTTTAAACAAATTGTTATCAATGCTGCAAAGTCCTACTAATGTAGGTAACTAATCAAACGATAATTGAACAGGGTCATTATTTTTATACATGTTACATGTGTCTTATTCGAGATGTGCAAACAAATTTTATCGTATCATATAGATAGACGGTGGGTTGAGCTAGAGAGAAGGCACGAAACTTTACTCCTTTGTTTATTCATATTGAAAAACACCTTACAATAAATAAAAAATCGCCAATAGACATTCAAACCATGCCAGGGCTATGGAAAGTACTAAAAGATTCCCAGTTGTATGTACCTGGGTCATCTGTGTAAATAAAATGACTAGCGGCACATCAAACCTCATTAAAAATAAAAATTTTATAAAATAATGACAAAAACTGTTGACATGCTCTCATATTTATTATTCTTACATCGACATTAATCAGTATAAAATAAAACAAAACAGATAAAACAATCTTTTTTTCTCTTTAGAAATAATTTTTTAGATTTTTGAAATTGTTGATAAAAATATTTGAAGTAACATAAAAAAAAGACGGGAAAACACCCACATATAGTTAAACTATTGCTAAACCCTATTCCCTATAATAATCAATACATGATCGGTCGCTGAGGCAGACACAAATTATAGTAAGATTTCTTATCCCAAAAGTCCACTCCCTTCCAGCCGCACCAACCTTTTGACTGAATTGTTTGCAAATCATCAGCGCCGGTGTAGTGTGGATCCAATATTAGAAATCTACTCTGTCCAGTCTTATCGTTATAATCGATACCGATGATGGTGTGCGCTAAGACGCCACCGCCAATCATTATGGGAGTTCCCTGAGACTCGAAATGCATTGCCAATTCCATGGCTATTGTTCCCAGTTCGCCGCCCGATGAACAGTGAATAATTTTCGAGTCGACATTCAGAAATCCCTGCAGGCACATTGACACTTCGGTGGATCCAATCCATTGCGATGAGCCTACAAACGATTGCGGTTTGTCTCCAATATGAACCAAATATTTCTGTATCTCCAGGTGGGTGGGTATTTCACGTTCAGTATATCCCTGCCACCTGAACCATGAACACAGTGTTTGCAGTGAACGATAGGCACAGCCCCAGCCCTTGTCTTGGACGCCCTGCTGGAGATAATGATAGTAACTGTAGTTGCCTTGGACGAGGTATTGTTGGCCATTTGGACGCAAGCCAATGTGTGTGTTTATAAGCGGATGCCCTGAAACTAGCTCATCGCGAAATACGAAGCAATTAGCTCGGCGAAAGTATGGCCGTGAACTAGGCAGTCCAAAATGATAGTGCAGCTTCTTCCTTTTCTGTTGCATGTTGGTTTCGTCTTCAGAGATTCCCTCGGGGTAGACGCAAGTCAAGAAATGGCCAAAGTCTGGCGGGAAAAAGTGATAACATTTTGGAATCACTTGCGATTGGCCTTCGTCTAGTCGGTCTGTTATGGCATACTCAAACAGACGCAGTGACCTGCATATGCTTTCGATCAGAATGTCATAGAATCGTGTTAGTTTTGTTTTCTTATATAGAATGGCCATTGCCTCCACTTTCAGAGGAATGACGATCTTCTTTTCATCGCGATTTAAACGCATGACTACCGCTTCGGGCAGTGGGGCTGTAGTTTCGCTTCGCTCTCGTGTTTTGTTCTTAAGTACATCGATAGTGATGATACCGAACTCCGCTGGTGGTGCTTCCTTCGCTCGCTTCTTACCCTTTTCATCTCCGCCAGCCGACTGTTGCGAAACTATCTCAACAATAGATGATATACTCGATTCCGCTGTAATATTTTGCGCAGCAGGACAATCACCACCTCCAGTGAGATAGACCTTTGTATTTCTCACATGAAATGCTGTACTACCACCGGCTACATTTTTTCTCAGCGTATGCATGTCTTTTTTCACAGCATCCACTGTTGTGTCAGTGTACAGCATTAGATTGCACTTTATGCGACTAAAGCAAAAATCTCTGTACAACTCCTCGGCTTCCATCACTTCGTATGGGATTTGTTCGAGTTTCTCGTGCATAAAGATTGAAGCCTTTAGACCAACTAACGTTCCCAAATCCAATTGCAGTAGAATCGGGTTGTCTGTAATGTCAACATCTTTGAGAATCTCGCTAATATGCGCCTCAGCGTCGGAACAATCGCCAAATTTCACCAATCCGCATAGATCCAGTTCGGCGGGGAATTTATATTGAATTTGTTTATAGTTGAGTTGACCAATTGTGGATTCCACGTTGAAACCTAGTAGAACGAGTGTACCCTCGCCATAGAGTACACCAAATAAACAACCACTGCATTGTTGCTTGATGCGTTCGAGTCGCTGGGAAGAGAATTTTTATCACTTTACCGAGTCTTTTTAGCGCAGAATGATGGAAAAGCACTTACCTTGAGTAGGAAACAGGAGATTTTCAGTTTGGGATGCATTTCGGAGAAGAGAAAATTGTTAGAAATTAATGCGTTGGCAAACGACAAATGGTTATAGGGACCGAGTTGTGGTCCTCTTTTTTTTTGGATGACGTTGTTTTGACAGCGTTGACGTTTTCTAGAGGTGCAACCAGCGTTACCAGATTATTATTTCGAGATTAATAATGAAATCTGAGCGAAAATAATTGTGATGCCAATACATTCGAATTAGGTAGTAAATTTATAGAGCTAATTTCGTGAAAAGCGGCAATAAGCGGCTTGTTTTTTTAAATGGCTTATTCACATCTTATTTGCATTAAAAAAGACGCTTATAATGAAATAAATGAAACTGATTATTAAATAAGCGACTTATTTTGCAACATTTTTTGTCAATTGTATTCATTCACCCCTATTCCCGTTGGCGTTTGTCGTAAACAACTCGTATTTGGTTTGGTTTTTTAGTTGCTGTTTTTACTTTTTTGAGACAAATGAATTAAAAGGAAATAAAACTGTCAACAAAAAACTGAACAACGTTTTACAACTACACGAAACATGAGTCGTATACGACAAACTCCAATGGGAATAGGGGTGAATATCCCGCCAGAGTAAGAGTAAAGTTAGGCCAAATTTCTTTACTGCAAATGCCACCGTGTAAATAGAGCATTTTTTGTCGCAAATTTCGGTGAGAGAACTTTTCCATTTGATGGATATCTGCATTTTCGGAAATTACTCCAATGGCAGATTGCTTTCGATTTCGGATTTATATTTTTGTATTTCTAACAGCGATAGCAGATTTTTGCGGATAAGAAATCAACTAATTTCTTGTCAAACTTTGGGAAAAATAGATCGAAAATTCGAAGTCAACATGGAAAAAGCTGGAAATATCAGTTCGAAGGCGGTTAAAATTGAGGTAGAGCTTTCAATACGATCCGCCGCTCATTGGGGAATAATCGGCCCTATCATGGTATCCGTTCCGAAAGAAAAATTCTCCGATTTTGTACGAATCGGAGAATTTTGCTTCATGGTATAATCGTTCCGATAAGCTGTTCGGAACATTTCTCCGACAATACGTAACGCACACCGGCAGTCTACGTTTCAGTGCGATGGGTTGCGTTTTTTGCACCTGGTTTTGACAGCCACACGTCAATATTTCTCCTATTGTCTCCGACATCTGTTCATCGCGGAAAGATTTTAGCGAACAAAATGCGTTGATGCACGTTCGGAAAACGGATACTTTGAACGTAAATTTAGTATCCGACTGGATTTGCGTTGCGGAGAAAAGTACTCTCCGAACGGATACAATGATAGGGCCGAATACCTTACAGGAAGGCCGATATGCTAAGGCCATGCAATCTGTTAAGAGAAATCAATTTCTTAGCGGGTTTCAAATCCAGCCCGAATTTATTTTGTCGCTAGATAAGTAATGCCACTTGTCCATCTAAGATTTGCACTCTTTGTTAGCATCCAGCTTCAATTTTTGCTTGCAAATAGCGATTGGTATCTCAGGCGAGTTCATCGGCTTTACAATTCCCTGGAATGTCTCTCTGTCCCGGCACACAAATTAGGTTGAACTGGCATTCGAGGGCTACTAGAGAAGTTATAGAAATCGAATCCAAGGATTTGATGGCTGCTTGGCTGTCTGAAAATATGCAGGTATTTTGAACGGATATCACATTTTTCTTGAACCAAGGTAAGACTTCGTTATCGCCATTATTTTCGCCTGCAATAAGCTACAAAAAGTTGGTAGACGGAAGGAGAGCTTAAGACCCAAATCTCAAAGTGCTGTCAGATTTGTTTAAGTCAAATATGACAGCGCGCGCTCTGCTTTCATGCTCGAATTCAGTTGGGGGAAGGAGAAATGCTTTACGCACCATAAGGAGGCCTGTTTGCGTTGACCATCCCCGTGTGTCCGGCTCTCTCCGCATGCTTTCAGGGCATACGGACTAAAACTCCTCCCAACCCTATGGTTTCTGACACACCAACCTGTGGCCGCTCTTCGCATTACTTCAAGTGGGCTGTAATCATACACCCTTTCGGGCTTACATCCCTTCCCCGTATTGTTCTTCTCTTTTCTTTCTTCTGAGAATATCTTCCACAAACTGGCAGATTTTTCCCCAATTCAAGTCGCTCGTCAGCATTTTGTCAACTATGTTTTCTAGGTTGAAGGCAAAAATGTTGCTTTCCAGCACATTGCGTTGGGCTTCCCACTTCCTGCCGGCAAAAAACGTGTGATGTCCGTCGTCTGTTGGAGAGTCGCCGTCCTGGCAGGCTGGGCTGTCCGTTTTGCCAATCTTATGGAGAAAGGCGATGAAATTTCGGTGCCCGGTGAGCAATTGGGTGACAAAGTAGTCGACCTCGCCGTGTTTCCGGTCGTTCCACTCAGCCACATTTCTTATCAGCCCCGCTGTCCACCTTCCTCTGCTTTCCGAGCTCCAGCGCTCTTGCCACTTCCGTATCGTTTGCTTCTGTGCTTGATCGATTGCCGCTTCTAATCCAATTTCCGCCTTGTTGTCGTGGACGTACTTCTTTTGTGGCACTAGGAAATCGATGGGAGTCACTCATGCGACTACAAGGACGGCTGGTTCTACGGCTGGTTAGCCACGTGTAGAGCTCCACGTCTTTGCACTGCCGCCATCTGCTTCCGGTACTTTTCTGAAACGGATTATGAACATAATCAGGCTCACCGGGAAAGCCGAGTGGGGTGCAGTTGGTTTAGAAAAAAAGGAACACTTTTATTGGCAATGGTAACTGAAGGAATCGTACGATTTGCTGACTAAAAATAAAACTTCAATGACTTTGTTTTTATACATTTTTTTGTTTGTTTTTTAATTTTAATTTACAATATTTCTGAAGAAGAAAACAAATTTAAATATAGAGTAATCTACGTACAATGAAATCAAAAATAATTATTTGTAATGTTTTGTTTGATATTCAAATGAAACATATATGTAATTGCATTGCAGGCCCTTGCAGTGCCCCAAAAATATGATATATTAATGAGCAATGATAATTCGATATCTACGTATGTAATTTGAAAAGTAAATCCAATTTCTGAAAACAATCAAAGTTGTTTCATCTTTTTTTTTTTTTTTTTTTTTTAGTTTTGTTCTTTAAAAATAAAAAATAAATAAAAGCTTTTGCATGAGTTGGTTTTTTTGTTGTTGTTGTTTTTTTTTTCTTATTATTATTATTATGTATTTTGCTTTCAATTGAAATTTATATTTATAGAGAGAGAGAGATTGAAATTGAACGATAGAGAGATAGACAAACGAGGGACGAGACCTTCAAGAGAGATCGACATTTTATTTCACTTCTGTTTGAATGATACATATAGACAGACACATACTGGATGTATATAATTATCATGTGGAACTAGAATATTTCTGTCAACAACATGTGCTATGAAGTCTCCTCCCTCCTAAGTGTCCATATCGTTATCACCTCTGTAAGCCAGAACAGTGGGAGATTATGTCTCACCCTTTCCACTGTCATCGCCATCGGCGTAATCTGACTCCTCACCGTCGTCATCATCATCATCGTCTGTTGGCTGATCGTCTTCGGTCTCTAGATCAAAGTCGTCATCGTAGAAATTTGTCATATCCAACGTCGCCTCTTGGGGATTCTTTCGTGTCGGCTTAATGCAATAATCTTCGAGTGTTGTCGGCACAGTAATACCTTCCTTTCTGGCCTCTGCATTGGCGGCAAGTGCTTGTTTCCTGATAATGTTTGGGTACTCGTTGTCTTTTCCCTAGAAAATATTATAATTGGAGTACGGGCGAAAAGGGGAAATCACTGGTTTAGGACTGTTCTTTTGTTTGTACCTATCATCTCTTGATGAGCATTCGAACTGTTGGCTACATTGTGTTGGCTTAGCATACGATAAAGCGACGCCATTGGATAAGTTCATTTGAAGTTATCGAATAAATGCGTTTCTAATTACGGAAATGGACAAATTCACGGCTTCAATCATAGTTTGATAGCCATAAGTCAATCTCCACAAGCAATGGTTTTGATACTTTGCTGCAGAACTTTTTTTTATTGCCTAGCTAGAGCAACACCACTTGCAGGATAAATGCAAAAACTGCAGAAAAATTTTTTTTGCGAAAAAACAACAACAGCTCAGGCTTTCACAAGCAAAAATTGATGAAACTAAGTCGCCCAAACGAGTTCTTTCTAAGGTCGTGTGTTTGGAAAAAATTATACGTATGCTTCTTATTATTTTCATTTCGTTTGTGGTTTCTATTAACAATTAACGTGAAGAAAGGAAAGTACTAAGAGAAGAGGTAGCTGGGGGTGCCAACGTTTTAATTAGCCAATTTAAGGTTAATGCATGGTCCAAAAATATGTACTTTGAAAAATGCAGCATTATAGGCATTGTCTTGCCAAAGATGTTAACGACTTTATCATCAAATGTTGTAATGGCTAGTACCCCATTTATATATAAAAACGAATGACCGTCATACCGCCTATCTTTCGGTTGAAATTATCCCACCCGACGACGAAGATAACACAAACATTTCTCCACCATACTTGACTGTTATCTGTTTTAACCCTGAATATTTGTTTTTGTAAAAATTTAAACACAACATTTTGCACTCACCTGAGAATCCCTCCATCGCCTGTACATTACTGATGCGTCGACATTTGCCGGCGAATATGTATTCGGTTCGTTGAGTAACGAAATCACCGACAACAAAATCGTTCGTACATTCTGTGTTGGATTCCATCTTTCGCATGGCAGTTCACCACTCTGTGGATCATCCACCGGTGGATGGAGAATTGAAATACACAAATCGCCATTCTCGTAGACATTTGGATGCCAAACTTTTGTTAGAAAACGTATCGATGGCGGTGAATACGGATAGTCTGGAGGGAATTTCATGTGTGCCTTGAAATAACCACCTTGATAAAGTGTATCTGGAGGACCAAAAATTGCCACTTCCCATTCGAAGAGATTATCCTCGTTGACCAGTTTAACACGAAATCCTTCGACTGGTTCCTCTTGTAGTGATTTGTATTCGAGTGCAAGGGCACGAACAGCTGAGCTGCTTGGTGTCGACATTTGGTGTTGCGTCTTGGGATTAGGCTTCCTTTGTCTTAATTGGACACACACGCTAGTTGATGACGATTCACCTTGTATGCTTCTAAAAAAAGGCATGGAATTGTGTAAAAATCGTTTGCAACGACCAATCGAGTCGTTTGTGTGACTTACCTGAGTCTTTTATTAATTTAATGAATGTATACAAAAAAATTTCAATAATCATAAGGGAACGGGGTGCACCGTGTCGTGAAAAGAAAACGAGAGCAAGCGAGAAGGCACACAAAGAAAAATACACAGAGAAGAAAATAATATCGGATAGATGGTTTTTTTTTGTTTTTAATTTTTACTCTTTTGATGATGAATTGGAAGCTGTTGCTGATAAAATTCGTATTTGGAATTTATTCAGATTTGATTTTGAGAATTTGGTATTATAATTAAAATAATTACCGAATAGATTTCTGAATTTTGCACAAATTAATATAAATTCCTATTTCAGCTGCAAAAGAACTGTGTGTATGAGTATATGAGTATGATCACAAAATGTCAATGTCAAATAATTGCTGTGATTGAAGTTGGACGTAGTTGAAATAGATTGCTTTTTAGTTGATAACTGAACCAAAAAGGCTCTGTGATGGATAAGACACGTAGTGTATGGGCGATTTTTATAGTATATCCATAGTTTATGGCGTTTTCTGAACGAAATCGAACTGTTATTATTTTACCGCGGAATGATTTTGTAATTATATTTATATATGTTGGTACAGAGATTAGTGCGCCGCTCGCAATGACCCCTTATTATAACGGAATGGGGAAAGGGGGAGTTGGTACAGCAAATGTCCACAGGCAACCACCAAAAACCACCAGTAGCAATCCACCAAATATAAAAGTTATAGAGTTGATTTTGCTTTTTTTTTTATTATCACTTTATCACAACGAAATTAAATAAAAAGTACACGAGTTTTTTCTTCTTCATTAAATACTAAGTAAATACTTTTTGTTGTTCCAGGCTTATGTTGTGTGTGTATCTATAATATAATTACTATAACTGTGTCGTCGAGTTTATGTATAAATTTGCTTAACTAATTTTTCTGTTTTAATTTAATTTCTAAAGTTTAGACTTTATTGCCTGAGACGATGTGCAATACCGACCACACTTGAATATCAACTAAAACTAATTTTTAATGGTCTGATCTGCTCTGCCTCCGAACATGCATTTTTTGACAGTCGCTGAAGGTGATACCTTTGAGAACGCTGGCAGTGACCAGTTCACTCATGTAATTTGAATTCGTATAGATATAAGGTAGACACGCATAATATAGATAAGCGGGATATGCGAATAAGAGTAAGACTGTGTAATATGATTTGTGTATGATGGAAGTGACCAGTTCACTTCGCGAATTAGCGGGATCGTGGGAAAGGAATTTGGAAACGCAAATGAATTAGGAATCATATTAAGGTGATATAACACGATAAGAAATTATTGTGTCGTGGGAAGAAGTATGCGAATGTAAAATAGGATAGGTAATTAGGATATACGAGGGGCATATATGCGCATGCAATGGTAATTTGAATTAGAGTAAAGGTAGGCATATTTACGTATGCAACAAATCCTTCCCTCTTAATAAAAGAGGATTATTCTTTGAAGAGGAATAATACTCAGAAACTAATATGTAATAGAATTGGAATATTCGGTACGGCTTTGAAGGCAGATCAGAACAATATTTTACAAAGTTTTTTTTTTTATCATTACGTAGGTATTTTATGTTTTAACGTATAGTAATTTATGATATAATAATTACTAATAGGTATATATTTTATGTTTATGTTTACAAAAATTGTTTTTATATTTTTTTTTACATAATTGGTTGTGCATAGATACATATGTAATTATTTTGGCAACAGAATTTTGTTTTTATAATAGGAATCTGTGTTCATTTATTTTTATTTTTATTATCGAAACCTATTTTACATCATTAGGTATGTATGTTTATGACATATACGGGTAGTTTATTGAAACTGGATTTACAAATTTAAAAATCTAATGATTTTGTTTGTTTGATAGTGTGTACTATGTATGTAGTTTAAATCTAATATTTATTTTATGTATATTAATATATAATGTTACATTTCTTAAATATATTTTTTATTTTTATTAAGCATTCATTTTTGGTGTAATAGTAGGTATAATGTATGTTTTTTTTTTTTTTAATTATATTTTTATACTAGCTGAACGGATTTTGGTAGTGTAAGTGATCGAGTTAACGGTCTCCGGGGGGTTTCACTACATGAAGGTTCATTAGCCTTTGGGGGCTCTGTGGCGGGGTCTATAATCTGCATTTCTATGTCCTTTAAAGGAGTGCTTTTTTTACTCTGCCAGTTTCTTAAATTGATGGATACAGTTTTAAACACTACAGCTAGTATTAGTCCTATTATTAGTAGACTGGAAATTGAGAGGGAAGTTATGGATAGGGTGCGGTGATTAGTAGCTTTGGTAGTCTCTTTTAGTTGCTCCAATTTATCTTGTATTTCCTCCAGGGATTGAGTGCCTTTATGAATAATTGCATTTGTATCTGAACCTATTATTAATCGCGTTCGATTCAAATTTGTAGCAGAGGGGATAAGGGAAGTAAGGTTTAAGCTGGACAGTTCTTCACTAGCAGGGGGGAAATATTGTGGTTGTACAATGAACAAAATGGGTCTTGAATTACCTTGATAATGGATCGTTTTATCGAGAACTTGCACTTCACATGGTTCGTTTATTGTTAGGATGCCTTGTCCTGTCAGTTTTGGGGTTGATAATACCTTCGAGCAGACTATGTGGAGTATGGTAGGGTTGGTAACTGAGTACAACCAAGTATTTGGCCTAGTCATTTTGATAAGTGTATCTTGCGAAGGGTATTGTACTCGATAATGGCATTGGGTGCTATCATTAAGGGGATTAAAGAATACTTTAACGATGCATTCTTTTGTGGCTGTTGCGCGTGTTATTGGAATATCTAGTTTGCCCACATAAGTGGTAACGTTCAACCCACGGGTAATTGTGGTAAAAGATTTGATTTATTCACCCTTAATTAGGAGAAACTCTTGGGATTCTGTTTGTGTAGCTATATGGGAATACTTTATATCGGGTACTAAAGAATGTCCCGCTGAAAAGTGTATCGGGAAACAAAGAATTTTAAAAATTTGCATCTTGGGCAATGCAAAAATAGGTAGAATAATTTTAACTACTAGTTTTTCCTGTAAGAGATGTGACTTAACTTCTGCTGTTTGGTATACCATTGACAAGCATTTGTCTTCACAAATTGGGTTCGACCTTTTATAAATATTTGAAAAAGAATTTGGGGAGATTAATAAGGGATGTATTTCATTGTTTCTGGAGGCTAGTATGATGTCAATTAGAGTACTTTGGCGTGTTTCAATCTCGAGGACTTGTAGAAGGATACTTGTTACTATCTCCTGCCTCAACTGAATTTTAGCGAAATCGTCAGTCAGTTTTATGATCTCGTTTATTTGGAGACCAATTTGTTGTTGCCGGTCCATTAGGGTTCTTAAGGGTGTTTGAATTTGTTTAAGGGTGGTGCTAACTATAGAAATTTGTTGTTTATTTAGTTCAACTAGTTTTTGTTCATCGGTTTGTAGTTGATCTAGTTTACTGTATATTTCTTCTTCGTTTTCGTTATCCATCGTGCCAAAAAGGTAATGGAAAACGTTTCCTATTCCGTTAAACAGAGACCTCGGTTGCCTGGATTTCGGAAGTAGCTCATGGATAATTTTGGTACGACTTTTAATCGTTTCCATCGCTGCATGAATGTGCCGTTGTTGCAATTTGCAATAATCCGTGCTATTTTTGGTATTACACAGTTGGCTGACAAGGTGTTCCGCATGTTCGGCCAGCTGTGTTTGGTTGCTCAATTCGGATAAGTCTATTTCTGTGAAAACGGTCCATGTGTTGTGGTACACCCATAAGTCGCCTAAACCCTCGAATACCACGCCTGTGTTATTAAGAGTATGTACCGTGTATGGTTGCGCGAAAGGTTGACCACCGGGAAGCATAATTATTAAGATAATAATCATCAGCTCCATAATGTACTGTAGGGAGATGGAAAAGGAGAAGTCAGAAAGTAATACTTAACGGTAAAAAAAAAATGTGT
Organism: Cheilosia soror; assembly: GCA_949372485.1. Classification (NCBI taxonomy): domain Eukaryota; kingdom Metazoa; phylum Arthropoda; class Insecta; order Diptera; family Syrphidae; genus Cheilosia; species Cheilosia soror. The sequence continues at coordinate 9,195,507 of OX443563.1, forward strand.
CAAGTGTTAGTATTATCTTGCGTTACTCGTAGTAAGGCTTTAATCGATTGTTATGGATCACAATTTCTTTTCTACCAAATTTGATAGCTGTGTTTACGGGTCCTTTTATACTAATTACTGGATAAGGCCCTCTCCATATGGGTGATAATTTCCCTTTTCGATTTTCGCTTTTGACGAGTACTTTATCCCCTACATGAAATGAATGAGGTCTTATTGTTCTGTCAAAATAGTTTTTCAACCTATGTTTGCTTGCTAAGAGGTTGCGTCGGGCTATGGAATACGATTTTTGAAGTCTATATCGTAGAAGATGGCAGTAATTTTCATGATTATATATGGGTTCAGGATCTCTTTTCAAATTAGACGGTATGTCAGGAGTGAACCCATATAGGCATTCCATGGGTGTGAGTTTAGTACTATCATGGATACTATTATTATAAACAAACGTCGCTGTTCGCAAAAACTGATCCCATGACTTGGGGTTTTCATCAGTTATGCTGCGCAAATATTCCACTATTGGCCGGTGTGCTCGTTCAAGTGCACCATTAGACTGGGGATGGTAAGCTGTTGTCTGCAATTTTTTTATCTTAAGTAATTTGCAGAGCCCTTTAAATAAGTCACTGAGAAAGTTTGTCCCCTGGTCAGTTACAATCCGTTTAGGAATACCGAAACGTGTAATTATGTTATCGAAAACCACTTGCGCCACTGTTTGGGCCTCTGCATTTTGCAGGGCATGGCAATCAACAATTTTCGTCAAATTATCCTGAAAAGTTAGAATATACAAATTTCCAGACTCTGAATGTTCTAATGGGCCTACGATATCTAAATAGACCTTATCAAAAGGTTTTTCGGCGATATCAGTGATCATCATTGGCATTCGTATCAAAGGTGTTGCTTTCATGGTCTGACACTTTTTACATTTTTTAATGTATTTTTTTATGTCTCTGAGCATGTGCCGCCACCAATATTTTTTTCGAATTCGTTTATACGTTTTTACTAAGCCTTGATGACCGCCAAAAATCGAGTCATGATAGTCCTTGAGAATGGTTTGTATCTCCTCAGGGCTACTGATTACTTCTATGGGTTTTGCATTTACGGGTGGCAATTCCGTTGCGCTCGGTGTTATGGCAGCTTTTGGTTTTTCAGAATCGCTTGGTTTGGTTTGATTGCTTTGAATAACCGTATGTGCTTGGTCAGGAGCTGTACTCTTTTTTTGTAATTGTAACCGCGTTACAGCATTACATGCTGCTGTATTTATCGGTACAATGTTGATTAGCTCGTTTGGTGGTTGGTGCACCTCGGCTTGTACTGTCATTGAAAAAGGCTCCGTAGTTTCTTGTGTATTTGAGGGAGATGCTTTTAAATTCGCACACATTGTGCACTCTACAGGTTCTTTAATTGTTTGCTTCGCTTTTTCGGCTTCGTACTCATCATATGTTAGGATTTTGTCTGCAAAAGTACACTGTTTGGGTTCTTGTGCAGATTTTGCCACCTTAAATTGTGGAATTCTGCTAAGGGCATCAGCATTAGTATTGTATTTGCCTGGCTTATATTCTATTTTATAATCAAATTCCGACAATTTATGATGAAATCGAACGAGGCGAGTTGTAGGGTCTTTTACATTAAATACGCCCTTTAAAGGCTTATGATCTGTATATACAGTAAATTTGCGTCCTTGAAGGTAGCATCGGAAATTTCTGGTAGCCCATACAATCGCTAATAACTCCTTTTCAATAGTAGAGTAGTTACGTTCGGCTTTGTTTAAAGTGCGGCTAGCATATGCAATGGGCTGGTCTTTTCCTACGTCGCCTTGGGAAAGTACAGCCCCGATGGCTTCGCCACTGGCATCCGTCGTCAGATTAAAAGGCTTTGAAAAATCAGGGTAGATCAAGAGAGGGGGTGAGACTAAAAGTTCTTTAATTTTTTGAAATGCTATCTGACATTTGTCGGTCCAGTTGAATCTTACATCCTTACGGAGTAAGTTAGTCAGAGGTCGAACTATTTTAGAAAACTGGGGTATAAATTTACGATAGTAGTTGGCGAGTCCCAAGAAAGATTGGACGTGCCTAACTGTACGTGGAGGTGGAAAATTTTGAACAGTGGCAGTTGTGCTGGGATTTGGAAGTGCTCCTTTTTCTGAACATATATGTCCCAAATATATTACTTCCTTTTGTAGGAACCTGCACTTTTCCGGCTGCAACTTTAAATTATTTTCTCTTAGTCTATTAAAGACCTTTTTCAGTTTGTTGTTATGATCTGTGAGATTTTTTCCGTATATGACGATGTCATCCAGGTATACAAAGCATTCTATGCCTTGTAACCCGGTAAGGACATAGTTCATCAAGCGTTGAAACGTAGCCGGCGCTCCTTTTAAACCGAAAGGCATGCGCTTAAACTCATAATGTCCGTAGTTGGTGCTGAAAGCGGTTTTTGGTTGATCTTTGGGATCTACCAGAACCTGGTGGTAGCCACTGGCTAGATCGAGCGTGGAGAAATAACGCGAATGACCGAGTTGATCAAGTATGTCCTCAATTCGAGGTAGAGGGTAAGCGTCACCTATGGTGCAATCATTTAGCTTGCGAAAATCAACCACAACTCGCCACCTATTTTCACCATCCGGACCCGGCTTTTTGGGAACTACCAGGAGGGGTGAGTTCCAAGGACTCTTGCTAGGTTGGACAACGTCATTTTCCAACATTTCCTTCATTTGTTCGTTGATTATTTGCCTTTTTGACTCGGGCAGTCTGTACATTCTCTGGTTTATCGGTGCCTGATTCTGAACTAATGGTATTTCATGTGTGATAGCTGTTGTGTGTGAGAGGCGATCGCCTTTTAAATGAAAAATATCACAATACTCATTGCAGAGGTTTATTATAGCGGCCTTTTCTTCAGAAGAAAGGTTTTTTCCTACGTTGAGCTCGTTTTTGAGTTTTTTAATTCTCCAGTTATATTGTGTGTGTTCCGGAATCTCGTTGTCCGGTGGGTAGCATTTTACATGATGTATTGAATGTTTCGTCTCTAGAGGGTGTTCCCTTTCGGTTTCCAGAGGGATTATTTTATAGTTTTGCGCTGGACTTAGTTGCAGCTTTAATTTTTGTATAGCTACTGGTTTGTTATTAGTATTGAGGGCACTTATTAAAGATCTATTATGGCCTGAAGGGAAAATACAGTTAGATAGGAAGACTCCATCGCCTACCTTATCGGGTAAGCAGAGCATTTCTTCCGACCATTCCAAAGTAACTGTTATAAGTTTTTGTGAACGTTCAGGCAGGCAGATAGGCTTATCTAATACTACTTCTATAATAGTGGTACTAGAGTCTGCTCCGCTATAGGAAGAGGTTAGTATGTTTGACTGTTTGATACCAGGGCCGTCTTCGCTATAGGGAGAGATTAGTACATTTGCACTATTGTTATTTGTAGTTTGCCTATTTTGTGCAATATTTCGGATTGAGCTACCTTTGTTAGTTGAGCTGAGAGGTAAGCCAAACAGCTCGGGATTAGTTTTCGTTTGAGGGAATTTAAGATGTTGGTTAGGTCCTTCCACGTTACAATTTTTTGACAGAAAATCGTTTCCAAGTATCCCATCGTCTGGAAACGTGGGCGTATTACCCACAACTTGGAAGGTGCATGGAATTTTAGTATTGAGCTCAAATTGTCCCTGACAAGCTCCGATGCTCTTCCCGTTCCCGAATGGTGTTTGTAGGAGGCATGACTTATCGGTTTCTAGTTTTATATCTGGCTTAAGTGAATTTTGTTTTATTAAACTAACTTCGGAGCCGGTGTCCACGATTAGTTTTGCATGACCGTTTAGGCCTATGTCAAGAGGAAGAACTATTGTGGGGACACCGTGTTCGGGCTTCCGGAAGTACCTTTTGTCTTTTTTGTTGGAAGTTAATGTCGAGCCGGGGGTTTTGGGCTCGACAGTTGGGAGTTTCCCTGGTTCTCCGATTTCCATTTAACCTTTTGTCTACATTGGGTGACTTCATGACCAGGTCGACCACAGAAATCACATTTTTTTTGTATGTTATAAACCCTAGAGATGTTTTGCGGCGAGTTGTTGGTCGTCTGGTTTGAGGGGGAATTTTCGTAAACTCTTGTAGGGGTTCGATTGTTGAAGTCCTTTTTCCTATTATTGGAAAATTTGTTGTTATTTGGCCTGTTAGCTCGTCGGCAGTCTCTAATATCGTGGTTATATAGCCTACAATTTGTGCAGAAAGGTGTATTCTTTCTACTTAGGCAATCACTGTAAGTATGCCCAGTCTTTCCGCAGAAACTACAAATTATGCTGTGGTTAAATTTATTATGTTGTGAATCGAACGGTGTGGCTTGCGGATTTAATTGCGGTTGAGAAAAACTACTATTGTTCCCGAACAATAACTGTGGATTTGTGAAACTATTATTGTAGGATGTATTAGTAGGAAACTGGGTAGTGGAATGGAGAATTTGCTGTGTTGGAAAGACAGTTTGTTGTAATCTTTCCATATCTAATGCTTTCTGCACTAATTGGTCTAGGGTTCCATCTCCTATCGTTAATAGATACTGGCAGAGATGGGGATTAGAGACAGCAGTTTTTAAGGCATTTTTGGCAAAATCTTCCAGCTGTGCTTTCACAGCGGGAGCTGCCGTTGAACCATACTTGTGGTCCGCTGCCTCCTTACAAAACTGCAACATCTGCTTTAACCTAGCGGTAAAAGCGATGAGAGCTTCAAATGGATACTGCCTTATTGTTATTAATTTGCTAACTAATTCTTGGTACGTTTCACGGGGCAGATAGGATTCATTAAGAAGACTTTCAGCTTCCTCGAAGTTACCGGGTTGGTGGTACGCAATTAATTGGTAAGCTTGACCTCTTAACCGCGTGGGAAAGATTTGCGAAAACGCTGGCTTTTCGTCTTCCGTAAGACATTTTAATACCCGCTTACAACAGCCCAAGAATGTTTGCAGATCTACTACCACAGTCGCACTAGGTTCACCGTCGAAAATTGGGACCATTTGTGCTAATAACTTAGCTATTTTAGCGTAATCTGGATTCATTTTGGACTTATATTGCCTAGTTTCTAGCAGTTTACCCTCTTCGGATTCCGTTAACGAAACACTCAACCAATCCAAAATAACCTCTTTAGTGTGTAACGGATGTGATTCACTTATGCTAAGGTCTTCGACCTCTTCTAACTTACTTCTATTTAAGTTGAGAGACCGCGAGAGACAATCGAAATTTTGCAATTCTATTTTAAAATCTTCAGTGCTCTGTTCACAAGCCCTTACTTTCTTAAGGCGTTCTTCACGTTTTAATTTTAATGCTCTATCAATAGCGTCAAGCTGAGGAATTGATAGATTATTTTTCTCTCGCGCTTCCTCGTACACAATATTTAAATAATTTCCTAAACTTACGTTGGGGTTTGGTATCAACCTTCCACTTCTAAGTCTTGTGAGGGTCGGTTGGGAGGTGCTGGGTTGTTGTCCGTCCTTTTCTTCCTGATGGCCTTCTTCCTCGTTCATGAGTTTGTATTTTAGGTATGTATACTCTCGAGACCAGACTCAGTCCCAAGTTTGCGGGTTATTGTGTCTTACCCAGTATACAAAGAATCTAGGCTTTTCAAGCTATTACCAGTGAGTTATCTTATAATTTAAAGAAAACCGCTGATGCTTCCTAGATCCTACCGGCTGCGCCAAATTGTTATTATTTTACCGCGGAATGATTTTGTAATTATATTTATATATGTTGGTACAGAGATTAGTGCGCCGCTCGCAATGACCCCTTATTATAACGGAATGGGGAAAGGGGGAGTTGGTACAGCAAATGTCCACAGGCAACCACCAAAAACCACCAGTAGCAATCCACCAAATATAAAAGTTATAGAGTTGATTTTGCTTTTTTTTTTATTATCACTTTATCACAACGAAATTAAATAAAAAGTACACGAGTTTTTTCTTCTTCATTAAATACTAAGTAAATACTTTTTGTTGTTCCAGGCTTATGTTGTGTGTGTATCTATAATATAATTACTATAACTGTGTCGTCGAGTTTATGTATAAATTTGCTTAACTAATTTTTCTGTTTTAATTTAATTTCTAAAGTTTAGACTTTATTGCCTGAGACGATGTGCAATACCGACCACACTTGAATATCAACTAAAACTAATTTTTAATGGTCTGATCTGCTCTGCCTCCGAACATGCATTTTTTGACAGTCGCTGAAGGTGATACCTTTGAGAACGCTGGCAGTGACCAGTTCACTCATGTAATTTGAATTCGTATAGATATAAGGTAGACACGCATAATATAGATAAGCGGGATATGCGAATAAGAGTAAGACTGTGTAATATGATTTGTGTATGATGGAAGTGACCAGTTCACTTCGCGAATTAGCGGGATCGTGGGAAAGGAATTTGGAAACGCAAATGAATTAGGAATCATATTAAGGTGATATAACACGATAAGAAATTATTGTGTCGTGGGAAGAAGTATGCGAATGTAAAATAGGATAGGTAATTAGGATATACGAGGGGCATATATGCGCATGCAATGGTAATTTGAATTAGAGTATAGGTAGGCATATTTACGTATGCAACAGAACGAATCTGAGAATAGGTACAAAGAAAAATTAATCTCACAATAAGGATATTCGTGCATCGTCGTAAGTTAACCATTTGTGCAAAATGGTAAATTTACGGGACACGTTCCATAAACGCCTCGCTAGGGCCGTGTATTCTTTTACAATTATTCTTTGCTTAGCCATTTTTATCAAAATATGTTCTTTTGCATTTTTTTTCTTATAATGATTTTCCATACAAATTTTGACAGTTTATTTACCACTTACGAAGTTTACGACGGTTTTACGACGTTGGATGAGAACATCTAATATAAATCGAATTTGGGAATATCGATATTATATTCAAGATTCTTAAAACTTCGACAAAAACGCGAAATTATGGACAACGACTTTGCACCCAGCCAGAGGAGCAGCGCATTACTTAATTATCTCCATGCACACATCAAGATTAAAGCTCTATCTACACAAAGGCCTGCGTTGTACTAACATTTGCTCGTAACTTCACTTTTCTATATATCCGGCAAACTTTGGGTTTTTTTAACACTCTCCACATTTTCCAAGTGTGCCTCAGTTTTGCCCTTGAATTCTGGGGCCAGATCACGTAAAATGAAAGCGATCAAACGACATCGTTTCGACAATATCTGTCTCTGTATATTGCCATAGATATGATAAAGACAGCATGCGTTAAAACGATGTCGTTCAATTGTTTTTATTTTACGTGATCTGACCCCTGGATTTCGTTGCCTTACCAAGTTTATCAAATTGGGCATTTAAGTCGTTCTTTTTTAATTAGTGAGGTCTGCGTAAACTATTCTCCATACAAAATCTGACAGTTCAGGTGTAAATTTCTGCAGTTTACGCCGTTTACGAGGCTTTTACGCGTTTAAGTGAATACCCCTATTGACACTTTACATGGACTGCTAGTGAAATATCAGTTTCATACAAAAATGCGAGGAAAAATGAAGCAAAAATAGGCACTGGCCCTTTTGGTTCAGTGCGGCGAAAGTATGAAACCTCTGCGCTCCATTGCTATTTTTTACACAAAGCACATTGGCATCCATTGTAGAAACATTGCAACTGCGCGAAATAACGACGTATTCAAATTAATTTAAACGTTCTATAACAGATGGCACACTTAGCACTCAAACAAAATAGCAAGAATTGCTCGATGACATTTGAGTGTTTTCGTTTCTCTCCACCGTGAACTAAAGGAGCTAGTGCTAATGTTTGCTTCAACGAAAAATTGGCTGCTAGAAGTCGGAAGTCCATATATAGTCTATTCTATAGTATGTCAATGGGCAGCATAGTTGTGAAATAATTAATGCTCCTCGTTGGGCGCCATTTTTTATTTCTATTTAACCAGATCAATTTAAATCAAAACCACCAAAAGTTACAATAATTTAATTTATTTGTGATAATTTCATTAAAAAAAATGTGTGTCTACAATATACGTAATTTTAAACACAAAACAATACAACGTAGGACAGCGTTGGTTTCGAAACCAAAACGAAACAATACTATATAAGGTCTGGTATATATATTACGCGCTTTGCAAGTATACTTACAGTCGCTAGACTTAGGAATATAAGATTTTCTGAGAATGCAAAAAATAACAAGCGATCTACCTTCTTAACTTCCCGCGCCTTGACTCTCCACTCGGTCTAGTTTAAGTATCAACGCTGTAAGCACACATGCCCCAGTCTCTTTGGTAAACCACGACATAGCCTTTAACGAAGTCTGTGGAGTGGAAGAAGGACCTGGCTGCGATAGTTGCGGTTGCGGCTGTTGTGGCTGGTCATCTGCATCGCGTTCCGGTTGTTCTTCTGCGATCTTTTGCTGTGTTGCACACAAAGACTGGCGTCTAACGTACACCTCAAACGCAGTGCCAATTGTGTAACTCTGCATGGCCGCTAGATATTTATGATGGGAGTTTGTCAGCTGAATTGTGGGCGAGTTCGGCGAGAAGTGAAGTTCTAGATGTGTTCCAGGTTCATCCTTTTGATTAGGACCTGAATGAGATTCGTGGATTTGCTCGATAGGAAGTGGCTGACCGTAGTCAAGGATGGCTCGAATCTTATCTACTCGCGTCATATAGTAGAGCGGTACCCAATCGCCTGAATCAAAGCTTTGTACAATACCGGAGGTGTTCACTGCTTGTTGATTCAGCTTAAAGTACACCCAACCGCTCAGCTTCTCCGAGTTGGTTGCATGACATTGCTGGCAAAAGCAGATCGGCTGACAACTAGGCTGGAAAAACGTATGCGGCAGGACTAACGAGCTCTTGAAGCCACGCACCAGCTTAAGGTATTCACAGTCTTTTGTCGAATCGAGACTAGGTAGCGATTGGATGGAATCGAATTGTGTATCAGCTGGAATGGGATCTCTCACGGGCGGGACTGGTGGTTCTTCTTCCTCGTCTGGGTCCTCATTGGTTGCCGTTTCGTCGGGCACTTGATTGGTGTCGAGGAATTGCTGTTGCTGTTGAAGATTTTGCTGAATGGCAGCGTTACTTTCATCATTATATTCTAGCAGATTCTCTTTGGAGTTTGTCATTACCGGTTGGACGACATCGTCGCAGGGCGGCTCTACTTGCTCTCGGTTGGTATCAGTGTTGCCGCTCGATGTGGAGGGATTGTTCGTAAAGCGTTGAGTGCTCTGGCTGCGCTGGATGTTAAGGTTTGTGTTGTGCTGCAATTGGAGCGATTCTCGTAGGCAACTATAAAAAAAGAACAAGTGACATTGAACTCAGAAAAAATAATATTAATTCTTACCAGGATGATGACGAAGGACTTGTATCGTTTCTGCCCTCTTTCGAGCGATATTTAATTGACAGATTAATGAGAAGATTGCCAGTAAAGTTCTGCATTACAGTCCGCGCACTTGCAAAATTAAAAAAATTAACTTGATGAATGAGTTACACAGCTTCATGCTTACGTATTTGAGGTGCTGGCGCCTTCAGTCTCTTTTTCATGCACCTCTAGGTCGGCTTTCTCACATTGCGGCACACTTCCATCGGCCTCAGCCAGCTGATCATGTTCCAGAAGGACTTCTTCAACAATTGGCGTTCCATTGCGCAGCTCTCCGTTAATTATCGATATCTTCTCACACTTGCCGTACAAATCGAACACAGGATACACATGGTTGGGCAGACCAGCTGCCAAATCCTCCAAATTATGTTGCCCAACCATAATTGCTACAAGAAGACATTTCTATACTATAACGAATTAACTACAACAATGAACCTGCTTACATAATGCGCCAGCATGCGACAATGACATCGTGATAACAGTCCCCGGCTGTATATGGTCCAGTGCATCACCATATTTCGAGGCAATTCGACTGCCATTTATATTGATGTAATCATGAGTGGCCACCCAGCAGGGTCGTTTACAGAGTACAATTGATGTTGGTAGCTGAACGTTTGCCAATAGTGGACAAACGCCAAGAGCTCCAACGCCAATTGTACCCTTCCACTTTGTGTTGATTGCATCAATTTTAATCTGCAAACGAAATCAATTTTTTACCAACTCACATAGTTGAGATATGACTTTACTTACACTGATACTATGCCCTTTGCATAGAGGTTTGGTTATGTAAACCAATGCCTGATTGAACGACTGCGTACGAATGGCACAACGATGCTCGTCGGTCAGTCTAATATTCTTTCCATGGAACTCGCTGAATTCAAAGGCCTGCGACTCTGAATCAATCGACTCGAGCATGGAGTCTTGTTTGTTGAGTGGATCCACAGTGAATTCCAGAGAGTCTTGTAGTCTCAGGCTGCATGGTCGCAAAGGCGATGTGGGACCCTGCGATGAGATCACTTGGACTGCCATGGTTGAACCCTGCAGCTCGACAACTACGTAGACATCCTAAGAAATGCAGATTACAGGTAAGTTTACGAGTCGTCTGACGGTTTTAAGTAGTTTGTTTCGAGTTTTACTGGACCTAGAGTTCAAACTAATCGTGCGATGTGAATATGATTTGCGCTATTACAGCGAAATGCAAGTGTAAAGAGTACGAGTACATGCTTTTGGACAATGAAACGCGGAATTGATGTTTTTTTTGGAAAGTAATGATTTTGATAATAGATTGGTCGAGCTAACTTTAGTCGAAGTTCAAGATGCACAAGAAAATAGTAGAGATATTTGAGATTGTGTACCTTTAAATTGTACTAAGTTCAAGTGGCTGCCTGCTAAACGCTGCAGCGGACTAAATGGTGCGGTATTAAGCAACTTAAGCAACTCTGTCCACGGAGCAGTAAAGTCGCATTCTCGTAGTCACAAATGCGACATTGCCGATCCGTGGACAGAGCTTCGTTTGTTTATATGCAAGCTATAAGCCAGCTGCTTAACACCGCGTCATTCAGTCCGTTGCAGTGTTTAACAAATATTCGTTGACCAATGATGACAGATGAGAGATATCTTGCGGTCCTTTGAGCCGGATAAATTGAGAACTTGCTCAGCTCTACCGCTTCAATCTGAAGACCACACTTGAAGTGGTTCACAGTAAGTAATGAGAACATTTTTACTGTCAAGAGTTAGGCCAACGATATATAGCAAGCATCATTACTTTTCATGATGTGATTCGTGATTGAAAGTGAAGGTGATTGTTATGAGGTTATTTTTGATGAGGGAGCGTTTTTATTTTTTTTGAAGTACTTATCTCTGTCTTATAACTGCGCCAGATCCAGACCACGGAGAAACGTAATAGAATAGGAAATTTAATAAAAAGCAAAAGCAACGAACTACAAACATTTATTTGGGTCTTAGACCCAATGCACACGGAGCAACTGGAAGAAAACAAAACCGGTTGACAACTCGGGTTACAAACCACATACGGACTCAGCGGTGATTTGACTCCACCCACGAGGAATCTCATCACCAATCAAAATCATTAGTTCGTTGAGTGTCGCCATGTTTTTCAACGTCCCCCACCAGCAACAGGTTGGTCTGTTGTTCGCTCATCTTTGACAAACTACAAACTGAAATCAATAGGCAACCCGACATGCAAATCAACAGACAAACTGGTTTTTGTGAATCGCTAACGAGTTTTCAATTAGTAGCGTCGTGTGCATAGTCCCATCTGATTACACAGGTTATATGACTCAAAGCAAACTAGTTGCCAACTTGCATCACTGATCAGTTTTTTTCCAGTTGCTCCGTGTGTATTGGGCCTTAGAGTACCCGTTGTAATACAATATTTCGGATGGCCACATGCTGTGCTGTGATTTATTTTTAACGAACCGTCAACAAGACGGCTCTGCCCTGGTTTCAAGCAATATAAAGGTCGCAGACAAGGACCAGTTAATTTGACTCATTTGTTGGTATGTAGCTGTAAAGATTTGGACTTAATTGTACTACCAGAAGAATCATTTCTTTTTACGGCAACTTGTCCTATGAAAGGCAAGCAGATGATTAAATGAGGTTTAGGCTCGGTAGTTAGTATTCACCTGCGAAGGCCAAAGACTGCACTTATGGACAATGAGGCTGTTAACGAAAGGTTTAAACCATTCAAATAAAAGAGAAGTGTCTGTGTAGTTGTCGTAGTTGAGTGCGTCCTTTCTTAAGGGCCCAACAGAGATTCCATTCATCAAGCATCCTTTCTTTCGACCCCTGTGCATTTCTGTTCCTCGCTGGGGCATGCAGATGCTCTAATCACTGGACTATGGCCACTGTTGAGTTAATAAACGGTTCCCACCAAAGCATTTGGCAGCTATGTCGGAATGCTTGACTTTTATTCAACCCATTGGAGAATTATTTCTGACTGACAGTGCATTTCATCTTTATCACCGTTTAACAGTCTAGAGAAATAAAGTTGTCCTATTCTCTGTGCCGATATCCGGCTCGAAGGACCGCAAGATATCTATCATCTGTCATTATTTGTCAACGAATATTTGTTAAACACCCGCTGAATGAGCTGCAACAAACGAAGCTCTGTTCACGGAGCGGCTGAGTCTCTTTCTTCCACCTTCGAAGCTTTTATTTATCCGTCTCTTCCGTTCGTAGAGCTCACCTTCTAAGGTCTAGGAGTTACCGATTGTTAAGTGTAGCTCTTCGCTTTATTTCTAATATAAAATGCGTTCAGCAAATATTCTGGCGATATGTACGACTGCAGACGTTTGACGGTCATATTTCCCAGTTCTTGCAATTTGGTTCCAAGTGGAGGCATGCAGATATACAAACTATTCAGTCTTGTTTATGGCGTAATTGCATATTTTCGTAACTGAATGCAGCTAGAAAGCGTTTTCATCAAGTTTGACTAAGACAATTATTGCTTTTTCATTTTGACACGAGAAGCTCTCAATCTTCATCTACAGTTACACCAAACCCAGTTCGCTGTTTCCATTTTCAATAGAATTAAACTTGTTGAGTCACATACGACAAATCAGAGCCGTAAAGTCCAATACCAAACAACTCATGTTCCCTACTATCCCACTGACATTCTTGTATAATAACTGCAATTAAACATTTGCTAAAAACAAAGACAACATAGTGCACAGTGCAAAAATGAAAAAAAAAAAGAAATATGTAACAATTTAAGAGGAATTCCATAGATTAGTTACTTTTGAGGGTCTGTAGGATTCTCCGGTCCAATGGGTCTTGAAACACACACACACAAAATGGATTAAAAGGTGAAAAATGTATCGTTTAGATGATTACAGTAAAACTATGTGACTTACTGAAAACAAATGCAAACCGGGGGCACACACTTAAAACTATCACTTACACTGGAAACATTTTGGAAATTAATGTTCATGTCCTCGGAGTTGAGCAAGATCTTCAACGTTCTCGTTTGTGTCATCTCAAGGGCAATGCGATCACCAACACGCAACCACTCCAATGATGCCATCGATCGTTGCATCAGCATAGAATTGTGTCGAACTTCATTGCCCGAAACATACCATACATTGGCGGGGATACGTTTCATGCTGCTGGGTATGTTTTTGCGGACATACTCATCGGAGAGATTCAAATCTGTGATGCCAATGTTGAGACAACCTATAAACGAACGAAATTGATAAAAACAATAACAAGTCTCAGACGGCTTCACTCAAATTTACCCGCAAATAGTGGATTATGTGAGACGATCTTCACCTCAAACGGCGACCCAACAGACAGAGGATGTTCGGAGAATACTAGGCAGCGCGATAGGGCTGCTGATGCTCCAGTTACTCTTGAGGCTACTGTCCAGTTTTGTGAGAGTGTCACATTACCCGAAATGCATGTCCATCTGTGTTTCGTTTCCAATGGCGGCTGAATCACTGACGTGGCTTGGAAACTTTGTGAATTCTCACTTGTGGCATATGGTGCTCGCATATCTGGCTGTGAAAGCGTAAGGCTAACCTGTGCACACTGTCCATAGAGATCAATTACTGCCCAAACATTCTGCATACGACATTCACATGCGGGTCCCTGATCAACGCCGTCGATGAAAAAGTGAATATAATCGCCGTTCCTCATCACGCCGACTCGCGTGCCTGCAGTTAGAGTGTCCAAGTCGAATAGTATGTTGCTGCGGATGGTTTTGCGATTTTGGAAGACCATTGAGCCGCATAGAATTATGGTATCCCCCTCCAAGTCTGTGGCATTTGCTGTCAGAGTCACCTCATCCGGTCGACTGCCGGTTACACCGATTTCTATGTTACCCGACCAATGACGCACCATCGTCTCGAGGACTACTTCGAAGAGCTCTCGCTGCCTCAAGGGCCTGTTACTAAACACAATAGCATCGTTGAATTCGGCCAGCGAATTGGGACGGCTGGCAGTTAAGCCACCATTTGAGATGCCAGCATTTTTTCCATGAATCGAATGAAAGCGCAGTGGTGGTTCACTGTAGAGAGTTGTGTTCGAGATTGTCGAGTTGCCAGTGTCAGGGCTTCCGCACTCAGAGGTGTCAACGATGCTGGCTTGTGCTGCCTGACCATAGAGATCAATGACGCCGTATACTTTCTCGGGTACATTTATAGCAGCTGCGCCCTGATCGACACCATTCACCCAAAAGTGCAGGGTACCATCGTCTTTGCGGACAACACCGACACGGTCGCCCACTTGTAGGCGATCAAGATTTTGTCCATACTGTTCGATTACGGTGATGCCATTGTGCATCACACCATTGCCGGTCATCATCCATGTTCCAGAACTGCAAAGCACAGAAAGGAAGATCGATAAAGGCAACTTTGGAATGCAAAAAAAATGCGTCCTTTGCCCTAAACTTACCGAACATTTGTCATAGTAAAGGGAAAGTCCAACTCCTCGGCACTGTGTGTGGTGACGCCCATCTCAACCGATCCAGCCCATTTTGTGACAACCCGCTCCAAGCGAACTTGAAACAATTCATTCGGGCGTAAGGGCCTCCTGGTCAACACCACTCCATTGTTGAAATCATCGGAAGCACTGAAAAAAAAACTCATTAGCAAATGCACGTCCATACCATGTTAAAGTGCAAACTTTGGCCTCAATGCGGTACGTCCACTGTGAGTGACCGTAGCCTGTGATCCACACACAGGATGGAAAGTCAAGCGATCATCGTTCTTTCCCACTCCACTGACAGCGGATTCGACCTCTGGACTCAGCACAGCCGACAATTCCTGGTTTCCCAAATGCCCACCACCGCAACTCGAACTGGAGCTCGTCTGGATCGACATCAGATTATTCCGCCTTGTTACCAGATTCTGCTGCTCACGCTCATCTCGATCGACAATGGTGACTTTGATAGTCATGCCGTATAGATCAATAACTCCCCAGAGGGTTTGAGCAACCCTATTCGCGGCCACTCCTTGATCTTGCCCATTGATAAAGTAATGCAGATTTCCATTCGTTTTTCGCATCATTCCCACGCGATCACCTTCGCGCAGCTCATCCAAATTGAACTCTCCATACTGACGCCGAGTACCCTTGCCATTGGTCAAAATACCACAGCCGGACATCATGATCGTTCCACTGCGCATATTAGTCATGGTTGCGGGGAAATGCAGAGCTGCCGGATTATGAGTTGTAACTCCGACTTCAATAGACCCAGACCACTTGTCAACGAGCTTATCTATGCGAATCTCGAAGAGTTCATTGTCCTTCAAAGGTCTGTGGGTCATCACAACTCCATTGTTGAACTCGTCTAGTGGGCGACGTCGTTCAGCCGACCGACAATTAGGCGATAACTTTACAAGCGATCCACATCGAGTGTGAAATCGCAACCGATCATTCATGTCAAAGTAATCGCCGATATTTGTCCCCGGTTGAATAGCGTTAAGGCTGCCTCCTCCATTCGAGCTCACAGTGACATCAACACACATGGGCACATCAATATTCTGAACAATTTGCGTGGAATCGGGTATAAAGTCCTAAAAGGATACAAAACGACATAAAAATTGCTACAAATACTCTCAGTTCCAAACTCACTATCGGTTCTGTTGGGCAGATAGACACCTGGACACAGCGACCGTATAAGTCCACCAGGGCGTATACAGTTTTTGGCAGATTTGTAGCCGCAACCCCCTGCGATTCGCCATTTATATAGAATACCAATTCATCTTGTGATGTTCGCAGTACGCCAACTCGATCCCCTTCGTTTAAAGTTTCCAAATCCGTTCCGTAAAACTCCACCAAACAGATTCCATCGCGGCGTATATCAATGCCGGACATAATCCAAGTGCCGTTACGCATTGCAGCCGCGCAGGATGGGAGCTCCAGCTTGTCGGGACTTTCCGATGTGACGCCAATCTCAATGCTACCGCCCCAAGAGTGATTCTGTAAGATTTATACATTCACTGACGGGTTGCATAAAAGGGGACTAGTACTCACCTTCTCTTCGATGACCACCTCAAAGATAATATCATCCTGAAGAGGTTCCGCACTGAAAACCAATGCATGACTAAAGTCTCTTATACTTCGCATAGCTGTCCGATTGTTGTTGGTCAAAGTTATTCGTCGGCCACATCGCTGATGAAAGGAAGCCATTACGAACTGGGAGACTATTTGATGTTTGGCCTTTGTTTGGCAAGCGCCCGATATTCTTTTCAGAAAGGATGTGGTCAAAAATATTTTCGTCCTTTTTGCTGATGATGAACGTAGATGTGATGTAAAAAAATATTAGATGAATGTCATAAGGAGAATTGAAAAAATGTTTTGTACATGCGTATTCGAAGGGAGCAATTCCTTAACGTGTTTTCGGTTTCATAGTGCAAAATATAAATAACTCCGTCAAAGTATTCGAATTTTTCAAGCGATTTTATAATGCTTTGAGTTTTTAATTACTTTATGAATATTTTTAATCGATAATAAGACGAAAAATTAATCACACCCTATGAAAATGAAATAAACAAAACCGCAGGTGACAGCCGTGAACTTTGGCAAAAGTCAAACGGAGAACAGCTGTGCGGAGGATAGTGTGTTCAACAATTTGATGATTCTGGTTTATCAACCAGTTTAAGGTTGGGCACACAATACTTTTTTTTTTCTAGGTTCCACTTTCAAAATGCATAGGTTATATTAGGCGTATTTTTTTGGGAAGTGAGTATAACAAAACCAAAAGTGAGTATAACAATTTTGCATGTAAAACCAAAAGTGAGTATACAAGTTTTGCATGTAAAAGTAAAAGTGAGCTATCTATAGATTCTCAAAAAATACGCCTATTTTTGTTAACACATCAGTCACTCGGCAATTTAGTGCAAGCTTTGATTGATCGAGCCATCCACACGATGCAACACAAAAGTCACAAAACGGCTGTAAGCATTTATCGTACACGGTGAAACATAAATTGAGAAATATCGGTCGGCGGTCAGCAGTCACTTCTCAATTTATAATTAAAACGATATACAAGTCATGGAAAAGATTTCTTTTCATCAAGCGATGATGGCTACGTTTTGATTAGGTGTTTTATTTAGCATCGATCTAAAAAAAAACTAAAGAATAGGTACAATATTCAGCACACAATTACAATAACTGCATTTCGTTTGACACTTCCGGGACTCGCGCTAGATATTTATGATGGATTGCGCAGAGTAGATTGATTTGGAAAAGAAAAAAACATTTAATTGAAAGCTTAACGTTTTACAAAGAGTGCTGCCAAATTGTGTTTTTACTACCAACTGAAATTGAAACTGAAATTTAAGGAAAAAAATGAAGAAAAAAAGTTGTATGCCGGTTTTTTCAATATTGTAAAATTAGATACTTAATTATTGTTTTGTAGTTGCCCAAATCAACTCTTAATCGAACACTGAAAACTAGATTAATTTATGTAGGTAGGTATATGTCCCCTATTTTTTGTGAAAATGAAAAATTACTTTTATATGTTGTTCTCATTGATATACGTACAATACTATACATGGACTGCTAGTGAAATGTCAGTTACATACAAACCTGCGAAGAAAAATGAAGCAAACATAAACACTAGCCCTTCTGGTTCAGTGCGGCGAAGTTGTCGCTCAATGATCAGCTATCGACACTCACAATAGGAGCCTATTTCGTAAGTTATTTCCCGGTCTTCCTCAAGGGTAGTGGGGAAGTTCTTTGAGTTTTTCTTTTCCGCTTTTTCCTCTTTCTTTCTTCTCTCGTTTTAAAAAGCTTTCTCCTCCTTTTTCCCCTTTTTTGACATGTGATAAAAAAGTTTGTTGAGCAAGTGAAATACGGTAAGAGGGCAAAAACACCCCCGTCCGAAGAACTTTAGCCGAGCAACCGCGAGCATGCCGCGCCCTTCTCACCTGTGCCAAGCTGTCCCTGTAACTCGACCCTGACCCTGACCCTGACTCACAACATAATCCTACTGCCCTCTGGAACCCCCCTGCTTGGGGTCACTGTTGGATTATGGTGTGGGTTGCGAGGTTGAATATATGCCAACTTTCTTTAATTAAATTTCTGATTTCCCAATGTTGAGCAAATCAGCATACGTATGCTTTTTGTTTTAACCCTATTAACAGAAATACTTAATTTAAAAGGAACAGATTTCTGGCTTTTATCACAATGAGTTCCCAAAGTGCCACACATGATTGATAGAATCGGAATAGCATACAAAACAGTTTTGTCGAAAGTAAAAAATACGGGAATTTATGGATTAAAATAAAACAAATGCAACCACATTCAACAGAAAAAGAAAATAATCGTTATTGACACTTATTTAATCCGGTGTGGTTTCATTCTGTTAAACGCCAGGGTAAACTGGCAGAATACCCTCACTCCTCTACCAAGAAATTCGGCACGATTGTATTGATATTAGAGCCACACCACCGCTCAAAATGCGTCATTCCATAAATTCCAATTCAGCTGCTAGCTACTCCGATTTAAATTTAAATATCACCACCACAGGGAAACCTGTTGCTGATTAATTTCATTAATTAGCAAAATTACTGATTACGATAGGAAAATAACAAAAACAAACTCTGATGTAGACCGCACACGCCTCCTTCTTTTCCACGTTCCCACCCAAGAGTACCTACCTACCAATTGGTTTGCTATTTATTTTTAAGCTGTTGTAAGCAAAAAGTCAAAATAGGTGGCACGATAATATAAACAATATCCGACGTTATCGGCATATTATTTTGATTAGAGTTTAATGCCATTCGAAGCGCTGCTATGTTGTATTCTACGTCAATCGAATGTTGGCAAACGAGAAAGTGTTGCGACTGGTGTCTCCTCCACATCAAGGTCAAACATGTTTGTTGCTTTACATAGAGATTTTGATTACATTTCCGCCATTTGGGATTGCCTTGGGACAATGCACCCCTTTCTCCGAATATAGGTGTGTCGACAATTTCATAATCGTTACTCATACTACACACGTCACGCAAGTGAACGGCGTAAAGGTTTTCAAACCAGAACGCAAAGCAGGCGTAAAGAGAAACAAAAATAGACTGCAGAATTTCTTTGTCTTGTGACCGCTATATCAAATTCAAGGCAAAAAAAAAAATACAAAGCAAAACAAAACGACCGTCTCTTCCGATGTTAAACTTGTTCATTTATTGCTAAGTATTCGCAGTGTATATGCATTTGGATTTACATACAAAACAGTTATTTACATAGTTCTCTAGAGGTTTCTTAAAAAATAAACAAAACAATTAATTAATCTAAGCCCAATTGTACTTGTCACGTGCGGCTACCACTTTTCTTCGGTGTTTATCCTTTCTTAAAGTCAAGTAGGTCTTCAGTTACTGCTGCCTCCTTCTCTAACTCTCCGCGGGTACATCGTCCACAGCATTTGGCCGAAGGCTTGTTCTCGCACTCGCCTAGTGCGGGGGGTTTAAAATTCGGTGTCCATGGACCGAGGCTGCCGGATGCATAGAAATCCATGGGATAGGCGTTGTCTGGTTCCAAATTGTTTGGAGTCCACTCCACGTCGCCTAACACCACAGACAGTTCATAGGGATTAAGCAGCGGCTTCTCAAAGGCACTTCCCCAATCAATAGACAATCGGGGACAGGCTATTTGAACGTAGGCATCAATGTCGGCGCCAAACAGTGCCAACTTTTGAGGGAAGATCTCTGATAATAGAATTACAGATGTTTGGTAGCCCTTGGCGTGTAGTCGTCGCTCTAAGAATCGCAGAACACGAGAGCTACCCTGTCGTCCTAATGTACCCAGAATGATGCCAAACTTTTTCGCAGTCTTCGCCTGCTTGATGTGCTCCCAGCGGATGCTCTGCATAGATCTGTGATCATACTCTTCCAAAGTGAACTTCTTCTCGTACGGATCGTACTTGTACGCTTTTAGTCGTGGATTTGCAATCATCGCCGACTCCAGATGAAACCGACCATCGCCCAAATATATGATTATCTTTGCAGTGTCTGGCAGCTGAGGTGATGTACAGCCGAGAATCTCTCCAGGGCTCAAAGGTTTCGCCTGAGGAACAATCACATCGTAGCCTTTTGCCTTCAATTCACTAGAAGCCGCCTGTAATGTGGTAACAAATTGAATAGTGCTTACCAAAGCTATTTGACCATCTTCTGGCTTAAAGTTAAGCTTGACCGAGTCCAAGAAATGCAGCGGGTCGATTTTAATGTCCACAAACACATACAACACCTTTATACCCGTCGTTTGATCCACGGGAATCAAGCAACTGTGACCATAGTGCACAAGTAGGTCTGCGCCCAACGCCTTTGCTGTGTAATCATCAACGCAACACGCACCATATGTAACATCCCCCATTATAACTGTATCGGCTGTTGTAAATCGCTCCAGAATCTCGCTGATTATAATCGAATACATTAGCAGTCCCTCGGGCATTTGCAGAGCAATCCTTTTGGCTTTTATCTCCCTGGCCCTCCATATTGTCTTATGTATTTCAAAGTTATAATTCCATGGCAGACGTTCGATGGCCTTCTGCAAAACGGGGTCATCCAACAGTTCTTGGGGGATTCGATTTATTTTCGCCTTCGGTTTGAAGACTTTTTTTGGTTTTGCCCTAATGACGACCACTCCTGGCTGAACCGCAGTTGGCAAAGGTGCTACCTTAAGCATAACTTTGCTGTAGTTCTATTCCAATAATTACGAAAAAAAAATTAAGTTTGCTTTTCGATTTTCTCACGAACAAAGAACTCGAAATGACTGGTGCACAACAAACGACTTTCACAAATCAACTGAAACTGAGACACCAACTTTTGCTTGCTTTGGTTTTGCCTTCGAGTACGAGTACCTGCGCAGAGGGGAGTATGGCTGGATGCGAGGAAAATTCATCCATAGGGCATTTACACCAAGTCACGTAGGCAAGCTTGTTGTATGGGAATTTTTTTTTGCTTTGTCAGTGATTGTTTACAGTTTGCTAATTAATTCCGGTTATGGTAGATAGACTTTTGAGTAAGGTAAAACGTATTCCACTTTTATGATGCCAAAGACGTAGGTTAATTACTTTTATTAAAAACGTGCAGTTTTAGAAAAAAAAATCACTGACATTTTTTGACAGCATTTTGTTTTGAAGTGAAGTTGGATGAGTTTTTCATAACATTGCCAGACTACAAAGTTTTAATGTAAAAATGAGTCTGTTCATTAGGTACGACGCGAGTACTATTGATGATGCTGTGCATCAGAGATAGGCCCCAAAAATGAATATTAATGAATATTTTACATTGAAAGCACAAACCTCGTTTTATACCATGTTTCCATTGATTAGCAAAAAAATCCATAAATCTGTTTCCATTAAAGGAAAAATGATTTTATGTTTCGAAAAGATATGTTAATTTTGATAGGTTAGTTTAAGGACTATTCACACGAGAGCGACCAACTACCTACGAACGAACAAATATTCGCAAGTTCTGACAGTCTATTCACACGAATAATATTCTTGGTTGCCGCAGCTCGCGTATTTCATCCGTCAGTTTCTACTGAAAATCTCTGATTTGAGGTTAAGTCCGAATGTTTTATTCGTTCGATTGTAGAACGCGTTTTAAGGTTATGGATCGCAAATAAACTTTAACAATTCACGCCAAGGCTGTTTTCGTTCGCGGCAAAAAGTTTGGAATTCGAAATTTCGTCATTTAAACTGTTCATAAACTTGCTCTCTTAATACATTTTGATGGGATAATTAATTATCCTCCTCGTGGAATAATAAAATGTGAAATTATGCTCATAAATGCATCAAAAGTGGTTTGTTCCCACTTTCGTTTTTTCGTGAGAGCGAACCAACTACCTACGAACGAACGAATATTCGCAAGTTTTGACATGAACACTTTTCTTGGTCGCGACTCGAAATTTCAGGCAATTTTCTACTTAGAACGTTTTGATTGAGGTGAATGAATTAGTAACACGGGTAAAAAATATTCGCTACACATTGCGCGATTGTTCAATCACTTTTAATCGGCAACTTAATTATTTTGTACGTCACAATAGATCATTTTGAAACATTTCGCCATTGTGAGTTCATGAAATTTAACTCAAAATGATTATTAGTAGGGCGCAATAGCTTTTATAGTAACACAACTTTCGTTAAACGGTACGAACTGTCGAAAAGAAAGCATGCGTCAGTTTGTTTCGGCATCGAAATTACGAAATTTGAAGCAGATTAGGTTGTATTTAAACACTTCGATTGGTAGCCTTATTATATTATAACTAGACACAGCCGATGATCAAAATAATGAGAAGCAAGAAATTGTTTAATTATTTGGATGAAATCGAATAGAAAAATGCCACTCCGAACTAATTTTCATAACATCAGCCGATATAAATCTCTTTGGAATTAGTATTCTAAGTTTGAGAGTCTTTGTGGCATTCGAGTAAGTTTCTTGTCTTAGCATGTGTTAGAACCAAAAGAAAACCCTACAAATGGCGCCCAAGAAACAGATACCCACCTGTCATCAATTTAACACGTCATGACGGCTGATAAAATGGAAATAAATTGTTTTGGCAAAATTTATTAAATATTTTCTAGTTTTCTCACAATTACTACCAGAAAATGATGCTCGAAATGAGTACGTAATGCATGAATTTACAAAAAATAATACCCAATACAAGTAAAGTCTAAAAAAAGACCCAACATTTTGAAAGCATTTATGATTAGACTAGACTACATCGACTGGGAGGTTGGCAGCTCCTGTAATCCGGCTACCGGAGGTCAGATTGTAGGATGGTCTGAGGACGGGAGTCCTGTGCAGTGGGCCAGTTCATGTTGACGGAACGTCCGCACTAAGCTTGCCATCAATATGGGTACCATGGAGGAGTCCAAGGTATTCAGGTTGGCCAAGGAGGGATGAACCGGGCCAGGGGCGAAAGCCAGCAGCCAAGAGTCCCCGTGGTAAGCAGTAGTGGGATAGCGTACCGGAGTGGAATGCCATTGCCAGCCCGTCCAATATGTCCAGACTCCATTCTTTTTTTTTTTTTTTTTTTTAATACCATCAATGTATGTAGATACATATTTATTTTTTGGAATGGCTAGCCCCTCTGCGCCCTCTGCAATTTGAAAAATCACAGTTTGGGAATATCTCAATTCAGCTGTTGTACTCTTATTTACAAACATCCGCCTGGTAACTAAGAAGACGGTAACAACCATCGATTAACAAATTATATATAGGTAACCTTCTGTATCTGAATTTGCACACATCTATTCCACTCTCTTGATTTCTCAAAATTGCATCCGAGAAGACATGGAGTACATCTACAAAAAGGAACGACGAACCTTTGGTCAGCAACACTGTTTCCAAGACAAAGATGGGGTCGTGTTTACGGAAACGTCAAATCGGGATATGAGCCGAGATTACATCTTACGGAATCCAGTAGATCGACAGACCCAGTTTACCAAACAAATGTCGGCTAGTGTGGCAAACACAGAGAGAGCGACCTTTAAGCACTGTGGCATTACGCACAATGAAGGTGGCTGGCCCAAGGACATCAATATGCAGGATCCAGAGCAGACAGTCAGGTGAAAACGAATATTTTATGCATCTGTGACTTTGAATTCATCTATTCGTGTTTCCTTGTAGATACAAGAGAAAAATCGAAAAAGATGAGAACTACATTACTCAGGTGATGAACCTGACCAAGCCCATGGAGCACTACATCCATCAGAACAACGCGGTAAACATTTATGAAAACTACTTCGAAGACTTGGACCCCGCCCCATTGCCGGAGCCTTGTAAATCTCGAACTGTGAACGTGTATCGGGATCCGAACGCCGTTAAAGTTCCCGTAACGCATTTGTCGTGGTCGCCAGATGGTGGTATACGGCTAGCAGCCAGCCACTGTGACATGACATTTCAAGGGGAGAAATTTGGTCAATTAACCAATTCGTACATTTGGGAGATAGAGAACCCTAACGAACCGTTGGTTACGTTGGAACCGAAAGTACCCTGTGTCTGCTTGGAGTACAATCAAAAGGATCCAACCAGCCTAGTGAGTGGGATGTACAATGGTCAAGTGGCTGCGTGGGACACTCGTCACGGCCGTTACCCGGTGATGATTAGCGAACGAGAGGTTTGCCACCGTGATCCAGTGAATTCGGTGCTGTGGAATAATTCGAAAAGTGGCACCGAGTTCTTTTCAGGAGCATCCGATGGACAGGTTCTGTGGTGGGATACGAGAAAACTAAATGAACCTTTGGACAAGTTACTTATGGATCCGGTGCGGACTGATGAGCAGGATTTGTCCCGTTCGTATGGGATTTCCGTGCTGGAATATGAGACTACAATACCGACGAGATTCATGTGTGGCACTGAAATGGGAATGTTATTCTGTTGCAATCGAAAGGGGAAAACTCCGATGGAAAAAATTCAAATTAGAGTTAGTTGTGTGCAAGAAATCACCTGCAGTTGTTTAGTTATATAATTTGTTTAGATGATGTGTCACTTGGGGCCTGTCTATGCGATTACTCGTAATCCAGCATTTGTTAAGAACTTTCTTACAGTAGGAGACTGGACAGCCAGGATTTGGTCAGAGGATTGTCGTGAGAGTTCGATTATTTGGACAAAGAGCAGTGAGGCTATGCTAACGGATGGAGCGTGGAGCTATACCAAGTTAGTAGGGGTAATCGGCCCTCTGGGCTAATGTTGGCTAATATTTCTAGAGAATATTCTTTAGAGTATCACAGTTTTTTGTAACCCGAATGGATGGTGTTCTGGACGCATGGGACTTACTACAACAACAGAATGAACCGGTGCTGAGTGTAAAAGTATGCGATGAGCCTCTACTGTGTTTGCGAACAAATGAAAACGGAAAGTTCGTCAGTTGTGGTAGCCAAAAGGGTGCTACATTCCTTATCGAGGTGTCGGAGAATATGCAGCATTCATCAAAGAATGACAAACCGTTATTAACAGCGGTAAGTTAATTCATATTCACCCCTATTGCCGTTGGCGTTTGTCGTATACGACTTATGTTTCGTGTCGTTGTAAAACAATGTTAACATTTTTTTTTAACTTTTGTTAACAATACCATTTTCATTTTCTCTGTGTTCACCATCATTTCAATTCATTTGTTTTAAGAAAGTTAAAAAAGCGACTAAAAAACGAAGCGAAATACGAGTCGTTTACGACAAACGCCAACGGCAGTAGGGGTGATTATGTACATATGTATTTATAAAATGGCATCTGGTGATTTTGACAATTTTCGTCATTTGTTAGATGTTTGAACGTGAAAACCGACGAGAAAAAATCCTCGAGGCAAAATCAAGAGAAATCAAACTAAAGGTTAGGGTCTCCCATGGTCCAGAGCAAGGTGATTTGACTATGCTCAACGGCAAGGTTAATGTTCAGCCGTTTAAAAGTAAGAAAACGAGATAAATGTTCATTTATTTTAATTGGTTATAAATATTGCGATACTTTTAGACGCATGCGAACAGGCAGAAGCAGAATACTTTGCGGCTGTGGAACAGGAGAGATTACGTCGTTTGCCGGGTAACAAGCGTAGGTGAAAGTTCATTATTCGTTGATGTGATTAGCAGCCCTTAATTATTTATTTTTATTTTTTTTTTCAGAGGATGTCGAGGATGCTGAAGTATCAGAAGCGGATAGTAGCAAAGCTTAGACGAATGAGTAGATAATTGTTCAAAATTTGTTAAACTAATAAATAGAGACCTGTTGCAAATAACTTTTTCTTATTTCGGGGTTCTCCTAAATGGATATTAGGGACAATAGTATACGTACGCATCAAACGAATAAGTCCACTATTCGTCTGCTAGCTAAAACATGTAGGTATGTATTAAAGAGCGGACAGTGTTTTTTTTATTAATACAGCATTAGATATTTGTTAAACCAACAAAGTTCTGTACCTACATATGTGTTAATTTTGGTAAAATCTACTTTTTCGGCTAAACTGCCACTTCATAATTTCAATTTGTAAAACAAAAATAATGTACGTACATAAATACCTTGCATTGGTCGCCCAAACCAAAGGTACAACGACGCATTTCCATTCCTGTTCCACCAATGCACCAAATATCGACTTCGCACGCAAATGCTATGTGCCCTGCCCTGCAGCTGTACGTTTCCGTTGTGAATGTGAATTCGCGAGCTCAAATCGCAATCGCAACGCTTAAATGGAAATGAATGATAGGAAAGAAGAAAATTTTCCTAATTTGATTGTTAATGGCTGCGGCTGGTTCATGGCCATGCTTTATTTGCCAGTGATACCAAATTCCGTTTAAACTCTTAAGAAAATACTGAAGTGGGTTATGACTTATGATTATGAATATTAATATGGTTTTGTACTAAAATGTAAAAGACTGTCAAAATGACAGTGGTGGGAATGAATTCTCCCTCAAAGAGAAAACCGTACTAAAAAGATGCATTTTGTTGTTCCATAAAAGTATGAATCCAAGTATGTTATGTGGATTATTTACCGCCTCTGAAACCATTTTAATACCAATTAATAGCTGACATCGCAGGAAATCAATGTCGCGAATGCTAAATAAATTTTTTGTTTTCAATTCACTACAAGAAAATTGCTGAGTAAAAATTAAAAATTAAAACGATTCTCAGTGGAGGGGTAATCTTGCTCTCTTCAAGTCGCTTTATTTTACGATTTTTTTAAGTTAAGGGACAACATTGAGCCTAGACGCACTATTTACTCGATGGTTACCGAGACTATATGGAATCACAATCACAAAGTGACTGTGAACCCTAATCCAATAACAATAATTTATTAACTAATCTCGATTTCCTTTGTGCAAGAAAAATCATTTATTTTAGATTGACCATAGTTTTTCTGCTCTAGAAGTCAGCTGTCTATCCAATTCGTTTTCCGTTGGGCGACAAAAAAAAATGGAATTTTTAATGCCGTTTTCGATTGGTCGTCCAAAACCGTCCGCTTCTGAAAGCGTTCGATTGACACTCAACTAATAGTTCTTCACCTGAAAAGAAGAGAAATTTGCTTCTGGATTTGAATTCAGAATCGCGGAGAGCTCTTCCGGACGGTTCTGAACGACCAACCGAAAACGACATAAGATTCAGATCACTTTTGCGAATCTAGATTCGAGAGCGAGATTGACACATACTTTCACCAATTCCAAAACAAGAGACATTTTGTAAACTGACTGTCAAATAACAGACCAACACAAATGAAAAAAAGTAATCTCATTTCATCAGAAAAAATCTGAGATCTGAGAGCAAAACAGTAAAAGCCCATAATAGTTTTTAAAGGCATGCCAGCACCAGATGAAAATCACGCGTAAATGCAGCTTTAAGGGCAGTTCTCATGAGTCCGTTTTTTTATTTTGCCTTAAATACAAGGAAAATATTAAAAATCACACAAATTTTCGCTGTTATCTTAATGCGCCATCAAAACATCTATCGCTTTTGACGTCGATAAAATTGCGTTCGCATTTGCATAGTGCGCACGCGAGCGAAGTGCGATAGTTTTCGCCGTCGAACTGAAGTGGTACCAAAATGCGAAATTGATAAAATATGCGCTTGGCTGCGAAGTGCATAGTTATCCCCCTGTGTCTGTGTATCCAGCTTTCCCCCGTCACAACACAAGAATTTATGCCCCTATGATGTCTTGGTTTTATGTCATTCAAAATTCGGTATCGTCCGTATTGTTATACACAACCTTGATAGAAAAGTTGCCTGCTAAAACCTAACAAGTATGGCGTGGCGATGGTTGTCTATAAGTTGTTAGTTAGTTTGGGTTGTGTGAAAGTTAGGTTGAATTTGACAACTTGAATTTAAGACAACTATTCAGATTCACCCCTATTCTACGTGGCGTTTTTATTAAACGACAGCTGGCGTTTTTTGAGTCAAGTCGCTTTAAGTGTCGTTTTAGTATCGGTATTCTATTCCTTGAACGCCTCCTCTCTCATTCCACATGAGCACAAACCAGTAAGAATAGACCGTCGACTCCTCCCACATAACGGACTTTGCCTACAAGCTGCCGGCGAGACCAGGATTTTTCATGTATTGGTGCTGTACAAAATCAAAGGGGCGCCATTAACGCACGCATACTTGAAAAATCCTGGTCGCATGGTATTGCACAGAAAACCATTGCCGCCATTAATTTTGACATTTACACGTATTCACAGACAGGGAAATTCTTTCCGGGGGGAATCGGGTAGGTGTACGGGAAGTCGGCGGTCTATTCTTACTGGTTTGTGCACATGAGTTCCACACCAACAACTGATAATTGACAAGTAGGTCACAAACCAGTAAGAATAGACCGCCGACTTCCCGTACACCTACCCGATTCCCCCCGGAAAGAATTTCCCTGTCTGTGAATACGTGTAAATGTCAAAATTAATGGCGGCAATGGTTTTCTGTGCAATACCATGCGACCAGGATTTTTCAAGTATGCGTGCGTTAATGGCGCCCCTTTGATTTTGTACAGCACCAATACATGAAAAATCCTGGTCTCGCCGGCAGCTTGTAGGCAAAGTCCGTTATGTGGGAGGAGTCGACGGTCTATTCTTACTGGTTTGTGAAGTAGGTATTTATGGCGGCAAAAGGGGGAGATTTTTCTTTTGGGAAATTGTTTAACACACGGAATTTAAATCCAAAGAAAACCAAACGAAAAAAGTGTTGAACAGTCCTAATGTTCGCGATATTACATTTACAACAGTTTAAATCAAGAAGGCGAGGTCAATAAGGTGTTCGTCTTCGAAGCTGTTGTAGGTATTTATGTTTTGTATTTTAAAGTGCCAGTCATTTTAAAACTGGCTTCTAAATTGCGTTTTCATTTGGGTCTTGCCCAACCAACCCTTAGTAAAATCCTAACAGACATGTTTACCGTCATCGAAGAAAATATATACCCACACTGGATAAACATGCATTACACGGAAGAAGAAAGAAATTGCAAAAATTATGTTTTACCAAAAGGCTGGAATTTCATTTGATCGGGTTTTGTTATTTTCACCCTTCAATCATAAAAGAATTATGAAATCACTGCAAAAATATAAACAATTACCAAAACGCATGTTTTTTTCTCAAATTTGCCTCCTAGTCGTTTAAGAATTTGTAATCGACAATAATCGGCGTTTTATGAGTCGTTTTGTGCAACTAAAACGACAGTCAGAATGCGAAAAACTGTGTAGACTAAACGCCACATGTCGTTAAACGGCATAAAACGCCTAGAAACACGCCACATGTAATACCGATTTAAAAAAACGCCATTTTTCGTTTAATATAAACGCCACGTAGAATAAGGGCGATTGTGTTCCATAATAGGGGAATTAGTTTATTTTTTATCCCCAATAAATCCGCCAGCAACCCGTCACTTAAATAGCTATCGCTTTTGAATGGATCGAAATACAAAAATACCAATCCGCCATGAAAAGCGATCCGCCGCGCATTTGGGAATAAGCCCCCCCCTGAGAGGTTTCTTTTCCTCGCCACCAGATATCGCAGGCCAACTTATACATTCGTCAATAATGACCCGTTTTACACGCACCGACTTTTCACATTAGTGTCGAGAATGTGATGGTAAAGGGGATGAAAGTTGCGGGGACTAAACCTTCATTGTTTATCCATTAGCCGAAAACGGATGGGCCGTTTTCAACAAATAATTTGAAAGCGACAATTTTTGATGTTAAATTTTATTTATTTCCCAGAATTCAAATTTGTGTAATATAATAATTGTGGAAGTTGTTTATTAAATGTTTGTTTTTTATTCTCAGCAAATTTAAGTTTAAATTTAGTTTTTCTTGAAATTGAAATTCAGTTGATTTAAATCGAGTTTGACTGCAATTTTCTAAAATCTTTTATGCTTTTCCAAATAAGCTCGAGTTTTATCCAAAGTTAGGGCCGAGAAATAAACGCAAAATTCCTACACATATATGTTTATATGATTACTATGTATGTATATGTAACTTTTTTTTCTTTTTAATTAACTTTGTGATTTCGATTATTAGTTTTTTTTTTGTTAAGTGATAACTTTTTTGCTTGTATTTAATAAAAAAAAAGAAAAAACGCAATTTATACCGTAAATATCTAAATAGACATATAAAACAAAAATAAAAATATTAAAATTATAAAAAAAAAACGATCGACTATTTGGTTGCACATGATTTTAATGATTGTATATGTAAAAAGAAAAAAAAAGAAATAGTTTAACAAAAAATTAAATAGATACATACAAGAACAAATAAAAGAAAAGAGTGGCTGAATATGAATATATTTCAGTGGTGTACCGACTAAGGAAATAAATAGAAAATAAATGGTTTCCTTTCTGCTTTGTCTAAAATAAACATGAAGTTTGTTTTTTTATTTAGAATTTGACATAATTTTTCCGACTCGTAATTTTTTTTTTTTTTATAAAAATGTTTAATTTAAAATTTAATTGAATTTTAATCGTTTTTTTTTTTTTAGATTTAGTATAGGTATATTTTTTTTTAAATAGAAGTTATCCCAATATAATTGATATTAGTTTGTTTGAATTTAATTTAATTTTTGTTTTTATAATTTAATCATCTTCATCTTCAGATTCGGCTTCTTCCAACCATG
The DNA here is from genome assembly GCA_949372485.1 of Cheilosia soror. Taxonomy (NCBI): domain Eukaryota; kingdom Metazoa; phylum Arthropoda; class Insecta; order Diptera; family Syrphidae; genus Cheilosia; species Cheilosia soror. Next base: position 9,226,394 of record OX443563.1, read on the forward strand.
TTAGCCAATTGTTCACCTGGAACAAAGCGGTTCCTTTAGCTGGATATTCGTCAGAGATGTCTTCCTTCCATTTCATGTATGCTTCCTCCTCTAAAACGTTGGCTTCGTATAGATTCTTGAAAAAGCGACATAGCATACCTGAAAAGAAAGAAAAAAAAATCAATTAGCTGATGGAATATAACAATTTTTTTAAATTTGGGTTATCCTCGACTCCAGTAATGCGTTTCGCCCCGATGTGGTGGGTGGGCTCATGAGTAGACGACCAACACATCTAATCTAGACGCACTGTTTGCTCGATTTTCACCGAGACTAATGATTTTTCAATCAACAAGTGACTGTGACTCATAGCTCCAGATCCAGATGAATCTTTGGTTCAAAGACTATTGCCGAGAGGATTTGGAAAAATTGAACAGTGTTTAAAGTGTAAACAAAATTGATTTCATTAATAATGTCCCACGGCTCCGCCCATGAGCCGAAAGGTTGTGAGAAGCTAGTGGTTCTAGAGTCCAATATGGAAACAAAACATTGCTATTCTGTAGCCGAGCTATGGAGGTCCTAAGTGAAGAGCTTACCATATAAAAAATTGAGAAATATATGTAACAACTTTAGGAAAAATGTTTCCTTTAGAGGAAATAGTCAAGTGCTTGGCGGAGGACTTTTTAAGGCTGTTTGTGGCTATCGCTATAGCGATCTCAATTGAAAGACTATATGAACAAAAAGTACGATCAATCAACTCACCCTTTGGGAAATCCAAATTGTAGACAAATACTTGCAGCGCATAGAGCGCAATCAATTGAAGATCAATGTTTCCACTGAGGAAAGTCTCCAGGATCTGGCAGTATCTGTGTAATAGAGCCTCTTCCTTTTCAATCATCGACTTCTCGGGATTCATTTTGACATTTGTACAGTCTGCTAGAGTGGACTCCTTTAAAGAAACAAAAAAAAAAGAAGACATAAATATTAGAAAAGTTGAAATTGTAAACTATTCGTTATTGTACTTACCTCTGTGATATACTTTAATATAACCGTCATTAGGGCTGTCACAAAGCCCTTATCCTTGTAATATTTCGCATCAACGGTGGTCTTAATCCACTTGAAGAATGTCTGAGGATTTGGATCGGCCTGCAGCTGTTTTAACATCTCCGCTTGTAACTTCAACAATGGGTACAAGAAAGCCAAATTGCGATCGTCGAGAATCTCTGCGAGACGAGTCTTATTGCGATCAGTCTCGGGCAAACTATTCATTAGATCAATCTTGCTCTGGCGGAACAGCTCCTCGAGTCCTTCACGTCCCATGGTCTTGTGCAACTGCTGCAATACCAACAAGAACAACGGATAATGTTGTCCATTCTCAGTGTATGTCGCAACTTCGGTGAGTTTCAGCAGATTACCACTGATAACCGCCTTGGACAGTAGGCATGCAACCAACGTGGCGATGCGTGGAATGATGACTTCACGCTCATTCATTCGATTGATCACCTGCTTGAATACATCGAGTACAATGTTCGCCTTGACAAGCGATTGTTTGCGCAGTGCCTGAATGAATTCAATGAGACGATCAAAGTACTGGTCGGACTTGTCCAGCACGTCCATAACCAAGTTAATGCAGACGTCCTTCATGCACTTCTCCGGCACTTTAAGCTGTACGAATTCGTCGACTATCTCGTTCATGGTCTTTTCATCGGTGTAGAAGTTGTCCTTGAAAAAGACTGAGCTTCGCTTGAGAACTTCCTCTTTGTTGAAGGCTTTGTCTTTTTTAGCCTGCTTGCCACCACCACCGGTGGCTTTATTAGCTACACTTGAGGACGCACCCGAAGTGGATGGCTTTTCTATTGACCCCTGCTTGGTGAGATTGGCTTCGCCCTCATTGGTGCTAGATTTTTTGTTAGAGTTCGAGTACGATGAAGTGTTGTTCTCATCGTTGTTGCTATTAGTCGATGTGCTAAAGTTTGGCGATGAAGCTATCGACTTGAGTACCTTTTCGGTGGCGCTAATTGTGGTCTTTTGTGACTCAACTGCCTCGTACTGGTACTCGCTCGATGGTGTGGAGCTTGGTCGGTTCTGATTCAATGATGCAGGCGTGGCCAACAGCGGATAGTGATTCGCCGACAACTGTGATGTTGACGAGGATGCCGATGAATTGCCTGTGTGCGATGGCATGCTGGACATTGGCAACATTGGTGGCGATTTAGAATTTTGAACGGCAACTTTGAATAACAAACTGTTGGCAGCCGGACGCATTTGCAAGTTATCCACGGAATCTTGATTGGCCGACATTAGCTTGCTCTTGAAACGTGGTGCCAATTCTTTGTTGTTCAACATCTGGTTGTATTGCGATGATTGGTTGTTGTGCATATTGTTATTGTTGTGTTGTCCACCGCTATTGTTGTTGCTGTTATTGTTATGCTGACCATTGTTGTTGTGCTTGTTGTAGCGATTGTTATAATTGTTGTGATGGTTATTCTGATTGTTACGTTGATTGTTGTATTGGCGATTGTTGTTGTAACCACTGAAATTTGAGAGGAAAGCGATTTAAAAAAATGTTACCTCCGAGAAGCGTTGGTCGTTGTACTTACGGTGACATAATTGGAGATGATCCACCAACACTCAAACTGCCAAACATATCATTGAAGCCAGACTGTAGATTCAATGGGAACCTATTCATCCAGTTGTCACTGTCGCGATCGTTGTTGCGCATATCGCGATTGCGATTAGCATACGGCGTTCGGATAAGTGTATCGTCGTCTGTTCGAATTTGTTTAATTGGTACAGGACCCTCAGTGGTAGCCACTTTGCGAGGTACCCAATTGTTCTCACGCAATTCGATGACATCCTTCAGCATGAAGCGAATTCTCGGAGGATATTCAGTCGATTTTGATCGTCGTTCCAGTCTTTCAAAGTAATGGTTCATCATGTCTTTGCCCTTTAATTTAATAGTAAATCAATTAAAAATAAATTTTACCTTCGCAACACAATCGATGTTCCGTTCATACCTGTTCTGTATTATCCAAGTTCTTTCCGCAAGTTCTAAGTAGCTGGGATAGACATTCCATGTCCTCGCACATTTCCTGTTGGGTTGTATGTTTTTTCTTTTTGTCCAACAAGTGCTGTATACATTTATGTAGGATTTTCTTCGATAACATTTCCAATTTATAGAGCTCGCCGATAAACTTAACATTACCGAGCATACGTTGCTTGGCCAAAAGGTGTTTCTCCTCCTCCTCTTGGGTAGGTTTCGGTTGATCGCCGCTTGATTCATGTTTAACAGTGAGTATAGCACTGCCTCCGCTGGCTGTTGCAAGTCCTTCAGCGGCTTCATTTGCAATTTGTTCACTTGATTTTAAACGATTATTAAAACTGTCACGGCAAATAGCTAAAAGTAAACGCACAAATGTGCATGGATCGCTTGGAGACTCTTCAAAATTTGGCGCTTCTTTGGATAATCGCTTGCACAGCTGTGCATACATAGACGAATATTTTGGCTCATCTAAGGCTTTGTCAAATATTAGAAGAATAACACCGTTTAGAATATTTGCTGAATTTAAATCAAGTTTTAATAGATCATCGCTTAGCTCTTGGAATTTTTCTGGCGTGAGCTTATTGAGAATACCACGGACCTGTAAATGAAAAAAAAAAATATTTAAGACACTTTAACGTCTACTAAAATGATTTTAAAAATGAATAGTGCTCTTGCAACATCACTGATCTGGCTGCCATAACAATTGAATGGTCATTGACCAATTTTTACATTGGCGGGCTTTTAATTTAGAAAACATACTTGAAGCTTTGTACATTGGTTTCTTTTGTTGTACCTCCTTCTTTTCTAACAATTCAACAGCTGCGTTGTTGAATTGTTTTTTAATCTCTAGACCCGCCCATTCATTTTTATTTTTAATATTATGAATTTTACATTCGTTAAAGGACTCGCAGTCAATGTTTATTATACTGTATGATGAAGAGCGACAATAAGAGGAGCGTACATATACTCAGTTTATACTCAAGAAAGCAATAACTCAATTGAGCGGAAATTTAATCACTCTCCAGGTAGAGAGACTGTTGTAAATGCCCCAACAAGGCCATGTTATAAAACCGCTTCCATTGGCTCACTTTTACAGAATAATTCCGTTGATTAAATTTTATACATCTCTTCTATATCTAGGTCGGGGATAAGAATTCACAATGATGTCATTTTGTGCGGAGAAGAACAAGTGTTATATGTATAAACATTTCCAGCGTGACAACAAGCTTTTAATAGGGTTGGTGATTGTCCTTTTCTTTGAAATTTATTACGAACACTAGTGCAGCAGAATAAATTAAATGTCGCACAGTAATAGGTGTCTTTCAATACTCAATTAATATCTTTCACATGTTAACCATTTCAAACTCAGTCGTACGACCTGTTTTTAAAGGAATTTTGAAACATACTTAGATGCAAATATTCGACAATCGTGTTGGGATCTATGACGGGGTAAAATTCAAATCAAAAAGTTGTCACTACAATTGATACATTGCACCAGTCGTAATACAAATGCCTAGAGATTTAAAAAGTTTTGACTTACCCTCCTGAAAACAGCATCGTTCTTCTCATTTTGTGTTAGCAAATGTTGTGGCCTCAGTGATGGTGGTACCCAACGACCAGCCGTTGGCGGTGGTGGGGTGGGTGAAATTGCACGTGATGATGAAGAACCGCCACCTGCGCCTCCGCCGCCTGCTCCTCTATCGGATATATTTGCACTCGATGCCGATGGTGAACCGTTCAAGTTGTTGCCACCAGCATTCCTATTGTAGTTACCACGGTTATACGATGATACTGGAGTTGTTGACGATGACGATGATGCCGATGAATCAACTGAATAGGGATCAGCTCCAGCTGATGCTGCTGTTGTTGCCGAGGATGTAGCGTTTGATGGTCGGCTATTATAGCCGCCACGATCTTCTTGTTTGTTGTTGTAGCGTCGATCAAGGCTATTACTGTTGCTGCTGCTGTTATTATAACCGCTATTATAATTATTATAGTTTCTATTATAATTTGTGTTGTTGCTGCTGCTGCTGTTGTTATAACGTGATGAACGAGAATCGTCAAAATCGTTATTGCGACCGCCGTAATCAGTGCTGCTGCGATCGTTATTACGATAATTTCGATTACCACCACCGCTGTTGCTAATTACATTGCCCGATGACAAGTTATTGGTATTGGAATTGTTGTACGAAGAAGATTGGTATCCATCTGTATTTGAGGCATTGTTATTGCTGCCACCCCCGCCACCATATTGTCGACCATTGCCACCGCTGGAATTCTCATAACGATTCGATTGACGATATCCGCTGTTGCCACCGCCGTATGGTGAGTTTGATCTTTGTATAGATCTACCACCACCAACCCCTAAACCATTGCCACCGGCATTGGTCTTGTAAGAGTTGTTGTAATCGTTTGTATTGCGATTGCTATTGTATGATGAATACAAAGAATCGTTTGATTGCTGCTGCTGTTGTTGTTGTTGTTGGTAGTGATTGGTTTGATATTGGCGTCGAGTAGCGCCTCCACCGCCGCCGCCACTTCCTTCTCCTCCGTTACCGCCACCAGCAGAGGTAACGCTACGGTTAGTTTGCTCACCAATTATTGAACGGCCTTGACCATTGACGTCACTATTCTTGTTATAGTAACGCGACGACGAATCGTTCTGATACGGCCGCCGTGGTCGAGGGCTTAAAGCGTCTGAATCGTGTTGACGAATTTTGGCGAAATTTTTATTATAGCTGGTCGAAAAATTCGCAGAGTTGCCACTGCTGCCGTTCGCTTGTTGCTGTTGTTGCTTTACAATCTGATTCGATTGTTGTTGCTGTTGCTGCTGCTGCTGTTGGAGTTGACGATTAAAATTCTGATATTGCTTGCCGGTCGGATTGTTTTGCGTTGGCTTTGTGTCGATTTTAACAAGATTCTTTAAATTTTGAAATGTTTCACTGGCCGTTAGCAGTTGACTACCACTGTTTAGCAATGTTGCTTGCTTGAAATTGTTCTCGATTGCCGTCGTTAGCGTAGTGGCAGACGACGACGGCGAAACGGGATTGATTAATGGATCAATATTTATGGATTTTGTAAATGGTGCACTGTAGATATTGTTGTGATCCGACGATGTTGACTTAAAGGAGGAATCGTCAGCGGCACTCCTGTAATTAGCCGTTATTGCAGTCTTTGAATTACGACGATAATTATCGAATCGTCCGCCGGGTGAAGAATCCTGTCGATAAATGGTTGAGGATGGTATTATTGTTGGTGGCGTGGTGATGATGGGTAATGCAGATGATGTGTTAAAAAGAAGCTTTAGATCCTTTTTATTATTATCGTGTTTACCCCAACGACGAGTGTCCTTTGACTGAGCGAAAGGAATCGTTACCGTTGAGTGTGGAATGATGATGATTTATTTAAAACGTGGGGAAGTAAAAAATAAACAAACTTGTGGTGGTGGCTGTTGTTGTTGTTGTTGTCGTTGATGGTGTTGGTTGTGTGAATGTGTGTGCTTAGTGTTTCGCTTGAGAGATTGATCTTTTGCGAGAGCGAGACACAAACACGACGCGTTACACTCACGAAATTTGTTTCGCTTTTAAGTATAAACTAAAATAAACTATTTTACTATTTTCTTTTAATTTACCTAAGTGAGTTTTTGTTTTTTTTTTTATATAAATTTTCGTTAAGCTTATTTAGTTGTATATTTTGAAAATAAATGATAAAAAAAATTGTTCTTGTTCGATACACAGAGAGAGGACGCCTCTTTTTTGCAATTAACTAATAAACTTGAAAAAGAGGTCCTTGGTTTGTTGTTGCCCGCGTTTCTTTTTTGTTTTTTTGGATTAGTGATAAAGTTTGTCCAAATCCTTTGTTTTGTGTAAACAGCAATAGCTTGCGTTTCTCGGGGGTTTACTTCACAGATTCTTTGTTTGTTTTATTTTATTGGGAGCACTGCGTTAAACTAGTAATGTATATGTATAGTTCGGCCTGGTTAAAAACTGCAAAGACAAAGAAAGGACTTTTTTTATTAAAATTTGTCGAATGAATAATAAAAGATTTCATTTTGGTCTCAAAGATGTAACGCGCTTGCAAGTATTTTTCCTCGTTTCGCTGCAAATTAGTAATTACTGAGTTCATAGATTTAAATTAATTCACAAAGAGCAGTGTGATAAACATTTACGTCATATTGTTGTTCAAGAGAAATGTAGTAGTAGTTGTTGTTGTTATTAAATTGCAACTGATAAATATTATTTTGACGATGACTCATTTGTGGAAATGATTAGTCGGATGTTTTGAAAATAAAAACAGCAGTTTTATAGCTGCATTTATTGGGGAATTTCTAGAAGCAATGACCCGTTGTGTATTTCGATAGAGAATCAAGGTGGTTTACTGAAATAAACGATGATATCAGTTAATGTGCAGTAGGTGTCTTGATACAAACGTGATTTGAATAACGGAACAACGGCCGGCGGTGGATGGATGATAAGCGCATTTGGATTTACATATCAGATGTTCTACAGGGTTTTTTTTAACAGGGACGCTACAAAAGTAGAGCGACAGGGACAGCAGACGCCGAATTTCTTGCCGCTCTTTTGACATTTCTCTTCAGTAAGGTTTGCCATTTCATGATGGAAAGATATACGAGCCAACATCGAGTCGAAATTATTAAAATTTACTTTCCGAAATTCGGAGTCAGTGGCCTCAACGTTAAGAGCGCTACATCCAATTTATGGTCGTCATAATCGTCCTAGCAGATCAACAATTGAGCGTCTAGTGGAAAAATTTGAATCCACAGGGACAGTCGTGCGATTTGACGCCGTTAGACTATTTTCTGTGGGGCTACGTCAAGTCTATGGTATATGCCAGCGACGACTGATGAACTACGTACGAATATCGAACGTGAAATTGCAGCGGTATCGGCCGATTTATGCTTGAAAACCGTCGAAAATTGGGTTCAGCGTCTGGACTTCTGCAAGCGTGCCCGTGGTGGCCATGCAAAAGAAATCGAGTTCCATACATAATGGCATTGAACATACTTTCACAGGAATAAAGAATTTCATTGATATCCAAAACCGTTTTTGTTTTATTTAAAAAAACTTTTGTAGCGCTCTTATTGAAAAACCTGTTAGTTGTGATGTGTTGCGCATTTAATTTGGATTGTTTGCATCGTGTGGTAAATACACAAACTAAATGTTAACGTAACTAGGTTCGAGTTAACGCGGAAGTTCTGGGCGATTGCGTTTAAAAAGTAAACCAGATGGTAATACGTAATTCAATTTTAAGGACTTCACTCTGAAATACACTGGGTATCGACGTTGGCCTTGACAGATCGATCTAGCAGCCAGCCCTCTTTTTTATCAATATTTAAAATGGTAGTAGCCCAGAAAATTTATTTCTGAATATTATATTTCCGCATTTCGAGGGCTTTTTTGAAAGTTTAAATATCTATCATCCCTATCGAGGCCTAGAAGCACATGCGTTTGCAGTGATAGCCAAGCTGCACTAAAAGCGCTGCTTAACCCTCTTACCTCGTCCAAGTTAGTGCTCGAGCTCAAGCTTTCTCTGAACTTGGTCGGAAGGCTAAACACAATGAAACTTGTTTGGGTTCTAGGTCACACTGGTATCCGGGGAAATGAGATCGCTGATGAGCTTGCCAGGCTGGGTTCAGAAGAAGCTCTCTCAGGACCTGAACCTGCGTTAAGTCTGCCTGCAGCTGTGCTCAGGTCATTTATTGATACTTGGGTTTCTCGTGAACACGAGTGTCGGTGATTTGACTGTGCTAGGTGTAGACAGGCCAAACGACTATGTCCGGACATCTGCAAAAAGTCCGCGTCTTTCCTTCTGTCTCTCAGGAGAATCGTCTGCAGACTGCTTGTGTGCCTCCTTTCGGGCCACCAAGCTTTTGCCAAACACTTAAATGTATTGGGCTTGAGCGACACCACAATCTGTCCTGCTTGTGGAGAGGACGACGATACAGCGGAACACTTCCTCTGTAGTTGTCCTGCCTTTGCTCGCATCAGGTGGCGGATCTTTGGGACTGACGTGATGAGTGCCAAACATCTAAGCTCTTCATCACTGAAGCTCCATCTCATCTTTCTTCAAAAGACGGGAAAACTACGAACAGTAAAGTAATGTGTCTGTTTGGCAGTACAATGGACCAGTAGTTCGTGTTTGAGTGCTCCATCGGATAGTTAGTAGCAACCTCCGACAAAGAAAAAAGAAGAAGCCCTATCGAGGTATCCGTTCCGAAGAAAATCCGAAACGAAAGCCAAATCTCTTTGGAACACAAATTGCGTTCGATGTTTCCGTTTTGGAACAAATTCAATGAAATATTATAAAGGCGTTCATTTGACATTTTTCCAAAATTGCAAAACACTCTGCGGCAATTGGTTGTCGGAGATCTTTGGAAGAAATTTGCCGTGTAGCTGACAATAGTTAATGGAAAAACCCGGTATATCGCAATGCGGCAAAATGTCATTGGAGGATTTTTGCGATAAGTGAATCGGAACGAATACCTCGAATGGAATTTCTCCGATTTCGTTTAAATCGAAATAAATTCCGTTCCGACCGAATACCTCGATAGGGCTAAATATTTGCATACAATTGTACAAAAGCGCTCTATCGTAATAGGTTAATACAAGAATCCATAGAAAAAGTTGCAAAGGTCGATGAAGACTCACACGTCACACCCAAATTAGTGGCATTTCAATGCTCATCCAATAAACACCATAAATGACAAACAAACAAAGAGAACAAAAATCAAAAACCAATAAATCAATAGCCCTAGAAATCTAAGAATCAAAGCCAATGCATTCCACCTTCAAATAAATTATTGTTTAAGATAGAAAACGACATCGTATAAAAAAAAAATAATGCAATTTACTAAACAAATTTTACCACATAACTCAGTTCCATACAATGCAGCCAGACATTAATCGATTATCAATAATAATAATAATAATAAAAAACAATAATTTACACCATCCACGAATAGCAGAACATAAAACTAAAAAAAAAAATAAGAAATATCGACAACAACAAAAATCTAGTACACAGCAACATCTTTGCTCCAATTTTTGACCCACTTTCGGAGGAGTTCACTGCTGCTGAAAGTCACACTTTGCAATATAATCAGATACCGTCCAAGAGAGGGAGAAAACATACTGTACATCATAATGAGGTAGTCACCTATTTCGTTTCCAGCTTTTTTTTTTCTTTTTATTTGATGGCAAAAATGAATGAAAAAGAAATATGTGTCGTCACCTAATTTACATTTATTCTTAATTATGGCCTAGTTTTTGTTGTGAACGTCTAGTCCGCAAGGAAAAACGTTGATTTTGATTACATCTTGGATGTGTTTCAACGATTAGAGCTGGATTTGATTGAACAGAGGAAAAAAAACGCCAATATCAAATAAATACGCAACAAAATACAAGTTGAACGTTTTGATATTAAAATCAAATAGGACTGCGAAATAAATGCGGGGAATTTCTGTAATGTAGACATTTAGAGATACCGTCATGGTCTCTGTGGCAAATGTGTTGCCTTTGTCAGACAATTGCATACTTTAGACTGAATATATACTACATATGTAATGTATGTACATTTAAATACTGATTTCGTCTCTCTCTTTGCAGAACTTTGGACTTGTAATGACATATTACATATTTGAAACGCTGCCAATCAATTTTTAAATTTATGACGACGATGGTTTACTATCCCATTGGGATCAAATTATTGCAAACAACTTAAATAAAAGCAGAAAATCTATGATTATCGAAAGAAGGCAGCAATTTTTAGATTTAAGGATTTTTGTCTACAAAGAGAAGAAGCAGGTCGCCTTCCTAATGCAAACCGATTTCACGAGGAAGTTCCACAAATCTGCTGTCATGCGAAGTCGTGTTAAATGTAGGACAACATGTTGTTTGAGAATGTTCGTTGTTCTCGGGGAAGTCCCGAAAAATTTAAGAAACCTAAATGACGATGTGCGACACTTTTGGTGCATTATAACCGAACATTTTCTTTTCTGTGTACTTGTAAAGAAACGTTGATTGGCACTGCCTTTTCTCAGTGTACCTCCGTCCTTTGAACATGGGTTTGTTGAGGTTCGATCAAGCTTTGTTATTCTTGCTGTCATGCAAAGCACTTGCATCTCAGCTGCCGTTAATTTGCTCTTATACTTTTTGTACATTTTCCAACGCCGGATGCGCAACTGCGGTGCAGAGCCGTAGGTATTTTCAGCTTAGGGGACATTTTTCAGTCACAGAAGATAGCAAAGTTTTCCTGACACTTTATTCACCCTACGCGATGGTTGATGTGGATGTCAATACATAGTTCATTCACTATTGATCCATAGCCCCATAGGTCCCAGATACTTGAACTTTCCGCACTTGAAAATCCTTTTTTTCCATTCAAATAAATGTCTCTACTAAGACGGATTGAATCAGAAAATGGGCAGTACAGGTACTCTTGTCTTTTTTGGACTAATTCGATACCCATTACCCAGCAAAAATAAATCCACTCATACATACATCAAGTGCTCTTTGCAAAGACGTTTGATCCTTAATTATGATGGTTCCATCGCCAGCAAAGAATAACTAATGCACTTTGGGGTTTGTCACTGTTCCTTCAAGCAGATGAGGTATATTCTAACAAATAGCGAAGGACTTAAGACGCTTCCCTGGTGCCCCCTGACTTTAATCAGAAACTCTTCGGTGACTCCGGCGGGTTTCGGTTTAACCGACACAAAGTACACCAGAAGCTTTTATTCCACTGCACCACGTTTCGTCTGGCAAGCATTCGAGAATGATTTTCAATCTTAAATTGTTGGTCCAATCCACTTGTCACAAACAAATTAAAAAAAAGTCACACAAAACATACATTTACTGGTTTTCCAAGATAGTGCTAAATAATTTGACCAAAAGTAAGATGCAGTCCTCAAGTCGGAAATAAATCTCATTAATGCGAAAACACCATATTCAGTGACATGTGCACGGATATTGTACCACAACATAAAACATTGCTAAAACATTATTTGCAATAGAAGGCCCTATTTCAAAGACTCCTCCTCACGTGCCAAAAACTATCAACAAAAAGTTGCAATGACATTCACTTTTAATTTCCCCACCGAAAACACTTTTAGATGAATGTACTGTGCAGACGTATGTCTTGATGCAGAAAATGTTATAGCCAATTTAAGCCGCCACATCCTGTAAAGAGATTTTCCCACGCAATCTACACAGTAAACCTTCAAAATTAAATATAAATTAGTAGACACATAAAAAAAAGCGCCGTTCTTCAAAGAGCAAGGTTATTGACGTTGCACTTTTGGGGGAAAAAATCGTTCGTCAAATATACTTAAGCCCATTCTCAAGAATAAACAAACTGTCTAAATACCTGCGAAGCGAATAACTAAATGCAAACAAATTATACACAGACTGATTTTCGCTCGTCCGTTTCTCTTTTTCTCGCTGAAACTCAGAGGAGCTAATATTAAATTTGAGAGAAAAATTTAAATGCAGTACAAATGCTAACTGCGCTTTACGAAACAAAACAAAATTGCCAAGAGAGAAAGATGATTTCTCCTTACCACAAAACAGAAGCGACTACCTACTAAAACTTATCTCAGCGAATAAATTGAAGAAAATAATATAACACGTACGACAAGGCAATGACAATACAACGACCTTTCCATCGCTCTCTCTTGTTACTGTGCTGCGTGTGCCTTGCCATTGCCATCAGATTGGGGATGATGACTCCAACAAAAATATATGGATGGCCATATAACTTGAATTCACTTCTCGCTCTCTTGAAAAAGCAATGGCCGTTCATTTGCCTGATAATAAAAATACACACCTATTGCAACAACAAACAAATATACTGGAAAGCCAAGAACCAAGATACGACATTGTAGATACTACAGTGGAGAATGAAAAAAAAAAAACGAATTCCTCAATTTAGGATAAAGCTGAAGTAAATCCTCCACACGTTCAAGCCAAAACTAGAATTTGAAACAAAGAATGGGAGCCTCACACATCACAATCACGCTCCTTCATATCCCGACGACGACGACGACGACAGTAACCTGACAACGTTGTTCTAGAAGTAAACCCTTTAGGCGGGCGCTGCAAGTACTACAACTATACTTGAGGTTTCCATAAAAGGAAGCACTAAGTGAATAGAATAAAGAACTAGGTACTAGGAGGATGATGTGATCTGTGTGTTGGAAGGCAATGCCCTTACAAATACTAGTTGGGGCACTTATCTTCTGCAGTAAAAACCAAAACACACACATACAAAACAAGCACAAAGAGAAGATGATGCAATTCACAGCAATTTCGAAAAAAAAACAAGCTTTGTACTCGAAAAATAAAAATATAAGACAGATAAAAATAAGAAAACCAAATATTTGGAACGTGTTCCGTCGTAAATAGAGAGGTTGCAATTTGAAAAAGTATTCCAAAGCACTTAAGTAGCGTATATACAGTTTATTCTTATGGACTTTTTTTTTTATCATGTGTCATGGCCGTTAAATCGTAGGATAGAACAAGTGGAATTTCTTTTTGGGAACTGCCTGAACACTCCTTAGTTGCAGCTCGCATTAGCTATGATATGTTGAATTCAATGATGGCGAACACAACAAAACGAAACGTCATAATATATAACTTTGAGGTAAATAGTTCGAGACTTTTCTTACCTCTACGCCGCTATAAACGTCTGCTTGGTACTTGGTACATAGTAGAATGGAGCAAGAGTATTGAAAGCTTAAATTAAACAGATGTCAAAAATCGTGACAATATATTGAATATACTGACGTCAATATGACGACGGTAAGATTCGATAATCGTTAAAGCCGGGCCATCGACTTTGAGACGGTCACAGAGACTGTCGATCGTGTCGCAAGGTCCGTTCATTGTCATTCCAAAAATGTTTAAAAACAATTGCGTAAAAGTGGGTCTCAGGTTGGGAAGTAAAGTTTTTTTTTTTTGTTACAGGTTTGGTTTTTAAACTGGCAACACTGTTTCTACAGATTGTCAATTTGACAGGTAAAAGGTTGATTTGTGGTTAGTTACGTTTTGTCCTTTTTCTATGAATAGATTAACGCCAGAACAACGCGTGCAAATCTGACTTCTTCGTTCATCAGTTGAATGGAATTGACGTGACAAAGCTGACTGAAGTCACTAGTCTATGACGATAAACCAGAGACTTTCAAGTATGTGGGCTTTACTTATTTATAATCATAGGGCACATTCAAAGTCTAGTCGTCTTAAGTCGATTAGATTTCCATGAACGCCAGAACAAGATTGAGTGCTACGTCACTTTTACTATGTCAAAGGCCTACAATTCGAAATGTCAACTGAGTAAGCAATCATACCAAAAATGATTGACCAGATTCGTCGGTACATTATGCATATGGAAACTGAAAACAACTGATCCGTCTAAAATAAAAAAAGTTTGCGCAACAGGTCCATAGAGACACAACCCTAGGACTAGCTCTTCACAATCATTCGTTTATGTGAGTTTTTTTTAACGAATGGAATCGAAGTACTTACGACATATGCCGCGTTCAATATGCTTTGCCTGCGAATATAGGCAAGTTTTGTGTATTAGGCTATATATTCTGCCTAAAGGATCATTCACATGAGAGCGACCAACTACCTACGAATGATCGAATATCCGCGAGTTTTGACAGTCCGTTCACATAAACACGGCAGTTGCCAGTTGGTCGCCGTAATTCGCGAATTTCAGCCATCAGTTTCTAACCGCAATGTCTAGTTTGAGGTTAAGTTCGAACGAATGTTTTATTCGCTAGTTTGTGGAACGCGAATTAAATGATGTGGATTGCGAATAAATTTTGACAATTCACAAAAATTTAATGACAAGGGAGAAAAGTCTGTTAAAGCAAAGACTGCACCTGAATTCTTCATTGATGGCGATTAAGTTTTTGTTAAAAAGAATGCACCCTGCGCTCACCAAAAGTTCACCTATGGTTTTAAATTCCTTGACTCCAAAACTAATCCCAAAAGCCAGGCGATTATAAAACTATTTTTGTATCCACATCCACACCATTGCCGTCTGGCATTACCGATAATCCAATTTCTATGGACAAAGTAATGCCAACAAAACGGTCAATAAACTTTTCAACTCGGTACTAAAGATGCGTCGCGTTCCACTACTACGCACTCACAAGTATACGCGTAGATGTTATTCGCCTTTTCTGTTCAACGAACGACAGAAAGATTGGCTTTGCTCTCTCTTTCGATGGTGTCAGCGCAAGCACGCATATTCGATTCGATACCACACAAAGAGTTCAACACACCCATTCAGCAGTGTGTTGTAGTCCTTCGGAATATCGTAAAGACAAACAAAAATACCAAAAAAAAAAAAAAAACATTAAACAAAGAAAATTGTGGATACTACGAGTAGTATAGATGATGGCTGTACTCTAACGAAATATGGTTGCGTACATGTAATTGTCACCCCTGTAAAAAAAAGGGAAACTAAAAGCCCACATTTTTACATATATATAGAGTGTTGGTGGTAACACGATAAAAATAATAGGGTGGCTTAACTCCCGAATCAGATGGGGTCGACGAATAACAGTAACAAATTCCTTGAAAAATAAGCCACCACCTAAAGTCAGGACTCAGGTTACTGACTCGTTTGTGAGAATGGTTGTTGCGGTTGGCTGTTAAAAAAGTCCCATAATAATTTCGGTACGAGGACAAAAATTTAAGGGTTGCTATCTTGCTTTGTTGGAATAAAAAAAAAACAACTGAAAGAAACTGTCTCATAAGATGAATGTATTCTTTAAGGATGACTGTTGTTCAACCTTTGACCCCATTCCCAATAAAAAAAAAATTGTCGTTTGCGTCTCGTCGAGACAGATAATTTTTCAGACTGTGTCAATGCATGATTCAAGGTTTTTTTTTTATGATGTGATTACGAGCGACTCCCTTTCAATTAGCACTTCACTTAAGGAATAAATGTTTTTTTTCTGCTCAGTTTATCTTTCTTTTTTTAATACATTTACAAAAAAAAGGAAAGGCGATACTCCCCCAAAGTGAAATATAATAATTTGTAAGACTTCAGTTAGGTTCGCAAATAGCTTCAGTTACTACTCGAGTAATGAAGTCAGAGGTGTGGTGGGCTCTAGGGACAAAAACTCATGTAGGTTTAGTTGACATTATAATGACCGTTGACTTTACAAACAAACTGCCAATAAAAGTGTTATAGAATGAGTAAATGTTTGCTCATCAAACCGATAATCAGGTAATAATTGAACGAAAATAGATCTTTAATGATGGCAAATGTAAACAAATGGATAAAATACGTTGAATGCCCTGCTAACTTGTTCTATCAAAACAATGTCATTCATACGAATCATATGCCATTAGCGTATTAGTGGTAATTGGGAATTTATGACTCTTTCAAATGAATTTTAACTTAAAAAAACAATAAAATGCAATAAATGTCATAGAAAATTGTAGGAAAGGGAAAAGAAAAAAGTAAACGTACCCATGACATGTAAAAATGATTAGTTCACAATGACAAAAACGAACAATTGCATTTCTAGTTGAGAAGTATTATGTAAAAAAATGGCGATGCTTTGAGACGACAAGAAAGACCGAACATCGGTTGCTTCTATAGTTTTAGAGCTCAGTTAGTACAAATAAAAATCTGCAATAATCCCATACTTAAAGACCATTCACATGAGAGCGACCAACCACCTACGAACGAACGAATATTTGCAAGTTTTGACAGTCTGTTCACATGATCAATTTTTAAGGTCGTGACAGTTCGCGAATTTTTGCCATCAGTTTCTACCCGCAATGTTTCGTTTGAGGTTAAATTCGAGCGAATATTTTATTCGCTAGTTTGTGGAATGCGAATTAAGGCCCTTATTGTGAATGTGATTTTCGATAAGCGATCGTCACGACAATTGTCGATTGGGTCGATTGATTTTAGCTATTCGTACGCACAACATTTTTTTCACTTCCAAGAGAAAGCATCGACCAGACATTTGTAATCGACTAAAAGCGACTGTCAAATCGACAAATATCAATCACAATCGACAATCACAGTTGTCGATCGATCGACAGTTGTCAAAGATCAACTATCGACACTCACAAATGGGGCTTTATGATGTGGAGGGAAAAAGTTTAAAATTCGAAATTTGGTATTTAGACTGTTCATAAGCTTGTTTTCTTAATACATTTTGTTGGGATAATTAATTATCCTCCTCTTGAAATATGTTATGAAATGTCAAATTTTCTGTTTATAAATGCATAAAGTGATTTGTTTGCATTTCATCAATCAATCGTTTGTTCGCTGTGAATGGTGCAAAAGCTCAAATGTCAAATTTGATGTCTTAAACATGGAGATGCGCAAATATGTATTGATACAAAAGCGAGAAAAAACAACAACGCATCAAAGCAAATTACGCTTACAAATTGTATGGACTTGTCAAAAAGCGTAGAAGATGGTAGGTGAATGAAGAATGCAAAATTCTTCAGTGACATACTCGTGGATGCGATGCAAATCAATCGTCAATATTGCTAACACATGCAGATAGACACTAAATGTTATGGCTCAAGAGTCTTTATCTTAGTTGGCGCGCACAAGTGGAAGAGGATCTCAACCAATTCAGAGTAAGCAACTGGAGGCAGTTAGCCAAAGACCGCGCTAACTAAAGAGGCGTATTGTCTGATGACCATTGCACATCTCACCCGCCTGAAGCGCCACCTATTGGGTTTTATTTATAGGAAAATGGCTTGAGTCTTGACTGAAATGTTGTCTTGTGGTGACTGTGAGTTAGCGGAAACTGTCATATTGCATTCATAACAAGTTCACAAACCCGCAAATAAAAAAATGTTTCCTATTATCACTGGACTAAAAAAAAAAACAGTTAATAAATTAATGGTAATCCATTCACTCGCAAAACTTGGTGTCCTCCATTCCGAGCATGCGAACTACCCAACTATGACTAATGTCAATGGTTAGCTCATATTTAAAATGAAAACAAAAAATTTCACAAAATTTGAATAACTTCTTGAAGCAGTTCAGCTGGATTTCGTTAAATTTCCATTTCGTTAGGAATTATGTCACTAGGCAAAAGTCACTCGCGACTTTTTTGTTATATTATTTAAACTCGGAAAGTTCAAGGTAAAGTCTCCACTCTACATCTCCTATTTAACGATTAATGTGATTTCAATTGCGAACCTTTTTGCGTTACTTAACTACTAATAGGTATTAAGGTAGTCCCTTACAAAAAAGAGAGAAAACGCAAAATTTATCATTTTCTGTTAGTTGCGTTGTCTATTTCTTCATAGAAATCGCGTCTCTAACAAGTATTATTCATTTCCATGTTGTTTTACATCTTTGACGCGATACGGTCTGCAGTTATCTATTTTATACAGTAGTAGTTTCGTTGGCGTTGTCATTATATTTCTTCAGGTTTCTTACTTTTTCCTTTTGTTATAAAAAACTACTGCCTATTTTACTGACCCATGCCTCAGTAGCAAAAAAAAAAAAAAAAAAGATTTCAATATTCTTCTCTTCTTGCTTCTCTTTTTACTACGAATTTGTGTATAGAAATTCCAATACGAGTCGAGTCTCAACTCAGGCTCAATGTGTGTGTATATTCGCAGTGTAAGAAGTAGTTGGAGAGTACCTACCTACCTATATATATTTAAACAACCATACATATAACTGTGCATTTAATTAAGGTCAAGTTTTTACGGTGACACACTTAGTTTTATATTTGAAGAGAAGAAAAATGTTTTCGTTTTATTTTAATATACATCCTACTGTGTTACTTTTTTTGCACTGAGAAATGACTGCGATTTGGAGAATTTTGGAAGCACTCTCTATTTATCAGAAGAACAAAAGATGTTAAGGCAGCAAATTGGTCATGGATTAGTTACTTTATCAGTTTAATGATTTTTAGCCGTTCTTCAAAAAATTCTTCGCCATAATAGGGGCTTAATGTGAAAATAATGAGAGTAACGTGTGTAATGTATATTCATTCATTCGAAATGTTAATGACGGACAACAAATGACCTAGATTTCTGGTGGAGACTTTCATCTTTCATTAAGTAAGAAGACTTAATTCAGATTGTGTTTGTTTGTAGGTAGGACGTTTGTGTTATTGTAGCAAGCAAAATTTGGCGACAGCCATTAATATTGAATGACAATTGAGAGAAAAATTAATTTCGGCCCTCTGTCATATACCTACCCGAAATTAGATCTGTTCATTTTGGATGGACACTACTTCTACTTGTCGCTTTTCTGAGGTGTTTTAAGGAACATTACTATTCCAAAAGTGGGATAATTAACTATTCCATCAAAATGTATTAACAAAACAATTTAAACAACGAAATTTCAATTTTCAAATTTTTGCCGCGAACTAAAAAACACCATCGGCACGAATTGTCAAAGTTTATTCGTAATCAACATCATTAAACCGCGTTCAACAAACTAGCGAATAAAACATTCGTTCGAACTTAACCTCAAATTAGAAATTGCTGGTTGGTAGAAACTGCTGTCTGAAATTCGCGAACTGTAGGGACAACGAAAAGTGTTCATGTGTGAATGGACTGACAAAACTCGCGGATATTCGCTATCATGTGAATAGCACCAGCAGGAGCAAAGTTGTGCCTGGTTTGGCAACGTCCGTCATTCGAAATTAGTTGACAAATCGTTGTATACGGAATAATCAAACGCAAAACAAAAACGAATTTTATCACATACTGCTCGTTCGCAAATTAAAAGATCGGTCCCTGCATTCGAAAGGATCATTAGTTTCGAAAATTGATAAGTTTATTGAAATGTAATGAATCGTCAACATGGTACCGACACATAAACATATTGAAGGAGAGCAGATAACACCTCGAGAAGTTGTTTCCCGACCTAGCTACACAGTGAACGAAAAACAGATGCGTTTTCTGAAGCGAAAGGTTTGTTTACTTGCAATTACGCTGGCTCTATATTTGTTTACCACTTTGATAAATGGTTTTTCTTTCTTTGTGCGAAAGGTAGATACAGCAATTACAATCAAAAATGGCTGATGGTGCAGCTGAATGTACGTACAAGATCGATCATTGGCGCTTATTAGGTCAAACTGTAAATTGTTAACTATGCATAAGATATTCATCGACGCAAACATCTCATTCACCCCTTTGATAACGATATGGATATTCAGGATTCTAATAGCCACCTTGCTTCTTAACTACCATTAAATGTCATCCTGCATCACTCGATTGACTTGTGTTTCTCTTCTCTACCTTAATCAGTTTTAATTAAAACTTATCTCATTCTATGCAAATGTTGCATTCTCATTATTTTCCAATCAATTTCAATTGTAGCGCTGTGGTTGAAAAAAAAAAAAAACAACAATTTACCCCACAAGCTGCTGCCGCTGATGCCATCCATTGTGTAAGGTAAGTTCCCCGTAACATCAGCGTATGGTTTGTGTGCTCTTTGCAACGTGACAGTACAATTTTATTACAAAATTGATATACGGGGTGAATCTTTAGAGTACGTATGTGGTTATGCTCTCAAACCAAAGACTCGACATTTTCTGCTCCTCTTCTTATGCTTAACCAGACGTCACATGCGCTTACGTATGACGACTGATTTAACATATAGAAAACGTGAGAGAATTCACCTTGCGAGTGCGGCCAGTGTTTGGCACAAGAGGAAGTTTACGATAAACAAGTGCAGCTCGCAGTACAAATTCACCTGCGAATCTATTCCAACACAGACTGACAACTTCTCTTTGTATGCCGCATCAATTCCGTCAGTAGCAGCACGTTTTCAATACCATTTTTGCTTTTAGATTATCGATTTGCGTTGTTTTGTCGTCGCAATTTATGTACGTGGGTAGAGTATTCCTGCCAATGTTGGTATTACCCCACCCCTACCCTACCCCCCTGATCGATATGAAAGATGCATTGCCGAAGGTTAAGGCTAAAACAACTGTGCACTCACCCGCCGCTGCGCTGATCTGTTTATAGTGTCGATTTAAATGCAACGCAGCAGCCAGCTCAGTTCTATTGGGTGGAAAAGTCCAAACAAATAAAATTAATTATTTTCTTGATTACTTCCCTATTTGCGGAGCAGTTTTGTGCACATCTTTGCTAGGTAGAGTGCCTCTAAGCATGCACACGGGTTTATTGTTAAAATGTATGTTTGTAGCTGTATGTCTATGGATTGTGTTTGATCTCGAAATAAATTCAAATAATTTTTGTTTATATGTACATTCATCAAAAGACCAAGAGAGAGTAAAAGGGGGGGAGGGGGGCATGCACTCGTGTCGTTCGGTATTAGTTCCGATTTCGAATGACGACAATATAAAGTGCCTAAAGAGGAGTGTGCAACGTTTTGGCTTATAGGAAATTATTTTTAATTCACTTTTTCCATCTCATGACATGGAACGTGCTGTGTGTGTGTGTGAGAGGACAAGTTTTGTTACTATGTAGGTACTTGTGTATTGTTTTAGTGATGCATGGCGTCAAAGGGGGGCACTTGTTTAAGGTTATTTCGGGCCATGTAATGGGGAAGTCGACAGTGAAAACGTAAATAGTGCAGTAGCAGGTACATAATGTATATGGAAATGGATCGATATCTCTTGGTATGTTGCGATTTTCTGATGTCTCACTTTCTGGTCTTTACAGGCATTGAGGATATTAGGATGGCTGGACGGCCTGAGTCAGATAATCACAGGAAGGAGGTACATACATAATACTCAACACTCTTAACACCAACGGTTAGCGCCCCATAAAAGGCCATCGCAATGGGTTAACAAAGACGAGCCCGTAAACCTAACCTAACCTAACCCCATGTTGAGTGGTTTATGCAATTCAAGTAAAATATTTAAAACCCTAGACCTGTAGACCCGAAATAATTCGACGAAAGGTAGGTAGGTATATGCTAGCGCATGCCAAGAATACGAAATCTCCAATAGCGTCCAAGACTTGATTGGATTTAACAAATCCAAGGCATAGTATGAAATGTATGAACATCAAAGTTTATTCCGATAGAGAACAAACTCCTGAGTGCAAATTTGTGCAGCTTCTTTCAGACGGTGCGCAGTACGATATACGCCCAGCTCAATTTTGACAATACAAACAACCACAAGTGACTATAAAGATGTGTCAAATGATGTACCTACTAATGGAATACGAGGACACAAATGAGGAAATTGCTTTCATGTTTAAAAAAAAATTAATATTTCTTCATGGAGTGTGCAATGAGATAAACAACAACTGTCTGTGGTTTCCCTTTGAAATATAAAAAGCTACATTATACACTCACAACTACAAATTAATCAACAAATTCAACTCAAACTTTCTGGAAAAACCTGTGACTGTCGTTTGACCTGTCAAAAATTGAAAATTGAAAGATAGTAGGTTTGCAATGCACATATTTAATCACATGTAGGCACTTAAATCAAAGTTTAATCTCAAGTGAACAAGACTACGACAGGAAATCTTTATCTTTTATCTTTAAAGACAAGCTGACATACATCTTGTTCAGCAAAAATAGATTTATTCGACTTTAGTCCTGTGGCGATATTTGTTTGCTTTTAAGGCACATGCGTACCTACCTACTGAAGGCGGTTATTTAGTCGGTGATTATTGATGGGTTGGGTTGTAACCAACATCCCTCCTTCTGTGATCCCCTCCAACACCAGTTATAGTTTTGAAAGTGAATAGATAGACAACTACATTTATGTATCATCAAATATCAGAGATAACTAGAACTTTGGTTAGATTTCTTCTGCAGAGTATGAACGTACTGAAAAGACGAATATTCAGGATACCAACGTAAGACTCTAGGGACCGTTGAAAATGGTACACAAAACCAACATTTGCCCCTTTGGCAGGAGCTACAAAAAATCAATAACAAAGGAGAAACTCCCGCTGCAATAAAAACCACCCTTTATCAAGAATCAGCGCACAGCATCAGTTTTCTTTTATTTGACCCAATTCTCCGAAAACGGCAAGAAAAAAAAATCGATTATTTGACAGCGCACAACTCTTTCTTTTGGCTTTTTGTTGAAATATGTATATATTTTTCGATTCCATTTCTGCACAAACAAAGGAACAAATGATTCACAAAAATTTACCACGAAACAAGTGAAAACAATAATTTTCAACGAAACAGGTAAAGCAAAAAAAAATGCTTAAAAAAAAAGAGAAATGCGGCAACATGCAGGAAAGAGTTTTTCATGAGAAAGAAAAAATTCTTTGGACAAGAGTGCATGTGTGTGCGTGTATCTAACAAATATATTTCCATCTCCTTTGTACAAAGATTTCACGAAATCTGAAGGTAAACGAAAGAGATGGGTAGCAACACTGCAGCGCTAGTGAGCTAACTAGGTGATAATGCGACATGTGTACTTATAATTCAAATAGATTTTTTTATTTTTTAAAGATTTATGTATGACCTTTAATTTGAAATGCCAGATAGTTTTATAAAATTTCTTCCATTATTGGTCCACTGTACCCGATTCATGGTCGTCAATCGTCATCCACCTATGATGACGAATCATGGTAGTAGATGCGAATGAATCTAGCTCATCAAGTGTACACAGGAGTGAGTGAAACAAGTAGACGAACGACGTCGAGGTTAGAAGAAAACGAATAGGTAACCCCAAACCATTGCATTGCACACGGTGGTAACTGGTAACTGTAAAATACTCCTCTCGCTTGCCCAGTGCCTTAGAAAAAAATGTCTTCTTTTTCTGATTGTACATATTCCAACAAAATGAAGTCCTGATCCTGGGTCGTTTACATCTTTGCCACCCCACACCCCATTTTCCACTTGCTTTTGAAAGATTACTTGTTTCAAACACATTCACAGAACTTTTATCTCCATCTCTCACGCACCCACACACACACGAAGCGAAAAATTAGAAGAATTGAAAAAAAAAAAAAACCTCACAAAGTTCGAACATGAAAAAAGGTTCAACTCGAAATTCAAAAGAAATATTTCAATTTATTTTATGTCTACTTACGAACTTTCGATTCCTTTTATTTCAAAAGTATATAAAAAAAATATTAATTAGAAGAGTATTTTAAATTGATTTTCTTTACAACACCCTTTGTTCGATTTTTTCGACAGTCACTTCACACGAAACAAAAAAGCAGAGGAACAGAAAAATAATTAAAAAAAAAAAAAGAAATTTTAGAGGAAAAATACTTGCGATTTGATATTAAATTCGATAGATTGTTTTTAAATTGAAAAATTCAATTACTTTGATGGATGCAAATTAAGATTGGTATATTTTTTGTTATTAAAAACAATTGAGAGAAATATTTGTCTTAATTATTTTTTTTTAAAGTCTTTTTTTAGAAGGAACAGAAAAAAAGCACACTTACAGGCCGATGCTAAATTAATTTATGAAAAGTGAAGATTTCACACAATGCGAGAGAACAAGGAAAATACAAAGAAATGCGATTTTGGTGAAATGGTGAGTTTCTATTGTAGGCAGCTGAATTAGAAAAAGAAAAATGGCAGCCAGTGGATAGCTGAATCATTTCAAGCTAGTGGTATGATTACATTTTGTTTTAAAAATGTTATCGATATTTTATTGTCTGTTATCGATATCGATACAATTGTATTTTATAAAAAGTGTTTTTCTTTTTTAGTTCAGAGCGAGCCTGAACTGTCAATGAGCTCAGAATAATTTGACTGAGCAGGATGAGTAAAAAGCTGCTAATGCGCGCACATTTGACAGACAAAAACTAAACAAAATATGTAGTTGAAATGGCGGACGATAAACGATATTTGTACTACTCCAAACCAAATTAAATGGTTGGTTATGCTTTCATAGTTTGACAACTCGCTTAGCTCTAGCACAAATGGTGAAATGACAGTATTTAATATATGCAGATTGAATGTCATTGTTAGTCATCTAGTAGTTAATCCAATATGTCCATGAACAACTTGGCTACACACAAATACAGGGCGCCCTTGCAATGAAATAGAATTTTGGCAGGTTACATGCCAACTCTATAGAGATCTGTCTCTCCAATTAAATGTCTGATATCTATCTCATAAAATTTTCTTATTTCTGCGCTGGGCAAATCATGCCATGGCATTTCATTTCGTATCGCAGCGGCAAAGTAGGTGACGTTTTGTGTTGTAAAAAAAATTAACTACTCGGTTGTTTGATTTGTTCACAAGTGCGTAATATATTTTTGGAAAGTTATTACATTTGGCTTTATTCCCAAAAATATATTTATAGAATTTTTTTAATTAATAAAAATCACAAATGAAAAGAAAGAACCTTCATGCCCATACGATTATTATTTCTGATAGATTATTAATGCATTCTCTGCGCCTTTTACCTTTATCCATTCAACTTACTTAAAATCTACACACAGGAATTCCCATGAAAGTCATGTCGGGCAAGACAGGTCGAATTTAAATAAGTGCAGCCTCACTTAGGCCAGAGGAGGCTCAATGTTATACCACCAGGCTCTTATGATCTCACAACTACTCGTTGAATCAGCAGGAGCTGAAAATGAAGCGTTGGAGGCAACTTATGCTTGCACTAGCGAGTTCGCCAAGATTGTCGAAGAACGTATTCTCCGAGATGTAGTTTTCTATGAACTGAAAGGGCTGGGCACGTGCATAGGAAACACTAAGGAGACTCTATATAAGACCCTCATTATTCCAGCCCTACTCTTTGTGCAGAAGCATGGACGTTAAGAAAGGCACATGAAGATCTACTTAGTCGTTTCGAACGCAAAATTCTTCGAGTGATTTTCGGTCCCGTTTGTGTTGACGCCACAACAAACTCTTCGAGCGACATCGACCTGGTCAGAAAAGTACGTATCACTCGACTAAGATAGCTAGGACATGTAGAGCGAATAAACACCAACGTTTCGGCCCGAAGAGTTTTCGATTCCAAACCGGAGGGACAGCGCAGTAGAGGATGACTTCGCCTTAGGTGGCGCGCACAAGTGGAAGGGGGAGGCGTGTTGGTTGAGGCCAAGATCCACCCCGGACTGTAGCGCCATCTAAGTCAATTGCGCTAAATATTATCTTCGGCTAATTTTCTGACACATCGTGTTGAAAAGAGAAGTTCACCAAACTCCAAACTAAAAACAGAGATTTCTCTATTTTTACGCTTTTAATCAATTGATATTCAGTTTTTTATTTCCTCTTGAACATTTTAGCAAATCCCAAGCAAAAGAGTCAAAAATTCAGCCTATAGGATCATTTATTGACAGCAAAAAATTCGATTTATAACGCGATCGTGTCAGAAAATTATCCGGGTATAATTATGTTAATTTCGATTCGCCTGAAAAAAACACTTTTTCTTTCCCGAGATCACTTTTTTCGTTCGTTTGGTACAAAAAAAAAGCAATCTTTTTCAGAGTCGAGAGCACTTTTGCGAATCTAGATTTTTTCTCAGAGACGCTCGAGATTTACCAATACACTTACATTATGATGAAAAAAAATCTTCAGAACAAAAAAGGTAAACAACTTTTGGCAGGCACACCACCAACACCAACAAAGAACAGCGCAGTAAACTTATTTTTGTTCGATTGGCCAGACGAAATCTAGAGAAATCTTAAAAAATCTCAAGGCCCCGACCCATAGAATCCGTCACATCCGTTGCGGCAATGTATTTGACTGACAGGTTGATAGAATACACAGTAGCTTATGGAACGTGACCCATGAGCAACGAACGTGCCGGATGCGACGTATAAACTTTTCTGTCCGTCGAACCGTTGACAGTAGTTGGCAGAGCGTGAGAGTAAGCATTTTCATTGGTGGAAATATAAGATAATGAGAGAAACTGTCTCTCATATGTCGTCGGCTGTCAACGTATGCGACGAATTCTATGGGACTGTTCGTTCCGTCGAATACGCCAATCCGTCGACGAAACGGGTGCGACGGATTCTATGGGTCGGGGCCTTCAGATTGCCAATCGAATTCAACATTAGGAAGTCAATTAACACACGTCCGAGACTGTGCTCTGCCACCAATCGTTGAACCCATTCAATTGAATACCATATAAATATCAACAAAAAGATAAAAATCTATTGTGAACTGGGCTGAAAACATATTCACCACTTGGCATACTCACCGAATTCGAATAAAATAATGTCAAAACAAAAATTAGAAAATATCGCCCTCAATAGATTAACTTTCACTACACACTAATTTACTAGT
Organism: Cheilosia soror; assembly: GCA_949372485.1. Classification (NCBI taxonomy): domain Eukaryota; kingdom Metazoa; phylum Arthropoda; class Insecta; order Diptera; family Syrphidae; genus Cheilosia; species Cheilosia soror. Next base: position 9,253,596 of record OX443563.1, read on the forward strand.
TTATTCTAAGTGAAACGATTAGAAAAATGTTCTTAGAGCAATTGCAATTTATCCGAGAATTTTTGGAAAAATACCAAATCAACCTAATAAACTGTGTATTCGTAAATTTTACACTCTGCATTATCCTTTTAGGTTCGTTGGTAAATGCAATAGAGCCACGTCTGCCAGCTTTCATCACACAATCCTTTCGCTATGGCAAACATAGCCATAAAGGCGAACAGAATGCACTTGTCGGAAAGCTCGAAGTGCCCAAATCATGGTTTAGACATTTTTACGTATTTGCATTTGTTTGGTCACTCCTAGGCATCAGTCTCAATCTGAAGGGTTTCATAAATGGAAGCTCAGCGCCGGATATTGTTATTGATTTTTTAGACTTTGTCGCCGGTGGCAAGGACCGCAAGGTCTTGGTTAATTCTACGTCTGGTCTGGTTGCTACTGTCTTGATTACAATGCAGTGTGTACGTCGTTTTTATGAAACGAATTTTGTTCAAATTTTCTCATCCAAGAGCAAAATGAATCTGTCCCACTATATAGTGGGATATATCCACTATTTCGGAGCGATAATTGCTGTGCTAGGCAATACTGAGGGATTTGTGAGAGGTAAGTTGGAAGGCTTTGTATATCGCTTGTGGGTATCTTTGTTATCATTTCTAATTCTAGGAACTAAACCATCATCGTTTTCCTTTTCGAAGATCACCCTTTTGCAGTACATCTGCTGTTTCATGTTCCATTTTAGTTGGTCACAGCAGCACAAGGCGAATATGATTTTAGTTAATTTGCGTAAGGACGCCGCTGGGAAGAAGATAACCGAAAAGCACCTTATGCCGGTAGGTGGGTTATTTGAGTTTCTATCGTCGCCGCATATGTTCTTTGAAGTTGCCATGTATGTGTCGATTGGTGGAATTATTCCGGCTTGTGATACATGGTCATACATTGCGGTTTGGGTAATTGCCAATCAGGTAAAGAAGTGCTAGCTCAATGGATTGGCGATGTTGTAAATGTTTGTTGTTACTTTTTTTGCAGACGGCGAATGCATGGCTGACACACAAATGGTACAAGGAGAACTTTAAGAACTATCCCACGACACGTTACGCCATCTATCCCTATGTTCTTTAGATGGCTTTGGATTTGAATACAATTTTTTTCTTGGTTGACATTCCATTATTCCAAAAGCCTCGCTGTACTGAAATATGTATTGTATATTTCAAGCTGGTCCCATTCTTTTGTTATATAAGACCTCTTTGGGCGCACCTAAGTTAGAAACGTTTGCTCAAAAATGTAACAATAAAACCAAATAAATCGATGTCTTGCGGTTGAAGAAACAACAGCTATTTGTGGTGTAACTGTGCATTTTTTATTGGAATTTGTGTACCGCATTTAAAACTAGACACGATTACATTGGTGATAGATCAGAGGTAGACCATTGTTGGGAATTGCGCAATACGATTGGAGCAGTTGTAATCTTTCTTTGAGGTTATTCATTATGGCAACGAAATGACCTATGTGCTTCACCTCGCAATAATAAAGAGGGCAATTAATGTGGCGATAAATTTCTTATGTTTCCAAGACGTCTCTGTACAGTATGTACATTTTATCTCATTTTATTTGAGCCAGCATGTGCGTGGCTGGGACATGTTTAAATTGCCATTTAATGAAGTAGCCGAGTCTACTGCAGACTGAGAAGGAAATCGACAAATTCAAGGGCGAAAGATCTTGCATCCCTCGACACCAACCAAGAGTTCCTGCAATACAAGTTCAAATGTCAAGTGTTCTGGTGAACTTATGTGGTGCTTGACGAAACGTTTTAACCTGTTAAAGCAGAAGTAAAACTCTTGAGACATTATTTTTGGTGTCGAATTGTTCGGTTTCCCATTTTTTTTTTATTTCAATACTCGGATCTTTACAAAAGAAAAAACAGTGTTGTGAACGTGTGGACAAAAAGAAACACGAGACTCTCCGCAGTTGAAACTTAAGCTACACCAGACAAGCGCCCTCTATTTGAATAGGAAGCTGAAAGAAACAATACACACATAAAAATCATAAAAACATCATCGCAAAAGTATAACCCACCTGTAAGGATATCCCTGCGCTTTCGATCGGAACACAGACAGCAGAAATGAAAAGAATACGGCCACCAGTATTAGGCCAGCAATTGCCATAATACGTCCCTTGCGCATATCATTCTGCCAACCGGATTCAGTCAACAAAATCATTCCAAGGACAATCATAGCATCTGGGAAAGAGAAAAATAGATTAAACCAATTCACGGTTGCAAACATTTGGCACAATCATACTGAGGAACATCACGATATATGTCTCAATGACCAGCTGTCCCTGAGATGAACCATGAATGTAGGCGACACCACCATTTTGACTCTTGTGCACCAATGGTGGGCTACGAATGTGATTCCACATTTGTCCAGAGATCATAGCAAAACAGAAGAGCACAGCTAGCGAGCCCCATAGCTGTTTGTTGTAGAGGAACTCCAAGTTGTTGCGACGCAGATACAGGAAGGCACCCAAGAGGGCGGCCAATGTGATGACAGCTACCGTGCCAGAGTAGTTTGGTGGCCGGAATACGCGTATCTGGATATCGGTGCGTTCATGAACGAACTTTGCAATCGATTCAGCGGCAAATCCAACACGATGAATGTCCATGGTATCGGGTCCTTTTGGTTTGCCCTTGGCTGGGAAATGCATAAACACTGGAGCGGTGTTGAGTCGAAGCATTTGGAACACATCGGAGCCGTCGTCAAAGTCAACCATCACGAAGAAGAGTTTATTCGAGTAGATCGCCGAGTAGCGGTAGGAATTGGCAACTATATTGAACTCGTCGTGGGCATGGCGACAGATTTGACACTGTCGCGATGGCGCTAGAGCGGTCAACATCACAATCACCGAGTAGTTGCGTGGTGATGTTTTGATGTATTCACGGAATTTCTGTCCGTTAAATCGTAGAAGGGACTTTTTCATGTTCATGTCGAGGAGATTCTGCACTTTCTCCGAGAGGGTGAGACCAACCTGTACCAGGAGGAAAAGAAAATTGAGTTACGATTAACTGGGTTTAGAGAGCGTTTGGGATCAGTATGGAGACGTTGAGGCATTCACAAAAACCTTTAATCAATTCAAGGCCAATTATGATGGCAAACATTGCACTGTTGCACTGTTTGACAGTGGAAAACATTATCGGGTGCGCATACTGTCTGTAATATTAGAGCTAGTTCAAAATGTGAACTGAATTTGGATAAGCAGTTGCGCTCTTTTGCGATATTTTCTGCGCAAGGTTATGGAAAGCATAGCAACACAAATACAGTCGAGATTTTATATAGGAAAAGTAGGTTCAGAGTCAACCTCAAGTCACAACTAAATAAGTATCTAGTAACAATTCATATTTTTGGTTCCGTCTTATATTGGTAAAAGCCAATAGAAACAAAGTTGTTGTCCATGATGTCTATAATGCGGCGTTTGGGCGTTCGGCTAAATACCCACCTAATTGCTGCAAGACAATTTTCATTTCAATATTACGATTGTCTGTGCCAGAGCACACACAAAAAACTCGAACATTTTTAGAAATTTGTAATTCGTGCATTTTTTTCTAATAGGATCTTATCAATTTGCTAGAAACACACATTTTACAAGTGACGTGGCCCCCACTAGTCACTCTCAGAAACATTTATTACACTTACCTTCTGTTTACTTTGAGCATCTGTGATTACCAGACAAACGATAACCACTAGCAAAGAACTCAATACCGTCCGCAACAGCAACATTTTATTGCTTTAATTGAATTTTATTTGCGGATTGAAAAATTAAAATTTTCTTGTGATATTCTTGAAGAAGAAAAAACCAAACAATCCCCGGCTAAATGATGTGATGTGTCAAAGTTGACAATTGGAATGATTTGGACTGAAGTGGATGAACTTTGGGCGTTCAGCCGGACAGGTATAAAGCATTTCGATTATGGTTTTATAATATTCTCGACACAAATACTGCTAGGCCTTTCGTATTGTTTTCTTGCAATTTTATATGGCTTTACAAAAAAAAAAGCTATTCTCGGGCCTTGGATATTTCTTCATAAAAGCTTGGAAGAACTCATATCACAGAAATTCGTAAAATGTAACCCACAAAAAAAAACAAAGAAAAACACACCTACGAACACAACATACATTATGCAGGGGAAAATAAGGAGTCGGTAATTTATAGGCATATTTTTGGCAATGCTTTGGTTTCTTTTTTTTTATATAAAATTAGTCATTTCAAACGTTATTTACGACACAATCGATATCAATTTTGTATAGCATTTAAAGCAATGACAGCTTGGTGACACAGTTTTATCGAGGAAGCCTAGTACGCTTCTGTTTTGAAGCGAAATTTTCCGGTGGTCTCCAATTGCAGAGTGAAACGTTTGCGAAAAGACAGTGGAAAATAATTTGTGGAGAGTAGCATCACCTGCTACACAAGTGACATGAACATTTGATAACAGCACGAATATGTGTATTTTGTAATTGAAAGCACTTATAATTAAAATAATTAAAAAAAAAAATGTAAAATGAGCCCATTAAAAACGAGATCATTACAATAACAAATATATTCCTCATCCAAATTTATTCATGTCTATCAGAGAATCCGTCGTACTCAGAATTCTGTTACGAACTCCGAAAGAACTATCCCAAATCCGTTGTAGTAGACATTTTTGCTACGAATTTCGAAGAAGAATACTAATACGAATACGAATTTCGAAATTCGTTGCAAAAATTTGATTATTTCTTCTGATGTGAAATCGGATTTTCTTTGTTTTTTCACAACTGACACTGTGCTAATGATGGTGGGTCATCTACCTCATATTGCTGCTTCAATTCTTCCGAATATAAAAATTCAATATCGTCCACTTCGTGAGATTACAAAAAACAACCAAAAAAAGAAAAATAAAATGCCAAACTTTCGCAAGCAATTAATGTCCCAGACAATAAATTGTGTACGAAAAGAGAGTGCATAATTGTACCAATCAATCTACTACAATTATCCACTTTTTGTCATTTTGCTGCAGTAGCGTACTGCAAAACAAAAAGGAGAGCGAATTTTTTCGTTCATGATTTCTTTCTGTCACTTTGGCATAGGATTTTTCGTTCCACAACAGCAGCGTAGTAGGCTTAAGGACTAGGCTCGGATAATTATCCGGGCTAACGAAATCTATATAGAATTGCGTTTGTAAGAAATTATTTTACCAAGCCTATATAGAATGGAATTTTTACTGTTACAGCTTAGTACGCTGCTCGAGCTAAATTTTAGCTACCATATAAAATTCTCTCCAAAATTTAGCTGAGCTTAATTTAAGCGAATCCATTTAGCCGAGCGGACCGCTGCTTCAGCTAAAAATCAAATGTTCATTTCAGCCTGTACTACATGTATTTGCCACAATTTAGCGCGCTCATTAATAGTTCGGCACATTTTTTAAAGCTTAAATTTTGACAGATCATGGTGGTGGTTTTCTGTTGTGTTTTTGTGTTGCGGAAAAGAAAACCAGGATAAGGGTTTTCAATGAATACCTTGCTGAGGAATCCTTTGAAAGTGATAAATTTGAGATTAAGGAATAGTAGACAAGGAAAAAAGAAAGTACAACGAAAATATAAAATTTTTCACGTCGATGAATTTTTGAAGGAAGTTATTTTCAATGAACAGCTGTTTTTCGCCACACTTATATCCACAGCGCACTCTATGTCAAAATTTAGCTTGGATTTTACGTAGCTAATGCTGGAGAGAAAAATTGAAGAGTAGGTAAAATTTAGTTTCGCTCGAGCAGCGTACTAAGCTTACTACTGAAACAAATTAAAAAAATTTCTCTGACTCAGATAAGAACATTTTATAATCATTTAATAATTGGGTCAAGTTTCATTCAAAAATGATGGTTCGTTAGACTCTGTTCCCGTAAGCAAAAGTTGGGGGAGAGAAAAACCTTTCCAACTTTATTTAAAAAAATGATTTTGCAGTAGTTTGTTTTAGCCAACATAAAGAGCGCCAAATGTCTAAACTCTCAATTATCAATGTCAGACAATTTTTCGAGGATAACTATTTAGCCCAATTGACATTAATGGTAGGCACCATCAAGGTATATGAATAGAAGGTAATATATTCCGAGCACTCATTTTCGTTTCGTTCTGCGCATCTGTCAAAAAGACATGCTTTTCTATATGAATAGTCACAATTGTCCGCCATATCTCATGCGCGCGCATATTATTTCTATACGATTATTGCACAGTCACAATTGGCCGCCATTGCGGGATGCGCAGAAACAATAGGTCTGTTTTATTGGCAATCCATTTCAGTGAAGTAAAGTAAAGTAGAATTTTTAACACGCAATTACAACAACTACAAACCGTTTGACACTTTCGAGACTATATAGTTGTTGTAATTGCGTGCTAAAAATTCTACTTCACTTTTCTTCACTGAAATGGATTGCCAATAAAACAGGCCTAATAACAGAATCCCATACATTTGCAACAGAAACAGAATTGCCTTAAAGGCACCAAAGTGACAAAATACGGAAACAGGAAGAGAAACTGAAATAGAGCAGAAAGTTTTTTCGTTGTTGTAAGTTACACAAAATCGAAACAAATCCAGAAAAATATGTTTCTGTTCCTAATTCTGTTTCTGTTGCAAATGCATGGGATTCTGTTTCTGTTCTTTGTCACTTGGTGCCTTTACCCTTACCACGCCACGCAATTTTTGCACGACTTCAGTGAGAAAGATCCGTCTATTCTATTTGTAAAAAAATCTTAACGTTGATTTATGGTTCTTACTGTACCGCCTAAATTCTGAATTTGTTTTTCAAACCAACACAGATAAGGTAGTGTAATGCACAAAGCACAATTTGTACGTTTGTACTGACCGACCAACAGGCAACGACTAGTGATAAACTCACACAAAATTGTATCCACTAGGAATGCTCATTTTCCTTGTCCTCTCGAAAATCGAACGAAATCTTGTCATGTAAATAAAAACCATTTCTTATCTGCAAATAAATAACAAAACAAATAGGTACCAAACTGAAAATCATACGTTTCTGCACAAGAAACACATTCAACTATCATCGGTTGGCGTAAGCGAGATAAACTCATATGTACTCTGCACAATTTCTATTCTCTGTTCATTTTAATCTGACTTAAAGTGAAAGAAACCATTATCATCTGGCCTTTCTCACTCTAGCTCACATGGAATCGTAGAAAACGGGATTCTTCTGGACTCAGGTGCAGTTTTGTTGTATCTGGATCGCGAGAAAACGTCGTCCACGGTGTATTAGCGTCTGCGAATGGGAACATTTTCCAATCGGATTTTCTCTACAAAATCAACATCCAAATCGATTTGTTGAATCAAAATAAAACCACTTAAAGTTGAATCCACTTAGAAAATTTAAAATTTTCGCAACAAATCGATTGAAAAGTAAAACAAAAAAAAAAGAAACAAAACTCCTGTATCAGTGTGTGAAAAATCTCCCATGTAACAGAGGGGAACAAAACGTTCTCAATAAACGTGTATTGTTTTCTTGTTCTTGTGCTTTATTTTGTTTTTCTTCTCCCTTGACAATTATGCAAATGCAAATAGGAAAGTGAATAAAGAGAGGTTAAATGGTTATCAGTGACAGAAAACAGTGAAATAATAGTACTCGGGCTTTCTTTTCTGTATTATTGCGCGTTAATCTCCTTGGATTGTGCAAATTCATTGACGTTCTGTCATATTGAACCGGATTTTCGTGTTGGCGACCTTAATATAAGATCAAAAGAGATACAAACAAAAAAAGAACAAAAATCTTGTTCCAATTTTTCATTTCGTTCTAGATAAAAATTTCTACGGGCATAATTTTCTTAAATTTTAAGTGCTTCACCGGTTTCGGTCTGCTGTTGTTGTTGGTGTGTGTTTTTTTTTCTAATCAGCTGAGTTCGTGTAGATAGAAAGGGATAAATAGTGTACTGCAAACAATTTTTTTGTTATTGTTTTTCGATTTTTTTTTCTTGGTCATCAAACTTTTTCTCTGCAGGAAAAAAAACAAATAAACAAAAAGTGTATCGAATTTCCACAAAGAAACTACCTAATTAGCAATCGACTGTCAAAACATACGTCCTTGTCAAAAGCTCAAAAATTTATAATATTTGACGAGTTGATCTCTTATTTTAGTGAATGAGTGAATAGTGAAGTCAAAAGTGTAAATTATCTCGAAAAAGTGTGAAATTAGTGATTTTTTCATCTTGGGCATCGAAATCTCTGGACATCTGTCAAGCTGGAGCGTATACCGGAATATTTACGCGACACTGTCGACTGGCTTATGGGGTATGTTGCATTTTTATTATCATTTATTTATTAACTAAAAGAAAACTTTCATTTTTTTTCTACTTACTGCAAAATGATGAAGAGATGATCCTATTATCGGTCATTTCTATCATTTGCGAAAAGTGCATTTTGCATCACTATCTATCTCGCTCTGGAAGTGCACTTGTGCAGAAATTTACTTGCAGTTGTTTTTTTTTCGAAATCTATTTTTTGTCCTCGCAGACGGGGTAATACACTTTTCTTTTGTGAAAAAAGCCACATCATTGGAGACTGTGGGTTATCCACTTTATCGATTATTATTTTCTTTATTTTATGAACTGATGATGTTCGTGAGCAAAAGAGAACAAAATAATTAATTCGTTTGTTATTTTTACTGCGAAGTGGCCTATTTTGAACTACATACCTATTTATAAACAAACATTCACGCTAGAGAAAAGTCAACGAAAAAGAGCTTCGTTTTCGTTGGAGTGGTGTTGAAGGTACCTACACGCAATGCATAGCATGTAAATTGTGATGATATTTTTGGGGGCATTTTATCGGTATCATATTGTAAATATACCTACCTAGCAAATACCCATAACACGTTATTGTAAGTTGTAAGTATGTACCTAAAATACATGAACACGGGAATTCATTCTTTTAGTAACTTAAACTAATGATAAAATGATGACACTTTTGTCAAAAAAATGGGTATAACTTTGAATACACCTTCATCCTTCAATGAGTATTCTAATCCTAAACTTAGTACGCTGCTCAAGCGAAACTAAATTTCAGCTGCGCTCCAATTTTTCCAAACATTAGCTAAAATCCTAGCTTAATTTCAACATAGAGTGCGTTGTGGACATAAATGGCCGCGTTCAATGTGCTTAGGCTAGGCACCTAAATATGCAAGTGACAGTTTACCATAGAACTAGACAGAACATCTTGCCTAACACACGAAACTTACCCAAATTTATAGGCAAATCGATCAATCAGAGGCTGTTGACTAGCTAGGCAAAAGCGTATTGAACGACCCCAATATATTGAAAATAACTTCCTTCAAAAATTCATCGACTCGAAAAAGTGTTATATTTTCTCAGCTCAGCTAAATTTTGGAGAGAATTTTGTATGGGAGCTAAAATTTAGCTCGAGCAGCGTACTAAGGTACCATTAATGGGCGCCCTAAATTGTGACAGATGTATTAAGTGCAGTCTGATATAAAAATTTTATATTTTAGCTAGTAGCGTACCGCTCGGTTAAATGGATTCGCTTAAATTTAGCTAAATTTTGGGGAAAATTTTGTATGGGAGGTAAAGTTTAGCTCGAGCACTTTGCTTATGACAAAAATTGAAAGTGAAACTGTTCAAAAAACAATAACAACGTACAGTGAGCGTCAAAAGTGAGCCAACTCCAACGCTGTTTTCATTTCTCTTTGAAGTCTTAAAAACTCTATTTTTTTAAATATACCAGCGTCGAATTGACAGTTGTTTTTTATTATTTTGTGGTTTATTTTGACAATGTTAAGATTGGCCGTAGGTATAGAATTATGTATTAAAAAAAGTTTGCAAAAATGTGGAAGTTTGAATTTGAATTATTTTTGCTTTATTTCCAATTTGACTTTTACACTTCCACTTTTTCAACACTTTTATACTTTTTCGATAGATTTGTTTTGACAGATCGTTATTTTTTTCAATCTAGTAAGCAAAATGCTGAACATTTGCAATGAAATGCTGAATTTAGCCGAAGTGAAGTAATGAACTTAGGTGCGGTGTAAACGTACTACATATTAAGGCAGTGTGTTAATTGGGATAATTAATATTATCTTCAGATAATTTTCTATAGTGCTGTAAAACGAATTTTTCAGCTGTCAAAAAACTATCCTGCACCGGGAGCAAGATAATAAATAATTATACTATACGCTAATTTTTGACATTTTCTTTTGCTTGGGTTTTGCGAGAATATTCAAGAGAAAATAGATCACTGAATTTCAATAAATTAATTTCGTGACATTCGATAAATCTCTTTTTTAAGATTGCAGTTTGATTAACTTCTTATGCAGCACTTCATAAGTGTCAGATAATTAGCCGAAGATATATATTTAGCGCGGCCTAATAAAGTGTAGAAATATGTAGTAGTTTAAAAAAATGTTAAGCATAACCCTTTTCTTTCAGCATTAAAAATTGCCAGGCTAAGTTTCTCTTTTTGGATTTTTTATCAAACAGTCCTTAATTTGACTTCTACACTTCCTCTTTTTGAAGACTTTTAGACTTTTGCCTTATGGTTAGGACTGCTAAATTTTTTGCGAAGAAAGATGAATGTTTTTTTTTTATTTAGCTGCTCGGTTAAAAAACTTTGCTGAAAATACATTTGAGCTTCTCTCTAACATTTTTCTCCAAAAAGTAACTAATACATTTATATTTTGTCATTAGAAAGCGTTTTAAATAAAATGTCACAAAAACGATAGTTTGAATATAACTATCATTCAACCTTTCTATTTATTCTTGTACGACATTTGTTCATACATCTTAATTACATAATTTACTTTAAAAATGTTATTCGTGTCATTGGAGATCACAAAAAAAAAAAAAAAATGCCGAAAAAAAGAACAGGAAAAAATCACAAAAATTAACCGGAGAAACTAGCAAAGGCCCCAAATGTGCCAAAAATACGCAAAATTATTCGCCCCGAAAAACGCCCCAAAAGCAATTCAAAAATTGTTTCAGAAGAGTCTCAAAAATGTTCCAAAAACTGCTTGAAAAACGCCCCAAAAACACCTTAAAAATCGTACCAAAGAAGTTACGAAAAACCAGTCAGCGTTGTAATGACGAGACGATGCCCCCGGATCAGTATAATGTTATATACTTAAGCAGTAGAGTGGAGAAAAACGACCCGTAAAACTCGCCAAAAAAAATTCTAAAAAGAATATAAAAGACAAACCAAAAAACGCCACGAAAAAGTCTCAAAATGCGGCAAAAAAATGCTCCAAAAACGAGCTAAAAAACGTTCTTAAAAATGTTAAAAAAATGCTCCCAAAAAGGCCCAAAAATACCTAAAATTATGGTAAATGGAGATCCCCCGAAAAACGCTCCCGTAAACGTCACAAAAACACTTCAAAAAGCGAACCGAAAAAGTCCCAAAAACGTAACGAATGGCCCACAAAACGACCACAAACGCTAAAAAAAGGCTCACATATAACACTCCAAAAACGTACCAAAAAAGGTTTAATCTCATGAAGAAAAACCAAGAACAATGCGATCTGTCAAAATTCATACAACCAGCAATGTCACAATGCCGAAGGTAAGAACAATTTTCATAAATAAAGCTACTTAACTTATATCTACAGAATATAGAAAATGCTGATAAAACTGTCGATGGTTTCCCGCTTATCGACGCCGCTGGCACAAACTGTCAAAAACTAGGTTGAGAACATTTTCCAAGCTACCTACATATTAATAACTACGTACAGTCTGAAATTGTAATAGATTTTTTTTTAGCTAAAAATGCCGCCGCTCGGTTAAAATATTTGTCTTGAATCAAGCTATAAATTTTGTAAAAAACTTTAATATGAAATTTAATGTTTTGATGGCCCTGAAAATAATTCTTCATTTGACAAATCAATGTTCTATTAATGTAATGTCAAGTGCTTCCTCGTTGGGAAATAACTAATCAGAGTTCTATAAGCTCATCGTAATCCGCGATAGTTTTTTTTTTCGTGTTGAATAAGTTAGTACAGAAATGCTAAAACAATCCGTGCCCGACCCAACCTTTTTTAACCCCCGATTGCACTTATTATGTATACATCCAATTTAAAGTCACCAACAACATTGTTGTCGATTGTAAAACTGTTCGCACAGGTACTTTAATTTTCGCACCCATATTCTGCTTATGCAAACCCACCAAATGGCTCTAATAACCAACTAAACGGGTTTAACAATATTTTATTAAATTTTGCGATTTTCTGCGTGAACGCTATGCCCCTTCCTATACCAACTGCAAGGGTTTCTCAGTCACACGGACCACTAAATCAATAGTTTCTTCCGCTTTTTTTTCCCACTTTAATATTGTTGTCAACTTATGGAGACCGTCCATCGGGGGGTCTTCAGTTTCATTGCATTTTCATTCCGCGTTCTTCCATTTTGTTTTTTTGCTTTCAACCCCCTCCACCCCGTAGCTATATACTAAAGAAAAAAAGTAAAACAAAATCCTTGACATTTAATTTAATTAGTGACCATGCAGATTGCAATCGCAGAACAGAATAAGAAACGATTCGCGCAAAACAACCCTCTTGTCTAGCAGTTTACACATCCTCTGTCTTGCAGTTCGGGTGCTTCTCCACAAGTTAACCTCAATTGCATTATAGTCTCAAACTGAAATCCCAGTTCGTAAATAACTCTTGACGTGGGTGAAAAGTCGTTGCGCGTTCTATCTAGGATATTGAACGGGACCTAGATAAACCACAAAAAAAACCCCGATTTTCAAACAACGTGCGGTAAACTCAATTGTTAGCAAAAATGATGTGGGCCATATCGAATTTGACCGGCAGTAATCGGGTTAGTCGGGCAATTCTAGTTCGTTACTCTGCGGTTCCACTGGACTCGGATTCCACACCAACAACTCCAGTTGCCAATACGTCGGCTAATAGCGGACGATCAAGGAATATACCCGGTAGAGCTGTACCCAGACATGCGGCACAAATAACTCTACCCTTGGATGTCGAGGAGACTGTCACTTGTTTTTGCAGGTAACACTTGGGCGAGGATAATTCTGTTAAATTGTTTTAAACCAGTGAATGTTTGTTGTCCTTTTTTTTTACACAAATCCTCTTGATGTTGTTTCGATTGGAGGAGTTTTCTTTTTAGAATAAAGCAATTCGGAAATGTTTTACTTTATTATCGGCCTATAAAGATTGCAAGTTCGTTTGTACTGCAAAACCGTCAGAATCATTTCATTGAATTGTAGATAGACTGGCTATAGTTGGAAGGATCATAGAGGACATCAATTTTCCAAAACTCCTTCCGTTACAGGACAAGTAAACTTTTGAACTCGCTTCCTGGGGATATATTTCCGTCGGAACCCCTGTAATGGCAGTACTTATAGAATAGGCATGGCTCAGAGAGTACAATCTTCTCGTAGATTTAATGTCAAAGCAGGCTCTCCTATAAGTCAAACTGCTCGTCTTTGTAATCAGCCAATTATTTCAAGCGAATGTTTTGGGGCCAAGCTCGGTACATAATTATATGGTAGGTATATTCAAACCTTGATCTAACCTGTAGAACGACGAGTTGCTTCTTTGCTCTTCATAGGCAACTTAACTTTGAGGATGCTGATCTTGCGATTGGATTAGTGTCATGTTTTTCCCAAATTAAGTGTATGACTTCTAAGAAGGTTCATGTGGTGAGCTGTGTCTTCTGTGCCATAACCAAATTTTCATTTATCTGCTTTTGGATTTTGTAAAAATCTTCATTTAGAGAACTAATTTGCTCGCATCTCTAATGTTATTGCTTTCACAGGCACGAAAATGTTTCCGCAGCTGTTAAAGTTACCAAAATATTCAGTAAGGTATGGCATTTAATTTCCGCACCGACGACGTCCTGAGGTCGGTCATCATTATGGCCCATTTTTTGGCTAAGGGGCTAAGTCATGCAAAATCGCCATTATGGAAGTGAAAAAATCCACAAGTGTTATTGGATCCACAAAGATTGACGGTTTGGTGCAGTTTATGTCATGGTGGCATCATCGGACGTTATTTCTTTCGAAATGAAGAAGGAGACACAGGTACCCACAATGGCCTCAGAAATAGAGCGATGTTAACCGGCTTTCAGTGGCCAGAGCTCGACAAGATCGATATTTCCGAGCTATGGTGTCAACAAGACAGAGTTACATCCCATACAAGCGACCGACGCACCGCTCGAAATTGTGATGGAGAAATTTGGCGAATAGGTTATCTCACGGCGAGCGTTTATCAATTGGTCGCCGCAATCATGGGACTTGTCACCACTCAATTATTTTCTCTAAGGCTATATCAAGTCCTTAGGCTACGATAACAAGCGAACCACTTTGGACGCGCTCGAAGCCAAAATTCGAGACGCTGTTGCCGGAATAACGCCGTACTTCAAAAATTGGTCCGACCTCTTGAAGTACTGTCAGTGAAGCCGAGGTGGTCATTTGAATGATGTACTGGTCCAGACATATTTGCCATGACTGCAGCTTCACAATAAAGCGAGAATCATTTGCAAGTATTGCTAAACTGGTACGTCTAAGGTGCGTTTCAGAGGTGCCACGCCACCTTCTCCAAAATTGTAGGAGTAGGAACACCCTCAGTTCGACGGTACATGAATATCAGGTCGGATAAAGATTTTGGAAACGCGTTAAGGACAAACAGAAATTTTGGGCATTTAATTTCATAGAGTAAAACCAACAAAAATTAATTGGTTTAACAGGCGGGCGTGTAGACACCCTAGGCCTATAACTTCTCGCAACCATTCGTTTCTGTAAGTTTCTATTTTTGGGACAAATGAAAGGGACTTACAATTTTATGCCAAGTCCGAACGGGTGAATTGAGAAGCCTTTTAAGGACAGTTATACCCTCGGATGTTTATAGACGTTCGCGAGAGGTTGCGCAGTGGAGAAAACTTTAAGATGTAATTTTTGTTTTTTCCGGGGATCGAACCTGGGACCCCTCGCACAATTTTTTTATTAGGACTAGAATGTGAAGCTTATCTTCTTACAGATGTTGGTGTACGCAGTTGACTTTCACATCGTCGGATCCTATTCCTCGAATGTTGCAGAAATCTATTGCGAATTTGCTTCTGTCGTCTGGTTTGTTCTAAATGTTCGGATGACAAGAAAATGGTTCCTTGTCCACCACTCGTTAAATTTAAATATCAAACCAAACTGGACTAATTTAAAAAAAAAAAAAGGAATGTACTTAAGGACATTATGAATTGTTAATGTTTATGATTCATGCCATGAATGCTACACGATGAATGAATAATTTAAAAATCAAAGTGAATGAATATTTTACCCCATTACATTAAAGCTCACGAAAACCCAATCGTCCTCTGTAATTTCAAGTCCAAAGTGCCTACATATAATTCAAGTGTAAATTTGATGCGTTCTCTGTCATAAATGAATATCTAATATAATAACACAATCATTGAATGTTTTTTCCCGCACAAGGAAATTACTATTGACGCTTATGTCTTGTGCTTGCGCGCCTGTTTTGCGCCAACACCAATTGTGTTATTGTGTTACGTTATGCGAATTCGTATATCGATTTAAAATTCTTTTTTTTTCCAACTGAACAATGGCAGCAAGAAGAAACCTAACTAAAACAGTAGTAAAAATGGGAAAAAATAAAATATCTATCTAACTACTTGTGCATGTAAGCATGGCATGATTTTTCGTTGTAAAAAAAAAAACAGATTTTCATAATTTCCAGTATGGAAAATACGATTTGCTTGTGTGTTTGGTTGTAACACTGCTGATTGGATGTGTCTACTATATGATTAGGAAGTCAGACATGTAATGATGCGAATGGAAATGAGGTAAGATCTGGTAACCGTAACATGCGAATCTCAGGAGGCCCTGTGTATGTGAATTGAAATCGAAAGTTATAATTTTTTTTTGATATACATATGCCGGGGTGTAACGTGTATACCGACCGACGTGACGTCTAAAAAGGTGTATCAAGTTTGCTTCGTAAATCTTCATAATCATAATCATAACAAACGGGCCGTTTTCAATTGCGATTTCGTGTTATTCCTTTGAGAACGTGAGACCTCGAATTGAGGTTAAATAGAACTCTGCCATTCATTCGAATAAGGTGTAATTTACCTACGACTGTGAGAATTATTTTTTCTTTTCATTTGTATTGTTGTTAATTTTACCTATAAAATAAAAAGAGTTGAAGTTTTTAAATCTACAACAAAAAAACGGGTCAAACTTTTTGTTATGCAAACGCACCTCTCGTTTGACAGTTTGCGTTCATATGCGTTACTTTCCTACATGCATTACTTTCACGCAAAGTTTCCAAAGGCAGATCTGTTTTTAATAGTCGACAGCAAACCGAAGCTAATGTCATCATTTTACGTGACAACCTTAAAAGATGTTCCCACTAACGTGATTTAGCTAAATCCGCAAAAAAAGTCTATAGTTCTTTCTTCTGGAACTTTGGAAAGAAAATTGATAGAAATGTCAAAATAAAACACGTAAAGTTTGGTGGAAACGCCTTATGTGATTTAATAATCGAGTGAATTCGTTTTCAGTGTTCTGCATTTCGAGCGATTCGGAAACTCCGAAATTTTTTCGAAATTACAATTTCACTTTGTCTTAATTCCGAAAATTTTGAAATCGAAATCGAATACAGTAAAATGTAGAACACATAATAAGTCCCAACTACAAAAAAGCCGCCTCTATGTCTTGTAAGAACACTTTAGAGGTATATCCACGCTTTATGTCGTATATGGGCCACCTGGTGGTTTCTTTTTGAATCATATGTTATTTTGACACTGACACCTGTTTCCCGCTCGAAGTCTTGACGGAAAGTCGGTATCATACCTTCGCGGAACCGAATGAGTCGTTTAACGCTGGAACAACGTTGGGAAATATTGAAAACTTATTTCCAACGTGAGTGCTGAGTAGCCCAAACAGTGCGTTTTTTGAAAATAAGTTTTGACCGAAATGAAGAACAAACCCACCGCGCCTACTGTACGCAAGTTTGTGCAAAAAATTTGTGAGACTAGCATAGTGAACAACTCTTATGTTTCCCGTCGGTCGTGGCACAGACGAGAATGTGGGTGCTGTAGCCGAGAGTGCGAGACTCAATTCATGAACATCAACTCGCTATCGATCTCAACAGCTCAACATTTCACGCACTAGCCTGAGGAGAATACTGGCACAAAGATCTCGTATTATTCGCTTACAAGGTCCAATTGACTCAGCAATTAAGGGCGTACGACCATCCGCCTCGTTATCGCTTCACAGTTTGGTCCATAGAGCAGCTTGAATTGGACCACGATTTTGGGCGAAAAATCATCTTCTCAGACGAGGCGCATTTTTGTCTCGACGGCTACGTTAACAAACAAATTTGCCGCATCTGAGGCTCGGAAAACACGCACGCTATTGTCGAGAAACCAGTGCATCCACAGAGAGTGACAGTTTGGTGTAGATTGTGGAGTTGTGGCATCATTGGACCGTTTTTTTTAGAAAATGAGGCTGGGAACAACGTTTCGGTCAACGCGGTAGCCATGTTAACCGCTTTTGTTTACTGAAATTGAAGACATGGGATTTGGACGGCCTCTGGTTCATGCAGGATGGCGCGCCTTGCCACACAGCCCATGCCACAATCGATCTTTTGCACACCAAATTCTCAAATCGTTTTATCAGCCGTCTTGACGATGCCAATTGGTCGCCTCGGAGCAGCGATTTGATCCTAACCCGATGTTATGCCAACAATCCGGAAACGATTCAAGCACTTAAGGCCAATATCATCCAAGCAATTCGTGAGCTACAGCCCGAAACCATCAACAAGGTCTTGGAAAATTGGAGTGACAGAATGCGCTACTGCGAAGCAAATCGAGGCAGGCACGTGAACGACGTTGTGTTCCATAATTAATGGGAATGTTTGCTCTTACTAATTAAGCCATAATACATGAAAAAAATGTAATTTTGTTCATTTTATTGCATTTTTAAAAAGAAACTTGTATTTGGCCCATCCTTTAAGTGAGGGACAGCTCCATCGACGATTTTATGATTTTATGGGATCGTCAGACGATAAAGCAAATGCAGACTCCAAGAGGACATTTCTAATTAACCTTCTCTATAAAAGGCTGCCTAAAGTGCGAAGTTGATCGCTTCTGATGTCTGAAATGTCGAAAATATCGACATCTGTATTAAAAATAAAGTAGATGCCCTTTAAGTTGATCATTTAAAGCTTTGCCAGGATTATCAAAATAGAATGCGGTCGACCACAAAGAATGTACCATAATGTAAACCTGTGTACCTACTCATGTCACACTAATTAAAGTGGAATGTGCCTCCTTCATTAAATATGCGCGATGTTGACAGCGAATTAAGTAAACAAATAAATTTAATTCTAAATTAGTAAATCACAGCGAAACAAAGGACATCCATACTTACACCACATCGCCTGGTCTTCAATGCATTATGCACTTTTCTCTGTGTTTGCCTCGGTGGTTTTCATGTGCAAACAGACGGGTTAACAATCCAACGTAATTAATTTAGCAATAATTGATTTATTGATTTGCCATTACGTTTCCTGTTTGCGGCCGACATCCGAGAGATGAGGCTATCGTTTTGCAATTAATGCTTAAAACTACAATTCGATGTGGGCGCATATAGTCGGTAATGAGTGTAATCAGTCCCCACCCCAATCCACCCTCTGACACTTTTCCGAATTGTTTTTTAATTGAACTTTGTGTTTGACTAAGTCCAGCCTAAGGTGTTAATGACAGTATGTGCATTGTTTGTTCGTAAATGACGTTAAGTAGTTTTATTTCCCACTAAGGTGGGGTGACATTTTGACAGCTTTAAAATTTACCGCGCAATTTGTAAAAAAGAATAAAAATAATCTTCCCACAGACAATCTGAAGCAATCTTCATCCCCTTAAATGCGAGCGTGAATTTGTCAAGCATCGACATTACCCTTAAAATGAGTTTTTTTTTTATCCTTCATTCTAAAAAAAAATGAAGATATTTATGAGGACCACGGTAAAGTTTATTTTGCATCACACAGTCTTAGTCTTAGTCCTCCTAACGGAAGCTATGACGAGGACTTTTTACGCCTTCATTTTGTGTTTTTGCCCTCTTTTTATACACAGTTGGCTACAGTGTAAACTTATTGCTGACGTCATCTGATGACATTGAAATCAGGAGGAAAATAAAGTGCCACAGCTCATCAGAAGGGCGTAGGTTGTTCCGCAAAAATAAAAACAAGAAAAATTCGCGTATGCCAAACGTGATGGTGGGGAATGGACTTTTAATGTTGCTTATAAGCCATCTATATAGAGGACGAGGATATTTACAATTCCACAGCTAATAAGTGCGTTTGTCAGGGAATATTTTAAATTACCTACTTCGGCATGATTTAGAATGAATGTTGCTCAATTTGCTACTAAAGAATGGGGCGGAATGAAACAGTCTTCGTTGAGATATGATGATGAGGGCGCAGCTTGAGAGGCTTTTATCGGTGGAATGAGTTCATGAAGTTTTGTTTCTGAATGGGAGGATTCTCATTGCTTGCATTTAGGCGGTTGCTTGATTTAAAAACATCGCCGGTTTGTCTTTGGAGAATGTGCGCCTAAAATCGAGCAACAAAAAATAACGGGTTGAAGGTTTGCAATAAGGCCAGGGCCGCATTTACCTTCCCATGAAAGTCGTATCTGGCAAGACAGATCGATTTTAAGGGATTTGCGGTATAATCAGACCTTCTTTTGTCAACTGAACTAAAAACCTGCCTGTCTCGCCGACACCGAAACGTTCTTCGCAGCCTCATTTTCGAAGAAAAATGGTCCAATGATGTCACCACACAACAATCCGCATCAAACTGTCAGTTTCTGTGGATGCCCCAGATGCGGCAAATTTGTTTGTTACCGTAGCCTTCGAGACAAAAATGCGCCTCGTCAGAGAAGATGATTTTTTGCCCAAAATCGTTGTCCAATTCTAGCTGCTCTAAGGCCCAAACTGCGAAGCGATAACGAAACGGATGGTCTTCCCCTTGCTGAGTCAATTGGACCTTGTAGGCGACTAATCCGAAATCTTTGTGCAGAATTCTCCTCAGTCTAGTGCGTGACATGTTGAGCTGAGATCGATGGCGAGTTGATGTTCGTGAATTGAGTCTCACACTCTTGGCTAGAGCAGCCACATTCCCGTCTGTGCGCAGCGTACGACGACGGGGACCTTGAGAGTTGTCCAATAGCACATCAGTCTCACGAGCTTGTTGCACAAACTTGCGTATACACAGCACTCACTTTGGCAATGAGTTTTCAATATTTCCCAATGCTGTTCAAGCGTAAAGCGAGTCATTTCGTTCCGCGAAGGTATGATGCTGACTTTCTGTCAAAATTTCGAGCTGTCAGTGTCAAAATAACCTATGATTTAAAAATAAATCACTAGATGGCTCACCCTTTACTCATGCAATGTCCAGCTCTCTTTCGGCTTAGAAAGAATAACCTGCTACTTTAACAAATATTACTTACATTTTACATACTCCCATCAGAGAAGATCCTTGTCTTTCTTGTCTTTTCTCCTTTGAAAGACGGCGCGGTGCCAGAGCCCCGTGAGGCTCTATCTGGGGGGTTATCCGCAAACAATCCGCCAGCAATTCGTCACCTAAACAGCTATCGCTTTTAGCAAAACAAAAAAATGCAAATTTTGGGAATAAGCCCTTAATCATAAAAGTGCGAATCAGTTATCTAAGATGGCTAGAATATGCATAGCTTAGGTACACCAACAAATCTGTCTTTAATTTCATTCCTTAGCAGAGGAGACCTCGCCTTACCCAAGCCTCTACAAGCTCTGAGAAAGCTTGTAACTCTTATACAAATCGAATGATTGCGAGAATCTTATCCCAGAGTCGTTTATAGACCTGTTGGACCCAATATTTCGTATTTATTTAACAATCACTTGCCCTTCAAAGATTGACTAGTTCTCTTCGGGGTTTTTTTCCCATGTCCTATTCTTCTTCTCGTAACCATTTTGTATAACATTCCCATTCACTTAGTAAGTAGAAAGCAATATTTTCCCACTAATCCGCATTCTAAACGCCAATTCATCTTTATATAACACACCCTCTTCCAATATTTCACCGGCTTGAACAAATTCTCATAAAAAAAAAACGTTTAACCTCCTGACTTTAGTTATGACTATAAAAATGCAGAGCAGCATCATTGCCATAAATATTACTTGGGTAACGCTTCATGTCACCCTTCTGGCTGCATTACAAGGGTTCATACTTTGGTATTCAATAAAAACCGCCCCCACCCACTAAACCGCATAAAAATAGATTCTATAGCTGCTAAACTACAAATAGCTCCATCTATCAAGTCGTGTGTTTTTTTTGTGTTGCATATTCCAGCTTTGGGGTAGGTGTGCGACAAAACTACATGTCGTAGTACTAACCCTCGTGATGAGTCATACACCAAACCGCACATTCATTGGCAACATACCATCACACATCTAGTGGCTCTGTTTGTGCATGTGCAGATCATTTTGATTTTTTTTCTGTTTTTTAATATCCTTTTACTTGTGTACACAAATATTATATTTGCCTTCCATTTCTAACTATGTGTGTGTCGCCAACTTGCCAGGGGTTTATCTAACACTCTTTCCCATGCCGCGGCACATTTTCCACCTCTTAGCCACGATTTAATGGACACTGATGTTGATTTATGCGCCTGCAATAAAATCATGTTACATCATCAGCCTGGTCGTGGTGGTTTGGGTGTATCTGTATATAGTGCAGAGGGGCGACCGGAGATAAGATACACGAGTGTGAAACAATTAAAGTGGCAATTTGTACAGACAGCCCCCTAGCTCGTAGGGAGTTATTGTTTTGCCTGGATTTAGAATTCAGTGTAAAATCGTTCATTGATGTCCATATGTATGTGTGGTTCGACGTCATTTAAAAGGATTCGATACCTCAAGAGCATTAATATAGACTTTACCAAAGAAAGGGAAGATGATAATCTTGATGGAAATCAACAAACGTTTTTTTTTTTTTGCTTATCCTTGCAAAAGTGTTTGTAGTATCTACATATTTGCAATTAAAAAAATAATTTTCTCCGAAACGACTGGGGTCATATTTTCGGGTTGAAGGGACTACTCCAGACGATGAAATCGATAAACCTTGCCCTATAAGAAAGCTCACTGTAGTGATGATGAGACCCACGACCACGAAGGTACACATTGGCTGCATTCAATAATCTAGTCATCGTTAGTCGATTTGAATTGTCTGAGACTCCAATTTACCTGTCACTTCTTGACAATATTGTATTTTTTTTTATCAAGGGATTCTGACTGGTGCTATACGTCAGGGCAATCCCACATTCCCACGCTCTCTGATAACCTAATAGAAATGTCAAAACAGAGTTCCCTAGACACATGTTGACGCAAGTAGACGTCAACTTCGTAGTAAGTCGAGAACAATATAATATTTTTACATGGACTGCTAGAAGTCAATTTTTCTTTAAAGCAAACATAGGCACTAGCTCCTTTGGTTCACGGTGGAGAGAAACGAAAACACTCAAATGTCATTGAGCAATTCATGCGATTTTGTTTGAGTGCTGACTGCTGAGTGTGCCATCTGTTATAGAAATTTCAAAATAATTTGAATAAATCGTTATTTTGCACAGTTGCAATGTTTCTACAATGGATGGCACTGTGTTCTATGTAAAAAAATAGCAATGGCGCGCACAGAGGTTTCATACTTTCGCCGCACTGAATCAAAATGGCTAGTGCTTATGTTTACTAAATTTTTCCTCGCAGGTTTGTATGAAACTGACATTTCACTAGTAGTCAATGTAAAGTATGTTAATGGTCGAGAAAGTCTTAACTTGATTTGTCGCTGTTGCGCACTGAGAAAACTATTCCCGTGACCAGTTAAATCCAATGACAACTCAGCAATATAAAGTTAGAGAGCTGTCAGACTTACTAAACTACATTCTTGAACGCTCTCCTTGTTTCGTCTGTCACTGTCTGATTTATCGAGCAGCGGGGCCGTGTATTTTAAGTCTATTCTTGACATAAATAGCAGACCGAAGTGAACACTAGTCAGTTGCCAAATTGGTTGTCGTAAAAAGTGTTGCCGATTCGAAAAACAAATCTCTAAAACGAACACCTTTTGGTTAGGTTAGATTAGGGTGGGAGGCTAGAGAAGGCCCATTGTGACACCACAGGATCTAATGATCTCACAACTACCCGTTGAACCAGCAGGAGCTGAGAATGAAGCGTTGAAGGCAATTTATGCTTGTATTATCTCGGAGATATAGTTTTCTACGACCTGAGAGACGGGCACCTACATAGGAGGTAAATAATAGTCTCGAACTTTTGTTAACGATTTTGCTTCTTTTTCTATGTGTTCACTGTAATTTCAAATCGTTTGTCTCAAAAAAGTTCCAAACACTGGCTTAAAACCGAAATGAAATATTAGGCGTTTATGACTAACGCCAACGGGAATAGAGTTGAATATTAGAAGAAAATTTCATTATCTGCCCTTTAAACTAAATATTCAGCTCGAGCGTGTTGTAGCTTGAACAAACGACATCCGTCTAGTTTCGTATAAGTAAGGTTTTATTTTATTAAAACTGACATTTTATACAAAGTTAGCATAAACTAAACTTCAAACAATTTGTATAGTTTTTCGAGATACTACAGAGCGAAACTAAATTTTAGCTGCTCTCCGAATTTTTCTCTCCAAACGTTAGCTAAAATCCTAGCTAAAATTTGACATAGAGTCCATTGTGGATAATTGTCACAAAAAAGCTGTTCTTTGAAAATAACTGAGTTCAAAAATTTATGAACGCTAAAATGTGTTTTATTTTCATTGCACTTTTTTTTTCTTGTCTGGTTCTTTGATCTACAATTTTTCATATGCAAGGTATTCCTTGTCGAAACTTCGTGTTGAAAAACGAAAGAAAACAAATCGCAAAATAAATCCTTATTTACTTTAATGCGACAGAAAAACACAACAGAACAAAAACAGCGATCTGTCAAAATTTAGCTTGCGTAAATGTGCCGGAAAAATACTGGGTTGGACGCGTTAAATTTTAACAAATACATGAAGTACTGTCTGAAATGAAAATTTGATTTTCTACCTACAGCATCGTACCGCTCGGCTAAAGGAATTCGCTTAAATTTAGCTCAGGGGCTTATTCACAAAAGCGCTGCGGATCGCTTTTCATGTCGCATCCAAATTTTTGTATTTCCAAAAGCGACAGATTGTTTGCGGATACAAAATAAACTAAATTCTTGTGACGGGGAAAAAGCTGTCTAACTTTTGGAAAAATTTATAGAAAACAGGAAGTCAGAATGCAAAAAAAAAAAATGGTAAGCACTGAAAATATAATTTTCGCCCTCATTCAGATTTGAGAATAACCAAAAGCAAAGACGGTCAAAACTGAGGTATCGCTTTTAAAACGATCCACCACTCATTTGGGAATAACCCCCTACATTTTGGAGATAATTGTGTGTGGGAGTTAAAATTTAGCTCCAGCAGCATAGGTAATAAAAGCTTTACCATTTTTCGCTGTGACGCACCAACGTCAAACTATTTTACAATTTGAATATAGTGACTAGAATTTTTCGAACATTTTTCGAAAATTTTCGAATATTTTTTTTTTGTTTAAATTTTAATTTTAAACTATTTTAAAACGAATTGCAAACAAGAATTGCACGCAGTAATGCATGTCTATGCGAGGTACTAAAGAATAATAATTGTTAACGTCCACTCTAAATAACTAACAATGGCAACATTTTTCATATATTTTCTATTGTAACTGTCAAAATATTTAAGTTAAAGGTTAAAAATGATTATTGGTAAGGTTCTATGATAATTGCTCGTGCTAATCAGAGGTCTTACCGATTAAAGTCAGGGGATGATGAATGGCATTTTCCATAAACAAGCTATAGTTGGGAAAATTTGTTCAATTCGGGAACGTAAAATATTTGTCAGAGAGGCGTCGATTCGTCCGAAAGCTTATACCTACTTGTAAAAAGTCAGCCAGGTAAAAAATGTTGTCAAAATCGCCTTGTGAAATACGCATACGCAACTTTAAATCAAGCTTACGCTTATTCATTTTGAGGTCCTTGCTACACTGTATCGCCATCAACTTGAGTCAAACTCAATTTGTAGAATTTTAATAATTTCCCAAACAACGACAGACATCCATCCACTGTTCTACGTAATTAACGATAATTAATTATTTAAACAATAATTTCACACCGCCCTCCCAAACCATGCCTGTGGTCTTGCGTTTTTCGTCCTTCGTCACGATTCGTTAATTTTTAATAAAACTTCGATTACCTTCAACAGGAAGGCGCCCAATGAAAAATTCTTTGCAAGCGTTGGAGTGGTCGTTAGGTTAAATGAAATAACTACAAGTGTATATTATCAACCAAAAGCACAGTTATGAAATCCAGAAAACGACACTACACTTTAAACCACATTCATAAATAAATATACAGCCAACAAAAAATAAAACCCAAAAGAAATCCTTAACAGTAATTAAAAACAATTCCCATTAAAAGTGTATACAAGGGATGTGTGCGTGTATTCTCTCCCCTTGCACCTTGTTATTGCCTAAGTAAATAAACTGGCTGTCCTTAGTTGTTTCGCAATCTCTATAAATTGTCTCTAGATGCGCTGATGGTCGGAACGGAATAAAAAAAAAAAATTGTTTCCAAGGATATTCTAAGGGAAAAACAAACATTGAATGGTCTCTACTCTAACCTAACTTATTTTCCCACTAATGGATGTTGGAATTTCAATTTCATTTGAAATTTTTTTCTTTGTGTTCTTTTAGGTTCGCAGGATCTCTAAATTGACCTTAAAACGGAATATTTAGAAAAGCCACCTGTTGGTGGTAAATAAATTTAAAGTAATTATGGAATATGGATGCGATAGGATCCATCAGCATTATGTAAATATTAGAACAAAAGGACATTTTGGACAATTCAAGGGAATTGATTGATGAATTAATTGGGACGAATGTCTGTTACAAAGTGTATACATTGTGCTTTGAAAAAAAAACGTTCCCTTTCGTCATAACTCACAACACAACCATACACTTTATGGGCCGAAGCGTTAGTGTCCATTCAGTCTACGCATGTTCTTGATTTTCTGAATCCATACTGGTAGTCTGACAAAGCTCCTTTATCTTCTGCCACCTCGAGCAGTCTGTCGTATACGACACGTTCTAAGATTTTTCCCGTTGTATCCAGCAAACATATTGGTCGATTCGAAGATGGTTTTTCTGGTGGCTTCTTTCCTTTTGGTAACAAAACCAGGGGGCTTATTCCCAAATGCGCGGCGGATCGCTTTTCAAGGCGGATTGGTATTTTTATATTTCCAAAAGCGATTCGATCCGAGGATTTTTGGCAAAAAATACGCCAGCAATCCATCACCTGAATAGCTATCGCTTTTGACAGCTTTTGGAAATACAAAAATATCAATCCGCCATGAAAAGCGATGATCCGCTGCGCATTTGGAAATAAGCCCCCAGATGTTCAAGTTTCCATGGTTTAGGGAAAATCGCATCGTTGCAATAAAAAGGTCTGGTCTTTTGCGAACAGCTGCTTTGATTACCTCATATGACTTATTAACATTTTTCTGTACGTACAAATCACAGATTGCAATGGCAGAAAAGTCATTGCAAATTATCATTGCATACTTTTGGGTGTGCGGTGATAGTTTTACTTATTTTACTGCCTACTCTCAGTTGTAAAGTTGAAATTACTGCTTTTCACTTGGAAACAGGAAAAAATCCTATGCTCAGGGTCACGGTTTAGCTGCTAACACATCAAAAAATATGCAAAACTCAATCGAAGAAAAGCGTCGATTAAAAGACTTTCTTAATGAGACAAAAAGTTGCGTACCCTTAATCCCAGTCATCACTATTAACCTCGTGTAGGTTAAAGAAAATCTTATTTATGCTACAAAATCGAATAAGCCCAAATTCCCGGTGACACATGCCGTCAAGATTTATCTCCATCATCATTTCGATATCTAAATTAAGTCAAACAACAAATGGCGATACAGAAAAATGGTTTAAGGATACATTGGGTATATACACACCCAAACTCACACGCACACTCAGGAAGAAGTGAAAAAAAATCAATTAAATAAGTTTACACAGCCTTGAAAGTAGTCCATCAGTTGGATATCCCCAAAATTGTAAGTTTTTCTCAACTTTACCCCAGTTAATCCATCAGCTATCCCATAACACTCAGGATGTATCCTTTCGTTTAAATATTTCAATAAGACTCCTTTGGAAAACTTTCCACGAATGAAAGTAAACAAACAAGTATGTGGAGCAATTTTAACTTGAAGGTCAACCAAATTCTCTAAAGATATCTGCTGCACTGTTACAGAGGCAGAATGTTTCACATCGCAAACTTGGATTACCACTATAGCAGCTATTCGGTTCTCACAATGTGGATGTAATGAATTTTCAAATTTATACACTGCATATAGAACAGCCGTGTTATCCCTAGTGAAATGGAAAACATTTCGCAAGGCTTCGTATTACAAACACTTTGTCGGATTTTCGAAAGTTGGTATGTAGCTGAAGTTGGGTTTTGGAATATCCGATGGGATTATGTTACTATGGTTAAGTTAAGATTTTGCAAACAGCTGATTTATATGATTACCACGGATTTTCATATAGACCCGCTTTGTAATTTTCGAATCCTTTTTCTGAGACTGTCACTTAGCACTATAATAGGGTGGGCCATCTAGTGGTTTCTTTTTAAATCATAGGTTATTTTGACACTGACAGCTCAAACACTTATCAAGCCAATATCATCCAAGCAATCCGTGAGCTACAGCCCGAAACCATCAACAAGGTCTTGGAATTTTGGAGTGACGGAATGTGCTACTGCGAAGCCAGCCGAGGCAGCCACTTGAACGACGTTGTCTTCCATAATTAATGGGAATGTTTGCTCTTACTAATAAGGCCATAATGCATGGACAAAATTTAATTTTGTTCATTTTATTGCATTTTTAAAAAGAAACTTGTATTTGGCCCACCCTTATATGTCACAATAAAAATTGCCTTTGTAGCTTCAACGTCAATAGACAAGCAAGTTTGGTCAGCATTTAAGTTTGGCAATTTAATTGGCTTGCCAACTGAATTGACAAGTGAACAACATCCAGAACATTACCACCACGCTCCTCAGCAGATTAGCAGCGATCATTTCGAAAAACGTCATAGATTAAATCTATAGATATAATAGACTTTAGGAATTTTCTTTGGCCGTTAAAAACTCGAAAACTGCTAGACAGATTTCGATGAAACTTTTTTTAAAATGTTCCTTAGTACTGTGAGACTGCTATAGGCCACGTCCTTAGGAACAGTTTTTAGCCAAAATGTATTTTTTGAATTGGAAATATATACATACACATATAACTTGCTACAAATGGATGTTTATTTAATTTTGTGCGAGGGGCCAAGGCGAGCACGGGTCCAGCTAGTCATCAAATAATTCAGATTATGCTATTTTCCCCATATAGCCATGTCTCCGTAATTGCAATGATGTGATAGTCTTTGTGACTGGATCCCATAAACAAATCAGCAGTCTTGTTGAACTTTCTCTAATTTCTTTTAATGCTTTTGTCGAGAACTCAAAAATGCATAGCCTCATTGACATGCTCGCTTTAGCTTTGCTCGAGAGTTGCTAAAGTGATTTGTTGAAGTTTTATTTAACGTGGTATTTCCATCGCCGTCGCTGTCTTGCTAAATAGTCTTCTAGCTGCGGTTCTTGGTATAGAACTAAGTGAACTACAATGATATAGATATTGAACTAGCTCAATACATAGATTTGAACTCAGTTGAGTTCTCTCTCAAATTTTATTTAGAAATCAACTCGCACCGATTTCTATAGATCCTTCCTCCACCATGAGCCCCAGTTCCAATTAGTTCGCTTTAAACATCGTTACAACATTTTAAGCCACAAACATTTCACATCCCACACATTACAATATACTGACCACGGCATACAATGTTGTTAGTTAATTTGACAATAATGACTGACAAGCAAAACCGCAATCCTTTCATCTCTGTAAGTCATCAACCTTGAGGTTTATCAATTAGTCTTGAACAACGAACAACAAAACCAGCAAACCTCTTTTTTTTTGTTTATCAAAGAAAACAAAATTCACAGGGCAACTAAGTACATGCGCTGTCCCGATAAGCGTCAAAAGTACAAATTACTATACAACGCCGCGTGTGCATGGTGCCCAAATGACTTCAGGGTAGACATATTTAGCGTTGGTGTTGTCACCTCGTGTTGACATTAAAATCATTTGCGTTTTAATCGCACCGAATGCAAACAAAGAATATAAAAAAAAAACCGTTGAATTTGGTTTAGGCCGTTGGGGGGTAGGGCGCATAATAATGTCCTAAACTTTACATTACACGTTCTTAGTAAAAAAAAAAATTTATTTAGCTGTATCTATCTGTCTATCTGTCACCCGAAGAGAGCTTTGACATTGTAGTCCCGGTCGTCAGAATACACAGAGTTTCAACCAGCTTATCACAGTTCAGCGATTATGGAACAATGCCGACAAGTCGTGGGGGTATTCAACTCCTCACGTGGCCCTGCAATGCGATGGGTAATTATGTTTAAAATTTTATTTCTTTTATTGTATTATTTTTTTCCCCCTTATTAACAAAGATACGTTGTAACAGCCCTGCTGACGGTTGTGTAATTGCCATTAGGCGTGAGCATATTGTATGGTAATGCTGCATGATTGACGATGGGAATGCTTTGAGTCGAAATGTTCATGGAAATTATTAAAAATTATTCATAATGCTCAGATGTTGTCGTTCCCATATTAATAAAAATTAAATAAAATTAAGATCAAGGTTAATTTTAAGTGTTTGCTATATCATAATGAAGGGCAAACATAAGAGGGTCTGTTCGATTGGTATGAACTTTTAAGGTGCTCGTTACTATTTGAGAAGTGGGTTGTATTGGATGTGAGGATTTCCAGACCCTCAACCCCATCAAAAAGTTAATAAAAATAGCTGGTTGATAAAATCAGCAAAAATTGAGGTTAAACTAGAGATTTTGCTGAAATAAGTCCCAAGTATAGTTGAAATATTGACACAAGTTCTAACTGGCCAGATGTGGACTGAAATCATTTCCAAATAAGTATGTATCTACTAAATGCCATAAAATGCTCCTTAAAAAAGTTGAAATGCTGTTCGTTGGTAGGAGTCTGGGGGCTTATCCCCAAATGCGCGGCGGATTCGCTTTTCATGGCGGATTGGTATTTTTATATTTCCAAAAGCGATTCGATCCATTCAAAAGCGATTCGATCCATTCAAAAGCGATGGCTATTCGCCAGCAATCTTGGAAGTATAAAAATACCAATCCGCCTTGAAAAGCGATCCGCCGCGCATTTGGGAATAAGCCCCCTGGTAATTTTGTTGGCTAATTTTTTTTAAGCGTTCGGTAGTAGTCCGAATAAGAAAGGTACGGACAAAAAAAAAATAGGAAAAATTACCCGAATAAGCGGAAAAGGGCTAAAGTCCGACAAAACTGCAGGACCGGACGGTCTATCGGCGGAGCTTTTTAAGGCAGCGGGAGATGACTTGGCAGAGAGCATACAACAACTTATCTCAAAAATTTGATCAGATGGAAGTATTCCTGATAAATGGAATTCACCAGAAAAGAGACCCTCTAAACTACACCAACTATAGAGGCATCAGTCTCCTCAACATCGCCTATACCATCATATCTGCTGTACCTACTGTGAAAGCGCCTGAAACCATTCGTCAACAAGCTGACTGATTCCTATCAGCTTGGTCTTAGGCGCGGTAAGTCCACAACCGACCAAATATTCACGGCAGATCCTGGAGAAAACCCAAAAAGTACAAATCGATACCCACCATCTTTTCATCGATTTCAAAGCCGCGTATAACAGCATCTTTGAAGACGAGCTATACAGAGCCATGTTTAGTTTTGGCATCCCTGCCAAACTTGTCAAATTGTGCATGGAGACCGCTCGCTGCTCCGTAAAGGTCGGAAACAATCTCAATGATACCTTATTGATGTCAACAAAGTATTTAGACAACTCTTTCAACATCATACTTAAGAAAATTGTGCGAAACTCGCAAACTCGCGAAAGGGGGCGTGGCACCTTCCATAACAAAAAACATTCACAATCGTATATCTCGAAAACCACCAAACCGATTGAGCTCAAAGTTACAGACAATCTTAGGTATTTGAGTTTTCTTGTAAAGATTGGTCAAAATTGGACAAAGAGGGCGTGGCACATACAAAAAAAAAACTACATTTAAAATAGACTATGTATTTCTCGACACTGATGGGAGCTAAAGTCAGTAAGATTTGGAACATTGATTGGATTGATGTCTTTATAGACAAAAATATATCTAGCCTAGGCAATATACAATTCCTGGGCACGAGCCAAGCCGCGGTGGTCTAGCCAGTAACAAATCAATGTTCATTCTTATTATTGCCATGTGATTTAGTTCAATTGAATTGAATTGGGGTGGACCTGGGTCTCATCTCAACCAACACGCCTCTCTAATTATCCCGATCTTTAACTAACCACCTCTAGTTCAAGCTGATTTTGGTCCCCTTCCAATAGTACGCGCCACCTAAGGCGAGGTCTTCCTCTGTGAGTTGTCTCTCCGGGTTGGAGTCGAAGACTCTTCGGGCCGGAGCGTTGGTGCTCATGTTCTAACCACCTTAGTCGCATGATACGTATTTTTGTGATCAAAGTCGATGTCGCTGTTGAAGCTCATAGAGTTCGCTGTTCCTCCTCCAAATACCATCAACGCAAACGGGACCGAAAATCACTCGAATAATTTTTCGTTCGAAGCGACCAAGGAGATCTTCATTTGCCTTTGCTACGCTATAGAGCAGGGCCCAGATTCCGTAAAATGAAAACGATCGAACGATATCGTTTTCACTAAACCTGTCTCTATCATATCTGTGGCAATAGACAGAGACTGCTATTGTCGAAACGATATCGTTCGATCGTTTTCATTTTACGGAATCTGGCCCCAGGACTGGGATGATGAGAGTCTTACATAGAGTCTCCGTAGTGGTTCTTGACTAGATTCTTACTAGTCAGTTGCCTTCTTAGGCCAAACAAAACATCGGTTGGCAAGTCTTAACTCTTCGTTTGATTTCTGATCACTCTTTTAAAAAAAAAACCTGTACAGTGTTGTTGAGTCGTGGGAAATTTAACTACTTATTTGTAGAAATTTCTGTGATAAAAAAAAACATCTCGTGGGGAAGAGGAAAATATATAGTTCGACAGGGTAATTTCATGAGAAATTTGATTAAACAAAAATTCACCAAAATTTCAACCTCAGATGTATACTAGGCTCTGTTTTTTTTTTCTAAAAATGCGAAGAACTTAATAAATACTCACAAATTGTCTATTTAGGTATTCCGGTGGCAGTTGTTTTGTTATTATTTTTGTTTATAAATATCCTAGTGGGGGGAATTTATGGGAATTTCAACAATATTTGAGGGAAAAATTATTCCAATAACATAACAACACTGGCCTAAGATGGATTTTGGTAGAGAATCATTATTTAAGAATAATTTTTGGCTGTCATTCAATCACTACGTTGATTTAGCTTCAAGCAGATTTAAATGAAATTCCGAGACACGGTATTGCTACTTTTACGTGCTCCACGTGCCTGGACTTAAGCGTTGACACAAACCCAATCCGGATGACCGCAATCCACTTTGTGAAGTCTTATTGATTTTTTCTTTAGTTTTTATCCAAAACACACGCTATTCAGTTGGTTGCCAAACATATTTGCGGTATCAATAGCTTGCCAGTGCAATTTCAACACCAAATGTCCTGCCAACAAAACTGACCGCAAATTGGAGTTGAAACGTCCAAAAACCAACGACACTGCAAATAATGTATAAATTAAACCGCAACTACGAGTATGTGTGATGCGTGTGCAAATTTATTTGTAGATATCCTCATTTTTTTAATTACAGAGAGGAAGCGCCGAAAATCATTTCAACGAACAGGTGTATGACAGAAGCCAAGCGACAGACATCCTCCCACATACCTATACATACCTATTATACTGTACTCTGTTGAGAGGATATTGAGGGATAATTCTCTTTTCCTTAATTGGTAGCAGTAAATTTTCACACTTTCCGCACTGTGATGATGGTATGAAGCAGTTAGACATAGACAGGCACAGGCGTATGTGTCTACAGCCGTATCGAAGGATAAGTGCAACCTGAGTCCTTGCAGTGGATATAGTCGTACATCTCTCATCTCACCGCACACACAGTGATTTTAAATTACACGCTTCTTTGATGTACCTGCAGGCGTTTAAGTGGAGTACTGCGATGTGGTTTTATATACCATATAGATGCAAAGATACATTCTCAGATTTATCTCAAAATCCTTTTTCCCAGAACTCGGCTTTCTGTTACAAAGAAATACATACATATAGCTCATCGTCTGGATGGTTGTTCACAGGAGTATAGGTACCGAGCAATGCGGTGTCGACAAAATTTATCTTCATTGCAGATTTATATTACTCCTCTCCCTATACCTAACTGCATTATTCTGCAGTCACTCTCTATACTATATCTATCCTTGCATATAGCCTTAGCCTTTGCTTGTGCACTTACCTTACCTTCCGCTTCCTTTTCGTCGTTATATAATATATATATCATTTGCCACACGAAATGAAATCCTTCGGGGAGCTCTGGAGTGAATTCTGGCCTCGTGGCCTTGTTCCAACTTTTCAGGAGGAATGTTAATAGCATCACCAGTGGCAGTGGCCAAATGTTTGACTTGGGCTTTTGTCCACACAACAAAAAAAAAAAAAGAAATAAAAAAGGCAAAATGGAAAGTGTACAAGAAAATCTATATTATATGCAAGAGAAGGAACATTTTCAAGGACTTGTGACGCATGAGATAAAAAGATGCCAGTGGGTGTGTTAAATCGCTTATGTTAAGGATTTATCCCCCGTTCCCCCCGTGTCGTTTCCTCATCCTTTCATTATCATCGTAATGTGACATTTATAATATTGAAATCAGAGAGGTTGGAAATGCAAAGGGCAACGATGGCACGGTGCCGTATGACAGATGTGAACGCTCATTTGTGCTCTATGTGCATGGTTAGCTTTGTATGAATTTTTGTTCCGAGACTCCTTTCGAGGAGATTGTAGCCAGATGTGGATAAATCGTAGGGGAAAAATAGTTTTTTTTTTTCTGCGAAGAAGGTATAGATATATTCATCATCCAGCCGAAACGTGATCTACTTTTGATATATACGGCGCATTAAGGTACCAGGGGGAGTGTACAAAGGCAAATAGTTCAAAGGATGTTTTTTTTCCCTTCATTTTAATTAAAGTCTTCCTCTATGTCCCAGCTTTAAATTGGTTTCTTAAAGTACACAAAAAGAAAGGTCAGCCAAAGTTTTAATTGTACAGGGTGGCCCCGATTTAGGATGACGTTTGACATTTATACATCATGGTAGTCAGATGTATAAATCCTTACTTATGGGGCTCCTGTTTGGTGGAAAGCTACAAATAAGATATATATACGGGAAATCTTAACCAGGGAAAAACAACAACCTGCACTGCCCTTGAGGCGTTTATGTGTCTTTTATCTCTGGATCTACGAATAAAACTACAAACAGGCAATAGTGCGCTTCGGATAACTAAAGCAGGGTTCTTTAAAACTGGGCATGGTAGGACACAGCTCCATGCTCAAGGAATTTTTCTACATTATCCTTATCCCTGATAAAGCGGATAAAAGTTTGGGTGCTTTTGATTTCATCACACAGTACGAAGAGCTATACTCAGATAGGAAAGACTGACAAAAGAATGGGGCTTCAAAAGAAAATGACGTTTCGATTTATACGGATTACGGATGGTTCCAAAACTAAGGAGGGTACAGGGTCAAGTATGTATGTACTCTAGTGAGATGAACCTATAGGGTGAGCCAAATACAAGTTTCTGCTTAAAATGCAATAAAATGAACAAAATTAAATTTATTTCATGTATTTATGGCTTTATTAGTAAGAGCAAACATTCCCATTAATTATGGAACACAACGTCGTTCAAGTGGTTTCGCAGTAGCGCATTCAGACACTCCAATGTCCCAACAACTTGTAGATGGTTTCGGGATGTATCTCACGATGATATTGCCCTTAAGTGCTTGAATCGTTTCCGGATTGTTGGCTTGGTTCTTCACGGTTCTCCACAAAAAAAAAGTAAAAACGAAAATCGCACCTCCGAGGCGGCCAATTGACATTGACAAGACGGCGCAAAAAATTTATTGTGCCATGGGCTGTGACCATAGGTTCATCCTGCATGAACCAGAGGTCGTCCAAATCCATGTCTCCAATTTCAATAAAAAAAAATCGGTTAAGATGGTTCTATAACGCCCACCGTTGACCGAAGCGTTGTTCCCAGCCTCATTTTCGAGGCCAGGTTAAATAGTTCTTTAAGAAATCACACCAGGAACTCGAGCAAATCTTGTCAATGAGGCTATGCATTTTTGAGTTCCAGACAACCATTAAAATAAATGAGAGAAAGCTCAATTGCGCTCAAATGTATTTATTAAACTAAACTAATAGTTGAGTATTTTTCATTCAGTTCAGTATTTTTCATTTAGTTCTGTATTTTTTTATTAGTTCAGTATTTTTCATTTAGTTCAGAAGGTATAGTTCAAGACTCTCAGCTGGCTGTAGTGTGCCTACACAATCATGTCAAATTGACTTATATTTATCAACTCAATGGCGACATCTATATACGTCTAAATCAGTTGCAGTGAATTGGCGCTGCCTTGTATCGAATTGTTGCTAATACAAATGCTGTCCCTATCTCTCTTATAAATCCATTAAAATTTAACTACTCTGACACTTGAATTAAGTTCATCCAAAAGTTCACAATTTAAAGGTAAATTTTTAGAACATCTCTGTAAAAAAAAGAACGCTCAGACAAGTGAACTAAAGGAACTAGTTAGCGATCCTTGTTGTAGTTCATTTAGTTCAGTCATCAGAGAGTGATTATTTTCTTACAGCACTTATCTACAGTTGGAAGTGCTGTTCTGTAAAAAAAACAACAACACTTAGACGAACAAAGCGAACAAAAATTAATTATTTCAAATGAAATCATTATTCTAGTACATTTTGTTCTCTCGACAGTCATCGCTTCCAAACTAGTTCATTTAGTTCACTTCTGGTTCACAGTCGTTTTTTCACTAACGCTGTACTTTTGACGTTTTCTTTTTTGAGTTCTATCTAAACCATATCGCCAAACTTACTAAGTTAAAAATGGTGTTAAAATCGACTCGAAAAAAATACTGTCAAAAACCATTCCCACTTGTCTATGTATATACAATAGAACGGGGGAAAACTTGTGGCTTCAACCACCTGGCTAACTATAGATTTATCAATAAAATACATATTTTCCGAAAAAGTTGAGAATTTTCATTCTAGTACCTTTCAAAAATAAAAAGTTGTTAAAAACTGCCAAAGTGAATAATAGTTTCCCCACTGAAGTTGCAAATATCGGTAGACACTTTTCATTTCACAAATAACATGTTGCTGACATTATGCGCCGCACATTTCGACCATCTCCCACCAACAAAACAAACAAACAAAAAAAGCTTAAATCTTTTTCTACGCAGAACTTTCACTTCAGCTGATTTCTGTTTCAACACTCAACGACACAAGCAGCTGTGCAACCACAACAACACCCAATCATCATTCTGAGTAGCAATTCTGACACAGAAACATGACGTGCGGTGGGAAATGTCAAAATCATTAAATAGATATCAAACGTCAAAAAAAAAATAAATAAACTATCAACTCATAGAGATGACAAATTTCCCCGTCAAATTCATTGATTTTTCACAAAAAAAAAAAGAAGAAGAAAAAAAACAGCTGATTTGAATAAATGTATACATATTAAAAAAGTACACAAATACACATGAAGGACATTTGTCATGAAAATGAAAATTGGTCATTTCAACAGCAGTGATTTTTCTATTTCATTGGTTGTTGTGCCGCACAACCCATTAACTATGTGGTTTTGTTATTTTCCACATGATTTCTTTTGTACGAACGGAAATAAAGACGAATCAAAGATGGGGATTGGGGGTAGTGGTGAGAATAATGTATGGCCGACCATGATAGCCTTAATGCTTCTGTGGGGTGGGCTGGGCAGTGAAAGCTTAATTTTAATGAACAAGTCACTAGAAAACACTGTTTGTGCTTAATGAAGGAGAATAAGGGTATAGGCATAGTGCTGATGACTTTTGCGGTCAATAATATTATAGGTCTATAATTATGTTCTGTATAACATAATCTGTGGACTTTTAGGAAGGCTTCTCGATTACATAATTATGAATGATTTCTTGTCAAACAAGATATCTTGACATGAATTAGGCTGTTGAACAAATTTGTTATTTGAGTTTGAAGGACATGTATGTTTAGTGATTGAATATTTTTCGTGAGACACACGAAAGTGTGTGAAATTTTCTTTGATTCTGACACTTTGCGGATAAATTTGAATAATCACCCCTATTCCCGTTGGCGTTTGTCATAAACGACTCATATTTCACTTCGTTTTTTATTCGGTGTTCTTAACTTCTTTGAGACAAATGAATTGAAATGATGGTGAACACATAGAAAAGGAAATAAAATTGTTAACAAAAGTTTAAAAAAAAATCTGAACATCGTTTTACAACGTAACGAAACATGAGTCGTATACGACAAACGCCTACGGGAATAGGGGTGAATATTTGTAACCGAGTAGGGAATATGGTTTTAAAAAGAATGTAATTTCATTTCATTTCATTCATTTCATTCATTTCATTCATTTCATTCATTTCATTCATTTCATTCATTTCATTCATTTCATTCATTTCATTCATTTCATTCATTTCATTCATTTCATTCATTTCATTCATTTCATTCATTTCATTCATTTCATTCATTTCATTCATTTCATTCATTTCATTCATTTCATTCATTTCATTCATTTCATTTATTTCATTCATTTCATTCATTTCATTCATTTCATTCATTTCATTCATTTCATTCATTGCATTCATTTCATTCATTTCATTCATTTCATTCATTTCATGCATTTCATTCATTTCATTCATTTCATTCATTTCATTCATTTCATTCATTTCATTCATTTCATTCATTTCATTCAATTTCATTCATTTCATTCATTTCATTCATTTCATGCATTTCATTCATTTCATTCATTTCATTCATTTCATTCATTTCATTCATTTCATTCATTTCATTCAATTTCATTCATTTCATTCATTTGATTAATTTTATTTATTTGAGGGGCCTACCCCTTGTTGGTGTCAAGAACTTGAAACGCTACAGAAGGACGTGAGGAAAGCCTTCAAATATGACAGGAGAAGAGGAGAATCCGAATGAGTTATTCCTATAAGAGACTCTTGCTCTACTCATTCTTAATAGATTCGCAAGGACAGTGGAAACATTTGTATACACTTTCCAGGAAGCTACAAGTCAAATCAGCCCTGAACTTCAAGGCAACAAAGAGCGAACATGATGGATAGGACGAAAGAAGAACTATTTTACAGCCAGGAAGCGATCAAGGGTGCGGTGGAAACATTTAAAACCCTCGTGGCCAAATGGCATGTTGCCAGCTCTAATGCAATGAATAGTAGACTGGATCTGGATCCCTAGGCCATATACCGATAACATATTGAGCGTTGCAAATGAGGTCTTTCTGCCGAAACCGGGAAAAAAGATTACGGAAAAAGGCGAAGCTCTTCAGACGACATCTTTTTTTGTTAAAAACAATTGAAAGGGTGGTGCTGTGCTGAATAGAGAACACCACTCTTAAGATGTATTCCTTTAGTGGAATAGTATAGACAGCCCGCCTAATACAAAGCAGGCACGTCTAGAGAAACAGCGCTGCATCAAGTCGCAATGTGGAACAAATGTTGAACATAAGAGCGATAAATATTCAGACGAGAATCTCAAATCTTAAAGAAAAGGTTAGCAGAGGTTGCCTTAATGCCTACGCTGTAGAATGTCGATGTGGTCTCTTCTTGACAGACTTGAGGAGACTGTCATTAACAGAGTAGGATATGTCGACGATTTAGTCATTAAGGCAGCCATAAGAGAGCGTGGAACTCTTTCATAAATAATTGTATTTTCAATTTTCCCGGGCGGGATTTTTTTATCGGCAATTGAACGCTACCATTTCACTTAAAAATGTTACCTGTATCAATTTGCCAAAAGCACATGTGGAAATCTGTGTAGGTGTACCCGTTTGTGCTGGATTTTACATTCAAAAATTAAGAGTTCTAAGCAGAATCAATTTTTTGACATTTTATCAAATGGATTCTGCCCCTCCACAGCCTGTCATAACTTTTAACACAAATTTTACAACTCCATTGATGATACATCGCGAAAAAAAAAAGTGCAACAAAATATTCATCTGCATATGTCTGACTAATAAACTGGTTCTCTGCCGGGGGCACGGACAATCAAAGGAATCCACAAAATATCCGCCACGAATAAATGCAGTTATTAACTTAACTGTCTTGTTGTTGGCGGTCATTGATATTTCAGATTCGAATTGGCCTCACTCATCCGAAATCCAGGAAATCAACTTAAGAATCGTGATACCGTCCGCAGTGGACTCAACGGTTATATTTGCTTTGTCCTCAGTTCTTCTTCCTCAGGAATTTATTTTTGTTTTATATTGCACATACTAAAGCCCAGTTCGTGTTTCGTTCATCCAACTAATTTGTAAGCGTAGCGTAAGATAAGGAATCGGTCAGCGCGCTCTATATGTGAATGAACTTCAATGTCAACTGTTTTATGCATTCCAAAGTATGTCTTGTTCGTCTTCTATTTTTTTGGAAAAAGAAGAAAAACAAAAGCCAAATCGTGATTACGTTTAATTTGTTCAATGATATGATGATACGCAGTTCTAATCACTTTCTTTAATCGGTTTGTTGTTATTTGCATCCGCGTGGAAATGCACACGTCAAATGTAATTTGATCCGTTTGGTGTCAGCGTGCTGTATGTAGTGACAGATAGGCAATGGAATTCTGTCTTCTTCTTTTTTTTTTTTTGATTGCGGAAGCTCAGAGCATTTTGTAATAAAGCGTTCTGTCATTAATAAAATAGGGATGGAGTTCCATTTGACAGGAGTGTACAGTTTTTGCTTTCTCTGTCATTCGGAGTGTTTTTTGTCAATTCTGCGCATATTTTGAGTAGCTATATTCGCCCGTCCCTAGGAATTGTATTGCTTAAATTTGGGTCTTTTCTATCAGGAGAATGCAATTCCAAATTTCACAAATTTTGAGATGTGGATCTTCAGCGCCATCTATTGGAAACATGTTGATTTACCTAAGTGCATTTTTCACTTAATAACAAATATATGGTGTAAAGTTTTAGCTCAATCGATAGAAAACTTAATTGGAAGCCAAATGTCAACAAAAGAGTGCAGAAAGCAGCTAATGTAACCGGATCTTTGGCAGGAAGCCCCAAAATAATCCTGTGGATGTACATGGCAATCGTATGGCCAATACTCGCATATGGCAGCGTGTTCACCGCTTGCGCGAATATCACAACAATATGTGCCCGCAGATACCTCGATTATCTGCTAAATCCGTGGACACGGTGAGATAGCCGGCAATGAGAGGGCTGATAGACTGACGACAGAGGGATCTGCATTGTTTTATGATAGTCGATCAAGTCTCCACTCTGAAATCTCAGAGAACGATTGGAGAACAAGTACCTAACAACAAGTGAAAATAACCAATGACCTGTGAAGTATTACGGAAGCTTTTGCCAGAATATAGGACAGTGGCCGAACCATCAAACTTCTGCAGTTTGAGAGGTCATTGCTGTCTAAACTGGTAGGGGTTCTAATGGATCATAAATTCCTAAGAAACCATACAATGAAACTAAATCTGAAAAATGACGTATATGTAGAGGCTGCGGAGACGAAGATGTTCATGAGGACACACCTCACTTACTCTGTCACTGCCCGAGTCTCTGTCTGTTGCGGGGGAAGTTATTACTTTCGTCACCTATAAGAACTTTCTGATGTCTTGAAAGTTGTAAGCGGCGTGGTGACCAAGTGACAGGTGGCATGGGAGTGGTGGTGTGGCGATGGAATGGCGGCGAAATGGTACGAAAGTGCGGGCCTTACATAAGATAACTTGAAAATTTGAACACAATTTGGTGGGTTTCGGGATATAAGATTCTTTTTGTATATGGAAGGTTCCACGACCTTCTGTCAAATTTTTACCACTTTTCACACCAAAACTTTTGGGTCAATACCCAAGATTGTTCGAAAATTTGAGCTCAATCGTTTCGATGGTTTTCGAGATAAACGATTTTGAATGCCTTTTTTTATATAGAATTAAATTGTTGAATTAAAATATAAAATAGTCCATAGCAGTACTGTATCACCTAACTTTCTATTACTGAAAGAATTTTTGAAATCGCTTCAGCAGTTTCAGAGCTCAACCCGAAAAACCATTAAACCTTTTAGCTTGAAAATGTCTGTTAAAAGTTTGTCTGCCTTTGAAGGTTGTCCATCAAAATTAATTCCAAACAAAACCTTCCAAACCACGCCAAAAAAAACCAAGCTCAAAATGCGCAAAATTAATTAAAAATCCCTCAAGCTTATAGCTTGTAAGTTTCATAAGTTAACCCCATTCATAACTAATCATCAACATTTAAATGATTATTCAAGTTCGTCATTTATTTTAGAAATTAAAACCCACAAAACCACATTCTCCTTGGCATAGCTCTACAAGTTTACAACACTTTCAACCCACAAGTCAAAAAAGAAAACATACACACAAACATTTCTCCAAAGTCCTTCGTAAATATCTCGACTTCTTGTAATTACCTACACATACAATCTAACCCCGATCTTTATATAAATAAATTTTCGCAACAAAATTGCACGAATACCAATTTTTGAATGCCTAACTTTGGAGATGATTTTTCAACAGATGAATGTGTGCCTTTGAGAGATATTACTAAGTCCTGGTAAGTTGTAGTGTGTTGTTGAGGGGGTGGGGACTTTTTCAATTGAATTTCCCTGAAGTTTTCCCCACCAATGAGTTTTGCCATTTGATTAGATTTCAGAGGTGTGTGTGGGTGCTTCATCGAAGTACATAGTAGCCTTATTACAGCGGAAGCAGGAAGACAGACAGACACAGAATTTAACAGGATTTTATATCCTGTGTATTTAAAAGGATATTGGATGTGTTGCGGAGATAAATGTCATTTCAATTGGAGGGAAATTTCAAACAAGACAAGGTACAAATTGGGGGTAGAGGTTGTTTTTTTTTATCCCAACAGTGACTGCCTAGGGGTATCGTATACCCTTAGGATTTGACATTTCATTTCAACTATACAAGCTAATAAAACTCAAGTGGAAAATAAAATCAGCAAACAATTTCCTTCGGGATGTGAAAAACGCAAAGTATTTCTGAGGGTTCCGTTTCAAGGTCGGGAAACTTGGCGATCAAATTTGAAGGAATCAAACCAAATGTATCCGGCCCGCGGCCGCATTTTGGATTATTATACTCCTTAGACTTTTATTTGAGGGCATCAGTAATTGTGTCTCATTCGAAATTCCTCAGGCAAAATTGTCACATTTTATGGTAAAACAAGATACACTGTACGGCCACATAAATGAGAAGTGTCAGCTTGGACATTTTTGAGGTAAACCATCGTCAATTCATCGCTTAAATCGCCTGCTGAAAATAAGACAAAAATTAAGGACCTCAACCTTTAATGGTTGTGTGCGAGTATGCCGACTTGTAAGCTAACAACATCACCAAACTCAACAGAGTTCAAAGAGCGGCTGGTATGGGAACAACATAAGCATTGAGATCAAGCCCGACTGGAAGTGTCCACAAGCCCGTAACTTGCTTCCACACATTTTATCAACTTCTAGATCTCTAAAAACATCGTATAGCGAATACAGAATATCAACCACAACTGCAGCAGACTATATACCTAAAAGTACCTTCCGAAAAGCCTTCTAAATCGATTGCCTTATTATCAAAGTCTGAAGTATAGATTTTTGACGTATGACGTTTGCCGAATTGGGCGTGTTCTCGGCTGACTTAAGAGTCCATAGTCATACCCTTTCATAAACTCGTCAAACAGAAGTCCCAACTGTGACAATATTCATTAAATCAGTAAAATCATAAGAAGTTTCCATGCAAGTAATCCAGCTTAAGCCAATGTGGGATTACAACGAAATCTAATCTAATCTAATTCAAAATCCAAAGTCATTGCCATATTATAATTATTGACCCATTTCAAGAGTTTAAACTGAATTTAAGTAAATTTTCGTTGAGTTTTCTCACTGGCTTAAGCCCATCCAATTATGACACCCTCAAGTCTTAAAACAATTGACGCACCTTGTGTTTCTACTTTTTTTAAACAAATTTCAAGAACATTTTTAAAAGCATTCAGCTTTTTGTCGTTCAGTTATTTTTAGAAACTCACCGCGATAAACTTTCCTTTTTTACTTTATTTAATATTTTTTTGACATATAAGATGAAAATTTTACGAAGCCAACAAAATCTTCAGTAGATACTAAAGACAAGAATACAATCTTGTGAAATAATGACGATAAAATCTCACTCTACAAATTTGACGATTTACTTTACAGATAGCCAGACTGTCGAAACGCATTAAAAGGTTGTCCAATTTGACAATATCACGTTGGATCTCTGGTGACCTGTATTTTCAAATAAGCGGTGCACATCATCATCATCATTTTCAATGGTCCGCTTGTCCATTAAGTGGGTGCACATGTCAATTAGAAACAATTAAATCTTTTAGGTTAGGTTAGGTAAGGTGGCTGTCTCGAAGGAGACACACTTAGACCATAATTTTGGTCAATTGTGATACCACGAGTGTGGAGAGGGGGGAGGAAGTGGCCTAAATCTTTTACTCTCTCTACATTTCGTCAGGAGCTGATCAAATTGCTTACCACAGGTATTGTACAAGCTGCAACACTTGATTACAGCTGACAAACCGTGGAATTTGATTTCCTGTCAGACGCTGTCAAATATTCGAAAATGTGGTAATCAAACTCTGACATGGTTTGTAATTAAAATTTGTTAATTGCGTTCGCTAGTTTGTGGAACGCGAACTAAATGATGTGGTTTGCGAATAAACTTCGACAATTCGCGCCAAAGGTGTTTTCGTTCGCGTCAAAAAGTTTGGAATTCGAAAATTCGTTATTTAAACTGTTTATAAACTTATTTTCTTAATACATTTTAATGGGATAATTAATCATTAAACTTGCGAATATTCGTTCGATCGTATGTAGGTAGTTGGTCGCTCTCATGTGAATGGTCCTTCATTTCAGGTGCCTGTTAATTCGCGGTTTTCTTTTCGCAAACTATT
Organism: Cheilosia soror; assembly: GCA_949372485.1. Lineage (NCBI taxonomy): Eukaryota > Metazoa > Arthropoda > Insecta > Diptera > Syrphidae > Cheilosia > Cheilosia soror. The sequence goes on from OX443563.1 coordinate 9,298,065, forward strand.
ATCTCGCGACGGTTTAAATATTTTTCAACTATTTCGCAGAAGTCATGTGGCAAACTGTCATTTCGTCTTGCATTCATCTAGCTGTAAGATTGAATCGCATTTTTCTATAGCATTTATATGTTTTGCTCTTCTTTCAACTAGCTTTCGGTGTTTTTGCTTTTGCTTAATAAAACGTTATTTCGCGCCATGATATTTAGCCGCTTGTTTATATCATGCATTTTTTGGTCACTTTCAAGAGGAAGTTGTGTTTTATATGTAAAAAATGACCCATACTTTGCATAATACTCAAACTCATATTTACTCCAAATACTACAGTGAATACAAGCAGTAGGGGCAGCATCCCCCTAACTTATTTCAATGTTCTTGGGGTTCTTCTAAGGAAAAATTATAAAAAGTTTAATATTAAGAATCTTAAAAGGTTTTGCGAAATGATCTATTATTGAAATGTAATGGTGTGCTTACACTTACACTAAGCTTTAAATATTTGAGTAAGGTAAGAGAAATGAAGAAAACGTGCCTTTTTGAATTTTTGCGTGCCACCGTGCCACAAATAAATTTGCGTGTCCAAAAAGCACGATCGTGCCACTTCGGCAACGCTGATTGTAGCTTATACAAAAAGCTACAACTTTGAGGTTCCTAGTCTTCCTCGGCTCTACTATAAACTCTGACATTGACACCACAGCTGTTTCTTTAGCCTAAGAAGGCAACTGCCTAGTAAGGCCTTGTCAAGGAACACTAAGGAGACTCTACAGGGTGGGCCATTTATGGTGGTTTCTTTTTAAATCATGGATTATTTTGACACTGACAGCTGTTTGCCGCTTGAAATCTTGACAGAAAGTCAGTATCATACGAAATGAGTCGCTTTACTCTGAACAACGTTGGGAAATATTTAAAACTTATTTTCAAAGTGAGTACTGTGTAGTGTGTAGCCCAAACAGTGCGTTTTTTGAAAAGAAGTTTTGTTATGTCTGCTCTGAACTGAATTGTCATTATAGTATCTACTAAACTTAATTTATAAAAAAAAAACCCTTTCAACAATAATTATATTTAAACAATTTCTCTTCTTTTTTCATTTCAGGTAAGTGTGTTTATTTTAATGGGATTCAATTTTCTACACGGACTTGCCTTTCAATTCCACCAGGGAGAGTAAGTTCTGACATAAATAACAATTCATAGAAAAATGAAAAAAAAAAAAACCCATTTTAGGCAATTCCTTCCCGCGCTTGAAAAAACTTACAAAATAGCAATAATTGGTAAGAGAATCTGCAACACGAAGCTCCCACACTAAAAACACAGTAAAATGCATATACAAAGATACATTGACGTGACCGCGTGAGGAGAAGTTAACAACCGAGCAAATATGTATGTAAAAAAAAGATACTCTCTTTGACTGCGGTAAATTGTTATAATTTTCACACTCTACTTGTTCCCCCATTTCCCTATTATCTACTTGTTGGTGGTATTGTTTTTCGACTTATTTTTGTATTTGTTGTTAGTTCTGCTGTCGGAAAAGTGCACAAACTGATGGTAATTGTTATTTCTTGGATTTAAGCTTCAGTTTGAAAAGAGTTAGGAATTTGGTTTCAAAAAAAAAGGAGTCAAAGCCATTTGAAAGGTTTTTTTTTTAAATTTAATTACGGTGTGGTTGTTGCTTTAGGAGGTTTCCCTGATAACCTTTTAGAATGGAATCACACGAAATGGGAATTCCATTGGAATGGGATATAGAGTTAAGCTGTTGCCTTCAGATGTGAGTGGTTTTTAAGTAGAAGTGTTTCTGTTTTTTTATTTTTATGAGGGTTAAAAGGAAAGTCTTTTCTTGCTTACTTTTTGTTTAGGTTGACCTTTATTTTTGGCAAGGATTTAAAAAAAAACTCAAACGAATGTTTGCGAGAACGCTCTAGGAAATCCCTAGTGGCTCTATACTCCTGTAAAAGAGCTGTCGGCTCTAGAGGGGGTCGGTTATAAAACCGATTATTCTATACGGCGTCGTTGTGTGGTGGCCACGCTTGAACAAAAGTTCCAATCTAAAGGTCTTAGAGATGCGACTCCGCGGCTGGCATGCTTGTGCATCACGGGGGCATTGAGGACCAAACCATGCTCAACTTATACTTCCACTAGACATCGTCAGTAAAGAATACGCCACAAACGTGGCAATCAGATTAAGAGAAGGGAAACACTGGAGACAGTCGATCACCTTGCCCATTCTTACCGATTACCTGGCTATAAAAAACCACTTCGAAAAAGTCTTCACCTATGAAATACCAGACAGGAACCAATAGGATTCACAAAATGTCCTACAAGATAAATCACTGTCAATATTTACAAACGGTTCCAAGACACTGCAGGGAGTTGGCGCTGGGGTCTTCTCAGAAGAACTGAATCTGAGCCTCTCCTTCTGTCTTTCGAAACACTGCAGTGTCTTTCAAGGCGAAAATACAGCTATTCGTCAAGCTACAGGGTGGCTGTCGATTAATTCGGTATCACAAAGAGATATTGTCATATACATTGAGAGCCAAGCTGCAATCAAATCCCTAATATCCAGCGAAATAAGATCTAAGGCGGTGGAAGATTGCCTCGTATATCTTAACAAGATAGCTGGACAGTATAACCTCACCCTCTGCTGATGGGTTCCTGGTCACTGTGACTGACATCCCAGGGAACTGTGCGGCAGACGAACTAACAAGCACCCCTATCATGGAATCCGCCGGGGAGAACAGTGAACAGTTCCCCGTTCGGGAAAAATTCGATTTGAACGTTTTTAACGATACAGTGAAACTTATTCACAGTACCCACTTGGGGAACTGTTCACTTTGCGGATGCGACGACACCAAAATATTCTTTTCCGTGAATGATTCCCCCCGGCGGATTCCATGATAGGGGTGAACGCTAGGCTTCTCTAGCGTGGATAGTATAAGTCTGCACAATGAGTTGAGTATGCACCACTTTCCTACACTAAACAAATAATTCACGTGGACGCAGCAAGCAGAAGAAGTCACAAATGGAAACACATCTAGGATACTGTGATACTACTAGGCTCACCTAGCCAGCTCTGGACACAAGAAAATCCAAGGAGCGAAAGTCATTAATGTCATCTTCGGTCACTGCATATTGAGTAGACAGGCGCAAAGGCTCGGTTTGCCATAAAATGACTTCTGCAGAAGCTGTAGAGATGAAGAGGAGGATGAGTCCATCACTCACTTTCTTTGCAGTTTCCCTGTCCTGGCCAATTTAAAAAAGGCCCACTTAGGAAATTATTTTCTCAATAATTTCAGTGATCTAGGTAATATCAGCGCCGCTAACATTCTTAGCTTTATAAACGGTAGCTTGCATGAGTAGCTAGAAAAGGAACAGCTCTCCAAATCGCAGTGGTATGCTGTATGCAGTATGCTGGTATGCACAATGGGCCGACGCTTAATGTTTAATGTTTCTCCCACCGACAGCCACTTTACACCAACTAACTGTGAGATGAGCTTTTGTAGTGTATTTTAAATTGATGTGAAATTTGTCAGATATAGTCTCAGAATAGCACAAGTTTTTGAAATAGAAGCCCGGAATGCATGCCGCTCGAAGGATTCGGACATTTAAGAAATCGATGGCTGTATGGGACTCGTTAATGCGTGCACATCGGTGCATTCCGCTTACCTCTTGTCGCACTCCAACACTCGATATTCGTTATCTCTAGAGCCACCTATTGGTGAAAATCGGTTCCAACATTTGCTTTTATCATTGACATGATATAATGAACTGACAGTTGACAACTTCGCGTTGGTTTCAACATTAGCGCTTGCTTTTGTGGTTCAGAGCGGAATAAATTGGAAACTTTCACTATTTTTGAAATGACGTCTATTGTAAACAATAACGCAACAATTTAAATTTCAACTTGGCAAATTCACTCACGCCCAATAGGTGTCTCTAACATTCTATGGAAAAATCCAAGATGGTTTTAATTTTGTTTCACTTATTTTTCGCTGATCTGAGGTTTGACAACCTTCAAGCTAACTCTCCCAAGGCGTAGCACTAACTGATGGAAACTTGTCTAATCCACCTAAAACTTGAAGGACTTTAAAAGGCATTTCTTCTCATTGCATTTACAGTCAGACTGACAAATGAAGCTGCCAAATATTAGGTCGCCGGAAAGACTTTAGCCACGCTTCTCTTTTTTGAAGAACTTCAAAATCTCAACCGAAAGCACAGACTACACCACTTCATCCCTACACATGTTGACAATAACTTTCTCGTCACCGTCTCCTCCAGAACAATCTGGAAAGAGGATACATTTTAAGAAGAGGAATCAATTCACTTTTACAGTAATGACGACGCACGGCTCGAAAACCAAAGACGTAGTTGGTGGGGGTATTTCTCCGAAAGTCTTAAGCTCTCCTTCCGTCTACCAAACTATTGTAGCGTGTTCCAGGCGGAAATTATGGCGATAAAAGAAGTCTTATCTTGGTTCAAGACAAACGTGATATCTGTTATATCCGATATCCGTTTTTTGTCGTATCACAATGGACCTATGCTGGTCAAAGTGTGTTGGTGTTTTTCAGCTGGCAACCACTTTGAACCAACCAAGGCCACCGTTTTACAAAAAAGTACTTCCCTTTGTACAATAAAGTAGCACAGCTCATCTTGAAGACCTTTTTTTGCTCCTTTCTAAAAATGTTTGCTTTGTAATTCATATTCATCGTTATGAACATCAATCTCCCCACGCTTCCGTCTCTTATTTTTTATTTAAACAATGTCACACTTCAAATATTGACAAACATCACCTACACCTCATCTCAGCCAGTGTCAATAAAATCATCATCCATTAACAAATACTGCGTGCCACCTGTTTTGCAAAGACCCACTTAAACCCAGCGATAAAGTCAAAATAAAAGTTCGCTACCTACTTTAGTGTACATAATAGCAACTGTCATTTTTTTAATACCTTATTCATCGTAAAAACTATCTCACAAGTGTATCTACAATCCGATAAGTTGAAGTCCCATACGACTGGTAATTTAAATTCAATAATTGAAAGTACTTTACACTTAAATCGATTTTTTTTTTATTTCTCAATCGCCGCCCACTTCACGCTTCCTTCTCCTGTGCTTAAGCTTATTTAAGTTACAGTAATTTACCGACAATCATTAATAAAAAAAAAATAGTTACGCTATGGTGACACACCGTATTTAAATTGTGCGCGCCTCAAACTTTGGTTACACTATGCTTCTCTGACATCATCATGCTCCACCATCCATGTCCACTTTACAAAAAAAAAAAAAAAAAATCCAAAAGTTACTAACTTCATTGTTACGATTTTTATTCTCTGCCTTTCTCTGTCTCTCTCGCTCTGAGTTTATACCAGTCAAAAATGGGAAAAAAAAAACTTTGTACAACAACTTTTCTAACACCAAAAACGAACAGCTCCAGCGGAGCATTCAGGAAAGTTATAATTATTTGCCGGTCTGTCTTTGGCGCGATTATTTATCTTTTCATCTTCCATTATTGCTGTGCTTCTTTGCAACTTGTTTCTTATGCGTACAAGTATCGAAAAAAAAAAAAAAACAGCACACACAGGTTATATAAGCCTCCTGGGCTATCCTCATTAAATCGGCCAACAACTGTATTACTGTATCAAGGAGGAATATGCCAGTCTGAACGCGGTTAAGTGTCTGCAATAATCCCACAGAATAAATCACTAGTCCTCCCCAGATGGCAACAGTTATTCGCGAGCGGTTTGTTGCAGTTTAGCGCGAACCACTTTTTTTTTATCGCCACTGGCGGTTTACAATCGAAATGGCATTAGAGAGGGATGATCTCGCCGGCTCCTCCAGACAGACTTGACTTATGCACTCTACAATTAGGTTAGAAGACTGTAAATACGCGAGTACTAAACATAGTTCCACTTACCAGTGATGGTTGATTTATGGGTATATATATACACTCAGGCAATAAGTGACTGTTGGTTTTGGTTAATTTGTTGGCTGGAGAACTAACTGAATTGATTGGCACGAAGCTGGACACATTTTCTTTAATTATTGGTATTGTTTGTGGTATTTGGTGAGAGGTATTGTGGCTAACCGGTTGTCGTGAAACTTGCATTAGAAATAGAATTGTATTCCATTGAAGGATGGGTCATTGTACGTTGAAGCTTTTCTATGTTTTTAAATGTGCTAACTCTGTTGATAGAAGTTCTAAGATTCTTCCCCAAAAACATCGCATTTGTAGATGTATTATCTATTATTTTTAACAACAGCTTTTTATCTTTTCAATTTTTAGAGGTCCAAAGTCTGGTCGTTCTTCTTCGTTTAAAAGGCAAATTCTTTAGATCTTTAGAGGACAATTTAAAGCCCAGAAGATGCCCTTCTAAAACGTTGTAGTTAAAATATTCATTGCTTGTAGTATGGCTTGTTTTTTTTTTATGTAGTATAGCAAAACCTCGAAGATTTTTCAGACTTGGAGTGAATAGCGATTAGGTAACAGTGATGTTAACTCCACAACTGAGATTATGCAATGGAAAAATAACATCATCCACTATAATCGTACACCCAAGAGTATGCAATGAAATTTTCTATCAAAATTAGGTGCCTAATGCAATTTTTACAGTGCATACTTTTTGGTGGTGCTTTGTAATTTGGTCGGTAGTAATCTGAGGATTTTGGCAATTTTGGTGCCGAATTCCCATATAAGTTAACGTGACTGAAAGTTGAGTACTTGACATTTGAACTGAATTTTCGTTTGATATATAAAAATTTAAAACAAGAAGCGTATAAAGCGGCGAACCACTAGAATTGACCACGAGCTCTACGAGAAAAATAGACGGGAGGAATCGAATCTTCAGAAAGAAAAAGAAAGAGCACGAGAAGCGTATATGATCGTAGAAATTGAGAGATGCTACTCCAGGAACAATTTACGGATTTTACCAAAAGGTAAAAAGAACGTGCCAAGGCAAAAAATAATGAGGGAATCTTTGTAATAGAATCACAGTCGGTGCTGAGAATCCCGCTGTTAGGCATTCAATATAGACGATGATAGACAAAACTTCCGTCCACCTGACCAACACAAAGTGCGGATAGCAATATCCAAGCTAAAGAACAACAAAGCTGCTAGGCCTGACGGTCTACCCGCAGTGCTCTTTAGAGCAACAAAAGATGACTTGGTAGAGAGCATGCATCAACTCATTTCCAAAATTTGGTCAAATGAATGTATGCCTGATGAATGGAATCTCAGCATCGTTTGCCCGGTTCACAAGAAAGGAGATCCAAACATTCTCATTAATTATGGAACACTACGTCGTTCAAGTGGCTGCCTTGGCTGGCTTCGCAGTAGCGCATTCTGTCACTCCAATTTTCCAAGACCTTGTTGATGGCTGTAGCTCACGGATTGTTTGGATAATATTGGCCTTAAGTGCTTGAATCTTTTCCGGATTGTTGGCATAACATTGGTCCATAACGGTTGCCCACAAAAAAAAGTCCAAAAGGGTCAAATCGCAGCTCCAAGGCAGCCAATTCACATCGCCAAGACGGCTGATAACACGATTTGGGAATTGGTGCGCAAAAGATCGATTGTGGCATGGGTTGTGCGTCATGGACGAACCAGAGGTTGTCCAAATCCATGTCATCAATTTTAGTAAAAAAAAGTCGGTTAACATGGCTCTGTAACGCCTACCGCTGACCGAAACGTTGTTCCCCGCCTCGTTTTCGAAGAAAAATGGTCCAATGATGTCACCACTCCACAATCTGCACCAAACTCTCAGTCTCTGTGGATGCATTGGATGATGACGACGGGGACCATGAGTGTTGTCCACTAGCATACCAGTCTGACGAACTTCGTGCACAAACTTGCGTACAGCAGTCGCGGTGGGTGTTTCATTTCGGCTAAAACTTCTTTTCAAAAAACGCACTGTTTGGGCTAAACAACACAGCACTCACTTTGGAAATAAGTTTTAAATATTTCCCAACGTTGTTCAAGTGTAAAGTGACTCATTTCGTTCCGCGGAGGTATGATACTGACTTTCTGTCAAGATTTCGAGCGGGAAACAGCAGTCATAGTCAAAATAACCTATAATTTAAAAATAAACCACTAAATGGCCACCCTATAAGAAGGTCTACAAAGATTAAATTTAGATGGTTCGTTTATCAAGTACTATCCTCGTCGTATCTTGAAATCTAAACTTCATATGAGTGGATGGGCAATCTATCAGAGTCATGGATATAGATTACTGTCAATCCACTCGTAAAATACTATCCAAAGAACATTCCAATCCATCTCGTCTGAAAAGGACCGACGGAGTATGGACTATTATCAACTGGAGAATCACTTCACTAGAGCTTTTACTTAATACCCACTTTCCGAAGTGCAAGGACACTCAGCACAAGGTGTAACAACTCAGCAAAATATTCTCTGTTATATGATCCAGCTGTTGCTCAATTTACAACCCAAAAATACCATTTTCCATTCGTTCTTCATCTAATAGATACTTTAAAGGAATTTCTCAAATTTCTCTAAATAGTGGAAGCGCCCAAAATAGCTCTTCAATCGATTTCAAACAACAATTCTCCACATTGCATAACTACAAAAATCCGCATTACTACCAAAACCGAAGAAAAACCCTTTCGTCGTTTGGTCCCAAAAGAAAGCTCTCAACATCCTTGAACTAACCTCACATCACAAGACAAAAACAAACACCCTAACATCATAATATTCAAATACACAACGGCTTCCCCACGCCCTATCAACATTGTATCTACAAAGCTAGGGATATTTTCTTGTTGAGATACAAATTTAGGAAAATTCCCCTAACCTTGTATCGGCAATTGCCATCTCCGCCGTTGCCGCCGCGCGCCATGCCATGGAGCAAAGCAAAACAACCTTGCACCACGCACACAATCACTATTACCTACTGGGAAAATTCTCACCGTCTCGCCATTTATACACTTTGCAGAATTGTTCAAGTTGCTTTTCCACAAACACCACATCCACAATCAGCTGGTTCGATGTTTTTCTTTTCGCTCCGTCATTTTCCTTCATTCATCAGGGTTTTCCTCTTTGTTGATGTGATGTCTCATGTCTATACCACCATCTCTCATCATCTTTTATTACTCATCTCTTGTTGCTTAGCCAGAGTGGCCCAAAGTGTGTGTGTGTGTGCAAATACTGCGCGTATATATACACGCAGGTTGTCTCTAATAGTATTGATGGGAAAAACATCTGTGACACATACCAGTGCATGTATCAAATGCGGAAAAACTTGTTTTGAACATACGTACACACTCGCCAACGTATCTGTGTGGATTTTTCCCATTTGAGATAATGTTTTCTGCTTCAGATACATTTTTTTCCCTATTCTAAGATACTTTTTCTTCGTCAAAGTGGAGTGGTCCGAGAACCAGCTGTTTTTTACCTATGTTGTATATGTGGGAGAGATATTCTCTAATTTTATTCGCGCATCACACTGGCCTGTTATTTAGTTTGTCCGACTTAGTATGGGTGCTTGAGTAAAGTCGTATCTGTGTGAGCGTTTTGGAACAGCACTGCCACTGTGTATAGTGTATCTTTTCGAGGTTGCTTTCCGTTTTACCGTTTCAGTACAATTTATGCTGCTGCTCCATTCGTATCGCAGTGGAGCTGTTATATCGGTCTTCAAAATAAAAAAAAAATAAAAAATTGGACGTCGTGAAGCTCCCCTCTCTCTCCCTACTAAATAACAAGAACGGTTTAAAATAAAAAAAAATTCTGTGAGTGCATTCGTTTGGATCTCTTCCTCATGAAGGAATTACGCCAGTTCGTGGAACTCTTCTCCCAATTTGAATTCGATTAATATTCCTTGTTCCTCTCAGTTTGTTCTTTTTATTTTATTGTCATTGCTTCGTCGCGTCTTGCAATCTTTCGCTTCGTCATCATCAAAAGCAGCAGCAGCAGCAGCATCTTCATCTCTTGGTGGTCGAAAGATAGTTGTTTTTACTGGCATTTTCATGATCCCTTGCCGCATATATAGGTAGTCGTATTGCGTCCCTTTTTTATGTGGTGTGACCTTTAACATTAATTTTTTTTTTTATTGTGTACCGTCTCTTCATCAATACAAAAAAAAAAGTTGAGAAAAAAAATCCTATCTAATGAAAGCATTCAAAAAGGAAGAAAAATTATCAAAGTGTTAAAGAAAATCAAGTCTTCCAAAGTGTACAAGTGAATCTAAAAAAAAAATTCATACAAACGGATACATCCACAACGCAAGCGACATTCAAAGATACAATCTTTTGGATTATGATTTAGCAGAGTATCTTCTCGCAACAGTAGCAGTTCTAATTTGGCGTATGGGGGGCGGGATATCAACACCTCCCAATTATTCGAATCAGCTGTTCAGTGGATTTTTAATGTAAATTTTTTTTTATTACATTACTATGCTTTTTGAATAAGTTTATGAGCAAAAAAAAAAAAAAAAGCAGTTTGAAAAGTTGCTTTGATCAGAGAAATACACACATACATGCATAAGAATGATCTTTAAAAGATTGTTGACTTCAGTTTTTTTTTTAATTATAATAAATTTGAATAACCGATATAATGTTGTATTGATTAGTGAGATATAAAAGATTTCGACTATGAAATAAGATGCTATAGAGAACTTGAGTTTATAGTTTGCGTTGATATAGTGATTGAACAATTTAAGATCGAGGAAAGATCAATGGGTGGAAGGTTGCAATTTAGGTACTTTAAATATCAATCATTGTCAAATTTTGACCAATCTTCACAGGTGCACTCCTGGGCCAATACCTAAGATTTTGTGTAACTGTTAGCTCAATCGAGTCGGTGGTTTTCAAGTTTTGAAGTAGCCGAACATAAATCACGATCCATTTTGTCCATACTACTTATAAAATGCAACGTCCGTCTGTTCGTTTCTCCATAACTCGAGAACCATTCGTACGATTTTCATGAATTTTTTCTCTGATTTATAGATGTGTGGCCAGCTTAGGCCGTAGGGTGGGTGAAAATTGCTCTGGAGAAAAGGAGTCGCGGGGAATAAGGGGGGCCTCACGAACCATTAGCCGTATGAACTTGAAAGTTTGTATGTTGATAGATCAGTCAAAATTATTACATGCCTCATTCGTTGTTTTTCAAAATTCGTCTGAAAAACGTTTGCACCCCACTTTTCTATTTCGACCTTACTACTTTCAACTTGCCATTATACTCATAAATCTACGTATGTCATTTCAAGAAATGCTTTTATTTGTTAGCCAATACTTCACGGAGTATTTTGAGCTAAAATTCATTATAATATAAAGATCAAAATATATAGGTCCTAGTTGTGGATTCAAAATTTGGTACTTTGTTTAGAAAATTTGACAACAATTAGTTATGTGCAAAATTGTGTTGTTCTTTAAATAATGAAAAACCTTTTTTTTTGAAACGTTTGGCCTCAGTCTCAAGAACGTGCCTCCGTCTTTCATTCAGAACTGAACATTTCTTAATATAGCGGAGGATATTCAGAAACGAAATGAAAGATACGAACTTTTTCGCAGGAGCTCTCCTCGTAATTTTGACTAAATCCATTTCTGGCGCTTCTGTTTCAAACTGTTGTAAACATTTCGGTCACAGCTCGCAAATTTCTAGTAATCCTTCAGGCTTTTGAAAAATTGGGCTTCTAGCTTTCGAATTTCACACAAGAAGAAGTTTAAGTGCATCATTTTGCAAAAAACTCTTGTTTGACATTAAAGGTCTCGGTGGGATTGTTTTTGATCTTCTGAGAAGTGCTCAGTGGTCAGACGATTATGCGCTCAAATCCATGTCAAATAGTGTTGCTTACCCGGATACTGTAATATTGAGGGTAACAAAATGGCTGACTACTTACTTACTTATCGGGCTTCCGATCCGTGTAGAGTCTCTGCCTGAGACACTGCAGCCTTCCATCCTCTACGATCCTGGGAACGCTGCTTCCAGTTATCCAGACCAAGCGTTCTGGCATCCGCGATGGCTTGGTCTTTGAAACGGAGGTTCAGTCTTTATTCATGACCGACATTTTGACCAAAAACGGAGTAGAACTCCAACAAAATGAAACAATTTAGGGCATAAGACCACACCAATAGCGGTGGCTGAGAGAATTATATTGGAGTAAACTAAAAATTACGGCAGACATAAGATGATCACATATGTATAAAAGGCCACAGGGTTTCTTTCAAAGGCTTTGTGGCCTTAGTTAGATCGGAAAAAAATCTGTAGAATTATATTAAAACTCAGAAGATCAAAGTTACGAAGTTCTTAGTTCTTAGGAATCAGACTAGGATATTAGGTTTAACAAGGTATTGCGAGGAAGGGACAAACAATTTTATGCCGAGTCCAAACGGCTTAAATTAAGAAGCTTTTTCAGGACAATACCTACTCTCGGATGTTTGTCAGACATTCGCGAGAGGTGGCTCAGTGGAAAAAAACCTTAAGATGTACTGGGTGATCACAGAATCCGTCGTATTCGGAATTTTGCTACGAACCCCGAAAGAACTATCACAGAATCCGTTGTAATTACATTTTTGCTACGAATTAAATTCGTAGGTAACGTTTCCACTACGACGGATTAAATTCGTAGCAAAAATGTCCACTACGACGGATTCTGTTAAATTTCTTTCGGGGTTCGTAGCAAAATTCCGAATACGACGGATTCTGTGATCACCGAGGTAATTTGTGTTTTTCCGGGGCTTGAACCTGAAATCCCTCGCACAGTAGTTCAGCACCCTAACCACTGAGTCACCACCAGTCACCGAAGTAGGTCTTTAATCACACGATCTTGGACGCCAATTCACTTGAAATTTGCGCTCTTAGAATGTTTCCTTCTAAAAATTTATTGTGTCGTGTGGCGCCATCTTGTTGACATCACAGGTCTTCGGTGAATTGGGGAAATAAAAAGACTGTAATCATAGATCTATAGACAGACTGTAAAGTTCTGGCCGACATATTTTTTTAAGAAGTACGAATCGATGGTAAGATCAGCAGATAAACAGTGATTTTTTTGAATGGAAGGACGCATCTGAGGAATGACTTGTTGCCTTTTCTTTACGTCAAAGCTTCTTCACGGCGTAGCTATTGAAATAAAAAAAATTAGCAAATATGTGGATATTTTGGTGACTTTTGGAATATGAACTTTCGTATGTTTTTGAGTGGGCTCTAGGTCCTACGATTAGGTACGAATTCAAGAGAAAATTTAATTTTAGGCCAACTTTGAACTATTTGTAAGGGTAGCTCTGACAAAAGTCTATTCATGACAAATCATACTGAACACAAATCGCTTGTCAGCTGTCAAATACTCGTTGTCGCCATAAAAAGTCTTGTGAATTTGTAAAACAACACCCTAACAAAGAAACACCCTTTACTTAATTGAATTCAAAGTTATGTAGCATTTTACACCAGTCAGTAAAAGTTGGCCGACTCACCAAAAGGTATTGAAAAATTCTTACATAATCGAGATATTTTCCATTTTTCACCCCATTACCTTGCACACACAATTTAGTTATTTTTTTGTTCAGACATTTGCATGGGAATTTCCTTAGAAACAGGTCAACAACACCCCAAACAATAATTTACAACCCTCATAAATGGTAATAGTGCCTAAATACCTATGCAGGTAACCAATTCGCCGCAATAGAGAATACACGTTCGTATAATATTTCTATGCAAAAGGCGGCACAAGCACAATAGAATCGACCTTTTACTCTTGTTTTTGTTTCCAACGGTATATACTGCAATACAATGCAAATGACTCCGAGTCAGAGTCATACTCATAGCCCATAACAAAACACGCATGCCATTGCAGCAGCAGCAGGTGTATACAAACCCAAAACATCTGTGATCTACTTTCTCTCCTACATTTCGTCCTGAAAAAAAAGAGAAGCCAAATTGCGACTGCATTCAAATGTGTGACACACTTTTCACCCCTTTTAGGGGTTGCTGAAAATTTCAGTACAGAATTGAAATTTTCAGCGTATTTGTTGTTTCACAATCAAATTAAAGTTTATTTGGTCGTCTGGCCTTAGATTTATGTTTGCTAACTTACAGCCAGATATAGAGTTTGATTTGATAGATTCATTAGAAAGGAAATTCTAAAATAAACACAACGATTTTGATTTCAAAGTGAGTGTAGACTGTAGATACAGTTGAAAACAGTGTTACTGCATCTGGATGTATGTACATTGTACATTCCACAATCGATTCGTTTGCTTAATCTGAATCTGTTTTCCATTTCTAAATGATTCAAGGTATAGAAGGGAAGTATATTAATTTCGCTTCCGTTGGTCTGTCGAAATTTTTGTCTAGAAAAGTGGACGGTGCTAAAGATTTTTTCCATTAAAATGTTACACAAGTATAATTGCCCGGCATCTGTTGCACTGAAGATAAATAGGGCATTTCTATTGGTGAATAGACTAGATTGATCTTAGTGAAATACATTAATAAATCATTTTTTTTAAATGCGTACTGCATTATGATGTTGATGAAACTCTTAAGCGACCCATACACTATCTAAAACTGAATATCAGTTTTTTTTTCGCGAGACTATCTTTCGGGCGATATAATAATGTTTATAAAGGGTAACCCATTTATTAGTACAGTGATGCCAACGGAAAAAAATATAGCAATGTGACAGCTGACAGTTCGGGGTTAGTAAAAATGAAGCGCTATATGAAAGAACAACGGATTTTCATTGTTGGGCAATGTTTTAGACATAATGAAGTTTTGTCAGCTCCAGTTCGCAATTTTCGTACAAAATATGGCCGTCATAGTGCGATTTAAAACCATCAACTGTAAAGAAATTGATGAAAAATTCAGAGAGACTGTATCTTAAACACTCTGGATGTCCTGTCACAAGTCTTTCAACACAAAATATGGAAGCAGTTGGCGAGAGTGTTGCTGACAGTCCAGGAACATTGCTTCCGCACCGTAGTCAAGAATTCCTAACAACTTCTGCATCATCTTACTGGTTAAGACGTAACAAATCATCAACAATTGGTTTCATTTTACTCAATCAGTATTCAAACTATACACTCATGCATAATAATTGTGGTTGACATTTAAATGAATGACTAACTTTGTCATTTTTTTTTTTTTTTTTGTAAAAGAATATTTAATTTTAAAATTGTGTTTTGACAAGTTTCTTATTTTCAAAACTACACTCACAGTATATCGCTCGTAATTTTGTATCTCTCAAAGCATTTTCTGAACTGCAAAACTTGACATTTAATCAAATGCAACAAACAATTTTTTTTGCTCATTTACTATTATTTTTAAATTACATTCATATAGTTACTATATTCCTGTTAAAATTTTGTTTTTGGCTTGCTAGCAAAATAAGAAGAGATATATAAAAAAAAATTAGTACACATTAATCCGTTTAGTACTAAATACTTTTTTTTTCGTTATTGTTTCGAGCAACCTAATACTTTATGGTCTGCTACATTATTAATAATGTAAACTACTAAGCACGCTAATTTTTTTGCGTTTAAAGTTAATCAATTAACCAAATTTTTTTAAAAGCAATTCAATATTAAGTACCTATAGTTTGTTTTGTATATATTTTTTTAAAATTGTTTTGTTTGATTTGAATTGTTGAATATTATATATAAACATTTATATATTATTATTTATATAATATATTTATTATATATTAAGCTTTTTTGTAAAAAATATCAGCAAGGATTAATATTTATTTTTGAATATCACACGATTTGACGTCTGAGTGACGTTTAATTCACAGCAAATGGTTGCTTTTAGTTATAACTTTATTTAAACTCAAATTTTGTTGAAATTTTGTTTAAACTCGGTTTTAATTTTGTGTTAACCAATGCTTAACTATGTTAGCAATAAACTCTGGCCATTATTTGAACCTATATGTCGAAAACCTGGACCCGAATCGTTTCGTCCTTTAACAAGCGATATGTTAGGGGATTTATTTCAAAACTCTAAATGTAAAGGGTGTGTTTTTTTAAACTGGCAACACTGTTTCTACAGATTGTCAATTTGACAGTTTTAGTTGATTTGTGGTTAGTACGTTTTGCCATTTTACGATGAATAGATTAACGCCAGAACGACGCTTACAAATTGTGCAAACTTATTTTGAAAACGATGGTTCGGTTCGTCAAACTTACGTCAATTTTACGGTCTAGGGGGAGATGGGGCACATTGATACGATTTTCATTTGAAGTCAAAAAAAAGGCATCGTATTGACAATACTAACAATGGAAAGTATTGATTGTGTTCAATGTCGTTCTAACTATCTTATTTTAGACGAATGTACTCTTAAAATCATCCACAAAAAAAATTAAAAGCTATTTAGTAAAAAATGAAATTTGTATCAAACTGCCCCACTCACGGGGTACATTGATACATATCAGGGGCATCTGTATTTATTGAAAACTTTTCGTTAATAAAACAAGTTTTAAATAGTTTTATAACATTTATGAATACAACCAGTATTTAAATGTTTTGTAATTCATGTTAAAATAAGTTTTAATAAGTAATAAATAATAAAATAAATGCTTTCTTAGGCTTTAAATAAAAATAAATAAGGTATTTTATGGATAAAATAAACAGTCTCCCAGATTGTTACGATAAGTCTTCAAATAACTTTGATTAGCATTTTTAATTCTTTTTTTTTTTATTATTGACATACATCTACTTACATTGACACGTATCAAACTACCCCGAGGTGGGGTGTATCAATGTGCCCCAACTGTCCTCACACAATATAAATATTATTTGTAATTAAAACAACGTTTAAAAACAACTTTTTATGTATATATCACATTATTATTGACGTATGCTCACAATATAACTTAATATGAAATTGATAACACAAACATTTTTTTTAAAAAACCCACTCGAAAGAAAGTAAAAAAAATTACTCAAGGACTCAGAAAACACATTTGTTCTCGTTGGCAGAAATACGATGGCTGAACAGAGATGTCAGACAGACATGTCTATGCGTTGATAGACAAGTTACGTTGTGTTAGTGGTTGAGCGGCCTAATGCGATTAATTTTCGAATAATGCCGACTGTATCAATGTGCCCCATGTATCAATGTGCCCCATCTCCCCCTACACAATCGTCCATCTTAGCAAGTTTTTCGGAACACGATGAATCGTTTTCGCACCATGTACACTCTAGTGGATAATACGTATCTCCAATGGTGACAAACCGTGCGTACAGAAGAAGTTATTGCCGCTGTGAAGCGCAGTGTTGAGGAGAATTCAAAGGACTCGCTTCCCAATTGGAGCTATGGCCATCCGTCTCCGTCCATTATCGTCAATGAAGAGCGCTATAGAAACATGATTTTTGACTTCTTCGTTCCTCAGTTGAATGGCATTGACGTGACAGAGCTTTGCTTTCCACAAGATGGCGCAACGTGCCACACGGCGCGCGACACCATCAACTTATTCCGGGAAACATAATTTCGCGGAATGGACCTGTGAATTGACCCCAAAGATCCTGTAATCTCACACCTTTAGAACTTTTTTTGGGGGTATGTGAAGTCACTAATCTATGCCGATAAACTAGGGCCATTTGACGATTTGGAAGTCAACATTCGCCGTGTTATTTCTGAAATACGGCCCCAGTTGCTAGATAAATTTGTCGAAAATTGGGTTTTGCGATTGCGCTTTATTCGCACTAGCCGTGGCGCGCATATGCCAGAAATCATTTTTAAACAGAAATGGCATAAAATTATCTATTAAATAAAGCTCATATCATAGACATTAACATTAGCTTCAAGTGTTTTATTTAATAATGAATTTGTAAATCTCTAAAAAAAAACACCCTAGGCCTAGCAAGTTATACCCTCGGATGTTTGTCAGATCTTCAACCTTATGGTGTAATAAGTGTTTTTCTGGAGGTTAAACCGGAAACCCCTCACTCAATAGTTGAGGATCATTTAAAACCGCATTGAAATCTAATCATGGGCTGTTTTTCAATCTGTCATTTTGTCGACAAAAAAAAACAATTCTTCGTAGCTCAGGAGTAAATTTCAGTACATTTTTCGAGGTCAATGACATCGAGTTTCCCTCGTCTGTCTTCTTCACCTCATGCAATCCTTGTAACCATCCTAGACAACACAAGCTGTCAAAATTTTACCTATAATTTCAATTATAAATGCTTGTTAACTGAATTTTAATTATTTTGACAACGACACTAATTTTGTTGTCGTCTGTCTATCCATCTATTTATCACCTCCTGTCTGTGCTCTAATGATTCAATTAAAACGCGAGACGACAGGAAACGAGATATATTTATTATATATTTTATATTGCGAACCTTCCTCTAAAATATATTCAATCTAAAGGACAGATATCTGATCGAAAAAACTACTGCACGTCGATGATACTGTGTATACAGTATATTCATAATTTGAGAGCATTTTAATTGCTATTCGGTGGTGGGATATATAATTATGAATTCCATAATATGAAACCAAAAAAAAACTACGTCTTTTCGTGCCTTAGGTGTGAGGTATTGAATGCTTATACAAGGGAGAAAAAAAGGCTCTAATAAAACTCAAGGTTTCATATACATACAAATTTGAACGAAAAATCATTGATTACATTTTGTGTATTTTCATAGCAAAATTTCGCCCTTCTAATTATGTAAATTGCCTATAGGTCATTTAATTACTCTGTAAAGGAACAAAATACATCCCTAAGGGAAATTGAAATATGATATAGATACAACTTGAAGTGTCCTTTGAATATAAATTACATAGCGTTATAGATACGCCTTAATGTATGCAATGGATTTTGAATATTCTACTCTTATCTTTATCACGAACATATTGCAAACATGTTTTTTGTGGAAATTTTTAACACAAACTTTCTTACCCTTGATTTTGGTAAATCTATAAGGAAATTCTTAACAGATGTCGTCTTTGGAAGTAGTTTTCCAATTCACAATCGATTAGTTCGTCGTCGTTGAACTTAATAGGCAATCAATAAAAATTAATGGGATTAGAAAGGATTTAACTCCAATAATTCTCTTTCATTTGGCATGGCACGCCATTTGTTTTCGTGTTAGAGCCGTGACAGGAATTATTTCTTTAGAAATAAATTATAGGATACATATTTTGTATTTTTTTTATTACTAGCCATACCCGCCCGGCTATGCCCGTGCACAGGAATTGTATTCTTTAGGTCTTAGATAATATTGGTCTTTTGTAAAAAGCGAAAAAATGAGAATAAATCGATTTTCTGGAATTTTCTTTCTGCCTTAACCCGAAATACAGCAGTGAAAAACAAAAAAATGTAGAAGATGTTTTTTGTATGAGATATGCCACGCCCCTTTGTTCAATTTTTACCAATCTTCACAAGAACACTCCTGGGCCAATCCCTAAAAATATCTGTAAATCTGAGCTCAATCGATTTGGCGGTTTTCGAGATAACTATAAGATTTTGATTGTTTTTTGTATTGGCGGTGCCACGCCCCTTTGTCCAATTTTCACTAATCTTCACAAAAACACTCCTGGGCCGACACCTAAAATCGTCTGTAAATTTTAACTCAATCGATTCGGCGATTTTCGAGATATAAAGATTTTGAATATTTTTGTTTGTATGGGCTGTGCCACGCCCCTTTGCCCAATTTTTACCAATCTTCACAAAAACACTACTAGGCCAATACCTAAGACTGTCTGTAAATTTGAGCTCAATCGAGTGGGTGATTTTCAAGTTTTAAGCAGCCGAACACAAATCAAGATCCAATTTTATATATAGAAGATTTTTAATTCTCTAACAGATGGCGTAACAACAACAGATGTGCGACATTTTTCTCACAAACATGAATTTAAACGATGCAATTTTTAAAATGTGTTCGTTGGTCAGGAAATTATCTCTCTTTTGACATCTCAAAGGAAAACAAATTTTTAAATAGATCAAAATAAATTTATTTTTAATGAAATTCAAATTCACTAACAGATGGCGCAGCAATTGATGTATACAATTTTTAGAAATTCTTCAGGTCAAATTTTTGTTAACTCAATTTCATAAACAAAACTTAGGTCTTAAAGATTAATTGGATTATGTGAGCTTAAGCTAGTTTCATTCTGTCAAATGCTTGACAGACTTCTATATTCATAATATATTCATTTTCTAACATGTGTTTTTTGATCGGAAATATTCTTTGATATCATTGACATAACATGTAAATAACTGATTCAAAAATTCCAGACAAATACCTACCACAAACTGTGCCTATAGTATATACCGACAAGAGGGACACAAGGCGACAAAATGCGATAACAAGAATGCGAAAACGCAAAACTCGTACAACAAAGAAAAACTGGAAGAAACTCCCCATGTGGTTTACCATAACCGATAATGTAATCGACAATTTTTTTCTTTATCCTATTTAATTCATTTTCTCTCTCCCTGTCTCTGAAGGAAACCTGTAGTGTAGAGAGGTAGACCGTAGACCTCCTGTTGGGGTTTTTGTTTCTACCTAATGTGTCCTCTGGTATATCTTTGGTCGGTCTTTGCTGTAGGCTTCTCGAAATTTTATACCTATATATTATGTACCATCAAAAGAAGGTAGGCTTTCTTGCATATACATTCATGTATCTGATGTTGAAAAACGCCAGATGCGCAATAAAATGCAAGTACTCAAGAGGGCAGCAGCATCAACAAAAAACAACATCATGTAGAAAAGATTAAGAAGATGAAGCACGATCCAAACACCCAAAGTCCGTTTCCTTTTAATCGAGTGCACAACCGTATGTAGGTGCACATGGATGCAGTATCTTATTAGCAAAAAAAAAAAAATGGGTTGTAAAATGGGTTGTATGCAGCTTCTGGTAGAACATACCGTCCCGGATCCAATATCAGCATAGGATACATTATACCTATGTGTATGTTGAATGCAATACAAATACACGTATCTTAAGATTTCGTTGGAAATCCTGTCTGCTGTGTCCCGTCTGCAGTTAATTTCGCCTTGTGTTTGTTGCTGTATCCAACAGGTTATTGCCATTTGCACTAAAGATACCTATAGTGTGTTTTCAGTATCTATTGGAATTGAATTCGTTGCTAATTTCTTTGTGTATCTCTTCCGGTCAATTTTAGTCCCGAATATAAAAATTTGTATGTAATCAGTTTGTAACCCATTTTGCAGTTCGTGTCAAAAGTAATAAATTTATCTGAGCAAAATTTCGTCGTCCTAACCTATCTTTCTTGTCCTTGACTAACCCATTCTTATTCAAATTTGTCAGTCAGAATTGTATATGATTACATCATGGCATGTCTGTAACTTATTAACGTATTCTAAGACGAAGTTAATTCTTGACCTAGTCGGTCATCGGTTACTCCCATGTTGGGGCTACTATTTCTGCCGCTCCTTCTTTAATCCGCTCAAGTGCCTCATAGTTCACCAGAGTTAATGTTGTTCTATCAATTCATCATCATCTATAAACAAATGCCTTTGAATGGATGTTTTTTCCTTTTGAAAACATCAAAAATTCTCGTCTAATTGTCGAAATGAAAAATTAAATTGAATTTGTTACGCCAAAGGGTTCAAATTAATCACTTGACGTATTTAAATCGCTGCGATGATGTAATTGAATGTGTGTGTGAAGGGAATATAACAATTTTTTTGAAAATTACAAATTTTGTGTTTGAAAGCGGTTGTATTTCATGCTAACTTCTTGTCGCGCCAAAGGCTGTTCTAACTTTTGTGAAAATGTGAAAAAATTGCTTTTTTAAAAGCATATCACCCTAGACACGAACCTATTGAGTGTTTGCATAGTAACTTAACCTCATTTGTTAGCTAATGCTAAAACCCACGATTTTTGATATCTATGCCAATGTGTAAGTTGATTTAACTTCGGACATGGAATTTGGGAATTATCGCACCCCCTGTTGATAAACGAATTCCCAAACTAGTACAAAAATTTGACGATTGACAATCGGCCGTTGACTTTGGCCTCATCATTTGACAGTCGGGTAAGCATTTCTTGAAATTCCTTTCAACCAAACAGTTTATGAATTTTCTGGAATCATATTTCAATCAAGTGTTCGTTAGTTGAAAGTGGCTGTCAGCTGAGAAACGCCAACACACTTAGACCACCATAGGTCCATTGGGACCAAGTGATGTTTGCAGAAGTAAACTGGAAGACTAAAGTCTTCTGCAGCGGAACTGAGACGACTTGTGGACAACACCATCATAATGAACAACGGATATCTAGAAAGCAAAGACTATCGTATTTTTGTTATCGTCGTCAATTGTCGTTAGCTGTTTCTCAAAAGGGATGTTTGTTCTGTCGAGATATTAGTTACTCTATTACAGCTTTTAATAAGTTGGCTGTTATGGAACGGTTTACAAATATTAAAAAGCTAGGATTATGTTTAAATTGTTTGGGCAAAGCTGAAACAATAGCGTTAAAACAACTTTGAAACGTCACTTAAATTTTTAGCAACACCAGCCATCACTGGCTGTCAGACGGAAGCAGCGCTCAACATTCGAGTTGGAATCTGCCTCAAAACTTGGAATTCGCAGATGAATATTTAAATAATCCATCACAAATTGACTTAGTATTAGGAGCCGAGTCGTTCATTGACCTTATCTTCAAATATGCCTAATAAAGCTAGGTAAGGATTACCCTCTTTGCAAAAAACCGCACGTACTGCTCCGTGAACTCCAACAGCGATTCGCTCGAAAAATATGTGGAGAAGTTCTGGGAACTAAAACAAATCCAAGTGCCAAGGATTAAAGTGGACCGAAGAGCAAAAGGAATGCAAGGGGCATTTTAAGAACAATTTTGAGG
The DNA here is from genome assembly GCA_949372485.1 of Cheilosia soror. Lineage (NCBI taxonomy): Eukaryota > Metazoa > Arthropoda > Insecta > Diptera > Syrphidae > Cheilosia > Cheilosia soror. The sequence continues at coordinate 9,320,815 of OX443563.1, forward strand.
TTTTACCTACTGGCCGTCTTATGGTTTGTTTACCTTTCAAACGTGATCTCAGCTGTTTAGGGGCCTCGTGTAGTATAGCTTTTAGACGCTTCTTAGCATTGGAACGAAGGTTAGCAAATAATAATCAATCTTGAAAGTTTTTAGAAGAGTTTTAGGGCTGTATGCTGTTGATCAAGCATCCAAAGTTAGGTGAATATCATTACTATCGGAAAGCAAATACCCAAAACTTAAGATGGTTTTCAATTTTTTCTCTTGTACCTCGTCTCATTTCCGCAACTGCTTATAATTAGTTTGTCTCTCAAATAAAGTATGGTTAGGTTTTTTTTTTAAGGGGATTCCAAATCCTGGAGCACTCAGACGAATCTCAGTCCATTCTACTACCAAGCAGAAACCCCTTTTTTTTTTTGGTGTAGTGGTGGAGAAACTCTGATATTATTCGTTTCTCTTTTTGGTCGGTGGCAGAGTATTGCTGTCCCCCGCTGGGGCTCGAACCAACTCCGCTCGGGTCACAAGCGATGACTCTAACTACTACACCATGGCCACCAAAATGGTTAGGTTAGTATGTAAACAAACCATTTATTTACTTGACAAGGCGGATTAAGAAAATTTAATAGGTGGGAAAAGGTTATGTAAGGTTTCTGATTTAGGGAAGTAGAGTATAACCTTTGGACCCATTATAATGCATTTCAATGGCGATTCACCGTATTAACCTTGTGGTTACGCGGCATTGTACAGTACAGCCCTCACGTGGTCAGAAAATTCTTAAAGTGCTTAAAAATTGTCGTCTCGGACTGCAGTTCTGCCAGTTAACGAAACAATAAAAACAATCCCAATAACTATGGGGGGAAAACCCTTGTGTATTCCAGGCAAAGTTCCACGCTACTCAAGAATGCGCCAACAACATCTAAAAAATTATCATTAAAGCCATTCACATCTAAATATTCCCGGATAGTCAAGCAGCTATAAAGTCCCTTAGCTCATCTATCATTTGACTCCACATCAGTATTACACTGTTTAAACACCCTTCATAGTCTTAGCCTTGGGAGCAGAACCAAATTTATGGTGAGCTCCTGCTCACGAAGTCTTTTAAGAGAACGAAAAAGCCAACGAATTGGCCCGAATAGGTTCAGAAACTCCTTTCACGGTATTATATACGAATGTGAAATTAGAAGTAAGATCACAACTGGACCTCGAAGAGTGAAAAAATCCTCTGCAGCAGTATCATAAGCTTTATAAAAAAAAGTGAAGAACCTCCTAGCCTAAACTCTCCTATTAACGTATGGTGCAATAGATTTTAATTAGGTTAACGTGCCGCTTTTATCGCCTAGGTCAGTCAGTCATCATTAGCAGATTGTGGAAATTTCCCCCAATCTGCTTTTTCTCAAAAAACTGAAAGTTCCCTTTTAGCTCATTTGGAGTACAAATATTCCCTCAAAAAGGGAAATTTTCCACAGGTTGGTTGTTCTTAAAAAACAGAAAGTACCCTTTTTTTCCCTTATAATACATTTCGAGTACAAATATTCCCTCAAAAAGGGAAATTTCCCACAATCTGGTTGTTCTGGAAAACAGAAAGAAACCCTTTCCCATTTTAGCTCATTTCGAGTACAAATATTCCCTCAAAAAGGGAAATTTCCCACAATTTGGTTGTTCTAAAAACAGAAAGAAACCCTTTCCCATTTTAGGTCATTTCGAGTACAAATATTCCCTCAAAAAGGGAAATTTCCCGCAATCTTGTAGTTCTAGAAAACAAAGTACCATTTTTCCCTTTTAGCTCATTTCGAGTACAAATATTACCTCAAAAAGGGAAATTTCTCACAATCTGTTAGTACTGTCTCCAAGTATCGTGTTTCTCAAGTGACAGAAAAATGTTGTGGATCCTCGTGGGTCTGGTTTAAAAATGTAGAAACTGTCTTTAAACTGGTTCAACGTTCGAATATTACTATTTGAACAGTAAAACCGCACATTGACTTTTGAGCGCCATTTTTTTAAGTATTTTTTTTTTTGGAATGTTCGCTGCTAGAAATATGTTCTCAAAAATGTTCATATACGTTTCTAGTCATCAGCAGTATTTCGGGCTCTGTTTTCTTGCTTTAAAAAATGAAGACCGCCCGATTTGATCATCTACCCACTTTATTTATGGAGATCTCATTTGTCTTCTTTTGAGTTTTTTGTTTTTAAGTTCCACTCGAAAATAGTTTTCGCGTTACCCAATTACGAAAAAAAAAAAAACATATTTACCCCAGTTTCAAGTTTTACATGGTAATTGATCTTAACTGACCACTTTTCAATAATCACCATACCATTAATCAGACTCTATTATTACTGTTTGTATGTGTTTCTTATTAACAACCATTAAAGTGCTCATTGTCAGTGAGCCTTACATGTAGAGGGTAGACGTAATACGATAAATAATTATTATCTCGCTCATTGGCCATCAGTTTCACAAATCCAAGTGTATTTTTTTTAATCCGGATAATAAAAAATAACATACAAAATTTTGGTTTCGTTTCCCTTAATTTTATTGCTAATTTTAGGTTGGGGAAATCTATTTAGATATTCGTCGGTATTTATTATTTTCTTATTTTCATTCTTAATTACTGGATTTTTTTTTCCAATTTTGTGGTATTTACAAGAAAAACAAAAAAAAATCCACCTATGCTATGATAGATAGAAATATTGAGACATCTTTATGAGATTGTGAAGAGATACATTTTTTTGTTTCTTTTTTTTTTTAAGAAAGTAGGTAAATAACATAAAAAATATTTCAAGTGATAAATTGGAATTTTGTTTTCGCGTTAGGGCACAATGTGTCACGTGGTATTAAGTTTTCAATGCTTTTCTAAATTTTAATTAACTTTATTGTGAATTTATGAGCTGTAGAAGAAGGATCACATTTTTCAGGAAAATAATGTTTCGAATATCAATACTGAAGTGAACACGTTTTTTTCTTTTGGTTGCGCCAATGGATGTTTTAATCTTTTAATGATGCTGTAGGCCGTGCTACCAACATGCAGGATTTGCAAACCCGAATAATCGATAACAGGAGTGCGCTTAAGCGTACTAATCCACACCCTATTTCCTTAAACCATTCTCCCCGCGGGCTGCTTTATCCGAGATTGTTCGAAATCCCCTTATTGTTCGTATTGCCTTTAATTCTTGACATCTTTCTCCTTGTTTCGTGTGTTTTTAGAGCCCCCGCCCACACCGGTGCAGCATATAGAAGTATTGAACAGATCACTCTGGATAGCAGAATCCTCCTGGTATATCCAGGTCCACCGATGTTTGGCAGCAGTTGGAAAAGAGCTGCTTGCATCTGTGAGGCCTTTCTGCCGGCGTACTGGATGTGCGTTTTAACGTTTAGTCTGGTTGTCGAGCATTACTCCTAGGTATACATTAAAGTTCCTTAGACCTAATGGTTTAATTCCCAATCGCGGAAATTTGCAAATTTGACAGACTTTCGGCTGGTTATCAAGACAGCCTCGGTCTTGTGGTCAGCTAGTTCTAAACCGGCGGACTCTAGGCATTTTTTGATTCTGGTAACTCCTTATTCATCCGTAGCGGACTCTATCTCGTGAATATGTTTGGCCACCGTTACCACGGGGATATCGTCAGCAAAACCGATCACCTTAACTCCTTGAGCAAGCGTTAGTCGCAGAACTTCGCAATACATTTTATTTCACAGGAGAGGACCAAGAACAGAGCCTTATGGTACTCCCGCGGTAACGTTGTAGTACTTAGTTCCATTGTTCCATTGAACACGTATGACTATGGGTCATTGGTGAATGTTTGCCAACGTTCCGCCTCTTATGGGAACGTCTTACAAGTATTCGATCGCAGAACTTACATAGACGTTCGAATACTGTATAACATTATACATCCCTTGTCCTTCTGTCTTCAAATATATGTGCCCACTGCACTGCCTAGTCTAACTTTTATGAACTCACAAAGGCGAAAATGGAAAATTGTAGGTTCCTTCCATTCGTCAGAAGATATGCTTAGATTGCCTTGTGCCTACACGGACCTGTGGCGCCAACTATAAATTTATCCTGACCGTCCAAATATTTAAGTTGAAAGTTAAATCAGTAAAATGATGACGTTAAAGCCCTAGGGTCGTGTATATTTTGTTTTATTAAATAGTTTTTGAAAAATCTTTTTTGTCAATGGGTTCTGATCTTATCTATTTCACATTAAATTTTCACACCACTTAGCCAAGGCACTGATCAAGTCTCTTGTTGACGTCACTAATAAATTTAGAGCTTCCAAAATATGTAGATACATTTTTAAATACACATTTTAAACAGTCATCGATTTTTTGGGGGAATTTTCATCATAAAGCAAGACTGTCGTCACCTGAATACCAAATTTTCCCCCCTATACAGCCTCACTTATATATGTCAGATAAAAACACTGAAATTTTGTTTGTTTGCGTGATGGTTGATATTCGTCGGTCCAGCTAAGTTGAATTTTTTTTTATTTGCAATCATTTTCGTAGCTACAACTATCTAGAAAATAAATTTCGTAAAAATCTATTAAATAACACGTGAACAAATGACGCCAACTTCATGTGTAGAATGACAGACAGAGAGACCAATATGATACTACAACTGTTTCTATCTAAAACAAAAAAATTTAATATCGGACAGATAGAATAAAAAGTTATGACTATCGTCAACATTTCGAAAATTCAATTCTTCATCCTACATCCTCACTTATTCCTACACGAGACAAATTTAATTACACTGCATCTTTGCTTCGTCTTATTTATTTATTTTTTACTTTTGCCATTCGCGCATTTGAAGTACCCTTTGTGTAGACAAAGTTCGAGCTGAGATTTGCTTACTATGATAATTACTTCAATGAAACTGCACTTGCTACAGATTAATTAAAAAAAAAAAAAAAAATAAATAAATAAAAAAAAAATTGTCTACACTAAAACATCGTCAGTCGTGGTGGAAAAAATTCCGCTGACTCAATTGTATAGTCTGCATTCGCGATACTCCACACTCATTGCACAATTTCAAGTTGAAAGTAATCGCATTAGGTATAGAGTGATTTTGTTTTTATATTTGTTTGTATTTATACGAGCAACAATAATAAATAAATAACATAGCATCTGGAACTGCGATGCTTTTGCAGTTTATGTATCTATAGAGATTTTCTCGCTGATTTGTTTGTTGTTAAAGCGGAAAATTGGATGAAACTGCTTTGGACATACTTCGATTGTAAGTTTCGACACTTGAAATTGATGGAAGATGACCAACTATGAGCATAACGCAGTATTATCTCTCAGGATCTATAGGGTGGGCCATCTAGTGGTTTCTTTTAAAAACGTAAGTTATTTTGACACTGACAGCTGTTTCCCGCTTGAAATTTTGACAGAAAGTCAGTATCATACCTCCGCGGAATGAAATGAGTCAAGCTTTACGCTTGAACAACGTTGGGAAATATTGAAAACTTTTTTCCAAAGTCAGTGCTGTGTAGCCGAGTTTTTTGAAAAAAAATGTTGGTCAAAATGAAGCACCTACCGCGCCTGCTGTACGCAAGTTTGTGCAAAAAGTTCGTGAGACTGGTATGCTAGTGGACAACACTCATGGTACCCGTCGTCGTACGGTACACAAACGAGAATGTGGCTGCTGTAGCCGAGAGTGTGAGACTCAATTCACGAACATCAACTCGCCATCGACACCATCAACAGCTCAACATGTCACGCAGTAGCCTGAGGAGAATTCTGCACAAAGATCTCGGATTATTCGCTTACAAGGTCCAATTGACTCAGCAATTGAAGGCGCACGACCATCCGCTTCGGTATCGCTTCGCAGTTTGGGCCTTAGAACAGCTTGAATTGGACTACGAATTTGGGCGAAAAATCATCTTTTCTGACGAAGCGCATTTTCATCTCGGCGGCGACTCTATTGAAATTGTAAGTCCTGGCCCATTTCAATCGAACTATCGTGTTTTTTCGTAAATTTTTTACAACAGCTTAAGCCCACATAAGCTGGCGTGTCAATAAATTTAGTCAACTGCATTAAGGAGAGTAATCCAACCTCAGTAAAATGTGCGACTCTATTGAAATTTTTGTATTTCCTGATCATAATGAGATTAGAAGCCCACTTCAAGGGAACTAGCCTACACCAGCTAAGCTCACATAAGCTGACGTCTCTTGGCAGTCCTAAGATACACAATTTTGAAAACGGAATCTACGTTCTCTACTTTTGTTGCATTCATTCATTTAGGCCCAATGCACACGGAGCAACTGAAAAAAAACTCATCAGTGATGCGAATTGTTAACTAGTTTGTTTTGAGTCATACCCTGTGTAATCAAATTGGACGACGCAGATGACGCTACTGGTTGAAAACTGGTTTGCAATTCACAAAAACCAGTTTGTAACCAATCGTCTGTTGATTTGCAATCGTCGGGTTGCCTATGGATTTCAGTTTCTAGTTTGTCGAAGATGAGCGAACAACAATCAGTTGCTGGTGGGGGAGGTTGAAAAACATGATGATACCGAACGAACTAGAGATTTTGATTGGTGATGACGATGAGTTTCCGTAACTGGTCTGTAACCCGAGTTGCCAACCGGTTTAGTTTTTTTTCAGTTGCTTCGTGTGCATTGGGCCTTAACAACCATACAATCCACTATAGCGACTAATGCCTCTACTTGGAAATAAATCATCCAACTAATACCATTATGTTCAAGACAAACTATCTACGGTACTGTAAGCTGGTTGCATTTGCTTTTGAAAGACAAAACAAGCACAAATGAACACACATCTGACAGACATACAAATGACCAAGATAAATTATCTTTTTTTTTGTGTGTCACCAAGAAACAGAGCGAGTACTGTGCGCGACCCATAAAACCTAGAATTGGTTTCCATTCTTCTTCTTCTCTAAGTAACATCAGTTAATGTCACAGTCACACACAAAAAGAACAAAAATCAAAACCGAGCAGCACGTCCTCTAAATAATATCCTCACTGCCGACCATCGAAGACGTTGTCTTCAGTGGGTAGGTACTCTCTCTACATAAAACGAAAGAGCTTAAAATACTATATTCCAGCTTGTTGGACTTAAGATTCAATGCACATCCAATGAATTCACCAGATACATTGTTTGCATAGAAAATTTGGTTACTATTAATCGAAAAGGAGAACAAAAAAAAAGCATTTGCACTTTTTTTTTTAGTTTCTTCTGTTTTTTTTTTGCCGGCGGTTTTCAATTCTCAATTCACTCACACTATTCAAAATTTGTACGTGATTTGAATAAATCTAAAAGTGTACTCCAGGTGGCACAGGTACACTAACCATCATCATCATCATCAGTAGCAGCAGCAACAACAACAAAGAGATACTCGTACAATTGCGGTTTGGGTTAATTTTTGAATTTCAATTACAGCGGGCTCTGACTCACAGCCACTTGGACACTCAATGGAGGTTGGTTGAAGTCCCTTACGAGTTTATTGTAACTTATATAGGCTGGCGCAAGAATATATTTCTCAATTTGGGTCATTGTGTGACACCTTTTTCATCCGAATTTGTACGCACGCTATACGAGTCTCTGTGGGTTAACTGTTCCAACAGTCAGCTCAGCAGTGTAAACAATAAGAATTTGGCGATGCAAAAAATAATCACAGTCTTTCTTAGGTTTTTTTTTTAGAGAAAGTGTTCCCCTTAGTGAATTTAGTTTTGAATAGGTACACAGATTTCATAGTTCGCACCTATGAAATTTGTCCAGATTGTTGGTTGTGACTCATTTGGGTGTTGTGGACATGAAAAGTGTGTCAGGCAATGAGTCACTTTGGGTGGTAATATGATTTGTTGGGTAGAAGGTCATTATGAGGTAATTTGGTGTGGAAATATTTCTCTTGGAATAATAATGCAGCAGTAGCGACTTTCAAGGGTAACACGGGAAAGTTGTAAATTTTAACATCGAATCGAATTATCCTTTGAATATTCAGGGGGTTTGCCAAAAATGGTCAAAACTTATGTCTGAAATAAAGTTGTCAATTTCGAACGCATCAATCGGAGTATTTTTTGAATTTGCTACACCACTCCATCCCTAAAATCTGACAAAGAACTTTCTTGTCACTATCCTCAAACAATATGAAATGAGAATACACTTTTAGAAGATGAACCAATTCACTTCTATACTGACGGCTCTAAAACCAAAGACGGGAATGATAGGTGCTCCCTTAAGCTCTCCTTTCATGTTTCATCTACCAAACTATTTTAGCATGTTCCAGGTTGAAATTAGGGCGATAAAAGAAGTATTATTTAGGCTCAAAAAGAACGTGATATCTGTTAAAGATATCTGAATATTTTAAGACAGCCAAGGAGCTATTAAATCCTTAACTTCTCTAGTAGCCCTGACGATCATCTCACATCCTCACTAACTCACTTCGGAGATATCCGAATAGCTTAACATTTACCTTCCTTAGGTGTCGGGTCATAGAAACATTTCAGGGAATTGTAAGGCCGATGGACAACTATACTCCTCCTGCCGGACAAAGAAATACCAATCCGTACTTGCAAACAAAACTGGATGATTTTAATAGTACAAATCTTAAGTGGACAAGTGGGACTACATGTCCAGCAACAAAATAAATTTGGCCTAAGATGGATTTGAAACGCTCTAAGAATTTGATTTCTCCACAAGACATGCAATCTTGGCACTAAAATAGGTGTCATTACTGGTCATTACCTGAGAGGAAAGCACGACGTATAAAGCTAGGCCTTTTTGCAAACGACTTTTGTAGAACCTGTATGGATGAAGAAAAGGAGGAAATTATTCATCCTGCCTAGATCTCTCCCTAAGGTTCCCTCCTTAACCTTCCATTACAACGACTTAGGTAATCTAACAAATACAGACATCAGAAGCCCCTTACGCTTTATAAAGAGCTCAAAATGTTTCCACTAATAGGGAGCTCTCACATGATCCGTTTTTCGTGGTATCACAGTGGACCAATGCCGGACTAAGTGTGTTGGCGTGTTCTAGCTGGCAACCACTTTCAATCAAACCAAACCAATTCTTTGAATCTGCAATTTTTCAATTCAAAGCCTTCCAACTTCAGTTCATTCAGATCGGCAATATTGGCTGCACTGTGTACAGTTTAAGTTTGGTTATTAAATGAAACTCGTTTGTATATATCAAATGATTTCACGTCTCTTTGTTTAATTTTGATCAATTTTCACAGGAACTAGGAACACTCCTGGACCAATACCTAAAAAATTCCTGAAAGTTTGAACTCAATCGTATCCATTGTTTTTGAGATACAAGGTTTTTAAGATTTTTTTTTTGTATAGGGGGTGCCACGCCCCTTTGTCTAATTTTGGCCACACTTCACAGAAACTCTTTTCAGAGAATAGCAGACATTTGCTCAACATTCGAGCGAAATCTATTCAATGGTTTTCGAGATATAAGATTTTTAAGGTTTTTTTTTGTATATGAGGTGCCACGCCCCTTTGTCTAATTGTTACCAAATTTCACAGAAACACCTTTAGGCCAATAGCAAATAGTTTCTTAAAATGTAAGCTAAATTTTTCGGTTTTTTTTTGTATGTGATGTGCCATGACCCTTTGTCTAATTTTGACCAAATTTCACAGAAACACGTTTGGGCCAATATCAAACATCATTGGGTCACCACCATATATGGGGTGTTCATAATAAAAATAGAAAAACAGCTCCATTAGGTCGGATACTCAAAACCAACTATAACATAGGGATAGAGAAGACTTTACTGACGATTCTCAAACTTTGATATCAACCTTTGTATAAATGAACCTAGTTATTTCTGTTCGGATATTGGCAGTCACCCCATAGGCCATTCCCGCACATGCCTTCCCATGAAACTCGTGTCGGGCGAGCCAGGTAGATTTTTAGGTTAGTTTCTGCACCAATAGGTGCATAGGTCCATAAGTGAGCCTTCGGTTAGTCGACAAAGGCATGCTACGACAGCTATGGAGGGTATATTTAAGCGACCCACAATGTACCTATAAGCAGCCCATCGAAAATGAATGAATAGATGAATTCCTTTTTCTTTTCTACTCACTTAAAATCAACCTGTCTAGCCCGACACAACTTTCATGAGAAGGCATTTTTGGCCATGGCCATCGACTATAAAAAAAAAGACTAAAAGACTAAAATGATTATTATAAATATGTTTAAAAATGAAAGTCCATCTACCGTTAGATGTCGATATCTAAACAACTTAACAACTCCATCTATCGATCGAAGTCAGTAGCTAAAAAATCTGCGAAACTTTTTTTACTTATAGATTTCACATATAACCGGTAGCGGTTGCTCGTTTTTTTTTAAATATACTCAAATCGTCCACGCTACAAATCGACACGTTTAAAGGATCCCCTAAGCTTTAAAGTACTCACCTACTAACGACTAGAAAAAAAAACTCCTGTTTCTATCATCGACACTATTTCTCGAACCATACTAAGTGACATCCTGTTGTCATTGCATTTGCAATTTAATAGCGGAAGGAAATTCAAATGCACACAAGCAATTTCCTCTCAAGAAATAAAAAAAAGGAAACCACTTTTGTGGACAAGAGGAATACCCACCTGATTCCTGTATGAAATCAAGTTACGTCCCTTCATACGTACAGAACACATACCTCAATGATTATATATCACTATGTCAGCAATAACCTTCAATTTCATCAGATACTGGAATATTTAATGAATTTTCAATGAAGACAGACAACAAAGTGTAGGCACAGTGAAGGAATGGAGCTGTACCGAGAGTACCTATACTCTTGCATTATGACGGTTGATTGTCCTGTTCGTTTTTCAATTTTAATTAAGAAGACTTATATTTTCTTAACTGTCTGCTGAGTTCTGTTTTTTTTTTTTTTTTTTTTTGTTTCTCTTTCTTTACATCCTCAACATGCATACCAAAAGGGCAAGTCAACAGAAACTGCTCTTCACTCGATTGTTGGTTCGATAGAGAGGTCCCTCTCACTCAAGGAATATACAATGGCTGTCTTTCTTGATATAGAGGGGGCCTTTAACAATATCAAAACACAATCGATCATCCAAGCCTTAAACAAGCTAAATATTGGCGAACAAATCTGCCGCGTAATCACCCACATTCTAACAAAAAGGATGGTGAGGGCCACCTTTGGCAGCAGCGCTGTTGAAAAACTTGTGCACAGAGGCACTCCACAAGGTGGAGTGCTTTCTCCATTGTTATGGAACATAGTTCTTAACGAACTTCTGATCTCGTTGGAGAGCTCAGGGTGCAAAGTTGTGGCCTACGCGGATGACGTCACCTTACTCGCTTCTGGAAAGTACCCACAGACACTTTCCGACATCCTGCAACTCGGTTTGCGTAAATTAGTCTCCTGGACCGACAGTTGCGGTCTTAGCGTCAACCCGACGAAAACGGAATTAGTCTTATTCACAAGAAAGGTAAAGCTTCCCGCTGTCACTCCTCCAAATCTCAAAGGAACTCCACTCGAGTTCATTAGCAGCGCTAAATATCTGGGGCTGAGGCTGGACAGGAAGCTCTTATGGAGAGAAAATATTGCCGAACGCGCTAGGAAATCCCTAGTGGCTCTATACTCATGCAAAAGGGCTGTAGGCTCTGCCTTCAACCCAATATAATGCATTGGCTTTATACTGCGGTCATAAGACCGATAATTCTATACGGCATCGTTGTGTGGTGGCCGGCCTTGAACAAAAGTTCCAATCTAAAGGTCTTAGAGAAGATTCAGCGCTTGGCATGTATGTGCATCACGGGAGCACTGAGGACATCTCCAACCGCCGCTCTGCAAACCATGCTTAACCTACTTCCACTAGACATCGTCAGTAAAGAATATGCCACCAACGTGGCGATCAGATTAAGGGAAGGGAAACACTGGAGAGGGCAACCAATTGGACACGCCAGCATCCTTCTACAGACGATCCCCCTGCCCACAAATACCGACTATCTGCCTACGAAAATCAACTTCGAAAGAGGCTTCACCCACGAAATACCGGACAGAAACCAGTGGGATTCCCAAAATGTCCTACACAAATCACTGTCAATATTCACAGACGGTTCTAAGACACCAGAGGGAGTGGGCGCCGGGGTCTTTTCAGAGGAATTGAACCTGGGCCTCTCCTTCAGTCTTCCGATACACTGCAGTGTTTTTCAGGCCGAAATTACAGCTATTCGTCAAGCTACAGCGTGGCTGTCGATTAATTCGGTATCGCAAAGGGATATCGTTATATACATTGATAGCCAGGCTGCAATCAAATCCCTAATATCCAGCGAAATAAGATCCAAGGCGGTGGAAGATTGCCGCATATGTCTAAACGAGATAGCTGGACAGTACAACCTCACCCTCTGCTGGGTTCCAGGTCACTGTGACATCCCAGGGAACTGTGCAGCAGACGAACTAGCAAGGCGAGGCTCCTCAGGCGTGGAGAGCATAAGCCTGCGCAACGTGTATGCACCACTCTCCCACGCTAAACAAATAATTCATGCGGACGCAGTAATGAGTGCAGGCTTCAGATGGAAACATTTGGGATACTGCGATACTGCCAAGCTCACCTGGCCAGCTCTAGACGCAAAGCGATCCAAGGAGCTTCTTCGACTTAATAGATCTAGCATCTCGAAAGTTGTTAATGTGATCTCCGAACACTGCGTATTAGGCAGACACGCCCAAAGGCTTGGTCTGCCATATAATGACTTCTGCAGAAGCTGTAGGGACGAGGAGGAGGACGAATCCGTCACTCACTTTCTTTGCAGCTGCCCTGCCCTGGCCAATCTAAGAAGGGCCTATTTAGGAAACTATTTTCTCAATGATCTCAGTGATGTAGGTAATATCAGCGCCGCTAACATTCTTGGCTTTATAACCGGCAGCAAATGGTTTACATGAGTAGCCAGTAATAGAAACAGCTCCCCAAATCCCAGTGGTATGCACAATGGGCCGAATAACGGCCTACGTGTTTCTCTCATCGAGAGCCACTTTAAACTAAACTAAACTTTACATCCTCAGCTATTTTCGTACTGTCTGTCTTTGCAGAAGTACGTGTTTTAAGAATTCAACTTAATTTATAGACACCTCGGATTTGTTTACCATCTGATTAAACATATTGTCCTGATATTTACGTTAAGAAATGTCTGTATTTATCTCAGCATTCTCGATTAAAATATTATCCAAATCGGTGGTAAGAAACCTCTTTAGATACTCTAAAACTTTTATCTTCTGAGGTCGTAATTAGCTGGCGTTTAAAGTAACGTCTTTAGATAGATACCCTACATCTTCGATTTCCTCAGGTTGTATTTAACTAGCGTTTAAAGTGGCACTTTGGCCTATCCTCCATACAAAACCATATTCAAAATGTGACCCCAAGTAGGGGGGTTGCAAGGGGGGCTGAATGCTCCCATACGTATTAAACTGCAAATGATATATAGTTACATGCTGTTGTTTAATTTTGGGCGTTGTGAATATTTTTGGGCGTTATTTGCTTTGGCGTTATTGGCTTGCGCCGAAAGAAAGTTGTATTCGGAAGGCTCTTTTTTTTACACTCGTTTGTGAGCTTTTTTTTTAAATTTTTGCGATGAATAAAATTAAATGGTCAGAATTAACAGCGAAATAGCATCGACTCGGCACCATATTCGGCGGCATTCCCCTGGTTTAATGTAACCCAATTGAACATGTCCCTCACTAACTATCAACAAGCTAACTCTTCAACGGAACAGATAAAAGCTGATTTTTTTTTAGCACAACCCGCACGATACATTCAATTATTATATCCTCACTCACAGAGTAACACAAACCCTTACTTGTTGTTTTTGACCGGATTTTTCCGCCACGCCAACACAATGTATCTGAAAGGTATTCTCAGCTGCAACCTTCATCAACCATGAAAGTATGTACCGACAAAGTGCAGTTGACGTAATTTCCTTTTTTTACCGATTGTAAATGACATGCCTTTCCCTTTATTTAAGACCCCTAACCAGCAGGTCGCTTCACATAATAAAACAGACGCTATCAAACACATGGCATATATGTATACAAAAACGACATCTCTTCCGTCTCTAGGGCACTAAAATGCGATTGACGCTTTTTGTCGCACGGAAAGTTGTCCTCAAACGAAAAATTGAATTTCTTTTACAGCAACCGTCCTGCAGTTTGTTTGTTTTTCGTTTTATTTTTGATGTAATCAGCAGAAAATTAGCGTATACATGTCCATTGTCATGACAGTACATTTTTTTTTAACCAGTACCAACAGTGCCAGCATATGGCCGACTTATGTAACCTAAAATTCAAAACAAACATCGACCTAAAAATGCGGGCAAAGTTTATGTTTTGTAACTTGGTTGAGGTAGGCGACAGCGACATAGAAAGTTTTTTTTTTTGCTTTTGCATATAAAAGAGAGATAAGGTATCTGCTATCTGTAAATGGGTATCTGTTGCATGCAGTTGTTTGGATATTATACTCATATAGTAAGCGGTATAGATACAATTGTCATCAACTTTGTTAATCAATTTTTAAATAAGACTTCTGAATTCTGCAATCTCTGGATGAATGTCGTCTTCATTGTACGAATCCTTTAAGCTTTCAATGCAAGTCTTTAATTTACCCAAACCAACATGGATTTCTTAAAGGTAGATCAACTACCACTAACCTCGTTGAATTCGTGTCCTCTGCACTATCGGCCTTAGAAAGTGGTAAAGAAGTTAATGTTATTGCAATCGAGCTTTTGAATAAATATCGCATAAATTAATTCTTTTCAAATTGTCTGCCTTTGGCTTTGAACCAATACTGCTGAAATGGATATCCTTTTGTTTGGGAAATCGTTTTTATAGTGTTTGTGTCAGGTCCGTCCTAGCCGCCCCTTTTCTGGCAAGCTCTGGTGTACCACAAGGCACTCACCTAGGTCCCCTTCTCTTCATCTTAACTATAAACAATCTTGGGTCATTAAAAGGGTCATTAAACACTCGTCTATCTTTCTCTATGCCGACGATACTAAATTTATTAAGCACATATCTTCATCACAAGACCCCTGTTTGCTGCAAGAAGATGTAGATAGTTTTTCTATTCTTTGTCACTGCCAAGCGCTCTGACACATAAGAAATAGAATCCTTGGTATTAAGAAGAACTTTCAGGCAGGTCCATTAATGACCTACTAAAATTTGTTTCCTCTCGCGAACGTCTGACAAACATCCGAGAGTATGACTGTCATGAAAAAGCTTCTCAATTGAGCCGTTCGGACTCGCCATAAAAATTGTAGGTCCCTTCCATTCGTCCCAAAAATAGAAACTCACACAAAACGAATGGTTGCGAGAAGCTAGGCCTTGGGTGTCACCCGCCTGTTGCGCCACCTATTTATTTTTATTTTAAAATTTGTTTCCAGTAAGTGGGAGTCATAAATCCCTAGTCCATCACAACGGATCTACATTGATCTAAGTGTGGCACGAACAGGTTTCTCCTGTCTTGCCAACTCACTAACCTAACCTAGTTGTTCTATTTCCTGACTCATAAATGGTCTGTAGAGCTCAGTCACGTAAGTACAACAAGTCTCCTCCGCGTCTATACCTTCTTAATGATCAACATATATCCATCGTAGAGTCTCTTCGTGATTTTGGAATATTGTACGACAGCGAGCTTTTTCCGTTCGTATATTGATGAGATAATTCCTAAAGTCAATTCTGACCCCAGCGTGACCAGATCTCTCTACATTACTTTTGTCGACCCCCTCCATCGAACACGCCAGCCAAACGTGGTCATCCTTTCAGCAAATTCATGTAAAGCCTACTTTTTCTTCGATTTACACTTCTTGGTCTTTCTTGAAACGCTGCCCTAATTCTGCTTCCCTATCAAGACCGAATAGCCTTGAGGACCGCAGGGATGCTGCAGACATTCTCTTCATTCATCGGCTTCAATCAGGCTCTATCGATTGCCCGTCTCTTTGCAACTCCATCTTCTTTATTAAAAACCCTCGTAATTTAAGAATTGAATTGTTTGATGATGTTTGTCAGATGCTACCGAGAGGTCACGCAGTGAAAAACAGTCTTTCAAACGTAAATTGTATTTTTTTGGGGGTCGAACCAGAGACACCGAGCCATTGCGCCAATTTGGACGAGTTTTAAAAATGCTTGTTCCCGATCTTCGTGGTACTTCTGATTTTTTTTTTATCGGGCTCACCGAGTTAGTAATTTTCTGCTGAAAGACCATATTGGTTTTGGTCTTCGCTAAATTGTAGTAAATCAAGAAAGTGGAATGGCTTTCGGGGAAATATAAAAAATTTTGCAGAATGGAACTGATATATTCCATTATCTTTCTCAATCCTTCGTAGATAATTCAATTGTAGATAAGTTAAAATTTACTGTATGGTTGGTATCCACGATAAATGTGAAAAAATGTCGACGTATACATAACCGTCCATACTACTTATAAAATGCAAAGTCCGTCTGTTCGTTTCTCCATAACTCGAGAACAATTCGTCCGGTTTTCATGATTTTTTTTCTGATTTATAGATGTGTGACCAAATTATGCCGTAGGGTGGGAGAGAATTGCTTAGGAGTAAAGGGGTCGCGGGGAGAAAGGGGGTTCTCAAGAACTATTAGCCGTATGAACTTGAAAGTTTCTATGTTAATAGATATGTCAAAATTATCAACTTTTCTATTTCGACCTTACTACGCTTAACTTGCCATTATACTCATTCATAAATCTATGTATGTCAATTCAAGATATGATTTTAATTGCTGGGCAATACTTCACCGAGTATTTTGAGCTAACATTCATCTTTCTGGTCCATTCAGAGGGTGAGATAATAACCCATATTTCGACTAAAATTTCCTTTTTTGGTTTGTAATCCTTGCGTCAACTTTAAACATTATTCTTTAAGAAGAATTCTGCCTTATTTATGAGAGGGTAAGCACTGATCTACTGCTTTCTAAGTGCCAAAAAACAATGGCCACGTCTACCAAATGTCATTAAAAGAGCACGCTATAGAAGAGTTTAAAAATATACACCCTATTGACTCTACATGCAACTAGGTACATCTAATAAATCCTTTCTCCTTATAGCAGAAAATCGACCAATCATCGATGGTGTGATGGAAAGAAAAATCACCGAACCAAGAATGAGAAATGAATGGTGGAATACCATCCACTTCTAAACCGTGTAGTCCATGAAGAACAAAACCATCCAATCAATCGTGCCCCACTAAATTTGGCACTAAACAACCGTACCCTATACACCACCATCACCACCGTTGCGATGCTTTAAATAAAGAAATTGAATGCAAGGCGAAAAAACCAACAACAAGAACGACGAATTCCCATTATTATGAAATTTTCCGGGGGGATATTGGTGTGGTGAAGGAAAATTGAACGCGGGACAGGTCAAAAAGGGGGAGGGCGGACAATAAATACTACGTTTACAATCGTGCATCACCTCAGGTGGAAATCAGTTCACGTTAGCAAAAAAAAAAAAAAAAATTATTGAAGTTGTTGGATAAGTTGTTGCAGATACACACATACTTAAACTTACTCCGTGAACAATTCATCGTCATAGTGGTTGTTGTCGTCGTCGTCTACATCGTGGTCGTCGTTGTCGGTCGTTCATCGATTGCTGCGCTTGCACTTTGGGTTAGGGTATTGTGTAAGAAGTCACGAAGTTGAAATTTAAATATTTTCTTTTTTTTTTTGTGTTCCCTGGATGAAACCAATATACATCAATAATAACAGACGGGAAACGGGAGAAAAATGGAACAATGACTGAATTATTATGCAGATGCCGAGCAGAGGAACATTTACGATATGAGTGACAAATTGGAGAGCGTGTGCCATGGTATTTTGTTTTTTTTTTTTTAAAGAAAGGAAAAGAACTACTTTTCTAAATCGGAATTAGGCGAATATGTCGTATTGCTTTCATTTGTCAAAATGTGACTTTATGTAGTGTGTCAGAATTTGAACGTAAATTGGCTTCTAAAATGGTAAAAACTCTTTATACATTTTTAATTGATAGCTCGAAAATATTGAAATAACAGAGAAAGGCGATGTTTCTTTAACCTATATTCATCGAAATAGGGATTACTGTCAATGCTTTACAGTTTGAGAATATCTTATTTTATTTTGTGATTATTTCAATTATTATAAGTCGATAAAGTAGTGATTCGATCCAAGCCTTCAAATTACCGAAATAAAAATTTCTGTCAATGCTTTACAGTTTGAGAATCTCTTATTGAATTTTATGATTTGAAAGTTAGTGTCTTAATTATTATAACCCCCAGTTTCACAGTAAAAGTTTAAACTAAAGTTCAACTAACTCTAAACTTGAGTTAACATTTTAAGTTCAACTCGTCCCGGTTTCACAATGTAATGTGAACTTTAGTTTAATTGAACTCAGTTTAACTAAATTTAATGAATATAATTTGGCAGTATTGTACAGTACTTGGCTTTTATAAGACATTTCCAAATTCGTTCCTTGTCTTTTTTTAAAGAATCAAGCGATCTTCGACTAAGCGTTTAACTGAAACTGATGAAATTCCCATAAGTTTTCAGTTCAGTTGTCAGTTTTAGTAGATATATCTTCTAACATTCGGCTGCTCACAAGTAAAATAAAAGCTCAACTGAATACCGAACTGATGCGTAAATGCACTGTCGTTTTTAACTGAACTGACAACTGAACTGATAACTGATCGTCTAAATTGGGCTCAAATTTGAAAATCCAAGTTTGTTTTTTTTTTTTGTCTGCCTGTATTTATGTACACGCATTTCCACTTTTAATTCCTCCTTAAGCGGAAAATATAATCATTGTAATAATGGCCGCCTAATCATCTAGTACCATAATCTTTTCCTCACACGAATATAAAAAACCACGACTAACTTCAAGTCGTCCTCTTTTTCCTTTGATATTTGTCGGAATGAGCAATTCACGAGGCCTCTAAGCCGCCATTATTAGGTAGGTAAATATAAAATGTGGGCGCAGTAGCGCAGTGGTTAGTGTGCTGGACCACTGTGCGAGGGATCCCAGGTTCGATCCCCGGAAAAACACAAATTACATCTTAAAGTTTTTTCTACTGCGCCACCTCTCGCGAACGTCTGACAAACATCCGAGAGTATGACTGTCATGAAAAAGCTTCTCAATTCAGCCGTTCGGACTCGGCATAAAATGTTAGGTCATTTTCATTCGTCCCAAAAATAGAAACTCACACAAAACGAATGGTTGCGAGAAGCTAGGTCTTGGGGGTCACCCGCCTGTTGCGCCACCTATTTATTTATTTATTTTAAATAAAAAATGTCTTTTAATTTGAAAAAAGTGCGTGTGCGAAGAAAAAGAAAGTTCGCATTGGGATTACGTCGAATCAGTCTGGGAAAGATGAATTCTTTCACATTCACGTAACCCTAGCTTTGTAATAGGTGCTCCGTCGGTAAGGTAGTTGATTTACTAAATCATTCCAATTCGGCTAGAATTTTTTTTAGCAATTACAATTTCCTGTGTGAAATACAAATACTAAACCCAAAATCGTCGAAGTCTTTTTTGTAGCAGCTTGCTTGTACAGAGTGTCCCTTAATATAATACATAAATGTATATGACACTGACAAATTATTTGTCAAAAAACATCCTGCCAATTATTCCTTTCCAACAGGAGTATAAAGTTCCATTTGCCTATTCACACAAGTCCCAATTCTGGTCAAAACCGATTTTACATTTCGACGCCATTTGTAAAGATCTATAACACTTTCCGATCGTGTCATATGCCCCACCCTCTACGAGTATAGGGCGTCTATTGTGAATAATACTCAACCCATTTTGATCCCATATCACTTCCGCAAGTGTATAAAAAAACAAACGTGCTATTTACGTCTAAAATCCAAGTCAACGAATTGTGCTAACAACAAATGCTAACCAAAGACTTAAATGTCAACATCCATGCGGCTCCACCTTAGATCAAATGTCAAATTCGAATCAATGCACAAACTAACTAATAGGCGTAGTTTTGAGTGCCAATGAGAATGACAAATGTCGTGAGTAGTGCGACCATTATTGTAAATTTATTATCAACTGATTACTGTCAGTGGGAAATGTCAACAAATTTATCCATAGACAGCACGATTGCTTCAAAAATCGTAAGTCATTGTGACAACATTTAAGATTTACCTAATAAATTAGTTTTGATCTATTCTGTGGACATTTATTTCTTAAATAAATTTTAAATATTCTATACAAAACGTACAGTCCATTTGATGCAAAAAGGCTTAGAACGGAGTGTACAAGTAGATGTATAATAATGACCCGCCTTCGGTAACAATGTTGCATTCAAATAATCATTTTTACAGCTTAAGTGGTGGCGACACTAAAACCTTAAGACTTGTCAACTGTCTTGTCGGTAATAGTTTTGACAGATGGCTTATTGTCAGTTGATAATCGGATTTTGGTCATTGTTGACTGGGATTATGCTGGTAAATTCATTGCAAGTCAGGTCAGTGTGATGACATCGGTGCAACATCGTTTCTTGTGACAGGGTATTGTTTTTATTTTATTTTTGTGTTGGTACCTATGCAATAGAAAATGTAGGTCGTACAGATTTAAATCAAAAGGCCAATAGCTTTGTGTTTCCAATTGATAATAATTTATTATTATCGACTGTATTGACAATAGCGAAATCAGGGAAATATACAAGTTTATTGTTAGGGTAATAGACCAGACTTTGTTAGTGCTGATAATGTCACTAAGCTAAAAGATAACAATTCTGCTGATGGAGGAAATTGTTAACTTTGTGCAACATCAATTTATGGTCAGACTTTTTATTGAACAATTGGCCTTAGGGATTGGGATGGGATCGCTAACGTTGCTTAAAATTACATTTCTGATTTCCGTAGCTTATGACTGTATGCGATGGTTTAAAACTTGGATTATTGGGTGCTATGCGATTGTTATGAGATGCATTCCTGAAAACAATTGTTGCTATTATTAACGAGTCGTACAACAACGCATGGTGTTTTGTTTTGCACAGTGGACAGCTTTTCGATGCATTTGAAGTGGGACAAGGAGATATACTATCACCGATCTTATTATTACTTGCGATCGATGATGTAATGACTGCCACGGTGGGTACAAACGTGAGACTCGGTATCCAATGGAATCAGTTTGATAAGCTAAGCCATTTGGTCTACGCTGATGATATCTGTTTCCTGGCAAACAACATTGGTGACCTTAACCAAATGTGCAACAGAACGGGAAGGTGGGTGGCTTAACGATAACCACCAACTAGACAAAAATTTGCACAGTAGTCGAGACCAGCAATAGCGGGTTATCTTGAGACGGGAGACCATAGAAGAGGTCTAGCAATTCAACTATCTGGGTAGTTATATGTCACTCGATGGTGGAACGGACCTGGATGTCAGGAATAAATTAAATAAAGCCCGTGGTGCATTTGGAATCCTTTCTCTAGTCTGGAACTCTAGAAAAATAAGGCTTTGCGTCAAGTTAAAATTGTTTGAATCCAATGTAAAATCAGTACTGCTGGAGTAGGTTACAAGCCTTTGATTGTTACATCAAACGATCCGATGGTCAAAAACAATTTCCAGCAATGAATTGTGGCTTAGGACTGGACAAACAAAAATGGATGTTGACATCAAGCGAAGAAAATGGCGCTGGATTGGCCATACACTGAGCAAACCTGATGACAAGATAGCAAAGCAGTGCTTCCAATAGAATCCTCAAGGTGTAAGGCGAGTTTGGTGGGCCAAGAACAACAGGCAACAAAATTTGCGATCGTAGGCACAGCTCAGCTATCGAGGTTTTTTTTTTTTTGGAATGACCTGGTTGTCGCCCTATACTCCAGGAGGAGTTGAAGTGTTTCAGCTTCTGGAATAATTATCGCAGCTTCGTGGCGTAGACAAAGGAATGCTTTTTTTTGGAATGACCTGGTTGTCGCCCTATACTCCAGGAGGAGTTGAAATGTTGCAGCTTCCGGAAGAAGAGAGATACGATGCGAATTGTCGCAGTTTCGTGACGTGGACAAAGGAAAGCTTATTTTTTTCGTGTGGTGAGTTGGAAAAGTACTTGTTGTAATGGTTTGAAACTTCGCTTATCGGGTGCTGTATACACTGACTGCGGAAAAAATGCATTGCCTCTGCGTTTGGTGCAGTGGTTTTAGAGTGCTTGTTGTGCGAACCAACTGTGGAGAGCATTGTGTGGTCAGATAGTAGCAACAAATAGGAAAATAATAGGATAAATGGGAAGATGTGGTTAAAACTGTGCGCAGTTTAGTGCGATGGTTTAAAACTTTGCTTTATGGGTTTTGTACGAACTCAATTTAATACTATTTGGTAATTTTTAGTTCATAATACTATTTTTTTTACACCTGTGCATCTCCTGGCAAAACTTTTACAAGAGACGAGGTTACTACTAGCTTAAAAGTTCGTTTGCTCAATTTAATACCATGAAGTTTGTTTTGGAGAAGCATATCTACCCGTCCTTGAGTTGTAACCAGTTCTGACCTGACATTCTTTCAATAAAGACCCAATCTCCACATTTAGGGCGCACTAATCTGCGAATATTTCAAGCAAATTGTACAAATTCAAGTCGTTTTTTTTTCTCTTATCAAACAAACTATTCCTATGTATATACCATCCCCTATTGACCTTGATTTATTTCAAAGCCTTTTGATGTGGTTATACAACATTCTTTGGAATTTCTCAAATCAAAACGGTATTTACCTAATAGGCCAACATAAAAAAAACAGAAAATCCCTTTTATGCCTAGGAATTCGAATACAATTTTTCAGAAGATAAACCAAGACCGTAGAATATTCACAACATATAGCTGTGTGTCATTCCATTGTGTTTAAGAAATCCCCTAGGAGCTGTTATATGTCGTCCACCCTTTCATCATCATCATCATCATCTGTTCTGCTATTCGATACATTTCTAGATCCAGAACGATGACTAACACTGTACTGTACTACCGACCGCCTAGTGATTCGTTTTCTTTCACTCCACGGGTGAGTTATGATAGAAAAGATACAATTTTTTTTTGATGTCCATCCGGTGTCCAATTGCTTTTTTCTATATTTTTTTAAATACATGTATGACAACAGTCAGTCCTGTAGTATAGATAGATATATTGTTTGTTATATGAGCGCCTTTTGTTTTATCGTCCTGATGAATAAGCAGCCATAGATACAACTCTTGTTATGTATTGTATCCGTCTCGGTGGAATAAACTGCCAACCATACAAAGTCTATATGCACACAATTATTTATGACAAAAATAGGCTGCTTTTGGGGTTTTTATTATTTTTTCTCTGCTTCCTTCTTTCTCTGTTTGATATTCTACCCAGTATCGGACCATTTTGACTTACTGACAGCTTATGGGGCTTGAAATCCATCATCATATGAGGGGTAGTTCAATATGCTGGTGGTGGTTTTTTGTTGTTGTTAATAAATTCGCCTTGTATATGACCCAGATGACCCAAATTGATTTTTGCCGAAAATTAAGGATATACATCAACCCAGTCTATGGCGCCGATAAAATATATAATTTTTTTTCATCCTTGCAGTTTATTTTTACATTTATTTTTTTGTTTTTTTATCGCACTCATGTAGGAGCAACATGATAATAATAATTTTACTTAATCACAGGTCGACGAGGATATGAAGGTTGGCTGTTGTGAAAAATTATATAAATGTACAGAAACCCTTGCGCGTTGCGGGTGGGTTTTCACAGGGAGGGTTGTGGTCTTGGGAGGTGACGACCGGTGATGTATTATGTATTATTTGTTAATTGGGGAATTGTGAAAACCGTCATATGGAAGGGAAATTAATTTTGCATTATTCGGAGATCGACTATTATACTTGGAACAAGAAACGCTCTATAGATATATACAGTGAGCGTTAAAAGTGAGTGAACACAGAAGGTCTTGAAAAGAGTCTAAACAAAAAAAACAATCTGTAAAAAGTTCTATAATGAAATAACAATTACAAAAGGTGAGCCATCTAGTGGTTTATTTTTAAATCATAGGTTATTTTGACACTGACAGCTGTTTCCCGCTCGAAATCTTGACAGAAAGTCAAGAAACTTGTATGTATTTGGCCCAACCTTTATTAAATTTCCTTTTGACCATATAGGGTCAACGAAAAATTACCTCAGACGGTCCATCTTTATGACAATTGTTACCCATCCTACTAGGCTAGGGATCGGTGTATTAAAACTGCCTAAATGTTTTGGTAAGCGGCCATTTACAGATTAGTTTGACAAATACAAAACACTTCATTGGAGCACTCAGACGCAACTGGTCCACTGTACTGCCAGCAAGCAAATCCAGTATTAGGACCTATTTTCCTGGAATTTCTTCGACTTTCTGTGAAAGCCGAGAATAAACCTCTAATTTAATTCAAAGTAAAATAATTGTGAGCGATAATATTGCGTGTTTCCTATTTCCAGTTGCTTATTGAATATTGCCTCAATGTGAGAGCCGACCAAGAACGCCAATAAGTTTTCTGCAGTCTTTTCTACTGAGTAATACCGCAGACTTCTTACTGGCTTTCGGGAGCAAGCGGTTAGTCTGCTCACATCTTGGAGAGTCTTGCCAATCGTCAATGGAGGACGCAGGAAGACCCAGCACAGGTTCTGGTCCTCTGAGTCTTGCTTAGCAATCTCATCGGATATTTCATTTCTAGCAATCCCAGTGGGACATGGAACACAGACAAGAGTCAAAGAATTCGGCCTTGCGACCAATTTCAAAGAGTTCTTGCATCCCTGAACTATTTTGGAACGGGTAACAGGATTGAGCAAGGCCTTCAGCGAAGCTTGACAGACGCAGATACTCCAACTCAGCCACCTATTCCTAAGAATATATTCGGCAGCCATTAGGATAGCATAGATCTCCGCTTGAAAAACAGAGGCATGCTTGCCTAACGAGTAGTGAAGTCTTATGTTGTCGATTTCCACAAAGACACTTACACCGGACCCCTGACCAGTTTGGAGCCATCCATGAAAATTCGACTACATCCTACACCAGTCTCCGACTCTGGCACTGGCTGAAGCCAATCCTAAGCCCAAGGAAAGTTGACTCTAAATTTGCACAATAGCCGAAGTTCCGGTGTCATTGCATCAGATGGTATATCCATGGAACTGGGGTCGTAGGATAGGATCAAAATTCCAGTGTGGATGATACCAAAAGCCTGAATCGGTAGATTGCTTTGAAAGTAGCACCCATGATAAGAAATCAAGAAGAGGTAAATCAAGCCGAACATCTAGAGCAGAGCCCGTGAAGCCAAGACAGAACCTTCTTTGGAATTTTTTGCAGAAGTCACATACTTTCGCGAAACCCATCTCCACCAAACAACCGGACGCATAGGCTAGAGAATGCCTTGCCACAGGCATTATTTTATGGATTAAGAACAAATGTGTCCGTGCTTCGGTGGTTTGGTCATGTTAAACGCATGTCCGCAACCAGGATCCCACGACGTGCTATGGAATCCATTAGGCAGGCATTCTCTAAGAAAGTAGACCCAGAATGAGATGGTTCGATCAAGTTCCCGTATGGGGATGGGGGGATGATTTTGATGATTTAGAGACGATGGCAGAGAATCGAGAGCTATGGAGGGTCAACTTGAGCAACCTACACCCGCGACCCACTTAATGGATAAGCGGACCTTTCATTCATTCATTCATTTTCAATATCCCGTTTATCCATTAAGTGGGTCGCGGGTGTAGGTTGCTCAAGTGGACCCTCCATAGCTCTCGATCCTCGGACCATTTGAAATTGAATGAATGAATGAGCAAATGTGTCTCGAGCGCCGTATAGAATCTGTATCTATTGAGTGCGTGCATAAATCTCATTTCACTTTTCATTCTGTCTGACCTAATTTGTCGCAACTAACGTCCTGCTTCATCCAGCTCGATCCATAATTAACATGGAACTAGGGTTGATCAGCCTATGGCCCGCTTTATCTGCGTAGTTCCTTTGGTTTTTATTCAAAGACTACCAACCAAATGATAGTTTTAAAAATATATTTCTCACTACAATGGGTAATTATGATCGACGATCAACCGATCCTTAGACGCCATCTCAACTGTCGTGATTACAAAACTTTTACCACCCAATCTCACAGGAATTACGTTCTCGAACAGATCGTTTTCATAGATCACTAGAATTTCAGTGACCGGATCACCTACCACTGATGCACACGTCGTTTGCTGTTCAGTGTTCACCCTCTACGATCTTAAGCCTATTACACATCTGTACACACCCCATTGTAAGATAAGTCGATTGTTATCGATCGGTTTTAATGGAAACTGACAGATCACGTCAAATTTGACACTTATCGGATTTGTTTCAATTCTATTAATATGCGGTTTAGCCTAAGCCGGCTTCATCGATGTGAAGGCGATTCTTTATTCTCCACTACACCCACGCGCCATCGTGTGCGGTTGCTAAATGCGATCTAACTGACATTTTAAAATTCATTTCAGCAAAGTTCGACCTTAACCTCGGCAAATGGAAACGACCTCTGACGCCGCATAAATTGAACGTAATCAACGTCCAATAAAATCATTCGAATAGCAAATTTAAGCCTATTAACAGAAATACATTTATGAATTCAATTTCATCTTTTCTTTCGTTTCTATTAATCGATTAAAGTGCTTGCCTTGGCGCGCAGATACTTGAAGATATTTGCCAAAAATATATTATAAAAAAAAAGATACAACACTTGATAGATCATTTGAATACTTTTCGTCTCTTTCCGTTTTAGAGGTCGAATAGATGATTGATTTGTTTTGCAGTTTCTATGGTCCGCTAAATGAACTACAATGAGTACGGGCATTTATTTGTTTTACTATAACTCCCTCGGATATTCATTAAATGTTAATCCAATTATCTCTTGTCGAGCGTGTGCCTTTTTCTATGTCAGAATAGCAAGCGGGTGGCAGGTGTATACAGCTAGATATTGTTTTCAAATGTAACCGACGAAAGCTAATTAGAACATATACGAAGGTTGATTGGTAAGTAATTGTGTAACCGATTGTATCTAATTAACAAGATAAATGGCAGAGAATCACATGATTTGATAAACGTATCTTCTAGAATCTAGATTCTCAGTGGTTATTTTGTTTAGAAGAAAAGCGTTAATTGTATGGGAAATAAGTTGCTTTTTTTCAATTCAGAGAATTCATTTTATTGTTGCTAAGGGTTGGGTTTAGTATTGTGGTTCACATGACTTGAAGGTGCTTATTAAAAAGTACTAGTTGACTGTTGAGCCTGAATTTATAGATTAATTCACAGCCTTATTGTTTGATCTAACTACATAGATAAACAAAGCCTATCGCCTTTCTGGACATAAAGGGTGCTTTTGACAACGCTTGATATAGCTTATATCAAATGCTCTTAACTACAGACCCCCACACAAAAAATTAGATCAGAGCTATGCTGGAAAGTCGTAGAATAACAACGACCTTATTACAAATTTCTGTAACAGCCATTAAAGGCTGCCCACAAGGAGGAGTACTCACACCTCTCTTGTGGTCGTTGATCATTGATGACCTGCTCTATAAGTTGAGCAATTTAGGCTACGATATAATTGGTCACGCCGATGGCAGACTTGGTCATCATCATTACGGGCAACAAAGTCACTTCACGTATGCAACAAGCCCTTAAGACAGTCCTTGAATGGTGTAACGATGAAAACGATTGAGACTTTGGTATTTGGGTCCAAAGGCACCAGCACTGACTGCAGACTTCATTTTTGATCCGTCGGTGTATCAAACCATACTATCCGATACTGGACCATATCGGAACACCGTTGGCCCCAAATAATTTCCCAAAACTGTATTCGACCATAATGTCGGGTATGGCACAGAACATGTCCATGTTTGGAATTGAGTTAAGTATTTTCAGGTGTCCCACATGGTTAGCTGGTTTAAACTTATATTCCAGCTGCAGCTTAATAGCACATCTAGCCAAAAATATATTATAAAAATCCTAATAAATGTTTGTAAAGGTGAAAGCGCTATAATAGCTTATAATTCTGTTGTAGGGCAAGTGAGCATCGCTCCGATAACACTGAGACATGCAATACGCTGTAGCTTTTGTAGTCTATTAGCCGTTGTTCTTTCAAGTGCCTTCGGCCACCAGGCCTCACCATCACGATGTAAAACCAGTGTTGTTATTCTGGAATTTAGATCACAAGTTCTGCGAAACAGACGCCTACAGGCCCCATGGCTCTAGTGGCACGTTTTGTGATGGACTTGATTTGTGAGTTCCAGTTGAGCTCTTTCTCAGATATAAAACAGTTTGTCCTGACTGTTTGGCAATCAACGTCCAGCCCAAGTTTTAAAAGCTAGGAAGCTGACATTTTAAAACAAATTTTTTAGAACTAGAACGTTACCCCCCCCCCCCTCTTTGCCCCTTACTCAAATCGAGTGGCTTATTCCCAAATGCGCGGCGGATCGCTTTTCATGGCGGATTGGTATTTTTGTATTTCCAAAAGCTGTCAAAAGCGATAGCTATTCAGGTGACGGATTGCTGATGGATTTATTGCCAGCAATCCTCAGAATAGCTATCGCTTTTGAATGGATCGAATCGCTTTTGGAAATATAAAAATACCAATGCGCCATGAAAAGCGATCCGCCGCGCATTTGGGAATAAGCCCCCGGTAAATTGAAACTCCAAAAGGGGCAAAAGGGATCAAAGTTTGTATGGGAAAATTCTTATTTTTAATCTGATCGACTTCAAACTCGGTTTGTGTACTCTATATACAAAGTAAAGAAAATTAATTTCTCTGATTTTGGAAATTTTGTTCGGAGCCCGAGTTATTGGCAACGGAAAAAGGAGTATTCGCTTTGAATGCAGAACATTTTTTTTTTCGTCCTTTCGAGCGCGTAGCAAAGCACACTAGGGGACCTCACAGCATGATTTTGAAAAAAAAATTACTTGTTTTGCTTCAATTGGCTCAACTTCCTTTTAAAGTCGTGCTTTTATGAAAGGTTAACCACTATACAGGGAAAAGAAGTACAGAATCTGGTAATTTGAAGTTTTTGTCAAAAGGAAATACATTTCGGTTAATAATTATAATAACTTGTTGTAAACTTTAAACTAGACATATCTCCACATTGTTGCGAAATATTTCTTGCTGTTTAGTGTGAAAAGGAGAAGATGACGGATGTTTTGCTATTTCCGATAAAATACAACTTTTTACCCAAATCATTGGAAATCATTGCCTATTTGTGTGAATTTAAACAAGTACTTGTTATAGAGTTCGCCAGAGTTGTTTTACCATTCTTATCAATGTGTTAACTGATTATTTAAATTTTTTATCTGACCGATTGTTAAAATAAATTCATCATCAACAAGTACTTGTTGCAGGCTCCCACACCCTCGTAAAATCGCAAGCAAGCCAAAAGCAAATGAAAAAAACAAAACAGGACCCACTAGATCATTTGCTCTATTTATAAATGAATATTTTCTCTTTTTGCAGGATAATGCCCGGCTAAAGTGTTTCCAAAAATATGTGTCGTTAAAATTAATTTTTAAGTGAATTTTTCTTAATTTTTGGTTTTATTTGATTTCCTCATTCCATATCCGTTCGAATGTGAAAATAAAAAGAAAATTTAAAAAAGTGCAATTTAATTTTTTTTTTTTTTGTTTTATTGTTAAATAAATTTTATATTGTGAGAAAATAAAAAAAAAATAAATCACCAGTTCTCTAAACGGCAATATAGTGGAAGTCATACTGTTACTTTGTAAAAAGATGTTGCGATCGCCCACACATCTTGTGGGACATGGTCCAACATCACATTCTGCAACAGCAACTACATCTCCAAATGGTGGTGGCGGCGGCGGTACCTCACATCATCATGGTGGTGGTGGTATCAATGGATCACCATTGCATCGTTCCCATCATACAAATGGTACAACAACAAAAACAACAACAACCACCACAACTAGAACAACGAATGGATTTAAAAATGGTTTTATACTAAACGGTGGTGCTATTAGTAGTAAATCACACAACAACAATAACAATACAACAAATAATAATAACAACAACCATATGTCATCGTCAGCGGCAGCGGCATCGGCCGCTTCAGCAAATTCATCCGCATCCTCGGCGACAACCGGTGGTGGTGGTGGTAGTACACAGACCACAACACGAACGTCACTATTTGACTCGTGTCATCGGAAGATACGCTTAATTGGTGGCGGACCTGTGGCTTTTCTTGGCGGACTTGTTGCGTAAGTTCATTTGTTGTTTCTATTGAATTGAAAACAATTTTTTTTTTCTGATGATGTAAATAGATCTTTATTGAAGGGAAATTATTTTTGATCTTTTTCCAAAAATACTATTTTTGGGTAAATTTCTGACATTGTATGTGCAATTTTGACAGTGACACACGGCTACGGCACCATTTACGAAAATAAATATTCAATCAGGTGATTCCAACGGGTTGTTTTTGTCGTTTTGTTTACGTCGATGTTGGCGCGTGTTGCAGCATTTTGAGTGACAGATAGATAATTGTGTAATTGGCGGAGGACAAAAATGTTTTGAGTATGTCTTGGGTAGTTGTTTGATGTTGTTTTTTTTCTCAGATTATTAAAGCCATCCTATAAGCAAGTTTTCGATGGCAGTTTGAATTTGGCGTAGAGTACTTATTTTTCCCTTGAAAGGCGAATATTTTTGAGAAAATAGTTCAAGAACAGATTTTAAAGAATTATTTTCCATTCAATTCTGACTGGAAAAATTTTAACTTTCGCAAAAGATCCTTATATAAGTTTAGGCCTAAGTTTTGACTTATATTTTGCCAACATTGTCATGGACTACTGAGCGAGAAGTCCCTGAAAACACAGATAACATCTTGCAACCACTCGCGAATGGCTAGGCTGACAAACATCCCTGAGTAAAACTGCCCTCAGAAAGCTTCTCAATTCAGCCCTCGGCATCAAATTATAGCTTCCTTTTTATTCGTCCCAAAATAAAAATAAATCACACCAGGAATGGTTCTGAGAAGCCAGGAATAGGATTCTATACGAACCTGTTGGGCCAACAATTTATTTTTAATTTTTCGCAATCAAAAACAAGGCCGAAAACTGGTACCATTCGTTTTTCGGCTTTAACGTCATTGCCAGAGCACTGAACTCCATTCCAATCCTGCTTTAATTTCGTAAGGGCTTGCTTTTTGCCGGTAAAAGGCCGTGGCTATCTTTCGAAAAACTTGTAATATACATACCTACATTTTGTTTATGAAATAATTATAAAAATCAATGTAACAACTTTAAAAGTCCGCCCACTGATACGCCCACTTTAGAAGAAAAATTAGTTTTCTCTAATTAACGCTCTTTTGAAAGTGGAATATTTTTAATATGTCACAAAACCCATTCTAGTTTCTAGTCACGCCCACTTTTTAAAGGCGTTTTCTTTAAAACATCAACACTTTTTGCTTAGAGTATTAATCAGAAAATCACTAAAATGAGAAAATCACTAAAACCACTAAAATAATGCGGACATGTCCACTTTCAAAATAATAGATAGTATTTTGTGGACGATCCGTTTTTAGTCTTTACTTTTTTTTCCCCTTTTGCGGTTTGTTTCACTAGAGATAGTTCAGTGAGCTTGTTTTTTTCCCTCAAGTCTACAAATCTTGGTAGATTTCCGAAACCATTTAACTAATGTAACTCAAATTCTTGCTTACTTAAGGTGGCGCTACAGTCCGGGATGGACCTGGGCTTTAATCAACAAGCGGCCTCAGCCAGCACGATTTTTGGCCTGCTGCCTCCAGTTTCGCACGCTAAGTTAGTTAAGGTCCCCCTTCACTTGCGTGTGCCACCTGAGTCGTGGTCTTCCCTATTGCGCCGTTCCTCGGGTGTGGATTCAAATTCAGGATTCTGTGTTACCCCGAGAGTGTTTCTGTGAAGTTAGATTAAAATTGGACAGAGGGGCGTAGCATTTTTCATACAAACAAATTAAAAAATAAAACAACAACATTGCAAACGCTTTTGTAAACACTTCGAAAAGTAATCCGTCGATTAAGATGGCATTTTCAAAATATATCTGTGATAAATTGAAAAGAGAGCGTTGATTAAAAGTTTTAAAATTTTCCAATAGATGGCGGTGAACTGTCAAATTTTAAAATTACGACATTTATGGCAACTTCGCCTTGGAATTTGTTAAATAGATGTTTATTGCATTTAATAAAATATGAGTTGCGAATCGGCAAAAAGGGCGTGGCACTTCCTAATTGAAAAAAAAAATGCCAAGGTAATTTTCCAACATCCATGGGAGCTAAAGTTTTAAATTTGGAACATTGATGTTCATTGTCCTTCTAGAAAATAACAAGAACAAAACAATTCGTGGACACAGCTAGTATATAAAATAATATATTTTGGGCATAAGTTAGCAAAAAATTACATAATTTCAATGACACATCCACAATCCAATTCTGTCACAAAAACTTGTTGGACTTTGTTAAGCGGTGTAGTAAGGTCGAAATAGAAAAGTGAGCATCCCCTTTTTTCAACCCTTATAGGACGAATTTTGAAAAAACGATGGATGAGGCACATAATAATTTTGACTTATCTATGAATGTACAAACTTTAAATTTTATACGACTAATGGCTCGTGAGGCCCCCCTTACTCCTCAACAATTTTTTACCCACCCTACGGCCTAATTTGGCTACACATCTATAAATCAGAAAAAAATCATGAAAATCGGACGAATAGGTCTCGAGTTATGGAGGGACGAACAGACTGGTGTTGCATTTTATAAAGTAGTATATGGATGTATCTGTTTTTTCTCCCGATTGTTTCTACCGTGGTAATGACTTATTTTAAAGATTTATTGAATAAATCTTTATCTTTATTTATTGAATAAATCTTTATCAGCAATTTAAGATACCGCCAATTACCGACCCAGAATGCAACATATACTCATCTACCGTTGATGGCCCGAGAAGGACGTTGAGATAAATCGCCTGACAAGTAGGACCAACCGGAGAAAATTGTCCCCAAACAGGACGGTTGGGGTCCTAAAATTTACTGTAACTGCAAAAACAAACTAGAAAATGCAGTCTAACCTTAGGCGCAAACTTAAAATGTTGCACTAAAGGGCAATATGATCCAAGCAATCCGTGAGCTACAGCCCGAAATCATCAAGAAGATGTGGAAAAATTGTAGTGATAAAATGCGCAACTACGTGTTCCATAATTAATGGGAATGTTTGCTCTTACTAATAAAGCCATAATACATGGGAAAAATTTAAATTTGTTCATTTTATTGCATTTTTAAAAAGAAACTTGTTTTTGGCCCACCCTTTACTAATTCTAAATAATTATGTTCAGCTAATTTTCTGCCACTTATGAAGTGTTGAAAAGAGAATTTCACCAAACTCCAATCTTGAAACAGAGATTTATCCCATTTTATCACCATATTGATCACTAAGAGGCGTTTTGGAGAAATTCGAACCCCAAAAGGGGGGAAAAGAGGGGTCAAAGTTTGTATGGGGAATTTCTTATTTTTCATTCGATCGACTTCAAACTTGGTTTACTTACTCTATATAAGAAATAGAGAAAATCAATTTCTCCGATTTTGGAAATTTTACTTAAGGCCCGAGTTATTGGCGACGTGAAAAGTGGGGAGCTTTTTTTCTCATCCTATCGAGCGCTTAGAAAAGTACGCTAGATACTTCTGCAACGAGAGCGAAGCCACGGATAAATGCTAGCAATCTATAATATAATTACTGATGATCTTGCAAAAATGAACAGCCTTCAAGTGACCATTGAGCTCTCTGTGGCTTATTTATGTACTTTGATCTGGTCAACATCTCAACTGACCCAAATCAATGGCCCGCTTTATTTAATTTTTTTTATTAAATTCTTTCATTGGAAAACACACAGTTTATCCTTGTTCAAATGTTTGTCGTTAGTCGAATGTACCTATATACACGTCCTGTTATTTCCTTCGATATTTAAAGGAGATTTCTCTGAAATCCTATCAAAACAAAGAGAATTGCGTCCCGAATAAATGAATAAATCTTCATGGCATACAAATGAGACAAGAAAAATAACAACATCAGCTCAAATAAATCTATTACCCTCGATTCATTAATATTAAATCAGTATCTTTTTGTGTTTTGTTTTATTGTCGTCTCTTATTTGCAGATGCAAAGGTATCTCAAGATACTTGACTGTTTGTATATCCACTGATTCGTTATAATTTATTTTGTGTAAGCTCCTATCTTATTACAGGTTTCTAGGTAACGTCCATCTTGCACAAAGTGCACAAAAAAAAAGTATCAAACACCAAACACCGCTTCAGCGTCATCTATTGGATAGTGTTACAATAATGGCATTGACATAGTTTTTTTTTTTTTCTTTGTTATTATTTTCAACTTTGATGAGAGAATATAACATTTGCTGGTGCACAAAACTGGAATGTAAAACTGGTTTAAGTTGGTCAACTACCTCTGTAAATTTTGCGCGCGCTCTTTTATTACTTTTGACTTTGAAGTTTGAAATGATTTGACTTAAGTGGTCTGAATATTCATCCAAAAATTTCCATCTCAAATGAGATGAATTATAATTATGCAGAATGGACCAAAAAATGCGTTAGATACTAATTGTAAATTATAATAGACTGAATCTGAAAAAAATAAAAAGAAAACATTAATCAATTCTTTTTTCCAGCCCTAGAGCATATTGCTGCTCTTACTTCATTAAGAGTTGAAAATGAGGCGTTAAAAACCCCCCAAGAAGATACTTAAAGCATGAAACAGACAGAGAGCTGTGAAAATGAACAGCTAAGCAAAAAATGCGTTTAATAAGAATGCCTATGTAAATGATGGCATGAGTGTGCGTCTAGTGAAAAGAAGGAAATTAGTTTAATAATACTTGAAACAGTTTTTCCCTCTTAAAAACAAAAAAAAAAAGAAAGAAAAGAAAAAAAGAAGTAGATCGTTAGTACTTTTTTAGGTGTTAGGTGTTAGATTGTTTGGGTTGTGAGTTATCCAGATAACTCATTCCCTATGCAGGGTCGATAGGTTCATGAACTTTCGAGTGGTGGACCTTAAGGAGTTTATGAAACGTAATGACACTGAAAGAAATCAGAAAATTAGTCGAAAAAATATCGATAAATTCTTTATTTATCAGACTCACAATTGATGGGAGAAAGGTTTATATAGGGTGGGCCAAATACAAGTTTCTTTTTAAAAATGCAATAAAATGAAGAAAATTAATTTTTTTCCATGTATTATGGCTTTATTAGTAAGAGCAAACATTCCCATTAATTATGAAACACAACGTCGTTCAAATGGCTGCATTGGCTGGCTTCACAGTAGCGCCTTCAGTCACTCCAATTTTCCAAGACCTTTTTGATGGTTTCGGGCTGTAGCTCACGGATTGCTTGGATGTTAGTGGCCTTAAGTGCTTGAATTGTTAACTGATTATTGGTATAACATCGGTCCTTCACGGTTCCCCACAAAAAAAAAGTGGAAAGGGGTCGAAACCCCAGCTCCGAGGTTGCTAACTGACATCGCCAAGACGGCTAATAACACGATTTGGGAATTTGGTGCGCAAAATATCGATTGTGGCATGGACAAACCAGAGGTCGTCCAAATCCATGTCTTCAATATCAGTAAAAAAAAGTCAGTTAACATGGTTCTGTAACGCCCACCGTTGACCGAAACGCTGTTCCCAGCCTCATTATCGAAGAAAAATGGTCCAATGATGTCACCACTCCACAATCCGCATCAAATTGTCATTCTCTGTGGATGCATTGGCACTGTACGAGTTTTGTCCACTAGCATACCAGTCTCACGAACTTTTTGCACAAACTTGTGTACAGCAGGCGCGGTGGGTGCACAGCACGCACTTTTCGGGCTACACAGCACTCAGTTTGGAAATGAGTTTTCATTATTTCCCAACGTTGTTCAATCATAAAGCTTGACTCATTTCATTCCGCGGAGGTATGATACTGACTTTCTGTCAAAATTTCGAACGGGAGACAGCTGTCAGTGTCAAAATAACCTATGATTTTAAAAGAATCCGCTAGATGGCCTGGCCCACTCTGTGCTCTACTTTGTCAAAATTTCCAAACTCATATGTCTAGGTATAGCTAGATCTACAGCACAGAACCAATAGTGGATGAGTTTCTCACGCGTCTTACCACTTAATTGCCACCTCACGGAAGACCAATAAAGATTTCATATTTACTGTTCAATTTCATCCATTATCTTCAAGTCATATCTCATTAAAAAAAAAAATTCCATTTAACTTATAAACTTTATTGTGCGCTCATCACAAAATACTATGATATTATTGTTATTACTGTACCAACCACTTGAATTGGCTAACAAAGTGTTCCCCCTTTTCGAATGGGAAAAGAAAAACAGAAACGAAGACCACCAAGCCAGACGATTAGATATTAACGCAAATCAATATAATGTTAATGGCGAGTAAGTATACCCGCATCGGTCAAGTACAAATACAATACTGAAACACGCATATCTATAGAGACTTTTCAGGATCACCTTCGTCATTGGGATAAATGAGAGTCCAAGTGAAATGCAATCATTTCATGTAATTGAGTTAAGAGTTTCTCAGAAGTTGTGTAACAGGATGAGACCGCGCAGCGCACACAGGATGCAGAGGTAAAAATCGGTTCTTTTCACCTGCTTCTTATCGATCGGGGAAGGTAAATAAAGGAAAAGAAAAAAATTCCACACATCTCATGTTGTGGGAAGAAGACGAGTTTTCCCCCCCCACATCTACCTGAGAATATATTGAAAATGGTGAATGAAATGAGGATATCGTGTTTTTTTTTCTCTGATTTTATTTTGTTTTCTGTAAGTAGGAAGATGATTCGGTACCGACTCACGAAAGAATTGAATCAGAAAAAACAAAACATATTCCTATGAGAGAGATACATATTCCGACCGGAGGAACACACAAATGGATTCCATTTCGCTGGGTTATTCAAAGCAGTTTGCATGAGTTTCCGTTTTATTGGCCAAATAGGTACCAATGTGGGAAATGAATTCCCCTCCATGGAATCAAAAGGATCGAATAAATTAGTAAAATCACCAAGTCAGCAGAACAGACTTCGAAATGACACGATAATGTGCCTTATATCAGTGGGATTTCTTTCTGTGATAGCGGTTTACTCCCCTGTCGTATCCTGTGGGAATATTTTTGCAAATTCTTATTAAAATATTCATTTTAAGGATCTAGTTGTTGTCATGAGACACAAAAACGCTTTTTCAATTACATTCATTTGAGAACGAACAGACGTCAGACATTGTCTCTCTGTCAAAGTGGCTAAGGTGTATTTTCTTTATGGCTGTCGTTGCTTCAAGACTTTATCTGTCAACTTGTGCTAAAATGAGCTTGACATTCGTTTCCTTGATAAAACTGTAACCTGTAACACACATCAGTTGATTTTGCGGATAATTTTTGACAGATTCTCAGTTCAAGCACTATAGTTTCGAAGTGGCTAAAATGTTAAGCGTTATGTGCAGCTTTGATATACTGCTTGTCCTCCAATATTCTTTGGATGTCATATACACATCTGTCTTAAAAATGTACATGTCTCCCTAGCAAGAAGCGATGTCTGGTATTTTTCGTATCCATGAAATTCTCGCAGCAGATCCAAGGACCAAAATCGCGTAACTTTTCAGATGACGTTCATCGAAATCTTATAGACCTTTAAGGGCCGTTTGCTGATACGACTCATAACGATTTAAGTTCTACTTAAATTCTTATGGGGTACTTTTTGTATGGCATAAACTGTCACATAAGAGGTGGAACTTAAATCTCTATGAGTCGTATCAGCAAACGGCCCTAAAAGTAGCAACTTAGCGCAAAATTAAAACAGTTCTGTCTTCACAAATATAAAAAAAAAAACTACCGATAATTTAAAATAATTTTCTCCCAAAAAAATGTATTACGGTCTTCAAAATTTAAGAAGTGGCATCAGTCGGAGCCGGATGATCATCGTCATATGTACGAGACTTGCGCCCTGCACTCTCCATCTATACGCCAACGGAGCTAAGTTAAAAGACATCTTAAGATAGTTTTCGAGATAGTTTTAGACAAAATTCGAAAATCTGTGCTAAGATTCATCGGCTCATAATTTCTTAAAATATTGCATTCTTTTAGAGACAAAATCCATATTAAGATAGTTTTCGAAATAGTTTTAGACAAAATTCGAAAATCTGTGCTAAGATTCATCGGCTCATAATTTCTTTAAATATTGCATTCTTTTAGAGACAAAATCCATCTTAAGATAGTTTTCGAGATAGTTTTAGACAAAATTCGAAAATCTATGCTAAGATTCATCGGCTCACATTTTCTTAAAATATTGCATTCTTTTAAGTACTTTCTTACTTAGGTACTTACTTATTTATCGGGCTTCGGTACCGTGAAGAGTATCTGCCTGAGACACTGCAGCCTTACATCCTCTACGATCATGGGCACGCTGCTTCCAAGGGTTTTGTCATCGACGATGGTCTTGATCTTTTAAACAGAGGTTCAGTCTTCTTTGTTTTTTCGAATCTAGGGGCTTGAATTCGAAAATCCTCTTAGCATTATTGTCCATTGTTTTGGCTTTTTTGACTACATCCACATCTTGGTATAGCTCATAGAGTTCTGGGTTATATCTCCTCCTCTATTTACCCTTCTCGCATACAGGACCAAAAATCCGGTGAAGTATTTTTCTTTCGAAGGAGCCCCAGTATTAGATCACCCGTCCAGCATTTGTGTTTTTAACAGACAGACAGACATATAGATAGACAGACAGAATTCGATTCAGAATTTGTTCCTGATTCAGAATACACTTTTTGGGGTCTCCGGTGACCCCTTCTTGGCGTTACAAATGTAATGGCAAATTGAATATACCTTCTTGTGGAGGGTATACAAAATACAATCAGACACTTCTATTGTTAAATTTCCAAACACAAATCTATCAAAATATTTAAATTTTTCAAATATCTATAGCCATCATGTGTAACTAAACGATTTTCAGAATGTCCACCCTTCTGTTGGACAATGTACACCCCAATTTAAAAAGTATCCCACAACAATACATCACTATAGTGTAGACTTCAAAACTGGGTTAAGTATTCTACATAAATCAGTGTTAGAAACAGTGCTTTTTAAAATCATCAATTTTTAATGAAAAAACCTCGTAATTACTCAAGACCTGAGAACGCCTGAACGCACATTAAAAACAATGTTTCTTATCTAGATTAATTTTCGTCTGCCATCGTCTCGTTCCTTAATTAACCAACATTACACTGGCGGCGGCGACGAAGGCGACCGACAACCGACGACACATCGTCTTCATCGTACACAAAGTTTTTTTTATTTTTTTTTTACGACATGAATTTAGTGCACAGAAATAATCGTAACTATCACGTAGTTTTACGACACACCAACTGAGTCCTTCTCTATATTCTTGCCTTCCTGGGTAGGAAATTTGCACCGCATTACCCTATTTTGCAATTCTAACTACGGAATAACAGAGGTACGGTTGTATGAGCGGGGTTTCAACTATAAATGACTTTTTAGCTGGAGGTAGGTGGGTGCTTTTTTTTTTTAATTTTCCTAATTTATTTCCATCATTCCCTTTTTCATTCTTTACTACTTTCTTCATGCTGTTCCACAAAATGCCGTGACCTTAAAAAAAAATCCAACAGCACAGAGAAAAGCGCAAATAGATTTTTAACTTTATAGCTGTCACTAGGAAATTTTTTTACAGAATCTTCTCCGACAACTTAGGAGGGGGGCTTCGGATTCGGATTGTTCATTTGTTGTTTAAAGATACGAGCACAATATTGTCTACGACGCGTGCAGATATAAATATAAGGAGCGACAGGAGTGACTAAGTTTGGTGATTTAATTAAAGTTTTACGAAATACATACGTCGCAGTATGAGTCGGATACATTTCTTTTGGTGAAAGACTTCTGGGCAGAGTTACACAATTAAAATTTGCAAAGCGGATGTTTGTGTGATTTCTGAGGAAGAAAATGATTAAACAAAAATGTTCTCTGAAGAACTTTTGATTTTATTTAATAGTAACGTGTTCACAAAAACAAAAAGAAGAAAGAGTGAAACTGGATTCTTGCAAAGTAATTAAATTCCTGACAAACAAAAATTTACTTCAATTGTAATTTGACATTTTTCAAGTGCACACGTCTGTCTTTTCATGGCCAAAGTGTTTATTTTTTTATGATACTTCATGACAGCCCCTTTTTTTTTTTGAAGAAAATCACGTATCTATGGATATAATAGTCATATATGTTTAGACCCACGATAGGCATAATCATAAAAAAAACCCAACTACAATCTACTATTATGAAAGCATCGTGTAAAATCCATCTCATTGTGGGCTGACAATTGACTATGAGGATGCAAGATGAAAAAAAAAATAGAATAAAAAAAAAAACTGACGAAACAAGTTTTTCAGTTTAGGGTTTCATTTGAGTGACCTCACCTACCTTTGCGTGTGCCTTAGACACGTTTTGCGCTAAAGTGAAAACCCACACACAACAAGTCTAAAACACTCACACATCAGCTTAGTGAAATCGAAAGTTATATAGTAGAGACTGTCTTTATTTTTTATTTTTTCGGTTTAATGTTTTCACTTTTTGCCAAAAGAATCTTCTTAGATTTTACGAGTTTTCGTATATCTTTTTAACACCTTTAGAGATTTGTAGACAAAACAATACTTTACTAGGGAAATGAACAATTAACCAAATTTGTGGCTCAAATTAATTCTGAACGAATATGGCGCGGTACTAATACTTATGTCTAATCTTACAAAGAAAGTTGGTTTCATTTTTGGCAAATGCAAATTTTTCAATCAAATTTGTTGACACACGTTTATTTGCAACGAATTTATCTGAATTTTTTTTTGTTTTAAATGAGGGGAAGAAGTCACGAGAATTGACACTTTTTGTTTAGAAAGTCGAAAGGTGAAGAGTTTTTCTGCTCTGTAGGTTTCTAATTTTGCATCATTATTCATAAGTCTATAATGAGTTGTCAGGTGTATCTGAGAGGGGCTTTTGGTATCGGTTAAAACATTTTCGTCTGAAAAGAAATTCATCCCTATTCCCGTTGGCGTTTGTCATAAACGACTCGTATTTCACTTCATTTTTTAGTCGAATTTTGTAACATTTTTTAAACAAATGAATTGAAATAATGGTGAACACATAGAAAACAAAACAAAACTTTTAACAAAAGTTAAAACAAAAATCTGCACATCGTTTTAAAACGACACGAAACATGAGTCGTATACGACAAACGCCAACGGGAATAGGGGTGATTATTTTCATCTTCTAATTTGTTCATCTGCTAGTTTTTGTCAGCTTTTTTTTTTAAATATTTGTCTGAAAAACTTGAAATTTCGTCTGAAAATCTGAATAAATCGTCAGCATTATTTTTGTCTGGAAAAAGAAAAGAAAAATAATCTTGAATATTCCCTTTTATTTAAACTTATGATAATGTTTTCGATAGGTATCTATATTTTAAAATTTTCAGACGAATTTTATATTTTTCAGATGATTACTATTTGTTTTCAGAAGTTTTAAAAATTGTTTCAGACGTTTCCAATATCTGATATTCTGATGATTTCTATTTATTTTCAGACGATTTCTATTAAATTTCAGACGTTTTTTCGATTATTGCCGAGGTTTCTAATTTTTTTTCTGAAAAATATTAATTATTTGAAGACGAAAAAATTGTAGCCTTTTGGTATCTGGTAAAAATAGTAGAAATTTTTAGCAGCTCTAAGGATATTTGGTTGGAAAGAGATAACATTGCATATTCACATTGTAATTAAAACTCTTACGCAATTAACATTAATAAGCGATAAAACCCACTGCCGAACCACCTACCGTATTCGTGGACGAGCATACGTTCGCGTAACTAAAGCAATTCCGTCAGTCCTTTGTGGATAGATAGACCTCTACCTTAAATGAAAAACTATTAATTCTATCAAGCGTCTTAGCTTAGTAATGTTTTCGAGGGTAGACGTCTTAAAAATCGAGGCTTAAAGGTGTCAACGGGCCCGATAATCACATTAAAAAAATGAATAGTTAACGCAACCGATCCGTAAAGGACCTAATGCATTGCTTCTCTCACAACGATTCTTTAGTGTTTTTATTTTTATGACGAATGGAACTGGATTAATGATCGAGGGGTCGAAGGTTCGATCCTCGGAAAAGCCTTTTTGTGCTCGACAAGCATCTGAAAGTTTAAAAACTTTGATATGATCAGGGGGTCTAGCTCGTAACTTGATACAATCGAGTATAGTCGATAATCGATTGAGACAAATTAGGTGCTGCCAGAGCTCGACTGTATCGACTGAACTCGATTGTATCAATTTACATGCTCCCCAGGCTCCGAATTCACGGGGGTTATTCCCAAAATGGGCGGCGAATCATATTGAATGCGATGCCTCAATTTCGACCGTCTTCGCTTTTGGTTATTCTCAAATGCGAACGAGGGCGAAAATTATATTTCCAATTTTTTTCCATTTTGACTTCCAATTTTCCATTTATTTTTCCAAATGTTTGACAGTTTATTTTTCCATCAGAGGAATTTATTTTATTTTTTTATCCGCAAACAATCCGCGGAGTGTAGACGCAGTGGCTCAGTGGTTAGATTGTTGGATTACTGGGCGAGGGGTTCCAGGTTCGATCCCCGGAAAAACACAAATTACGTCTTAAGGTTTTTTTCCATTGCGCCACGTCTGACAAACATCCGAGAGTAAAACTGTCCTGAAAAAGCTTCTCAATTCAGCCGTTCGGACTTGGCATAAAATTGAAGGTCCCTGCTTCCATTCGTCCCAAAAATAAAGACTCACCCAAAACGAGTGGTTGTGAAAATCACACGCCTGTTCCGCCAACTATTTTTTTTTTTACAATCCGCCAGCAATCCGTCACATAAAAAGCCATCGCTTTGGAATGGACTAAATCGCTTTTAGAAATACAAAAATACAAATCTGCAATGAAAAATGATCCGCTCCGCTTTTGGAAATAAGCAATAAAATGGGAATCGGAATAAAATGATTGCCGCTTTCATTCGCTCCAAAGTAACGACAACTATGTAGTTGAAACCACATTTCCTCGCCAGTTCGCTGAGTTAGTAAATGCGCGGTACAGAGCCTCCTTTTTCGGTTCCAGGTTAAATTTTAATAACTCACAGTGAAGAATTTTTCATATAAAATAAGATATTCACGCTTATTCCTTTTGGCGTTTGTCGTATACGATTCATGTGCCGTCTCGTTCTGAAAACGATATTCAGATTTTTTTTCGAAAAGACTGTCAACGATTTTGCTTCTTTTTCTATGTGTTCACTATAATTTCACATCGTTTGTCTATAAAAAGTTACACACACTGACTTAAAACCGAAAGGAAATATTAGGCTTTTACGACAAACGGCAATGGGAGTAGGGGTTATTGTGATTGTGACCTACAAAATATTTAAGGCTCGCCTTTCCCGAAAAAGTATTTAATAAAAAATACGCAAAAATAAAAATCTTCAGTAAGGTTTTATATCGTTTCCCAATTCGCATAAACTTCCTCTAGGAGTTCGCATTTTGTTCTTTGGCGAATCGTCGGCAATTCTTCCATTGACAATCTCCGTGATGCCAATCATTTCTCACTCACGATACATAATCGCAAATGAAATCTTCTTTAGGGGAACTTAAAGCCAAGGAAATGCGAATGGATTTCTTTGCTGGGTGATATTTCGCATAAGCCATGTAGTGTCAATTGCGCTGAATAATTATCCTATCCCCGGCTAATTTTTTTGACATTAAGTGAGTGTTGAAAAAAGAAGTTCATCAAACTCTAAAATTAAAACAGATTTCTCTATTTTTACGCTTTTTATCAGTTTAAACTCAGTTATTTTTTATTTCAAGAGGTTAATTGTTTGACAGCTGTCAGAAAATTATCCGACGATAATAATTATTTAACGCAATTAACACACGGACTTATTGTCTTATTTTTTTTAGCTGCTAAGAATTATACACTACCAATGGGCATGGAACCATATTGGTGTCTAATGCCAGTGTCGCCGTGATTAAAGGTGGAAAATTATGTTCAACTTTCGAATTCTTAGTGTGTACTTATTTTTTAAATAATTCAATAAAATTACATGTTTAATTTACATTAATTCATTTAGTATATCAAAAATTTAGCGAGACTAAAAATTTCGTTTTCTTCTTTTCTCCTTGGCGCTTTTTCCACCTCTCGTCGCTCGTTGTTAAATCTGTATTCTCGCTCGTTGTTAAATCTGTCTTCTCGGTATTCTCGATCTTGACGTTTTCGCTGCTCGTCAAGTTTCGGCATTGCCAGGTTTGGCAACAGCCAGGCTTCCACGTAAATCAAAAGTTGAAATTTTAGACTGCGAAAAACAATATTTATCTACTATTATAAAACATTTAGGTACTTACCCAAAATTATCGCTGCAAATAAATTTAAAAGGCTATTTTCTGGATGATTTTTTTATTATATTTGTAGAGACTGAACCATTCGGTGCTTGAAAACTTTCCAATTTTGTAGGCCTTTTGTTTTGTTGTCAAAAAGTGTCAGTTCTAATCTTGTGTCTAAAAAGTTACAAGATTAGAACTGTTCCTTATGAAAGACAAAAGCTGTGAAGTGCCAACGGATTGGTGTTTTAATTCTTACCAAAACTGAATGACTAAAGAGAATGCGAATTTTATTGTAATTTAAAATTTCATTCTTACAGAATTTGGAACGGCGCCCATGTCGCTATTTAGTTCCGTGTCAATAGTTGTCCACGAAGTTCGTAAAACATTCATAGAACGTTATTGTTGCAACCAATGTAAATTAAAAATATTATTTTACCTATTTTGGAAACAACTTTTTGAAATTA
Organism: Cheilosia soror; assembly: GCA_949372485.1. Classification (NCBI taxonomy): domain Eukaryota; kingdom Metazoa; phylum Arthropoda; class Insecta; order Diptera; family Syrphidae; genus Cheilosia; species Cheilosia soror. The sequence continues at coordinate 9,365,668 of OX443563.1, forward strand.
TTATCCTTTTCGACACATGTATGAATTGGCAAAGCAACAAATACAATTTCTAAACATTAAGTGGGGTAAATATGTACCACAAGAAAAAGCGTTGGCGATTAATTTATACATTATTTTATTTCTGTTAAACCTCGATTGCATAAAAAATAGGTTCAAATAAATAAAAAACTCATAGAGATATTCCTCGACTACTTTGCACAGCTCAATTTTCCGGCACTAATAACACTCAAGTATACACACAGTATACATAGATCCCTTTTGGTGTTTTATTGCTCACACGTGTGTTGAACTGTATAAACCGCAAGTATAAAATGCTCTTTGTCAGCAAAGCGTCAAAGACAGAACCAAGCATTGAATTTAAATACGAAAACGAAAAGGATTTTCCGCATAAGCAGATTTTAAAATTTTCTTTTTTTCTCCTTTTCTTAATGCCGCCCTCCTTTTTTTTCTGTACATACATATATCCTTTTGCTTATGCAATATTCTTTCTTCGTGTTAGTTCCTCAGAATTCACCCCAGCATCAGCCTGCTAAAACTTTTCCATCATGTCAATTAGCTCTTTGTTTATCCTTTCGTGTTTCTTCATTTGATTTACATTTTGACTCCAAAGAAAACAAAAAAAAAAAAAAATTACCTCATCAACATGATGAAATGGAAATTGTTTTCCTAATGACGTCAGCAATTATCCTTTAGCAAAATATTAAATCAACACGATGGATGGTGGACTTGGAAAATCATGCAGTATAACATTAAATTAATTTATTACCAATGTCAGGTTGCATGGCTTTTGTATCCTTTTTTTATTCGTTCGCCTTTTGTGTTGAAACTAAAGAGAAACTTTTTTTTTCTTCTCGAATTGGCAACAAAAGTTTTCTGATTTTTCGTATACTTCCTTGTGCTATTGTCCTCAAGTTATAATTACAAGGAGAAGGAACAACGAACGTTTTATATTTATTTTATTTTTCCTGCAGAAGGAAAAATCAAGAATGCGTGCTCTTGTGATTTACTACGACCATCTGGTTGGGTGGAGAACGATTTTTGCTTCTCTCAAGCGAATGGGATGATGAAGTTGTATCTGAAGCTTTATTCTATCCACTTATAGTTGTTGTGGGAAACTTTTCCATCCAATTAAATGGCGCTGAAAAAAAAAATTGTATATAAAAAATTGTATACATTTTTTTTTGATAAATTGCTGTTGACTACATGTTTGAGAGGAGGGAAATTCTTTTAGAGAACTATAATTACGTGGGCGAGAAATGAATTAATGAATTTTAGTTAACGAGGTGTGCGCCTGGACTTTATCTTCTTATATAGGTAGGGAAATGTGACAAATTGCGTAGGTTGACATCTGTTTAGAATCTTTTTTTTTGCTCATATTTAAGAATATTCTGACTGTAGAAACCCCAAAGAGTGTGCTGACACGGGACACTTATTACATTGTATTTGATTTTTTAATGTTCTGAAATTGGAATATCTGTGGTAAAATTTAACCTAAAATTTTACCTAAGAAGCACAGAGGCGAAAGTTACGTCTCATTCATTCACTCACTGACTCAACAACGCTTAGTCCAAACCCTTTGCCCAAGAAAGCTGAAATTTTGCATGCATTTTTGATGTATACACGGAATAAATAAGGATATTTCGATATTAAACCCCTAAAGGGGGGCCAAAGTAAGTATGGGGAACATTTTTATTTTTCATCCGATCGACTTTAAACTCGGATTGTTTACTCTATATATAAAAAATATAGAAAATCTGTTTCTTCGATTTTGGAAATTTTGTTTGGGGCCCGAATTATTGGCGATTACCCCTTTTAAGGGGGTCGTTTTCATAACTCACGAACCGTTCGTCGTATCAATTTGAAACTTTGTGAGGCGTCCCAACTTCTGTCGTCTTTGAATATTCTTATCGCTTCAGCCTACTCCAAAGATATTCAAACTGAACTCTGTAAGAATGGGGTGTACTTCTAGAACTATCTTTCCAGTTGCATATGTAAGGGGTAAGAGTTCCCCCTTAGTCCAAAGATGGTGCTCATCATATCGGTGCATTTGCCAGCTAAGAAATATGTTTTGTCCCGTAGATAGATGAAGTTTAGGAAGCGTTAATTTTAAACCAAGGTAAATCATAAAGAAAGTAAGTTCCATAATATATTTTAACCGAGGGACTTTAAATCTTTTGGGACTCCCTCCCTAAACAGGTTGAAATATTATTATGACACCCTTCCAAAAGCACAGATATGTGAATAGAAACTGATCTTACTGAAGATTTACTAAAAGATTTTTTCAATAAAGACGACAATTTTGCTTGTTAACATAGCCTAGCCATTCATCCAAAAATGCGACTCGTCGCTAAAGATGATTTTTCGGCCAAAATTGGGGTCGTCTTCCAAACGCTCTGAAGCCCTGTCAGCGAACAAACGGGGTTTTCTATGGCCATTTACTCTGAAGTCATGGATTGTTTGCATCTTGTACGGGTGTATAGGCCCAAATCCCGATTTAAAATCTGCGAAAGACCGACTTCTCGTGCACGGCGGAAAATTTACTGTCTTGGTTTCTCCTGTACACTTTTATGGACCGCGGCAATATTCTTGGCCGAACTGGAGTTCCGTAGACGTATGGGCTTTACCTGATTGTTTACCAAACCGCGTTATCTCGAATTTGGCCACCAAACGTTGGAGAGTCGACTTTGAAGAGCCCGGGTTGCTGCTCACTCGTGTAACTTGCCATGGTGATTTAGCATGAGCGACTGAATAATAAACATCAGATTAAACAAACGCCGCTAAAACAACAAGGCTTCCACATGCTGCCAACATTGACCTGACCCAATTGAAAAAAAAAACTCCGACCTCGCTCATGGCATTCGTAAAGAGAAACATTATGTTTTTCATTTGCTCGGACTTGGAGTCTTACAGCTCAGAAAAAAAAAACAGCTCATTTCACAGCGAGCTCAAAGCTGGTGGAACAACTTGTGTAGATGACCTGTGCGACCCGTCTTGGGACGCTCTTAGCATACCGCCACGTCACCCCAGGATACATTTAGGGAACTCCTGCTTTAGGCTTCTAATCGCGTAGCCAAGGGTAATTACCAACTCTAGATTAAACTAAGGCCCACTATGAGAATTAGATATTTGCAAAGTTTCTCATGAATTTAAACAAATTTTACATCCAACCTCGCACCTATTCTAAATTCAACAGTGACCCCTTGCAGGGGGGTTACAGGGGGCAACGTGGCCCCAAAGATATTTCATTGTTTATGGATTGTAAACTTACTTTGTTGGGATTTACTTCATAATGACAACGTCCCCAATGAAGTATCCCCCAAACTTGTGAATTAAATCCCCTGAATATTTGCTGAAACTTTGCTCATTTTGGATAGTTTAAGTTAGTTCCATGTGGGACTTCGTAGGGTGCCAAAATATATACATTGGCTTTATAAAAGATTTGTTGGCTGTTATATAGACCATGAAGTTTTTATCGGCCAGCTTGTATCGCTTCATCTCCGTAGCTGCTTGGCTTTCGGGAGCCATCCCTGCTTGTAAAATACTACAGTCGTCGCTGATTCTATTTCTCTTTTTCTTCCCTTGGACGGACAACTCTCTTATAGACGGACAAAATGTTGGCACCGTCACGTGCGCCGGTCGGTGTCCGCATAAGGAAGACTTCATTGTAAACGAAGACTTTTAAAATTGTATGTGCTCCTGCAAAGGGTAAAGGAAGTTCATTATTTGCAAAACTGTTCTGAAAAGATGTCCGCATTTTTGTTACCGTAGTTCTCTATTGTGTCCCTTCAACATTTTATCAAAGAAGAGGTTTTGCATGAGATATAACCTTTGTCAAGATATATATCACCAGCGCCCATCTAATCTCGAAGTAAATAAAAAAAACCAATTCACAATAATTTTACTTCTATATCTTGTTCAAAGTGCATTCAACAGATAAACATTTCCACTGTCAAATAATTGATATTTATGAGTCCTAACAGTCGGTCTTATATTTGTATCAGCTGCGGTTTTGCAGCTGAACAAATTCATCGATTAAATCTGAGGTACTTTTATGACGTTTGAAAAAGTTGCAACGCAACTTCCGGAAGCCATTGACATTGTCATAAAAAATTGCAACTACCCTTTTCCTGGTTTTCGCAGAAATATATCAATCGGCCCAACAGATGTGGTGAGACACAACGAATTCGCCCTCAAATAATTACGAAACTTTACCCAAACACCGGAAGTCGAAAACAAGGACAAACTTCCGTGTTTGGCATGCCGGTAAAGTGTTTCGTTCTTTTCATCATATTTTGCGGTTCATGTTGTCCTTCCTTTGGGTATTGTATTTCTTTTTAGAAACCGCACACATCGCAAGTGTCAGATGTCTCTCAATTGCTCGACGGCATCCCCCCGGTTACTGTCATAAGCACACTCCCATGCAATATGTCTCTGTCATCAACGTCATCGATATAAATTGTCTTCTTTTTTTTTGAAGGAGTGAGCCTGAGCCGCCTGTGATATGAAGGGCATCGCAGCAGTATGCTGATGCAACATACTGTGACCGACATTTTAATGTAATGTCTGGCATTCTTCCAATGAGGTCAACGAAGCCAGAAAGGATTCAGATTCAGATTCAGATTCACCTGCACTCACCCATATATCCTTTTCGTCTGTTCGTTTTGTGCTTAATTTTGAGCGATATACAGTTTTTTTCTTTTTGATTAATCCATTTCGAAGAATGACACGCGGTGGGGGTGTAGATAGTCGAGATGGGCGGGTGGGAGACACGTTTCTTGAATACTTAATCAGCCCTAGTGAATTGTGGCAGTGGATTAGTCATTATTGTCATTTTATTGGACACCCGCAGGTCTTTTTAATTTCACTGAGTGTGGTATATGTACGAGTATATTACTGACATTTATATTAAAGTGTATGTATATACAGTTAGTAAACAGACTATACATAGGGTGCTTGTGTTGTTGTTATGTAAGACGTTGTGCGCGCTTTGTCAAGCTAACGACCGTTTAATGAAAACATATCATAAAGCGATTCAATTACGTTAATGGACATTATACTGGTGCTACGGGGTTTACTTTTTTTCCGCTCTTTATCATCTATTCTCATTCGCTGGTATTGTAGCACAATTTTTTATTTCATTTTCATTCGTTCGATAATGAATGTTTATTTGAGCTTGAAGAGAGTACCTACCTCTAATGCTTGTGCGATTTCTTAACACTCTGCATATAGGTGGTCAGTTTGAATCATTATTTTTTTTCTCTCACATTTTTGTTTGCGAAAGTAAGTCAAATGTGCTGAATGTGTTCATTCATTGAAGCGTAATGAAGATGCTTGCATGGATAGGCGCGTGTTACAATAGGTTAATGGGTTTCCTATAGAGACTGACTGCAAGCAATGTTTGCCCACACGATTACAGGCATTCCATTGCGCAGCAAGGTAGGTTTGACGGTCTTAAATGATGCAACGAGAGCTTCCGTGGGTATATATCAATAGGTACCACCAAAAATTCAAACTGTGAAATTTTACCTATCCTCTTTTAGCCACTGATATATCTCAAATTTGTCTCAGATATCCTAGGATATCCAGTAGTCCCTAAACTGTCAGTCTTTCGCGCTAAATTGTTTTTTTGACGATACAAAATCCAAAATTAGAAACATTTAAAAAATTAAAATCGGTAAAATTTTGGAGTTTTTATTGTCAAAAAACCAAGGGAACGCGAAACAATAATTGGCAAAAGTAAAAAAAAATTAAGAACTACGACTATTTCTAAGAATTAAATTGTTTAACCATTCAAAGCTAAAAAAAATTAAGAAAATATTGATTTTTTTATTGTTTATATGTTTTTATTAAATCGCCCGTAAAAACGAACATTAAAAAAAAAAGTGGACGACTGGGTCGCACGAAACTTTCTCTTTTATTGTGAATGTCGCTAAATGTCAGAGTAGTTTAAATTTTTTTGTGGTTGCTGTTGGATTTGTATTACCCCTGGGCATTACAAAAATACAAATCGGGTTTTGGGTAGTACTAATTTTTAAGAAATATTTATAAAACGGCTATATTCGAGTTTTTTGAGAAAAACTGAGTACGTTATCTTAGAATGCTTACGTTGTCTTAAATTTGTATTTCGATCAAAATCGTTAGAGCGGTTTTTTTGTAGAATGCTGACAAAATGTTACAACTTTCGATTCGAAAAGGACTTTTCATAAACTGTTTACCTGAAAACTGAGTACAACGTATTGTTCAGGATATAAGCATTACCCAGCAGTTACATTTTCATCCAAATCGAAAATGGCGGTTTTGAGATATGAGCAGTTTTTAGAGAACCATTATTAGCGATTGGGGTGGAAATCGAAGGACGCAGTCATGGTTCAAAAAACATTATTTCGCAACTGATTAGCTGAAAACTGAGCAGAATGTATTATTCTGGACTTAAGCATTACCTACCAGTTAAATTTTCATCCAAATCGAAAATGGCGTTTTCGAGTTATGAGCAGTTTTTAAAGTACCATTTTTAGCGATTGTGGAAATCATAGGACGCAGTCATGGTTCAAAAAACATTATTTCGCAACTGATTAGCTGAAAACTGAGCAGAATGTATTATTCTGGACTTAAGCATTACCTACCAGTTAAATTTTCATCCAAATCGAAAATGGTGTTTTCGAGATATGATCAGTTTTTAAAGTACCATTTTTTGCGATTGGGGTGGATATCAAAGGACGCAGTCATCTTAGAGAAAAAACTGAGTTTGCTATCAAGTTAAGAATAACGATTGTAGGTACCTTAAAAATGACTTTTTGGTCAAATCGTATACATATACCGTTTTCGAGAAAGAACAAATTTTCAAAAGTACCGCTGGTGGACTTTTGAACGAAAAACTGGGTATGCTGTCATTTTATCAATTTTGGTTCAAATATTTCGTAAAATTTGTATACGCGAATTGCCGTTAATATTAGGACCAGCCAGTGAGCCCACAAACGCTAAATACCAAGTTTGAAACAAATGCATCCGAGCGTTTATGTTTCAGGGCTATTTGACAAACAGAGATACAGACGGATAGAATTGCGAGCCCAATTTTTTGAGCTCCCCTATCATCGTAATTATCCGAATTGATTAAAATCTCGACTTCGAAATTCTTTCTCTTAAAAATCATGAAGACTGGTCTAATTTTGGATTTCTTATCACCAAAAAACCAAATGACCACAGCGAAAGTATACAATTACCTTTTTTGCCACAGATCCCTTTTTTTGGTGATTGGCGATGCTCTTTCGGTCATACCTTTCATCTTGTATGTAGCCAGTGATGGGTCACTTTTGACAACCCTGTGTTTTTTAGTACGAACATCCATTTTGTGATCCCAAGCCCTGCTTGTCTATAATGCGTTCAATGGCCTTGGTGTCAGATCCGTCATGTGAGATTACTCATGGCATTTACTATAAATTGTCCTTCTGAGCGCGCCGATGTTCACCGAGCTGAGTTGAATATATAAAGCGGTTCAGTGGTTAGTGTGCTGGACTACTGGGTCCCAGGTTCGATCTCCGGAAAAACCATCTTAAGGTTTTTTTCGCTGCGCCACCTCTCGCGAACGTCTGACAAACAACCGAGATTAAAACTGACCTGAAAAATCTTCTCAATTCAGCCGTTCAGATTCGGCATAAAATTGTAGGTCCCTTTCATTCGTCTCAAAAATTTAAACGCCTGTTGCGCCACCTATTTTTTTTGTTAACTTTTTGTTAATGCTGGCCATCCCTTTTAACTTTATCGCACTACAAAATTCTGGTATGGTACGTGCCTCATATTTATACACTTGTCGATGCAATTTGCAAACATCTATGGTTTCCAAAAGTTCCACCCACAGTGTCCGGGAGATTTCATAAAGCATTTGTCGATTCGACATGAATGCTTTAAATTTTTGGCCGGTATATTGACAGGTCAATTGTAGAAACGCATAAAAATTACAAACCTCTTCGTGTCGTTCAAATTAAGTTCTTTTACCAAGTTTTCCAAGTTGATTTTCAAAACACTTAAGAAGTAGTCTGCTCTGCGGTCTCTCATTAAATGTATTCTAAACGCTTTTCATGTGCACTGCAACGCTTTGCATAAATAGGTAAATCAACCACGTCGCCCATATAATGCTCCAATACCGGCTAAAGTCTTATCTTTCAAGTGTGAACCGCCAGACACTTGAAAAAAAAACCCATAAAATACAAACTAACTCAAATTTACTTAAGTAACTTACAGACAATCTTAACCATAAACATTATCGCGTAGCTATAGATACTATTCATAGATCGCATATTACAAATCACATGCTATAAATCTTCTAACCCCCTCTACAATGTCGGCCACACTGTTTGTATACAAACTTTCGTTTTATCCTCTTTTGGTCGAGTTAACGCGATTTTACGACAACCCAAAATGTTTCGAGTTCTTAATTTTAAAATGCCATTAGCTTCAATGGGTCACGGTTCTCGACACAGAACTCACTCTCTCCTCGTTCAAACTTATAGAAACACTTGCAAGACGATCGTTCCATCTACATTGTATCTTTTTGTTCTTGGTGTTTATAAAATTGTATCTCTACCCTGCTAACAGGATAGTTAAGAAACCATTTGAAAATTGAATAGAATTTCAATTTCAAATTTCAAATGTCAAAGGCACGTAGGGGCAAGCAACGATGACGACGACGATGACATAGATTACTTGGTCCCAATGGATAAGCTATACGCTACGCATTTCATTGCCCAATATGTACGTTTGTTTGGGTTTACAATTTGAAACGGTTCAGAAAGCTTTGACTATTAAAAACTTTGTATACCGCATCGGGCCCGGAATGTAAATAAATATTTTGATTAACATTGTTGTATACTAGACTAGGGCTGACGCTGCTGATTGTTTGTCTTATTTACATTGAACATACAGCCAAACAGCATCGAGTTCAGCCAAGTGCTAATGGATTTAATTCGAATTTATCGTCACTTATCTGCTTAATGATGCACGAGTCTTCGAAATGAGATAAATAGATTATTATCGGTTGTGTTGATTGGCGGGTATATATATTTGAAAAATATTTACGTTATTGGCTTAGATAAATTCGAACAGCATCCCAAAGGGAGTGGACTCTGTTGTGGAAATTTCACCCACGGGATATCGCAGGGTTGCCTAATGTATTGGTCGATAGATTATCGACTGACAAGGGAGTGGGGCGATACTTGGTATATAAAAATGAATCGTTTGCAATAATTGTTTATAAATAGAACCCTTGGGTAAGTGGACTGAACTTAATAGAACATCTATTCGAAAAGACTGTTGTATGGTAAATTTGCAGAAAATATTGAAATTTGCCGATGTAATTCTGTGGAATATTAAAACACTAAGAAAACTGAGGGGCCAACAACAAGAGTAGCGGCGTTCTTGGAGAGCTGGGCACAGATCCTATTTCCCCTTCATCTCTGCAACTTCTGCAGAAGTCATTTGTAAAGATGCCTAGTCTTTTGACCATGTTTCCAATGATGCAGTGTCCGGTTATTACCCCGTCGGACACTCGGATTTGGTTTCTGTCAATTGCGGGCCACAAGCTGTGAGTAATAGTTCTACCGGAAGTATTGTTCCATCGTTCTTTAGCCTATTCCAATGTGACATTGTCATTGACGCTCTTGGCTGCGTTGGAAGCTGATTGTATTCGTCTGTGAGCTTATGTAAATTTCAAAGCCGCATCTGTCCAGTTTCTCTGCCGCCTCGTTCCCTTCTGTGTTATGATTTATTGCTCCTAATGCCCAAAGGTATTGATTTATGGATTTGGAGTTTACGAGTTTGAAGATAATTGCTTTAAGTGCTGCTTGGCTGTCCCACGTAGAAGGTTATTTCCATTGCTGATAGTTCCCTCGTTAAGGCAGTTTAAGCTTCTTTCCTGACCGCGAAGATCTCTGCCTCGAAAACGCTGCACTGATCTGTCAGTCTGTATGAATGGCAAATATTTAGATCTTCTGAGTAGACTTCTGCTCCCGTTCCATTCTCCGTCTTTGAGCCATCTGTGAAGATGGGTATACCTTTTATGACAGTATTCGGGGAGAGCCAGTCCTGCCTGTCCGTCATACAGACTGTAAAATTCTTGTCAAAGTCATATCCCGGTTTTTTGTAGTAATAAATGCAATGAGTGGGTGCAGTAGCGCAGTGGTTAGTGTGCTGGACTACTGTGCGAGGGATCCCAGGTTCGATCCCCGGAAAACCCCAAATTACATCTTAAAGTTTTTTCTACTGCGCCACCTCTCGCGAACGTCTGACAAACATCCGAGAGTATGACTGTCATGAAAAAGCTTCTCAATTCAGCCGTTCGGACTCGGCATAAAATTGTAGGTCCCTTCCATTCGTCCCAAAAATAGAAACTCACACAAAACGAATGGTTGCGAGAAGCTAGGCCTTGGGTGTCAAAACGCCTGTTGTGCCACATATTTATTTTATTATTTTTTTTTTTTAAATGCAATGAGTTCGTTCTGATCAAAGATGTGATGAATGCTTGAGTGACCGAAAGTTTCGGGGTTCCAAATTTTATTCTCTGAGGGTACCTTTGGCTCCACGTTCTTAGTGTATAGCTCGATGGGTTGTAGATTCAGCAAGGTTTCTATTAGACATTTTACTCGCAGTGAATTCAAGAAAGTTCTTTCTTCCATTTTACACACAGTATTTTAATATTTATTTATTTTAAAAAGAACTACGTAATTTGTTTCGATATATTAATAAATATAAAAATCATGATCGTCCTTTTTCCTACCTGCAACGCATTCATATTGGCTTAGAAGTCGGTCCTCAAATAGCAGGTTTGTAAACAAAAAACTACATAAATCATATCAAAATGATTTAATTCATTGTATTCATTGTATAGATGTATTTCTAGTGCCACTTTTAAGACTGAAATCTTTAATTTTGAATTCAAAATGTTGTGAATCAATCATAATATTTGAAATTTTTCAAATTTTGCAATCATTTAAATTCTTTCCGAGTCATTTCCAATCATCAGCAATCATGTGCATTTTCTTTAAATCATTTACATTCGTTTAAAATCACTTGTATTCTTGTCGAATCATTTGGCAACTATAAACATTGCAATCTGCTTCAAGCAAGTCAAGATAGGTTTCATTCCCTTACGTTTTTCATGACTCATAAGAGCGCAATCATTTGCATTCATAATTCACTTCCAGTCATTTTCAATCGTCGGCAATCATGTGCATTCTCTTCCAATCATTTGCATTTATTTCGAATCATTTTCATTCTTTCTCAGAAATTTAGATACTTTTCCATTAATTTGACTTTAAGAGCAACTAAAATCATTGCAGCCTCCTCCAGATTAGGCAAACTATGTTAAGACGGGTTTTGGAATTCTCCAGAGGGGCTAGCAAATATAAAATTTACCGAATAAATAATTCTTATACCCAAAATAAGTGAAAAAGTTATAAATATTTTTTATTAGAGCCTCCAAACCTAACATATTTTTAAACCTAAAAAAAATCTCTCTAAACAATAAAAAATAAATAAAATTTCCTTTTTTCTTTTCAGGTAAGTTTTGCTGTGATTAAACAATTGTTTAATCTTGTGAATAAAACCAAACCTATAAATCTGTGGTAAGCTCTATGACATAATTAATTCCCCTGGTAGCGGTTTTCGAAATTGTCTCTGTCAAAATTAATAAAGAAGAAAATCCGCCACCACCGTTCTGAAACCACCGTCCATTAATTAAAATGATAACCATAACAAAAAAAAAAAACAAAAAACAGTTAAAATAAAGCGCACATTTTCCGGATAGGAAACAATCGTTATCCTGGACAGACACAATTTTGAACGCAAATAAAAATTTCATCTCTCTCTCTCTCTGGCTCACATAAATAATTGGGGAAGTACGAGTAAGTGCTGCTTTTATAGGGTCCTCTAGTTTTAAATACAGTTAAAAGAGAAAGCATGAACAGAAAAAAAACACAACACACAGAATAAAAAACAATAAAACACATCCTTTATCGCTGGTCGGTTTCCTTTTGGAAACATTCTGTTTTTTTTTTATTATTTCAATATTGATTTTTCTCTTCATACATCCACGTTGTCTCGTACTTGGAGTATGGTAAAAGTCCTTGAACAAAAGAGAATAGCCGCTTGAACATACTTGGTATCATGGTACCTATGGCATGGTGTCGTCCTATCTATTGCACATACTTTGCATTCAATACCATTTGTATCTGTGTTTTTTTTTTCTTATCGGGGATTTATGTATATGTATCTACAATGAACAAGATGGATGACCAGATAATCATCCTTGGGGGTGGTGCAGATTGAAAGGAACAAATTTTGAAAGAATGAACGATTGTTGTGGATTAGTTGGGATCGTTTTTTTTTTCAATCGTATAGGATATTAAATTTGTATAGAAATTCACATGAAAATTCCAGTGATTGATGTGTTCCTTTGCGTGATCCAGATCCAGAGGAAGGCGTATACGTAACTTTTTTTGAACACGTCTACCTTATTTTTATTAGGGGGATAATGGGATTTAAAAAAGTTTCTACAAATTTAATCAAAACTTCGTCTGATGACATATAAAATGGTGTAGGAAGTTTTAAAGTTCATGTTTTAAAAAGAATAAATTTACGAAAATGAAAGAAAGATTAATCATTCGATTTTTGAAGGAAGGAGTTTTTTTTTATTGAAAATCTGATAGGAAGGCAATGTCCCGCTTGTCTACTCTACCTACCAAGGAAGAGGTGGGTCAAATGTATTATTTTAATGGATCCTTTAAACACTTATGGGAAGTACCCCATAATTCAAGTTCAAAATGTTCAGTTTGTGGTCGTTACTTGGAAGTCGATGGTTCAACGTCGCTTTTCCCTGTTGCATGGTAATACGTGCCTAAAAGGTGACTTTAGATGCTTGTTAAGCAAAAAACCTACACGCATTAATTTGGCACCTAAATGATCCCAGAACGTGATTACAATTGTTGGAAAGTATATCATAAGTTGGGTTAAAAAAGATCGACTTTAGAACGGATTTTTGAGCATCCTTTGTTTGCGAGCCTAAAAGGCGACTACACATTTTTGCAATATACATAAAATGTCAGCAAAGATTTTAGTGTAGCCGTTTGAGTGTGGTTGGTGTACTCACTAATTCTTGATCTTTATACAAGGTGGCGCAAAAATAACCTTCCGATGTTTTTTGGCTGTAATTTAAAAAAAAAGAAAAACTTTGATTCTTCTTGTGGATTACTTTTCTTTTGGTCTTTTAATTTTTTTTTACATCAAGTCATGAATATGATGTCATGTAAATGGCCGCCGCCACAGTTGATTGTCATTTGAGCCCTTTTTATGGCATTTTCCATTACTTTGGCCAAAAGTTCCGGCGATAGGTCCTCACATTCTTGACGGATATTGTCTTTAAGAGCTGCAAGAGTATGAGGCTTGTTGACATAATCCCGCGACTTCAAAAAGCCCCACAAAAAGAAGTCTGGAGCGGTCAAATCAGGCGATCTTGCTGGCCAGTGCAAATCGCCAAAACGGGAGATTAGGCGCCCGGGAAATGCATCCTTCAGCATATCGGTTGTGGCACGTGCAGTGTGTGCCGTTGCACCGTCCTGTTGGAACCACATGTTTTCCAATCCGAATTCATCAAGTTGCTGCAAAAAGAACTCGTTGATCATTGCACTGTAGCGCTCACCATTCACAGTAACCGTTTGGCCCGCGACGTCTTCATGTCCATGACATCTTCGGCTACAGCAGCAATATTCTCTGCAGAACGGCTACTCCGGGCTCTGCCACGTCTGGCAGCATCTCGTGTTATGCCAGTCTCCGAGGCGAGCGGCTAAACGTCGCAGTGTTTCACCAGTAGGCGTTGGACGGCTAGGAAATATGCGACGAAATTCACGTTGTGCCAAAGTCACCGACCGATTATTGCTCGAATAAATAGTCACCAATATTCCGCGTTCTGGAGCAGTGTAGCGTAACATTGTTTATTAACGTGTATGTATTTCGCATGTTTTTACTACACAAATGTCAAAACAGAACTGACATTAGGGGCCAATCGCAAAATTTATAGCATTTTCTGAAAGGAGGATTACTTTTGCGCCACCTTGTATATAAAACTTTAGGAATTTTCTCTGTTACCTCAAAGCGCGAAAACTGCTGGACAGATTTCAATTAAACTTTTATTAAATGTTTCTTAAGACTGTGAGATGGTTTTAGGCTCTGTCGTTCATAGCCAGGTCTCTTGGAACAGTTATATTTTAGTGTGTTCCCTTTGTTACTGTCTCTTAGAATAAGACTAAAAGGAGATTGTCTTATTTTCAGACAACTAAATTTATGACAGCAAAAAAAAAAAACTAATTATTTAAGAGTTTTCTACGATATTGCACAAGATGACGCTGTATTCTATGACAACACTGTCTTCAATCGAAACGAAAGATATATGCCATCTCCAATCGGTTATGGTCGTTCTCAGCTGCTTGAGTGTATATATGTTTTTCGCTTTTGCTTCCTTGCTATTTTTATTCCACAAAATTCATGTATTGTCTTAAATTTCCCTCTTTTCTTTTTTTTTTTTTTTTTGCACACTTTGTACGATAATGTATATATCTACATGTATATCTCGAGATAGTTCTGTGGCACATTTAAAATTGAATCAATGCCAATAATTTTTCCCTTTCTATCTCTCGCTATTTCGCCGGAATGAAATTCTTCATGCATCATCCATAGAGAATGTGAAGCAATTTTCACTTGATTCAGATACAATTAGCGAAAAATCAAACGTCAAAAAGGAACAGACAAATTGACATTTTATTGACATTAAGCAGAACGTGTCTTATAAGAAGTTTGAGTTGGAAAAGTTGCTGAAAATTCATAATAGCATTTTATCTAATGATAACTGCGCCACTCTGTGATGTTTTTTTTTTCTCTTTATTTTGTTTTTGACTACATACGCCATTTGTTTACGGAAAGCAAAATGAAAGTGCTATTTAAAACGCAACGCTAAACCTTGAGGGTTAAAAGTTTACTGTGTGCGGTAAATAAATTAAATTACTTTACCTTACAACGTTGTCATAATTTTTCCACAACGACGAACGCTTAAATTTTGAATGCAGATACCTTGTGTTCGAATTTGCACATGACTCATAGTCATAGCTGAAATGGCGAAGTAGTTTATTAGCACTGGTCACTTGGTTGTTTTCGTCTTGTATACAATTTCCGGCAGAGCACTTAATCTTTAAGCATACTTTACAGAAGCTATTAATAAAGAACGATTCAGTGAATGGATAGAGGCTAATGGTTGTATTTTTTTTTATTTTAAATAAACTTGTAATAATTTATTGAATTTGACGGATATGATGCATTTTTGTAGATTTATTAAAGACTTAAAAACTGCAATCGAATTGGATAAGTCTGTTGGACATATCATCAGTGGTTGTATGTCATAGAAAGTAGAGTTTCAGTGTAAAGTTTTTGTATTTTATTGATGTTCACAGATGAATTTAGACTCAAACAAAAAGTACAAATATTTTTGTTCTGCAAAATCAGTTTAAAAATCTCCGGATAACTGACAAAAATACCCAGAGAGATATTAAGAGCAGATAATTGGATACACATTTCGGCGACTTAAATTTACAAAAATTGAAAAGCCATCTATCGGAATGTTTTAGTAGCTAAAATCAGTTTAAAAACCTCCATAACTAAAAATATATTCATTCATAAAAATTAACAGACATGAGTGATGGAATGACCCCATCTAGAGGGAGCAAACTTTGGCCAACGTGGATGCTTTTTACAGGCACATCCTGTTTATGTCCTTTTTAATTATTATTCGCATTTATTCCGGCCATCAGATTATTTATCAGGTTGGGTTAATTGAAAATATTCATTATAAAAAAAAAATTTAATCCACTCACTATCATCGACATGTCATTATGTCCCTTGGTAGTTTCGTGTAAACAACAGAAAATATATCAAATGACACAAAATGACCTTGAAAATATATAACTATAAACTAAATACGTTATAAGCTTGAAAGGTGCGTGTCTATGTTGGGTATAAGCAGCTGGCACACAAACGTTTTCACTTATGGAAATTGTGAGTAGTAATTGTCAGGGAACAATAAAATTCTCTTGAGTTTATGGAGCTCATATAGGAGTCAATTATGTTGTGCAAATCAGTTTTATTATAAAAAAAATGTTTCCAGACCCCCGACCCATCCCTTTCGATATAGACGGTCTTTTTTTTAGTAAGCCAAACCTAGGGTTTTTTTTTCAATTGAAACTATAACGCAGATAGATTTTGGTATCAATTCTGACTACTAATGCGCCCAATGTCTGAACGATTTGTAGCTTTTAGAACAGTTGAGCTCATTATTTAGCCGCTAACAGAAAATAGTTCGAGTCGAGAGCATATGTTTGGCATTTTAACAGCCCGCAGAAATTATCTTTCGAGGTACCTAACCTAGCGTCCTCTGAATCTTGTTTTTAGCTTGTGATCTCTTTATCCTTTTATACAAAGTCCTTTAATCTTCTGGATCTCATTGTTCTGACACTCCAATTCAGTCGAAACCCTTACAGGGTTTTTGGCGGCGTTCTGACTGTTTTGCTACTGGTTTTCTGCATTGAATTCTGAATAACCTTAAACAGTCTGAATAGCTTTAAACAGTTGATCGGTGAAGGCTATCCGGTAAGGGTTTTTGGCGGCGTTCTGGTAGTTTTGCTACTGATTTTCTGCTTTGAATTCTGAAAAGCTTTAAAAAAGTTGTGATTGCAGCCTTCATAACCATATTCTTGTCGTGACGTTGTTGAAATTTTGCATGACTTCGCTAAGTGGCAATTTGGACCCTCAAGCCTCAACCAAATCGCGCTGACTATGAGAAGACTACAGTTGAATGTATATATCTTCAGAAAACTCTGCGGACTATAACTAAAGCTTGTAAGGCCGACGAACTCCCCAGACTAATCTTATCATCTCGTCAGGGTCACTGCATCTGCCAAAGGCTACCTTCAAACTTAATGCGATCTGCAAAATAAACCGTGGATCGGAGGTCCGCATCACTTGCTGTCAAAAAACAAATTTGACCAAGAAACCAAGATGGAGGTGTTTACTTTGACCAACATGATAGAAAGTCAAACCAAGTCGATTGATTGATCAACACCTGCAGACTTGCTCTCCGAAAGTTCGCAAAGTTTCGTTCTCCAAATTAACTTCAAGAACTCAAAGTCAATCACGGTTTATATCGTCAAATGTTTGAAAACTTATTCCTTATTCGAAGACTTAAAGACTTGACACACTTGAATTTTGCGTATGAAGCTCAAGTGGCTTAAGACTTGAGCCAACCTACGAACGACGAACACTTAAATGACCATTGTACGAGTAACAACCAGACAGACAGACAAATACGTCCCGTTAAAGCAAATCCATGAACTCGAAATCTAATAAGCCAGATTTATCACCAGGCTTATGCACATACATACGAGTATATAATGACAACACCCCCTAAAACTTGCCAAGTCGACAATTTCTGGCATCTTTCCCATACTTCCATTGTGAAACGTAAAAGGCCAAGTGTACTCTGGTTAACAAAAGACAGCTTTAACAACATGAAGGACATAACGAGGACTATTCCGCTGTTTTACTACAGTAACTCTACAATCGTATATGCACAAGGGCAATTGTCAATTATTTTTGATGGCATTTTCTCCCTTGGCCAAAGCGCAATTTCGTTGTGGCCTTTTGAAATAATTTCCCATTACCTCACGTTGTGTGAGAGTATCTGATGTGCGCTTGTGTATATTTATATGACATTTATATGAACTGTCCCACATAATAGAGGTGTGGATTCGTTAAGTTGTGGTCCAAACAACACAGATGGAGGTGGGTACTCCTCCTACGCGCATCCTATGACCATGAATTCATTCGCAAAAAATACTTCACGTGCACCAACCAGCTGTGTATATGGGGTGGCATATTTTCAAGGTCATGTGAAATAGTTTTCAAAACAAGGATTTTTTTCTTAGTTTTTTTTTTTATATATGTATGTACACTGTAAGCCAATGTCAACCACCCTCTCTAACCACTCCTACAACCCACTGCATTCATTGAAACTTTGAGATGCTATACTGATGATGTGACTATGAATGGAATCCGAGGTGTAAGGTACAAACACAAAGAAGCTG
The DNA here is from genome assembly GCA_949372485.1 of Cheilosia soror. Classification (NCBI taxonomy): domain Eukaryota; kingdom Metazoa; phylum Arthropoda; class Insecta; order Diptera; family Syrphidae; genus Cheilosia; species Cheilosia soror. The sequence goes on from OX443563.1 coordinate 9,383,841, forward strand.
TCACTCGTTGACAGTGACGTGAGTACGTGGTGGTGGTAGCATTGTTCTTGTAATTTCACACAAACCCCCCAGATCACCACCTCTGCTGGGTATGTTTATGTGATTAAGGGAAAGAATTGATTTTTCTACTATCGTGTGAAGGTGAACGTTATTGTCGAAAGCAGATTATAGAGAAAGGGTTGTGTGAATTTTATTTTTAATATAACCTTCGAGCTAGATTTAAAATTGCGCGTGGGGTTAGCGTGGCATTTGCGCAAAAATTCCATTGACCCATTGTTAACATATCGAATTCGTGTTAAGTGTACATTATTGTCAAGTTGGTAGGCAAGGCAGCGCTTTCAATAGTTCTCTGCTTAATAATAATTGTCCCTGAAGGATGTTGTAAACACATTGCGGTGTCATTAATTGTTTTGCGTGTACAGAATGCCATTTGTTACCGTTGCGTTGTGGAAAAATGGGGACAAAATGAATTTACACATAAATTGTTGTACTACGTATTAAAGTGATTTATTGATACGATTTATTTGATGTAGATGTATGGTGTAATGTAGTTGCAGGTGTGGTCTATAGATGATGAATGTACGCATAAGAGGTGCAGCAGCCAAAAAAAAACAGTACACCTCCTTTTTATTCACCTCCTACGAAGACATCCAACTTTAAAGCTAAATGCATTCTTTAAACCTATTATCGTATAGAAAATCATTTAAAATTGGTAAACAATTTTCAATTTCTCATTGAATTAACCTTAACGCACACGAATATCCACTAGCGCACATAAAGTGTGCGATATAAAAATACCATCCAATAACGTGTGCGCATAACAAATTGTGTATAGCTTGTTACTCATAAAATTCGATTTTGTATAGGTACCATTTGTATTCACTTCCATTTCACTTGAACATGGGTAATTTATATTGCCTGGTGTTATCATTATCAAATTATGTTGAAAGTTGAAGAATTTTATACAAATTAGAGAGAAAAGTATGTGTTTAGGTGGCGATTTTCTCTCTTCTACCGAAAGCTGCTGTTGGCAGCAACACTTTAACTCTCTATCTGTTTGCAGCTCCATATCTCAGCTGTGTCCACGATCGAAAATTTTGGGACCGACCGTCAAAACAGTTGACCTCCATTTTGATCTTGCCCTAACAATTCGCCTTACACCTTGAGGGTTCCACGATGTCCCTCTATAAGAATAAGCTAACACCTACTCTGTTGCCATTTCAATTTACTTTATTCCAATCAACATGACCCATCTGAACTAACAAAATGAAACTCAATACCATCATTAGTTCCAGTTTTTTTTTCTGCCTAACATTCTCTGCCTATCTAGATCAACACGAACACACATATACGATATACGGCCACCCACTTGTTGTTGCACAATGACTATCTATAACTAAACCAGCTGCTGTACACCTGATTTGGCGCCCCCAATTTCCACATCTTCTTCTATAGCCACCTTCTTCGCTATACTTGTTTTTCAAATCACATACGGAAGAGAAATAATCTAACCGCGCCGTGCGTCAACCAAAGTCAACTAAAATGCATCTCGCATAAGAATTAGATACAAAACTAGTTATCGACCATCATATAGCTACGGGTAATAGTATTTTAGGTAGCATCATCTCTATGCTTTCTGTGTATATGCATTAAGCAAACAAGTTGAACGCGCTTATTGACCTACAGTTGGGGGGCAACATAATCTTTGATGTCGAGGCAGCAAAACTACATATACACAAAAAAAAAATGGTTACCTATCCATCGTTTAGATTTCGAGTGCAGATCTCAGTGTGATAATCACTAAAATCCGGTTTTGCGTGCAGTATAGCCGGTTGCAGTTAAAAAAGATACACAGGTCTAGTCGTCGTCGTATGGTGGTCACTATTATTGGAACGAGGTCTTTGTGCACTTGTATACACACTAACCGGTGCTGTTGGTTGAGGACATAAAAAAAAACAACACAAATGCATCTAAAGAAACATCTCTTGGTGAATGTCATCGTGCAGAGCTGTGTGCTTATAATTGATGCCACTGGTAGTGGTCACATAGCAGATCCATCACCTCTGAAGATACGCACTGGACACCGATGAAACTGGTCTTTGGCGAACAACGCGTCTACCAAGGGATTTACTTTAATTGCTTGGCAAAATGATAATGACAATGATGCCTCCGAAGAGGATGGCAGTGTTGATGAGATGTCTACACAAAAAAGTATCCGAGGCTTTGAACTTTCATGAGTTCTTGAGAACTAATTGCATTTTTACCGCTATTGGAATGTTGACGTAAAAGACAAAGACAAAAGAAATGTAATAGATACATAACATGGTCTGAGAACGGATAAAGGATAAAATGAGCTAAATTTTGTTATAAATGGAACTGTTGAAGTTTTGTTTTGAGTTCATACTTGTCCAGTTCTTGTCGTTCCAGAATTTTTAAATGTTTATTATAATTTTTAAATATCCCGCGTATCTTTTACCATCGCCGCGGGTGTAGAACTATGCTCATTTGTTGACCCCCCTTTTAGGGGGTCATTGCATTTTCGCACGCACTTTCTTTGTGGGATGTATAGATATAACACACAAAAGGCAAATGAATACATTTTGTTTTAATTTTTTAAGAAATTTCACACATAATCTACATCTTGACCAAAAAACGCCCCCAAAAAGTGGGCGTAATAACGAATTTTTTGTTCAGACGTTAGATAGATACCTACTTTCGGTGTATGCACATATTTTCTAAAGATCATAACGTCCATAATCGTTGGTAACACGATCTTTTGTAAAAAGTAGGCGTGTCAGTGAGTGGATTTCAAAAAATCTCCTGAATCTATCATATACAACAAACATAAACTCGCTATAGTCAAAGAGAAATTCCTTCCAAAAGTAATCAACTCTGCGCAATACTTCTTACCTCTATAATATCTTCTTCCGGATGAAAGAAGTCAATTTCCACCCTCGTTTCCATTAACCAACCTTATTTCGTTACATCTTAATGTGAAAAGATTACCCAACTAAACAATCGTTTTCACTATACATACCCCAAGAAGGAAGTACCTACTTCCCTTCTTGAACTATGTCTGATGGTTTGTACTACATTCGACTATAAGACAATAGTCTCCTTCTATACCAGAACAATGTATTTGGAAACCCAGTTTCTCTGGATCTCACTACCACCTCCAGACCACTGTTGGTTGGCCATTGTTCTTTACGTAAGTGCTATAGTGTCTTGAATTGTGCAATCGAAATCTTTACCTCCCGCTCTCCATTGAATTGATTTATTCCATTTACTTGGTCCGATGCATCTGCTCTCGAAGGAAGTCTTTCAAGTAGATTTGTGCCAAAAATGGGTACAGAAAATCTCATATAACACAACGCGTTGCTGATGTAATGAGTTTCACGAGATGGCTTTTGTTATTTTTTCGTTTTCCGAAGAAAAGTAATACCAACGAGTAAATGAGAAAGAAAATCCTTCAATTGTAACAATTTTGGGTTCAGTAATCCAGGTAAAGTGTTGCGCTAATTAAGGGAATGGGTATAGATAATATCACCTTAACCTCAAAATATGACAGTTGTAATGGTTGGTTGATTAACAATTCAGACACACAATTGGTCATTAGACGCATTGTGGTATCATAACATGTTCAACAGGGTGATCACTCTTTGCAAAATAATAAAATAAATGCATGTTAATATCTGACGTTTGACAGTTCAGGTGTATTGACGGCAAACTACGACTTTACAAAAGTTACCACACTCTGCGCAATTTCTGTAAAAGCTCCCATTGTCTACAATTACTGCAATCATAATGACAGCGTAAGAAATTAATTAATGACCGCCAGGACTCTATCGAAGGGTTCACATTTTTTAAAACGTCAAAAGGTGCCTCCTGACAGTTTGCTTTCTTTGACAGCTGGAGATAGTGTACCTTCTTATTAGCACTGTCAAGCTCGAAGTTGTTTCGTAGACATTTTACAAAATTTTTTGGCTTTGTAGCTATTATTACACAAGTGAAAAATCGTGTCAATTGTTTACAAATAAATTTAGAACAAAATCTGACGTCATATTGACTAGTACACATGTTAAAAATCGTGTGCCAGCCACAGGGGGGGTAAACTTTTCCAGAACAATTCGTCCGATTTTCATATTTTTTTTTCTGATCTAGATGTGCGGCCAAATTAGGCCGTAGCGTAGGGTAGATGAATATTGTAGAGGATTAGAGGGGTCGCAGGGAGTAAGGGGGTTCTCACGAACAGATAGCCGTATGAACCTGAAAGTTTGTATGTTGATACATAAGTGAAAATTATTACATGCCTCATTCATCGTTTTCCAAAATTCGTCCTATAAGGGTTGAAAAAAATGGGGTGAGAACATTTCTATTCAGAATGCACATTTTACGTTCATGCTCATGTATGGCGTAGCTGGGGTGGTAGGAACTATTTGTGAGCTGTAGGCGTAATTTGTTTATAGCTACTTGCGCACACTAAATAAATATCATTTAGGTATAGTTTATGAAAAGCCATTGCGATAAAATATTTTTTAAGTTTAAAAAATAGAACAAAATATTAACAAACGTACTTTAATTTAAATGAAAAGAAACTGGCGGGCGGAGCCGTGGGCATGGTTAGTTTAACTATAATTGTTAAAGGCAGCTTACTCTCTTTTGTTTAAGTCACGTGTTTATGATTGCAATACAAAAGTAGACAAAGTTTTAAACAGATTCTAGATCATTTAGATCTTACAGAAGGTATCTAGCCCAATTAGGTTTATTAGAACACGGGACAAGTCGATATGAGGTGTGCTTTTGCAGAAACCATTTTGAGGAACATGTGTTCCGATATGACATTAATGTCCTTTTATACAATTTTGACCCGCATAAGTTTAAAAAAGAAATTCAGATATGTCACGAGCTGTTTTGCGTAAAACTAGCTCCCAAATCATTTTAAAGGAGCGGTTTCAGATGTGCAGCTATTTCTTTTTAAAAAAAATCTCAAAATAACCGATTCTTTGATTATTCCTCCCTCATAAATACCTCCATTTTGGTATTCGCTCTTGAGCATGTTCGTCTTCTTAAGGGGCCCTTCAGTTCAGGCTGAACCAGGGCAATCAGGCATTCCTTGGTTTTGGGCCGAGAAGTTTTTGTAAGGTTTAATCAAAATCGGTCCAACACCAGCAGTTTGTCCGTGGACAAAGAGGCGTGTCACCTTCCAAAAAAAAAAAACCCCTTTCAAACGCTATTTCTCGACATTCATGGGAGCTAAAGTTCTAGAATATCGGACTTTGACTTTGTACATTTTGGACAGGATTGGAAACGTCTCAAGTTTCCCCGAAATACTGCTGCGCAGATATACGAGTATATATGTCAGTTTTCTGCCAATCACCGCTCTTTTTCTTGTGACTTTTCAGAACTGTCCATCGGCAGAGTTTGAATACAAAACCTTGCGATAAAATATTGATATTCCGCTACAAGAGGAAAAAAATTATGTAATAACCTCAATTGGTCCCTCTGTTTCAAGAGTCATTTCCATTTGTCTATTGATGATTTTGGTCAAATCACCGTGTCGTCATCTCCATCATCATTCATTGTTGTGTTTCACTGATGAATGGGCATACACTCGCAGATGAACAGTTTAATCCGTTTTGACACCTGTTTTGAGTTCACAAATCATATAATTCATAGTACTCGTACACAACACTACATTCTGTATTTATTCACTCTTTGTTAAAAAAAAAAAAAAAAAAACAACAAAACACAAAGCGAATGTTGTAAACCTCGCCCTTACCTCTGTGCTCTGTCTAATGCTTGTACTTTGCCCTTTCTCATTATGAATACGGTCTATTGTGTTTGGGGTTTTCTTGTGGACCGTTCTTTGTTTATTGGATTTCATAATTTGTTTTTCCTTCCTCTTGCAACAACCTGCTGACAACACACTTGTAGGTAGTACACACACATAACAAGATAAGATACAGCAATGTTCTTGTCTTGAAATACATTCATCTGCTTATTTAAATGTCCCGCTGAAATGTATCTTAATCTCTGGTGACCATTTATCTTTTCAACTGTGATTTGGCTTTTTGTTCTAAAACTGTTGTTGTTAATGATTTTTATTTGTTTTGGTAGCTAAAAAGAAGAGGGGTCAGTAGTACTGTCGAATGTTAATTTTATATTTTTTTTTTACAGTTTCTGTGACGTGTTGCAAAGATTGATAGGCACGAAGTAGATTAAAGAGTTAGACAGTATTATTTGCTATGCGACCTACATCGGGTTGTGTAAAACTTCCATCAGGGTGTTTGCCCTTTCTAAACACTATACATCAACAGACTAATGACGGGTGATTATAGCCTCTTTGTCTAATGTGATAATTGTTTGTTATGTATAGTTTTGATGACAACCAACTGTCATGTTTTTGAGATGATTTGATGTAATCTCAAAAGTTTCGGAGAGGGTAAATTCTTATATAAAATTTGATATAACGATTTAGCTGCTGCATGGGGGAAGAGATAAGATCATCTAGACGTAGAGGTTGTACCAATAGCCAGATGATGTGGCGCACGTTTAGTGCTGTCCTGTGGGTGGGAAGTGGGTGTGATTTTGAAAGGCGATTGAAATCTACAATGAGAATAATGTAAGCGTTAAGGTAGATAGTCATTTATAAGAAGCTATATGGGAACTGCGAAGTAGACAGCCTGCGAAATCAAAAGGGAACCTTTAAAAGCCAAATAAATTGATATATACGAATGAGAAACATAATGGGTCCCAAAACAGACTCTTGAGGTAATCCAAAATTGAAAGAGCTCGATTTCGCTTCTGTTTTCACAGGCTTATTAGTAACGATTACAAAAGCATTTGAAATACTTAAACCACAGCGCACATAGCTGAGAAAACTTGTAGCAACATTCAAAGCATAGGCCTTTTAAAAAGTAGTTTTATGACCTTCTGGGTGGAACATGTCCGGTGTATACTGATATCGTACGTTTTATACAGGACTTCAAGGTAAAAATCGGCGAGAAAAACGTCTTCGGCGGTTTATGTGCGCTAGTGGCAGATAACGATTACCAACTTATTGATTTTGCAGCAGCTCGGAACAAGGTGGAAGTATAGTAACTACTAAATTCCAATGCCTATCTGGTTAGCTGAGCCCATCCAACAACCTTAAAGGGCAAAAACTTTAATTTTGGTAATTTTCACGGTTATTAGATTCAGAGCTCGACTGTCTAATGAAAAAAAGGTTCTAAGAGCCCGGAAGGAGATTACCTACCGACTTTGGAAATCTAAGCACACCTACCGTAGAGCCTATAGCCTGAATCATAATTTCTTCAGTATCCATTGATCTTCCATAAATGGAAACAACCAGTGGTCCCCGTATTGAGATATCATCAAAGAAGTCGTCGAAACCGCCCGAGAGAAACAGACGACGTGGCGGGATGACGAATACGTGTGTATACCGAAAGAAGCGGCAGAAAATGCAAATTTTAAGACTCTGCATCTCTCATCTATTCCCGCCATGAGAAGGGAATAGTCGATTGAAGCAACATTGGCGCATTGAGGACATATCCACACGCCGCCGCTCTACAAACCGTGCTTAACTTACTTCCACTAGACATTGTCAGTACGCCACAAACTTGCCAATGAGATTAAGGCAAGGGAAACGCTGGAAAGGGTAACCGACTGGACACGCCAGGGCCCCTGCGACACTGTGATAATGCCAAACTCACCTGGCCAGCTCTGGACTCAAAGCGATCGAATGAGCTTCTTCGACTTCAAAGGTCCAGCATCTCGAAAGTCATTAATGTGATCTCCGGGCACTGCATATTAGGCAGACACGCCCAAAGGCTCGGTCGGCCATTCTGTAGAAGCTGTAGAGATGACGAGGAGGATGAGTCCATCACTCACTTTCTTTGCAGTTGCCCTGCCATAGCCAATATAAAAAAGGCTCATTTAGGAAACTATTTTTTCAATGATCTTAGTGATCTAGGTAATACCAGTACCAGCGCCCCTAGCATTCTTAGCAGCAAATGGCGTAGAACGATTTTAACGTCGTGTTTCGGATATTGCTTGTAGAAACTGTCTTTGGTAGATTTATTTAAAGTTAACCAGTATTTCACACAGCTCCTAAATGGCCGTCTTGCAGACTGCCCATACATATACTGGGCGTCTTTCAAAGAAAATCGCGAAACGAGTGGCGCCATCTATTGGAATTCGTCCGTATTCAAACTTATTTGTGACTTGAGGAACATCTTTTGAAAATGTTGGGCTTTTATCTTTAGTTTTTGTGTATCTTTAGAGCAATTTTGGCCGACTTACAAAGGAGCACAGTGTCCACAAAGAACAAAAACACAGTGGCTCCATCTATATGCAAATATGCTAAGAAATAGTGAACAAAAAATCCTGATAACTAATGACTACAGTTGATGGTATTTTACTTACATTACATCACGTGTCCATAAACAAAACCAACAGTCATTTTCTTAGCACCGTTTGTTTACTTAATACCTCAACTATTTCCAGATGTCATATTTACGGATTACAATTATCCTATGCACCATAGCACCCGTCACATTGAACCTGTGCCTCATTCATACCTGTGTAAAAATTTGAAATAGATAAAGGAACTGAATAGAGATAATAACGACGACGCCTACTCGCGGGAGTTTTCACATGTTCAAGGTCCTTTGTGTGACAAGGACACATTCTCTAAATTAAGACATATTGTATGTCGAGGGGTTTGTTGTTATCACTTTGTAGCTTTTTTTTCTGTAGTCTTCCCATATGTGGTAGTGCTCAACAAGGAAGTCGTGACAGAACAAAACGAAGATACACACCGATGACGAGAATGTATACCTACATATCCATGTATTCATATTTATGCTTGCATGCATGAAAATAAAATACCTCGTCAAGTGGAGAAAGGACAACGGATGTTACTCAAACGTTATATGTATGCAGAGGGGTGGATGTAAGCAAAAGTGTTTCATATTTTTCCGGAAAGAAGTTTCGTAATACGGCAGATGTGTGGGACATGGCTTTGTTGTGGCTTTTTTTTTTGTTTTTATTGGAAGAAACATTCGTTCAACTTGACTTTTTGATTTGAGCAAAGAAATTGACATGCCTTGTAGAAGTTTGGGAGATTTTTATTTTTTTATTTGAGGTTTCTAAGAGATTTGGCAGCATTCAATAACAGACATGACACAATATAGACTTCAGTAAAGAACCTTTTGGAATTCCACATTTAAGCTATTATCAACTTGTCATCCTTAGATGAATCATTTACTCTTTGTGGACTTACCATCCTGAGGTGATCTTCTAAAATCTTTGATGGACTGGTAATCCTCTGTCTGGATCTTATGTGATCAGTGTAATTTTTTTTGAAGAGTTCTTAAAAATTAAACAAGAAACATTTACCCAAACTCTCCACCACAAGAACTTTGAAATTGATCTTATTCTAACTTGCAATTAATGATCATTAACTGATCGTTTAGAGATAATTTCTTTCCACTCTGTATGCAGATAAATTATTAATTAATGTTTCAATTCATCTTCTGTGCACTGCTGGTATTTTCCTTCAAAGTAATTTTATTAATTGGTCACTACAATGACTGATCTCATTAAACGATCTTTATTAATCAACTGATCGTCGATCTAAGGAAAATTGTAGTTTTAAAGAGAGGAAGTATTTCATCGATCATTTTAATTGAATAGCTATAAGCTATACCTCTACTAATTTGGTCGGAAATATTTTTTCTTTTGAAAATCGCCTCTAGAAATATGTCATTTATAAAAATGAGTTTAGAAAGATCAAGCGACAACTAATTGTTGGCATAAATTTGTTAGTCGGCCAAAAGATTTTCCATATATTTATGTACAAATTTAAAAAAAAAAGTTCTCTGAATCTTCCTTTAATTTTTTTTTTCTGAATGCTTACTATTTTGTAGCTAATCCTATCACACATTGTTTGTCAAACTGAGATGATCTTGTAAATATGATCGTTTCTGGATTTTTTTTAAATGATTTAAGTGATTTGATTAGACTGTTCTTTCTTATAAATTTCTCATTTCCAGAACTGATTGTTCTGACTATCGTTTCATCAATGTAATGTGATCTTCTACGATCGCCTTTGGACTAGCAATATCAGCTGAAGGTGACTTTCTTATCTGCATATTTTCTTCTATGAATATTTTAAGACTATTAAACTTATTTCTCTGGCCCATCTGTCATCATTTCACTCCTGAAGACATCAAGAACTTTGGACTGTTTTTAAAATTGATCGTGTCACTAAACGATCCTCATTAAATTGATCGTGGTAGGTTTACTTCTAAATCTACAGGCGATCGTCGACGCTTCTGATTACCCATCTAATTTGTTCTTCATCTTGAAGTATCTTACGAGCCTTTCGGGACTGGTTTTCTTCAGAGCGATCGATAAAAGAGTTATTTCTTGTGAATTAATTTTTGATAAAGTTATTCTTCGCTCATTATTCCGGGGCTGATTATTTTCATTGTGATCTTTTGCGAAGTGACTTTTTACCATTTATATCTCATCTGATAAAAAAAAGAGCTCTTTATCGGAAATTATTCTAGTACCCTTTAGGGACTGATCATCATTGAAAAACCAATCCCTTTCTTGTCTTCTTACCTTAAAAACAAATATAAATAAATTAATTGTTGGCGCAAGATGCGTGTAGACACATAGGCTTAGCTTCTCACAACCATTTTTATTTTTAGGACAAGTGGAAGGCACCTACAATTTTATGCCGAGACTGAACCGCTGAATTGCGAAGCTTTTTCAGGACAGTTATACTCCCGGATGTTTGTTAAACGTTCGCGAGAGGTGGCGCAGTTAAAAAAAAAAAAACCGCGATAGAAACTGGGATCCCTCGCGCACAGTAGTCCAGCACACTAACCACTGAGCCCACCTTATTGTTTCGACGTAGTCCGAGGTTCTTTCAGCCTTTACGCTTTGGCATGGTCTGGCGTTTTTCCAATTACTACGGTTTGATGTGGTACGAGGTTCTTATATCTATTACACATTGGCGTTATGTTGTCTAAGTTAAAACAAATTAGGATAGTGGCCTTTTCATATGTAATGTCGTGGAGCTTTACCCAAACTGTCCTTCGGAAAAGGTGTTCGTATAGTCACAGTTTAGACACAGTCAACTGGGTTTTGTAGAACTTCTACGTTGAAGCAGATTCCGGTACCGGAAACTCTTCGCAAAACCCAGTTGACTGCATCTAAACTGTGACTATACAAACACCTTTTCCGAAGGACAGTGTGACTCACAATTTTTTGTCGACAATAGAGCACTATTTGCCAGGATATTGGCAAAACTGTATAATACGCTCTAAGCAGTCCAGCATAGTACATCGCGAATTTGAACTTCCAATTAGGTTTCAAATTTTCAATTTCATAACCCCAAACGAGGAATAGACAAAGTCGTCAACTTTAGTAAAACTACCCTTGTTTTGGCCGTTAACAGATGAACATAAATCACGCACGTGCACGAATAGCGTACGGTAGCTCGTGATGCGTCTGCAAATCCATGCTGTCATCTATTCTATGTCTTTGAGCCTTGCTCTAAGATTCGTGGTTAGTCAAGCCAATGACATCCGCGCAAAAGTCTCATCAGAGTCCTGTTTTGGCTACCACAGACACTGAAAAAGTATCTTCGGGATGATGACTGTCCAGTTGAAGATGATCGTCGAATTTACAGTAAAAACAGAGAAATTGACTTTTCGACGGCGTTTTTCTTTCGGTTAAAAATCTGCAGTATTAACCCAATAACCTTATGATGAATATTCAGGCCAAAAATTCCTCGTGTAACAAAAAAATGTGAAAGAAACTCCACATTAGCAATCACATCACCGCGTAGGTATATTTAAAGCCATTTACCGGTCACTGTGCTTAATGATCTGCACTTGCTAGCTGTCATAATATACTTTTTTTTTCGACTTTAATGAACATTACGCAATCGCTACGCTATAACACACTCTACCATCAACCTAACTGCCTGCATGCGTAATGCACTTGTGTGTTCATGTTTGGGCTTAGTTTGTTGGCACTTCATGCACCAGCAGCACACACCGGGAGACGACTAATAACACGGTTAAAAGTTTGGCACGTCAAACGGCCATCATCAGTTGCAGGTTCAGCATACTCAGCGTGAATTTTTTTTTTATTATAGCCATTTCCATTTGGCTACAAATATACAAACAAAACAACAACAAATAAGCCGTATGCCACCAACTTCAACATGAATGTCGAAATGTTCCACTGAAAATCATAATCCGAAGGATGGAATGGAAAACCTGTAATGCTTGTAACACTCCTCCTCACTCGTGATAGACAGTCCATCAGCGTGTATCTTTTGCTGTGTATAGATATTTTTGTTCGTGTTTACACGGTTCAGATGCAAAGATACTACATGTGCAACAGTGAGTAAATAATTTGAAAAGCAAATGCAGGCAGAAGGAGAAAAAAAATGGAAACCTTAATTGTTTCGTTACTACATCTTAGAGGCACTTAAATTAGCGATAGTAGCGAACGAGTCTTCTCGTTGTGAAGCTTCAAAACAATGCAATGGCGTCGTTTTGCTTTTGCTGCGCATATATTTACGTAATTGTATGATATCGCGATATGGTTCCTATTCAGTGGAAGAAAAAGAGCACACGAAACCAACAAGAAGACCGGGAAGTGCACAGATGGTGTGCTTTTTCTATTTGAAGGGAATCACTGGCGAAAAACTAATTACTTTCGAGTTCGAAATAAAAAAAAAGAGATTAAGGGTGAAATTGGAAATGTGTGTGTCTCTGCTTTGAATTCAAACAGAAGGGTTCACAATGGAAGATGTTTTGGAAGTAAGGTTAATTTAATTTGGTTTAAGGAAGGAGTATTTTTAGGGCCAATTCCAATACAATTCTTTTATGCAACAACTGAACAGAAGGTAATCTCAACTTTTCAACATTTTATCTGCCATGATGAGATGACAGATGATGAACAAGAATCGTAGTTTTATCCACAGACAACTCATCCACGTACATCTTGCATTCGTTATTTTTTATTTTTGTTTTTTTATGCAGTGCGGTTCACTTGTTTAGACGCACAAGAGTTACGTTTACATGAAAAAAAAAACTTATTTGGCAGGAAGGTACATTCATCTTCTATCTATATACAGGGTGGTGCACGAATCGTGCTACAAAAACAAAACGTAATAACTTTTTTTTCTGTGTGAGTAATTGGCGTTTGTTTTTTTTTAATTTTTCGGCGGGTTACTATTTAGTCGGCTCTGACATTCAGGCAACATTCAATAAGCAACTGGCAATAGGAAACACGCAATATTATCGCTCACAATTATTTTACTTTGAATTAAATTAGAGGTCTCACATCAAAGCAACTAAATATCGCTCGAACGAAAAATGTTGCTGATTGCTTATTGGCAGTTGCTAGTTGCTTATTGCTTGTTGCCTCAATCTGAGAGCTGCCTTAGATTTATTAAAATAAATGCTTGGGATACCGAAAAGAAAATTTGGATAGTGCAGCGGTACCATGCTTTGCAATCCTTCATTTCCGTCCAAGGGGAATTTTGTCGGGAGTTTGGCAGCACTCCCCCGAGTAGATGGGCCATTATGAGGCTGGTAAACATGTTTGCCGAATCTGGAAGCATCGCACGAAGACCATACCATCGAGATCCCTATATATGGGTTCTAGATACAATCGCGGTCAATTCAGGCAAATCCAAGCGTTTCGACTCGAAACTTATCGGCGTAAATTGGTATTAGCAGACGGTCATTACAACGGATAATTCATGATGACTTAAACTTGTTTCCGCACAAAGTCAAATTACAAGCAAGTTAAACCTGGATTTGCCTATTCGCCTGGAATTTTGCCAACAAATTATTGCAAATTAATATCTAGACTAGAAACTCCATTTTCCGCTGGCCCCCATAGTCACCTGACCTGACTGTACCAAACTTTTTTTTTTATAGGGTTATTTCAAGCAAGAGGTGTAAAAACCGAAACCAAGGAATTTGGCTGAATTGAAGCAGTCCATTCCAACAATAATTTAGGCGATCCCGACTTCAACCCTTCAGGCCGCAATGAATATTTTCTGATCAAAATGTGTCGCATATGCGTGGATCAGCATGGAGGTTATTTATGGTCTATCATCTTCAAAAAACAATTATGTAGTTATATAAATTGAATTATCTATCCAATAAGACAAAAAAAAATTAAATTCATTGATTAAAAAAAAAGTTATTTAAATTTCTTATTGTAGCACAATTGGTGCGCCACCCGGTATATAAAAATGAATGTCTGTCTGTATGTCCTTTATAGAATCGTAAACTATGCATTTGATCATGTGATGATCTTTAGCAAAGTTGTTGTGCATGAGCCCAGGAAGGTTTCTGAGTTGGTACGGTTAAAATTGGACAAAGGGGCGTGGCACCTCCCATACAAAAAATGCATTCAAAATATATCTCGAAAACCGCCCAACCGATTGAGCTCAAATTTACAAACAATCTTAGGAATTGGCCCAGGAGCGTTTCCGTGAAGATTGGTCAAAATTGGACAAAGGGGCGTGGCACCTCCCACACAAAAAAAAAACATTCAAAATCGTATATCTCGAAAACTGCCGAGCCGATTGAGTTGAAATTTACAGACAATCTAAGGTATTGGCCCGGGAGTGTTCCCTTGAAGATTGGCCAAATTGGACAAAGGGCCGTGGCACCGCCTATACAAAAAAAAAACATTCCAAATTACAGACAAAATTACTCTTAGGTATTGGCCCGGGAGTGTTCCCTTGAAGATTGGTCAAAATTGGACAAAGGGGCCAAATCGTTGGTGCGTATGTAAGTCCGATAATGGCCGCTGAACCACTGAAGCTATCCGCCTTCATTCCTATTAAAAAATAATTGAACAAAAATATCAAAATAAATCTTGAAATATTTAAAATCAATATTTTAGGCAGAACAACGTTTGCCGGGTCAGCTAGTACACTATAAAACAAACCTAATTTCAAACTTGATGATAGACCCATAACGTTAGTTTTATTAATTTTTTCCTATACCATGCAAAAACGTTTGCATTTTTTTGGTTCACTTGAATAGAGCCAAGGTGTAAGGCAGCACCTTATAGTGAAATGTCAATTCATAAAAATTTTACCCAGAAAAAGAGGCCAACATAAACTATCGCTCGTCGTCCGGAGCGAAAAATATGTGCAACAAAATGACAACCATCTTGGATTTCTGCATAGAATGCTAGAGACACCTATTGGGCGTGAGTGAATTTACCAGGTAAAACGGTTGTTTGCAATAGATGTCACTTCAAAAAAGTGAAAGTTTCCATATTTTTCCAGTTACTAAAAGTTGCAAAATGTTATTCAGCTGTCTCATGTCAAAAGCTACATAAAAGAAAAAAAATATTTTTGCGGAGAACACCTGAAACGTATTAATCGAATTTCCCTCTAAAAAAAACTGCATAGAATCCATTGAACCTTAAAATGTATTGACCTGAGTATGTCCAATGTTCCTTAAAAACACCCCAACCAGGTAGTACCTTTCACAATACCTAATAAGAAAATAAGCTCCCAAGTACCCCATTATCCTTTGTAAGTAGAAAACAAGAAAGAAAAAAAAACCTATAATACGGACACGTTCCACAACAGCTAAGAGCATACTGCGAGCCTCATTGAATCCCTTTTATATAATGCGGGCACACCATAACCATACCCGTTTGATTGGTCTTATCTAAATCGAAACTTCATACATCACTCGTTTTTGTATTCTAGGTGGCGGTATCCACTATCCAGTCATATAAAAATATCCTTTTCATGTGGAAATCCGTGTCATGGCTCTCTCCCATTCGATACATATTTTTTTTTTCCTTTTATCACAATATCCGTATTCGGATTGGTATTTCCCATAATGTGGCTCTTCACCGAAATATGACTCTCAATGCAGCCCGAATGAGTAAAACTGATAAGGATACTATAAAGAGGGTGGAAAAAAACACACACACACAGTACCCATTGACAATGACATAAACCGAATGATATGATAATTTCGTTATAAAAATCACGGTGTTCTTTAGAAAACCGTAAAAAAGTGGGTAACATACGAACATGGACTGGATATCAAATTGAGATAACCATACAGCATACACCGACCGACACGAAGACGTTGACAGATTTTTTTTTTTGATGCGGTCGATTCTTTAAGTATATCATCTCATCACAGGCCAATTCCCTAATCGCCGTTACGCCAAAGGACAAGAACGATAGAAGAAAGAAAGTTATGGGCTCGTTTAGAGTGTTTTCCTCATATAGGTACTCGGTAAAGGCCAAACGTGCATCGTGGACGGGTTTCGTAATTAGATCGAGAGATGAGTCAGTGTAGTTATCTGTGTCTGCTGTTTGGATGATCACGAGATGGTATGATGTTTGTGGGGATTATATGGAAGAAACGTGATGATTGTTAACCAAATGTACATACACAAGGCCAGTGTTGTACATTTGTCATACAATTAATGGAGGCTGTGAGTGGGTTGTATATATTTTCCGATTGGACAACGATAAGGCTAGGAATGAACCCATGTGTGTAAACATTCGAAATTATTTGATTTAAATCTAGACAAGGCAATTTCAAATTTCCAGGGACATTTTATCGTCACAAAGGTCAATGTGAAAGTTTGTTGGCATCATGCTGTTTTCGTGTTTTAAGTGGGTGAACTTTGAAATTCATTATTATTCATTTTGGGAACACCTAGCAGACATCAGGGTCTTGTTTACGTCAGTAAGAAGTGATGCATCGCATGCCTCTGGAAATATATTGACTGTTTCAATTTAATTAAATAGCTGTCTGACCTTCGAAGTGGGTGACCGGTTTCATTTAATGGAATTCATTAACATTTAATGTTAAATCTATAAGGTCGATGGAAAAATACGTCATGAAGAAGATACCGAAGATAGAAAGAGTTCGAAGAAGTTGTTATCCCTTCGCTTTTCTTGACAATGTCAATGTCGCTGTACAGCTTGTAAAATCCTTCCTGCAAGTAGATTTCATAACCATGTTCATTATATCTTTTTCTCTCCAATGACCGAGGATACCTTCGTGGGTTTCAAAAGAGTCCATGCCTTAAGCTCGATGCAGAGCTTGAACGGTCGATCACTTTGAAGAAGATCGTTTTGATTGCAATATCAGCTTACGGAGTAATACTCTAGTGTCACTGAACTCTTCAGTAAAAGTCATCAATCAATCTTAAAGAGAATATTGAGTTTTTAAGTGATCGATTTAAAGATCATCAGTTTTTAAACAATTTTTGTTGAATTTTTAAGCTTTTTACTTGACGCTTAATATTTACATAATTAGTAGAACACAGCGAGCTATCTATCACTGGTACCTTTTCTAGTATAGAAGCGGAAGTGGCTAAAATGGGTCTTGCGGTCAACGAGGGCAAAAACAACGTCGTAGAATCGAATAAAACGTCTCGATCGACAGCTATAACTTTGAGGTAGTAAGGGACTTTGTCTACCTCGGCTCTGCTAAAAAATTCTGACAACAACAGCTCAGTAGAAATTAGACGAAGAATAACTCTTGCCAACCGCTGTTCCTTTGAGCAAAGAAGGCAACTGAGTAATAGAGCCCTATCCCGAACAACTAAGGAGATTCGGTATAAAACCTTGATCATTCCAGTTCTGCTTTATAGCTCTGAAGCTTGGACTCTATCTAAAGCGGATCAAGATATCTTCGATCGCTTCACGAGAAAGATCCTTCGTAAAATTGTCGGTCCCATTTGCGTTGGCGGGCTTTGGAGAAGGAGATTCAACGACGAACTATACGAGCTGGTACATGCTGGAACATTGACCTGGTCACAAAACTGCGAGTAAGTCGATTAAGATGGGTAGGACATATAGAGCGGATGGAAACAAATGCTACGGCCCGTAGAGTCGTCGATTCTAACTCGGAGGGACAACGCAATAGAGGAAGATCTTAAGTGGCGCGCGCAAGAGGAAGGCGACCTCAACCGATCTTTGGCTAACCGCCTCTAGTTGCGCACTTCAAGTTGGTTTAGGTCCCCTTCCACTTGCGCGCGCCACCTATGGCGAGATCTTCTTCTACTTCGTTGTACCTCCGGGTTGAAATCGAAGACTTTACGGACTGGAGCGTTGGTGTCCATTTGCTCTACATTCCGCAGCCATCTTAGACGACTGATGCGTAGTTTTCTCACTCGGTCGATGTCACTGTACAGCTCGTAGAGTTCGCTGTTAAATCTCGTCCTCCAAAGCCCGTCAGATATATCTCCAGGGATTCGGAGAAGACACCTGACCCTACCCCAGTGTCCATTTTAGATCCGTCTGAAAATATGGTTTTGGGAAACTACTTCTTTAACAATATAGAAGAGAAAGGGCTTGATATTTAAATTCTGTAGGGAAATAAAATGCTTTAATGGAAGTGTGTAGGTTTTTTCATCTTTTAAAAAATGGTTCTCCCAGGGATCGCGATGGGCCCACTAGGTGCCTAGTGTCTTGCGATGGTTATCCTAACAACCCTGCGTCTAATCTGACCTAACATTCTTCTCAAAAGTGAAGGGCTTTATAAATGGTCTGATAAAGTCATAATTTAGCAAGTACACAAACCGATTGGGATTATTTCGCTCAAATCAGTCTGTTTAGCTCTATAAAGCGCGTACCATACGTTAAAATGTGTTTTATTGGGCTCTAAATTGAAAGCGGTCAAGATAAATCAAATGATCAACGAAAAAATTATTTGATCAATGGATTTGATCAATTGAGAATACTATTTAATTTGATCACCCTCACGTTGATCATAATACGCAATCGATGGTAAATGCTTTAATCTAATATGTGATGTTTTATAAAAATGGATCACAAAAAAGGCGGATCAGTTTTACAAACTAACTTGTTGACTGCCTAAAACCCTCTAAAAATGAATTTAAACCAACAAACACTTGATTGAGATAATAAAACCCAACGAAGATGCAAGAACAATCTCGGCCTACCTTCAAATATCTCCATTAAGCCATCCACTGTTGCAATGCAACCAAAAATCATAAAATCTTATCTTTGTTCTGTATCTGAATGAATCATGTATATGAAATGTGTACCAACATACCAACTGTTATTCTCCACATGATGGATTACCAGTGAGGCTACGCGATTGCATATCTATATTTTATTTATGAGGTTTTTTCCCCCTTCCCATTTCCCCCCACCCCGTTTAATGCGCAATCTCTCTTAATGCACTTCCTGAAGTTCTAATGGTACACTCAATCCGACACCTGGTGTGTGGACTTTTATAATCTACTTCAGTGTGCACATTTGCACAGTATAATCTGAACAAAAACCTACCGAATGAAAAACGGTAACTGTTTCACTTCCTCTTCTATATGCTTTTTCGCTTTTCTCCACTTAAAGTAGTTTCGCATACACGCATTCTAGATCCAGATCTCCCAAGCACGAACAGGGAACAACAGCACAAACAAAAAATAAATAAAAAATCAAAGCTAATATCATCTGGTACGTGGAAAAGCAATTATTTCCGCTTGAAAACGGATCCGGATGGTTGATTAGTGCTGCTAAGATACTTTATCCCCAATGATTCCAAAGAAGAGAATCTTCAAGAATCCAAACCGACTAAATGGATACATTTTTGTATCTCGTTCCATCTTCTTCTCGTGTGATATCACATGACTATATAGGAGTCGAAAGTTTATTGCACCTTAATTGAGTATCTATCCATCAGATACGTGCAAAACATTCCAAACTAAACTAATAAATATTTAAACAACTAATTTGCAATTTATTTAAAACAATTTTTTTTTTATTCTTTTTCTCTTTCTAGGTAAGTGTCGATAAATTGTCTTACAAGCCAGGTTACATCTAAGGCTAATTATTATGCCAATATGTGTTCTGGGTTAGATATGTACAAGTACATGCTTTAATTGCTATAAAACGAGGTAAGTCAGTAGCAATAGATACAGTCAGCGACAACGACAACGACGCACATATTGTTGATGTGAATCTCATGGGAAAATTAATCGTTTTGCGGTTACAAAGCCGAGCGATTGTTTTTTTTCTCCCATCCGCCGTACTGCCGCCCGCCGTTGGCTTTTATATATTTGTTGTGTTGCCCTTCGATATCAATTTTCCGGAAAAGGAAGAAAAATGTTTGACTTTGCTTTGGTTTTATGTGTGCGGTTTTTAAGTACATTGGTACCGTCTCTAGGGTCATCTTAACGTTACACTTTCTCTATAGATTTCTATCTCTCGGCTGTCACTGTGTACGAGTGGAGGAAAATATTTTGTTTGAATTGAATTAAAAGGACTTTTTTGTGGCAGATAGATACAGATACACTCATATCCCTGAAGTGTAATGATAAGCTTCTTGGTTTCAATTTATTTGCACATTTATTCTCCTGCGGGGCTTTTGTAGAGAGACGCACATCCAACCTACCAACCAACCCGGCCGCAAAGATAATAAATGTTGATATTTCGCTAATGTATCATCCCATCGTAGATACATCTGTATAGATACATAATATGTGGGTGCTGTTTGTTTGCTTTTGTAACTGCTGCTTATGGTGGATCTTTTGCTGGATTACAGATTTGTTGGCATATTTTATGCCAAGCGATTGTATTTTTATGGATCTGTGTGGGATGATCCCAGTTGTTTGGCTGTCCTTGACCAAATGACATTTAAAAACCTGTCCTTGTAGTTAGGTTGCCATCAAATTTGGGGGTGTATATTTTTATTTTATGAGATGCATATAAAGTAGGCATTTGATGGAATTGCTTTAAGTTAGACTAAGATTAAGATAAAAAAATTGACAGTTTAGTTACTCTCTCAATGATCCTTCGGTTAGGATAGGCCGCACTTTAAACACATTCAACAACGAGGCTTTGAAAAGCCGTCTTTGTCTTTTCAAAGTAATTTAGAATCGGATTTTCCTGCTTGAAAAGAGCTATACGGCTATAAGGCGGCTCTCAGATTGAGGCAACAAGCAATAAGCAACTAGCAACTGCCAATAAGCAATCAGCAACATTTTTCGTTCGAGCGATATTTAGTTGCTTTGATATGAGACCTTTAATTTAATTCAAAGTAAAATAATTGGGAGCGATCATTTTTCGTGTTTCCTATTGCCAGTTGCTTATTGATTGTTGCCTCAATCTGAGAGCCGACTAAGGCCTACTGTCCACGTCGCATTTTTGTATTTGCCGCTCCACGGATAGAGCTTTGTTTGTTTATTATGCAAGCTGTAAGGAAGCTACAAGCAAGCGTACAACAAGTTGCAAGAGACGAAAGCGCAGCTAGGTGGACAGTAGGCCTAATAGGTTTCTGCTCCAAGATAGGTTTTCAGTTATCAACGTAAGTCCACAAATTACAATTATGACAATAGAACGTTGTATGGAACTGACTTTATACTACTCTTCTGTATCCTATTCGTTTATAAGCGCGTGACCGAGTTTTACCAAAGCTCTACGCGATGAAAGAAAACGTCAATAAAGTACACTGCATTGAGGTGGACGACTGTCAAGTCGAAAAAGATAGCAATTTGCAACCCTGTGATTCGATGGAAAATGCGGACAATTTTTGGAACACGCCATTGAACTAGACGACTACTGTCAAGTCGAAAAAGTTAGCAATTCGTAGAGTTTTGACCCGCCGGCATTCGCCATTATTTTTGGTATTTGCCTGGTGAAACCTAGCACACCTCAGAGAAGCCATTTCTGAATTTCTGATCGTTTCCTAGCAACTGATGACAGCGGCGCGTCACTTTGAATTTGGCCAATGAGGAATAAGCGTTCATAAAAATTTCTGACGGAATGTTCCTCTGACTCTCCCAAACTAAGAATCAGCAATTGGATGGTTTCGAGAGATGTTTCATTCTCGGACCACCGATATATTCAATTTAGCATTGACTATTGTAAGCCTCAAATCGTACCCTTTAGAAACCCTAGAAAGGTCAACTGGCAGGCCTATAACTCTCTTCTCACGCAGAAGCTGAACCACGTACCTAATCAACCGAATTCACCATCAGATGTAGATCATGAAGATGGACAAAGTTACCAAATCCATGAACGTCGCCTTTAGAAAAGCTTACCCATGGGAACAACCATTTAGCAAACTGCGAAAAGATAGCAGAAAATGTTTTAATTTGGCAAAGTTCTCGAGACTTCAAGGGGACTAGGACAAATATAAAAACAATCTCAGGATTTACAAAGCGGGGATTATAAAAGCCCACGAGATTCATGGAGATTCGTCTGTGGCAACATAGAAACTAACAGCGACTCTAGTAGGCTAAAGAAAATCATTGCCAAAACACCAGATATGTCCAGCTTCATTTCAAGATTGAACGGCGAATGGACCACATCTAGCGAAGAGACCTTAGATCTTCTCATGAATACCCACTTTCCAGGTAATACCATAGACGCTAACCGGTCTAAAGTAACCCATCACCTAGTCGAAGACATACCGGAGAAGATAGTGAACATCCGAAATATAAACTGGGCCGTTCACAGCTTCCTTTCGTATAAGTCCCCTGGACCTGATAATATAACACCAGTGGAGATTCAAAAAGCCCTTGAAATATTGAACCCTTAGCTAAAAGTAATCTTCCGCTCATGCCTGAATTTCGGCTACTCTCCAGCCTCATGGAAAAGGGTCAAAGTAGTTTTTATACCAAAGATCGGCAAGGCTTCCCATGTCTCTCCAAAGGACTTTAGGCCGATCAGTCTTCGTTTTTGTTAAAAACTCTAGAAAGACTCATTGAGAACTATATTCGAAAGAAACTAAAAGCAAACTCACTATCCAATTCCCAACACGCTTAAGGATTTTTCGGTAGAGACAGCTTTACACTCGCTTATGGGCAATATTGAAAAATCGCTCGCTAACAAGCAGTTCTCGATGGTATCCTTTTTAGATATCCGTAGACTTTTTTTTTTAGTCCGGGATGAACTACGGCCTTAACCAATCCAAGCCATCCCAGTCCACCAGAAATTCTCCGATGAAACGAAAACGCGACAGGTTGAAGTGAAATTTTTTTATGGCTCATGGGGGCAGTAATAGAAAGTACGATGGAAAGAAAAGCTTTTTATAGCTTGTTAGGTAGTAATTTCGAACTCCAACGTAACGGAAACACGACAGGTTAAATGTGACATTTCTTACGGGTCAGTTATTTGAACTACGATGAAACAAAAGGGAGACATTTCAGAACTGAAGCTTCTTGATCGTAGGGCAATAATTCTAAACTCCGAAAGAAACGAAACAAGGGCAGATTGAATTCATACTTCTTATAGCTTGTTGAACAGGAACTCTGATACAAAAACGGAACAAGTTACAGTGAAATTTTCTAATGGCTCATGGTCAATAACGATGAACTACGATGAAACGAGAATGAGACAGATTCAAAAGACGTTTTTTATAGCTTGGTAGGCTGTAATTCCGTACTTCGATGAAACGAAAACCAAGTCCCTAATCCACCAGAGATTCTAATCTCCGATGAAACGAAAATTCGACAGGTTGAAGTAAACTTTCGTATGGCTCATGGAGCGGTAATAGAAAAAAAGAGACAGGTTCAAAAGACGCAATTCATAGCTTGTTCCCAACTCCTTGTCTCCCAGGGGTGGACTAAAGGACTCGTAATCGTGCTGCATTGTAATCCATACCCTCAGTCTCACCTATTCACCTAAATCCTTGTATTTTGCTATTTTTGAATAGGTCAATGTCACTAGATAGCCCATAAAGTTCGTTGTTTAAACCGCAGACTTCTTAGTAAAGTTTATAAAATACCATTTATGGCAGATTGTTGTAGGTATATGTCATCAGAGAGTTGCAAGTTTGCAACAACTGCAATGTTGCAATTTTGCACAGTTGAGGTCGTGAAAAGTCTTAAAAAGTACCTACGTTCAAGTTTCTGCATAGCTTCAGGCCAGAAATTTAAAGCTACACCAAAAGCCGTATAATATTCCATTTTATGATTCCCAAACTCTTGTAGCACAAGTTCACTGCATATGCACATTCTCTCCATAAAATTTAATGGCTTCTTAAGAGTTAAATTCAAATTATCACCCTGTCAATGTTGCTTGCATTTTGCATGCTAACTTATTGGGCCAAACTAGTTTGCCGTGCAACTAAGATTGCTATTAAATTTTAACTGCACAGCCATGTTTGTTGCATTGGCAATAAAATCACACAACCAATTAGCACGATAGCTTCAAGTAGATATCGACGCAAGGATATTATTTAATATTTGGAAAGAATTGAATCGTAACTATTACGACAATAAATTCGCAACATCAAAACTTATATAGAAGATGACTCAATTTAAAAAAAAAAAAGAGGCAATAATTTGACGAGTGCACCTCTCATCTTAAACCAGGGATATATCTATTTTCCCACTTGCCTGGCGTCACAAAAATGTTTACAAACACACACACACACAGTAGCTATAGTCGTTTCCGTGATAATTTTTCGCACAGCAAACAACAGACCCCATCGAGCCATCTAGAGACTGTCTACAAGAAAAAATATCTTTACTTGCGTCGCCGTCGCAATATTCGCTTAGATACGTTTTTTTTCTTTTCTCTATTTTCGGATTGATCTACCTCTTCTGCAACGGTCCACTTATAGCAAGTCGCCACATAAATTACCATCGATTTTAGTTAGTATCTCATTAGGATGTCGCTTTGGAGTATCCGTGGGAAATTTATTTTCAGACATTATTTTGTGCGAAGATATTTTTACAATTTTTGCGATATCTATACAGTCTACACCTCTTATTTATTTATTTATGGATTTGCAGATATTTCTGCTGCAACTAAGATTTATAACATTTGCTTTAGAACGTGAGAAGATAATATTGTCTTAGGACTTACTGTCTGATAGCGCAGCTTTTATGGAATTTGACCTCGTTGTGTGAATGGTATAACCTATTTCATGTGATGTTGAAGTGGATTACGTGCCTTACAAGTTTATGGTTTGTTTGTGACAGTTTACAAAAGTGAATTACTGACAAATTGTCAAAGTGAAGAAGTTGATGGAGACACTTTACATTCCACTAGATGGCGCAGTACTGAAATTTAGTATTTTATCGATTTGTTGCCACTTTACCGACATCGTGAATGGTTGAACAGATTGTCAAATGATTCATAATGAATTGTTATGGATCACTTTCCACTACTGTCAAATATGAACTCTTAAATAATGACAGTCTCAAAAGAAAATCAGCCTAAAACATAAATTCGCCCTGATCATAGCTGTATAAAAGACTTCAAAAATACTTCAAAGAATTCAAGCAATCAAAAAGTATTGCATTCTTTTGACTTCAAGTCTTTTGACTGCTTCAGGTGATTGCATTACTTAAGACTTCAAAAAATACTGGGATTTCAATTTTGAAGTCAAATAACTTAAGTGAAGTCTAAAGATTCCAAAATTTGTGTTTTTAATCAATTTACTGTAATACTCAAAAGACTGCGATTTTTTACAGCTTTAGCCCTGATGTATAGAATTTTGACAGTTTGCGGCCAAACCATACTTAAGACGGGTTAAGGAGGGTTTACACATACACCAAAAAAACCCAACTAAGTTCAGTCAAGCGCTTGAAATGGGCTGCCTGACACACAATCTTAATTTAATCGCAGACATTGGTGTAAGTTGATGTGACTTCTCTTTTCTCACGACCAAAAATGTGCATGACTGGGTCGCACGAAACTCGCTTCTAAAGGGTGTGTTTTTTTAGAGGTATACAAATTCAATATCAAATAAAATACTTGAAGCTAATGTTAAGGTATATTATATTAGCTTTATTTAATGGATAACTTTATGCCATTACTGTTTAAAAATGACTTCGGGCATATTCGCGCCACGGCTAGTTCGAATGAAGCGCAATCGTGAAGTCAATTTTTTGACAAATTTATCGAGCAACAGGTGCTGTATATCAGCAATAACAACGGCTTTTGTTGACTTCCAAATCGTCCAACGTCTCTGGTTTATCGGCATAGACTATAGTGACTCCACATACCCCCAAAGAAAGTATTCTAAAGATGTGAGATCTCAGAATCGTGGATGCCAGTTCATAGGTCCATTACGCGAAATTATGCACTCAACAAATGTTTACCGCAAAAAATTGATGAAGTCGCGCGCCGTGTGGCATTTTGCACCATCTTGTTGAAACCAAAGTTTCAACCATTCAACTGAGGAACGAAAAAGTCAGAAATCATGTTTCTATAACGCTCTTCATTGAAGGGTAATGGACGGGTGGGCATAGCTCCAATTGCCGTGCACGATGCCGAATTGACTCCTCAACACTTCGGTGACACATTGATACCTAATGTCCAATTTGACTTCAATGATCAGCGATTTTCATGTCAACAACACTTTTGTCATTTTAACATATAGAAAAGCAATCGAATTATGAAATAAAGAATTTTGAATTGGACAAATGTAGCCTTCTACATCTGCATGAGAATCGATGTTTTAGGTTCTTGTCTAAGGCGATTATACCCTCTTTTCGCATAGTTACTGTACGCATTTCTCAAGCGCTACTTGTTTCACTTTAGTTCTTCTGCATGAATATCTAAAAAATGGTAATTACCAATCATACGGAAATATTTGGTCTTTCCCCTGGAAACGGTAGGTGTTACGAGTTTTTCTTAACTCGTCATGGGTTGTGTCTTTGCTAAATTTGATAGAAATCTGTTTAATCAGCTCAAATTTAGAACCTACTTAACTAAATTAATTTCATTATTAAACAAAATGGTCCTACCAACCGTAACCAAATTGCCCTACCTCGAGACACAAATACAACTGCCAACAATTCCACTGTGCGTTTGCAAAGTCAATTTGGACAGGAATTTTCCGACAAGTCGAATTAATTTTCCGACAAGTCGAAAATTCCTAACATAATAAAAGAAAATATCCCTCGGCAATGGACAATTTCAGAAATAATCGCTGCAAATATTTGTACCACGGTTAGCTGGTCAATTGAATTATTGCCATAGCCACATCGCGTCCATACGCAGTTTATGCAATGGTCAATTTGATATTCAGATACAAATTCTCCATAGCTATGCATATAAACCACACACAACTGATACCCAGAGGTTTTGGGGTAGAAATTTTGCGCAGCAAATATTTCATATCCTAGGTAGAAACGAAGAAGAATCATCCCCGCCTCTGGTTGTGCAATATTATTTATGGTATACCATTCGGAAAGGACTAGGCGTACTAATAAAATGTTCAAAAACAGATGTACTAGCTGTTGCATGACGTCATTATTGAAGAAGGTAAATGTAGAAGAAAAATTAAAACCGCTGTCATATTGTCATTATACAGCATTTAAGTTAAGTGGTAAATAATTATTTTCAAGGTAAATCTAAAATGCCTCGTTACAGATACTTTGGCCACGTACATAATGGAAATGACAGATGTTTAATGAATTGCAAATTCTAATATAATTTAAGTGACATATTAAAACATAAAAAAAATAATAAAATTGGCAAGACGCTATTAGGTAAGATGTTGAAGAAAAGTGGTTCAGATCTTGGGTGGTGGCAATTATGTTGTTCAATTTGTTCAGTGATTTGGGTGTGCGCTTTTATCGTTTTCGTTTTTTTTATATTTGCCTCTATTCTCTTAAGTTTTGTCCTTGAGAAATGCGACTTGTATTGCATGGTTGCCACTCGACTGGAAAGTCAGGGAATGTCAGGGAAAGTCAGGGAACGCAATTTGGTCAGGCTATGTCAGGGAAAGTCAGGGAATTTTTAGGAATTTTGAAATCAGTCAGGGAAAATTTATTTTATCAATATCATCATCATATACATATTTACCAGTACATACTGACTCCGTACGCTCCATAGTCCATACTTTTCATATTTGAAATAAAAGTAGGCGGTGGGTATTTGAATAAATTTTCGAAATTTTAGTTTTCTCATTATTTAAAATTAGCACCGCCTACTTCACATATATTCAAATTTTCTTCATGGTTCAAACTCAATAAAACTAATGCTCGGCAAGTGTTTTCAAAAGGAAATTTGCAATTAATTTAATAGTACACCGCACCTAAATTCAACATTTCAGCAGACAAAATTTCGAAATCCAATTTTGCGTTCCCACTGCAACTTCAGCATTTCAAATGACAGCAAGTATCAGAATTGATTACCTACAGATGTTTCATATTTGAAGTTGCAATCATGTGGTTTGAAACATTTCAACTAAATTTCAGTCGTGTACTTAGTGGATTAGTCCTTGACTAGAATTGTCGGTGCCCTTTGTCTGTGTCAAAGCCAATAAAAACCCAGATCAATGACTTCGACATCATGTGGGCGCAGTGTTTCAGTACTTAGTGCGCTGAACTATTGAACAAGGGTCGTAGGTGCAACCCTCGGAAAAAAACAATTTAAATAAACAAATACATACATAGATAGTTAGTGCAACACGTCCATCGTCCATAGGCACCATAGGCCTAGATTCTCACAAACGTTCGTTTGTGTGAGTTTTTTTTATTTTTCGGGACGAATGGACGCAAAGTATAAACTTCAGGTATTTTCTGCTGCACTTAATTTTTCAAACGTCTTACAAACACCCAAAAGAACAACTGTCCAGATCCTGAGTAAGCTTCTCAATTCAGCTATAGAATTTGGCACAAAATAGTACTTTCCTTCAATTCTTCCCAAAAGTGGCACATTCTCTATTTGAGTAGCTAATTCTCCTATCTCTCAAAATAGGCACTGCTCTGGTCATACACAGTCGCTATATTGTTAAGGTTTTTTGAAGGCTGAACAAAAAAAATTGCCTATCTGTGAGCTTCAATATAAGCCCTATGAAAGTCCGCCTTTTAACGAATGGTGGACTGGTTGATTTGGCCCCAACACTTGGCCAACCAGATCTCCTGATCTAACACCCCTGCTGTGCTATGAAAGAAAAAGTTTAGTTTAGAGAAATATCGAGTCTCTTTTTGACCAGTTTTGAATGACAAACAATTTCTTCTACTACAACTTCTGTTGATCGTACGTAAAAAATTTGCTTAAAATAGTTCTTAGGAAATTTCTCAACGATAAAAATTTCATAAAAAATAAAACAATTTATAAAGTAAAAATTTTGAGAAAAAAACATTTTAAGTTAAGTTAAATTAAACAACGAATTTTTATAATTTTGATATTAAGAAGCCATAACTATTTTGTATCTACACAGATGTACCCGAAGTGCTTAAGACTTGTATGCGATACTAAATTCTCTTTTGTACGAAATAGATAATAGTTTAAAAGTTATAGCCTTTCAAGTGGTAACAACTCCAAATTAGAGGTCACCTACTTTGATGGTCTGATGGTGAAAATAAACCCCCCTGTCATACAATTTCTTTTTCGACGAAACTTCAGGAAGCTCCCCTTAAAGGATTATACCGCTTAACTGAAACACCCTGTATTCATTCTAATATCCTTTTTCTTATAAAAAAGATATTACCTAAATGACAAATTTTTTTTTGATAAACTATAAATTTGGGTCAGGGAAAACTTGAAAATTGGTCAGGGAATGTCAGGGAAATTTATTTTGAAAAATAGTGGCAACTATGTATTGGACCGTCCATACTTTGGCAAGACGTCATAAATCGAAATGCATAAAGTAGATGGTTTGGAACTTGGATGGTTAGTTGTTTTCCGAGTTTTTAAAATGATTCGTGGTCACTCAGTTTTGATTTGAAACAGCAACCTATCTGCAACTTGAAGCTCTATAAATTCGACTTGGCCGAAAAAAAACTCACTGGGTCATCGTTTGCATAGAGCAAACACATGCCTACGTTCAGGATTTAGACACACTAACTATGGTTAGATACAATCTTAAGGAATACCTCATTGCTTACGCCATCATAGTTAACTTCTCATTAACCTTGGTCACTCAACTTATTTTTTAGTTGACAAGAAAATTCTCTTTTTCACTTGAACAGGGTACAAAGGGGTAACATAAATCCCTTCTCAGAGACTTTTATACCCAAAGCAACACCGCACACTTGTCGCTCTCAATTTACGCTTGGTTAACACACGAATATTCTTTTTATCCACGTTTTTCGCATTATTCATGCGATGTATCGCACAAGTCGGGTAATTAAAACGAGGTCACATGAGTTAAACGCACGATTAACCCTTTCCTTTGCTCGAAGCAAATTATGTGGGCTTAATTTTATACACATCGATGGAAAGAGGTCACGCTTTAAAGGAGTTCCAAAAAAAAAAGGATCTCTGGCTCTATGCAAACAAATAACCATTGCGATTTTTGCAAGGTCGAATAAATAAATATTTTAATAAGTAATTATACAGATTTTAAAGAGGGTCTGACATTGGGTTGGAAATAATCTCGGTTTTTGAAATAAGTTGAAATATTCTCTGACACTCCCTTCATGTTTTTGGTTGTATAACGAAGGGATGTTGATAAAAAATACATACAATAACGCTCCCCTTTTTTTAAGACGTGTCATGAAATCCATGCGTCATGAAGATAGTCATCTAATGTGTCTATCCGTATGGGAATGTTGCCCTTGACAATTATTTAGACTCTTTGGCGAAAAATAAAGAGTTGAGCATTATGTAAAGATCAATAACCTGGATATTGTAATAGATTTTAAGTCAAATAGAGAAAAAAACCTAAGTTTTATCCTTTTTTGAAAAATGGGGAATTTTTGACGACATAAATTTTAATTTTTTACAAAACTTCAACATAACCTATACCTTGCTAACGTACATTTAAAAGTTACTTTTGCCTTCGTAAAACAGAGGGCGCTGTTCTACCAGCTGTCTGATATCAATGTTCTAAAATAGTTATATAAATAATAGTTTGTTCTATCTATAAGGATAGTTTTTGACATAAAAAATCGATTAAAGCAGATTAGGCCTTCTTATCCCTGAATGGTTTCAGTCAAGTGAACCGCTGGGGTATCCTTTGAGGTTTAATGGGTTCTGAAACACTCATGTGCGCTGAGAATACATTCAGCCCTATCGGGGTATCCGCTCAGAAGAAAAACTAAAACGAAAGTCAAATAATGTCTTCGGAACTCAAACTGACTCAAGATATCAGTTTCGGAACAAAATAAATTAAATATATAAACGCGTTCATTTGACATATCCATAATTGAAAAATATTCCGCAGAAATTGGTTGTCGAAGAACTTTGGAAGAATTTTGCCGTGTACCTGTCAAAAGTTATCGGCATAACGCAATAAATCGCAATGTGGCGAAGTGTGCAACTTCTATATCGGAGAATTTTTCCAAAACAGAATTGGATCGGATACCTCGAATGGAATTTCTCCGATTTCGTACAAAATCTATTATGTACCTAGTTCTAAAATGCGATTCCCCAAATAGGCGACGAATGATTTCAGCACTTGATGAGTACATGCAGACCCAAATAATCTATAAATGAAGATCTATTTCGTTTTCGTTCTACAGCCTGTGACTCACTTTTCGTATTTAGTTTACTTTGGAAAATTATTTTGAAAAGACTTACACCGCAGGTTCTAGCCGTGCTTAAAGTTGCGGATCTACTGGATCCAACTAGAATATCGGTATCTATATTGATAGTAGGCTGCGCTAAAGGCACTAGAGTTTAACACCATCAAATCTGAAGTAGTCAAGAGCTGCCGCAGAATGCTCAGAGCAATATGCCCTGTACACTGTAATGAACTCACACCCTTTACAACCTAACCTAATCTACACCGCAACAACGCCTTTCTAAATTCAGTGCTCAATTCAAAAATTTTAGAAAGCTCATTTCGTCCGTTCTATTTTACAGGCCAAGTGAAGAATTCCACCGTTGAGATTATTTGATGGACATCCATATCCACTAATCGAAGTTCGATTATGAACAGTGTCCACCGAAAAGTCGAAATTCTATTTCAAATACATACCTGGTGGCAACTCGGACTGGGATTTGTCATAGAAAATAGTGAAATTCTAGTGGGGAGGTTAGGTTATGATTTTGGGCGGCATTTTCCTCTGCGGAAACATCACAAATCGCGTAGTTACGAGGAAATTTTAAAGCTTCTTTGTACATTAATGTGCTAGATCTCAATGTAGTGAACATGTCCGAAGAGTATCTTCCAAAAAATTTCGTATACCTAGCAACAAAATAACGTGCCAGTACACAATGCAAGGTCCGTAAAAAATGGTTTTCACATTTTACCGAGCTAATGAAGTGGTCGGCTCAAAGTCCAGACAGAAACCCCGTGGAAAATTGGTGGGATATTCTTGCACGTAATGTTAACTTACATGGCAGACAATTCCACCGCGTCAATCAGCTTAAATAAGCTATCCGAAAGGCTTGGTCGTCAATCAGTCCTTATGTGCTTAAAAGCCTTACCAGATCAATGTCAAATCGCCTTAAAGATGTGTTTGAAAAAAAAGGAGGCCCGATTAAAATAGATAAATAAATTGTTCGATAGATAGATAAATTGTTTTAAAGTTATCTGTTCCAGTTTTCTTAAATTTTTATTTCTGAAATAAAAAGTTGTACATTTAAAATTTTTAATAAATATTTTAATATTCTTAGAGCTAAAGAATTAAATCTTTGTTCATAATCAAATTATGTCCACCACTGTATAAACTAAGTTAAAAATTGTACGTTAAAAAAAAATATATCGTCAAAAATAGCCAATTCATCAACCCCTATTAAATCTCTAAACCAACTATAGGAACAAAAAAAACAGGAGCCTAGATTTAGGCGCAAGATAAAAAAAATAAGCCGAAGTGTACCGCAATTCATAACCTCTCAAGTCCACCCAAAAATACAAGAAGAGTGTCGCAGGTGGAATCGAATTCATCGATTTGAGGCTGTAAAATGGATATAACATTTTATTGATTTAAAAAACTCCACTCAAATTCGTTCAGTGGATTCAAAGTATTTGCGGAAGATACTCGAACATCAAATTGTATGCCAAAAAATTATTTTTGGACTATAAATTAAGTTTTAATTCTATAGGAGCTCCTCCATAACTTTCAAACTTTTCGAATGAGTTGACTTTATTTTACCACTTGTGATTTAAAAAGTTCCTATTACGAGTATATACAACGTACTTCCGTTACAAGCATACACATTCACCTCAAACTCATTTACAAAAATGACCTCATCAGAATAAAACCAAAAGCCAACTATATACGAGCAAGTTAAATAAATCATTTTAAACGAATCTGAAAATGTTTATCTTCAGCTAAATCATTTCACTGCGCAAAACTATTATAAAGACCGACGACCGACGAAACGTTTAGAGGGAAATTACCCAATTTTCTGCACAATTTCACTTGAAGCTTACCCATATTGTCTTGTTTTTTTTTTTTCAGTTTATTATTCCATTGACCTCGACAGGGAGACATATAGTACGTGCGGCTGTTAACTTCCAACCTTTAAATTCGATTTAAGATGCCCACTTGCCCGTACACAGTATAGGTGGTCGCAAATTTATACCACAAGTCAACACTGCATACGCGTGTATACTGTGTACATAAAGACTAAGCTATCCCCTGGGATGGGTTGGCAAAAAAAATAAAAATAAACACCAACTATACCCAACATAACAACCCCCAACTTTGGGGCTAGACAAACATTTGCGAAAAAGAATAGAAAGAACAATAATGAAAGGAAATAACCTTTTTAGACGTTATCCGAATGGTTGGGGGATAAACATTGGTTGAAGGCACGTTTATAGGCCCTGAGGCTGTGTTTGAATTTATCTTTCGGTGGGAATGGTTAAGGTTTTTCACTCCCTCAAGATTGGTTAGGCATTATTTTTGTGTTAAGCTATATTACAGCTGCGAGAGGAATTTTGTGGATGTATCTACGACCACCTTAGGGACTATATGATTCGTCGATACTTCTCCTTTATTTATGTTGAACTATGATCAATATAACGTGATTGCACGAGAGATTCTATAGTAAATTTATAGAATTTCTAGTGCCAAAGGCTATTTTTTGGATAATTTTGCGGTAAATGTTTCTTCGTCATATAATAATTCTATTTTTAACAAAAATATTTAAAATTCTATTTAAAAAAAATACCTCAGAGATTGTCCCGGAAACGGTTTGTCACCTTCGAAAGCATTTTAGAAATTTTCAAAACACAAACAACAATTTATTTAAATTAAAATATTTCGTGCTACGTTAATTTGTAAATTCTGATTAACGTCAGAATCTACATAATATTCTGTTCACCACATTGTTAATCAAAACATACCACGCCTCCTGCTTCTAATTTTTTTGTTCCGTCAAATGCAAATGAAATTAAAAAAACAAAATAAAAAATCATCTTACGAATGAAAATAAATAATTTCTGACAGATTTATTTAGTAGCACAGCAAACAGTCATTCATGCCACATTTTTTTTATAATCCTTTTTTAATTCCACTACATTATTATCAGCGAAATTAGTTTTCGATTTTTCAACACATTGTACTGTATCGATGGGAAAAATCGTTTGACAAAGTGTTTTGAGTACTAGGTCCCACTGACAAGGAGCGATTCCGAACAAAAAAACGTTTGTATTTGACGAGCTGAGCTGATATTAAAGCCTGTTTCTGGTCCTTTGATTTTGTTCAGCAATACATATTTCCATTATCTTCGTACTTCGACGAAGGGTTAAGGACTGGTGAGCCAGGGGGCACCTCTTAACACAAGGCAATCTGGGCGTTCGTCACTCTTAAAGCTCTACTAGCCTCATAGCTCTATTGCCTTTAACTAGATCTTCGATGAGATTGAAATCATCCCAAACCAGCTTTGATCTACATAAGTATACTCTTGAACATATATCGCTATAGGGCGCACCCCTGCTTTAAAAATGTTGGCTGATTTTTGTAGTACAGCTCTTGGAAACCTAAGTTCATAGACTCAGCACCGGCAGTATCATTTTCAATATTAGATCCATCGGTGTTCTGGAAGTATAACGATTTCGTTTGTTCTCTAAATTTGTTGGAGACGGTTTTTTTTAAGCGTTGACTCTGGAAACATTAGTAAGATCTTGAGATGTCCTATGAAGTGGCCTACTTTGAGGTTTGAAGTATTCGGCAGCTTAAGGGCAAATATACTTACTCATAGGTGCTATTGGACATATTTTCATTGCCCCTATTATACCAGTCCATGGTAAGTCGGTTTTGGGTCTAGCTTTATGTGGTATTTGGTGGGTCATATTTGCCCCTTACAATGATTAGCCCATCGTTGCATTATGCACTTCAATTGTGTTAAATGATATAGAAGTTCATCTGTGACTAATGTCCAAAATAGATCAGAGAGAGTTGTCCCACTATAGGGACAACTTGTAGGGCCTTAAACAACCTTTAGTAAGCCTCCACAAATAAGATTTATAGTTCTGCTTTCTGACATGTTTACAGCCCAGAAAAGATGATATCCGTCAAGTGGCTGCCGCTAGTGTTGATATATATTTGTGCCATAAACCCGCGTTTTCAAAAATCCCCAAGGAAAAAAGTATGGGATGGTTAAATCGAGCTATCTTGCTGGTCAAGCCAAATCGCCAAAATGGGAGATTACACAATCAGGAAACGCTTCCTTCGCAATATCCACCATCTTGTTGAAACCACATGTTCACCAAGCCCCGCTCATCCAATTCCGCCAGTAAGAAGTCGTTTATCATGGCCCTGTTGCATTCGCCAATAACAGTGACTGTATTGCCGATAACGTCCTCAAAAAAATACGACCCAATGTGGAGATTGAAGATCTCTTGACAGTAATTCACACGCGACTGACGCGTCGGTCAGCAGGCATTAACTGATCCACTGTTTTCACTTTGTACGGGAACATGTGTAGTGCTGGGTTTCCACTTGTCGATTTGAAATTGACAATTGATGTATTTTTATGCCAATTAAAAAATTGGCAAGTGGAAATAGCGAAAAATTGCTTGTCAATGAATTGACTAACAGCGTTTGTCAATAACTGACAAAGAAACCACTGGACAAGTGGAAATAGCTGAATTGTCAAACAAAATGTCACTTTGTCTATAATTGACAGAGAAAATTTAATTGGCATCGAGTTCATAAGTTGGTCAATCAACTGACACCCGATTTTGTGCCAATAATTGGCATAAGTGGAAATGAACTGACGTTGGTGTCTTT
Source organism: Cheilosia soror (assembly GCA_949372485.1). Classification (NCBI taxonomy): domain Eukaryota; kingdom Metazoa; phylum Arthropoda; class Insecta; order Diptera; family Syrphidae; genus Cheilosia; species Cheilosia soror. The sequence continues at coordinate 9,419,949 of OX443563.1, forward strand.
CAATGACATAAACGCGAGGGCTGTCAAACTTTGTCAATCAACCGACATGTGGAAACCCACCTTAGGTCTTTCACTAAAATTTTCTGTAGGATCCGTCTGATGCCCAATTGCGTGGCCCGTCGTCTGGTTGATGTTTCTTCGTTCTCAGCGACAGCGGCAGCCACAGCCGCGATATTCTCAGCCGATGATCAGTCCGCTGCATGGTCTCCTGTGGTTCCAGTCTGTTCGAGTCAGGTAGCTAAGCGCCGGAGTGTTTGCCCAGTTGACGCGACACGATTAGGAAATCGACGTCGAAATTCACCATCGACCGATTAGTAGTCAAAAAAATCGACACAATTATTCCACGCTCCTGCGGAGTATAGCACGTTGTCGGTGACTTCCATTTGTCCGACTTTTTCATTGTTTGAGGTTTTTCAGTTTTAGTGCTGAGTTAGAAGTTTGTTGGTAAACGGCTGTTGGAGTGAGGTGAAACATGAAACTAAACGAGGAGTCTCATGTTTGATTTTTTAATTAGAAAAAGGGGCGTGGCGCCTTAAAAAAAACATGAGAAAATGGATATCTCGAAAAACACCGAACCGATTGAGCTTAAACTTTTAGACAATCTTTTTTATTTGCCCAAATGTGTTTCTGTGAAATTTTGTTAAAATTAGAAAAGATGCGTGGCATCTCAAAAAACCAAACCGATTGATCTTAAATTTACAGACAAACGTTAACAGCGGTATTAATAAAAAAAAAGCCCTATCCGCTCTTTAACCAATCTCATAGCTAGCAGACGGATAGAGGACTTGTTCGTTTGATAACTTTTAATATTCATAAATACATGTTATATCCATATTTGCTATCCACTCTTTATCATTGAACGGACGGCAGCACTGCGTCCAAACTGTACTAAACATGGTTGTAAATCTGTCATATTCCATCAGCTGACACTATATCATGCTCAGAGCGTGTTATGTGTTTTTGCTTGCGATTTTTAAATTCTCTTTGAAATTCTCTTTCCGCTTCAAAATTTCTCGCGTCCAATCAAACTTTTTGTTGGTATACGTATATTTGAAGTATGTGTAGTGTATAGCAGTTGGACAAAGTTATTTTTATGTGTGAGTAAGTTAACCACTCTCTATACGCCGAATTCGGTGAGTTAAGTTATCCGCTCCTTAAGACATGTCAGTGAAAGCTAAGATATGTTTATTAATAAGAATAACGAGTTAACAGATGTGTTAGAGCTAACTTAGGCACGGCAAAGGCAAAAAGCTGGGTGAGTACTAGTTTTTTTATAAAATTTGTATGACACCCACTATAAGAAACAACAGTACACCCGGTTAAATTTTTCTAGGGAGTTTGCTAAAAACGATATTCTAGAGTATCGGCGAAACATTTCAATATAACTAAAAAATTTCTTTATCACACCAGTTTTTTTATTTTTTTTATTTTTTTATTACTACATATGTTTGTTTAAAAGAATATATTATATCATTTAATTAGATATCAACATTCATAACATTGTATTATATACATTACTAAGTTGGTCAAACAATGAAATCATTTTTATCGCAGTTTTCCCACGCGAACAACCTTAACTTCGGTCAATAGCACTAAACCCAACCTAATCAGCCCTAATTTATGGTTCAGCACATTTTTTTTTGCTACACATTTGCTACTCAACCACGCAATCAGTAAAATAGAAAGACTCACAGTGGATTTGATAAGAGAAAGTTGCACAACTTTTTATTTGTATTTCATAACTAAAAAAAAAAAAACATTACAAAGAGCTAGCGGCTGGAATTGTTTTTATTTTTTTTCTTTGATATATATTTAAATATATTTCATGTTACAATAAATTATTCTATAGCTTCGCTTGGAGTGCGTAATTTGCGACAATCATGAAAAATTCCCTTGGAACATAATAATCCCTTGATTAAGTAGCCCAACGTTTGCGTGTATTCCTATGCGACAGTCATTACGGTTTTTGATCGTGCGACGATAATAGAATACCTCATCAACCACATCTGCAACTATCCTGAGTTTTGTAAATTAGGACAGTGGAGAACAAAAAATATTTTTTGATGATATAAGTAGCTTTAACTCACTTTTACTTGTGAATTAAGAAGTGAGTAAAATGTGGCTATAATTCCCATTCATAGATGGCGGTTATAGCAATTGAGGAAAGTTATTTACTTCTCTTTAAAACGAGTTGGCGGACTTACATACACCACGTTGGTAACGGGGTTATCGCAGGCAGGGCATCTAAACCTACCCATACAAATCATCTATGAGACAACTGAACCTTAGGACAACTTATCCATGAATATTTCAGTCGACTTTAGTTATTGCAAAGAGATAGTTGTCAAGGCCAAAATTGTATCTCAATCATAGGTAAATGATGACGTCCAAAAATTATATGCTATAGTTTAAACTTTCAAGCCTTTGCCGCGAGGGAAGACAGCCAAAGCCACCCACCCCACAAATAATAGTGGAAGATGAGTTGATCTTAAGTTCAGTTGTCTCATAGATGACTCGTAACCAAAAGTACGCCTCGTATAAAGAATAATAACATTTTGACGAATTGTTACCAGACTAAAAAAAGATTCTGCAACATTCTTCTCGACTCGAGGTAGGTAAGGACCTCAGCGTGCCAGATTCCACCAACTTGAACGAGTGTTGTGTAATGTTTCTTAATTGCGTTGGAATTGTAATTTGTGAAAAATAAAATAAAAGCCAAATCCCTTCAAGTATTAAGCGCATTTAAACTCCATAAATGAATAACTTAAGGACTCGTATAACTGAAACCAACGATAAAAAAAATCTTTTTTCCGGTCCTTGAATTCAAGGCTTATTGTTGTCCTCCATGGTAATTACCCAAACCGAGTTAATATACATACATACCTACCTACCGTCCATTGTAACAATACACTCAAGCAGTAACGCAGAAAATAATTAGGACACAAAACCGAGAAGGAACGAAAATGGTTTCTATATAGACAAAAAATGGAATTTCTCTAGAGAAAAAAACGAAAATAGCAAAAATTTCATTACACAGCGGACGTCATTGATTAAACAAGAGTAAGTTTGTACGTGTACACACAACTTGCAACTGTTTCTTCTACCAATCCTTTGGAGCAATCTCAATTCGATTATCATTTCATTTTGCAATTTCGTTTTGTTATGTGCTTCATTTTGGTTGTCTTGGTTCGCGTGATTTAGGATTATATTCCGTTAAACCCTTGACGTCCTAGATTCTGCCTAAATGTTCAAAGTGCATGATGAAGGTGATTATTAATTTGTTTCGCTTCATAAAGTTACATAAATAGATTTTTGATAGAAACATAAATTCAATGAATTTTATTGTTCTGCAGTTGATATAGTGAAACGGTGACATTTTTTGATAAATGTTTCCTAAAAGTAAGGTGTCGACAATTATTTCGATAGCTCCGTTTGTGGAAGGAGACGCGAAAAAATACCTACCTAATTTCTGAATAATATTTTGTTAAGTTGTATCGAAAGAAGTCGAGGCGAAGACTGATAATACCAACAAGGGATTTGTAATACAAACTATCTTCATGGACAACAAAAAAAAAATCACACACAAAAAAATACTTACACAAAAGAAGATAGCAGAGTCCTGAGTTGAGTTTCTATAAAATGAAAAGTTTATGTAACTTCTAAAACGAAAGGAATTTTCGTTTTCGTTTTTTTTTTTGCTTCATAGGACTCCAAAAACGAAAGAGATTTTCATTTTGTGCGAAAGAAAAGTAACGAAAGCTTTATCTTAGAAGTGTCAAACTAATCCTAAAAGTATGCAACTCAAAATGCACAGCTTAAAAAATATGTTTGCGAAAACAATGAAGAAAACAAAAGGACGTACATGGAGATATTTCTTTCGTTTTTTGAAATGCGAAAGTAGTTCGTTTCATTTTTTACAGAATCTACACAGAATCTTAAAATATGTTTGCGATAACAGCAAAGAAAACGAAAGGAGTTAAACAAAGGAAGTTTTCGTTTTTGTACGATTTCCGTCGTTTTTTGAAATGCGAAAGTAATTCGTTTCATTTTTTACAGAATCTACACAGCTTCATAAAATATGTTTGCGATAACAGAGAAGAAAACGAAAGGAGTTTTACAAAGGAAGTTTTCGTTTTTGTACGATTTCTGTCGTTTTTTGAAATGCGAAAGTAGTTCGTTTTTTTGTTTACAGAATCTACGCAATACACAGCTTCATAAAATGTGTTTGCGAAAACGAAGAAGGAAACGAAAACAGAGGTACATGAAGCGAATTCTTTCGATTTTCGAAATGCGAAAGTAGTTCGTTTCTTTTTGTTTACAGAATCTACACAATGCACAGCTTCATAAAATGTGTTTGCGAAAACGAAGAAGGAAACGAAAACAGAGGTACCTACATGAAGCAATTTCTTTCGTTTTTCGAAATGCGAAAGAAGTTCGTTTCTTTTTTTTACAGAATCTACGCAATGCACAGCTTCATAAAATATTTTTGCGAAAACGAAGAAGGAAACGAAAACAGAGGTACATGAAGCAATTTCTTTCGTTTTTCGAAAAGCGAAAGTAGTTCGTTTCTTTTTGTTTACAGAATCTACACAAGGCACAGCTTCATAAAATGTGTTTGCGAAAACGAAGAAGGAAACGAAAACAGAGGTACCTATATGAAGCAATTTCTTTCGTTTTTCGAAATGCGAAAGTAATTTGTTTCGTTTTTTTACAGAAAAACCTTGATTTATGAACGATTTAACCGCCATTGGTAAAATGAGTAAAATGTCGAATAGAGAAATTTTTCTCGTTATTTAACTAGACGTTCATTTTACAATTTGACAATCGCTGAACCGATTTACCCAAAGGTGTAGAAAGTGGCGTTTTTTTTTAATTACATACTATAGAAAGTCGTTTTCATAAAATGGTGGATATTTTGGTGACTTTTATACGAATAAGTTGAAAATCGTTTTCTTTCCTCCATTTTTAAAGATGTCAAAAGAAAAGTCAACATACACATTTTGAAAACGTTTCTATTATTAAACACTTAACAAACATTCACCTGTGACATAACTTGTCCGTTTAAACCATGAACGACATTAGCTATAACTATAGGTAGATATGATGACATTCAATGAGATGATCCAACTTTATTTTTATACCAAACGTAAACCAAAAATTTATACATTTCAATTTCCACCCACAAATTGCCACCACAAATTACCCCATCACTGTCAATAATGTAGCACATATTGAAACAATGAAATTAAATTTCTACAAAAGCTACCGTGACAGCAAAAGGCTTATGTCATTTTTAAACGATAGATGATGTCTGACTGCGGGCATAAAGATCGGTATCTTTGTGCACATATTTAGCTGTGGATAATAATGCATGACTTGATTTCCAATTTCAAATATTTACCTAAAAAATAATGTTCTGGCTTGGGTTTGATTATCTCATCTCGTTCAATACGCGCCGCGCTGCCCCGATGACAGATGTAAAAGATGTCTTTTAGCAACGATTTCGGGCGAGAAGCAAGCAATACCAGCCAGACAGGCATTTGAACTCTTTTATGTGAATGTACGTGTATATTCGATTGATCAGGTAAACACATGTCAAAGGAATTTTTTTCTACTGTGTGTGGGTAAATTAAAAAAAATAAAAGTAGGTTTTACTGTAGTATTATGCAAAGTAAGATGTTGTGTGTACGAGTACAGTGGGCGACGGAAAATTGTAATCACTTTTTTTTTAATGTGAACACGTTCACAATAATTTAAGGACATATCAAATATTTGACGTAAGATTGAGATGATCGGCTTAACCTAGTGTGAAAAATGAACGCCAAACCCCTCAGTCAAATCCTTCCTCATGGGCCACCAATTGCATTATGGCCTCTAAATACAATTTCTTGTAATCGCCATTTGGATTAAGCTGGATTACTTCAATTGCAATAAACATATTGTGGTTCTCCCAACAGACTAACTATCTAAATTAATTTTGAACATATAACAACAACAAAATTGCAACTCATGGTGAATTAGATTGGAATACATGTAGGTACAAGTACATGTCATGTCAATTATCGAACACAAAAACTAAAGAACTTCATTTCATGCCCAAGTTATATCGAACAAACAATATTCAATTAACTAGAACAAGCTAAAGTAAATTGTTGTTTTGGCAAAATTTACCAACATGAACCAATCAATTTGAAAATTACAAAAAAAAAAAAACCGCCATCACATTAAAAATCATAATAAAATTCTAGTGCTGACATCATCACGATGAAACCATATCAATACTACAAGTATCATGTCATCGACATCTACATCGCTATAAATTACTAATAAAAAAAAAAAATATAGAATGGCCAACTCTATATACGAAATGAATAAAATGAATCTAATTCAAGCTAACCCTTGTATATCGATGACGTGATGTCGTTTTACCAGGCTACATAGGCACACTACATCAGCTCCATGTCTGCATAAATATTTTATGGTCATCGCATGTCTATGGGTGCCGGTACCAGAATATCCAATGCAATGGAACATAGATCACACAAATAACAATCGGTCCATTGGTCATGGAGAATCGCTTGGGAGCGACACACTCTCTTGTTCGGTACCCAAGTATCGCGTACCAACCACTCGGGGTGATAGTGGAGGCACTCCCTCTTCTTAGTCAAGGTCCGACCTGTGACATTTTGATTTTCGCTTGTATTTCATTTCATCGTTTGAATCAATTCGTATCTATATATTCAACGATAGCGGTGAAATTCTATTGTCTCTATATGAACAGAGCATACTACAAGTGTACACGGTGAATTTGTACAACTAATTGAATTGAATTTGTTTTAGAGAATAAAAAAAAAAAAATAATTAGATTCATTGGTTTATTTAAGAAATTTGTTAACGGAAGTAAGGTTTCATTTTAATTTTCAAATATATCAAATGCACCCAAATGCATGCATCGGCCATTGTGTATGTCTTTATGTATAGAATACAAAATAGAACTACGAAATGCAGTTTCCACATTGTGTTTGCATTCATTTAGATGCCAAACGAGGGGATCTACGTAGCTTAATAGCAAAGTTCACAACGAAATTGGTATTTCGGTGGCGTATACGTAACATTTATGCATTCTCTTTCAATAAATTGTTTTACTGCATTTTGGGGATTTATTTAGTAGAAATTGTATCCTCTGCAATTCGTAAAGGAATGGGAAGAAATGAAAATGAACAAGTGAAGGATATTTAATAGGAAAAAAATGTAAATAAAATAACAACGGTGTTGTTCAAAAGCATTACTATTAGTATCTGTTACCACCCTAAGTGGAAGAAATCGCCATCTATGAGCGGAGATGATGATTCAATAATCTAGTACATTCTTTCCTTCGCTCAAGTATAAATGCCACCAACTTTAGGTGAAGCGCTCTCTTTTCTTTTGTAAACGGCAACAGCGACCATGCCAAAGTGTAATAAAGACAGTCTTTTACGAATTCAGCCATCTTGGTCTTTGTTTCAATTAATTAAATCGACGATCGTTTTTAAGCCGAAAACAGGTGCAGTGATATAAAATTCATGCTGGCTTTATTGTAAAGCTTCATTCATGTCATTATGTGTGGAATAGCACATCATTCAAATGACCGCCTTGGCTTCGCAGTGATTTAAGTGGACGCGACAGTCCAAATTTTTATAACTCGGTCCAATATTGATGTTCTTTCTATAAGCAATAATGTTTTTCAATGAACACCATTATGGTCTTATTCAGTCCAATATATACGGCGGTATTCTGGCAATAGCGCCTCAAATGTTGTCCTCGAGCTCATCCAAAGTAGTTGGCTTTTTAGCGTAAACTTGACGTAACTCCCAGAAAAAATAATCGCGTAGTATCAAGTCGCATGATCGCAGTGGCCAATTGATGAACGCTCGCCGTAAGATGACCCAGTCGCCAAATTTCTCCTTCATAACTTCGAGCGTTACGTCGTTTTTATGGCATGTAGCACCGTTTTGTTGGAACCACAACTCGGATAAATCGATGTTGGGTTCAAAAGTCGGTTACCATCGCTCTATACCTCTGACCATTGACAGTAACGATGTCCCCTTCCTCATTTCGTAAAAAATAAGGTCCGATGATGGCGCCATTCCTTAAACCGCACCAAACGCAGTCAATATTTTTGAATGCATTAATTCTTGATCAAAACGCTTGTGAATTGTGTTTGCTTCAATTTTATTTGTTGAGCCAAATTTTTTGGCCCAAATCCGGATCTTCGCTCAAGATCTCCAGCGCCAAATTAGCACTTGCGGCAAGTGTGAAACAATGCATTATGAAATGGCAAACCTTACTGAATATTTTGACAGGTGGATGCCATTGGTAACTTTGACAGCTCCTAAAATATAGCACTTGACAAAAGTATCTATTCTATATGGTTACCCGTTTAAACGTTGAATTCATATGTTCCATAAAGCGACGGACACTCGAGGTCCCCTAATTTTTTTCCGGTTATGGGAGCTGTCCGTTTAAGAAAAGGTGTAGGAATTTACAATAAAATGGCATTTTGTCATTTCGCAAGAGAATTATACAACCCTTACTCCGGGAATTCCCCAACTAAGCTTAGCTCTGTGCGGTTATTAGAGCTTCGCGGCCGGTTACCGCGGTGTTCTTATGAAATTCCTTGGGTGTTAAAACTAATAAAAGTTGTACCAAAAACAGATGCTCTGTAAAGTTTTTTTTTCATACAAAAATGTGTCCGTTTATGAGAGGCTTCGCATTTAAAATTACTACAAAAAAGGGTCCACGTTTGAGAAAGTGTGCATAAAAACGCTTTTTTTATGAAAAATTATAGAAAAATGTTGGTTCCCGAAAATGTGTCCGTTTAAAAAAATTGTCCGCTTATCGGACATTTGTTAAAAACTATTTTGTCCGGATTATTGTCATCCATATAGAGCCGAGAGCTATAATTAACGCACTTGAAAACCTGCAGATTGACGTTACGCGAAGTCACTGGATCAACCAAATGTTATTAAACAGGGTTATCAATTCAGAATTTGGCTGCTGCCAGTTGAGAAGGTCAATGCAACGCGGCAAACCGCAGGGTGGTGTACTTTCACCGGTGATATGGCTGCTAACAATGAATGATATACTGATAACTATGGAGAAAAACGGCTGTAAAATTATAGCGTATGCAGAGGATATCGCGATTTTATTTACTGGCAAATACCTCCCAACACTACGCGACTTGATAGAATCGGCCCTCGCAATGCTGGTTAAATAGGCTAACAAATACGGCCTGGATATAAACCCGGATAAAACAGAGCTAGTGCTATTCACAAAGAAGCACCAAATTCCTCAAATCGATCCATCTAAATTAAAGGGAATCCGCCTCAGCTTCTCTAACAGCGCCAAGTATTTAGGTCTGGTTCTGGATAGAAAACTGAGCTGGAAACTAAACCTGAATGAACGTATTAAGAAGACCGCTACTGCACATTACTCCTTCAGAATGATCTTGGGCCTCAGATGGGGCATAAGTCAGCGGGATCTTGATACCTGTAACCATGCAAAACAGACCTGGCCATAAATTGGCACAGGACAAAGATCCTGTTAATCGTCAGTAGAACACACATCGGATTTTTTTTCGGAGTACTAACAGGCCTAGGAAGACATTCCGCAAGGCTTGGAGTCACCGTAAATGACTTTTGTCGCAGTTGCGTGGATGAGGAGGAGAAGGAAACACACTTCCAAGCAAACTCTAGAAGAGTACTTTTTCGGGGAGCTTGCTGATATTGCCGGAATATCAGCAAAATACAGAAATTTCTCCATAATTCGAAATGGTTCCAAAAGTAGCGGAAGTAACCCACTCTGTTTGTGGTATCACAATGGACCTTATTTGGTCTAAGTGAACTGCTCCGCATGTAACGGATAATTGCCACCTAACCTATTGTCATCCATATATCCAATCAAAAAATTATAAAGATGTCGCCTTCGATCTCTATTAACCGTAACGCGAGCTAAGGCCTTATTCTTTAAAGAAATAATGAAAATGCCATACTACATGAGAAAATATCACTTGGATCTTCTGCAATAGATTTCACACCAAATAAATCAAAAATTGTCCTCACGAAATTTAAACAAATTTGTGATAATTTGGTAGCATTGTTCAAGCCAGTGATGTCAGATTGTCAAGTCGTTCCATCTCGAAACGTTCTTCTTGCTTAAACAAATAAATGGAAAATTCCGTTTCTTTGGTAGCTCTTTTCAAAATGGATAAGTGATTCCAAATAGAATTTCAAATATAGCAACATTTTTCTTAAAATTTATTTTTATGTAAGACGAACGTAAGCAAACTTGAACTTGTACTTTAGTCGATGGAAAGAAGTTGCCTGTTTGTTATTAAATATGTAGGTATTATTAGATTCTTTTATTATTTTGGTTACCTTCTGTACCAGAACAACATGGCTCATCCGCCATTTCAACTAATTTGTTTATCCTTTTTTTTTACTGTCAAATGTGACTGAAGATGCGTCAGTTTTTACTCAGCCTGCTCAGTCAATTTATTCTGAGCTCATAGAACACTCTCTGATCATTCTCTGAACGAAAAAAGAAACACAAATTCTGAGCTCTGATGTGTCCGAGCTAAAAAAGAAACACGGATTTTTTATTTGACAGTTCAGGGTCTGCTCTGAACTAAAAAAAGAAAAAAAAAAGCCTATTGTGTGATCAACCTAAGAGGTTACTTTGCCACTGAAGTGCGTGTATGAAATTGTACTAGATTTGCCCCTTTATACCCTCTTCCTTCTTTTATCTTTATGTTATTAAATGGAGTCACATTTGAAAGCGTTTTCTTTCTTAAAATCGGATATTTTTAATTGCGTAGTTCCTAATTTTCAGCCTGAAAATTTCGCCAAATCATACCGACTTGACGTTCCAAAACGCGAACGACAGAGGCCATTAAAAAATAATTTGCTTGATTTAAAGCAGAAAATCGGCACTTGAAAGAGCCAATATCAGAAAAACGCTACCTACGTAAAATGTTGGCCCCTATTGTGAGTGCCGACAATTGATCGATGAGCTACAACTATCGATCGTCGATTGTAAATTTTAGTATTGTGAATGTCGATTGCAATTGATATTTGTCGATTTGACAGTCACTTGTAGTCGATTACAAATTTCGGGTCGATGCTTTCAAATGGGTGAAAGTAAAAAAGTAAAAAACAAAATATTTTTGCCTGACGTTCTTCACTTTCTGAATATGTAATTAAATTTGATCCATTTAGGACAAAGTTTCCAGCACTTGCATTATATCTGTTAGCACTAAAGTCACCCTTGGTTGTGCCAGTTATCCAGTCCAATAAAATGCTCGTGCTCGTTACCCACACTAGTTTGGTAAGACTAGTGGGCGCAAAATCTCAAAGCGGTTGCAAGTTTTTTCATCTACAGATTATAGTCACATTTTTTTCTTCCAATTCCAAGAGGTTAGGCGCATCTCTTAATTGTTTTCCTTTTCTAGTTAGTTCTAGAACTACATTTTACTATTTTCCGCTTCCGAAACGCTAAACAACAATTCAATCAAACACTTTTTTTTTTTAATTACTTTCAATTTCAACACAAATAGATTGCGAAAACGGTAGCCAGCTGTCAATAAAGAGCCGCCAAAGTATGACGCATTCACGTTTTCATTCACAGTACTCTCTTTCACCATAGTTTAAGCTACACAATGTCAATAGCTAAAATCAATCGACGCATCCGACAATTGTCGTGACGATCGCTGATCGACAATCATAATAAGGGCTTTTGTGTTTTCATTTGCACAAACTGTTTTTTTGCTCACAATGGATCAAGAATTCATTTGAAAATAAAACACAACACTTGTGTCAAATTTTTGCCAAAAAACAATTTTATTTCATTGATTTATGGTTATTTTTAACGAGTGGCGATATTTCAGGTATTTTTTTGAAGTAGTGCCTAAGAAAAAAAGGAAATTTTAGCTTACAGTGTGGGAATTTTCATACCAAACGTCTGTAAGCACTGGTTGAGTCTATTCACAATGACTTACAAAAGTCAAAAACTAAACTAGCTATGACAGTTCGTTTGGCAGTTAACGCTTTTGTACGTTCTGTATACACAGAGAAAAACACCCTTTATAACAAATGTTTTTATTCCATTATTTGTAATAATGTCCTCATTTTGCATATTTTGTAAACAAAAATTAATATATTTCTATTTTCTTCTCTTTCCAGGTAAGTGTCATTGAAATTTTGGTATTGCCGAACAATTCTCAAAAAGATGGTAAGCTTATTTTTTCCCATCGGTGATCGGACGAAATCTTGAATCACTTTCAAAGAATTTTCACTCAATAAAACTGCAAACTCCATTATACAGTCTGCGAAAGCAGTAAACATTTTAATTTACAATATTTTATTGTTAAAATTAATTTATCTTCTATTGAGTCCCACAAACTATTGGTATAGAGCGATTAAGAATACCCACCCACCCCAATGCCATAAAGTCTCATATCCATGCAATCTCATCGATTCGTATCGACCATTATTCAAGATCAATGTAAACATCTTTTATAGGTTAGAAAATCTCAATCTAAACAAAAACAAACCACGAGGCCAAACCATTATAATAAATACACGGTCCACAGTTTGTATGGGTGGAATGAACAATCTAAATAAATAAAATATATAGAACTGTAGGAAGAGAGTATCTAGTCCCGTATAGTATAAAAAAAAATCGATCATTGGTGGCATTGTTTATCCACACCGTACTAGCAACACACTTTCGACCGGTAATGAAAGTGGTATTAGTGTAAACAATGAATGCAAATCCTTTGCAAATACGCTCTGCATGAAGACAAATGTTTACACAATCTGTTCATGTGGGAGTATAGACAGTAGACTGAAGGAAATTCTACGGCAGGGTGGTCTGGTCGTGGAATATTCAAGTTGCATTGATGCATTAACACACCTGCAAACTGAGCCAAAAACTACCGGGCAGGTTAGATAAAACAGTTGTTCTGCTATTGAAGATACAATTAATTTGACGCATTTGCATGGGACTATTTATGTCTATGGTTGCAATTGTTTATAATGACGCCTGCATAAATGTGGGTTGTTTTTTTTTTTTTGTTTTATTATTTGCTATTGCCAGCTGCGTTTATTTGCTTGACGTAAGCGCGGTATGGTGAGCATTTAAATAATTTGTTGTTAATGAATAACATGTTGCAGGTGATCGCCACTTCCTGAACGGGTTTGGTGTTGTTTTCTTAAATGACGTCTGTGTTAAGAAGGACGCTATAAGTGTCACTTTCGAATGTTGCTATCCGGGGGACAGTCGAAAGTTGTTCACTATGTTTGTATGTGAATATGTTATGTTTCCGCCTTTTAAGGTCTATCGTAATCGAAATTAAGTTTTTTTTTCTATCGTAACGCCCGCCGATGCAATTTTCTTAATTCCCTCTTGTCATTTACTGGATATGATAATAGACCTGATCAGGATCAGTTATTCGTTTGGTTGACCGAAGTTTAGGTTAGGTTACAAAGAACCCATTGATGCCCATTGTGAATAAACTTTTTTAGTGCATACATGCTAGGACATAAAACTAACAAACCCATTCGGATCTGTTGATAAATCTCCTTAAATCCGGTAGAGGTATCGTTGCTGGGATCTTCAAAGCCGTCAAAGAACAGTGCTCCCATACAAGAGCAGCGGAGTTCTTCGAGAGCTGAGCAGTAACACCGGAAATGGTCTACAGATTGTATTTCCTCTTTATCTCTGCAAGTTATTTGTAAAAAAACCTAGTCTTTTGAAAAATGATGCAGTGTCCTGCACTCGGATTTGGTTTCTATCAAATGATGTTAGAATCTTTGACTTTTTAGTGTCAATTGCGAGCCATAAGCTGCCAGTTATAATACAACCGGAAGTGTTGTTGACGTTCCTAGCTGTGTTGAAAGCTGGTAATACTTGTCTGACAGCTAATAGTGTGTAGCCTCATCTGGACAGTTTATCTGCTGTCCAGGAACCCAGCACAGCAGTACTGTCTGATGGTTTAGTGCTCTTAATGTCGAGAGGCGCTGACTAATGGATTTGGAGTTTACGATATTGAAGATAAGAAGGCAATTTCCATTGCTAGTTGTTCCCTAGCTAAGAGAGTTTAAGCCGCTTTCTTAACCACGTTATAGACCTCTGCCACGTTTAGATCGCTGCACTGATCTGCCAGTCTATATGAATGTCTGATACTTAGTTCTCCTGAAAAGACTGCTTCTCCCGTTCCATTCTTTATCTTTGCGTCATCTGTGAAGTTGAGACTTGTACTTGTAACGTTGTGTTACAGAAATGTGTTACACATGTAGAGAAATACTTGTCCCCAGGCACCCAAAGATTAACATTGCATTTTTTTTGCAATGCAGCACTTGACTGTCATAGAGAACAATGCAGCACTAGAGAACAGATCTTATTGGTATTGACTTCATCCATATTTTTTTTCAATGTTTGTAATAGTTTGAATAAGGTTTATTCCGAAAAAAATTGTAAAAGTTACCCAAGTAAGCGGAAAAAGGGGCGTGGCACCTACCATACAAAAAACACATTCAAAATCGTATATCTCGAAAACAACCGAACCGTTTGAGCTCAAATTTACAGACAATCTTAGGTTTAGGTCCCTGCGAAGATTGGTCAAAATTGGACAAAGGGGCGTGGCCTTTCATACAAAAGAAAAAAATCAACACTCGTCTGCCTAATATTTGATTTGTGGGAATAAGGATTTGTGTCAGTTAAAGCAGCTTCTAGTGCTGCTGTTGCTCAGCTACCTTGATAGTTTCACGATTCTAAACTTTGGGGTAGATTCCCATAATGCTTACCACTAATTATAATCAACAGATCATTAGGATTAGGATTTATAGCCTTTAGATTGACGAGAAGGTTGCCGATGACTAGTAACCACAAAAGAGAAGAAAGTATTCCCTCTTGACCTCTTCTATGATCTCACTATCAAAGGCAAAGAAGGATTGAGTCTCTCAACTTTGAAAAGAGTTCTTATATGTGCTTTTATTACTATTCGCATTGAAAAGTGATATACGAGGCGTCAGAAAATGGCGGATTTCGGACAAAAAACGTAAGGAACTTGCGGCAAGAAAATTTTGAGTCTCAGTATAATGAATATCCTTACTTTGCGGCCTTCGGACATGCAGCATTGTTACCTATGGCAGTATAACCTTTTCGAAATGTTTTACCAATTCACTGTCACTTCCGCCGTTTGACAGTTCTCCTTATTCATTAATTTCCTATCCCGTTCTCTGGTAGAGAGAATTCGTTTGAAACAGGGTTGGGCCAGGAAATCGTTAAGATATTTCTGAACTGAAACAAAATGATCCTTACAACTTTTAAGCTGGTTTACATTCGAAAGAAGTAACAAACCATCGAAGACCATCTGTCATACTGTCATAATGACTTTTTTGTTGTCACACAATTTCGCTGCTTCCATCTGACATTTAAGGCGTATCATTCGGCGGTATAGCTTTTCCAGTTGTCTCAAATGTCTTACCCTCTTTTGCTGTAAATGCAATCCTGATCTTAGACTAGGGTTCATATTTTTACCACGAAATTATTTAATGTTTTTTGTAAAAAAAAAATAAACAAAAAGATAAATAATAAAGAGCGATAATTAACACACAATGTTAGCCAATTCTCCCGTAGTTAATTAAGTACCTTGCCATCAGATGGTTACAATTTCACAACCCTTACGCCACGTGCCTAAGCATCATCTCGCCCCATCGAAATAGACAGATACCTACCAATGTAATCCATCAACCCATTAGCATGTGTAAATCCAATTAAATCCGCTTTCGATCATATAACAATCACTACGAATGACGTCAAACACGAGCTCCAACTCAAGCCGGATCTATCAAGCAGATCTCTCGCTCATTAGATCCGATTATGACAGAGAATAAAAACAGTTTTTTATGTTGCCCCGGTTGGCCGCCAACACGATTCTGTCAATTGAAAGAGAAGGCCTTTATTGTTTCTGGAATTGGGATACCATCACAATAAGAGTGTCTCATTGCATGAAACGGACCCCAAGCGTACAGTGTTCCTCCTTATGTTATAGCCCGCTGAATCTGAAGTAATTGCCGTCAGTTAATAGAAATTGCAATTAGATTAGATTAGTCCCCTCTAACAGCGCGTCTATCATTGATGGTCAATGATTTTGCAGCTGATGAGGTTGGCGCGTCGCGTCCAAAGTTAATCAGAGCGCACATACGGTTCCAATGCAACAAACAGGGCGGCGCGCGGTGGCGTCGGTCGTCGTCGTCATCGTCAGCGATGCGTCAACTAATGTGTGCTGCGCTATTTTTAAGTGTAATACTTCAGTGATTGTATCTTGAAAAATCTCTGTTTTCGACGACACTTCTGAGCGATGATGGTGGCGTAACGCATGTGTGTGTCAATTATGATGTGTGAGATATCTGTAATGCGATTACTCGGCAGCGAGTACTAATGGCGCCAGTCGTCAGTCGATTTGAAATAGTTTTTTTTTTGGGTTAATGGACGGTAGCGCTAAGTTTGTTCGTACTTCCTTGACACAGATACAGATACTTGGTGATTAATGCATTGGTTAGCAATTATTTTCCATCATCGACTATCGGAGATATGCCATGAGTCATGGACTCTTTCCAAACGAAATGTGTTGGTACTTCTATCCTGCTACCCGATTCTGACTGGGGCAAACGTGTTTTGGCTCTTATTACCACTCGGATACATGCGGTGTGTTTAGTATGCCTTAAGCTATAAACATTTTGTTCAAAACAAGGTCATTGTCAAGTTTCTTTGTCACACAGAATAGATGCCAAAACAGGTTTGTTTTTTTTTTTGCTCTCAGTGGAAGTCTTGTATTGCCGTCCACTTAAGCTGATGAAGTACTTAAGGTTATAGTGTTGTCGATAAAAATAAGTCACACATTGAGGGATACCCACGGTAGTATGTTTGAAATGATTCTAGTACTTTTTTTTTAGAGATTCCCTGATGTCAATTGAATGTCATTT
This sequence comes from Cheilosia soror, assembly GCA_949372485.1. Classification (NCBI taxonomy): domain Eukaryota; kingdom Metazoa; phylum Arthropoda; class Insecta; order Diptera; family Syrphidae; genus Cheilosia; species Cheilosia soror. The sequence continues at coordinate 9,436,976 of OX443563.1, forward strand.
AGTAACCGGTAGTGAAATTGTGTCAAATTAATTTTGATTGCATTGTATTAGTCCATCGGTGTGTAGTTAAATCTGAAGTAGATTCGTTCAATCCGGTTGCAAGGTGACGTAATGTTGATTTTTACTTACAGCCCACGCGAGTTCTAGTTCAGTCTGGTTTGGTGCCAAGGAACTATTATACATTCGCAAGTGGTTTTTCAATAAGTTAGGTAGTAGTCTTCTACTTGAGTCGTCTTAGTGAATGTTGTTTAAAAATGAACGGCAGTTAGTTGAAATTTTGTATTTTATATAGGGTCGGTTAAGTATATATCGTTGGGATAGACTTAGGTTATTTGTTGACAAGGTGTCCTAAAAAATTAAAAAAAAATCTATTGGCATTGCAGAAATCGCTTCTCCTCCCCCCATCAGTTAAATCGAACAGAAAAAAAGATTTATTGGCGATCTTCTATTACAATGCGCGTATTATATTCTCCCTTCTACAATAAATAGAAAGAAGGTCGCCATTAAATCGTTCTTCCCGTTGTCCTTAGATCAAGAAAGTGGCGATCTTCAATCACAATGTGCGTCCCTATTTTTCGATTCCATTCGAAACAATCAGCTATTAACTTCCCCAGGGTTTGTCATAAAGATCGGTGATCCTCGATTGATTATTGCATTTAAATTAGAAGTGATCGGATTTTTAAAACTCCAAAACACTTTCAAAAAAACTTTGTAAGTTCTAAAAATCAGTTTGAAAATGATCAGTGATTTTGATCTCGTCTCGACTTCACTTTATTAAAATGAAAGCTGTGACGATTAGTTGAAGTTGAAGTTATCCCCTTGGAAAATTCCTGTGATATCGCGATCATCTTATTGCAATCCTCGCCGTGTCTAATATTTTACTATTATTCTAAATGAACAGCGATTATAAGCTCTTTCTTCATGACTCTGAATTAATAATTGAGAAGAATGGGTCTACAAAGCAAGACTGTAAGTACCTATTGTACAAATACAATTTTACACATTTCTATAAAACTGTCTTATCGCATATTTTGGGATGTTTTTCGACACGTTTTTAAAGGAATTTTGATGACTTTCTTAAAAAAATTATTGACGGTTTTGGAATAGCAGAAATTGCTAAAAGCGCTTCTAAGAACGTGCATATTTTTGGGCGAGTTTTTATGTAATTCTGAGGGTTTTCTTAATAAATGTTTGCGGTAGTTTTCGAATACGATTAGTAAATGAAAACATTCCTAAATTCCCCGTTCTTATCATATTTCGACGCATTTTAGGTCGGTTTTCAGAGACTAATCATTTTGATCAAAAAGTGAGAAATTATTTAAGATTGCTCCTAGAGTTATACTTCTTTTTTTGAGTGGTTTAAACACAAACTATAGGAAGAGATATTGAGAGTATCGAGGTTGATGAAGGTTGGTGGTTGTCGACTTTATGTTCTTCAAAAATGATAGTTTTAAATCTGATTATTGGATCGAATTCCAATTGATTTTGAAGCTTATCGATAGCATGTCAAATACTGAACATTCACTTAGCCAATTAGTTGCGCACCATGAAACCGAGGAGCCGCTTTCTTTTGTTATCAAATTTAAAAACTATTCACATGAAAGCGAACGAACGAATTGTTAAAAAGCGACCAACTACTTTTAATCGTATAAAGGGTGTTTTTTCTGTTTGAGCCTGATTTTTTTGACAGTTCACTCGTGATTCGTGATCGTGAGAGGTGTCAAAGTAAAAAATGCTCCGTTTGCATTGCAATTTCACCATGGATAGACGTATGCACGAACAACGTTTGCAAATTATTGAATTTGATTCCCAAAAATCGTGCTGAGTAAAAAATGTGTCGCGAATCTATGGACATATTGCGATGCGAATATGGTGAGCAATTCATCTCACGTTTTAGACCTGTGAATTGGCCGCCTAGATCGTTCGATTTGACCACGCTGGACTACTTTTTTTTGTAGAGATTTGTGAAGTCTTTCGTCTATACGGATAAGCGAGCAACTATTGCCGCCTTTAAAGACAACATAACTCGTACTATTGGTAAGATACCAGTCGATATGTTGGGAAAAGTATGCCAAAATTGGACATTTCGGATGGACCACTTGAAGCGTAGTCGCGGTCAACATTTACACGAAATAATATTCAAAAAGTAAATGGCAAGAATTGATTTATCGACCCTAAGAAAAATTTCACTCAATTTTGTAATCGTTGTTTTTTTTTTTAATTTTAAAAACCAAACGCTAAAAAAATTCCCCATTAAAAACAGATAATTGAACATTTTTACTCTTCCAAGAGTCGGATAATTAATTAGTCCATCAAAATATATTAAGAAAAAAAGTTTAAATAACGAAAAAACGCGCGAAATGTCAAAATTTATTCGCAATCCACATCATTAAAACGCGTTCTACAAACAAGCGAATAAAACATTCGTTCAAACTTAACATTAAATTAGAAATTGCTGGTAAAATTCGCGAACTGCTGCGAGCAAGAAAAGTGTTTATGTGAACGGACTGTCAAAACTCCTGTAATATCTCTGATTTCAGAGTTGGATTGGGTACCCTAACCACAAAATAAAAATCCCCCAACCAAAATACTCAAATAGATTTCGAGTGTATTCACAACACATTAACAGTAAAATAACTATGAGGGGCATGCTGCCCCCTCCAACCCCCCTTCTTAAGGGCACTTTTGGATTTGAATTAGGCGCAAGGTTAGGTATATGCAAAGTTTCTTTAAATATTTAGAATTAAAATTTTGGGGATATTGTGCTTGGCTATAATCAATTTAAGGATTTTTCAATTAGTGAGGATTTTGGGATTTTACGCTTGGGTATTATGTGGGTATCCCTTCATTGTTATCCTATAGGTAGTCTGTTTATAGATTCCCAAAAGTTTGGACTCCATCACTGTACCAAAAGAAGAATTTTTCAAAGTTTCTAACCAACTAGAGTCAACTTTTGCCCATAACTTTGTGTAACTTTGTATAGGGTCCTTATTTCCCCTTAGGGTTTTCTAAGCAACTTCTATACCTCAAATGTCTGTTCAAATTATGTAACCTCCAACAACTGTCATCCTATTGCCTGCATTTCCATTAAGTCACACCGAATCTATTGCTACATCACGTTGCAATAAATTTTCCTATAATTAACTCATGGCCTACAGTAGTCGTTTGCCTTTACACTGCACCGTTAGAATTGTCATAACATAAGGAAAAAAAAAAACTAAACATTTGGAAAAACACAAATTTATACACTACTCTCAAAGTAAATGAGAATTTCAATTAATAATATCGATCGAGGTGCTCTTGCGAAATATTTAATTGAAGTGAAGTGAACAAAATGGCCATCTCTCAATGATTTACTGCAGTAAATAAATAATTACCCTATAATTGTTCATTTGATTGAAGAATTTTGAATTTATCCAACAGAAGTGATCTTCAATCATTCGCTGTGCCTGTGCCGGTGTCATCTCTCATTTGTCTGCGCCTTTTGCCTCGTGTGCAATGTTTTATTTGCGGAAACTGTCAAACATATATAATGTAGATATACTTAAAATGGACGACGACAACGTCTAGCAAATAAATTTTCTAGCATGTGTTTGAGAAAAATGTCAGCTGTTCGAATAGAATCAAGTGAAATTCTTGGCTTGGCGATTTATATTGAATTATTTATTGCAATTTTGAAAGTCCACTTTTATATACATTATAAAATGAAGGCGCTCGGATCGACACTGTGTGTGTAGTTTCAGTTGTGTATAATTTTTTTACACATTAGACACTTGGAAAAAATATTGATGATTCTATTCATTCACAAAGTTAATTACAAAAAATCTTGAGATTGAGACACCATCCAAAACCAATTTAACAAAACTCCAAAAAGGTTAAATATTTGATGTGACTTACTACATTTGGTAGTCCTTTTTGTTTAAAATCTAACAATGTGACAACAAAATTTCGAATTTACTTGTAAAGTTTATAGGAATATTTTTCAATCCATTCAGCTGAATACATTTTCTAAGATTTCGAATCATACTACGTAAATATAGTCCTTAAAAAACCTCGTCGAGTGCAGTATCAATCTCGAGGAGCGTAGCTTTGCCATCCGTCCAGGTTTTCCCGAGTTTTTCATTTTTTCATCGTTAAAAGAAATAGAAATTCGAAATTAACAGAAACTTCAAACGTGTCAATTTTATTCCCGCTTTTTGGTCGTGATTTTAAATCGTAACTTGTTGCTTCTGAATTTTGCAAAATATTATTGCAATACCAACTTTGGTAATCGACAAAAGAAAGGTTGAAAAAATGACTAGTACATTCAAGTCGATGTAATCACTTTAAAAATTTAAAATATTTTGCTGAATTGCACGACAATGAATACAGAATACAAGGCATTGAATAAAAAATGCATTCAAAAATGAGATGGCTTTCTCTTCACCCGGCAGTGGAACAACTTTTGCATATGTTTGAAATAATATTTCGAAAACGTCAAAAATTCCTCGAAAATATAATTTTTTTTTTATTGTTTAATGCGGCAGGGTTTTTTCAATGAGAAAAACTTATTCCAATGTTTTGAAAATCTGTGAATGTCAAAATTCACACAATCTTTTTGTTTGTAAAATACGAAATATATTTTGCCGCCAATAAATCGAGTCCCAAGCAAAATTTCCAAAATCCCAGATATTAAAATTGGTTCCCCCTTTCCCCCACTTGAAAGTTGAGAAAATATGGAGTAACTGACATGAAGTACCAACCTACCGCAATAAAAACGAGAAAATTAAAATATTTTTGTAACAAATAATACTCTTTTTTTTAGAAAAATGATTTCTGGCAACGCCAGATGCGACAAATTCACAGTGCGAAACTTTCAAAAACTTTCGAAAAATAATTAGTCCACTTTGTGGCAGTTCTGAAAGTGACTTATTCACCTTTTGAAAGTCCCTCTGCACATGCCATACAACAAATGTTTTGACAACACTCTATCTTGGGTTTTATGATAGCTTCAGTTTCAAAATTTGGTAAATGTCACGGGATTAACTACGGGACGTGAGGCGCCTCCATTCAGCAAAAACAGGAAAAGCATTTCTTATAAATTGAATACTAGCAGAAATTCAAAGACAGCGGGGGACTGTTCTGACATCTCATCTGGCATTGCCGCCACGTTTCAACAAGATGGTAGAACAGCTTCCTTGGCCCTAGAACTGTCATTAAATTTTGCAGCTTCTGAAGCTCCTATTTTCAGGACAACGTTTTTAATTATGGATAGCCATGAATTTCATTTTTTTGAAGGGCATAAGATCTGCCTTGGGCTCAGTGGTTAGTGTGCTGGACTACTGTGCGAGGGGTCCCAGGTTCGGTCCCCGGAAAAACATAAATTACATCTTAAGGTTTTTTCCACTGCACCACCTCTCGCGAAAGTCTGAGAAACTTTATATTACAACTGTTAAGGAGTTCACCTACCTCGGAGTAAACGTAAACTACACGAATGACACCCTAGTGGAGATCCGGCGAAGAATTACCCTAGGAAACCGTTGCTACTTCGGTTTGGCAAAAGAACTGGGTTCAAAACTCCTAACTCGAAGGACGAAATGTGTGCTCTACAAAACCCTTATCCTGCCGGTTCTGCTTTATGGCGCCGAGTGCTGGACGATAAGCAAGAAGGGAGAGCTGATACTGGGCTCTTTCGAAAGAAAAATACTTCGGCGGATTTTTGGTCCTGTTTGCGAGGAGGGCGAATGGAGGAGAAGATACAACCGCGAACTCTATGAGCTGTACCAAGATGTGGATGTAGTCCAAAAAGCCAAAACACGTCGACTACATTGGCTCGGCCACATCGAGCGAATGGACAATAATGCTCCAGCCAAGAGGGTCTTCGAATCGCAGCCCCCAGGTTCGAGAAGACAAGGAAGACCGAACCTCCGTTTCAAAGACCAAGCCATCGCGGATGCCAGAGCGCTTGGTCTGGACAATTGGAAGCATCGTGCCCGGGATCGTAGAGGATGGAAGGCTGCAGTGTCTCAGGCAGAGACTCTTCACGGGTCGGGAGCCCGATAAGTAAGTAAGTAAGTATATTACAACTGTCCTGAAAACGCTTCTAAATTCAGCTTTTCGGACTGGACATAAAGAACGAATGGACACCAACGTTCCGGCCCAAAGAGTTTTTGATTCCAACCCGGAAGGACAACGCTGTAGAGGAAGACCTCGCCTTAAGTGGCGCGCACAAGTGGAAGGTAACCGCAAACAACTTGAAGTGCGCAACATGTCGTTCGATTTCAAGCGCTTCACTTCAACCACTAATAAGGTCTGCTCAAACCAACCCGAAACGCGAAAGTCTGAGCGGGAAATAATTACATGGCACTGCGATGGGCGGGTTATCCCATCGTTTCCCAAGCACTTAAGCTACCAAACAATTCTTAGTATTACTTTTTTTTACCTTGCTGCAATTTATTGCCCGTCTATAGGAACGTAACTTAAAACTGACGAACAGAGCCGCCGGGCATCATCTAGAGTAGAGGAAACAAATTTTCAGTCTTGCTTCAGGAATGACCTCACACAAATCTGCCCTCGTAAATTTTATTGTTTTTGTCCTTGGCATTTGCAACAGTTCAAGTGCACATAACTCTTTCACACACACACACAGCATTAATTAATTAATAATAAATTAACAACTGAATTATATCTTGGTCCCGCCAAATACGTACCACGCTCATATTTGTCTAATCGAGCTTCATAAATCTTGCTCTTGCGATCTGTTTCTGATGATGTTTCTTTCAGTGTTTTACACTGTGCCTGACAACCTTCAACCCTCCGCCTTTTGGCAACGATGTGTTTTTGTTTTTCACTCAACTGCAAGGTGTTGTTGGTGTTGGTTGAACCCATTTAAACATGGCGTGTGTAAAGTTTCAAGGGGTAAAGGGAGAACACTATCTCTGTACACAAAGAAATTATTATTGGCAATGGTCAATGCCAAGCTCGACCAGCTGAAATAGTTTCCACATATCGGTTTTGTTTCAGTGTGTCGGCGAAATTCGCTCGATATACCGCGAGCGAGTTGTTGTTTTTTTTTATACCATTTTCATTTTGTTCACCTTGTTTATTTGTTTTTGGGAAATACCATTTGTGTAGATTTTTGGTTGTATTTTTTTTTTTTTTTTTTTTATTTCGGTCTAAAAAGTACACCTGCAATCAAATTACGTTGTTTTTATATTGAATTTGGTCATTCATTTGGTCATTTTTTTTTTATTCAATTCAATTTGCCAAACGAAAGACGTCAAGGCGCTAGAGGCTAGACAATCGACGCGCGACACGCGGTCAAGGTTGAGTTTGTATAAGAGCGCATATGAGGAAAAAACAAGACACAAGACAGGTGTGACAAAGTTAACAGTATATATGTCGTTTTGAGACCGGAAAAACAACTTAATGTAATTCGTGTTTGTTATCAGTGACAGCTGATTGTCTAGCAAGCAAGTGGCGGTTTGTGATGTGTTAACTTGTTTTTAGAAAAAAAAAGCGCAAACAAAATTGCGATAAAGTGAAGTGAAAGGAAATTGATTAATGGATATTAATTCAATTAATTGATATAGCTATATATAAAACGCGTTCTTTACGCAACGGAACGTCATCGTTAGCCGGTATTCTTAGATAGTGTTTCATTGTTTTTTTTTTGTATATGCGACTATGCGTATTTCGTTTACAATTGCTAATTGTAAAGCGAAAGTAGTTTGTCATTGTAATTGTCAGATTAGTGTTAATTAAAAAAAATGTTACGTATACGCCATACGCTACTGGAAATGGAAAAATTGCGTACACTGGTAGTTTGAGGTCATAGACTCAGTTTCTGGGGGTCGCATTCGTTTGTTATTCTACCTTGAAGTGCTAATGGGAAGTTAAATTCGTAACAGTATCTCGTTACGGTTGAAATTCCTTGATTGTCTGTCTGGCTATTTAAATTCTGCATTTACTTATACCGAATGTAATGAAATTTAAAAAATAATATTCCAAATCAAATGAAAATAGAGCTTATATAAATCTGTTGGCGCGATAATTCCCTTAATCCTTGAAGGATTTCGAAATATCCCACTTACGAGAGTAGCAAATTTGTTTTTTCTACATATCCCGAATGGGAAAAATTACATTTCCAATGCAACACATTTGCCATGCACATGAGAAAATCCTCGCAAATCCTCTTTGTATTGATATTTCAATGGGAAACCATTCAATCTGTTGGCAGGATACAAATTCTGAAAACGTTGGTGGATTTGAAGAGCTATCTTACATAAGGGGAAGAAGCATTCAAACTAATAGCATTTGCTGGTCCATTAATCTTAAAAAAAAATCATTGAACAATTTAACCAATCTCCTATAGCAACGGACTTTAAAACGATAAAATGAAATCCCAAATCCGTCAGTAATCTTGCTCGAATACCGGTCCATTGTACTACCTCACAGAAACAGAAACATTGGAAAACATTGCTCATGTCTAGGGATTGAACAAACACATCACCCGCTACACCACGACTGTCGTTGAAGTCATTTTGTTAATACCTATTTGGCAGAGAGCGATTGATTTGAAGTGTTTGCTTTTGAACTGTTGCTCTCTAAATAAAACTCGACAATTCCCAGCAATGTCAGGGATCGTTTCTCATTTTAAGCGAAAAACATTTACTTTCAAAAAGATTTTCTATCAAATTTCGGGATATGTATAATCTCATGGGACTTCAAAAAATAGATACACATATCTTGTCTATGATCAGGATCCTAATTACCTAATGCTGGATGTTGCGAGAGCTGGCAGCACTTAAAGACACCAGCGCCACCAAATAACTATGGCGGATGTTAACCGGGCAGAATTGAGAAGACCAACGACCATTTTCTTTTGAGATTTTCTGCCTTCTTTCTTTTTTATTCAGTCACACACGGAAAATTGTAAAACCAAAATTAAGCGTGCCTAGACAACAAAAAAATAAATTTAAAAAGAGAAAATTAAAAATATGAATAAAATTATAGAATAATATTAATTGAATTAAATTGATTGGTTTTTAAGTTCTTGACAAATTTTGGTCTCTCATTACGTTCCAAGGGCTCTGTTCCTTGGCGGACAAAAATGCCTCTCCACTGCGTTGGAGATAGTTGGCGGTCGATGCTCAATGAACGTACGGGTGGTGTTGCTCGCTGAACATAGTTGAGCAACGCATTGAACAATACCTTTCACGCGTTGCTTAACAATTTTGAATTTTTCTTTAACTTGAGTTGTGTTAAATGTAACAAAATATGCTTGCCAGCGGAAGTTGATCAACTCTTGTCGACTCCCTTTTTTCAAGCAGAAACCTCTTTTTTTGTATATGGTTGAAGAAACTATGATTGAATTCGTTTCTTTTTATGGTTGGTTGCATCATATTGCTGTTTGGGACGCATTACAAAGTTTGAAAATAATACGATGGGGACATCGCCAATAACTCGGGCCCCAAGCTAAATTTTTAAAATCGGAAAGATAGATTTTTTTTTAAATAAACTACCCAAACCGAGGTTTGAAGTCGCTCATATATGAAATACATATTTTCCCATACAAACGTTGACCCCCCCTCCCCCTTTTAACCCCTTTAAGGTTGAATTTACAAAATCTGAGAAATTAGTTTTCTCTATTTCTCACCGTGTTTGAAGTCAATCGAATGAAAAATAAAAATGGTCCCAGACATACTTTGACCCCGTTTTACCCATCTAAGAATTGAATTTCGAAACATTTCTTCCTTATTCCTTGTATAAATTATAAAGGGAACATCTGTGCAAAATTTCTGCTTTCTAGAGCAAAGGGTTTGAGCTGGGCGTTGATGATCAGTGAGAATATCAATTTTTATATATGAGATTGAATCCGTTGGTCAACCATGAGGTCGAGGCTATTCTGCAATCATATGAGTTGAACAACTAGACGTACGAGTTATTCAACATTTGAACAAGTTGATCAACTCATCAGATATACGAGGCTCTTAGGCGCGTATCATTCGACAGCATTTAACAAAAATTTTCAAAACATTTTATGTAGGTATTCGCTTATAAAGATTTACGTACACCTTGAAAATGACAGACTCTAATTGACAGATCTTTAAAATATCTACACTTATTTTTAATTTTTTGTAATTATTCAATTTTACACCTCTACATTGGTCATCTTGCTAATTTTAACACGATGACCAATCGAAAGACTTCGCTTCGCTCTTATATTTGACATCATATTTATGAATGAAAAACCAACACATACATGTTAGATGATCTGCCAAAAAGAAATTCCATTTAAAAACTCTTCGGGTACATTCCCAATTAATCGCGTGATTTTGTTTATTAAAATTTCTTTTTAATCCAAAATTTTAAACACTTATCGCAAACTTTTTGATGATTAATTCGCATAAAGCCATAAATGATGGCATACATGACGTATACGCAATTTTTTTTTTTATGTTTAACATCATTTTAACTTTAGTATGAACGGGTTTATTGTGAACGTAAAGTGAGTCATGGTTGGTGTGATAGTGACCATTACTAGACTAGAGTTAGCGTCATCATTTAGCGTTCTTTTTTTATAATTTAATGTAATTTTGTTTAGTAACACGCTAATATAGACTATAGACATAACGTAGACCTCTTACGCTGATATCATCGTCTGGAAGGATAAATCGATTGATCAATAGGTGTGAATGAAGAGTTTTTTTCGCATAAATTAATCCAATTATCTTGAAGATTGGTTCATTGAATGTGTAACATCTGCGGTTGATGGTGAAATTAATTGTTTTGCAGTTAATTTGATAGAAGATTTTGCCATTAGGGATGATTTTGTTGCTCGATTTAGCGCTTGACAGTGAAAAGTTTTTATAGTAACCAAATTTTGTTAGATATTTTATATTTAAATAAAATTTAACGGAGAACCATGAACATAATCCAACTCAAGCTTACAATGAAATTGTATATCGTATCAGGTTAGAGATATATTTGGGGTGTTTTGGCAGAACTTGTTCCATAGTTGACACTAGCGTAATCCAACATAATACTGATGACATACAAGTACAACAACTTAATTTGTCAGAATCCCAATTCAGTATTCTTTGAAGCGATATGAGAGAAATGAATTTATCACAGTGAAACTATGACTTTTAACCAGTTAAAAATTGTCACTGCTGTATAGATCTTATAAAAATCGGTTAATTTGACACTTCAGTTGGAACTACATACATCAATTCCGAACTACACCCAAAAATGCATTATTAGACTGATTTAAGTCATTATTTGACTTATTAAATTCTTACAGTGATTTCTCCATATTAAAGGGTTTGCCAGTAGACTTTTCCTAACTTCAACAGGTAATTGCGGCTTGTGAAAACTGAAAGCCTAAAGCTACATCTGTCAAATTGGCTGTCATTTTTTTTAGTCTGTCTTGCCAAATCAACACGGAGAGTTATTATAGCGTTCAATAACATTTGCAAATGATTAAATTTTTTTATGAAATTGTTTTATTTGACTATTCTGCAAAATCTGGTTCGAAACACGCATGCGATTTCAATCGCGCGTCTGTTTAGTCGCAAAAATGATGCATATACATTTCAATGTAATTGCGCGCACATAAAATCCAAAAATGATGTGTGTGTTTCATTTTTTGCGACTAAGCAAGCAGTCGCGCGGTTTAAATCGCATGTGTGTTTCGGGCTTAATGGAAAACCCTTTATGTCTATTCCCCTTGGAAACACATTATTATTTTTCCCCTGCCAGGAAGTGATTCTGTACTTCGATTCGTGGTCAAACACCAAGCGGCTATTACGTGAAGTTTGTGTTGGTTACTTCATGAGTATATCTGCCATCTATCGACATTAGGTATCAACACATTGTGTCATCAATTAGTGGACACTGCATAGTGCGCTCGAGTCTGTTTCAAAATCAATCTAAAAATTTGTCACATCTGACAAACATCAGAGAACTATCATGTGAAAGCTCCGAGTGCGGCAGAAAATTGTAGGTCCCTTCCATTTGGACCAAATATAATAATTTATCCTCAGCCTATCTTAAGGGTGATTTTTTTGTTTGCTGTTTGGTTTTTCAGCCTGATTTTTTTGACAGTTCACTCGTGATTCGTCAACGTGACACGTGTCAAAGTAAAAAATGCTCAGTTAGCATGGCAATTTGACTTATGTCCAAACAACTTTTGCAAATTATTGAATTTTATTACCAAAAATCGTTGTCACTAAAAACATGTGTCTCAAATACATGGACATATTGCGATGCGAATTTGGTGACCCAATTCATCTCACGTTTTAGACCTGTAAATTGGCCGCCTAGATCAAGCGATTTGACGCCGCTGGACTATTTTTTTTGTGGGGATCTGTGTAGTCTCTCGTCTATACGGATAAGCCAGCAACTATTGCCGCTTTGGAAGACAACATAACACGTGTAATTCGTGAGATACCAGTCGATATATTGGTAAAAGTATGCCAAAATTGGACATTTCGGAAGCGCAGTCGCGGTCAACATTTACACGAAATAATATTCAAAAAGTAAATGGCTAGAATTGATTAATTGACCCAAATAAAATTTTCACTCAATATTGCAGAATTTTCGTTGTTTTTTCCTCAATTTTAAAACCCAAACGCTTAAAAAATCACTCATTACATATAGCGTCAAATAGAATAAGTTGGGAGAGGTGTTTAAAAAAATGTTGAAAAGAAGAAAAGCTTTTTTTGTGTCTATGAGTTGTTGTTAATGTTATTCTCTCAAACAATTCATAGACTGAAATTCCACAAAATTTCCCAACAGGTAAGGGTCAATCCCAAATAGAGAGAATCGTTGTTACTCTTCGCTTCCCGATTTTTTTTTTTTTTTTTGTCCTATTCAACAGGAAAAAGATAAAGGGGTAATCTTTGAATGATTGGTTTTTCTAAACTTGATTTGCATCGAAGGTGCCCCCGTGGCCTACCTAGACTCACAACAATGGCGCCCAACGTGGGGCCCGAACCCACGACCCTGAGATTAAGAGTCTCATGCTCTACCGACTGAGCTAGCCGGGCTGGGGCGAGCGTGCCGCGCCCTCCTCACCTGCATCGAAGATGCCCCCGTGGCCTACCTAGACTCACAACATATTCTTGCTAAAAAAAGGCTCTCTTTTTAAAAGCTCAGCAAAAAAGTTTTCGGTAGATATATTATTTTCTGAACAGACCTCTCTAAACCTATTCTTTCTACTTGTTTGATTTTCTAAAAAAAAAAATAAAAAAAAAACCTTTATTGAAAGTACAATCTAAAAAGCTTCCTGTAAAGCTCTTTATTTTTCAAAAAAAGCTCTGAACTTATTCTATTAACGCAAAGTGCTAAACAGCGACTACTGTCTATTTCAGAATATTTTCTTCGTCCACTGACTAGAGACGACAATTTTGAGTTGTCAACAACAATTTGCCATAGATATCTGGTATATAGTCACTAAATAGTATCTAACAAGCTAAAAGTACTACAAGAGTAAAGATAGATAGATATAGGTCACATTTTCAAATTATTCCTCTACCCCCTTCCAAAAAAAAAAGAGAGACTTAAAACCCAACAAGTTGTAAGCAATACCCCTCGGCACTAGTTCAAACATCATCCATTGGTATAAATGTAAACAAAGACCCACAAAGATCCCTGACCTTTCAGATCTCTGAAATCATTTCTTTCTCATTCAGTAAAGCCCGAGATATTCACAACCGTATAGTACTACCTGCTTTTCATTGAATCCCCTCAAAGGTTGTATAAATCTGATGGTGACTCAGCTCTTTCTTGTGAAATAGTATTTGGACAAAATACCTGTTGTTACCTACCCATACCTGCTGCCATAACCCTCAAAGCAAACCAACCAATGTAATATTGGTTATGACTCATCCCCCTATCAATAATCTACAATAAATCCCTGCTGGTCTGCCTATCAGCACTTCAACTGTATTTACCAGCCATCTGCTCTGCACACCTCTACTTAGCGAATTGCAAATATTATTCAAAAGGGGTTCAAGTTGATAAGATAACGATTGATCTCCTTCCGCCATATAATCGATTCGAATCCGAATCGAAAGGTGTAGATCGAGCCAACAAACTCGAAATATTTTCGAATAATATCTGACTTTACTGTTACTGTGAACAGTCCTCAAGCTACCATATATTTTTGATAAGAACAATTTCTTATTTTATTCTCACGACAAAAACTATTATAAAGCTTCCATAAAAAAAAGGCGCACACACAAATACTTGCAAAGCGCGAAATCTTATCGCAGCAAGACTGAGAATTTGTAAAAAAAAAAAAAAAACACAACCCAACACACATTTCAAACTTATAGCCGCTGTTGATACGAAAGTATCTACAACATTGATATGATAAACATTTTTCGCGAGAACCACTCATGTGTTGGTGGATTGTTGTGTACAGGAGCGTTGGTGTTCCGTTCGGGTTTTTTTTTTCGAAATTTAAATGTGTGTCTTCGGTTTAGTGGTGACTGGCTGTTGTTCCCGAAGGGAGAGAGAACCAATTAACTCTGACAATACGAAAACAATCAAACGGCAAGCAACGAGCGTTGACGGTTGTTTTATTTTTAATTCGTGTTTTATAAATTTTTTTTTTTACATTCGCTATTTATTTTTTTTTTGTGTTTTTTGTTTGCATCGTCACCGTGGTCGTGTTAGCTAATATTTTTTTTATAGTCCTTTTTTATATTTTTTTTTATTTAGTGATAAATATTTTAGTACAAAATTTAATAATAGTATGTACTACATCCAAGTGGAATATTTTGTTGATGAATTGTGTTACTAGCAGTGTTTTAGAGCAAATAATAAAATCAATGTTGTTCGGTGTGTGAATTTTTGAAAAAAAAAACCCAAAGAGAAAATCAAAACCGCTTGAATGAAAGAGTTTAATGAAAACTCGGACTCATACATTATTAAATGTGTGTTGAAATCAGTGAGGTTTATGTGGCAAATCACTGAAATACCAGCAAAGATTGGTGAATCACTTGGAACACTTTTAAAATATGCACAGGAGTCGGTGGATATATTTATATGCGTCGCTGGGTGAGTTGCAATTTTTTTTTTTAATTTCCATAGTGGAATGGGTAGTTTGAAAATTGTTTAAGAAAACTTGCCAAGAAAATGTGATTGGAAATTATGTGTCGGGGAAAATGGTCTTAAAGATCGAAGAGGTATTGATAAATGGATGGGAGAGTTTTATGGCATCTACTCAAAAAATAACGCCAAGCTTTGGAAAATATTTTTAAACTGACAGTCGTTCTTTTGTTAAGGGAATTGATTGACTAGATCAACTTGGGCGGGTTCATAAATCGAGGTGTTTTTTTTTTCTATATTTCTGACTAGCTAAACCGTGTTCACCTGACTTTGCCCGCCCAGTGAATATTTTTGTCAATTCTAAGAAAATGAACTTTACCTACTGAATGTTAGAAAACCGTGTGCTACCTATATAGTAACGTGACGTTCCAGAGCAATGTCAATTAGCCTAAGTTAGTGTTGTTATGTAGGCTATGCTTTTCGATTGTACTCCCAAAGATATGCTCCTTGCCTAATCTGGCGTTGAAATCACCAATGTTGATTTTGGGGAATTTAGCCTTGATGCGGATTGTCATAAAACATTTACTAATGTGTCGATATAGCTCAAGACTTTTTGACTAAGTTTGCCACATCCAAATAATCGCTGCCCCTGCTCTCGGCAGTCGCCATAATAAATATTGTCCGGGCCATCTTTGTCGATGACAGTAATAGCTGCTTTGAAGCAGTGGAGAGTTTTCGCTATTCGGCTGTTCGCGGCCCATTAAGAGTTCGAACATTCCGGTCTGATTAACCCACTTTGTGATGTGAGACCTTCAGTACAGCCCGACTAGTACTAGCTCCAAATACCTATATGTTAGAGTAGGTCAAGTAAGGTATCTGCCCTGGAAAATCGACTATTGACAACACCGTTGCTTCAATCCAGTCAATTCATCTGCCATACGTCCTACTTGTGACGGACTTATTTTAGACTTCTGAGAATCATTCAGTTAGTCAATTCCGACAGAGCATTATAGTGCTGCTACTTTTTCGTGTTCAATACTCGCGTTTATAAATTTATAAAGTCGCGTCTGTACTA
Source organism: Cheilosia soror (assembly GCA_949372485.1). NCBI lineage: Eukaryota > Metazoa > Arthropoda > Insecta > Diptera > Syrphidae > Cheilosia > Cheilosia soror. Next base: position 9,453,090 of record OX443563.1, read on the forward strand.
GACCAGTATCCGGTTTATACCACGGGGAGGTAAAATAAACTAAGACAGTTCCAACAATTGGTCAAGGCCAAGTTGATGACAATCAGTGTCTTCCCTTTCCATATACACTTAACCATAACCATAGATCTCATTAAACATCGACCAAACAGTACATCTAGATCGGATGTGGCGGTCGTCTACTTTTTAGTACTACTTTAATAAGCAGATTGATACATTTTATCTATTACTACAATATAGAACTATCCTCCCCCCCCGAATTTTTTTCTGCGTTCGCCCCTGCCCAAAACCCATTGGAAATAAATGCGTTTTATCTGAAAGAATATATTATTATGAGCAGTGTTTAAGTGGTTAGTGTGCTGACCTATTGATCGAGAAATTCCCGGTTCAACCCCCGAAAAATCAAATTACGCCTTACTGTCATGAGAAAGATTTGCAATTCAGTCGTTCGTCTATACGGCTCACACAAACGAGTCCTAGCACTAGTGTCCTCTATAGACCTGTTGCGCCTTTTTAAATATTTTTTTAGCATCCATGACTGTCATTTGAAATCTAATAAACGTTGCCCTTTGTAATGAAATTCAATGTATGAATTTACCAAAGATTAGGAAAACTTTAGCGCCATCTGTTGACGAAAAGTAAACAGATGGCGAAAGCCTTTCATTTGTGAAAAAATGAGATAACTACATAATTTTGTTTTTTTAACACCCTGGAACTGAACAAAACTACATTTTGTCGTAATTTTTATAAATTGGCCAATCATTGACCGTTTGACAACTATGCATTAATTCACACATTTTCTTGTATTGCTTTGGCAAAATACCAACTAAAGGTTTAACCATAATGATATCATTTATAAGCTTAGGCTAATGTAACATGACAAATATACTACCTCTTACATCATTGGAAACAATTTTTGCATTTCTAATTGTATATCCAATCCACTAACTACCAAATCCTAAATTTCCATATTTTAAATCAATCAATTTGAAGATCTTCTATAAAAAATATAATCGCCCTTGACTGTCAAACAATATTTATAGTGATGCGACCTTCCTTCGACCGAATGTCATTCCATAGAACAATTTGTAATTAAAACATTGTTGATCAAGCCAACTTTCAAAATCGTATGACATTTCATTTTATTTTTCATCAAAATGTCAATAAATTACTCGGCTTAATATTTCAATGATCATTAAAAACAAACGCAAGTCAGGTCAAACTGTTATCGGTCCTAGAAAAAAAAAATATTAGTAACAAAAATCTAGTCATAAAAACATATTTTCTAGTGTATCTACATTTTCTGTCTGCACTAGCGTCATCCGTTCGATAAGTTTAATCAAAGTTACACCTGGCATTCGATTCGATATCATTCTAACTAATGAACTACTTTACCAACGATAACACAACGAGTTACTCAAGTCCAATAAAACTTTCCAAATTGATTAATGAAGTTGGATTAAAATCTGCTTAAATACTACGTGACAATTGAGCCATCATACCATTTTCAAACAGAAATGTGTAAATATTGCCATTTGACAGATATGGTTCACTTCTGTCACATTTTATCATCCGTATTCTCCTCTCAGGCTCAATGCAGTTATGCAAATTGCACGACACAACAACTGTATTATTGACCTTTGCAACATCTAGACTGCGTATTTATCTTTCAGCCTACACGTACACACACACCATCCGGATAGTAGGTATATTTTCACCGTTTGAATAATGACTCAAATTATCTGACAGCCATATAATTACTCGTATATACAGTTGTTGTTAGAATGATATACGCAAAGGCAACACAATGCAAAACAGAAATGATATTCGCCGTTGTGCAAAAGTCAATGATCAGGCGAGAGTCACACACTGTTGCAAACCAAGTTTAGATGTCATTAAACAAAAAAGGAAAAAAAAAATGAAAATAAAAACAAACGGTGGCTCCATCGATTGCGCGATACATGAAACACATTCTGACACATGACACACTGTCGGTGATTTCGTTGATTTTTTTTTTTCTTTTGTTTTTGTAAGACTTTATATTGTGCGTGCACGCGTTCTTTTTTTTTGCGTTTTACACTAATACAATGACACTCGAAAGACAGAATGAAGAGGAATTAAATTAAAGTGAAAATTAAAAATCAATTTAAAAATGGCGTGACGTCTTGTTGTTGCCCCATATTTAAACGTTGGCCCCTTAGTTAGTGAGTTAGTGTTGTATATTGTTTTTATTTCTAGTGTTGCTGATATGTATAATTTTTTCACTAGAAGTAAATAAAAAAATTAAATGACGTTCCAGTAGTTATGTTGTGTTGTTTAGTAGATTGTCTGGCGAGTGTGGATCAGCAAAAGGGGGCTTACATTGTTCTTAATTGAAACGGTAGAATATTGTGCATTTTGTTTTTGTTACTATTCCAAGGTTACAGTTAGAAATTAAAAACTTTTACTGACCGGTTAAGGTCAAATTTATTGTTTTTATGCTTGATTGTCGTTGTTGTTGTTGTTGTTGAACCAAGAAAAGTTTATTAATGTTTACGGAAATCCCAATAAGAGGTTATGATGATTTATTGAACTTATGTAGCTACGCATTTGGTGACTTGTATAAATCTCGTAGTAGAGTTAGTCATACATTGGATCATCCAAATGTTATTGACACGAATTTACAGAACATAAGGCGAATAACATACACTGTTTAAAATTAGTCCCCTATATTTGTCAACAAGACGTCATGTTTACCCAACGGAATATGCAATAATTCCGTATAGTAATTTACAAATATGAACATGACTGTATCATGCCAGGAAATTAATTTGTGTGATTCGTATTCTGTAATAAGAATAGAAAAAGAAATTGAGAAAGTTTGGCATCACTTAAGCGAAAATTTCCATTGATGGGCATTGAATTCGCGTAAACTATGATTATATTGGTCTGAACGCACTCTATTCGTTTAAAATCTGTGGTGAATGGTGATACATAAATGAGTAAACGTCATTTCGGTTTAGATTTGTTTAGGTTCAGCACATGTCGGAATAATTAAGTACCATTCACATGAGAGCGACCAACTACCTACGTACGAATGAATATTCTCAAGTTTTGACAGTCCGTTCACACTTTTCTAGGTCGCGGCAGTTCGCGAATTTCAGCCATCAGTTTCTACCCGCAATGTCTAGTTTGAGGTTAAGTTCGAACGAATATTTTATTCGCTTGTCTGTGGAGCGCGAATTAAATGATGTGGATTGCGTTCGCAGCAAAAAGTTTGGAATTCGAAATTTCGTTATTTAAAATGTTTGTTTTCTTAATGCATTTTAATGGGATAATTAATTATCCTCTTATTGGAATAATAAAACGTTCAATATTCTGTTTATAAAAATGCATTAAAAGTGGCTTGCTCGCATTTAATCAATTCGCTCGTTTGCTCTCATGTGAATGGTCCTTTAGACATACCTACCCATGATTGCAATGAATAAACGTTTGCAAGGAGCAGTATCGTATAACATATTTATTAAAAAATGTAATAGCAACTTTTAATCATTTATTTGGCACTAAACAACTTTATAAGAAAGAGTTTCGGAAACGTCAACAGATTTGGCACAATTGATATAAAATGTAATAGATTTTACTAAATTCACGACAAAGGGCGAACCAAAATGATATTGTTTGTCGGTGTCAATTTATGTATTGCCAACGAAATTTGTAGGTATAAAAATCTGATTGTGACGTTTGTCAAATTTAAAAGAAAACCAAAAAGAGCAGTACTCTAGACCCAGGGCTTTAATCAAAAGTCTTTCATTCACTGAACGTAATGTTTTACAACGCTATGCAATTCTAAATCCATCTGTCAGTCTGAAATAAATTTTTCATTAGTCTTACTATCAGTATAATGTGAGACAAAGTGTTCCCATTGTTCCTTCAATGAATCAAACTACATAAATTCACATCACTCACGTGCTTCAAATAGCCGTATTCGAATTCGTATAAAGTAAACCCAAATTCGTTGGTATGATATTAATTGAAACTAACTATTTATAGTTTACACACTATCGTTTGTATTCTATTGCATTGGATGAGTAAATTGATAGCTCACACCTCAATTGCACTATTGGGTCACGTCGACATCATCACTACAACCAACACAAAACTGTGATACTTTGATGTATTTTTTAATTGGATTAATATATTCAGTTCTATGACAGTAATTAACGATGAATTGAAATATATTAATGATTGTTTTTTTTTTTTTCAAGACCAACTATTTAGTAGCGACATCTGCGTTTGGCATTTGGCTGTCATTTTTCTCTTTTTCTACCGCCCAGACAGATTAAGAACCGTATGAGTTATGCTTTATGCATCATGAGATATACAAACATAGTATTGAGTGAAGAAACAATTTCTGTATTAGATATTATTATTCATAAATTGACATTAATTTACTTAAGTCTGAAACCACCTACAGATGAGCAGTTAAATGAATTATCTGTGTAGTTTTTTTTTGCCAAATTATCCGAAATAGTCGCTGTACCTAATAACTTCGCTGAAAATTGAGAATATAACAATTTCGGATTTAAAATAATTGGCAGAATCTGACAGTAAGTTTCGAATTTAAACAATTTGCAAGCTTTTGACAGCATTCTTTTCGAACATGCATTTGTAGGGTTTTTATTTAATTGTTTATTTTCGAGAATAAACTAATCCTCAGTTGCGTACCTGTACAACAAAAAAACAAACAAAAAAAATTGAGATTTTGTCATAAATTGTCAATATTATTCAGCATTCAATCATTTAAAACCTTTTTCTTAATTCGTAACTGATACGCTACTTTTTGCTAATTTGCCCAACCATCTCATGCAAATTAACAAATCTGAAAATATATTTATAACATTTAAAAAATGTTCCTTACTTGTAAAGGGTGTCCAATTATTCACGCAAAATTTTAATTTTACGTCATTTAATAGTACGGTGATGCCAACGGCAAAAATAAAACCAATGTGACAGCTTCTTCTCCCGTTTGAACATTTACAAATAAAATCTTCAGCATACACTGTTACTGTTATTTGACATTGGTGATCCCCAAAGTGGTTGGCAGGCATTTTAATTTAAATTTATGCGTTCAGCCAGCCAGCTGATTTTGACACTTTGCCTTCGCTTAATTCGAATTCGATTCAATTTAGCTGCTTAATATTCAGTACATGATCAATGTTGCTCTACTTTCGGCAAAGTGACATTTCGTTTGCTGCGGTCACGATCATGCATCAGCACATCATTCACGAGTCTCGCTGCTATTTGAAGTGACATATAATTGTACGCCAAGCATTTCAGTATGCCCACATAAATAACAGTGTGTCAACGCAGTCACGTGTATTTACGCTACGTAAATCAAGCGCGATAAAATAAAACGATTTCAAACAACAACCACAACAAATGGGGAAAAGTTTTAAATATATTTTCGCAAACTACTAGGTATAGATAATGAAACAACGTTGATAATGACTTTGACAATCGGGTGATGTCGTTTACGATATGACAGTAAACAACAACAGCACGCCACTGTAAATGAATGTTGTTGTAGCAAAATTTAGTAATATTTACGAAATTAAATTGATTACAACTATCGGCAGTGGGGTGATACCTACTCTTATGTAATGTTCGAAAGTCGTATGATATGAATTTGCTGCTTCCGTTTTTTTTATCGCCATTTTTTGATAGTGCCTAGTACTAAACAAACGCCTATAGAGGTATGTAGTACGTCATCTTTTGGAGAGGTCTATCAATAATACCTAATCGTTCAACTGCAAATTTCCTGCTGAAAGTAAGTGCACTTGTACTTGAATTGAACGTAAAGCACCATTCACATTAGACGCCAGGTAACATTTATTATACTAAATTGACGCAATGGAGTCACTTCCTATGGAGCCTTCGAACAAGTTTCCTTAGTTCACGCTTCAGTAAGAACTCTGAACTCTGTAAGAACTCTGTTTTACCTTCTAATCTGACAGATATCAAATAGTATATGACTTATGGACAAGCTACGGCGTCGTTTCAAACACCCTATGAATGAATTTGACTTTGCTAATGAGCACACCTTAAAAAATAACCATGGGTAACAATTCTTATTTTCTGTACTAAATATTTATAAGTATGTAGACCTATAAATGTACATATACCTATACCGATTTAAAGGATTTTTAAGCCATCCATAACCAAATCCCTATCTGCCGGAGGTAAATCTCTTTGCCAACCCTCAGAATTGTTTCTTTCAACCGTAAAATAATGACTTGAGCTTTTCCTTTTTCTTGTGGTCTTTTATTTTTTTTATTGTCCATTTGACAAGGATGAAAGTTGAGTTTTTCTTTTTTTTAATAAGATGTACATCATATGTACGTACACCTTCTTAAAGGATAATAAACCATTTTCCGTGTACACATAAATGTCCAAAAAAAGGAAGTGAAAAAAAATAAAGTTAGTATTGTTCAGTGAAACTCTTAAAAGGATGTTGCTTCCACTTGGCGTAGGTACTATATCTTTTTGCTGATGGCAGGCACTTGAGGGATCCCCCATTATTTACAAAAATGTTTTGATTTCTTTCACAAGGTTTATTATTTATGTATTTCAAAGTATACACCATCCAGTTCGATAATCCATTTTGGCATTGTATTGATTTTTAAAGTAAATTCATCAAATGGCATTTCTGACAAATAATAATGGGATTAAATTCGAATGAAATGAACAGAATTTCGAAATTAAGACAAACCCTACAAATGTATTTCGAACTCAGTTATTTTCTTTTACAATTCCGACCATCTCTGTGTTTACACCTTAATAAGAGTTAAATAAGAACAGAAATGCTAAAATCATTAAACCGAAAATTCTATAGGTAACAGGGATGATACTGAGGTACTAACCAGAATTTCATAAGAAGGTATAAAGGGTGTCCCATCATTCACGCAATGGATAATAATTTTTAATTAGAAAGCCAAAATTTTATATTGATTCATAGTATACAGATTAGGGTTATGTATGGAATAGGAGACCGGATAAATGGCCGCCACGGCTTTGGTGAAAAGTACGTACTCGTTTATTAAAATTTTCTATGACCGTTTCGCATAAATGTGGCTAAATTTCATTAATACACCTCCCAATTTCCCCTTTCAAGGCGTTGGTGGTCGTGGTCTCGTTTGCATTTAACGAAGACCTTTAACTTAAAAAAAATCAGCATCCACTTGTTGTTGTTCCATTCAACGAACTCTCGTTGCGCTGCATGGTCAGTAAGTAGTCTTCAGTTCTTGAGTCAATTGAAGTCTTTCGTGAGTATTTTCTGTAGAGAGCTTCTTGAAATACCCAATTTTTGACTACGGTGCCGAATTGATGTTCCTGGAATATCAGCAATACTCTAGCGAACTGCTTCGATGTTTTCTGTTGAACGACTTGTGACAGGACACCCAGAGTATTTAAGATTACTAATTGAGCCAGTCTCCCTGTAATTATAAGATATTTTTTATAAATCCTTTATTTATATATTTTTTTCAGCAATTTAATATTTTATATCTTGTCAAAAAAAACTACTTCTAAAACTTTATTTAATTTTATTTCTTTTTTTTTATTTATTTACAGAAAAGCCCGTCGTAAAGAACGGGATGGCGATCAAAATGCAACAGATACAAAATTATACCTAGAAGAGAGTGTTTTAGAGCGTAAACTACCTGAAGCTGATCTCAAAGCCTTAGTTGATCTTCCAGCTGGTTTAGATTATAATGAATGGCTAGCATCGCATAGTAAGTATTATTTTTTTTAATAATAAATCAAATCACATCGCATCTCTACTGCGAATATCATCTGTTCAAAAATAAATTTTTCATCTTTGATTATTTGATATCAACAACTGTCGTCACTATAGCATGATAAAAATAAAAACAAAATACAACTCGCTGTTGACCTCTGCTCATTAAAAAAAATAAATCTATTTTAAATTAACATCGAATGAGAGGTGCCTCCATTAAGAAAGAATTTAACAAAATTATGATTTATGATTTGTTTTTTAGAGTTTAACATTAAATAACAGCCGGTAAGAATTAGTCAAGAATTTATAGAAATTTTCCCATAAATCCATTTATTTTCAATCCAATCGCTCGAAGGCATCAACCGTCAGGCATATTTTATACATTTCTCTACTAGATCATAAAGTAAATGACGCAACTGAAGCCTATCAACATTTTAAACATTTTGTTTTATCTTTATAATCCCTTAGTGCATGGTTGCAGTGAGCTGACCTAGTTTTCTTTGCATCGTAGAGATGTGTAATTCTATAACCCACATAACTGACATGAATCCCTACTTTTGACTCACCTTGTCATTGCCCTTAAAAAAATAAATAATTTCATTTTAAGTTCACTTTCATCGTTAGCTTCCGAGTTTGTAGAAATTAATTTCCAAAATGAATTGGGGCAGTCGTTGAATAATCCCAAAGGTGTCAATGGCTTGTCAATTTGTACGTTAGTGTACGAGTGGAATAGTTGCTAGTTGATAAATGATTTTTTTATAATTAATGACGGAGTTCAATGACATTTAAATTTTGCATGTTTAATTCTTTTATACAAGTACATTCTCTACCTGTTTCTGTATGTGCGGCTACACTACTCAAACGATCTACAGGGTGGGCCATTTAGTGGTTTCTTTTTAAATCATAGGTTATTTTGACACTGACAGCTGTTTCCCGCTCGAAATCTTGACAGAAAGTCAGTATCATAGCTCCGCAAAACGAAATGAGTCGCTTTTCGCTTGAACAACGTTGGAAAATATTGAAAACTTATTTTCAAAGTGGGTGCTGTGTAGCCCAAACAGTGGGTTTTTTGAAAATAAGATTTAGCTGAAGTGAAGCACCCACCGCGCCTGCTGTACGCAAGTTTGTGCAACGAGTTTATGAGACTGGTATGCTAATACGAAGAAAATATGACATTTTCGCCACTGGACTGAAAAGTCGCTGAAGGATCAAGAAAAACTTAAAAATTGGTAATGGCAAGTTCGGGAGACTTATTTGGCGAAATGATGGCTCCCCTGTAATATTCCAACTGTCGCCCAATATTTGTGAAAAATCCACAAATTGCGTTCGTCTTCATCAATTGATCTAAAGTCGAAAAGCAATAGTTTGGGCTTAGGGAATAACATAAAGATTTGCATTTATCCTTTTTTTAGTTAATCATTTATATCATTGACATAATATACATGAACTGCTAGTGAAATGTCAGTTTAAAATAAACCTTCGAGGAAATACAGCACTAGCGCGCCATTTTTTTTTGTTTTTTTTTTACATATAACACAGCGTCATCCATTGTAGAAACATTGCAACTGCGCAAAATAACGATTTTTTCAAATTATTTCGAACTTTCTATAACAGATGGCACACTGAGCGCTCAAACAAAATCCCACGAATTGCTCGATGACATTTGAGTGTTTTCGCTTCTCCCCACCGTGAACCAAAAGAGGTATTGTTTATGTTTGCTTCAACGAAAAATTGGCTGCTTTCAGTCCATGTCAATGATTTATTTATTATCTTCCTCTGAATTCAATACTCAAGTGGTAAAATAAATTATTAGTATTACCAATTGCACACATACAAAACAAATGTCTTTAACCTCAAGATGTTAATTTGAATATTTGCTTATCAAAACAATGACAGTATTGCCTTTTATTTATAGAAATTTAATTGCCATAAATAAATGTATTTCCTTCCATATGGCACATTAAAACTCGTTCCATCTCGCAAAATCGCCACAAATGAAATCCATTAAATTGTCATAAAATATGCGATTTATACTTGAATGCCTTTGTCCCTTCTTCAATCTTGAATATACATCTCTGACGCAACGCCATTTCATTTACCCCTTGATCCTCGTCACAACTCCTATACTCGTTGCCAAACATTTATAAATTATTTTATACCCTGACTTCCTGTGTTGTCATTGCCATATGCACTCAAATACTCGTATACATCTACAATCAATTATGACACTGGGCCATTTGCATTCATTTTAGACCATTTGTCCTATACATTGCACCACAGACAAATATGACGTAAGAATATTGCATAACCTCAAAAAAGGTACTTTCCTGCCAAAAACAAAATTGCAAATTGACTGCAGCACAGTCACAACAATATTTTCTATATATGTAGGTACTTCCCGGTCGACCTTTGCGTCAATTCAATTAAATAAAACGAAAAAAAAAATCTTGCAAAAGATATTTTTGAAGCCAAAACGGAAGCCCACGTGTCGGTTGTGCCGCTGAACAATGGAGAATAGGGTTGATCGATATAAATTTAAAATGGTCTTTGGGGGTAAAAAACAAAAAAATTAAATCATTGAATTTGTTTTTCATTGATTGATTCATTGACTAATTAGCGCCCAATGGACTTTTTGTCACTTAAAAACGTTATACGTAATTTTAGAGCGGGAAAAAATAAACAAAAACATTTCATTCATGTGACTTTTGATTGCTGATTGATTGTTAAGTGAAAACATTTTCATTTTAAGATAACGTCCGACTACTGACTACATTAATTCAAACAAAATTAAACACTATGTGGTAACCAGAACTATTATAGTTCGTTAACTAGATGGCAGGTGGCCAGATGATAGACTTCTTTTCAACAGTATTTTTTTTTGTAATGAGAATGAATCAAATCGATAAGGCTGGCTTTTAAGAAATTGTCGTTGATTGATTTAAAATGAGATGATAATTTGACAGCTCTTTTGTCAGTCGTAGTCTTAGACAAATTCCAAATCATTATACTTTAAATTGTATAAACTGTCAACAACAAAAATGGCTGTTCTCTAACTGATATATTGCAGCTCACTTATAAAAGTTTAACATAAAATGTAAGACATTTCATTTTCGTTAATTGTATGTCACTGTAGTTATAGACCCGTGTGCACTCATAGCAATATGACATTTGTTGATGACACGACAATGTTTTTTTTTTTTTGACAAAAATAATACAAAAAGGAAAATATTTTGTGATGTTTATCACACTTTTGCAAGAGGTGGAAGAGGAATTTTTGCCGCCAAAATATTGTGTTAACATAACCGTTACGTTTTTGCAGGGACGGAGCGAGGGGGGGGGAGCTTTTGAAGAGTCGGCAAATCACGGAAGCTACATTTATAAACTTGTAGGGTCCGTCTGTTGATGCCCAATTGCGTGGCCCGTCGTCTGGTTGATGTTTTTTCGTTCTTAGCAACATTAGCAACAGCCGCGATATTTTCAGCCGACGATCAGTCCGGTGGCGGCCACGCCCTGTATGGTCTCCTGTGGTTCCAGTCTGTTCGGGTCGAGTAGCTAAGCGCAAGAATATTTGCCCAGTTGGCGCGACACGATTAGGAAATCGACGTCGAAATTCACGCTGCGCTAACACCACCGACCGATTAGTGGTCAAAAAATTCGTCAGAGTTATTCCACGCTCTTGCGGAGTATAGCGCTCTATTGCTTGCCTGTTTGTACACTGCAGCTGTCTAGTTCAAAAATGTCAAATATGATTGACGTACGCCGGCCGTCACAGCTTCGTTTAAACCTTGAAAAGAGTTCATTCAGCCGTTTAAACCTCATAACAGTGACATTTCAATTTGACAGCTGCCGATTGTCAAAAAAACAAATATTTGACTTTGTTTTAGTTGTTCTTTGAAAGAAAAGACAAGGTACGATTTTGGATAAGTCGTACAAAAGCTAAGTACTGTAAAATACTGTCAAATTCTATTCATTAAATTCAGTTAAACTAAGTTCAATTGAACTGAAGTTCAGATTACATTGTGAAACTGGACAAATTGAACTTGAAATTTAAACTTCAAATTCAAATTTAGTTTAAACTTCCACTGTGAAACTGTTTGTTAGTAGAATAAATAGCAAGCAATTCGGTGAGGATTTGAATTTCAGTTCAAAAATAGCTGAAAAAAAGGTCATTACACAATAATTGTCGGCGACCTCCGCGTCAATAGCGTGAATACTACCAACTACTACCTACTCCATTCTGTTCCACCAGTTTTTAAAACAGCTTCCATTCAGGAAGGTAGTAGAAGTAGATATTCAACAAAAATCGGTGCCCTGCCATGCAATTCGATTAACAAGTTGCGATGACAGGAATTACACTCACTAGGTGTTGTGTTTTAAAGTTTTCACAACGTCCACTTTAAACCAAGTTCACATTGACAGGAGGAAAAAATTAAGCTAAATGTCAAGTGCTCAAGTGTCGATTCAGAGTAATGCTCGATAGGACCGAGATTCAGTGTTCTGCTCGCTGGCATTAATTAAAAAAAAAACTTCGTCATTTACGACACAGAAGCGATTTACTAAGAGTAATAGGATTTTGGATTAATGAGAACGAAGATGATAAATATCTTGTGTCTAAATTCATTGTTACTTCAGTAAAATAAATCGCCCAAATTGCCTTACATTAATTTTACATCTAATAATGCAAATCAATAAGTACCCTAAATTAATTTCGTTGGTTTGTTCTTCACTCTTCTAATTGGATTTATTTTATTTTCACAGAGAAACTTTAACGACATTCGAAAACCTCAAAATTGCCTTAATTGGGTCTCTTGAAATCCTTTCAATGGGGAGAACCCAAATGCCCTAAATACTCACTCACTTCTATCTGCTGCTATCAGATTGTTAATTAATTACTGGGATAAGACCACATTAAAGTAACTTGACACCATAAAACTTTAATTTCCTGTATCTAGTATCTCTGTATCTATATGAGGAAAGTCAACTGTGTACGGTCAAGTTGCGCTCTATTAATAATGCAAATGGTATTAAACTTAATAATTTAATAAGAGGTAAAATCGCAAAAACAAAAGGAAGCATTAAATTGAGTAAATTTATTTAAACTTCTGACTTAATCCGGACTATGAAGGATGGAACTTTAGAAATTCAAAATCCATTTTTGTATAGTGGAAATTTGGGAAAAGTTTCCCCTTATAAATTATATCACATGATTAGAAAGTTTTATCCTCTTCTTTTTTTCGTCCTGATGTTGGTTTCAGATTAGCAAAGGATCCGTTTTTCATTTCACAGTTTTTCCGTACAATTTCCTTTATAAAAGTAAATCATATACTTTTTAATTGACATTTTACTTATCGTGTTTTTATATTTTTTGTATCTTTTCAGCACTGGCACTTTTCGAACATGTGAATCTAGTTTATGGAACAATTAGTGAATTTTGTACACCATCCGGTTGTCCGGATATGACTGGGCCTGGCAATAGGTAAGAATTTATAATAAATTAAATTTAAATATATATAGAGAGTATTCGTTGTTCAATAGTCATTTTCTAATGCAGACAAATATAACAATTTTGTTGAAGATTCCAAAAAAAGTGTTCTTCAAAAATCATCCATGAAGCCATCAGTATCAAGTCTATTTTCCAAAATCCCCTTTCAAAAACCCCCTGTGTTGAAATCCCTTATTTCAAAAGACTCTAAGACAAAATCCCCAGGGACGAAATCCCCCATTTTTTAGATTTGGTGTTATTAATTATGTCGCCGCGACACCTAAAAATGGCGTTAAAAAGTGAGATACCTATGGGGGCATGCTGGCCCCTGCAACCCCCCTTCTTGGGGTCACTGTAGGATTTGGAATATGTGCAAGGTTGGGTATATGCAAGGTTTATCTAGTATGCTTGTGGGAGATTTTGGCATAGGGGATTTCGTCCCGGGAGATTTTGGAAAAAGAAAAAAAAAAGGAAAAATTATGTTTAATAAGGGATTTTGGAAAAGGGGATAACGTAGGGATACCCATTTGTTGCACAGCAACCTATTTGTAATACCAATCAATCTGTCACAAAATGCCCAGTTGACAACCATTGATCTGCCATTTTTTGACCAACACATGTCACATTCGAAAAGACGGAATTATGAAGTTTTTTCATAGCAACCACTCACCACTATCGCTGTTCTATAATTGGCTGTTTCGAAACGAAATACATCTCTCTAAAATTGATTTAATTAGAGGGCTCCAAACATTGGTCCAGATATATTTTGCTTAAAGTAATTATTATTACTTGGATAACTTTAGCCCGCGACTAAATCCAATCACCATCGATAGAACGAAATGCAATTGATTACCATCCGAAATTTGGTTGAAACATGTACATCAGATATTGAAATTGAAAAGTAGGTCCTGTCCGGACCACTCACCGGGGATAGCGATATATGCATAGAGAGTATATTCCATCAGCCTAAGGATTATAGAACTCGCTTTGTGGGGATTTTCATTCGAATTACAATTTATGGGTTCCTGCAGCTGATGGAAAGATAAATGTAAAATGAAATATGTGCGAGTATTGTGGTCAGCACCAAGAGTTATGTGGACAATGGCCTAAATAAAAGTTAATAAAAAATGTGTGTTGATTACTATTATGGTTTACCTGCGTGATGTAATATGGTGGCGTCTAAATAATAAAAAAAAAACAGTTGAGAACACATGAGAGCTACATATTTTTATTTCTATTGCTTCAGTCGCTATAGAAAAAATAGCTAATGCCCACCACGCATTTGATTGCTGGCTATTATGTTTATAAAGCGCTGGAGCACACAGAGATGGACGAAAACGCCCTTTGCATGACAGAGAATATGTACTGTAGTACATATTACTTACCGAGGGGTCTCTAGTTCGACACCAAGAAAAACACAAAAATTGGTTCTTAAGGTTTTTTTTTTCATCGCGCCACCTCTTGCGAATGTCTGATGAAAATCCGTCGGTCAGTAGCATAGTGGTTAGTCTGCTGAAGACGCCTCGTCTAAGGTTCGACCCCCAGAAAAACACGAAAATTACTTCTTAAGGTTTTTTTCACTGCGCCACCTCTTGCGAACGTCTGACGAACATCCGTCGGTCAGTAGCATAGTGGTTAGTCTGCTGAAGACCCCTCGTCTAAGGTTCGACCACCAGAAAAACACGATAATTGTTTCTTAATGTTTTTTTTTTTTTCATCGCGCCACCTCTTGCGAACGTCTGACGGACTCGACATAAAATTGTAGGCCCCATCCATTCGCCCCAAAAATAGAAACCCCCACAAAAAATAATTGTTGTGAGAAACTGGGCATAGGGAACATATACGGACCTGCTGCGCCAACTATTTATTTGCACATTTATTTATTTTATTGGATAACGTAATTCGGCGGCAGATCTTTTTGACATGCCTAATGTTATTTGCTATCAAAATCTTAGGAATGACCAAAGCAAAACCAGTCCTTAAACAACTTTAATTGTAATAAATTACTCAATTCCCACAAATATAAACAAACCGAAAAATGAATACATTTTTGTATACCCTTTGTCTCAATCAGCGCTCGATTCGATTCACTTCACATTCGAACACACCTTCAAATAGAGAAACTTAGCAACTGCTTCAATTTCGTTATCGTTATCTATTGATATTTATTCAAAATCAGCAAACGAAGAACATACTGTCAAGTGTTCATCAATGAATTAAAAAACAATTACTTTTTTTTAAGCTATATCACGAAATAAGAAATTTTAAACAAAAGTGACAATGACAAGCAATCAATTTGTATTATATCGCATTTATTTCATTACCAAAATACCAACACTGTTAGGATTTTTTTAAATTAATTAGATGGCGTCAGTAACTAGGTGACAGATTCAAAAGCTTTGTTGTGTTTAAGTAGTTTGCATTTTTTTTTAAATCGTACGACGTAAATTTATTAAATTAAATATGCCTACCTATACCACTTATGAGTATAAGAATCGAATAATCTATTAAGAAACTGCCTTTTATAATGGAAAATGACAGTCAATATGGCAGTTCGTAAGTTTCTTTATTTGACAATCGCGGTGTCAATTTCGCAAGAATGCATTTTACTGTGGTTCTTTTGATTCCGCCATAGAATAACGGTGTATGACTGGTTGAAACTTAATTTTTCCAATGCAAACTGGCAGTTGAAATACTCTGCCATATTTTTGTCGACAGACATTTAGCACTTCAAATAATAAGTTGCGAGAAGGGTCATTGCGAGTACATAAACTCAAGTCTATCAATAAATGTTTATGTATCCAGTTTTTTAATACTTACGGGACTAAAAATAAACCAATAAAAGTTCTTAATCAATTTAATGATAAATTAGAAATTCTTGAAGAAGGGTTGAAAATGGAGAATACATTTGTTATAATTTTTAATTTATTGACACAGTGTGTCTAATAGAGTTCTGCGATTTTGTTGGATATATTAAGCACTACAAGTAGTGTACAGTGCAAACCTTGTCCTTGTGCATATACCTTTTCAGAATATTTCTCACATAACAATGCAATTATCTAAATCTGATAGGTTTGGCAGCATCGGATTTTAACGTTTAGTCAGGGATGTTTATGGAAAAAGAAGAACTTAGTTATGGCTTTTTCACACTCGTATTTTGTATACTAAGGGTATTCACTTAATCTGATAAATTTATGCAGCTCGCAAATGTATACATTTCTGCGGTGCTTTAAGTGAACACCCCTTGGAAAGTGTCACTGCGTAAATCGACTGTCAAGTAATAAAAATTATTTTTTTTTACTTGAATTCTTACCGTCATTTTGAGATCTTCCTAAAAAAAAGTTTGAAACAAACAAACAAACAATTCATATGACTGTCTGTCAAAGTTTAAAATTTAAACCGTCGCGAAAAATTATAAAGTCTGCGTAAACTATTCTCCATACAAAATCTGACAGTTCATTTACGAGGTGGTAAATTTCTACAGTTTACGAAGTTTATGAGGCTTTTATGCGTGGATACCCTTACTAATTTTGTTACAACAAACTATGTAAAATCCGCAGCTGATCATTAAGAAGTGCTGGCAATTGTTCTTGAATTCGCTGGAGTGCATTTTATTAATGTCTCGGCAACTGAATTAATTTTTAACTTAAAAAAAAAAAAAAAAACTATCCTACTATAACTAATATATATTTGAATATTTTTTTTCTTTGCAGAACGTACTTATGGTTCGACGAGAAGGGCAAAAAGACCCGCGTTGCAGCGCCCCAATATATCGACTATGTTATGACTTTCACCCAAAAGACAGTCAGCGATGAGTCGATATTCCCAACCAAATATGCCAACGAATTTCCCAATTCGTTTGAATCGATCGCTCGTAAAATTCTACGCTTGCAATTTCATGTGATAGCTCATCTATATGCGGCGCATTTTCGAGAAATCGCCCTCCTAGGATTACACACACATTTAAATTTAACTTTTGCCCATTTGACCGCTTTGCATCGGCGCTTCAATTTGATCGATGAAAAAGAAACAGATGTGCTGCGTGATCTCGAGGTGGCGCTACGGCTCACCGATGATGGCAATAGTTCCAGCGAAACAGCATCCATTCAGACAGCATCGTCTGTGGCGGGCACATTATCATCGACAACGACAGCAACAGTACATACGGGAGCGGCTGTCACAACGATGACGGGCACCGTAATCGGTGGCAGTGAAGATGTCAATTTGTTACAGTCGGGTCGATTAATTGATGGTGATGCGAGAGCCCAACCTATTTGTACGCAACCCGAAGCGAAGAAGGGTCTAAACAGTGAACAGTCTGACATTCGGGGTGGTGCTGGTGGCGGCGGCGGTGGACTAATGGGTGGAATTTTGGGTGACTTCAACACAAGTGAATTTGGTGATATGCGAACGGGCGGCGGAACTAGTGGCTACTGCATCGGTGGTGGCACGTCGAACAGCAGCCATATTGGCTATAATAATAATCATCATAATGGTAGCACACACAATATGCTGCAATGCAATAGCAGTAGTAATAACAGTAGTAATAATTCTCCTACACCTCAGCAACACACTTCGCATACAACCACAACTGCATAGTTTTGCCACCTCTATCACTACTACAATTACTATGACTACTACATAATATTATGGTGGAACACTCAATAGATGGCGTTGTTTTGCAGTTATATTTTCTTTTCAAAAAAACAAAAAAAAAATCAGCAACAACAAAAATTGTTACAATATTCGTAGTTAAATAATGAAAGAAAACAAAAACGAACAAACATTAATAGACACACCCATTTTAAAAATTATCTAAAGTTTATTTTTTCAAAAAAGATATTACTAATAAAAAAACAACAAAAAAAACAACAAGATTATACAACAAAATTTTACTGTTAAATCACACACTTGTGTTTGTGTTTTGCTAAGAAGATAAAAGTGTTTCTGTTTTTAATTTACACTTAGAACACTATATATATATATATATTATATATAAAATAAAAAACTATAACAAAAGTTATCCCAGACTTTTGTTTGTAAAATAATGTAATTTATATTTTTGATGATAAAAAACTAATAAAACAAAAAACAAAACAACCTTAGTGAATTAAACAAAACAAAACAAATATAAGAGAAAAACAAAAACACATCTAATTATTGTTATTTAATTGCAAATACAAACAAAAACTAAATTCAAACAAAAACAAACTTTAATTTTATGTAAAAAAAAAGTCTATATATATACACACATATATTAATAACTTGAAGTTGTTTAACAAAACAAAATGTAATGGCATCACTTGTAATGCTACAAAATAAAAATGATAAACATAAAACACAATTTTTTTTTTTCTTTCTTTAGCCTTATCAAAGAAATTAATCAAAACAAAATGTATTTCTATTCACAAACGAAAAAAACAAAAGGACAAACAAACTGAAAGAAACTTGTGTCTCTGTTCTGTTAAACTGTAAACCAAATACTATTATGATTTGTAATTCTACATTTTCTTTTCTTTTTAGTTTAGTTAATTTTTATTTTATTTTTGTCTGTAAGTGTGAAGTAAGGAACATTATATTTTTTTTTGTTTTGTTTACTCGTTTTAAACTATTATAATAATGATTTTATTTTATTTTTTTGTTAAAAAGTGGAAAACATTTCTCTTATGCACGAGTGCGTTTGTGTTTGCTTTGTTAATTTATAGATTATACAAAAAAAAACAAGAATTATTGTTTTCTTTAATTTAAGGATTAATTATTTAATTATAAAAAAAAAGAAACAATTTAAAGTGATCTTAACTGTAAGAATTAAAACAAACAAGAAAACATAGTTTTTGTTATTAATATTAATAATATTTTTTTTCTCTCTCTCTCCTATAAAACAAAACATATAAAATATATAACTGAAAAAATGAAACACTGGTATTTTATTTTGTTATTTACTATACTTTGCTTGAGTTCCGTTGACTGATTTAATTTAATTTATGAGCATTTAACTCGTAAATCCTTGAACTACCTACCATCTTTGAAATGAGTTGTCAAATTTTGGTAGGAGCATTTTTCTGAGCAAGTTCTCATAAAGATTGTGTTGCAGACATTTTGATAGTTAGGTAGGTGGTAGATAAATTTCAGTTGACTTCTTGACACTATCGATTGATTGTCAGATAATCACCCCTATTCCCGTTGGCGTCTATCGTAAACTCCGAATATTTCATTTCGGTTTTAAGTCAGTGCTTGTAACTTTTTTAAGACAAACGTTTTGAAATTACACAGACACAGAAAAAGAAGCAAAATCGTTAGCAAAAGTTCGAAAAATATCTGAATATTGTTTTAACACGACACATGAGTCGTATACGACAAACGGCAACGGGAATAGGGGTGAATATTTGCTGCCGACGATGGACTCAACATTGGCAATTTCTTTGTTAACGAAGAATTATTAGAACCACACATTTGTAAAACGTGCCGGTATCTTTGGGGAAGGAAAGGAATTAAACAAAGGAAAGCACAAATCAAATTTATGAATTTAGGCCGTACGTCAATCGGGCTGAATAATTATCCTCGGATAATTTTCTGACACTATCGTGGTGGAAAACGAATTTTCTGCTGTCAAAAAATGATCCTTCTCCGGAAGCAAGATAATCTGGGTGATCAAAGAATCCGTCGTATTCGGAATTTTGCTACGAACCCCGAAAGAACTATCACAGAATCCGTCGTAGTGGACATTTTTGCTACGAAATAAATTCGACAAACATTTCCACTACGTAGGATTAAATACGTATCAAAAATGTCCACGACAACGGATTCTGTGATAGTTCTTTCGGGGTTCATAGCAAAATTCCGAATACGACGGATTCTGTGATCACCCAGATAAAATTATTCTATAGTCGATTTTTTTGACGTTTTGTTTTGCTTGAGTTTTGATAGAATGTTGAAGATGAAATGAAACACAGAATTTAAATTATTTAATAGCGTGAGACTCGATAAATCACTGTTTTAAGATTGGAGTTTGGTGAACTTCTCTTTCAACACGGATAATTATTATTTAACACGGCCTAAATTTCGCCGAAGAAATTAAAGTCACTTTTTCACCCTGATGCCTGAATTGACATTTGGCATACAACATACTGCATACAAAATAATACAACGAGAGCAGTTGTGTACCAACTGGACCATTTTCGGAAGTATAATATAATAAATATGGAAAGATTTATAGGGTCTTCTCTTTTAAATAAATTTAAGCTTTTTGAACTGTCAAAACCTTGGGCGGCATTTATAGTAATTTCTAGAATCGAATCTATTGTGAATGTATTAGCTTTCCCCGAGTGGACCCACAAATTGAGAAGTTTTCATACAATTTCACACAAACGTTCTCCTAGTACTCGCCATTTGGCGCTGAAAGCAGTTTACCGCGTCCCAATCATCAACACAATTTATAAAGTGCAGTCGCCATCTTTGTAGTGCGTATTTTTGAACATGATTCAACACTTAGAAAAATGTCTGCGTGATAAATGCCGTAAACTTTTGAGTCCCGCTTAAATTTTAATTTAAGTTGTATGTATCTATATATTTTTTTTTGAATAAATTTGATTTAATTCTTTAATGTTTTAGTTTTACACAAAATGCGACCAACATCATTTTCCTTGAGCATTATATATTTTCTACACAAAACACTTAAATGAATCTTAAAATTGTATATACAAAATAACTTGTTAAATCTTTCATTTAAAAAAAGAAACCTGTTAATAATTTATTGTTTATTGTAAATTTAAAAAAAGAAAGATATCTTCGTATATGCATAATAATTGTACCTATACTTTTAAACTTGTCTATTATTTCCAAGAAAAATTAAAACTAATATAATATTAGGTTTATAAAACTTAAATTAAGGTATGTACCTATGCAAAAAACCACAAGAAAGTATAACAATAAAAAAATGAACAAAACAAAAACACTGAAAGAAATATATATGAAAAATAAAAATTATAAAAAAATAACATATATCGTTTGTTTTATTTTATTTGCTTCCATCAACCAACACCATCATACATCAAGCTCATTTACTTGTGACGTCTTTCGAGTGACTTTATGACTATGTCACCCAAAAATTCATCAATAAACCAGGTTTTCTGATAAATCGCCTCACATTCATCTGCTTAATTTTGTTTATCAATACAAAAAAATAAATATAGTTAGCATTATTTATATCAACAGTAAATCTTTAAACAAAATTAAAGAATACAAAAATAACTGAACATATTTCCTAACAAAATTTAACAAATTATTGTAATTATTTGGAATAAATTTAATGTAGAACTTAAAACGATTTTAGACAGTGCTTACATTAAAACAAAACCAAAGTATTACCTTAACCAAAGTGTTTCACATTTACAGAATAATAAAATACACAACATTCGATTAAAATATAAAAACATATAGTTGAAATACAAAATATTAAACGATAATAAAATGAACGCTTTAAATTTGACTAAATAATGATGATCAAGACTTTTCTTACAATATACATTAACTACACAGACATGTCTAGATGCAGGTGAACCAACGATCAAATTTGACAGAAACTCCGACGCTCGGAAACTGGCATCGAATTGTGACCTGAGCTCATTGCATTCGTCACAAAAATAAAACAAAGTTACGAGAAACTAGGTCTTTCCTACCTATACCTAATAGCAATAAAAACGTCTGAAATACATACATTTTCTAGTTTACATTCTAGTTTACATTCTTCTTTCAATGTCAGCGCTGTGTAAAGTGAATTAAAACGTAATTGCTCGCCATCTTGTCACTAGGAAGCATTATAATGAAAGACTACCTGTACGTTTTTAAGTTACCGTAATCACACGTGATCTGGGGGGTTATTCCCAAATGCGCGGCGGATCGTATTGAAAACGATACCTCAATTTCGACCGTCTTATTCGCTTTTGGTTATTCTCAAATGCGAACGAGGGCGAAAATTATTGCCTCTATTATGGAATACAACTCAACTTAGTTGAGTTGAGTTGTCTTCAATTCAACCCAACTTTCACACAACCCAAACTAACTAACGACTTATAGACAACCACCGCCATACTTGTTGTGTTTTGACAGACAACTTTTCTATCGAGGTTTTGTATAACAATACGGACAATACCGAATTTTGAATGACATAAAACGAAGAGACAATTCAACTATAGTTGTAGTTGTCTTACATAATAGGGGCATATATTTCCAGTGCTTTCCAATTTTTTTCCATCTTCACAATTTTTTATTTATTTTTCTAAAAGTTTGACAGTCCGCCAGCAAACTGTCACCTAAACAGCTATCGTTATTGAAAGGAGCAAAGCCCCCTGGAACAAAATGCTCTTTTCTGAGTGTTAAAATGGATCTAAAGCTCATAATTTAAACGTAAAAATCGTACGCCAATGACAGTTAGAATTTTACAAACAAACGCACCTAATTCGCAATATCATAACAAAATGATGGTTGGTTTGTTTTAATTTTTTCTTTCCTTATACCTTTACCAAGGTTTGTTTGTAAAATTTGAACTGCGTTGAAACATTTGTAAAAACAACTTTCATGTATCTACCAATTGTAAAATAAATAACTATATTTAATTTGTTTCCTTTTTGCTTTTAGGTAAGATTTGGGTACTTGCTCTGAAAAAACGGTAAGCTAATATTGGTCGAGCAGCGGAAAATGGTTTAAATAAAGCGCCTGTGTTAAATTTCGAACCTTTGAATTTGCGCATTCAAACCTTGCAGGGTTAGCTAGAGTGATTTAAAAACCAAACCAATTGGTTTGAATTCGTTCTAAAAAAAAGATATGTCATCTGCGATCTGCCAAATAAGCTGTTTTAAAAAATAATACATCTCGCATATGAAATAAATTGAACATTTTATGATGCTCTGCTAGTAATCTTCGAAAAGTTAGAAACAAAATTATAAAAATGTCTGTCATAGGATCCACAGGAACCGCTATTTCATTCTGTTATCTCAGTTAAAGGCACCAAGTGACAAAGAACAGAAACAGAACATAAACCTTTTTAGTTCTGTAGTAAATTCTGATTCTGTTTACGTTGCTCGCTCAGTTACACAAAACTGAAACGGATCAAGAAAAACATGGCTGCCGTCTATTCTGTGCAAAGAACAAAACTCCCTCCCACTATAACCACCCACCAAGAAAACAATCGTTTTCTAACCCTATAGCGTCAGAAAATTAACTGAGGATAATTATTTAAACAAATTGACACACGGCCTAAGTTGGACTGCAAGCTGAATGCAACTACTATGGCAACAACTAACTGAATGCAGCCATCTGACCGCCGATAATACAGTTTCCACCTGAAGTTAGACCCATTTCTATATCTGACACATCTCCCACTCTACGCCATCGACACTGAGTTCCCAACAAGAACAAGCACAGACAACCAGCAGCGAAAAATCCCAATCAGAAACAAAAAGATACTCGCGAATTTCACAGATTCCTCATCTCGTCCGCGCACCGATACCATAAACTGTAACTATTCCCTTGCAATTTTCTAACATTTCCATTCCGCGAGTGCTGCACTTTCTTAACTCCAAAAAATAAACCACTTGATTGTCCAACTAATGTGTGCAAAAGTGAATAAAAAAATATCCACTAAAAGAATGTCAAGTGCTCACTATAGAAAACATTGAAACCAAAAGAGAATATTGTCCACCTTGAAAAAAAAAGAATATTCCTTTCAACAAGAAGAATTTTAATATCTCTTTCATTCCATCTGCGTTGGCAATGCATTCGAGTGAGTGAACATTAGTGCAAAATATGTAAACATTTTCGGACGTAAATTCCCGTTCCATTCACTCGCGCGCTAGTGTCAGGTGTTTTATCGAATGAGTGAGGAGCACAACAGTGCACTGTGCGGTTGACAATTATAATTTTTTTTTTGTTTGGAATCTTTCGGATAAAAGAAATAGAAAACGAAACACAAAAGATATTGGGAAATCGTAATCGTAAGGGAAACCTTGAATTCCTGATACTTTAATTTAAATTTAGATTTAGACGCGTTTCTGTCGCCGCTGGTTCGTCTGCGTGTGTAAGTGTGTGCTTTTGTTTGCAAAGCAATTGTGGAATTCTCCTTGTTCGGTCGTTGTCTACTGGTAGTTCGGTGGCAAAAATGGACGATTTGGGCGCAGAACACTTGAGTGAACTATCAGTGAGTGATAAAATTGTCAAATCTGTTGGCGTAAAGAGTCCCGATTCGGTGCCAGCAGCATCGGCAACAACAAATCCATCTGTCAACATTGATGCGCGAGCGATCTTCGGTGGTGGTTTCACAGAGAAAAGTGATTCTACAGCCACTCCCCGCGGTCGATATAAGGACAGAGCGATATTGGGCAGTCAAAACTCCCATCCACATCATCAGAACGAGGCAGACGAAGAAGAGGTGTCACTATCGTCGTCCGATGGTAAGGAGAAAACCGATGCAACACCTGAGAATGTGAAAAAAATCGATGATGTCATTCAGGTGGCGAAGAACGCACCTAAAGCCCCGGAATCGTCGTCAATAAAAGCGAACGAAGTCACCAAAACGGGCATAAACGGCGACGACAACAATATGGCAGCAGGTGCTCCCCTCTCAACGCCAAATTCCACGATCACCGATGACGACGGTGGGGATGAGTCATCGTCGTCATTAGCAAAACAGCAATGCCTGGCATTTACGATCGATTTTGGTGATGACTCTTCTAAAGAGACAAACTCGGCAGCAGCGTCGGCAAAGTATAAGAGTATGGTGGAGCGTTTCCAAAGTAGGCATCGAAGGGGTGCGTCTATGTCAAAGCTGGAGGGGGCAGAGCCTCCAACTCCAACTATTGTTAAAGATGCGCAAACACCACGTAGTCCGCGGGCGCCTTCCGAAACGCCGCCAATAGCACCCGATTCCGCTGCAAAGGTGAAAATGCGAGCCCGTGACCGCAGTACATCGCGGGTGAGAGATGCGAGCAAGCGGCATAGTTGGTCGCCGCGGTCCAGTACTACCGAGCCATTACAGCCACAACAAGCCAACCAAAACCATCCAAAAGCAGTCGCAGTTCAACCGAAACCTAATACGACGGCTACACCTACAACGAAGAAACCAAAAACTAAGCCACCATCGCTGCAAATGCCTGCACAGGAGCCGCCACGGAGAGAACGCGAACGGCACTCCTCAGGAAAGCCATTTACTCCGCGGTCAACAGCTATGCAGATGGCCCTGCAAAAAATCGATTTTCTATGTCCACAACCTCCGCTTGACGACTACCATCACCTCGCCATGAACGATAACGTTAGTGAGGCTGGCACCTACACTCTCGACGGCGACAACTACACCGAGGAACAAAAGGAACTGATGAACATTGATCAAACGACCACAACCAGCTCGGAGGTGTCCTCGATTAACCACCTACAGCAACAGCGGCCAAGGGATCTTCCCCTGAAGAACACTCAGACAGCCACTACTACGACTACAGTGTCTTCGTCGGAGGGCAGGCGGCGGAACAATGTACTCGAGGTAAGCTACTATCATGATGCGACATCTACGGCGTACAAACCGACAAATAAAACCTCGTACCTGGAGAAGATAAAATCGCGAGTGAGAAACATCACAGTCAAACAGCAGCAGCAGCAGCAACATCAGAATGAGCTGAAGGAAACGTCCCCGCCCGACGCAGATGTAGGCACCTTCACCAGTGTGACCACAAGTGGAGTTCTCGCCAAACAGACGACGCTGGACTCCCGTCCGAAACTCACAAGACGCAGCAGCTTGTCAACCTCGCAGATCGATAGCTCCGAATACGTCAGCACCGAGGCCAAGCTTAAATCGAACTCGGGAGCGGCGTACAACGGTGGTTACACAGACCACCAGAAGGCCGGCTATCGTCTGAATGTCTTCACTAACCAAACAGACGCGCAGATACTCAATACAATCGAATCACCTGAGTCGCCGGTAAACAAGTTGTCCGACACCGCCGTGCTTAAGACTGCGCAAACAAAGAACGATTGGATTCAGGAATGGGCGCGTAATGCCCGCGCACGGAGTGTCGCCTCGGCGGTAAAGGGCTCACCAGGAAAACATCCCAATCACCAAGACATCATGTCGCGTAGCTTCAACTGTGCAGGTGGTCATGCCGACGAAGACACCCTAACCGACGACAGCGTTGTGTATCGCAACAAAACCATTGACCGCTTCCGAATGGGTGAATTCGACTACGCCAGTGACCCGAACGTTTCCGCGCAAAGGCCGCCAAAGTCGCCGACAAAGATCCCCTCACCTCTGCACACCATTGGTCGGGCGAGAAGCGCTAGTCACACGCGGGCATCCTTGCAAAACATCATCCAAGACGATGCGAACAACACGGACATGTATCTACAGAAGACAGCGGCAGCTATATCCAATCTCCAGCAGTCACTTTCACGCAAGAACTCACTCAAATCTCCGCCATCGTCGATGGACTCGCCAAAGAAACAACCCTTGCGCCACCATCACACGACTCACCAGTACTACTCGGCCGATGAGTACAGTCCACAGCACAGTATCGAGGCGAAGTTGCTGCTCTCCAATCCTCTGCACAAGCGAGCAACCAATAACCTGATGACTAACAGCTACCACGAACAACTAGTGATGGACGTGAAAATTCCGCGAGCACGAAAGAACTCCTACGACGCACAGGCACTTACTGTTTCACCCGCACGACGACACCAGACCCTTGTAACCAAACAACAGCAGTACTATGCAGGAAATATCGATCAAACGAGAGCCGCCATGGATTCATCGATAAAACAGAAGCAACAGCAGCAAAATCTCTCGCCCCTGCGAAGGTCAAGTTCATTCTCGGCAAAGTGCAAGACAGTGACGAACAACAAGCGGCCCACCGCCACATTGTATACTCCACCAGCGGCGCGTCACAATTACATAGCGCCGCCGGTGGGAACGTCAGCAATCAAGAAGTCAGCAAGCAGCACCACCTTCCGGCACGTGTACAGCGATTACGATGACAACTTGGCCTACTACATCAACGATGAGGATGACCTAATCGATGTGGAATACTACGGCTCGTCCGACGAAGACATCCAATCCACAAATGTCGACGATGACTACGAGGAGTACACCGATGATGTGTCACAACATGTCGCCTCCGAGTCAGTGCAGTCAAACGAGGTGCCACTCACCAACACGCGGTATAACAAGGCACTGCTAATGCGAATCGAGAGGAGTAAGCAGAAAGTGGCTGGCAATGGAGGAGGAGGAAATCAACAACTCGCACCCAAACCAACTCTACTCGCTGGTGGTGGTATGGTAGCATGTCCTAACACCCCAGAGTTACCGCGTCGTACGGTGAAAAGCGCTCCCCGCTCATCGATGCGACAATCGATGCCCAGGGACTCTAGTTTGAATCGTCTATCCAATCATGTGCCCAACTCACTGGCTTCGGCTAAGAAGCAAATTCTCCAAACGGCCAATGCAGTTGCAACTCCTTCCAGTACCACTGGCCAACAGAAGCGAGTTCAGCCAAAGTATATGGACATATCCAAATACAAACCAGCACAAGGGAACAATTTTCTACGAAAGAACGATGCGAAGAGCACACTCAAACCAGAGATCCGACGCAGTCCCAGCAGTGCATCGATGGGGCTATCGCGAACAGAGCCCACTCGCACCAGCAATAGAAGTGTAAAGTCGGCGACATCGGGTCGCGGTACTTCGGCAGCGAGGAGAGATGCTTCTGGTAAGTTGTAACACTGCCCAGTTGACAGCTTGAGGAGGTGTATTAATTTGTTTTTCTCTCTTTATTTGCAGTCACAAAGCAGAAGGAAGTCGAGTTGGCGATGTGGAAACGACGTGCGACATACGATCCAATGCGTGCGGCCGCCGAGGACCGACGGAAGAAAGAGGAGGCCAAGAAGTCGTCTCAAAGTGGCCAAGGAGGAGGTGTTACTGAAAGGTATTTAAAAATTCATTCATTCTTTTGTGGGTAGTTGACTTGTAGCATTATAGAAAACTGTAGTTTTAAGAATAGTTGGATGACGTATTCGTTTTGGAGTGGGTTGTGTAGACACTGCAACTTCCTCCAGTGTGTCTAGTTCGAAAGACTACTCTTTAGTTGTGCGTCACATTTAAACAAACAAACAAAAAAATTCTGAAATTTATTTTTTCGGTTGTCTTGTTGTTTGTTTACGATGAGTGACTGAGAGATGAGTCAACAAATCGACTTGTTTCGTTACGCATGTGCCTCTGAACTTTAGTCGGATCATGAAGATGAACAGTCTGGCAGCTTTACTGTCTGTTGAATGTTTTTTTAAGACGTTCGCTGGTATGGGATACCTTTTGCACATTGAGTACTTTAGGGTTACGTTTCAAAAAAGCGAAATTTCGTTGTTTGGAGCAGACATCTTTAATATGTGTCTGCAAAAATAAGGCTGTCATTACATATTGGGTAAGAAAAGTGTCATTGCTGATTATAAACATCAATCTCTTTTGAAAGGCGGGGATACTGACCACTATACTATCGAGGAAAAAAAATAAAAAATAGCTGGTTGCCGCACCACGGCTTCAGCTTGAAATAGAGGTGTTCATTTGTCTCCAATTGCAGTGCTCTCTAGTCGTCCTCATAAATGTAATTTTTACTGCTCGGCACACCTTCTATCTATAGAAGAAGAAGAGTAAGATCAAGTAGCGATTCGAAGAGGTGTAAGACAAGGATGTATTTTATCACCCACACTTTTCAACATGTACTCAGAAGAAATATTCAAGGAGGCAGTCACAGAAAACGACGGCGGAACAAAAGTACAAAAACGGAGTTAACATAAACATAACAAAACCAAATTTAGAGTTCTTAGTAGAAAAACGCAAATACAGAACTTTGAATTAAAAATAAACAACAAAGACATAGAAAGAGTCGATAGCATTAGATACTTGGGTACGATGATAAACAATAATGCAAATTCTAGTAGAGAAATAGATAGATTAGTGAAAAGCTACATTTGGTCGGTACTCTTATATGAAGTTAAAACATGGACGTTACACCACGCAACGATCAGAAAAGTAAAGGCCTTCGAAATTCGATATACAGACGAATATTACGTGTTTCATGGGTTGATAGGATAACAAATGAAGAAGTATTGCAAAGAATGGGAATCAAGACAGAGCTTATGTATCTTGTAAAAAAAAGAAAACTTGAATACCTCGGATACATTTTAAGAAACGACAAATACAAACTTCTTCAACTTATACAAGGGAAGGTAGATGGAAGAAGAGCGGTTGGGAGACAAAAGCATGTGGGAATGGCTCAATCTTTCGACTGTGCAAATAATCAGATGAGTAAAAAATAAAGTATAAATATGACTAAAAAAAGGGAGGAAGAAAACCGGAGAGAACGACAATAAACAAAAAACACCTCGTAGCAACAACAATGCACAGAGGATGCACTTCTCCTCCGTTCTAATCACCAGTTGGCGTTGGCGCCGGCGGGCTTGTACTCATCGCAGAGTTGACGCAAGTGGTAGTCACTTGGTCAATTGACAAAAAATCTAAGTGCAGTTTAACTTCCTGACAGGGGAAAGAAGAAATATCTTCCCAAATGTATTATATACGGAAAATTAACTGTCAGAATTTAAACTATTCAAACAATCACTTAAAAGGAGTCTGATGATGAATTAGTGGTGTAGTTCGAAATAGATATCATTCCCACGAAAGTGTCGTTGTTGTTAATGCAATTCTCTCGAAACAATAAGAAAAATTATGATTTTCGACCTCCAAAGCAGAGAGGGACTTTAAGAACAAGGAGGCGCCATGCCCCTTTAAAGGGATCGATACAGGAAACGAACACGCTTACGAAAACAGTCTTTTGTTCGCCATACACTACTCAACCAGTTGGCACCAAAATTATGGTATTTTCGTTCCATTGACCACTAGTCCAGCTCACTATATCCTAAATGGAACAACGCTCCCTAAAGCTATAGCACTAGCGGAACAAATTTTGGTTTGTTTACTTTGAATTTATTTTAATGAAAAAAAAATAATTAAAATATGTAATTCATTTTCCGTGTGAGGATCGTTAGCATAAACCTTTCTCTTCTCGATTTTCGAAAAAAAAACTATGACTTTTGCTATTAAAATAATTTTTAAATGCATTCAAATAACAAGAATTTTTAATGCTCTTTGAGTAGCTATCAAGTTATCGTATAGTGCACAATTTCCAAACACTTATGTCACAAAGTTTTCTGCATCTATTTCACATGCTGTGGAACGATCGTCGGCTCATCTAAATAATAACATCCCAGTCCCAAATTTCGGTTTCATTTGAACTCTACTAAACTAGGTTATCCGGAAAATAAGGGACTTTCTCTAAACCGGTAGGTAATCATAATAATTGTAAACAAATTAAATGTTTGCGTCACTGAAACCCAACCAGTTCTATGCCGATCATTATGCGCCCTCTATAAAGGTTTCTCCGATTAGCAAACGTTGGTCAGTAGCACCGTATATGTTGTAACTGGAACATGATAAATCTAAATTTATGCAAATTAATTTTAGGTCTAACCTCATCGTGGCCCAATAATCGTTACCCCTTGTTTAGCATTTTCGTCACCAATTGTACGATTAGGTATCATACAAGAAAAAAGAACTGTAAAATTGTTACCAAATTTCATCGATTACCTATACGTACAAAGCAGATCTACTACATACTTGAAACATTTCCCAAAACGAATACGTCATCTTTATTATAAGTAGCAAGGTGCTTGGATTCTACTATTTATTTTAACGGTTGTGGTATGGTAGCCTATAACGTTAACAGAATCTCGTGTTGAATCGATATGCAGCTCATACGGAACGGAATTGAAGATGGAATATGAAAGAATAAGCGAAAAATATCAAAAATGTAGGTGAAGGTTTTGGTTGCCCATTTTATAGTCTCTATTCGTTGAACTCGCGAGTACATTTTCGGATTAGTAAGAATTATACGTAGGTACCTATAGTGTGAAAAGAAAGAGTAAATACAAATATGAAATTGATGGTCAAACGGTTTCTTATTTTGATGGAATCTTCATGTGTGTCACTTTTGATGACTCTTTTCACTCAATCTTGTGTTTGTTGCTTTATTTCAGTTGACGCACAAAACGCAATGGTTTTCAATTGAAACTAAAACCACTTTCATGGGTTTTGACATTTTATAATACATTATAAGAGAATTCATAAGAGTCTATAAAATTATAGACGTCCTCCATGGTTGCGTAAGCATTGACAGCTATAAAGTTCACAATGAATGTTATTAATCGCATCAATCAATTCTCCATCGAAGACGGACACATAAGAGTTGTTAAATAATATTTTTTACACATTACGCTTTGAATATAAAATGTAGTAGAAAGCAAAAATTTGACCTCGTAAACGTCATTCATTCATATGGGACACGAATTGCGAATAGACTTAAGCCACTTGCAACTCAGCTGTTGAAAACAGTTGATTAAAGTTATACCAGTGTAAATATAGCATTCGTAAAATTTTCTGACAAAACTACAAAATTCTGTCAGATTTTATTCTCAATCCACAGACTTGCGTTCCACATGAATGCAAAATTCGCTTGACCTTACAATACTTAGAAATTGCAATGAAAACTAATAGCTCACGGGTGAGTTTCAATTGCAGTAAATAAATTTTACCCTCGGCCAATTTTCTGACATTTCTTTATAAGAAAATTTCAGCCAAGCCCTAAGAAACACAGATTTGTTTAAAACTACACTTTTGATTGAAAGTTAATGTTTTATTTTCACCTTAACAAGAGCAAATCATAAGCAAAGTGTCAAATAGGATAATTGAAGAATCATTATTTTGACAGTTTGCTGACCATCAGAAAAAAAGCTGAGAATAATTATTGAACGTAATTCACACTCCGCCGAAATTTGTGAATTGTAAAGACCAATGAAGAAATTAATTGTCAAAATCTGTGAATATTGGATTAGTTCCAATTCGAATTCATCCAGAAAAAGTTTTTGTGTACCATTTACAACGTCATTAAGATAAAAAGGATGCTCAATACTAAATAGTCGAAAGATGTAAGGGCAGGAATAAGTTTTACAAATTGAGCTTAACTGATAAACACAAGGGGTATGTTCAGTGAATGTTTACAAAAGACGGAGAGGAACACTCTAAGCAAATAAATCTAACGCTTTGGGCGACAAGATGCGAATTTTTCTGACCAGTGGCCCTACTCTCTATTTCGTTCCGAAATTCAATACTATTTCAAATTCCTTTTCGCTCCGCTTTTTAATTCGTATTTGCCTTTGACATTTGGAGATTTCATTCCTCTTTCGAAATAGAGAATATCTACCAAATATTCGGTTTCGGAAAATTTTACTTTCGGAACGAAATACAGAGTAAGGCCCCAGGGATCAATTCACGTCGGACGATAATCCTTTTTGAACATTGCTTGGATGACTTTTTCCGAATATCGTTCGAATTTATTTTGCTGTCAAATTTTAGCACTTCAAATTGAGTGATTCTTCTCCTAGAGAACACTTTTAGGTCTCCTCCTCCAAAGTTTTTTTTCTCAAATGGAACCGAAAAAACACTCGAAGAGTTTTACATTTGAAACGACCAACAATATCTTCGTCCACCTTCCGTGTTTTTCTTCAGCTTTCGCAGTCAAGACAGTAAAGTAGATTGTCCCAAATACTGTTTGATATGTAATGTACCAGTCACACTTCTTACTAGCGGACTGTCAGAGCCTATCAGCGGTGGGTTTAGACTGAAGGAGCTGACTACATCAATCAACCTCATCCCGACAGTTCTAAGACCCCGTCAGAGGCAATAGACGGGGGTTTAGACTGTTTCGGTCACCCCTCGCATTTTTACCGAAGACAAATCGAGACCTCTCTTTTTTTTCTTGAGTAGAAAAAAAGCAGTAGAATGGTATGCTTAAATCAAGCTTTTATGCTCAGCGCCAGTCTCTGTCACTTCTACCACGCACCAGTCTTCCTCTTAGTGATGGTATTTTTTTCTCTGTACCAAGCAGTAGGGTGAAGTGCTTCAATCAAGCTATTCTCTGTCCTGTGAATTGATTGTCAACAAAAAATAAACTGGAAGTAGACTGCTACGCTTAGAGGCAATAGGCAGGCGGCAGACGATTAATGTCACCCTCCGCCCTTACCCGAAGATTAAATAGCAACAAGGAGGTACAAACTTGGATAAGATTTGACTGCCTCTTACTTAGATGGCGCTACATTCCGGGGTGGACCTGGGCCTCAACCAACACGCTTCTCAAGTTAGCCCGATCTTTGACTAACCGCCTCTAGTTACGCACTCCAAGTTGGTTGAGGTCCCTTTCCACTTGTGCACGTCATCTAAGGCGAGGTTTTCCTCTACTGTGTTGTGCCTCCGGGTTGGAATCAAAGACTTTTCGGGCCGGAGCATTGGTGTCCATTCGCTCTACATGTCCTAGCCATCTTAGGCGAATGATGCGTACTATTCGTACCAAGTCGATGTCGCTGTACAGCGCGTAGAGTTCGCTGTTAAATCTCCTCCTCCAAAGCCTGGCAACGAAATCGGGACCGAAAATCAGTCGAAGAATTTTGCATTTGAAACGACCAAGAAAAACTTCATTCGCGTTTGTTAACGTCCATGCTTCTGCGCCATAGAGCAGGACTGGGATGATGAGGGTCTTATAAAGAGTCTTCTTAGTGTTTCTTATTTTTGATGATTGACTGCCTTCTGCCTCAGCCACTATTAAAACCTCTTAACAATGTAGGATACTCAAATTCGCAAGTAGCAATAGAGTTCCCACTGTAATGGCCGGCATATAGTTTTTTTGGCATTAGTGACGTTGTGTCGAATTCTTGGTGTTCGACCGCGGGCTTCTTGTTCTCTTTTCTTGGTCAGGGGAAAGCGGAGTTATTGTTTTACTTTTTTTCTCTTTACCTCCCAGAGCTCACTCAGAAACAGCTCTCGTTCTTCTATGCAACTCCGATTCGTATGGGATTTTTTTTTGATACCTAAAAAGTGTGGTTAAATTCGTCTTCTTGTCATCGATACCACTGATGTTTGGCTCTTGATTCTGGTTGCTTACAGAACACTGAGGCTGCAACTATTAGTTTGGCTATATTCAGGCCGATTTCATATTAAAAACGGATAGATCTGATCATATTGGTAAAAAATGGACTCCGCCTTTTAGGGATGAGTCTTATCAACCACAATCGTTTCTAAAAGGTTATGTGATTTGGTCCCTCTGTTCGTTTCCACATTGATATTTAAAAAAAAAACGTTTTTAGCGATACTTTGGATGAGTAGGTATTGCCATTTGGAAATCTATTTGTATTATGCAAATGTAGGTTAGGTTAAGACTCTACCTCAATCTTCGATTCCGTAATCCGTTTACACTTAAATCGATCAACTGTACAGATTGCTACACTAACATTAACGGTGATTGGAAGTTTCGAAAAGCACCCTGTATCTTAAATTGTAAATATATGTATTACTAAGCTTATGAATTAAATTTAAACTATATTTCCGTATAAACAACAATAAGCCTTTATTATTATGTTGCTAAATTTCCTTTAAGACTTTTTGCCATAATTTTTATATATTTTATTTATTTATTTTATTTTTCTTCCTTTTTTTTATTGTAAACCCTACTATACTTTACGGCCAAACACACAAACAATAACAAAAACAGGCCTTCAAGATCTCCCTATCGACGGGGAGAGTTCTGACCTGAGGGGCTTCTTGTCACTGACTTGTAAAATGCCCACTTTGAATGTACAATATAGCGAGTGATACAAACAGAAAATCAAACTGTAATAAAAAAAATATAACGAATTTAAGCGAAACCTGAAAAAAACAGTCAGTTTGACAAGAAAGAAATTGAAAACGAATGAACAAATTATTCCAACATAAAAACAATCAACGAAAAAAACCGTTTATTTCTTGTAAATAAATCAACGAAAGCGAATCGATCAAATCCAATCGATATTTCAAAAGAAAAGTAATAAATTAATTAAAATTTTCTTTTTTTCTTTGTTTGTGACGTTTGTTTGTTCATCAAGTTACTATTTTATTTTTTTTCGAAAGCATCTTTCTGTTTCCTATTTGTTGTGTTCAATCACTGCTTCATCTTTAAAAATCTTATAAATATTTCATACATTCAATTGCATTATGTTACTATATTAATAATAATTAAAATAGCGACAAAGCGCGCAAAATGTTCATCAAAACGTGCGTCGTCGTGGTGTTGTCGTTTGCATACGTTTTGTATATTTGCATTATTTAAAGATAAATTCAATTTTTTTTTCTGTTATTTGTTAAAACGTTTAAACAATTCGCTACGTGAATTTGTTAATTTATCTTTCTGTGGGGAAAGCCAAAATAATAATACAAAAAATAAAAATCATGGTCGGTGAGTCATATTTCATATACGAGACTTACTGTCAAAAAGTTGTGTTACATAAACAGGTAGTGGCCATGCCTATTTTATAAGCAAATGAATCTATCCATGAGTTCATCATTATTATTCATTGTTTTGATTTTTTTTTTGTATTTTACTTTGCGAAATTGTCACTTTCGCGCGACCAATTTATTTCTTTTTTCATTTGCATTCATATACAAATACATATGTGGGTTTAAAATGTCATTTTTATTGCTAAAAAAAATCAGAGTTTAAAAAATGTCTGTTATTGTTTAAAAGAAAAAGATTGTGGAGCTGCTCATTCTGGTGGTTCGTTTGTCTTTTATGTAAGTAAATCTCTTTTGGCTTGAGCGTGGAAGTTTTACCAAATGCCAAGGTTAATTTGACCTCTTCGAAGCGTGGCGCACGTTCCAACGGCGTTAGTCATGTTTACAATTTATTTCGATTAATAGTGAAGAAAATAATAACCTCCAGTGAGATTGACAGCCATGATAGAGGTTTCAAAAAACAATTTATTGTCTGCGCACAACGTAATAGTCATATATCATTCACCCTCTTTCTGATTAGGCAGGCGATTGTACTTAACGTGATCAACATTAAAGACGCTTATGTAAGAAATGATAATGAAATCTGTTAGTCTGAATAGACTGTTCGTGAGTGTTCGATTCGTGTGCTTCATTTAAAAAGAAATATATCACCAAACTCTTATGTCCGTCCGGAAGCAATCCAAACGCTTTTGATAGCGTACGATTGGCACCAACTGCCAATTTCTTCTCCTGAAAATAAGAGAATTTTGTCTCTGGATTTGAATTCATAATCGAAACCAGAAGCACTAATACATTCATACGCTATAAGCGTCAAAATCGATTAGCCTCGGTGCACACTTGCGATCACCGCTTTGGCGTGACTGCTTGTCATTAAATTGACTAACAGCGCTTGTCAATAACTGACAAATAACTCACAGGACAAGCTGAATTGTCAAAAAAAAAATTTTAGGTTAGGCTAGGTTGTATAGGGTGTGAGTTCATCCAAAGTGGACTAGGCACCATATTGGGCCCCCATAGCCATTGCATCCCTGGGGAACCTTCACGGTCAAAACCTAAACCAATTCGCCCAAGCAATTCATTTCCCTACAGGACCTACAAATTTTTTAAATTTTATTAACCTCCAAATTGTCAAAGAAGTACCTTTCAAGGTGTTTTCTCCTGTACCGAGCAATAGCTTGACATTCACTGAGAAGATAAGTAATATCCTCTGCGACAAGTAAGTCTTCGTGTCCGTATTTATTAAACCTGTTATCTCCTAGCGTGCTTCCTTAGAAGACAGTGTCCAGAGAGTATCCCTATTGATATTCGTATAGCTTTGATCTACTGAGTTTTAACAATTCTACCGATTCGGGCCTTTGAGACTCGTGTGACCTAGTATATCCGACCATCTTTGGTCTGCCCTATTTCTGATAATAACTCACTTGGCCACGGCTATTGGTGGTCTTATGCCCTCAATAGTTTCAATTTGTGGAAGCTCTGCTCCGTTTTTGGCCAGAACGTTAGCCCTTTCGTTGCCCTCAATGTATTGACTAATCGAGATCGAACTCTTATCCAAACAGTGGAATAGGCAGTCTAGTTTTAGAAATCAAACTGGGAGTAAAGAGCTAATCAACGAAACGTTTGCGCGGTCTGGCAATACTGGAATATGACATGGCAGTACCGTTATCTTTTGATCACATACTCTTTATAGCTATTCATCATAAATAAATAAATAAATAAATTACAAACTATTTGATCTTAAGGCCGTGTGTTAATAGAGATAATTAATTATCTGACAAGAAAAGTCAGTATAATAAACTATCATATAGGCTAAATTTTTGACGTTTTCTTTTGCTGGAGTTTTGCTAAACTATTGAAGAGGAAATAAATGACGGAATTTCAGTTAATTGAAATTCAATAAATCGCTGTTTTAAGATTGAAGTTTGGTGAACTTCTCTTTTCAACAGTTTCACAAGTGTCAAAAAATTATCCGAATATATTTTTTTTTTAGCGCAATTGACACACGGCCGGCTTTTTCCCCGAACCGTCCTTACGATGTACGAATAATTTGTCAATGAAATACAAAGTGATGGTTAACAAAATACTTTTAATATCGCATCGCCAATATTTTTCTTTCTAACATTGATAATATGCCGTAACGGTTACGGGATTAATCTTGAATTAATTAAAGAATAATTTATTAATCGAAAGTTAGCTGGAAGTTGTAGACAGACGAAGTCAATATGTAAAGTATAATGACTTCATCATTCATTTTAAATTTGTGTTGCTATTTTTTGCGTTCTTTATTTTGTTTTTAATGTCATTTATCAAACTTAATCGGTTACAACTTCACGACCAATTTAGTCATCCATTTTTGTTTTCTGTATGTATGTATAAATAGATGTATTTCTTTGTGTTTTATAGAAGACAACAACAAATAATACTCCGGTGGAGTAAAATGAACAATGTAAAATATTCAAAGAGATTTAATTTATATAATTGTGCTCGATCCGATGGCATCGTTTATGGTAATTAAAAAAAACCAAATGCGATTAAAATAGACTTTACTCGCAATTACCAACACATTTTATTGTGCGTTTCTTCTTCTTTTTTTTTTATAACATGATGCACTCAATTGCACAGAGATATGTTCCACAACCACAATGCAGCTGCAATCACTTTCTTTTCTCAACAGAAATAAAATTGAAAATTCATTTTGTTCAAATTCATCAAAAATGTCATTCTAAATGCAGGTCATTGAGAATGTGAATATGATACCGGAAGAGTGCATTTATAATTAATCATAAAGCTAACAAAAGTGCAAGTGTTGTGTGACGGTTACCACCACAACAAATCAATATGCAAGTGGGACGTTAATGTCATATTATACACACGTCAAGTTGGGGTTGTTTCGCTGGTTATGTAAACTTGGTGACAGAATCAATACTCTGGTCTGGCTGAGGAAAATTTAAAACAACAACTACTGTCATTTTGTATATTATTTGAGGAAATTGCCTTAAGTTTGAGAAAATCTACTTTTTTTTTATTCATGAAATGGATATGTATGTATTTTTCGCACACCATATTTAGGAGCGGCAACATGTAGATAGGACGGAACTATAACATTTATCTAATTAAAAATTCTGTGAAATATTTCAGGGAACATGAACAGAAATGTAAAACATGTGAGCCATATGGTAAGATATAAACCATATGGATAATGTACGACGTAGAATGCGATGTCTTATCTTTGTTACGTTTTAAATCAAGTCAAGTGCAGACGAATAATGTGTTGACCTTAGATTTATTTTTATAAACAAAAAAGAAATGTCCAGTCGTGCAATAGAAATGTGTGTCTCCTGTGGAAAGGAAAAGAGGTTATTCTAAAATTTGCGATTTGAATTTCAAATTCACAGAAACTAAGAATAGACATTGTGTTGCAGATGTAATGGAGCCGGTGAACGGTCATTCACTACATATATATTAGTGCCGATTGTAGTTTCCAAAAACAAAAGACAGAAGCAGAACTGAGTAGCTTACTGATGTACTTTAAGATATTTGTAAATCTAGATACCATTAGATTGTTAAACAAAATGTCAAATATTTGTCATTTTCCATTTTCAACTATTTGCATTACAGCCTCTGACTGCCAAAAAAATGATACGTTTTGCTAGAGATTGAGCAAGTTCGAATTTTTTGTTTTATAAATCTATAACTAGATTCGTCGGAACTTCAGATTCGCCATTTGTCACAAACTTTAGTGACATACTAATCTTTGTACTTGTTTAAAGAAAATATGTAGTAACATATGTATGTAGAGAATGATTATAAAAAACAGTGTAATTAATTCAATTACAAAATAGATTTAATAATCATTATAGAATTCAATAATTTTACAATGTTATATTATAATTCAATGGTAATAGGATACTTATTTAGAACAGCTTACGGCTTACGGCAGATAAAAAAAGAGAGAACTGCTAATATCTGCAGCTACTAT
This sequence comes from Cheilosia soror, assembly GCA_949372485.1. Taxonomy (NCBI): domain Eukaryota; kingdom Metazoa; phylum Arthropoda; class Insecta; order Diptera; family Syrphidae; genus Cheilosia; species Cheilosia soror. The sequence continues at coordinate 9,492,784 of OX443563.1, forward strand.
TTATAGCCAAAAACGATGAGCTTTGGAAAAAGCTAAACAACTGTACAGGCGTCTGTAACTCTGATGGAAAGTTGTAATGTTGCGTTGAATGTAATTGCAGGGTGTCTCGACAGTTGCCCCTACATCCGGCCATCCTGTAGTTCGTCCGCCTCGGACGATGAGCGATTCTCAATGTTATCTCGCCACGGCTTCATGAATTCACAGCTTGTTGTGGTATTACTCGGACCCTCAGTAGATGGTGAACACTTTTTGACTGAGTATCGACCAGCTCGACCCTTAGATATAATTTCGTATGGACCTAAAAAGATAGAGCAGAGTTTTTTACCAGTTAAAAATTGCGTCCGCTTTATGGCTACGAGGTCTCCAATTTCATATTGATGTGCTGGCTTGCGTTTTTTGTTAAAACCGAATTTATTTTCCTCCTGAACTTTTTCTATTTGCTTGCGTGCGTCAATTCGTAGAAGATCTCGTTCAGCGTTGAAATTATTCAGAAGCTCCTGCTTCACTAGCTCTCCAACTTCCAAGTCCTCTTTTTTCCTAATTGGGAATCCAAAAAGCACTTCGAAAGGTGTGCAATTTAATGAGCGCTGAAAAGTGCTATTTATGGCAATTTGTACATTTGCAACAAAACGATACCACCTGTCTGGCGAGTCAACTGATAGTCTCTTTAACACTTCCAATATAACTCGATTAGCACGTTCAGCTTGGCCATTACTTCGCGGCATTCCCGTAGTTATTAAAATATGCTCGATGTTTTCGTCTTTGCAGTAATTCTCAAATGCTCCTGAAGTGAATGCACTTCCACGATCGGTGATAATGCGGCGCGGATTTCCGAAGACCTGCTGCTGCTCCTTCAATCTTCTGAGAACTTCGTCGGTGGCTAATGTTTTCGTTGGAAATATCCACGTATATTTCGAAAAGCCATCAACTATTGTCAATATATATTTATACTGCTTTATCGTAATGTCTATCGGCCCAATGTGATCCAAATGGTACGTGTCAAGTGGTCTTTCTCCCTTATCCAGCTGCTCGAGGTAACCTTCCTGTTTCCCACTCTTTCGGTTCGCTAAAATGCATTTAACACAGTTCGCTATGCATGATTGGATTTTCTCTTTAAGCCTGGGTATATAAAATTCTTGAGAAATTAAATTTTGAGTTTTTAAAATACCAAAGTGTCCTTCGTCATGCTTCATCTTAATTATTTCTCTTTCCATGTCTCGTGGAACAACTAAAAGTTCGAATCCATTGGCCTCTTTAAATAAGAACTCACCTTTCATCATAAATGTATCGTACGGTTTCTGCTTGAGCACTTCTTTAATGGATGAGATGAAATCATCTTTCTCCTGGCACTTCCTCAATCGCGTTAAAACTTCAGGCTGGAGTATACAAACAATTGCATTCCTACTTAGTGTGTCCACATGCGTCATCTTTTTACCGGGTCGATGTTCCACTGAGTAATCGAAATCCTGTAAATACATGATCCATCTTTTAACTGCGTTTGGCAAATCTGTTTTAGATATAGTTTGACGAAAAGCTATACAGTCAGTTACGACTTTAAATTTCTTCCCTAGTAGATAAATTCTAAATTTATCTAAACTTCTGTACACTGCATAAACTTCCAGAACGTAACTGTGCATCTTCTCCTCTGCTACGCTGTTCTTCTTGCTATAATACAAAACTGGATGAAGTTTGTTATCGTCACTTGTCTGCAAGAGAATAGCACCAATGCCTTGTTGACATGCATCAGTATGCACTTCAGTCCAAGCATCTGGGTTGTAAATTGCTAAAACAGGTTTGTTTACCAAAGCCTCCTTGAGAGCATTAAATGCTTGCCGCTGTGTAGCAGTAAACTCGAATTTGGATCCCTTTTTCGTCAAGTCGGATAACGGCTTTGCTATCATTGAGTACCCACATATGAATCGCCTAAAAAATCCACTTACTCCAAGAAACGATTGAACATCTTTAACAGTTTTCGGCTCGGGGAATTTTCTGATGGCTTCGGTCTTCTCAGCTGATGGACTAATTTTCCCATCTTCAACTAAATGTCCCAAGAATTCGGTTTTACGCTGCAGAAATTTACATTTAGACCAATTAAATTTCAAATTAAATTTTGCCGCTACATCAAATACCATTTTAACCTTTCGTAAATTGTCATCTTCAGTTGATGCAGCAATAATAAGATCATCCATGTATGTTTGTAAAATATTATTACTCACCAAGTCTCGGAAGATAATGTGAATGAAGCGAACAAACACTGCCGGGGCATTTGTAAGTCCAAAAGGAACGAAATTAAATTCGAAATGACCTTCAGCGGTGACAAACGCCGTATACTTTCTGCTCTTTTCAGCCACAGGAACATGAAAATACCCATTCTTTAGGTCCAGAGTGGTGAACACCTTCGCATCTGTAAGATTATCCAAAATTGTGTCAATTAGGGGAATTGGAAATCTATCTTTAATAGTTTTAGAATTCAGTCGTCTATAATCAATACAAACTCTAGACGATCCATTTTTTTTCTTCACAACAACAACGGGACTGCCAAACGGAGATGATGAGCTACGAACTATGCCCTCTTCCAGCCATTCTTCAACTTGCTGCTTTACCACTTTCTTTTCGTTAATAGGAAGTCTTCGAGGAGGAGAGTAAACGGGATTCTCATCTTCCAATAATAAATTCATCTCAATCGGACAATTATTCGCTTTCACAGGCTTGTAATTTTTAACTAGTCGGTTAACCTCTGCAGCATATGGATAGGGTGCGTCGATTTCTGCATTTTCGTCCACCTGAATTTGCATAATGAAGTTCTCGGTTTCCATTTTATAAAATGTTGGACCACTTTTGTCGAAAACTACTCTGGCCTTGGAAATAACGTCGTTTCCAATGACTGCTTCAAAACTTACCGCTGAATTTTGAACCACAAGTATGTGCGATTCGATGCACACGCCATCAATTATAACTCGGCCGTCAAAACTTCCAATTGTGTGCGATTTCGCAGATTCCAGACCCACGAGATTGATCTTACTCTTCCGAAGTGTAGTTTTACCCAGTCTCCTGAATGCGTCTTCTCGCAAAAGCGTAACTTGAGCACCTGTGTCGATCAATGCTTGAAAGAAAACATTATTAATAGTAATTTTCTTAGAATTTAGAACACTAATAATGTTTGTCTCTTTATATGAGTAACCTGCTTTTTTTGGACATGTGTTTGACATGTGTCCTGTACCACTGCATCTAAAACATTTTGTTTCTGCTTTGCAATCCTTCCGCTGATGATCCCTTGACCCACAGTTGAAACAGTGCGCCGAAGAACGTCTGTTTTCATTCTTTGACTGAAAATGTCTGCTAGTAGAAGACATGCCACCACCACCGCCCGCACCGAGACCACCCAGACTAGTACCACCGACTTTAGCTTTGAACTTTTCATAGACTTCATACTGTTCTTTTAGCTCAGAAATTGTTTTTGCATTATACAGCATGATTTTGTGTTCTTCGCGACCCGGAATACCATTTACGATATATGAAATTAAAGACTTCACATCTACATCGGCCAGTTGACTGATTTCTTGCATTTTGTATACGTATTCGCGAAATTTCTCGTTTTTCTGCATTTTGCGATTTTGTAACTTGTTGTAAATATCGGCATTACATACAGTTGACTCAAATTCCTTACACAGCTTAACCTTCAATTGCTCATATGATGAACAGTCACATGTTTTTATATAGCTTTGAGCCGAACCTGTCAGTTGTTTCTTTGCGAAAATATATTTTTCTATATCAGACCACTTCAATAACTGCGCAAACTCTTCAAATTCCTTTATCCACGATTTGATTGAAAGGCAATCGTCGCCGCTAAATTTTGATACTAAATTCTCGACGTCTTTTACAGCGATTCGGCACGCGGTTTCCGTCATTGTATCACTCTCACTTCTTTCGTCGACTTCACTCGATACCGCTTCAGAATAATCTTCCTCAGAACTATTGAAGCTACTCTCTATTTCAATGATGCTTCCTTCTTTAATTGCTTCTTCTAGTCGTTCGACTAACACAGCTTTTATCCCACGCGTATCAAGTCCGAGAGTTGACAATCTCTTCTTTAGTTGTTCAACAGTTAAATGGCTTAGCATAATCAGCAAAATAACTCAATTATTGGCGTTCGTTGAGCCCCCAAATATGTAGAGAATGATTATAAAAAACAGTGTAATTAATTCAATTACAAAATAGATTTAATAATCATTATAGAATTCAATAATTTTACAATGTTATATTATAATTCAATGGTAATAGGATACTTATTTAGAACAGCTTACGGCTTACGGCAGATAAAAAAAGAGAGAACTGCTAATATCTGCAGCTACTATTTATAGCCAAAAACGATGAGCTTTGGAAAAAGCTAAACAACTGTACAGGCGTCTGTAACTCTGATGGAAAGTTGTAATGTTGCGTTGAATGTAATTGCAGGGTGTCTCGACAGTTGCCCCTACATGTATATGAAAGAAATTTAATGACAGCTGCTGATGCGTTCTACATTTTGTGTAAAATGTAAAAATAATCCTCGTCAAGGTTGTATATGTATATGTATTTGGATGTACATTGTTTGCAGTTACTCTGGCACTGTCTTCTAGAGGAACTATGTTGGCGATAAGACTAAGACTTGTCATAATAGTGTGGCAAGACGAGAGCATGTCATCTTAATCTTTAGAATTAGGTTAAACATTTGAATTTAGTCAATCGCGTTCCTTGACAGTCCAAACCAAAATCGCTACAGAACTTTAGGACTTATTGGCGTATAGTATGTTAATGACACTGCAATGTTTTTTTGTTTCGCATGCGTGCTAACCTGCATCAATATCTTAAGCAATTTAATATCTCAAAATGGTGAGTAGCTACATTAGGGCTACCGAAGTATATGCGCGGCTCTATTGGCTTAACCAAGCCGAAATGGACAAGCTGTAAGTTTTGAATGATGTTCTTAATAAAGGAACGCTTTTGAAGGAAGTATTTGTCAAATATAACGTGAGAGCACGAGCAGATCAGATTAGCAGATCTCCAATTTATTACATTGGAGAATAGGGCCCTTATTGTGATTGTCGATCAGCGATCGCCACGACAATTGTCGATTGCTTCGATTAATTTTAGCTATTCGTACGCACAAAATTTTTTCACTTCCAAGAGAAAGCATCGATGACATTTGTAATTGACTACAAGCGACTATCAAATCGACAAACAGATAGCTATCATCAAATTCTTTCAAAAAGTCAACCAACTCGGATGACGAATTATTAATTTTATTTGACATACTACGAAACTCCCGAAAAAAGAAAAAGAATTTGGGTCCGCGACATAAATTAGAAGAGAAAAGAATTGAGAGAATACAACCGGTTGTGTCGAGAGCTGGAGTCAGACGAGGAACGTTTTATTTTTCAAATTTCAGAATGTCTTAAAATTCCTTTGAAGACCTACATGAACTGCTTCGTTCCAAGATTGAAAAAAAATTAACAAATTGGCGGAAATCCATTCAACAACCCACTTGACACTACAAAAATGACTTTCACCGCTCCGTGTCAGAAGTGAATGATGAAATAATCTGTAATTTGATATGTACTGCAGTATATTAAAACGCGCTCTATTTCAAGGAGCCTTTGCACGACACTTTGAACATTCCGTCAGAGTTAATAGGCTAATGTTTAGACTGTTTAGGTCACCCTTCGAATTATTTTCCCGAAAACAAACCGCGACCTCTTTTTCGGTACCAATCAGTAGGGTGGATCGCTTCAATCAAGCTCTTCTGCTCAACACTAGCCTCTGCTTCTGTGGACAGGTTTTCAGAGAAAATAAACGGGGGGCAGACGTCTACGGATACCCTTCGTCGTTTTCCCAATAGACAATCCGACCATTGACTTTTATTCAAGCAGCAAAGCGGATTGATTCAATCATCCACTTCTGCCACTCCCCAAGTGACAGTTTATTCGCAATTCACAACATTAAAAACGAGTTCTACAAACTAGCGAATAAAACATTCTTTCGAACTTAACCTCAAATTAGAAATGAGCAGTCGAAACTGATGGCTGAAATTCGCGAGCTGTGGTGACCAAGAAAATTGTTCATGTAAATAAACTGTCAGAACTTGCGAATATTTCTTCGTTCGTGGGTAGTTGGTCGCTCTCATATGAATAGTAACCTAGGTCTTATATTTACATTACAATTTTGAAGTAGATATAAATTTTCTAGGTTAAATAAATTTTTTGTTAACTACATTTAACGAGATTACATTATGGAAATAGAAATACGCGCTACTTAGGTATACGTTGAGTTAAACTTCTACAAGAGAATAATAATTAAAAATAAAACAACTACATAAGTAATTGTAACCAACAAAATATTTAAGGTAAAGTTAAAAATGATTAAAGAATAGAAGAAAAGGCTTGTATAATTTAGTCAAATGTCAAAAGAAAATAAATTCTGACGTTGCCCATCTAAACTCCGACTAATGACACCGCACGCCAGTTCAAAGTTAGGTTTAATTTAAACGGATTTTTTGCCAAATAGAATGTATTTTTAGCATATCTTAAGCATTATAATATCCGATTACATTATTATTCATTTAAATAAATGAAAGTCACTCATTTATGCAAAACATTTTTTGCTTGGTAGATAATAATTTATTCATTGATCGTAGATGTAATTTGATTCTATTAAATTGTAGCTATAGTTAGTTTAGTTCCAGAAAAGTTTTCCTTAAAAGTTCAAACGCATGGTTTTACTATAAAGTTATATTCAGTGAATAAGACACGATGAACATTGGCTTTCTCCACAAGCAAATTAAATGAATTTCTATTATTAAAGTAGGTTGCAGCTTTCAATTTGCTTTTACTTGCAATGAATTAAAACTTTACTAAATCAAGCCGCAAATAAATAAGCTCAACTCACATATTAAATTAAGTACCTATCTCGAACTAACAATCTGCATATATAGGAATATTGAATTAAATTCACAATAACATCACTCATTCTATCACGTCTTTGTGGTTTTGAATTTTAGTAATCATTTTATAGGGTGTTGCTGAAGTTTGAAAAGTCTTTATTTTCTTGTAATCACTTTAACATAAAAACACTGATAAGCTATATATAAGCTCAGTTGTTTGGCTAAAGTTTATAACAAAGTAATATTTACATATTTTTAAATTCATTGCAACACCCCGCACTCACTAAAGAAAAACTCACCACATTTGGCATCTGCAGAGAACTAACTAATGCAACTACAAAATGCCTGTGCAAGCTTAATGAAATATAGTATTTTAAAATTATAAATATTGCTAATAAAAATTTTTTTTTTCTGTACAACAGTTCAACAGTTACGCGGTCACAATCATTTCACTATGGTGTCGGATCACTGAGCGGAAATGGCCAATCTTCAGCTTCGAACGAGCAATCTCTAGAGAATCGATGGACTCTCACATCAAATGAATCCAGTGATGAGGAACACGCTTACGTATCTTCAAGTACGAACAGGTCTTAAGGTTTGTTTATAGCTATTACAAAAAAAGTCTAAGGATCGGGAACAAAAATTGCTAAAAAAATTCAACAGAAATATCACATAATCTTAAGTAAATCATATATAAATATCAAGCAGCTATAAGAAATTTAAGTTAACCTCTACGCTTTATTGTGTTAAGTGCATGTAAGAAAAATCAAAAAGAAAAAGCGTATGAAGAAGGCAGCAGCGCACAGAAACTAAAAAGCGCAAATAAAATTTCAATTTATCAATTGAGAGTAGAAGTATAATTAGAAATTTAATGCAAACCAAATACTAAAATTTAATTTGTATTTTATGAAAACAAAAAAAAAAAAACATGTGAGAGGAAAACCAAAATTGTGATTAGCGATCATTTTGAAATGATTTTTGAGAAAAAAAAAAAACAAAAAACACCGCAATAAACGAAGATATTTGAAATTAAGAAGGAAAACAAAAGAGAAACTAAATTATGTATCAGAAAGTCCATCCTAAATTATTATTATTAATTATTATTGATTATTTTTAATGCTTTTGCTTAGGAATGTATTTTATTTTGTTTATATTAACAATATATACCAAGTATTCCCCCCTGTATTGATAACTATATTGCTTACATACATGAAATGTATTGTTTTTGTTTTAAATATGTAGTTTTTAGTGATACGTTTATGATTTCTTATTATAACTGTGGCAATATTCAAACTAAGTTTATACTTTATTCTTTTTTTTTAATTTCCTGTCCAAGTGGAAAATACGAAGTATACAATGATTATTTTTGTCTCCTAATATATCTACACTATTGTGAGGGGTAAATTGACGAGTTGAGTTGGTAACTCTGGTCGATTTCAGTTTTTTTATTTACTTCAATTTGAAGGCAACGCAATGAGAGTTTGTTTAGTTACAGTAGGTCTGTTCATTTACTTTTGTAGTAAAAATGGAAAAGACTGTCAAAATGGCTGTGGTGGAGATAAATTCTCTATTAAAGAGTACAACTTGCGATTAGGGAACAACTTGCGGTTAGGGAACGCTTTTGTAGTAATCATGAAAAATCACAGATTCTTTCATAAATTGCATGTCAGTAAGAATCCAAGTATGTAAAAGAGTTTGTACTGACTGAACAAGCATTCGAGAAGAAACTTATTTTACCACCTTTGATATCGCAGGAAACCAAAACACAAATGAAAATAGTCGTAACACGCGCCCAAATAGGGCAACAAATTTTATATCATCTGTCAATTTCAAAAAAATACACACATTACCTTTTACCACTTTTCCTTGGTTTTAGATAGGTTTTGCGTGTCAGATTCCTTACACCAGTGCTTCCCGATTCAATAATTTTGTCCTTATTTCAATTGTTTAATGAACTTTCAAAACTATTTGACTTGTGTACATTAATTTAAAGACGTCAACGATAGCGTAATTTCTAGTTGACTGGAAGAGTCAATTTTGTAAGTCTTAGTGGACCTCTAAAAACACTATATTTCATCAACAGCAATTTGTTGCAAAGGCCCTCAGTTATAGCTAGCAGGAAAAAATTCATCCGTAAAACCACGACACAGAATAAAACTGAAATACTTCTTAACCCAAGCATTTCATAAGAATTTAGCGGAGTTTTTCGTATACAAAAAATTAACAAATTCTTTTTTCCAGAAAATGTAAAGATCACTTGCTTAATCTTTTTCCTATGAACTAACTTTATAATTCATAAGCATTTTTAGACCAAGATTTAGTTCAACCATCAAGTTAAAAAGCTCCAAAAAGGCAAAACCAATGCTAGAACTGAGGCCATACATCAGCCAACAACCATAATTTGAACAACAATCTTATAACCTAACTTCGTTTACCCTCAATTAATGTAGATATATTGGAGGCCTTTTCATTGTTGTGATACTTATTTTCTACTTTTCGTTTACTTTTATTCGTAAGGTTTGCTTGTTATTTTCTTTTTTTTATATATTTTTTAATGTGTCTTCGTTTTTGATATTTCCCACCATTTATAAAATAGATTTTTGTCAGACTTTCACAATTATACTCTAACTTTTTGGCATGCTAAAACAAATAGGATTGACAGAAACTTTGAAAACCAGAGCAGAGTTTTGAATACAGCATGCTGGAAAAGTGTATTAAACACGTCCCAGACATGCTTTATACATTTTGTTGCATCGTTTTTAGGGGTACACAAAACTCAAATCATTACCATCTCATATAGGAGTTGCTTGCGTCTATAAGTTTTTTTAATGAAAATCCAAATCGCAGAATCTAACTTACAAATATCGTATTTTGCATCTGCATTCTTTAAATATTCTGTGCAACTTTTTTTTCTTATACAGGTTTTAAACATGTCTTTTAAAACGAAACGAACTCGATAAATAGTCCAGTCAATATGAGAATTTACAAGCTAAAAGTGAAAATTATACAACGACGAAAATAAATGCTCATGTCCATTGGCTTTCTCACTTTAAGGGTCGTACTGCGATGACTTGTTTTCCATCAAAATGTACTAAAAAGACAAAAACAAGACAATATTTTTTTCTCGAACTCGTACATCCAATTTTATTCGAAAAGTTTTTGATATGGAATCCGTATCATCAGGCAGGCGTCGTCTAGGTAGACCCAGGATGAGATGGTTAGATCAAGTCCATAATCTCTCCTGTACCCGTATTTGGATTGCCCTTGATGATTTGGAGAACTTTGGAGGGTCCACTTGAGAAACCTACACCCGCGACCCACTTAATGGATAAGCAGGCCATTGAAAATGAACGAATGAAAAGTTTTTGATATTCACCCTTATTCCCGTTGGCGTTTGTCGTAAACGACTTGTATTTCACCACGTTTTTTAGTCAGTGTTTTTAACTTTTTTGAGACAAATGAATTGAAATAGACGCGAACGCATAGAAAAGGAAATAAAATTGGTAAATTAAAGTTAAAAAAAATCTGAACACCCTTTCACAACGACACGAAACATGAGTCGTATACGACAAACGCCAACGGGAATAAGAGTGATTACGATCCGCTAAATGAATTCGAACTTTATAAGTCATGTGTGTTAAGAAGCCATTTCGTTCTTTAAAAAAACCTCAATTAGGCTGAATGGTTAATGTGCTGGACTACTGTGCGTTGGGTCCCAGGTTCGATCAACAGAAAAACAAAAATTACATCTTAAAGTTTTTTATTTACTGCGCCATCTCTTGCGAACGTCTGACAAACATCCGAGAGTATTATAACTTATAACTGTCATGAAAAAGCTTCTCAATTCAGCCGTTCGGATTCGGCCTAAAATTGTAGGTCGTCCCAAAAATAGAAACTCACACAAACGAATGGTTGTGAGAAGCTAGGCCCTAGAGTGCGTATACGGACCTGTTGGTATTGCACCAACTATTTATTTATTTATTAACCTCTAAAAAATATCTTGAGAACTAATTGATTGGACTATAACGAACCTAAAAGAAACTTTTCTAAACGAAAAGTACGAATTTTACAAACTAATGATAAACAGCTTTTTATGAAATTGAAAGCAGAATTTTCATTATAAACGTCAGATCCCAATAATAAAATATCGGGATGATTTAGAGCCATGTATAAGAAATTTGAAACCAGAAATGTTGCAAGACATGCTACGAATGTGGTAACTTATGCAATTTACGTAAATTGGTTTCGATAACAAATTACTAATTAATATTAAATTATAATGATTAGTGGTTTGTGGTTTCGATAATATTGTGATCAATTTTCATTTTAATAATCATTAATTACAATAGTCAGCTTGCCTTGCCACTGAGCAAGTGGCATTTAAAGCTAATTGCAGATGCTTTACGAAAAGAAAAGGAAAGCCACCGTTTTCTTAACGGCTTATTGTGTCATGTGACATTCTTTTTTGTACAAATTGGAAAAGGCCTGAAAGTATTGGTAGCATTTTGCGTAATGAAAAATTATCCTAAATTGAAAAATAAAAAATATCAAATATCACCCCAATTCCAAAAAGAGTAAGCAATTTTTTGTATTTGATATTTTCCATACAATTTTGTAGGCCCATTTTTCATTGGGGTGAAATCACATATAGCCACTTCCTTCACAATCACCCCCATTGCCGTTGGCGTTTGTAGTAAACGACTCGTATTTCGCTTCGTTTTTTAGTCGCTGGTTTTAACTTTTTTGAGACAAGTGAATTGAAATGATGGTGAACACATACAAAAGGAAATAAAATTGTTAACAAAAGTTAAAAAAAAATCTGAACATTGTTGTACAACGACACTAAACAAAAGTCGTATACGACAAACGCCAACGGCAATAAGGGTGAATGAACACTTTTTTGGTCAAAGCAATTCGCGAATTTCGGCCGTCAGATTATAGTGATTGCAATTAATAGTTTTTTCATTCGCGTATTTGTGGGCACGATCGCGACTATATTTTTGATTCTTGTAAAGCTAAAGTCGAAGTCGAAAAAAAAAACAAACAACAAAAAAATCGTACAGGAAGAGAGAGGAAGAGTATAGAGTGAAGCGGGGTATTTTATGGTACTTTATTAAATCATGAATATTACATTATTTGCATACAAATTGTATATTTGAGCATGGCCTAGCCGTCTGCCGGCCTGCGCAGAGTATAAACTACAAAAAGAAGCCCTGTGGTGAGATATCGCCGACGCGAATATTGGTGTCTTGATGTGTAGAGTCACCAAAGCTAGACAATCATCGTATTGTTTCGATAGTCCATTCGCAAAAATTGTGCAATAAGATTCCGGCTTTTTAGCTTGCAATTTGGAGTAGAATGCTTACTTCGTCCAAACACTACGTCGTTTGTGTGGCAATTCTTCATCCTAGCTGTCTTCAAACACGTTAAAATAGTCGCAAGTGCAATTTTTTGTTCCATTATCCGTACTGTCAAAACCAAGGAACGAAACTTGTAATTTATCTGACAATGTCTGACAACGGATAGTCAAAATTTTCATATTTAAATATCTGACAACAGGGTGAAAACACAATTTCAACATGACAACGTTGTCAGAATGCATTGTCAGACAATTGTCATACTTCCATCTGACTATGAAATTGTAAAGGTGTGTTTCCACATGTCGCTTGATTGACAAAGTTTGACAGCTCTCGCGTTTATATCGTTGAACAACACCACCGTTAGTTCATTTCCACTTATGTCAATAATTGACAAAAAATCGTTTGTCAGTTGATTAACAAACTTATGAACTTGCCAATTAATTTTCACTGTCAATTATAGACAAAGTGACATTTTGTTTGACAATTCAGTTATTTCCTGAATTGTCAATCAAATTCTTTGTCAGTTATTGGCAAACGCTAACAAGAACTAATTTGACAACGGTCTATTATTGAGTCTATTCTAAAAAAAAGTAATCGTATTAAAAGCCAAACAAAACTATTATAAATATCTCAAGGAAAAAAACAAGCAGACTTTCACAACTATCCCGCCTTATATTAGTAATGCTTATTTGTTCACCAATCTATAGGTCAGTAGTTGAAACGTGACAACAACACTTTCATTTAAACAAAATCTAAAAGTACCGAAATGACAGATGGTATTTTGTTATTTTTTTAGCTTCCCTTGTGCTAATTAGACGTCTTTGTCAAATTCCAACTGCCGGCTTATAGATGGGTGACAAACGCAACTACTATTACTTTATGTGCAATCGATTACAACGATTTTTTTTTTATTATAATTATGTCTATTGTATTATTTTGTTTGCTTTGTGTTCCTATACCTAGTATCCCAATTCTTTAAACTTTCCACAATTCAATAAAATTGCAAATTCAATAACAGCAAAGCTAATTCTCTAAACTATCATTACCATAATTCTTAACAATAAAACAAAATTAATAATCTCTAGTACCTAGGGTGTTACTAAAATTTTAAAATAAAAAAGTGTATAAAATACTAATTTGAAAAAATAAAAACATCCGCCGATCTCGTACTGTGCCACACAGAAATCACAAAAAAAAAAATAAATCATATTTATATAGGAACTACAATAAATTATGATACATATTAATAACAATAACTATGTTCTTAAAATTTACAAAAAAAAACATTAAGTCGTTTGTTTTGTTCGCCAATCTAAATGCGAGCAGTTGAAATTTCGCAAACAAACATAATTAATCCACACATTACACAAAATGTTTTGTTTTGTTTTTTTTTGTTATGTTGATGTGATTGTTTGTAATATTTCAACTAACTGTCTCATTATTGGTAACGAAAAAAAACTGTTAATATTAAAAATATTAAATATAACAAAGGTAAAACAATTTGAAATAAAATCATTGAAATACTTTGCATTCGCTATGTTTATTTTACCAATTTTTTTGGCCTTGTTATTATTGTTACTAATATAAAAAACATATATCTAAATAATAAGAAAAAAAAATTGTATTCGTTTAAGGTAACATTTATTTATTTTTGTAGTAAATTGTATGTTTTAAATTTTTTTTTTATTACACATTTTCATGCGCAAATAACAAAGAAAAAGTAATAATTGTGAAAAGAAATAAAAGCAATGCTTTAAATTACATAGTTATCATTATATTCTACATTCAATGGCCCATAGAAATAGGAAGGTTAAAATCAGTTTTATTTTAAGTAGGAACTATAAATATGGTCACATATAAAGACGTCTAAGCTCCTTTTTTTTAAACCGCTTATACAAATCTATTATTTTCTTTGTAATTAATTTCTGCTTCGATTTCTAATGATTGTTCTTTCTATGGGCCTACTGAAATTGTATCAGATTCATTTGCAAAAAAAAATCACATCTCTTATAATAAACTCTTTGACTTTCTATATAATTATTTAAAATTGCACCAAATGAATCCGTCTATTTGCACGCGGACTGACTTAATTTACACAAAATGATCAAAGAAACAATGCAAATAACTGCAAAACTAATTAAAATAATGCTACTAGTGTAACAGTATGGAAAAAAGCAAAGTTGAGTTCTTATTTTGTTGAAAAAGAAAATACTCTTGTATGTTTGTTGAACTAGAAAAGAATAAAAGTAATTTAGTTATATCGTTTTTTTTTTTTTGATAAAAACAAAAATAGTTATGAACAAATTTTGTTTTTTAAAAAGAAAAATTACAGTAAATATATTTTTTATTTCTATTATTATGTTCGTATTTATGAGAAAATAAATAAATATTTTAGAAAAAAAAAATATGTACAAGTGTTTTTCTATTATTTTGCTAGACTCTTTTTAAAAGTCAGTGCTGTCGTTGCATAGGTGAACAGAAACCTATTTAGACTATCGATATCGGCTGGAATGAAATAATCGGCCCTAGCGAGGTATCCGTCGGAACGGAAAATTCTCCGATTTCATACGAATCGGAGGATTTTTGCTTCGAGGTATACTTCGGAACAGCTTTTCGGAACTTTGTTACGACATATATGCAACGCACACTGGCATATTGCGTTTGTTGCGTTTCAGTGCGATCAAGTGCGTTTTTACTGATATTTTTGACAGCTTCATACTAATTTTCTTCCGATATGCTCCGACAGGAATTTGTTGCGGAATTTGTTTACGATTTGCAGTGAAGTGTTGATAAATGAAAATAATCAAGAAAAAAACATTTTAGCAAAGTAATTGGTTGTATATGTTGCTTACATTTGTGTTTCCAGGGCAAAAACAAACGAAAAAAGAAGAATTAAATAGGAAAACCCCGATGTACCACGAAACAACATCATGTCAAATAATGCGTTGCCGCATTTTAATTATTCTTTCCGAATGCGGATACCTCGAATGTAATTAGAGTCTCCGACGGAGTATGCGTTGCGGAGAATTCTCCGATCCGACGGATACCTCGCTAGGGCCGAATAGTAAAAATTTTGTCGAATTAAATAAAAATATCGCACTTTTGGCTGTCACACAAGTGAAATTTCCGGGATTTGTAGGTATGTACTGGGTCTGTTGGACGATATAAAGGGTCCGCCATCTAACGTTATTTTTTCAACTAGTGCTTATTTCGCGAATGGTAACACTTAGCTCATGTACTTAGCACTGAGTTTGCACTAACTATAAGAACCTGGGGCCGAATCGTCTCATCCGCAAACGAGCAATACGTGCCGGAATTTGTTTTTGTTTCGAGTGTAAAATCGTTTGATTCCGTAAACGTATAGCTCGTTCACAAATGCGGCGATTTGGCCCCTGTGTTCGAGATGAGCACTGGGTTGAACCTAGGAATAAGGAAATGTGTGCTCTACAAAATCCTTATCCTGTCAGTTCTGCTTTATGCCGCCGAGTGCTGGACGGTAAGCAAGAAGGGAGAGCTGATACTGGGCTCCTTTGAAAGAAAAATACTTCGGCGGATTTTTGGTCCTGTGTGCGAGAAGCGCGAATGTAGGATAGGAGAAGATATAACCCCGAACTCTATTAGGTGTATCAAGATGTGGATGTAGTCCAAAAAGCCAAAACACGTCGACTACATTGGATCGGCCAATGAATGGACAATAATGATCCAGCTAAGCAGAGTTTTAAAGACCAAGCCATCGCGGATGTCAGAGCGCTTGGTCTGGACAACTGGAAGCAACGTGGGATCGTAGAAAATTGAAGGCTGCAGTGTCTCATGCAGAGACTGTTCACGGGTCGGGAGCCCGATAAGTAAGTAAGTAATTGAAAGATCCTTTACCAGCAAACCAAACAGATCATTTGTATAAGGCTACATCTCTACCCACTTGTGCTTTGAAGAGGAGATGATCTACGAACATAATAACCTCTGCTAATAAATAAAACAACTGATATAAATTTATTATTTTCTTCTTTTTTTTCGTTTATTAAAGAACAGATTAAAATTATTTTCAATTATTTTTCTGTTACATTTTCTTTTTTTCAAAAATTGTTCGTAACATAGATTTACTTTAATAATTAAATACTTAACTAAAATTAATTTTTTGTCTAATGACTTATTACATATTATTATTTTTTTTTGTATATTATTTTTTGACATTTTTTTAAAAATATTCCTTCTATATTGTTATGTATAATATAATGTAGACTTTCTGTACAGGATACGCAACCTTTCTACGCACAATTGCAGAATTAAGTATAAGAAACTATGTAGAGTAAAACTTTTTCTACTTTCATATCTTTTTTTATAAATCGTTATAATTGGTTTTTTTTTTTTTTTATTTACAAAAAACAAATCTATACAAAACAATAAAATATCCCTTCTTGGCTTTCGATACTTTTTATATTAGACACTTTGCCCCGAGGCACAGGCAGGACATGTACAGTAATAAAATCTTATTTTATTAATTAAAAAAATGATTTCGTTTGAAATGCTTCTTCATTTCAAATATTATAATGTTTTCCTTTTTTTTTTCTTTTTTTGATTTTTTTGTTCAGTATAAATGTATAGAAGTATACAATAAATCATAACTTAAAAATAAATAAATAAAAAATTAAATTTTTGTAAATGGATAATACTATGATTAGAGATGTATCTTACAGTTGAATATTAAATAGTAATTTGATCATTTGTGGTGTTCTTTTTCTTGTTATCAAATATGAAAAATATATTTTTTTGAAAAATAAATTTCAATATTTTGTTTTATCTTTAGTTATGAATACTTTTAAAGATATTTACACGTTGTTGTTTTAATACTAATTTAGTATCTGTGTATTTAGACTATTCTAATTAATAATAATTGTTTTACTATTTAGAAAGCAATTGTCTATATTAACTACTTTTCTTCACTTGAAATTTCTCTAAAAAAAAATTAAAATTTTATGTCTGAGATTTTTTTTATTGAATATAATATTTTTTTTTGTTTAGCTTTGCTAGGATTTTTATTTTTACTTAGAAACAACTTCAAGGAATTATTTTAAAATTGAAACTTAATTAACTATATTATTTTCTGTATAATTTCATCTGTAAATCGAAATGAAATAATGTATAAAGGGTAATTGAAAAAAATATGGTATTTTGAATTTTTTCTGTCACGAAATGTGATAGGTAACAACACGATAAGGACACGACTCTCTGAACTCTTACATTCCACATACCTTCCACGAACTATGACACATGTGGTCTGGCCATTGACATACCTACCTGTGAACTGCTAGCAGCCAATTTTTCTTTGAAGCAAACATAAGCACTAGCTCTTTTGGTGCACGGCGGAGAGAAACGAAAACACTCAAATGTCATCGAGCAATTCGTGCGATTTTGTTTGAGTGCTAAGTGTGCCATCTGTTAGAGAAAATTCGAAATAATTTCAATAAATCGTTATTTTGCACAGTTGCAATGTTTCTACAATGGATGGCACTGTGTTCTATGTAAAAAATAGTTTCATACTTTCGCCGCACTGAACCAAAAGGGCTAGTGCTTATGTTTGCTTCATTTTTCCTCGCAGGTTTGTATGAAAATGACATTTCGCTGGCAGTCCATGTATAGTATAGTATGTCAATGGGTCTGGCATTTCAGTCGACGAATTTATATTTTGTCTGTTATTTTTGTGACTTGGTAAATTAATTAAAAAAACAATTTAAAAATGAATAGAATTGAGTTGAGTTGAGATATTTTTTGAAAGCAGTGACGAAAGAGAAAACTAGAAAAAGAGCTTGGGTGAGGATTGAGGGAGGATATTTGAACAAAATCCAATCCATTCGATTTGTCCCACCTTAAGTGAGTGGAAGAAATAATTTAAATTTACAAACTTTGTTTTAATCCGAGCTTCCATTCGTCCCAAAAATAGAAAATCACACAGACGAATGGTTGCGAAAAGCTAGGCCTAGGGTGTCTACCCGCCTGTTGCGCCACCTATTTATTTTTTTTTTATTTTCCGAGCTAAAATATATTTAGACAGTCGAAGGTGGTCCAAGACAATTCAGAGATAAGTCTATATCGACCCATTGCCGATTATCACCACTTTTTTTATGCCCTTTGTGCATGATTTTGCCAAAGAAATATTTTTCTCAATTTCGTTTCGTCGCCAATACCAAACAGTCGCGTCTTTTTTTAGAGTCGTGGACGACGACAGTAAGGGTGGTAGATAAAGTGTTATGAAATCTGCTGTCACAAAAGTCATCCAGTGATTCGGGTACGTAAAAATCTGGTAGGTCGCGTGGAAATTAATTTACTGACTCACAATAAATGATTTGTAGACAAATTCGCCTTGGTTCCAACATTAGCGCTAGCTCACAGAGCGGAATAAATTGGAAACTTTCACGTTTTTGAAATGACATCTATTGTAAACAATGACGCAACAATTTGAAATTTAACCGACTTGGCAAATTCACTCTCGTCTCTATTTTTCGCTTGGAACCAAGAGCGCTAGTTAAGTTGACGTAATTTTCTTGGCAGAGATTGTGTAGAACTGACATTCATTATACAGCATATTTGGCCCTATCATGGTATCCATTCCGAAAGAATAATTCTCCGATTTTGCTGCATAGTAATCGTTCCGATCAGATGCTCGGAACATTCCTCAGAAAAAACGAAGCGCACACCGGCAGTCGACCGACGCTCGTTTCATTGCGATGGGTTGCGTTTTTTGCATCTGTTCTTGACCACACGTCAAATTTCTTTCCAATGGTCTCCAACATCTGTTTGTCTCGGAAATATATTTAAGTGAACAAAATGCGTTGATGCACGTTCGGAAATCGGATAATATGAACGGGGGAAATTCGTCTCCGAATGGATACCATGATATGGCCGATTATGTATCTGCACCAATACGATGTACAACGGTGCTGATTTGAATTCCAGCTAATTGCATTTTTCGTCGAAGAATAAGAAAGCAAGAGTGTTTAGCTCTCTTCCAGGCCACATACATAACCATTTCTGGTTTCGTCTACCAATTTAGCATACAAATTGCGAGATGCTCTTAGTCAAAGTTAATCTATCTCGCGCACTTTCGTCTGTAGAAATCACTTCAAAACAAAAGCCATTATACACCCCTATTCCCGTTGGCGTATATCATGTTTCGTGTCGCTATAAAACGATGTTCAGATTTTTTTTTAAACTTTTGTTAACAATTTTATTTCCTTTTCTATATGTTCACCATCATTTCAATTCACAAACGACAACGGGAATAGGGGTGATTATAAAACTTACCGATAATTAACAATTTACTTTAGAAGTGATGCTAATTGTTGACGACAAAGATGATTTTTAAGCCTTGTTAAGTGAAAGTACCCATCGGAATCATTCTCCACATAGTCGGCCAAGAATTTCCAAAAAATATCCATGCATATCAAACATAAATATGTGCTCATTAATTGTATATTTGATAAACTATCATCTCTGTAGTTCCACATTAAGAAAAAAACTCAAACAGTTCCCAGCAATAGAGGAAAATTAACAATTTTCATGCAATCAGCAATCAATGAAAAAAAAAAGCACAAAACTGAAAGATAAACTGAAAACGTTCAAAAATAAAACGAAACACAAAATTTATTAAATTATTATCAATGTTTATTTTCCACATACTTATATGAAAAATTGCCACATCTTTCATTTTATTCTATTTTATAAAACAATAGTATTGGTGTGTGTTTCTTTTAGATTACAAACATAATTGTATATTTTGGATATATTTGATGATTAATTCTCTGGATTAAATTTTTCTTAAAAAAAAAAAAACTAAATATATAATATACATACATAATTTATTTTTTTTATAAATGTGTAAAAATTATTATAGTTGATGTCTATATATAAAATAATAATAAAATAATATGAATAAATTGCTATATTACAGGACGAAAGGAAAATGTTAAATAAATCCATACCATGAGTGCATATTGAATTTTATAAAAAATAAAAACAATAGTTTCTTTAAGCAAATAACTAAAATGATATTGATGATATAATACAAGACAAAATCCATAAGAAAATTAATAAACACGTATAGTATATATATTTATAAAATCAAAAGAAAAAAAAACCAATGCGTTGCACTAATTAAAACTAGAACAGGTGATAATTCTTTGTATTAATAAATAAGGTAAAAAAATATATATCGTTGTATAATAAAAAAAAAAACTATAAATCAACTGTCACTGGAAAGGAAAAACCTTTTTTTTTATTAACTTTATAAAATAGCAATTATGTGTTATCCGTAAAGTTGAACGTTTTCCAATTAAATTTCCGCTTATATACATTTTTTCACAGTGTGTGTGTTTAGTTTTTAATTTAAAATTAAAAATAAAACAATCTTTTGTTTTTATTAAGGCGATTATTTATTTTTTTGTAAGAGAACCATGCTGCAAACATTTATTTAAAACTTTACAACAAATAGAAAATTTAAATATTTTAATTTTATAAATAATTTTCAGTTTATTGTAAAATTAAAAGAAAAATTATAATTAAATTAAAAGAGTCAAATTATTTAAAAAATAAAATCAGTGGAGATTCGTTAAGAAATATGGGAAATGTAGATATATATCACCTTTTGAGCTGTTTCACAAATTATTTTTTTTTGCTGGAATACATTTGTGTTCGGTAATTAGTGTGGTAACAAAGTTTATCAAATGTAAGTGGTAGACTACTCAAACTGTAATAGACTGGTGGAGAAAAGTTAACATCGAGAAAAATTATCATGTAAAATAAATGTCTATACAAAATTGTCAACGGCTTGGCTAAGAAACGTGACTCGCTATTTCTTGATTCTATTATGTTACATTCATAATATAACCGCTTCTTCTGAGGATATAAACATATGATCGACTCTGCGATGCGACACTGACAAATGGGCTCAATCGCCACGACGCATACATAAACGAGACATACCAATGTTTACCAAATTTAGTCGACTTTACATTTGGTACTTCTCAATTGCAAAAAAGTTTAATAGAATTTTCATAAATATTAAATAATTCATAATAGATATTTTTACAGTTTTTAACGGCAAACAAAATATGATGCTTGGTCAGACAATGATATCGTCCGCGTTATATTAAAAGCTAGATGTTTAGTGACACGTAATAATTAAGCTATTTGTGATAAATGATCGATCTTACGGTCGAACGACGCCATTAACCAACAAATTGACACGCCAATGCTACTGCGGTTTTCATTAACTAGTCAAATTGGTTAGTCAGGATTTATACTGCCTGTATTTTTACTCAAGTGCGGTTATTATTGTAAAGGTGAACGCGATGAAGCATATAACTGGGTCCAGATCACGTAAAATGGAAACAATTAAACCGTATCGTTTCGACAATAGCAGTCTCTGTCTATATTGCCACGGATATGATAAAGACATGTTTAGTGATATCGAAAGCAGTTTTCGTTTCGTATTTTACAGAATCCCACCCCTGACTTTTGTGCTATTTTGTAGAATCTTGTCATGATGACACCAGACACATTTTTTGTATTTCTAATCTAAAATGTGTTCCCAGCAGAGTCAGCAGAACACAAATTCCACATTTAATCATGACTTCTGACTTTGCTGGGAATATCTACTTCTAATAAAGATGTACATATATATTTCTAGCATAAGCAATATTTTATTATTGCGAATTCATTTGTAAAGAAGAACCCAAAGAATTATTATCTAGACTGGCAACCACCAAGGGTAAGGGGCCTGTGATCAATTCTACTTCATCTTTACACCTCTAAAATCAGAGGCTGAATCGCAGCTTTTTTTTTATAAAAAAAAAGGTATTCTAAATCCAGCACTCAGATCAATCTCGGTCCATGATACTACCAAGCAGAATTCCCTTTTTTTTGTATTGTGGTGAAAAAACTCAGATATTCAGCCTTATCATGGTATCCGTTCCGAAAGGAAAACTCTCCGATTTTGTAATCGTTCTGATCAGCTGTTCAGAATATTTCTCCGACAAAAAGTCTACGTTTCATTGCGATCGGCTGCGTTTTTTGCATTTCTTTTTGACAGCCACACGTCAATTTCTTTCCGATGGTCTCCAACGTTGTGGAAATATATTTAAATGAACAAAATGCGTTGATGCACGTTCGGAAAACGGATACTATGAAGGTAAATTTAGTCTCCGACTGGATTTTCGTTGCGCAGAAAATTTAAATGAATCTCCAAACGGATACCATGATACGCCACATTATTCATTTCTCTGTACTCGAACCAACACCTCTCGGGTCACAAGCAATGACTCGTAACTACTACACCATGGTCACTGCCTCATATTAGGGTTAGTTCACAATCGTCAATTGTCATAATTGGCATAATTGTCTCTTGAAAAACTAAACCTATAATGCTACAACAGTTCCCGGAGCTTTCAAATAAGTGTTAAGTTCTGCACTTAAATTGTTGCAAGTTGTAGTCGTCTGGATATGATATGTTAACAAATTTAAGTGGATGGGTAAATGAGCCTCTGGAAAGCAATGAAGCAAGTTTCAAAGTCTGCATTAATGCGTCACACTTATCTGTTGCGATATATGTACAAACATTTTTCTTGAAATATTAAAACAAAATTTAGCAATTTTATTGATGCTATTTTTGTTAATTATTTAAAATGTAATAACTGTAATAAATTTACAAAAATTAACTTGTGATATTGAAAGTTATAATACCAAAAAAGGAAAGCCTATTCTTCACCTCCTATGTATAAGCTAAGATCTTTCGACTCGTAGAAAACTAGACCTAAAAAAATACTTCTTCGACAATTCTGGAGAAATACAAAAGATTAGCCGCCTGCAGCGCGTTAAAGGGATTAAGCTTCTTTCGGTTCAACGAGTAGATTGAGAACAATAGATCCAGTGGTATCAAAATGGGCCTAACTGAAGATGAATTCGCTACAGCTTGCTAGTCGTACCTAACCACACGCATAAAATAATATCTATAAAAAGAAAAGGTACAAATTAAAAAAATCGCCATAGAGTAACTAACATAAACGGCCCTATTGCAATTATTAGTCTATGTAAATTATTCAGCTTTTTTTTTTTAAATCGAATAATAAATTAATAACCCTTGGCGTTTGTCGTATGCGACTCATGTTTCGTGTGCGACTCATGTTTCGTGTCTTTGTAAAACGATGTTCAGATTTTTTTTTAGCTTTTGTTAATAATTTTATTTCCTTTTCTATCTGTTCACCATCATTTCAAATCATTTGTCTCAAAAAAGTTAAAAACACCGATTAAAAAACGTAGTGAAATACGAGTCGTTTACGACAAACTCCAACGGGAATAGGGGGTGAATATTCTACAAACTTTATGTAACTTATCCTTCTACATACAGAGAATAACTACAAACGGAAAATTCTCCGTTTCATACGAATCCGAAGATTTTTGTTTCAAGGTATTCTTTCAAACAGCTTTTCACAAGTTTGTTCCGCCATTTATTGAACGTACATAAGTGGGTTTACGACTGATATTTTTAACAGCTTGATACGAATTTTATTCCATAGTCGCGGAATTTGTCGTAAAGTATTGATGAATGTACTTGCTCGCTAGGGCCGAATAATTACTGCAGAAATACACAAATATTAGTTAAAATGTTAAGTGGAATAAAAATCATAGCCAGTTTTTTCATAAAAAATTAAAATATTCACTTAAAAATCACTAAGAAGCTTTAAAATGAATTCTAAACATTTCTGACTTGTTTTCTCACTAAATACCGAACATAATGCGCTCTAGGAAATGGAAAAAAAATAGAAAGTCACCTTTCATCCGGACAACCGAATGATTTTTTTGTTATCTTACGACTATTATACAGAAAATAATATAAACGTTTCGTAGTCCAGACTCATTTAAAAAAAAAATTTAATTTTTTTGTTTGGAGGGTTCTCATTGTTTTTACTTAAAATCTATACTTTAAGGATACCTTCGTTTTTTGTTTTCTTTTCTTCTGTGTGTATAAATCTCACTTAAAATGTTTAAATGTTTATGTACTTCTTTTGTTTTTCTTAATTCCGATGTGTATGAGTTGTGTTTCTTTTCTTAATGTTTGTACTATTTTACATGATTTATTAAATATAACATATTTACAAAAAAAAAGTAATAATAAAAATAAAACGAAACTATGTACTCTTTTATGGAAATAAAAAAATATATATGCAACGTCTGTGTATATGTATAATAATTACAAAATATTTACATTGTTATCCACTCTCTCGCTCTCTCTCTCTCTCTCTCTCGCTCTCACTCAACTTATCTTAGTACATTCACTGGCTGGTTTCGTGCTCTCGGTCTGGGTCACTCTTAGTACGGGTCGTATTCTCTTATAATAGAATTTTCACAAGCGGACCCAATCTCTTGGAAAATCTATATTATATATTAATTAACTCTTTCTTAAGTAGTATACACTAAAAACTAATTACAATGTAGTTTATTTGTTTACTTGTTTTATTATTTTCGTTAGAATCTGTTGTTGTTTTTTTATACAAAAATATACACAATATATATCTATTCGATTCGTTATTAATTTTATATTTATATAAAGTTTATGTTGTGTATTTATTTCTTTAAAACCACTACATACTTCTTGTTAGGTGTTTTCTTTAAGTAGGAAACGGTATAAATTCTTAATTACAAATTACAATATTTTTAATGTATTTCAATCAGGAGCATACTTAAAATAATAGAGTTTCTTCGTTAAAACTAAATTTTTTAGAGAGGGGAGTGGTTTGGTTGTTGTTTTTTTTTATTGAAAACGGATCAATACAAATTAAATTCCATGATTTTTCTTTGTATTTTTGTACAAATAGGTGAATATGGTTTGAAGGGGGGAGGGGAAGGAGTTTTTTAAAATATTTAAAAACATAGAAGGAAAATAAAAAAAAGTATACCACCCTAAATCTAGAGCAATTAGGGGTGTTTTTCAAACAGAAAGAGAAAAGATCATGAGATACTTTGTATGTAAACAGTAAAATCAAGAACAAGTTGTCACACTACTTGTGAGAATTCCATTGATTTCAGTTATTTAGTTTGTTTGTCTCTTAATCTCTCTTACCGTGTGCTGTTGTTTCTTCTTTGTCGCTTGTTTCTTGTTTTTGGTGTTGTGAAGGCGGCGATGATGCAACGGTTGCGGCGACCGCGGCAGCTACTTTTTGTTGTTCTATTGATTCGGCAATGGGAGAATCAAAGTTATCAGCACTCGTATCCAGTATCGGTGAGTATGATAGGCATATTTCAGATGACAAGGTTGTGGTTGTTACTTTGGTTGTTATTGCTGTTGTTGTCGTCGTCGTTGTCACTAAATTGGGCGACGATGATGATGACGAAGATGAAGAGGATAAAGAAGATAGGCTTGTTTTTTTCGTTGAACAGTTGTAGGAGACATGTGATGTATGGTCTCGAGGTTCTGGTGTCGATTCTCTTGATGAAGCCAATGAAGTCGATGATGATGAAATAGATTCTAGACAGTTGTCTAGGTCAGAGTTGGTACGGTTTAGTGTTGAGGAAATAAATTCGGCTGGAAGGAAAAAAGTTTATTCGTATGTTGTTGAGTGGGCTCTAGGTCAAAGAAAATAAAATTCTCTTATATTAAGTTTGCGATGTTTCGAGCGTGGTTACGTCCTTCATCAGGCCTTGATTTTTATTTATTGAATAATATAAAGAACAATATTATGGTGTCATTCACAAATAACATGTGAAGAGTCAAGGAAACTTACATAAAAGGAAAGGAAGGAAAAAAGAACATTATGCATTATAGAGGTCGAATTTAAGTTCTAACAAAAGCTAGAGCTGACTTATTAGTTCTTGCAAATAAAATTGATAAAACCACCCTTTCGAACTTTTTGGACTGTTAGCAAATCTATTACTATAACAACGACTTACCTTTTAGCAAATTTAAATGATTGGACGACCCATGCAACGAAGACGATGTCGAGGAGTCTAAAATCGATGAAATTCCCATTGTGGAGACTTGTTTGCTCTTGAGCGATTTTAACCGCTCAGATATGCTTTCCTGTTGTTTCTCAAGTAGTGTTGGTGCCGGACTAAACTGAACTGCTGAAATAAAACAGAATAAAACGGGTCAATAAAAATGTTTGTGAGTGTTTTTAAAACTAACTCACCCCTTGGAGTGTCACCGATTTTGTTCGCTAAACTGCTAGAGTTGCGGTGTTCACAGTCATCGAACGCCTTATCGAAGGCGTTATCGTTCGTCGCTCCACCTGCCGCCGAGGAATGCTGTAAACTAGTTTTTATTGCTGGCGTTGTCGGGGTGGACAGTATGGAGTCACCTTCAGGCGATCCAATATTGCTATCGGTTGATTGTTGTTTACGCTTACGATATTCGTTTATTGAAAGCTGCAAACGAGACAACAACTCGTCAAAATGTGAACAAAAAAATCCACTTTGAGTGACTTACCTTCCTCTTTGGTGCAGGCGGTGGTTCGGGAGCGGTTAAACTGGGGTTCAAACGCGGATCATGGCTCGCAGTCTTGGTAAGAATTTTTAACGGTGTTGTTGCAAGTCGTGTCGAACTTGAGCTAAAGTCCGCAACTGGGGATGTGGAATCGCCCGGCACCGCTGATGGGGTTGGTGTTGTGGGTTCAGTACATCCCGCACTGGTTCCGGATGGTTTTGCAGAATTCAAGCCAGCAAATAGTGCTGAATGTGAAGCATAACCGCCCAGCGAACTGAAACTTTTCGTTTTCGTATCCAAGTAGTCGGAAAGCAACAAATTCGGCGTTGGTGTCGTCGGTGTAGTTGGTGTTGTTGCTGGTGGGGTTGTTACTGCGGTAGCGTCTGCATGCGTCGTTGGAGTATCCAGAAGTTTGCCATAGATCGTGTTGTAGTAAGGCAAATGGTGACCACCGGGTGTTGTCGCCTGAACTCCGGCTGGTGGTACTTTCATTAGTGTTTGCATGTCATAGCCCTGGGTTGCCGGCGGAAGTGGCGTTGTAGAATTCGCCACTACGTAGCCAGCGATGGGCATTGCGTTCACTGCTGTATGATTGAAGCAGGGTATTGTCATTGCGGCATGATGGATTGCTTCCTTTGTCATCAATGGTAGGCTAATGGATACTGATGCAGGAACTGATGGTTGTGGTGGTGGAGGTGGCGGAGGAGTTGGCGCTGTTTGCGATACATTCATTTTGGGATGCTCTTGGAAAGGCAACAACGCCAGTGATGGCGTCGACTTGTGCGCTTTACCCGAAGATGATGACGATTTGTGGGAATCTTCACTCCGACTTGACTCACGACGTTTCTTAGCCGAAGAACAATCGTCTTTGCTGCTGCTGGTGCTGTTGCTGCGTTTGTGAAACCCAGCTCCGCGGTCGATATGCTCAAAGTTCAATTGACGCTTCTTTGATGATGATGACGAGGACGACGTTGTCCTGTGGCGATTCTTTTCCTTTTCGGAAGTCGACGACGACGATATGGAGGGCTTCTTGCCGCTCTTGGGCTTGGATGTAGATGTAGAAACATCCTCGTCGCCTTTGGGCTGCTTGCGGTCCTTCTTCGGCTTCTTGGACGTCTTCTTCTTCTGTGTATCGGTTGACGATGAGGAATGCGATGTCAATTTACTGGATGAGGACGACGAGGAATGTTTGGGCGATTTGGATTTTTTATTACGCGACTGGAGGATCATTATGTTTTCCTTGTGGAATGAGTGGAGGCGTTCTTGAATGTCCGCTAACTCGTCGGGGATATTTTCGTTCTCCGCTGACGAGTCCAACTTAGTGGGTGGTGCAGTTGGAGGTGTGGATGAGGAAGAGGGAGATTTCTTTTGTTTGGCGTGGGATTTCTCCTCAATTTTGGGCTTCTTTCGCGCAGAATCCTCCATTTTGGTAGTCTTTACCGGCTTCACTTCCTCTGTTTTAATTTCTTGAAGTGGAGGCGCTGGTGCCATAGCCACTTCTTCGATTTTGGGTTTAGTTTTCTCCTCCACCTTCACTATATCCAGGGATGAAGTTGCAGCTACCACATTTACTTGCTCATCGACGACAGCGATGAATTCGTCTTCAGACTTAAAGGTATTCACAACATCCACATGTTCATTTTCATGCTCTTGAGAGTAGTCCTCTTCTTCTTTCACCACAATGTTGTCTTCCACTTTAACGCTGTCTTCCATCTTTACTACCTCGATCTGTGGAGAATGGCTGCACTCCTGCTCCGGCTCCATTTTGGGTTCCTCCTTGTATTCAAATCTCTCGCCACCACCCTCGCGACTTTCTTCCCGCTCGACGTCGATCCTGACATCGTCGCCGTTAGTCACATCTTCGGGCTCGATTTTCACCAAATTGTCTTCAGCTACCATCTTCTGGCCTGGACTAGGCGACCGCAAAATATCCACATCGTCATCCAAGTCAGTCATTTCATGTTTCAGCTCGTCCTTGATTTCGACGTCTTCCTCTTGCTTGATGGGTTCGCCACCCGATTCGGGCCTTTGGAACCGACTCAGGTCTTCGGCTGGGCATTCGTCTCCTGTTCCAGGTGTTATGGCGGCATTAGGATCGTCCGTTTTGATTACCAGTCTTCGTTTCTTCAGTGGCGTGGTGAATCCATTCTGCAGCTGTGGCGACGCGGATGATGAGGGGGTTGACGTGGAGTTTTCATCTGTTTCTTCTGAAATAGCTTGGCGAAGCCAGCGTTTCTTCACAGAGGAGTTATTGCTGCATGTGCTTACCTGCAGGGGGAGTGTTAGCCCACTTCGTTGACCCACCAACATTGGTGGTCGTGGTTCAATGGAATTTGGTACTGGGTTCGCCTCACTTTGCTGGATGAACTCTTCCACCTTCTTGGCGACAATGCTCAGATTCTGTGGCTCATCACAGCTCATAAGAGGTGGTGCACGGGCCATAAATGACGGACTGGCTACCGCCGGTTGTCCGTAATCACACATGGCCGCTTGCACAAGACTGTCCAATCCGATGGATGGCGCTGACGTTGACGGTTGCTGTTGCGACTGATATTGCGGCAGCATCGTCGGATCTGCTGACACTTCACCATGATGTTCCATCATAGTCTCGGGGCTAGGTTGAAAGTCACTCGACTGATTGAGCCAGTTGCTCATTAGAACCTTCTTTGTCTTCGTCTTGGCTGGATACTTGAATTCTCCGGAACTTCCTGCTGATTCGGGAAGATTCTCCAAAGGTCCGACAGCTGCTTCAATTAACAGACACGTCGAACTGACAATCGTTGGTGTGGCTGGTGGCGATATTGCTTGTGACTCACCGGAAACATCAGGTCTCTCTGGAGATTTCATTGAATCCTCCATCGATTCACTGTCCTGCGAGATATTTGCATCCTTGTCGGGATTCGCAAAGGCCAACAAAAGGCCAGCAGCTGCATCAACATTCGGCTCAGGCGGTGCATTAACAGGTAATTGATCCGGCTCTGGCACTATCTGTAGTTGTTGTTGCTGTTGTTGTCGATCATCTCCCTCCATCAGTTGTGACATGAGCTGCGACTGTCGACTGGCAACCGCTTCTGGTGTTGGTATTCCACCGGGCGGTATGCAGTTCTGCAATCCTTGGATCGGAGGTGATAGCATTGAAGTCGATTCCTCTGATGTGGCAGCGCCGTCAGAGTCATTACTGTTCATGCGACTCTTTCGGCGTTTTCGCTGGGAGCTGCTGTTCACATTGTAGGACTTGTATGACTTTCTTTTCTTCTTTCGCATCGAGCTGGCGTTCTTTTTGGCCGACTGGTAGCTGGAACTGACTGGAGCGCCGCTGTCCGTGCTGTTGCTTCGTTTGGGACTTGGTGAGTTACTGTTTCGGCGCTTCGACACGTCTGTCTTCGCCTGTTTGAGCTCCTGCTTGCGTTGCTGGTTCTTCTCCATTTTCTCGAAAGCTCGAAGGATGGCTTCCATTTTGCGCTCCTCCCGGGTGAGTTTGCGTGATTCTCGCTTCTCATCTTTCTTTGGCGGAGTCGGCGTGGTCGGTGTGGGTGGTTGTTGCTGCGCACTGCTTGATGAATCTTCAGACACGCTCGTCCGTTGCTGCTTAGCAGGCGTTTTACGACCACAACTCGGTTTCTGCGGAGATTTTCCCGGTGAGGGATCCATTGGTGGATCTGGTTGAGGATTCCCCGGCGCCATGGCGTCATTTGGTGGCGGTAGATGCTGCTCCTGTTGTTGTTGTGGTTGGTGTTGCTGATGGTATGGTTGGTGTTGCGCTTGTTGTTGTTGCTGCTGTTGTATATGTGGAAAATGCTGTATTTGCTGCAAGCTGCAGCTAGGCATCATTTCCGGCTGTGGCGGTGGCGCATCAGCATGTGCACTTTCTGCTTCATCTTTAGCTGTGACCTGCGGCAGCGGCTGTGGCGAAGTCACTGGCGGAACTATGGGCGGGACAATTTCAGGCTCTTGCTCTACAACATGCGAGTGTATCACTGGCTGAGGTGATAACACCTCCAATTTTACTTCCTGTGGCGCTAATTGGAATGGCGCAGCAACGATGACAGGCGCAATAACAGAAGCCTCTTTAATTGGCTGAGGCTCTGCGGCTGCCTGCATTACTATTGGAACTGCAATTGGTTCCGCCAACGGTAACGGTTGCGGTGGAAGCAAAGGAGCTGGCAGACACTTCAATTGGTGCTGAGGCGATGGAGGTGTTAGTTTTACAACCGTCATATGCTGAATCGTTTGAGGCACTAACTGCTGCTGCTGCTGTGTAGGAGGCGGCGGCGCAAGCTGTTGATGCAGGTGCTGAATTGCTTGCTGAATTGGCTGCTGAACTGGCAGCTGTATCTGTTGCACTGGCGGCGAGCTAATTTGCGCAGTTGGCGGCGACGGTATCGATACAGATGGCGATGACGACGACGTATACACCCCCGAGTCGTGCATAAGACTCGCGATCGATGTAGTCGAGTTGTACAGGTTGTTGGCCACAAAACTGTGGTTATTATTATTTGGACTGAGGAGGCCAACATTGCTTTCCCCGCTGGACGACGTAGATCTACCACGATTCATGTTCTGCGCTTTTTTCTTCGACGCAGCAGTGGCCCCCTTCTCCACACAACCGTTTAACACAACCTTATTGTTGATGCGCACTGGTTTCGTTGATGCGGCAGCTGGTAGCATCGGTGGCATCACTCCAAAGAGACAATCTTTCGTCAGGCCACACGCACAACTCGTGCTGGTTGGCTGAATTGCGAAACTGTACTGCTTCTTATTCTCCAGCGCCAGCAAATCGTGTGGTTCGTGCTTGATAGTGATCTCCGTGCTGGCCATGATGTTCGTCAGTGACACAATGTACAGGTGGATGGT
The DNA here is from genome assembly GCA_949372485.1 of Cheilosia soror. Taxonomy (NCBI): domain Eukaryota; kingdom Metazoa; phylum Arthropoda; class Insecta; order Diptera; family Syrphidae; genus Cheilosia; species Cheilosia soror. The sequence goes on from OX443563.1 coordinate 9,524,387, forward strand.
GCCCTTTTCGAATAGATGCTGGATCACCGCATTCGGACGACAGCTGCGTCGCACAAATCTCGCCTCATTGCCGTAGGTTCGTGTGTCGACGCATATCTCTGGACCACTTTGGCCACTATCACCCGGCAGCTGATAAAAGAAGATAAATGCGCCAGGAATCTTGTGCGACTTGAGCGTTTGCAGGTAATTGGATGGAGGCGGACTATTCATGTTGATTGAAGCGTTCTGCGTTTTGTACTGTGTCGTGAGCATGTATTTACCGCGCAGCTCGAAAATCGGAGAATTCGGCGCAATGTCAAAGTTGCTGATGAGAATCTTACCGCCAGCATGGGGCACTGTGGTAGCTTTATTATCTAGGCTGCCACAGTGTTTGAGCGCTTTGTTTTCGGTGGCCGTTATGCTCTGCAAGAGGTTCGGTTGCTTGCTAATTGCATGCAGGCGAGCCCTTAGCTCTGGCGAGTAGTGGTTGGTAACTGCAAGTTCGTAGTTCTCGATCCACTGTCGCAGATTAGCGGCGTGCTTATCGACTGGGTCACCGCTGCTACTCTTAGTTTTCCGTTTAGTTGTCTTCTTGTTCTCGCGACGTTTTGCAACCGCACCAATTCCCGCGGTCTTCTCTTTTTTGGTTTTCTTAACCAGTTCCTTGCGTTTGATCAGTTTACCCTTTTTGTTCAGTTGTGGAGTAGCACTCCCTGCGACAGGCAATCCACCGAGCTGTTGCTGTTGTAATGCTCCTGTTGCACCACTGTTCACCGTGTCATTGGGGATTAAAATTGTAGTTCCCGCTGCGCTCAGTTGCGCGGCATTCAGCAGCATTTGGGTTTGTTCTTTGCGCTTCTGCAGTTGAAGACTACGCGCTCGCGCACGATCCACGTCACGGGGCTGACATATTTCGCAGAGGTACTCATCGGGGATGTTTTGACGATCGATGCCCATGCAATCGACATGTTGCCATGCACTGGAAATAAATAAAAGCAGTAGATAAGAATATGATCAATAAGAATTACAGAACCATTTCAATGAACGTCATATAGCATTATGTAGCTGAAACTTACGAGCATTTATCACAGCAGATCATGTAACCATCGTCATGTGTCAAATCACATATACACCGCGTTATAGAGTCATCTTCAGCTTCGGCTTCTGGGGCTGTTTCGGTCTCCTCGCCGGGATCGATATCGCCTGACGCGCCGGCACCTCGGGTCGAGCCATTGCTAATAGCTGAGTGAGCATCATCGTCTTGATGGGGACGCGCAACTGGAAAAGAAAACATCGTTAACATCCACTACTCCAGGTGCCATTTTAATAAGTACTTACTTTGCTGCCCGTAAATCGTATACGACGTGGTAGTTGGCGTGGAGAGTTGGCTATTCTGTGCATTCACATTCGCCATAGACAATTGGGACGCTGTAGCAGAACTTCCGCCGCTACCAAGGCTAACTGGTGCAGTCGTAGAATATACCACCTTCGTGTCGGGGGCGATCTTCGATTGCCCTACAACTGGTGTCGCAGTTGAAACAACAGCCGTTACAGCAGTCGCTTGTGGCTGTTGCTGTGACTGCTGTGGAGCACTGTTCACTGAGGATGCAGGTGATGCCGATGGCAACTCAACTGGGAACCGTGTTGGCATTGCTACCACATAGGTATGATCTTGCAGCACGGCTTGTAAGACCTGCAAACGTAGATCATTGGTATTTACGGGCACAGGCCTCACCTCCTCGCCGATTAGCTCATCGTCGTCTGCTGCCACTGATAATTGAGCGGCTAGTTTCTGCTGTTGTTGTTGATGTTGTTGCTGCTGTTGTTGCTGTTGTTGTAACTGATGCTGTTGTTGCTGCTGCTGTTGATGGTGGTGGTGTTGAGTTAAAGTCGTGCCAACAGGGATTCTAGATGCCATGGCGGCTGTTGTCGCTTGTTGGTTGACGATTGTATCGTTCCTAAGGGAAGAGTACAGAGGAAATGGACTTCTTTACAAATTCGTTAGTAATAATGAAATTATTGAAAATTTACAAAGTAGGACCCAGGAAAACCTAAAAAGAAAAACTCTATAAACGCACTAAAACTACTCACTTGACTTTGTAGTACTCCGTGGCGGCTTTCTTTGTGCTAATCGTTGTATCATGATACTTTCTCTCCAGCGACTGCGATCGACTATTTGGCGCACTGTTACACAATCTCTGTTGTTGTTGCTGTTGTTGATATTGCTGCTGCTGTTGTACGCCATAGATTGGATATTCTTTGGGCGATAGAATCAAATTCGATGTTGATGTATGATGTTGCTGTTGTACAGTTAATTGCGCTGGGGGAGGCATGCTGCTCGATTGATGGATTATCTTGGTTGTTGTAGGTGGTTGTTGTTGCTGATGGAATCGTTGGTTGTTGAACGATTTCTGAGCCATGCTCTGGAGAATCCTTGCCGATAGCTCGTCGGTCATCTGCGTTCCGTTCACAATCATTATATCGTCCGTATGAAGAGGAGAACTTTGCCGTGGATTTTGTTGCGGTCCTCCACTTTGGATGTAACCACCAGTTGGTGTTGAGGAAATATGATAAATATTATTGCCATCAGACTTGCTACCATCGGCGCTGACAAACTGCTGCTGGGTGATGTGCACCTGCTGCTGTTGCTGATACTGATGATTGGTATTGCCACCACTGCTACCGCTGTTCGTTCGAACTTTTTGAGTGGTTGTGGTGATAATCGTGGGCGCCTGCTGCTGTTGTTGTTGCTGTTGGATGACGGTTCCATGGGCGTTAACAAACTTTATCGTTCCCGAACTGTTGTTACAAGAGTTGATTGTGTTGAGGATCTGCTGATTGACCATAATGCTGTTGCCGCCCGCGTTGTTCACTTTGTGATTTTGATTCTGGGACGGTGCGTTCGATGACGGGATGACTATGTGATTTTGCATCACATACTTTGGATGTTTCGATATCTTCGTTGACAAATGATGCTGTTGATGGACCCCAGCACCACTCACATTGTTGATCTTATTGCTGATTGTGTATGTACCCGATGTAGCCACAGATGAGGCATTTGCAGAGTGGTTCTGATGAAGTGTCGCCACTGAGACAGCACCACTACTATTGGTGATGGCGTTGTTATATTGCTTTATAATTTTCTGTGACTTGACATGCTTCAGTGTTGTTTGTGGCGTTACTGTGCCAGAAGTCTGATGCTGACTCGGGTGGATGTTGATCGTTTGATAATGCTGCTGCTGGCCGGCACCTCCACTTGGCTGTTGCTGAATGAAAGTTTTCACACCCTGCGGCTGCTGAGTGCTGATGATTTTGTGTTGCTGCAGCTTCATCGATTGGCCCGTGGATTTCTTAATCAGATTTGTCTTTCCACCGCCGGTAACAATGTTGTGAACGTACTTTTGCTGCATCACCATCTGGCCGGAATTTGCGTGTTGCGCGGAAAGATGCTGCTGCTGAGGTGATTGCTGAGGCGCAACCAGCGTCTGTACCCTCGTGACCATCTGTACGTTTCGCGGCATTGTCACCTTCTGCACGACTTGTTGTTGCGGTTGGCCTTGTTGTTGACCGATGACAGTATGCCCTCCCGATGTACTTAGCACATGATGCTGCTGCGTGGTGTTGCCTTGCTTTATGGCCACGTTGTTGCTTTTGTAAGTCGTCATCTTTTGGACAGTTGTTGCCTGACCCTTTGATGTTGTCGTTATGTACGGGAGGCTCTTCGCATTCACAAAGTTGATCGTCTGCTGATGGTGCTGCTGTTGCGTTAAATGACCAGATGCCGTTGTAACTCCTGCGCCTGCTGCTGAATTTGCTTGCTTCGACAGAACAGTCAGATTATTGAAAAGCACCTTCGAGGTGCCATTGCTGCCAGTTCCGCCACTACCATTTGTGGTCGTCACATTTCCCATCGAATCGATGATCATGTTGCCAGTTGTCCCATCGGCTGTGACAATTTTTATAATCTGCTGATTCAGCACGTCATTTGTCGTTGATATCATAACGTTACCATTGCCATTGCCGCCCGACGCTGAGTTATTGCCTCCGCTTTGCGCATGCTCTATGTACTCCTCACTCACAATCAATTGCTGAGGCCCACCCGAAGATGATGACGATGCACCTACATGATGAGTGGATTGCTGATGGTGCTGCTGCTGATTCATTTGTTGTTGCTGCTGTTGCTGTTGTTGTTGCTGTTGATTGTAGGCAAGGGTTTGCAAATTTGTGGTAACAACCTGATGATGCTTATGTTGCTGAATTGAAGTAGACGATGGCGAATGGGTTGACGATGATGACGACGATGAGATTGTCCGCTGGTGTCGACGCATTAGTGGATTTGTGTTGCCAGTGCTGCCGCTGTTATTATTATTATTCGGCTCACTGATGATATTACCAACCGTTGTGGTGGTACCGCCGCCATCGTTGACATCGTAAAATTCATAGAATTGCTGCAGATTCGACTTGTTATTGGTTAGGGTTGTTGTCGTGCCAGAGGCAGCTATAACCGATGTTTTATCAACAACAATAATACCCGACGATTGTAATGGCATTGCAACGACCTTTGAGGACCCTTAGCATTCGTCTTAAAGTCTGCTTTCAATGTAAGGGTTGCTCTATGTTTTGTTAAAACAAATAAAACTTAAATTAAACGGGGTTTTCTTTTTGATTATTTAACTATTCTGTTCTACTATAACTGCGTTTCAAAGTTCAATATTTTTTTCTTTTTCTTTTTTTTTTTTTGATTTTTTCTTTTTTTTTTTTTTTTACTTTTTTTCGAGATTTTTTCTTCAAAATTGTTTTTGTTTATTGTTATTTTTTTTTTAGTTTAACACTTAACTATTATCATCTGGCTTTATCGGTAATAGTAACGCAGATGGTGGGCCCCCAAAATCATGGGGGCTAAGTTTACTTCTATCAAGAGAATTTCTAGTTTCTGTTGACATTACATTATAAGCCATCACATCTGATAACATTACTGAGATTAAAACAAAATCGTTTTTAAAATGTAAATTTGTGTACAGATTAAAATAGGCAGACTTGGTCTTAGTGCCTTTTAAAGTTTTTTCGATGAAACGTTGTTATTCTGTTCATTCCTAATCAGAAGTGTCGTTTAGTTCATCTGGAAAAAGAAAAAGAAAATTGTGTTGTTAGCCGTTTAACTTTTGGTATTGTTTATTAAAAATATTAGTGCCGTTGGTTCACTACGTTGTTAACGCATTAATCATGAAATTCAACTTTGACATTGGTTTTCACACTTTCAAAGTGCTTAGAAGAGAATTGCCAACAAAAAGAAGAACAGAGATCGAAGCATGTACATTATTTTATTTGACTTATCACGGGTCTGTTTTTGTACTCACTGCATATTTGTTGGGAACAGAAATTTCAGAAGCATCAGTGTCTAGAGCCAGTTAGAAAGATGTTGCTCAGTTTATGGGAGTTTTGCAGTATTGGCCGCGTTCAAGAATCTAGTCATAAGTCGACTTGCTTTGTCTGGACTCAAATTTACCTCAACTACTTGAGTTGTCTGTCGGTATGTCACTTATTGACAATTGTTATTTTTTTCTGTTGGGTTCTGAGTTTCTGATTGGTGCTCTATACGACGGGGAATCGAAATATTAAATTGCGCTCTCCCATGTTCTCCGATGACCCAATAGAAATGTCAAAACTAAATTCCCCAGACATATACAACATATTGACACAAATAAACGTCAACTTATGTTGATTTCCATTCCATTGGGCTTTTACCGTTTTGCTCTTAGATGAAATGAGATTTTTTTTTTTGCAGGTTTTTTAGTGTTATTTAACAGTCAGCTATTTTTTTTTTATTGCAATGTGTGTTTACAAAATGTCTCTTGTTTTGGTATTGGTGAAAGTATGTGTGAATATCGCTCGCGAATCGATATTCGCAAAAGTGATCTGAATCTTTAAAAAAAAAACTTTTTTTCGCCAAATGGAAAACGAATTTGACAGACAGCTGATTTCTAGAGCAGAAAAACTGGTCTGAATCTGAAAAAAAGTGCTGCCCAATGAAAATCGACATTAGTAGTAAGTCAAGAAATAGGATCCAACTTTTAAATACGTAGTCGTGTCCCGAACATCGGTAAACGTCAGTTCAGTACAAAATCTGTCAAAATGGACGTGCGAATAGCCACTTCGTTTAAAAAATCACCCATTTAAAGCCCATAAGACGTTCAAGTGAGTTATGCAAACAGAAAGATAGCCGAGCATTAATTGTAGGTACTTTATTCGTCGCAAATCTTCATACATCTATTTTACTGCTTTTGTCGATTCTAGCTGTTTGTTTGGGGCAACCAAATAAAATCAACGCAACGTAAGAACAATATAGCATAGTGCACAGTGTTTCTATAGTACAGAGAAAAGACTTTTGCTATTCGGCCGTTGTTCGGGACACGACTACGTAACGAAATGTCAAAATTTATATTGCGTCAAGTTGGGATATGTGATTCGCTTCGCTGGCGGCAAAGACTTTAAACTCCAGTAAAACCATTTTCAGACATTATGCTGTATGTTTAGGGCCCAACTTTTAGCTTTATAAACAGTTTTTAATGAAAAAATTATTACGTTACGTTGATTCAACGGAATCAACGGCCGAATAGACACTTGGCAGAGTAAAATTGATATTTCCTTCCTCATATAAGGATTATTTCTGAAAGACAGGGTTGTAGGTAGGTACATATTTACAAATTCTATAAAAGAAACAGTCAGGTACCTACTCCGATAAATAATCATCATCACCACATATCCAACCCTACTTCCCCAATCTTTTAATCACATCAACAACAAATCCATTAACAATATTGAACTACATAAGTTATACATATAAGAATTTTTGCAATAATTTGTAATCATCAACAATAAGAAGAGTGAAGGGAAACCTGGGATGTACAATGTACTTTTGTCGTGGAGCTTAATTCAAAACAATTACTATTATTTTATCATTGCTGCTGGTGATGGTTATGCTTTGTTTAATGCTAGGTCTTTGGTGGTATATTCTTTGTCTTGTTCTCTCGTTTTAATAAATAAAAAAAAGAGAAAACGAAGAAAAAGGCAAAAAAAAAGTAGTACAAGTTCCAGATTATCGTCATTGTGCGCATGTTCGATAAACCCAACCAAAATAAAGTACAAAATGCAATCAGATACAGAAAAGTTAAAGAAGTATACAGACAGGCAGCCAGCGACGACGTGTAGGTCTGGTGTGGAAGCACAATTTTGGAATCAGTTTACATCAAAACTTGCATCCAAAAGGAATCCGCAATGAAACGAAGAGCGCTTGCCTAGTAAAAAAGTAAAAAAAAAATCAAACGAACGAACGATGGGAGAAACCTCCAAGACACTCAATAATTGGCATGGCGAAAAAACATTGGAAAAATTGAACGAATGCAGAAAATCGAAAAGAAGCACACTTCCATATCCATAGAGATATATAGGTAGTGGAAAAGAAAGAAAAACGACAAACAAAATAACGTAAAACAGGTTGAACAACATTGCAAAGTTAACGTCCTACAAAGAGAAGACTGTGAAGGAAGTTTTGTGCAGCACTGCACTGCAGTGCATAAGATAGATATTTTCGCCTGCTGCTGTTGGTGAGGTGATATCTATGTTCGTTAACTCGCGCAGTGTATTTTGGAAAAGTATTCTTACGTCACTATAGTGAAAATTAGATTAAAACAAATAATATGAAGAAAACCCAACAGTGTGATGATATCAATTAGGTAGTATACGTTTTGAAAGATAACTTGCTCCCGAAAGATAGACAGAGTGTGCTATATTAGCAGCCTGCATTATCTAGCATCTAGGTACATACACCTTACCTAGTCAAATCGATAACAAACATTGCGTTGGTATATATGGAGAAAACATAACACATTTACACAATTGGATAAACACAGGAGTGCGGATTAGTGAAAAATTTAATAGGAAAAGAAAATGAAATGAAAATATACACAAGCAAATATTTAGATTTGGTGGTAGGTACGAGTATGACAAAGATGTTAAGCCTATAGCTTTTTTTTCTAACGCGAAAACCATGAAAAATATAGCCATGCATGTAACTGTGTTTGGTATATCGATTTGATTTAAATTACGTTTGACTTGACATGACGGGTCGAGATATACCTACTTGTGTGAATAGAAATGCACCGAATGCATTAATAATATGTATATCCTTTGATGGGGATTTATACACAATGTGTGTGTTATTAAAGGGCATATTATTGTACATGCATATTTAGTAAATAATTAAAGCGAATGCAAAATTATTTCCCTTTTTGATGGTAGTCCATACTCCCAAGTGAGGTAACTGTATATCTGTTTCCCTATCGTTAATTATGACATAACGACAAGATTGTTTATAAATTATTTTAGTAAATTAAAACGACCTGTGACAGAAAGAACTTTCAAACAATAACTTCATATCAACGATTTAATTTTAGAGCGGGAGCAGTATGATAAACTCTTGTCCATTTCAATTAAAAAATTGGAGCACTGAATGCTATTTCTATTTAAATGCAACACCTTTTAGAAAAGGATATAAAATAGGTAGTTAATAAATAAAATTATTTTATTATGTTGTTTTAAATAATGGATCTACAGAATTCTCGCAGATAAAGGTGCATTATACGGACACACTGAACATTACGGTCTGATTCAAATAGTACGGATTTGGCAGCATTGGCAGCATTCAGTCAGAGTTCAAATCAGAGTTGTTTTGGTCACATTCAAAGTCTAGTCGTATTGGACTTGAGTATACTGTTTTTTTTTTGGTTGATACATATTATAAATCATTAAAAGTGACAAAGTTCAAGACAACTGCGCCTATCCAGTCTAATCTCAAATATCTTAAATACAACTCTGTTCAGAATTGAAGTTGCAGCGCATTGAACTCGAAACGAATTACATTTTAGCAGCGATCGAGGCGGCTGTATGGCTTTCTAGCTGAAACATTTTTTGCAAAATTTAACACCTGGCGAAGCTATAATTAGCTGTGTACACAATATTCAGTACTTTCACAGCATTGTTTAAGGATGTGTCAGAAAATACATTGTAGCTTATAATTACACTTGAGAATCGATTTATATCGATTAATGTCACAATTAACAAAACCAGCGCTAACCAGCACTTAAGTTGAATAGAGGCTACAATTATTATTATTACTTGTCAATTTACCAGTGATTAGTACAGTAATAATTTAATACTCGTGTAAATGGGATATTGGTTCCATTTTGAACTTTAAAAAAAAATGCACAGTATTATTAAACAGCGATTGAGCACAATCAAAATACGTATTAATCGTCTGAAGTCGAATAGATTTATCTGGATACGATACACAATCGAACTGTCAACTTACGTCGTTTTCGGTTGGTCGTCCAGAACCGTCCAGAAGAACTCTCCAGGATTCTGAATTCAAATCCAGAAGCAAATTTCTCTTCTTTTCAGTAGAAGAACTGTCAGTTGAGTACCAATGAAACATGAAATGAGATTATGTACTTTCTTTTCTGCATTTGTGTTGGTGTGCTATTTGACAGTCAGCTATTTTTTTTATTGCAATTTGTGTTTAAAAATGTCTCTTGTTTTGATATTGGTGCAAGTATGTGTGAATCGACATTAAACAACGATTGAGCACATTCAAAATTCGTCGATACGTCGACTTACTGAGAACTGTCACACAATCAAACTGTCAACTTAGTACTCAATCGAAAAATTCTAGACTTGATTTATCGGCTGTACCCTCCAACAAACGTCAACTGAAACAATATTCTTCACGCAGTCACGTGATCTAGTACAATAAAATCTGAAACATATCAAGGCAGCCAGCTGTCACACTGAGTAAACAGTTGAATAACGCCTAATCAGCCCAAGTGACAAATTTTACTTGTCAAATACGTATACGATTATTCAGTACGAGTTTTGATATTGCTTACTGCTCTTTGGAGCGCTTAATAACAGCTTATGTGGCATTGGCCTAAGTACATACAACTTAATTATCACTAGAGGTAGAGACCGATAATTCTGCTGCCCTCCACTTATTCGTCACAACATAGCAACTGGCCATTAGGTTGACATTTTTTTATTCGTAGATCTCTGGCTGAATAGGTACGATGGTTCTGAAGCCATCCGCGGAAATTCGAATAGTTTGCTCTGTTCTATTACCAACTGGAGCCAGTCCCAAACACAAGGAACATCTACTGTATTATGTAGTTTCTCTGCAACACCTATTATTGACTGCTTTCTTTAAAGTTTTGGTTGAAGATGAAAAAAATCTATTACCTATTATAAAATCAAGGATTCTTCTTCATATGCCACATCCACATTTTGAGGGAGGGTTCTGATTTTTAATCTGATTTTCAGAGATCATAACTAAGGCCTACTTTCGCCATTTGCATCTTTTTGTACGCTTGCTTGGAGCTTCCTTGCAACTGGCATATAAATAAACGAAACTGCCTCCACGGAGTGTCAAAGTCGCAATTGCGACTAAGAAAAAGAGACTTTGCCGCTTCGTGGACAGAGCTTCATTTGTTTATATTATGTTAGATGCAAGTAAACTGAAAGCAAGCGTACAACAAGCTGCAAAAAATGACGAAAGCGTACATAATGAAGCGCAGCTACGTGGACAGTAGGCCCAATTTAAACTAAATACCAAGACAGGCACTAACATTTTTAATGTTATACAATAATGACAGATGTTATTACATATTTGCAAATTATGTAACATGCTAGCAGCTCTATCGAGAAATATGTATGTACGTACATGCTGGTAAGTCAAAACAGCAAACGGAAGTTAATGTTTATGGAAATGAAATTCTAAATTTTGTAATCCTTTCCTCAACTCTCTTAAACAACAAAAGCTCCACGTTTCCCAATCTAGTCCAACTGATAGGGCATTCTATTCTAGGAAATAATAATAAAACTATCGACATTTTACTTCCCAAACACTGATAACGGCTGTTATGAGATTTTTTGTATGTAGAAATTATAATGATCATAGGCGCTTGTAACTAATCACCATCAATAATTAGTCACAATTATGTGGGGTGTGAATGAGTGAATGCTATTTTTGCATATCTTAACATCTGTTGTATTTAAAATTAATCCAAGTGATACAGTGGCATGTTATTTTGGCAGGGGACCATCAAAAGTCGCCTGAATGCAAAACATAAATTGAATACCATTAAGCATTCCTCTCGCCCACAATGTATGTAAATCAGAACTAAATTTCGCATCTTGATTCGTATTCAAATTATAATGATTGCTCAATCGACAACAGCAAACGAGACGACACCCCTGCTAGCTAGAGCCATCTCGTTAGCCTCCCTCAACGTCGAATTCGTTGCGCACTGCTCGCTCTCTCTCTGATGTGTGATCACACAAAACATTTTCAACTCTCGTTTTTCAGATAAATTCGCCGGAAACTCGCTTGTATTATGTATTTACTTATTTCTTTTTTTAACAAATCACAGAAACTCCTTATTTTTTTCATCAACCAATCGTGTTGTTGTTGCCGTTGTGCTCTGCGTCTCCGTAACTCGACTGTTGATGGTGAATAATTTTTGATTCCATCAGTTCTCGATTTGGCATTTAATTTAAAATGAAAAGCATAGCAAAAATCCGCTAGTCAGAGGGGTTACATAAGATGCACAGTAAAAGGGTGTGTGTACGGGAGTGTTAGCCTTTTATTTTTTTTATTTTTGTTTATATGGACATTGTTTACTGAAACAACCAAACAAAAAGCTTTAACGCAGCTACAGTTTCTTGGGGGCCATATAATGCGGTGCCCTGTAAAAAATTAATCCGAATACAAGACCAATCTATATTCTCTCCGTCCTGTCCCGTTCTGTACGTGTATGTATCCCAAATTCTGTACTGGTGCTGCTGACTTGGTGGTTTTTTTTCTAGCCTTTCCCTAGCCTTTGTGTGCTGTTGCACTTCTATGCCGTGGTCGGGGCCGTCTTTGCGCTATGAACTTTATTCAAATTTGTCCAACGCTATTCGCAGTCGTCGTTGTCGTTGCTGACGTTGCTCTGCTGCTTCATTATATCGCTTTTGTATTTATATGTGCATTTTATTTTATGTATACTCAAGTGAATGCACTGTGGACCGTCAACAGCGACGTGCTCTTTGGTCATGTACACTTCTTTTTTGTTGTTGTATTGGAAATGTAGTTTTTTTTTTCATTTCGTAGTTTTTATTGTTTGTATGGCTGCACACACACAGAGAACACACCCTGCAAACCAAAAGTCAGTAGTTTCTCGAAAACACTACTACAGAGACACATGTTTTTGTGAATGTGTTTGCGCTCTCTTAGAGTATTAGTATTCGGCTTTATGTACTCTGCAAACTTTTATGTTTTGCCAGTTTTTTGTTATTGTCATCTATCATAATCCAGGTGCCTGGACAATAAGAATCTCGACCGATGTCTAGACACTTTACAAAATATGCAAAAGCAAATGCAATATTTTAAAAGAAATCAAAAATCATTGTTGGCTTTCAGTGCGTGCTAATTGGATCAGTCGGTAAAAGAAATAAAGAAAATAAACAATAATATTTAATAAAAAAAAAAATAGCAAAGAGTACGTAAATGTTAATATCAATTTTTTTATTACAGTTTGAAGGCACCAGCAGAAAAAAAGGACTTCCTTAGTACTGCTTTTTACGTTGAAAAGAAGTACTTCTTTAGCACTTCCTTATACGTACGAACGAAGTACTTCTTTAGTACTTCTCTTTTCATAGGAGCAAAGTACTTCTGGAGTACTTCCTTTTACATAGGAATGAAGTACTTTCTTTTACGTATGAACGAAGTACTTCTTTAGTACTGTATTTTACATATGAACAAAGTACTTCTAAAGTACTTCCTTTTAAGTTGGAACGAAGTACTTCTTAAGTACTTCCTTTTACATAGAAACACAGGTTCAAGGCAGTACTTTTTTCAATAAGTTAGAAGGAGATGGGTGCTTCACGTATTCTTATATACAGAAGGTATATAGCTGAGTTTTTTCCCGAGCGCCTATCCTTTTTCAGTGGAAAGAAAGTACTTCTTTTCCGTACATATTTCAGTAGTTATATTAGTACTTCTACGTTTGCAGGGCAGTGTGTTAAGATATTGTTATAGGTATTTACAATTGAATATAGCGAAAAAATAAAAACTACGCATGACGGTATCTTTGCAAAGGCGCAATAGTAAATAGTTGAGGTTAGAAGTTTGCAATTAATGTTTTCTTGTTTTTTTTTTTTTAGGAAATTGCTCAGTCTTCTATATACATATATGCTATGCATACCTACCTACTATAGTCCCACATAAGAGAGGATAGGAACTTTGGGTAATGTTCATGAAATGCGCAGAAATTTAAATGTTAATCCACTAGAATGTAGCTTTCATAATATGCAATGTAGACGTCATAGAGGTAATTGGTGGGGTTGTAATATGTGATGTACCTACCTAACAAGTATTTATGCTTCTGAATAATATACGATGGCATTATAAGACTACATACTATACATGTACACACACAGAAGCTTTCTATGTCATAATTTAAACTTCGTTATTTGATGTAACGAAATAATTTAGCAGATGCCACTAACAAACGTATATACCTACTTATTTTATAGTTAGACATTTTAATTTTACGCAAGTTGCACGTCTCTGGTGTAGGTATATACGACGTCGTCAGCCCTAGTGGAAACTCAGAAATGCATAGGTATTCGTGCATTTTTGGTTACAAAACAAATCAATAGTTCACGAAAATAAGAGTTCACCCAAATGACAGCTACAAATAACAACAAAATCGAGCATATATGTACATATCACTCTTGCCCTGACTAAATACAGTCAGTGCTGAATTATGACGATCTAGTGCTTACCTCGAATATAAGAATTCATTATCAGTGCGAACTCAGTTCTATATCGAACGTGGTAGGGCTTACCCAGTGCGCACTAGTGCGGAATAGTATGATTTGTTTTTTCGACAGATAAACTGTCAAAATTGTGACGCGAGTTTTGAGTAGTCTACGTAGGGTGTAAAACCGTGTTTTCGCGAAAACACTCAAAAACTTCATTGAAAACAGAAGTTTTTCCATACATATTGCAGTTTTCAAAACGAGTTGTTCGAAGTTGTTTTCCGCGAAAACGCCACGAAAACGACTTCCAATCGTTGGGTTGTTGAAGCGGACACACCTTTTGCAGCATTCAGCGAGTTCAGCAAAACTGCTGACAGGATAGCTCTCACTCAGTGCTGTCGTTTCTAATAGGTTTTGTTTACAAAAGTGAATCTCTTGATATCTTTCATAGCTAGTTTTACAGCCAATTGAAATGTCAAACGGAAACGAGTTAAGGTGGGTTTCCACATGTCGGTTGATTGACAAAGTTTGACAGCCCTCGCGTTTATGTCATTAAACGACATGAACGTCAGTTCATTTCCACTTATGCCAATTATTGGCAAAAAATCGTTTGTCAGTTGATTGCCCAACTTATGAACTCGATGCCAATTAAATTTTCTCTGTCAATTATAGACAAAGTGACATTTTGTTTGACAATTCAGCTGTTTCCACTTGTCCAGTGGTTTCTTTGTCAGTTATTGGCAAACGCTGTTAGTCAATTCATTGACAAGCAATTTTTCGCTATTTCCACTTGTCTGTTTAATTGGCATAAAAATACGTCAATTGTCAATTTCAATTCGACAAGTGGAAACCCAGCATTAGTATTTGGTGTGAATGCATCAAGGAATTTTCGTAAACTTTTTGTCAAAAACTCAGTTTTCAGTGCGGTGTGAATAGGCTAGGATTAAAATATTTTTTTTAATTGTTATACAAAATACCATATAATATTTAAGGTAACGCGAAAGAGCTACGAGTTTGACATTAGTTTACATTTAATTTAAAAATAAAACAAATATTATGTACCTACTATATATGTACTACATACACCGCGGGCATATGGATATCCCAAGAAACAAGGAAGTGGATGAGCAAAGAAAAGGATCAGACATTCACATCATTAAAAGAACTCCAATATGTATGCTTTACAGAAGTATTATAGTGAAGACATTATGAATTTAGAAAAAACCTACGTTGGACAAATCTCGAAAAATGCAGGCATAGGACAGAACTCCGGGATTAACCCGAAAAGATATTAGCGTACTGACTGATAATACATAAGTTCTTCTCTTCACTTTCTGATAAAGACCAATTGGCCCAGAAAATTGGGTACATTCTGATTTTCTCATTTTCTGTCAAATGCGACTGTACGTGCGTAATCAGCTTTTTACTCAGCCTGCTCAGTGAAATTATTCTGAGCTCATAGAGCGCGCTTTTAACCTGCTCTGAACATACTCTGAGCGAAAAAAGAAACACAAAATCTGAGCTCTGATGTCTCTGAGTTAAAAAATAAACACGAACTTTTTTTTGACAGTTCAGGCTGGCTCTGAACTAAAAAAGAAAAACGTTTTTTGAAATGTCTTTCATAACTAATCTAAATTCACATACGTTTCTAAATTAGCTAATGTCGTTTTCGGTTGGTCGTCCAGAACCGCCCGGAAGAACTCTCTGTGATTCTGAATTCAAATGCAGAAGCAAATTTCTCTTCATTTTAGTAGAAGAACTGTCAGTTGAGTGCTAATCGAACGGTTTTAGAAGCGTTCGGATTGCTTCCGGACGGTTCTGGACGACCAACCGAAAACGACATAAGACTGAATAACTCACAAGGAATCTTTTGGTGTGGGTATTCGATTGGGGAGCAACTTTTCTTGCCCTAGATCACTTATGTTATGAGTTATGAGGTTCGACTGGCGCAAACAAATCTTTGTCTTTAGAATCGAGAGTAATTTTGCGAATCTGGAATTTGTTTCAGAGTTGCTCAAGATTTACCAATACAAGTGCGTTTGAGTTTGACAGCTAGTGGAGTTTGTTTAGGTTTTCACGAAATTTATCAAATGCTACGAAACATTGCATCAGACATATTAATTTTCTAAATATAATTAAATAATTTACAAATTAATCACCCCTATTCCCGTTGGCGTTTGTCGACAGATTTCGCACTGAACTTACGTTTAGCGATGTTCGGGACATGACTACGCAATCATCGTAACGTAATCCTATTTCCATTAAAAACTCTTATATAAAAGTTGGATCCTAAACGTACGATGTAATGCCCGAAAATGATTATACTGGAGTTTAGTCTTTACCGCATACATGCACACATTCATGTTATTGTTAATTTATTATAGTTCTTCAAACAAAAATGTGAACTCGGCCCAAGGAAAAGTATTTAATAAAATTGTACTAGATTATTGCTTCAACTTGACGTTTCACGTCAACAATTCACTATTCTTTATCTTTGGTGGTTCCAGAAAAATTATACTCGTGTCCAAAAATATTGTTTTAAAATTCGATTCGTGCAATTACATATCTCCAATCGCATCGTACCAAATAAATACCTAATTACAGTAAGTGTGCACAACAGAACAAAAACCCGACGTGGCGATGACGAAAACGAAACATAAATATTTCCCCTGTGTACTGGGTATCACCACCTCTATAGCTTTAGCTTCTATGACAGCATTATCTAGAAAAGAACCCCAGACCCAGATCCTCATCGTTCTTGCAAACACCAGCGATGAGCAGCAAAAATGAGAAACGCGCTGCTCCCTCCACACATTAAAAAAAAATAATACTGTTCAAAATGTATTTATACAAACAAAAAAATTGTCGAGGAAATTAAATAAAAATTTCAACGATACTGATGATGACGACCAAGATATGGGGGGGCTCTAGCACTAGCAGCAGTAGAAGCGTACAAATACAATAGCAATGAGTGCAAATCAAAGCGCACCAAACAATTCCCCAGATGAATAAAGACCCAGCGCGAAAAAAGCGACTCTTGAGAGCAAAATAAACCAAGCAAAAGCAATGCAAAATCAAATATTTTCGAATAAAAAAGTAAAGTAAAATAAAGCTTGAGTGCTGAGGTGAAAACGACGACGAGCAAAAAAAAATGTGTTTGCGCACACGCCAAGTCTCTTACAAGTGTAAAAGAGATCGAATGACGAGTTCTGAATTTGAATCACCCCCCTTTTATCAAAAGGCGAACACTTCACCCTTTATTTCGATCGCTCTGCTCTACTCCAAAAACAGAAAACCAAGTCTGTGCTATGTGCTGCCAACTTCATATCGAAGGAATTTAATGCGGAATAAACGAGAAAATGCGAAAAATATCACAGTAAAAATACAAACTTGAGGCGAAAGCAAAACCTACAATTACACTGTCTCTCTCTAACACTCGGCCAACAAGGAACATAATTACCAATTTCAAATTAAAAATGGCTGCCACCACATACACATCCATGCACATACGCGTTCGTATACAAAACACTGGTATTCGTGCCATGCGCAAACAAACACTTGCCTAACAAATTTGTGTATGCATTTGTTCCCATTACACAACTACACAGGAAAAGCTGACATTTTTTTCTTCGTTCAAATTTTTTTTTCCCCACATTAAATATGGCGACGAGAAAAATAAAAATGGCTACACTACAAATTTTCGAAGAAAAATCGCGCAAAACACCACTCAAATGCGAATTTTTGGCAAAAAACTTTCACCAAACAACTTGCGAATGCATGTCCTATAAGGAAATCACAATTTGGAAGCCTCTGTTCCGACGACTTGGCAAGAAAATGTGTCAAAATGCCAACTCGCACAGGGAAATCGTCACTAATTTACAAGAAATGCAAGGCCCCTTTTTCAATTTGCGAAAGTTGTAAACACCAATAGTTTTAAAGACTCGCCAGTAAATATGTATGTACTTTGATATAGCCACTAAACTAATTGAATAGTCATAATAACTTTTGAGCTATGCAACGCAACTAAATATATACCGAGTGCCACACACTACATCCATTCCATTCTTATTTGTTTTTTCACATGTCCAATTGCACTCGCTAATAATAGAGAAAAACTTTTTTAAATATTACTTACGTTATATCGGGCGAGAAAAACGCCACCGCTGCTGGAAAATTCCCGTGTTCACAAAGAAAATTCGCACCCGAAAATTGTTCTTTTTTGGAAAATTTTTCTGTTATTTATTTTTTTCAATTTATTCCAAATGGATTTTATTATTTATGTGAATTAAACCGATTTGCAATTAGAATTGAAAGCGTAGAGATGCAAAACGTTGACGTCGGTTAAATGGTTGAAGAACTTATCATATATTTGAGAACAGAAACACCCGCGACAATGTCTGCACTAATCGAAAAGAAAAAAATGTTGGTTGGCTACCAACAGCGAGCGAGTGTATAGAATTGTGGGGGAAAATGTCAACAAATTTTTCGAACGTTTTTAATCGTTTTTCACTTAAATTAACAACAAAATTCAATGTTTACTTGAAAACTGCTTAAATTCACTGTAGTTTGCACTATTTTTAATAATTTTTTTATGGAATTATCCCAGGGTAATTCGACTTGAAAAATCTGACGATTTTCCCAAGTGCCTACAAATTCAGTAAATGGCGGCCATTCGAGTGTTATTTTTTCGATCACCAATACAGCAAATCCAATTAAAGTTGAGAAAAATATATACATTGAAAATGAAAACGACGAAGGTATACGTTTCGTTGGGATTTCATTAATGGAAAGAGACGGGTGAGTGATATGTGCGAGGAGTTCCCAGTAGGGTTTTATGGGATCGATGTTGGCGAGAGTGAGGTGGATGCTAATAGTCTGATTTGGTTTCTATCCCTTTCGGGGGAGTGTTGGTGAATATATGCTTGACGAAGGAATATGGCTTAACGGCGACATCCGCTTTGGCTACGTTCGTTATGTCACAGGCATAGTTCTTATAGTCGCTTGGAGATGGCGGTGCAATTTTTCTACAATTATTATGAGAACGTTAGCAAATTAGGTAAAGTAGGTAGGTAGCCAGTTTTTTTCGTCCCTATCAAGGCTATAGCCTACGTAAATTGAGCAAAACCCTCGTTAAATACAACAAAGTCCTGGATACTTTTCGGGGTAAATGGTTTCATAGGTTTTTCTATGTTATCGAGAATTTTCAGAGATAAAATGTCTTAAATGACATTTCC
This sequence comes from Cheilosia soror, assembly GCA_949372485.1. Taxonomy (NCBI): domain Eukaryota; kingdom Metazoa; phylum Arthropoda; class Insecta; order Diptera; family Syrphidae; genus Cheilosia; species Cheilosia soror. Next base: position 9,543,451 of record OX443563.1, read on the forward strand.
AATGTTGACAAAAACTGAAATTAAAAAATAAGAAAGGACACAAATGAAAAAAAGGCTTAAGCATATTTTGTTATCGATAATTTTCAGAGATAAAATGTCTTAAATGACATTTGCAATGTTGACAAAAACTGAAATTAAAAAATAAGAAAGGACACAAACGAAAAAGGCTTAAGCATATTTTGATTTGAATTAAAAAAAAGTATTTACTTGCACATCGTTAGAATACACCTCCATTGATATAAAATATTCATTAATCATTTTTCCAATTAAAACGTTCAAATATCAATTTTACTGTCAGATTGATGCGTTGCCAACTCTAGCTTTCATTCTTTAGGCACTGACGGTTCGTCCCCGTACGCAAAATGCAAATCGAGTGAAATCGAAATTGCAAATCGAGTGAATTCGTTTTCAGTGTTCTGCATTTCGAGCGATTCGGAAACTCCGAAATTTTTTCGAAATCACAATTTCACTTTGTCTCAATTCTGAAAATTTTGAAATCGAAAACAAATACAGTGAAATGTGGAACACAAAAATTCATTTCCGATTTCATTTCGAGTGAAAATGAAATGTGGAACCTACCAGTATGACGCATATTCGCAAAGTAAGAAGGGTGATTTTCATTTTGTTTAATTTGAACTCCACGGAGCAGACCAACCAATTCATCTGAGAATCCAAAACGATGCATTTCCTGTGAAATGGTTGACGTAATCTGCTCGAGTTTTAGCTCCCATACGAAATTCTACAAAATAGCTAAGATAAATTATAGCGGTACGCAGCTCTGACTAAACTATCAAATTCTTATTTCAGACTGTACTTCATGTAAGTATCTGGCAAAATTTAGAGCGCCAATTAATGTCTCTGCGGTCTGTGTTTTGAAGAACAGCTGTTTTCTTCGACACTATTACTCACAACGCACTCCATGTTAAAATTTAGCTAGGATTTTAACTAATATAATTGGAGGAAAAAATTCGAGAGTTGGTAGCTAAAATTTAGTTGCGCACGAGCTGCATACTTAGCTTAAATCAACAACACATTTTTCGAGAAAATTTAGTTTTAAAAAAAACTCTTTTATATAATTGCAACAAGCATAATTTAATTCAAAAGCACATACTAGCGATGATAATTATTATTATTACAGACACCAGCGTAATGTCGTATTCATATTAATGAAAGTAAGGGTATTCACTTAAACGCGTAAAAGCCTCATAAACTGCGTTAACTGCAGAAATTTACCACCTCGTAAATCAACTGTCAGATTTTGTATGGAGAATAGTTTACACAGACCTCATAATTTTCCGCGACGATTTAGGCTCGGAAATCAACCGCGGAAAGTTACGCAAATCACAAATGTCAAATTCTGACAAACAGTCGTGTGAATTGTTTGTTTGATTCCAGATTTACAGTCGATTTATGCAATCACATAAATTTATCAGATGTGAATACAGTTGGTGAAATTACTGCAGTGGCACTATGCAAATGCATTCAGAAAAAATGCAACCTACCTAAAGGCGAAGATTGCACAAAATATTAGTTAAAATTATAATACAATTATAACTAAATCGAAGATAACATATTTAATTTGCCCAAACGTCTATGGTAATAGCTACAAATAAACTAACAGTGGACGTTAGTAGCAACTTATCAAATTCTTAAAGTTAGCGCACATAACTTGAAACTAATCTACTACAATATTCAACGGAAAAGGAAATAGCGTCATCATTCAGTGCAAAATTAAACTTTACCGCTCGTAACTGTTCGTAACTGCAGTATCTCAGCTTCCACTTAGAATTAAAATATGTCTTCGCATCAACAATCTCCAAAATCCTTCTGGATCCATTGTAACCTATGTTTTGTGAATTACATCCAAAAAGAACGAAAAATGTTCATTCTGTCATGTTTTCATATCACTTGTGAAAAATGTGCACGAGTTGGTAAATAATCCACAAATGAGAATTCTTTTTGTTTCGTCTTAGCTTTTCCTCTTTTAGTAAAACAAGAACAAGTCGAGTGTCCAATATGCAAGAAGCATTCCGGTAGACGTCTCATTTGCAATGATTTACATCCCAAGCTAAAGGAGCTCTTTCATCCACGCCCATGGAGTCTAAATTTTGTAAAAGCATATTCAGTTGTTAAATTTCAAACCAAGCAACGGGATCATTTCATGAATGGTTGCAGAAAAATGGTAAAGACAATTAACGCCTGCTTAGAAATTGGTTCAATAGCATAAATTACACAGGCCGACTACGTTCGAGAATTGGAAAAGGAAAGGGATCGCATAAAGGAGGAGTGTAGAAAAAGTTATATCCGCCGACAAAGGATTAAAGAAGAGCACATACAACTAGCGGCAGTTTTGAATAAATTGCAACGGAAGAAAAGAAATATTTCGCTGAGGTGAGGAAAGTTGTCTTTGTTTACAAAATATGTATGTTATCAGTATGTACGCTTTCAGAATGCAAAGGTCCTCGAGCATTGATCTCGAAAGCATTTTAGTAACAGAGCAGCCCAAACGGTACAGAGGTACTGTTCATCCGACTTGCCCAGCGCCCGAAAATGACTTTACATTTGAATTTCCAAACGAAAGTCGTCTCTCAAAAAGTTTTATACTGTAAAGATGGCAATAATGTTGTTATTCCCAAAATAAATAACGGTTCTGTGGTTTTTGCCAACAGATATTTTCGACGTTTGATATTTCTGGCAAGTTTTAGAGTCGTATTCAGTCTTAGAGAAAATAAAAAGTCAACTGTTTCATAATAAAATTACATGAATTGCTATTTATAGAGACAAATGGTTGCCTTTCAACATAAAAGTAACAAAAAAAAATAATATATATATAAAAACATTGGTTCACACATTGCACGGTCTATCGAACAGGACTACAAGTCAATTAAAGTTTACAGTGTTTTGGTACATCGACGCAATGGCTGGATCTTCGGTCTCGTAAATAATGAGCACATCACGAAATTTGTCGAGCAACTGCAGCAGCTGCCATCGCCTTAGGTTCTCAAAGTACATGATCTCCTCCAGGTGGTGTTCGCTCTTAAAGTAACCTGCCTGATACAGTTTTACCATTAGCGATAGATCATCGACATTGTTCGACGCCGGTATACGTTGTATCGCAGCACGATCCTGTAATTGGAATACGTTCAACAGATCCTTGATTTTCTCCTCGTCTTCAATGGAATCGATGCTATCACAATTGTCGGTGCTCATTGAAGCCGTCATGCTGTCAATGGATTTATAATAAACAACTATCCATTCATGGAATGCCATTAGTGTACTTACCTGAAGTTCGATTTGTGACTCGAACTGGGCTGTGCTGCTATATTATCGGAAGCCGTAGAGCCAGCACCCGAGAAACGATCCTCTGTGATGGACCGTCGGCTTGTGTTGGGCACGGGTAGTGGTTGACTAGACATACTTAGCAAGGAGCCATCATTTCTACGAGAACATATCATTTGATTAGTGTTTGGAATGCTTGGTCTGCTTTTCTACTTACAACTCGTCATCACTTGGATGACCGAAACTACTGCGTGGAATCTCATCGTACAAGACCTCATCGATATCCTGTTCTGTATCATCGTCACGTCTCATCACGTCGTTGTTAAAGTCCAATGATCGGTTTTCACATTCTAATTGGTCGCTCGGCATGAACTGGACGTAGGTGTGCAGTTGCATCAAAAGATGATGCTGCAGCATCCAGAGTACCATCTGAGCAAGAATTCTCTGGCGTGCCTGCTGTTGAAGTGGTGTAGTCAGATGCCCTATTGATGTAGGCAACGAAAAGTCGCTGATCACCTCGAACACCGACATTCCGGGGAAACGAGAAGCAAACTGCTCGACCAAGTGAGATTTTGTATGGAGTGGAGCATCGGGAGCGATGACATACACGTTCGTTTCACACAAAGGATAAATTATGGTTGCCTTTGCCCAGTAAACTAGATGTCCAACCAATTTATTTACATGGTCGATATGGAGATCCGCATCGGAAGCCATATTTTGAAGGCTTTTCAAAGGATTATAGACCTCGAAGAATTGCAAAAGCATACTAGCTCCGCTGGGTGGCACACAATCCAATAACTCTGCAAAGTCCACCAGCAAAAGCATCCCGTGATATGGTTTCAATGACTTTAAGCACCTGTCTATCGCCTCCGGTTCCACAATGCAGCCTTTCTTATGGAATTGATGCGCTTTCTGTGGCAAACAGAAACTCAGCGTGAGCGACTGATTCAGTGTAGTATTCAACAGTCCAGTAGTGCACAGATCCTGATGCACTGACTTTATCGCCTGTGCCAAACTAGACTTTTCTAAAATTAAATCAAAAGCTGACAAATTCTGATCAGCACCCATAGTGTTGTCCAATTCCATAGTGTTGGCTACTTCATCGTGTGTCAGGATCATTTGACTGATCTCCTCCGACAAATATCCAACTCGCTGTTCTTCCATCTTCAGTGCCAGTCCCAATTTCTTACTTAACTGATAGTAGCTCTTCACTATGGAATATGAGGCTTGCGCGTGAAGAGCAAAAACAATGTTTATCAAAATCGAATGCTTTTCGGTTGTCGATGATTTACGAGATTCCTTTCTTTGCATTAGAGTTGGATGGCTTACGAAGCGAACATCGTTTACTTTGAGCTCGAATTTTTGATTACAAAGCTCCGATTTTACAGCGAAGAGAGTGGATAGCACTTCATCTGTGAATCCAGAAAGATGACCTTTTCTTATGTTTGAAGCGTGTTGTGGTGGTTTTTGCAGGATATCGTCAGTTGTATTTATCGCATATGGATTTCGTTTTCTGTTTTTGTTTACCGTATCATTTTCCGATTCAATGCGATAAGGATAACGAAAGAGCAAACGGTCACCTTTGCTGTCGGAATTTACGAGAATCACTGCCAATGGATTGACTTCCATGTTTTGATAACTTTTGCTACCCAAAATGTTCTTTACAAACACAAAAATTTATAATAAACTATAAACAACAAAATTTCGCTTGCACCCCATATTTTTCTATGGCTTTTTTTGTGGGATGATAACAAGGCAGGGTAGTGTCAAATGTGACTGATTTACGAAAGTTTAAGGTGCAAATGTAAAAATATTGTACTAGAATGAAAGAATAAGATTTTTTTTATATTTAAATAACGAGTGAAGTACACGTTTTTTTATGTTTACTATTCTTGCAATTTATTGTTCGACTATATTTTATTTATTAAGGGCAGATAAAAAATGAAACGAATTTGCTTACATTTAGGGCCAGTTTGTTCATCTTTGGTTAACTCTAATCAACGGTTATTCCAGCTGATAACCATAGAATCTGTTTGTCAGTCAAATTTTAACCAGAGAATCCATGGTTTGGTTAAGTTAACCCGAGAAATCGATAACCAGCCGATTTGGGTCGGATAAGCGACCAAATCGGTCCTAAGATATGTTTTTATTTTTTCTTCATAGGGCACTCGGGATACCTTACATCTTCTGTTCCTTTCTTGAAAAGCAAATATTTATTAATAGCACTTGTGGTAAATCAATTGCAACTCGGTATTTCCGCAAAACGCAACCGCTGTACAAATAATTTAAAGAAATGGCTACTTTTGAATTTCGAAACACCTCCTATTATCTGTCATCCCCGTTCTGACAAGATACTTTTTTTGACATCGGTGTGGTTTCTGTAGAAAATTACATTATCCGCATCTGCTTATAATTTATCAATAAACTTTTATTAATTCATCTCCAATCGCATTTACAATGGAAAAAAGCAGCGCTGCACTACTAAAAAAACTACAATCCGAATTGGAATCCTACCAAACTGGACAAAAAAGTAAGCTACCCTGAATAAATAATCCAACCATATATTTATGCATTTTCTTTCCGCCAGCATTTATAAAACTAGCTAAACAACGGACTATCCTTGAGGGTCAATTAAACGAAAACAAATGGGTCCTTGACGAACTCAACCTACTCGGGGAAGACAATAAAGTCTACAAACTGTACGGACCCGTGCTAGTGAAACAAGATCTCGAAGATTCCCGTCAAAATGTTGGCAAGCGCATCGAGTATATATCCAAAGAACTAAAATCCTCGGACAAAACTCTGGAAAATATGGAAAAGGAGATTGTCAAACACCGCGAGAATGTGCAGAAATTGCAACAACAATACCAAGTCGCAGTGGCTATGAAATAAGCGTTTTATGAGTTCTTAGTTATTTATTGTAATAGATTGTGCGCCTTACATCAACCCCCCAAATAAAATCTTAAAAAAACATAAATTCAGAGTTGTTTTTTCTCCATGGGAACAGTTCAGTAGTTAGGAATTTTTTTTGAAGGAATATTAAACGTGCCAGTTTAAAAACTTGTATCAATCATGTCAGACGTAGTCTTTCCTGAAGAATTAGTGTACTTCGTTGAAAGCATTCGGCCGTTTCAACTCCATGAAGTGGGCACCGCCCGATGGTTGGATTGTCACGAAATGATTATAAAACTCAGCCAGCAGGCGATTCTAGAAGCAGTATCACACCGAGAAGAAGCTGTTAAGGAGTATCTGGTTATGCACGACAAACTGAAAGTATTGATCCATGAAGCGTTTTGCATTCTCCTATGGAAGACAAAGGTTTTGCCGCATCTATTGGAAATAGATCCGAATCCGCAGGCGACTTTTCTAATCTATACCGTGTTGTTTCATGAGGGTTCTGTTATAGCCCTTCTGGAGCTTGCGCTCTTTCACCAGAGCGGCTGCGAATCGCTGAAAGAGGCATCTGTCGATTTGGTAGACTATTGCGCGCAATCCATTTCACAGCTTATCGGTTTGGTCAGGTAAGCAGTGAATTCTTAAATCGGTTGAGAAGGATAATTGCATTTTCTTTCAAAGCATGGGCTATCATGAAAATGAATCTAATGTCGATGTGGATGAAGCTACTCTCACTGAAATAGATCGTCAAAAAAGGGACATGCTCTACAAAATAGGTTTGCGATGCATTTCGATTTTGAACTATCTCGCCGATAACTTTGATGCACTGCCATATAGTGCAGCTAGGCGTATGGTTACCACCCACGATATTCCGTGGTTAATGGCAGATCTGTTAAGCTTTCGTCCTTGGTATCGGAAAACGTCGAAGGGTGTACAGAAGTTTATTGGTAAGAATTATGGCGAGTGCTTAAAAGGAGAGCACCTAAAGTTTATAATATTTTTGTATTTTTAAGAGGATAAATGGACAACTGTGATCGGAGAGGATCTGGCAAAAGTGGTAAAATATGAGGCACAGACCTGGTTCTGTTTTAGACAAATCTTATTTAACAGTTCATTAATGGAGGTGTATGAAATGAACGACTCCAGGCAGAAGCGATTGGGGCAGGTAGGAGTATTCACTTTTTGTATCTCTTTTCTATACTTAATTCACAATTCAGTGTCAGGGACTTATCCACGATACTCTGTTGGATCAGCTGCCGCCGCTTGGTGAGCTCAAACACTTCTTATGCGCCCTTTCAATGGGTGGCAGTCAATCGTCAAAAATGAAAACAAGTCTCGTGCTTGAAGAGTTGCCCGAGATTAAAGAGAAGATAATCAAAGAAGCCGAACGCAATGGAGGTTACCTTGCAATTGCCCAGCAATCGGAAATATTTCTGACTACTTCATCGGAAAAGATCTGCTTACTAGCACAGCGCCTAAACACAGCTTATAACACAGACTTGCTGGCCGAGATGGAAGCTAACGTAAAGACAAATGCATCTGCTTCCGAAGTAGGTGAAAAACACTGCAGAATCTGCAGCAAGGGGGCAGACAAAAAATGCTCCAAGTGTAAACAAATCTTCTACTGTTCCAGGTAAGCTCAACAGCGCTTATGACATTCAATCCTTTGCATTTCAATTTCGATTTCCCTAGAGAATGCCAACTGCAAGACTGGCCGCAACATAAGAACCAATGCAAAACCACAGAGACGACCGTCAACTAAATTTACACAAAACACTTTCAATTTCACATTTCCGCACATAAGTTTCGTTTTTTTGTTTTTTTATTAAAAAAAAATCTTAACCTCAGTAGAACGTCTTTGATTCAAATAAACCAAACGAACAGTCAACCAGTTTAACTGTTCTGTCTGAGGTGCTCCTTGACAACATCCAAAGCGGGTGTTTCCTCACCGAAATCCTTGATGACGACCACAGAGCATCCACATACCTTACGTGGTTTGCCTTCTTTGTCGATCTTGCACAGACCAGACCATTCGCCGAGTTTTTTGTGTGAATCGACACGGATCAATGGAATTTGATGTTCATGGCAGAGGGCTGTAATCAATTTTTTGTACAAAGGCTCCTCGAATGATTCAGCTAAAATGCAGAGCACAGCTTGACGTCTGCAATATTAAAGTGTACACTTGAGTTGATTGTAAAGGTGGCAACAGCTGGAAATACTTACTTGTCAAGAGCTTTGCAGGCCTGATGGATACCATGGACCAAACCGTCGGCAGTCAACGACTTCTTCAGCACTTCTTGGAGGGCTGTGTTGATATCCATGGCAGCGCCAATAACTGGAGCAGCTGAGGGAACATCTCTGTAGGAAGAGAATAACACAACACATATTTTAGACCGGGTTCACGGACAAAATGAACGGAATAGTTTATAGCCCAATGGGTTATGTTTACTTTCACAGAATTTGCACTTTAATGGAAACTTACACATCAACGTCGGCCATTTTTAGTTATTTACGTCGTCTTATAACTGAAATAGAAATAATTTCGTTTATTTTAATTTAGGATGCATTAGAAAATTTGGAATTATTATTTGAGATCTTGAAAAATTCATTCTACCCGTACCTTTTGACAACCGGAAAGAAAGAGAAGAGGCGGTTTTGCCAACCTAAGAATACAAAAGTTAAAAAAAATAATCAAATCCAATAAGTTCAATTGAGTGCGTTCAGCTGGAAATATATATGTATATATTTCGACGTGCTGCACCTATTTAAAATATTTTTAAAAATAAAAAAGGTAACAAGGTAGGTACATTCGATTATGTATTATTCAATACAAACAAATGAAATTAAATTCAGGTTTAATATTTGAAATTTAAGGTCGTGTCAATTGCACTATGATTATCCTCAAGCAAAAATTATGCTGCTGCGGGAGCAAGATAAACGTGGTAAAACCGTCGTAAAGTTTACGACGTAGTAAATGAACTGTAAAAATTTGTATGGAAAATAATGTACCACAAGTTGGTAAACCTATGACACGAACTTAATCAATATAATTAACGTGGTAAACTTATGACAACGCCATTGTGACATTATTCACACTTGAAATGAAGGCACGTAACCGTTTTTTATGAAAAGCGTTTCATGAGCGTTCAATTCAATCAGCTGTTCATTAAACGTCATACATCAAATAATTTAGGACATTCAATAATAGGTCTATTTGCCTAATTGTTTAAATCGAGCGCAACCGGTATAAATCGATCGCAATTGCACAATAGGCCTGTTATTGGCAATCCATTTCAGTGAAGTAAAGTAAAGTAGAATTTTTAACACGCAATTACAACAACTATATAGAGTCTCGAAAGTGTCAAACAGTTTGTAGCTGTTATAATTGCGTGTTAAAAATTCTACTTTACTTTACTTCACTGAAATGGATTGCCAATAAAACAGACCTAATCTCTATACACGTTCTCATCAAAAATTACAGGAAAAGACAAAACCAGCAAATTGTTTCCCCTCATGGCTCGAAACAACTAATATGATTTGAAACTTGGTATACGTTCACGAAGGGTTTTACGACGTTGCCTAAATACGACCCCTAATAAAACTAATGAATTTGGAAAGTATGATTTGTGACAGATGTCGCTAAAGTTAAACATTTTCGTAGTAATAATCTATACATTTTGCAATCAAATAAACAAAAAATTTAAAAACATTTCAAACGATTGCAGTAAATAAAGGGCCCAACCATAATCCGTCATGTCCGTTGCGGCAACATATTCGACCGACAGGTTGATACAATACACAGCAGCTTATGGAAGGTGACCCATAAGCAGCGCACATGCCGGATAAGAGGAAGGACTTTCATTGGTGCAAATATTTAGATAATGAGAGAAACGGCGAATTGCTGCAGATAACAGTTAAATAATATTAATTTTGTGGATATTTTCGAATTTAAGAAATTGTTTTAAAGATTCCAAGTTCTGTCGAATACTACAATTTGACGTATCCGTCGACGCAAACGGAGGCGACTATTATGTGCCAGCACACAATACAAATTATATTACCACTGATGCTCTAGCTACCTGTCAAACATCCGAGAGTATAACTGTTTTTATAATTGTCTTTTGGATTGATAAAATTATAGGTAGGTTCCTTAAAAAAAACTCACACATACGAATGGTTATGAGAAGCTATCAATGCCTTGCTCCAACCATTTATTTATTTCGTTGTAGTTCGCTGCAAAAATATCCTATTTTATCTTGATGCCATAATGCCATTTTAATTTTTCGAAAATGTTTCGTCATAAAATATATTTCCGCCTTGAAAACGAACGCAACACTCGACTCAACGATCGTCAAATATACGAGCGGCAAAATGTCATTCAATGACAGACAGACGTCACAAAGCAGCTGTCATACTTCCTTCAGCCAAAGACAGCATGTTCCGAGGCGAAATGCGATAAATTGTTTTTCTCAATTTTATTTATTGAAGAAACATTTAACCTCAGTAAAAGCACACATATATAGCTAAATTTATTAGCTCTTAAATCTCTAGTTCTAAACAATCATATTCTTCAGTGTTCTACTATAAACCAGTGGTTTGAGAGGAAACAAATTTACATAATGGAGAGTATAAGGTAACACATACATTTCCAAAAATAATTCACTATTCAATAGAATTCTTTTGTAGTTTCTTCTTTTTTTAAATATTCATTTCGAGATCTTGAACTATGCATATTTTACCAAAAGTCACGTCAATATAGATATAGATGTGCGATAAGAAAATTCATGTACATACTACCTCTCGAGGCATGTGGCTACAAAAAAAATCGTTTTCGACAATTTTAAATAAAATAAATAAATTATAGTAGAACCAGTAAAAATGTCTAATTTAAGATATTACTACCTCTTTAATTGATAGAGGCTTTTGGGTCGTTGTTAAAAATTAAGTCATTGGATGATTATCTCATTTCTTAAATGACTTGCCTTTTCTTGGCTTTTGATTGCACCGCTAAAGCGTGGGCATTAGTATGTACATAATTGTTTTCTTTTTTGTTGTACGTCAGCGTAAAATTGGCGGTCTTTTTGTTACCTGCAGTTTTTTGTGTGTGATTTTTGTTCTTAACAGTGTTTTGCAATATTTTTGTTAGTAGGTATTATCAGCTATTAGTCGATTGGTAAAACGGGTGAATGGGTTTGTTAGAACTAGAGGAAAGATCCAAATTGACAGGATGTATAGTAGTAAAAGACAAAACGTTTTCATAATGTTAAATGCATCTCAAGAGTATACCTAATTTATAAGCGACTTTATTTAAAGTTAAGCCCCGTTGCCATGCGTTGTTGACGACAAATTCCATTACCTCATCTCATATAATTTGTTTGTTTCTTATTCTTATCTCGTGTTAGATTCCATCTGTTGACCCAAGTCATGTAGCGTGCTGTTTTGATTTGATTAATCAATTTCTATTAAAACTTGTTGCTTATCGCATCCCTTTTCAAATGTGCTTCCGAAGAAGATAGATCATTCATGGTCGTTCGCATTAAGCTTCTCAATTTGAGGATCCAACTCATAACTTAATTATATCGACTTGGTTTGCTTAGAACTAACTGTTTAAGGTTAGTTTACTTATTTACTAAATTTGTTTCAGAAGGCTTTTTTTTGATTTTTAATCACACTCGAGAGTGCTAATCCAATTATTAGAAGAGTCTTAGAAAACATATTATGTACTACTGCTGCCATACAGATAGATAAGAGCATTATCAGTCCAGTGTTGACTATATGTTTGATGATTTTTTGTTTGCTTCTTTTCAGAGACGGTCTACTTTTAGGTTGCGGAAATCCCCTGCTCGACATCTCGACTGTAGCCGATGAGAAACTACTGCAAAAGTACGATCTTAAGCCAGACAATGCCATTTTGGCTGAAGATAAACACAAACCACTCTACGAAGAACTAGTGGAGCGTTACAATGCTGAGTACATTGCCGGTGGATCAGTACAAAACTCACTACGCGTTGCCCAATGGATTCTACAAAAGCCAAATGTGGCTGTGTTCTTTGGCTGTGTAGGGGACGACAAGTTCTCGAAGATTCTAGAAAAGAAAGCCCGTTCCGATGGTGTTAATGTGCAATACCAGTACACACAGGAAGCACCGACAGGTACGTGCGCCGTACTTATAACTGGCACCCATCGTTCGTTGTGTGCGAATTTGGCTGCAGCAAATCTATTCACCACGGATCATCTGCATACTCCAGATAATAAGAAGTTTATCGACAATGCCGAGTTTTTCTATATATCCGGTTTCTTCTTAACCGTTAGTCCACCGAGTATTATGGAAGTAGCCCATCATGCGCATAAGCACAATCGAATGTTTATGATGAACTTAAGTGCTCCATTTCTTCCTGAGTTCTTCAAGGAGCCAATGATGGCTGCTATGCCGTTTGTCGACATTCTTTTTGGCAATGAAGCGGTAATAAGATTTGAATTCTAGTGAATTGAATAGTTTTTGCTAAATAGATTATTTATTTTTAGGAAGCTGAAGCATTTGCCCAACAACAGGGTTGGGAGGAGAGAGAAATGAAAGAAATCGGCAAGAAAATGGTTAATCTGCCGAAAGAGAATCCAGACCGCCCGCGTATAGTGGTTATTACACAGGGACATGATCCTGTTCTGCTCATCCAAGAGGGTAGCATTGATGAGTTCCCTGTACAGATGTTGGAACGCGAACAAGTTGTGGACACCAATGGTGCGGGTGATGCTTTTGTTGGTGGATTCCTGGCACAATACGTACAAAAGAAACCCCTAGGCGTGTGTATTCGTTGCGGAATTTGGGCTGCCAGGCAGATCATTCAACGTAGTGGTTGCACGTTTGAGGGAAAGCCTGATTTTGAGGAATAAGATAAAGTGGTTTTTTGACAGCAAATTATTTGAAATTCACTTGCAAATCTCGTGAAAGGGAATTTAGATTTTTTTTTACACAAAGCAATTAACTATTTTATATGGTTTAAAGACGTTATTGTTAAAAATTGTATATACATACATGTACCTAGCCATCATAGACAATTACTGTAATGTTCTTCCTATTTTATAATGTACATACACGTTTTGAGAGCAAAATGGAAACCCAAAGCAATTTGAAATTAATAAAAATCACTTGAAATGAATACATATCTATTTGATTTGATTTTATCAATTGGGCAGATCCGCTGGTACCTTTAAATTGATATTGAAACCTATACCTATTTGAAATAACTTCTACAACATGCACTGGTTCCAACATAATCTGCGGTAATTTTTTAAACTCTATTTCGTAGCCAGTAAAGTTGCTTAGCCAAGAGATGCGGATATTCAAACATATATTCTGTATTACCAGCAAATAAATGCAGTGAGGGTTATTCCCAAATGTGCGGCGGATCGTATTGAAAGCTCGACCGTCTTCGCTTTTGCTTATTCTCAAATGCGAACTGTGCTTTCCAATTTTTTTACAATGACTTCCATTTTTCCATTTATTTTCCCAAAAGTTTGACAGCTTTTTTTCCGTCACAAGAATTGAGTTTATTTTTTATCCGCAATAAATCCGCCAGCAATTCGTCACCTAAATAGCTATCGCTTTTGAATGGATCGAATCGCTTTTGCGTTTGAGATTGACATCGAGTAAAGTTTGTTTACACGCCGAATAAACTAGAGATTTATCGCTCCAACTAATGTCGTTTTCGGTTGGTCGTCCAGAACCATCCGAAAAAACTCTTCGCGATTCTGAATTCAAATCCAGAAGCAAATATCTCTTCTTTTCAGGAGAAGAACTGTCAGTTGAAAGCCAATTGAACGCTTTCAGAACGGCATAAATGTCATAACATTTTCTTGGTCTGATGGGCAAATAATGCTATGACATTTCATTTCATATCGCAACGGCACGAGGTTGTAGGTGACGTTTTGTTATGTGGAAAAAATACAGCTGTCAAATTTCATGCCAGTGCACATCAGTTCGCCCTAGGGTTAGGGTCAGAGGTAAGAGAGACTCTCTTACCTCTGGTTAGGGTTTTACTTTAATCAAAACTATTCGGCCCTAGCGAGATATCCGTCGGAACGGAGAATTCTCCGGAACACAAACTCCGTCGAGACTCAAATTACTTTTGAGGTATCCGCCTTCGGAAAAAACAAATTTAAGCAACAAATACAACCAATTACTTAGCTAAAAGATTGTTTTTTCTCTATTGCTTTCATTTATTAACACTTCACCGCAAATCGTAAACAACATTGACATACTATACATGGACTGCTAGCAGCCAATTTTTCGTTGAAGCAAAAATAGGCACTAGCTCTTTTGGTTCACGGCGGAGAGAAACGAAAACACTCAAATGTCATCGAGCAATTCGTGCGATTTGATTTGTGTCGAGGTTTGTGTGCTGAGTGAGCCATACTGCCATCTGTCATAGATCGTTTAAAATAATTTGAATAAGTCGTTATTTTTGCGCAGTTGCAATGTTTCTACAATGGATGGCACTGTGTTCTATGTAAAAAAAACAGCAAAGGCGCGCAGAGGTTGAAATCTCTTTCCTACTTTCGCCGCACTGAACCAAAAGGGCTAGTGCTTATGTTTGCTTCATTTTTACTCGCAGGTTTGTATGAAACTGACATTTCACTAGCAGTCCATGTATAGTATGTCAATGGTAAACAAATTCCGCAACCAATTCCTTTCGGAGCATATCGGAAGAAAATTCATATGAAGCTGCCAAAAATATCAGTAAAAACGCACTTGATCGCATTGAAACGCAAAACGCCATTGTGTCGGAACAGTTCCGAAAAGCCGATTGAAAACTAATAAATAAATAATAAATAGGTAACCCCCCATAAATACACTCCAAAAAAATAAAATACTTTATTATTAAGTACATAAGAGAAGTGGGAGCACTTATATTGACCTTCGAATTGGAATCCAAATGTGGAACTTAAATTACAAAATGTCAATCAGGAATTGTTTTTATTTTTATTTTGCAAATAATTCCATTTGAGTTGATTTTCGCTTAACATTTATTTAAAACAATCAATAATACATTTATTTGTTTTGTTTGTAAAGCAGAAGGATGTTTGCATTCGTTGAAGGACTTTCAAATGTATACATCCTGAGCACGGCCACTGTGATTTTGGCAGTAATTATCGCTCTTTATTGTGCAAATTTAGCCAAAAACGAAGTACATACATATTAATATATTTTTTATATTCTTATAAGGATAAAAACAATAAATTAAATTGCTTTTAGAATGAAGTACTGTCAAATAAAATTAACCATGACAACATCAACAAGGAATGTAACGACGAGAACGATACCGAATCTGATTCAGAAAATGAACTTTCTGAAGGACTTGTTAGTAAACTTAAATCAGCCAGATTAAAAGAACTTGAAGGTTCTCTCACAGAGGATCAACTGGAAGAAGAGAAACGGTTTGCAATTGCTAAATTTTAATCTTTCTATGAAAATACAGAATTTTTGATTTTAGCGTTGAACGTGAACAACTTGCAGCAATATTTGAGCTTCTTAAGCGTCAAGAAGCCGAACTTAATGTTAAAGAAATTGACGAGTCTGAGCTATCAGCTCAAATGGGCTTGTACCGCTAGTATGTATCGTATTGTAACAAATACTCTTTTTTTTTTCTTAGATTTAAGAGCAGTAGTACTCTAATGGTTTCATATCCTTCGTAAAACTAGTCTGTGGTGTGTATTAATTCTTCCAGATAGCGATTATTCAAGATCTTACAGTAATATGCATTTATTGTCATTGTCCAATGAGAATGTTGCAATTTATAAGCAGTGTAATGGACCTAGTCAATGAATATTAACTTTAAATGTATTTATTACACGCATTATATACATACCTACTTATTTATAAGTAAAAATTTGTCTTCTTTTTAAGAGAAACAACTGCAAACATTTCATTGTTTGTGTACTGTATAACAAGACAAATATAACGCTTTTTATAAAAAACAATAAGAAATATGTAGCATTAAATGTCATATCGGACAAATTTACTCTTTTTATCACGCTACACTATCGACATTCCAATATCCAATCCATTGCAAAATACACTAAATAGAAATCCAGGCGCGCAGCACCCAACTGAACTTATAGCACTCGGAGCGGACAATTAGTATACAGAGTACACTTAGGAGAATCAGAGACAATGACATAGAAGCATTCAGGAAATATGTAAACATTCTTTACTGTACATCAACATTATATAAAAGACTTTTACACTATTTCTTCGGTCTGCCAGCGGCCTTCTTTCCTCCGGTCGACTGTTTGTCTTTGCTCGTTTTACTCGCGATTAATGGATGAGTTTCTAAAGAAAAAAAAATATATAAATCCTACCTTAGCATTGCAAAAAAAAAAAAAACCGTTATAAAACTCACCATCTGTCGGTGCATCCGGCAGACTAATGTCGTGGCTATTAACCTTCCGCTTTTTAGTCGGCAGATCATCATCAACGTCCATTGGTTCGCTTTCTTTTGACATATTCGGATCGCCACTTTCTTGAGCCGCCCAGCCGTCTTCAGGATCCTCAACTTCTGGGGCCATTGGTAGAAATTGCAAGCCGTTCTCGTCGTCATACTCCTCGTCGGAACTACAAAATGCCGCAACTGGTTCGACTTTCAGCACATCGACTTCGGTTTCTTCGTCCTGCTTTGCTTCGGCGCTCAGATCGACCGATTTATCTTCGTCTGTGATATCGAATTCTGATTCGCGTTCCTCGTACTCAACGTTTTCGTCGAGTTCTTTGAAATCTGGCGCGAATGCAGACCAATTTTCTACTTGGTTCTGTGCCCAAATCGAGACGAGACCAGAGCTGATGCTAGCAATGATTGGCCGCACTGGATGCCATACAACATCGAGCAGAAGTTCGCCCTTGGTGCCGTGAAGGATTTTCACCAAATTACCAATGGACTTCTCCCAAATGTACAGAGCATGTTGTCGTGCACTGCCAGCGCAGATGTACTCGCCATCGCCGGAGAAGCAACATTTTTTCCAGGTGGTTCTAGGAAAATCAATTAATTGGGACATTTAGGGGGTCTTTTTAAAACTTACTTATTAACGAGATCCTGAAGCTTTTGAATTGGCTCAGGTTCACCATCTTTCCCCTGATTAATTATCTCCCTGGAATCATAAACTCGAATGACACGATCCGATGTGTTGATGAGGAATGCACTGCATTAGGTACAAGTATAGTTAGTTATTCACGGATATTCAGATGGAGATAGAGATATTTAAACTTACTCTCCACGTCGAGCAAATTCTATGCTCTTCACAGCAGTTGCACTTGATGTTCCGACAATAATTCGAAAGCTTGCCACAATATCCAGCGTATCTACATCCAAGACGAGAATTTTTCCTTTAGCATTTCCAGTGTAAATATATTTGCCCCGGCGGTCAAACGATGCCACAATATTTAAATCTCCCTGAAGAGAAAGAGATTTTTATTACTCGTCCTATATAAAGACAATTTTTAAGCTTACATCTTGATCCAGTGGCAAGCACATGTGTGAGTCATTGATTTTCACCAAAACAGCAGCATATCTCATCGGACAAACAAGAAATCGATGATCATTCCTTGGATCAAATTGAACTTTTAGAATAGGCGATGGAAATCTGTATTTTTGTTCACATTCTCCTGATAGAACGTCCCATATACACACATTATTGTCCGTGGATGCCGAAAGGAGCTACAAAGAAAATGTTTACAACTCATTTATGTATAGCTTGTATTTTGGAAGTTACCTTTTGTCCACTTCTGGTCCAACTCAAGCTGCACACCGGATGCACATGAGCGGATATAATTTTTGCAATTCCCCTGGTTAGGAAGTCCCATATAACAATTCTACCATCATTACAACCAACAGCTAAGAGTGTGCCGTATTTATTAAAACAACAAGTTACGGCCAGGGAAATGCAATCCAAAGAACCATCAAATTCTTCGGGATAGTTCTGTCCAAACGATTCTAGAAACGGTGTAATGGAGGTTGGATTCAGTTTTTGCCTCGTATTCCAACCAGGTTACTTACCAAGCAGCTCCAGATTCATTCTAACATAATAATATTCTACTTGTTTATTAAAATTTTGATAATTTTATGTAAAAAAGAAGCATTAATCGCGGCCACTACAAACGCTAGTCAAGTAAAACGTCAAAATAGTAAACAAATCATTCTGAAATCAAATGAAGTAGTATGTGGTTTATTACTGTATCGAAATGGATTTAAAAAAAATTAAAGTACACTTCCGGACGAAAATTATGGACTGTTGATTGTTGGTAATCAAAATGGAAATGCATTTATAAGGCGTTTTTCTTTTTTAGAGTTCGAGCTGGTTATTTATTAATTGTTATTACCTAATTAATTTGGTTTACCTTCCCCAGATCAACAAGGCACGTCCGCTATTTCAACCACATATTTTGTTTATCCTTTTTTTTCTGTCAAATGTGACTGGTACGTGCGTAATCAGCTTTTTACTCAGTCTGCGCAGTCAAATTCGCGCTCTGAACCTGCTCTGAACATTCTCTGAGCGAAAAAAGAAACACAAAATCTGAACTCTGATGTCTCTGAGCTATAAAAGAAACAAGAACATTTTTTGACAGTTCACGCTCGTTTTGAACTAAAAGAGAAAAACGCCGATACAAGCAAAGGACCATTCACATGGAGTGAACGAACAAATTGATGAAATGCGAACAAACCACTTTTTACGCATTTATAAACTGAAAATTTCATATTTTACTATTACAAGAGGATGATAATTAATTATCCCATCAAAATGAATTAAGAAAACAAGTCTATAAACAGTTTAAAAAATGGAATTTCGAATTCTAAACTTTTTGCTGCAAACGAAAACAAACACCATTGGCGCGAATTATCAAAGTTTATTTGCAATCCACATCATTTAATTCGCCTTCCACAAATTAGTGAATAAAACATTATTTTGAAATTACTGTCACACATATATTGTTTTTTCTAGCTATATATTTGGAAAGAATAAATTGGCCAATTTGGTATCGTTTGTCAAACTTTTCGGTTGTTCGAATTGACAACCAATGCATTTCCCCATTTCTTTGTGACAGAGTTTAGTCTTGTCTATAAATGCAAATGGGAAACACTTTTTCGTTATTGTATTTTTGAATAAATAAATACCAAATACCATTAAACCCAGTTAAATTCTGAAATCGAACAACCCCATCGATAACAAATTTTTGCCAGCTATCATTTTTATGTATCTGTAGGTTGGCTAACCTATAATTCATTTTGACAGCATCAAAAAACGCACTGTAATCCACAAAAACGCCGAGTTGCACAAAACTTCGTTTTTATTGTTCGAAATAAGCATTTTATTACACGAAAAAGGTAAATTTTTTTATAAAAATTATATGCACCATAGTTTAAATAAAACATTTTCCTATTGTAGATTTTCGCAGCGGCGGGAATTTGTTAGAAAAAATCGATCAAACTCTTCACTTTCCATTAGTCATATTTTTGCGACAAAGAAAAAATTAAAAATGACTGGTGAAACACCAAAAGCCGAGGAGCCAAAGCCCTCCACTGCCGCCGTCACCGATGAAAAGAAAGATGAAGAAAAGGAGCCACAAGAACTCTCCGATGAGGATCAACAACTGCAGGAAGAACTTGAAATGCTAGTTACGCGTCTGCAAGAGTCGGACAAGTCTTTGTATTTGCCAGCTCTCGAGGTAATGGGTAAGCTTATTCGTGCTTCTACAACCAGTATGACTTCTGTTCCGAAACCCTTGAAATTTATGCGTCCCCATTATGAGACAATGAAAAACATTTACAAGGAGATGCCCGACCAAAATTCCCGTATGGTGTGTGCCGATATTATTTCCGTCCTTGCCATGACCATGGGAAGTGGAAAAGACTGTTTGGCCTATCGATTCTTGTGTGACCCCAGTCAGAAGATTGGCGAGTGGGGTCATGAGTATGTGCGTCATTTGTCAGGTGAAATCGCAGCTCATTATCTGGAAACTACAGGTGAGTTCCAGACTCAGCTGATTGAATTGGTCAAGCAAATCGTTCCGTATAACATGGAGCACAACGCCGAAGCCGATGCTTGTGATCTACTGATTGAGATTGAACATCTGCACCTGTTGTTAGACTACGTTGATGAGAGTGCCTACCCGAGGGTGTGTTTGTATTTGCAAAGTTGCTATCCATATGTTCCGGAGCCGGATAATCTTGTCATTCTTAATACGGCTTTGAATTTGTCGAGGAAATTTAACCAATATACACAGGCGATGCGTTTGGCACTAATGTTGAACGATATGGATATCATTGGAGAGATTTTCAAAGAGCAAAAGGATCCGTCTATTCAGAAGCAGTTGGCTTTTATGTTGGCACGGCAGCAGGTATGCTTGGAGCTGGACGAATCCATTCCCGAGTATGACGATCTAATGGAAATCATGTCGAATGCTAATTTGAACAAAAATTTCTTGAATCTCGCTCGTGAGTTGGACATTATGGAGCCAAAGGCGCCCGAGGATATCTACAAATCGCATTTGGACAACGCTAGGACTCGATTCCCCTCGATTCAGGTCGATTCAGCTAAGCAAAATTTGGCTGCAAGCTTCGTGAATGGTTTCGTTAATGCAGGTTTTGGTGTGGATAAGTTGCTGAGCGAAGATGGCAATAAGTGGCTGTACAAAAACAAGGAGCATGGTATGCTCAGCGCTACGGCTTCGTTGGGTCTGATTCTTCTTTGGGACGTTGATGGTGGTTTGGCCATGATAGACAAGTACTTGTATTCCACAGATGACTACATTAAGTCGGGTGCCTTGTTGGCTTGTGGTATTGTCAACTGCGGCATTCGCAATGAAGTAGATCCCGCCCATGCGCTCCTGTCTGATTATATCGAGAACAACAATACATCCATGAGGATTGGAGCTATTCTCGGATTGGGCATCGCTTATGCTGGATCGAATCGCTCGATCGTGATTGACACTTTGAAGACGGTGTTCAACTCCGATCGTAAAAACGCGGCGAACATTGAAGTTCTCGGCATCACCGCTTTAAGCATGGGTCTTATCAGCGTTGGCTCTTGCAACTCTGAAGTCACCGAAATTCTTTTGCAGACCATTATGGGCCTGAGCAAGACCGATCTTCGCGATACCTACACCAGATTCCTTATGTTGGGCTTGGGCCTGTTGTATCTTGGTCGGCAAAAGGCCACCGAAGCCGTTCTCAGTACCCTGGAGGTTCTCGACGAACCCTACAAATCGATGGCGACCACAATGGTCGAAATCTGCGCCTACGCTGGAACTGGAAACGTCCTTAAAATCCAACAACTGCTCCACATCTGCTCAGATCACTACGAACCCTCGAGTTCGGACAGCAGCGACGACAAACAAAAGAAGAACAAGGAGAAGGAAAAGGAGAAGGAAAAGGAAAAGGAGAAGGACAAGGCTGAGAAGGAGAAAGAACGCGAAAAGGACCTATCTTCCACTCAATCGATTGCAGTTCTTGGCATCGCCTTGATCGCAATGGGTGAAGACATTGGCGCTGAAATGGCCTTCAGGTCGTTTGGCAACTTGCTGCGCTACTGTGAACCATGCATTCGCCGTGCAGTCCCATTGGCTTTGGGCTTGATATCCGCTTCCAATCCCAAATTGAACATCCTCGACACTTTGAGCAAATTTTCTCACGACAGCGACGCCGAAGTGGCTCACAATGCAATCTTTGCCATGGGTCTCGCTGGAGCTGGCACCAATAACGCCCGCTTGGCCTCAATGCTGCGTCAGCTGGCACAATATCACCAGAAGGATCCCAGTAACCTCTTCATGGTACGTATCGCGCAGAGTTTAACTCACTTGGGCAAGGGCACACTCACTCTGAGTCCCTACCACAGCGATCGTCAGTTGATGAATCCAATGGCAGTAGCTGGTCTCATGGCCACGTTGGTATCGTTTTTGGATGTAAAGAACTTGATTTTGGGTCGCTCGCACTATCTGCTGTACTCATTGGTTCCCGCTATGCAAGCTCGTATGTTGATCACCTTCGATGAGGAATTGAATCAGTTGCAGGTGCCAGTTCGAGTGGGCATGGCCATTGATGTCGTCGGTCAGGCAGGTAAACCCAAGACAATCACCGGTTTCCAGACACACACCACACCCGTGTTGCTTGCAATGGGCGAGCGCGCTGAGTTGGCAACTGATGAATACATCACATTGACGCCAGTGATGGAAGGATTCGTTATTCTAAAGAAAAATCCCAATTTTGTGAAATAGACATGTCAAGCGGAGTAGAGTGCACTGGGGTCAAACTAAATAATTTTATATGTACTAATTCTGTATTGTTTTCTTTTCTTAGCTATAACTGTTTATTTTCTATATAATCAAATCATGCAACTCAAACAAGAATCCGTATGAAAACATTCGAAATATGTTGAATAAACAAAATCGAAGTAACAAAACTGAAGGTGTTTTTATTTTTACTGATTTGAACTCTAGCAGCTGTATATTGTTCCAAGATGTACTTATTTGAATGTTGTGCTGGACAGTTCAATTAGACAGAAATGGCAAAAATGCGTCACACTTAAAGCGGTCTTTGACATCGGCATAGTGAGAGTGTTTTAGTTCTTAATTGAGATGTTTTCTGTCGTAATGCTGAGCTTGATAAGTTTTTTTGCAGTGATACCAAAACTAGGCATGGATCTTTATAGCTCGTCTCTATAAATGTGACTAATGTTAACATGGGCGCAGTAGAGCATTGGTTAGTATGCTGGACTACTGTGCGAGGGATCCCAGGTTCGATCCACGGAAAAACTGCCAGCTGGGAAACGCCAACACACTTAATTTCCTCCTCTTCCTCATCCAGCCACTTGTTCACCTAAGATTTGCACTTTCGATGGCATACATCTTCAATTTTTGTCTGCAAGTAGCGATTGGTATGCCTAGGGTGCCTTTGTCCGGTAAGATGCGTATAGTTGTTGTAATTCTGACGAGTTTATCGGCCTTACAATTCCCTGGAAAGTCTCTATGCCCCGGCACAATAAAAAAGGTGAATGTTGAACTGTTCGGCTATCTGAGTAAGAGATGATCGGCAGTCGAGGGCTACTTGAGAAGTTATAGAGATCGATTCCAAGAATTTGTTAGCTGCTTGGCTGTCCGAAAATTTGCAGATATCTTTAACGGATATCACATTTTTGTTGAGCCAAGACTTCTTTTATCGCCATAATTTTCGCCTCAAATACCCTACAATAGTTTGGTAGATGGAAGGAGAAAACGCCCCCACTACCTCTGTCTTTGGTTTTCGAGCCGTCTGTATAAAAGTGAATTGATTCATCTTCTAAAATTGTATTCTCATTCCAGATTATTCTGGGGGGTATGGTGACGAGAAAGTTCTTGTCAAAATTTAGAAATGGAGTGGTGTAGTCTGTGTTTAACCTGATCTACAGTTGAGCATGTATTTCTTAAACCAAATTAAATATTTGATATCAGTGCTTTTTCTTCTATAATTGGATTAAGTCGTTTCAGAAGATTTTTTTCGAAGAGCTTTGATAGCAATGAAATCGGACGAAATATGGTAACTTTACTGGGCAATTTGCCCGAATTTGGTATCGTAATAACTTCCGCTACTTTCCTAAACGCTGCATTTATTATCTGTGCTATTTTGTTCATAACTTTTTAGGGAGTTTTTTTTTTTTAGATTTTCACCCGTAATTAAATCAAATCCTGGAGCTTTTTTCGAGTTAATCTTGTTTTTTATTTCAAAGGCTATTTCCTTCGAGGTTACTGCTGGAATCAATCTCTCGTCTTCGCACACTTCTTCCGTTTGTTGTAAATAATCAATATCTTCATATGGCTGGAATGGAAGACGTTTTTCACAAAAAGATACGCCTTTTGTTTGTTTGTTTTCGCCAAGTTTCCACTGGTAGAATGTTGGCCTTTTAATTTTTTTTGTAGCCTTTCACAGTGAGTATTTTCTACTAGCATCATTCGTCAGATTTGTAAGCTATCTTTGCACAAACAAATTTTTGATTTATTTGATATTTTTTTTTAAGTTTATTGTTTAAGTCTGGTTTTATCACGTGGCGCTCTCGACAATTGCCAGCGTTTATGAACTCTCTTCTTTTCTGATATAATGTCGCATATTTCTTTGGGATATACGATTCTTTTTATTTTACGAGTTGGTTCAAGTGTGGTTCAGGCGTTGCGGTCCAATCAGCCTTTTGTATATCTTCTAGAGTGAAAGTATGTGCTTCATTTTCTAGTTGGTATTGGTCTATTGTATCGATTGAAAACTCGCAATAAAATTAATACATAACAACTACACATGACTTCGTTGTTGAGTGCGCATCAGTGGTAAGTCTGCTGGACTACTATGCAAGGGGTCCCAGGTTCAATCCCCGGAAAAACACAAATTAAGGTTTTTTCACTGCGCCACCTCTCGTACAAACATCCGAGAGTATAACTGTCTGCAAAAAGCTTCTTGTAGGTCCTTCATTCACAATAAAAACTCTCATAAACAAATGGTGAGAAGCTAGGCCTAGGATGTCTATATGTCTGTTGCGCCAACATTTTTTTTTTTACTTCGTTGTTATATTGGTCTTTATTTCAAGTGTCCTTAACACTACTTATCTGTTTTTCATACAAATCGGTAGATAACGTTTGACCGTTGCTAATTCTTGCCATCGTGAACTAAAATTCTTTTAAACTGACACAACCAGTAGTGCGTGTGCGTTGTAAAACTGATCGCATAAATGTGTAAAAATTAAGGGTGTTGCTATTCGCCCGGACACGACACTACGTAACGAAATGTCAAAGTTTACATCACAAACCAGTAAGAATAGACCGTCGACTCCTCCCACATAACGGACTTTGACTACAAGCTGCCGGCGGGCCCAGGATTTTTCATGTATTGGTGGTGTACAAAATCAAAGGAGCGCCATTAACGCACGCATACTTGAAAAATCCTAGGCCCATTGTATAGCATGGAAAATCATTGGCGCCATTAATTTTGACATTTACACGTATTCACATACAGGGTAATTTTTTCCGGGGGGAATCGGGTAGGTGTACGGGAAGTCGGCGGTCTATTCTTACTGGTTTGTGGTTTACATTGCATCCAGTTATGTGGGTTGCTATCGCTACGCTCGCGACTCTAAACTTCAGTATAATCAATTTTCTGACATTATGCTGTACGTTTTGGATCCAAATTTTGTCTTTATAAATAATTTTCAATGAAAATATGATTACGTTACGTTAATTACGTAGTGGAAATGTCCACTACAACGGATTCTGTTATAGTTCTTTCGGGGTTCGTAGCAAAATTCAGAATACGACGGATTCTGTGTTCACCCGTCATGTCCCGAACATCGGTAAACGTCAGTTCAGTACAAAATCTGTCAAAATAAACGGGCAAATGGACACTCCAAAAAATCAAAAATTAAATTGAATTTTAATAAAAAAAAACCTTTTATTAATAATAATGAATCAGAGAGAAAATTATTTATTATAGACGGGTTTGGTAACCTTCCCACAAAATAGTAAAGATCTCGTTGTCTTTTCCACAATTAAGTAAGCAAACGGTCTATTTAAATAGAATCGCGGAGGAGATGCCTTATTAGCAAATGTTGCCGATGAAACAGCAGCAGCAATAGTTCCTTCTTCATTCACTTCTATCTTAGATTGGTGAATAAGTCTTGACAGAAAGACTGCTTGCGATGATATTTTAGATAGATTAGCATGGTTTGGTTGGAAAACGTCATTAATACCCATCTGTAGATAATAAAATAAAATATCATTAATAAACCGTTAGGATGGTATGGGCGTTTGGCAAAACTGGCAATTTTCTTGTCATGTCTTTTGACTATGAATCGTTATTCATAAAATGTTTACCGACTTTAAAAAGACACGATTAAGGAAATGACAGTACACATTAGGGGCCCTACTCTCCGAAAGTCAATCCTAATCCCCGCTTTTGAATTTATACTCTGTAATGCTTTCGATTTTCCATATATCAATGCTTTTGACATTTGAAAATTTCGTGCCGCTTTCGAAATAGACAGTACCAAATGTTCGGTTTCGAAAAATTTCAGTAGTAGGGCCCCAAAGCTATTGGCAAATTCGTAAAGAAAATACTAACTTTTTCCAAAATCGCATTCATAGTCAAGCTTGTGGTTGTAATGAATTTTGGCAGGAACACCTCCACCTCATCGCTGTCATAATCAGCCATAATTTCTTCCTTTTTAGCTAGTTCATTGAAGATTCTCTCCAAGCCGATTTTCTGAAGACGATTTACCGCGTCGTTTATACGCACACCTGAAAGAGAATCAATAGTAATTTTCATTATAGTTGAACAAATGGTATTATTCTTGAAAAAATAACTGAATGAAACGTACCTTTCTTGGGAACAATTATTAACATAGACAGTCGATTCTCCTTGCCGTAGGGTAACTCCACGATATGCGACTGCATATCCACAATTGGTAAGTAGTTGAAGATACCCGTTTGCGTCATCATGTCAACGTTTGCAACAATCTCACCTTCTTCATTGTAAAAGGGCTCCTCTTTTGTAAAGGATGCGTTGAAAGGCAACTAAATTAGAAAAAAAGTCTTAGAAAATAAATTTCTCGATAATTCAGCGGAAGCTTAGTGATTACCTTCCACTGTCCCTTAAAGAATATAGATGAAATCATTAGCATTTGATTATCTTCAAAGTCGCTAAGTTGTAAATTTGGATTTATTAGACCTTTTGTCGCCTCCATGATGTACCTTGTGACCGCTGCAAGAGCTATCTCTTGTCTGGAAAAATCAATTGGCACCAAATCGGCTTCATATTCGTATTGAATCAGCCTGCCATAGCTTGAATTAAGCGGGTATTTTTGATTATAGAATATGCCTTGCATTGTTGAAAGTTGAACGGTGGTTGTGTTAACACTGTAATTTTATAAATTAGAAAAGGATATTATATTTATGACAATATCATATGAGAGACTTACGTAAGAGCCTTTTGCATTGATTTGTAGCCCGCACGAAGTATTGCGCTATTTTCGGGTATTCGCAGAGTGCGCTGTAATTCTTGTAGAGTCTTTCCATCGGAACCTTCAGCAACAAGCAGTAGTAGCGCCCAAATCGAGAATGGTGAAATCATAAAATTACTTTTGATAGATTCAAGTTGTTCGCATACATTCGAGAAAAGTTCCAGTGAGAACTCCTCGGCTCCCTTTGAAATGTATGAGATAACATCCCTATCTGAGAGGAATGGTCGATCGGTGTGAGGAACTTGTGCCAAGATAGTTGTCACAATACATGCGATAAGCAGTAAGCCTGTAGAACACAAAAATTAAGAAAACTGTGTTAGTATTTGTAGTACATTGTAGCAATATATGAGTAGATGAGAAACAAAACTCGTCATATCCATATAGTCAAAAATTGAGATTTTAATGCAGATTTGTTAAGTTGGCTGTACTGCACAGTTTAAAGGAAATATTTTTCAGCACAACTTGCTAAATCCCCTTTAAATTTAATAACAAAAATCGTCATTGTTTTCAAAACTCTCCATATCCACTATGACTTTTGCACCAAAACTTTTCATATCCATACCAGTAGGTTGAGAAGGTATGATATTCATAGGTAAGTCGTTTTTCGAGATCAAAGCGTAAACATATTTCTATAGGTATTTGGCATAGAAACATCCCACAATACCAGATTCTACTCATAAAAAGTACGGGATATACGTCTAAGGAGTACTTCTATTCAAATTAATGAAAAAACCGCCAAAGCAAATTTTGTCTTAAAATACACGTCTCAAACAAAACCAGTAAGAATAAGACACTCTGATAATTTATTCACTTCATAGGTACTGTAACTGTTGTTGATCTTAATCTTCTTTAAGCAACGAAATGCAAAGATTACCATTCAAAGACATTTCAATAACTTTAATTGTTTGCTGCAGAACTGTTTATATCCTACATTTTGCGTCTTTGTTGGCTCCTTTAGTAGCAAAACTGTTCATATCCAACTTTAATTTTTAAATAACTTCTAAACGGAATTATAAATACATTTTTCGTTTCAATTATAGGATTAAGACTTAAAAAGCTTTAAATAGATTAAAAAAAATGTTTTCTAAGTTCTCCCATTTAGTCTTGGTACGTTTTTTTCAATTTGCACAAAACGAAAATTTGGGATATGGATAGTTTTGGTTCTCATCTACTCATATTATGAAGTATACATTTCATTTGTTTATAATATGTCAATTGGAGCTGAGACGAGAGGACTGTAGATGTAACAATATTAAAATGATATTATGTAGGTTCAATAATTGCACAGCTCAAATCGGGCCTAATTCTTCGCCTACCTTAAGCTGTGCATATAACTTGACAGTTTAAAGCGGAGAAGCTCCCTCGTGACAGTTCTACTCCTCGATTCGAAAAGATATTTACATTCATTTTTTGGGGAATAAATCTGCACTAAACACTGACAAATTGCGCACACTGTGGCGTATGCGTAACATAATTATTCGTGTACGAATATGAGTAATTGGTAATTATATATTTAAGTTGGAACGTTCTGGCCAGGATGATTGATACTCCTTTGTAGGTTGTTTATTTTCCACAAATGTTTAAAGAAAAATTAAAATAATAATGTGTATAGTGTATTTAAAGCAGTCAGTTTCAAGTTGGGTAAAAATTAATAAATAAATAGGTGGCGCAACAGGCCGGAAGACACCCTAGGCCTAGCTTCTCGCAACCATTCGTTTTGTGTCAGTTTCTATTTTTTGGGACGAATGGAAGGGACCTACAATTTTATGCAGAGTTCGAACGGCTGAATTGAGAAGCTTTTTCATGACAGTCATACTCTCGGATGTTTGTCAGACGTTTGCGAGAGGTTCCGGGGATCGAACCTGGCGATCCCTCGCACAGTAGTACAGGTTGGGCAACTCTGTGTTAAAATGACTATCGGTTTCCATTGGATAAAGAGAAGCATTCGAACAGGAGTAATTTGTAATTGGTAAAAAACTCTTCTCGATTTTAATGTCGTTTTACATTGGACAAAAAGAAGCGTCCGGGAGCGTCCAGAATCAAAAAAAAATACTTCTGACACCATTCCATTGGCGCAAAAAAGATTTTTCTGTTGATTCTGAAGAGAGATTGGTTAAGTCCATCCTGGCTATAAATTTAAATCTCATTTTCCTGTTCATTAATTCGTCTGGTTGTGTAGACTGGGGTACATAGTCACCTCTATTCCCGTTGGCGTTTGTCGTATACGTCTCATGTTTCGTGTCGTTGTAAAACGATCTTCAGTTCAGTTTTTTTAACTTTTGTTAACAATTTTATTTCCTTTTCTATGTGTTCACCACCATCTCAATTTATTTGTCTCAAAAAAGTTAAGAACACCGACTAAAAAACGAAGTGAAATATGAGTCGAGTACGACAAACGTCAACGGGAATAGGGGTGAGTATTTTTTTTAATCTGTATAGTAAACAAAATATTGTTACTCCAACTTTTCCCACTAGTTCTTTCGTCACATACATACTTAGCGCCAAGTAAAGCTAAGGCATCTTTTGCTCTGTCATCTCTTTGGGCGATAAATTTTTCGCCTTATTTATCAAAAGCGACTCTCATCATTGCAATTAACCAAGATAAAGTACGATCCGTTTAACTCACATAAAGAATAAAAAACGCAATTGATAAGCTTGGATAATTTTATAAACAAACAACTGGAAATTCCCACTGACTCAACGCTAGAAGTCTTAAAGCACTAAACGGATTCGAAGCGACAAACAGGACTTTGACGCTTTTTACGAATCTGTTCTACCTTAAATGTAGAAGCAGAACATCCTGTCACATGACACAAACAAGTGGGACAGATAGTGGATCAGATAGGAACCGATAATCTTCTGTTCAGCTCATAGTCATTAAACACGTCTATTATGTCATCGAAGATTATGTACATTACAATTGATGACTTTAAAGCAAGAAATGTCAGAAATGGTCAAAATTTGACTAGACGCGTAGACGTCTAATCTTATCTTCTTTAAATAATTCTTCTGTACGTGTGTTGTAATCGAACTCCTCCTGAACGGCACGACCGATTTTAATGAAATTCTATGTGTGTATTTGATTGGGTCTAAGGATGGTTTAGATTCACATTTGGTGAACATTGCACAAAAAGGGCGTGGCACCTCCCATACGAAAAAAAACTCAAAAAAATCGTATATCTATAAAATTACCGAACTTATATTGTAAGAAAAGATTTGTTATTGGCCCAAAGGTATTTCTGTGAAAATTTGATCAAAATTACACAAAGGGACGTGATAACTCTCGCTGCGGGCCCGCGCGGTAAAAAAACGCATGTGTGCACCGGGCCTAAGGAAAGCCCAACGTTTTAATGTCATGATGTTTTGTTTATGTAGAAAGCCCGCAAATAAGAACCGCATACATTTAGCTGTAGTAAGAAATGTATATTTTATGGGAAAGATCGTTTGTTATTTGCATAGATTCGCTCAATTATCATATTTGAAATGGTGAGAATTATTCAAATTTGGAACACTTTCCAAATAACTCTTTGACTCTATATGTACAGTACATTACATAATTACCAACAACAAACGATTCATTGATAATTTGAAAAATAATCCTTTTCGCCTTCAAACAATGGACACATTCAAGAATACTGATAACAGTCTTTAAACATTGCATGGCATGGCATCGCTATGACTAGGATTGCGTTGCTACTTTTGACATTATTTGTCATTGTTATTATGATGATAAACTGTCCGATCAGAGCCAAAAATTTCGATCCGTTAAGTTGGCGCAAATGGTGGTTACTCGAACAATTGACAAATCGAAAAGTTAGGTTAACTTTCTGACAAGGGGAAATCAAAAATGTATGGATTATATACTGAGAATTGACTGTCAAAATTCAAACTAGATATTCAGGAGTGGCCGCATTCAAGAAAATCTAGTTTAGTAAGTCTGACAGCTCTCAAAATTCATGTTGCTGAGTTTTCATTGGGCAAAACTGGTCACGTGAACAGTTTTCTCAGTTGACGTTTATTTCCGCAACACCGACGAATCAAGTTGATGATGCTGAATCTGTTGATGAGTTATTAGTGATGTAATTCGAAATAGCTATCATTTCTATCAAAAGTGACTGCGAGTGGTTAGCTCAACAATAATTCATAAACTGAAATTCAGCAATAATTTCTCAACAGAATTTGTCACTTGTTAGAGTAAAACCCATCTAGCGGGAATTGTTACTCTTCGCTTTGCACTCGGTTCTACTTTTTGTTTCATGAGGCTGTTTTTAACTGTCTACCTAACCTACCTACCTACGTGATTTTCTGCACCTACTTTTAAGTGGATCAGGCTTGTAAGAAGTGTCAAAATCATCTGCTTTTCGTTGCAAATTCAGTTTGCTTCTCAAGATTAGTTAAAATTGATTTGATTTTGTCCGCCATTATAGTTTTCATTTGCCTAGAATTATTTTAAAATGAATGCAATCCACTTTGAGCAATTTTTTTGCTAATGCAAACCTCATGTCATTTTTGAATAAGATTTAGAAAATGTTACTGTTATCGCATTCTAATAGCTGAATGGATAGAGAGCATCTGTTGTCTTATGCAAAACCAAGCCGTGCTTTTCATTCCGACAGTTTTCACTAATTTGTGCTGTTCTGATGAGTTCTGTTCCTGTATTTCTTTATTAATTAGACCTATAAAGTGTGAATATTTATAAAAGTTTGCTAAGATATGACCGTGAGAAATATTTGGTAAATTTATAATAATAGATAATAGAAGATTTGAATCCTTACAAAAAAATTGTATTAAAACCGCAGTAATTTTTTTTAACGTACATAAAAGTAGCTTAGGTAATAATATAAACTTCCAATGTATAACATGTCAAATTGAAAATCCACAACAGTGTTGTTATTCGTGAATGTACACAGTAACGTAAAATGCACATAAATCATTGACTTATCTTTAATTGGATACTAAGCAAAGAATATGTAATGACCCGATAACCAGTAAATAAGCCAGTTAATAGGGCATTACTTAACCAATATTGTATTTCAGAGGTTTTTGTTGCAAATAAGGTGTGTGTATGGCTAATAATCCGATTCAAACTCGTCTCTAGTTCAGTGAACTTGATTGAAAATATAAACCGGAAGTGAATGTCATACATTCAATGACATCACAAGTATGGCCGATTTATTCGAATAATTTGAACTTGTATAAAAACTCTATATAAATCCACCGTTATTTCTTTTTATTTGTATTTTTTGTTTCCCCGTTTAGGGAAGAATTTGTATTAATTACCGCAAAGTGTAGGAAAGTACCAGTTTGTATTGTTATCTCATGAATTTGTAAAATAATTTTAAACATTTTCGACGATAGACATTGAAGGGCATTCTGTTTTTTTCTGGGGTAGTGTTGTTTATTCGCAGTCGCAATCACTCTACCGTATTGATAAAAGAAACATTTTGTTCAAATATATTTCTTTAATAGGTATACCTACCCGTCTTATATCCAATCAATTACGGAAAGTGAAAAATCACTTTGAAGTAAATAAAAGTTCACCGGTCGATGATTCAAGTTTTTTCCCCTTGCTAATGGCGGGTTTCTTTACTGTGACGCATTCTGTTGTCAAAGTAAATTAACAATTATTATTATTATTTTTTATTTGTACTGTTGTTGCTATACTTTAACACAGGTAGTCTGCTTTTTAATAGAAGTTGATCGCATTTAGATGAGTTTTCCCCAACAGGTGTAGTACACGTCAGTAAGAAATTCCCATGAAATCTTATTGCAGATAATGTCGGGTATAGTGAGGATCGGGAAAACGACATTTTCCGAAATAAATAAATAAATATTTTGCGCAACAGGCGTGTAGACACCCTAGGCCTAGCTTCTCAAAAGTCACAACCATTCGTTTGTGTGAGTTTTATTTTTGGGAAGAATGGAAGAGACCTACAATTTTATGCAGAGCCCGAACGGCTGAATTGAGAAGCTTTTTCAGGGCAGTTACCTACTCTCGGATGTTTGTCAGACGTTCGCGAGAGGTGGCACAGTGGAAAAATCTTAACATGTAATTTGTGTTTTTCCGGGGATCGAACCTGGTACCCCTCGCGCACAGTAGTCCATCACACTAACCACTAATCCACATTTTCAGAAAGATATTTTTATTTTTTACTTCTGAAATTTAGTTTTAAATGAAGTCAGAGTCTAAGAAAATATAAAAATAGCAAGTCTATCGTATTTTGTTGGCTCTGGCTATTTTCCTGAGGGCTTGTGGTGACAAAATTACATTCTGCCTGTGGTCAACAAAACACTTTTGAGGACAAGCTAGTAAAGCAATCTTAAATGTACCAAACATTACTTGCATTTCATGGACATGAAGATGACTAGTAAATGTCAAATGAATGCTAAACTTTATATAATAGAGATATTCTCCAAAATCACTTTTCCCAATTTGACATGGAGAAGCAAAAACAAATTTAAAGAGACGGTCATACGGTACGCATGCGTGCTCGCAATTTACAAACCTACGAAATCCCGAAAGAGTAAAGTCGTTTTTCAATAATTTCACTCGGGGATTCAATGATTCTGATCTACTCCAATTATGTACTGGAAATAATGTTCAGTGCTTCTTGAGTGGATTCCAGCTTCAGGGTGTTTATATATGTTTGACATTTCCACGTGACGGGTCTTTACAAATACAACTATTTTGATAGTTGCAGTTCATTTCAATAGAAGCTTGTTATAAATAAGTCATCTAGCTGTGAATGAAACCATAATATTGTTAAAACTTTAGCTTTAACAAGCTGTCAAATCTTGTATGAACACTAATTCAATGTTGCAAACAAAAATAGCTCCGTTCCTTTACTTTTAAATCTTACGAATTTGTACTAGTTCTTAAGAATTTTTACGAATTTTTATTCAATTGGTCTGTTCCTTTAGTTTTACGAATTTTTACGCATTTTTCTCAGTAAGGGTATTCACTTAAACGCGTAAAAGCCTCATAAACTGCGTAAACTGCAGAAATTTACCACCTTGTAAATGAACTGCCAGACTTTGTATGGAGAATAGTTTACGCAGACCTCATAATTTTCCGCGACGATTTAGGCTCGGAAATCAACCGCGGAAAGTTACGCAAATCACAAATGTCAAACTTTGACAGACAGTTATGTGAATTGTTTGTTTGATTCCAGATTCAGTCGATTTACGCGATTTACAAATGACATTTCCGAGAGGTGTTCACTTAAAGCACCGCGAAATTTATACATTTACGAGCGGCATAAATTTATCAGATTAAGTTAATACCCTGAATGTTGTTTCTTAAATTGAAAAATTCGTAAAAGAGAGCGGCTTCGATAGAGCAAGCTATGCTATTACCCCTCCGCCTACACTCCACTGAGAATCTTACTAGTTTTTGCTCAACAAATTTCTTTGAATAAGAATTGAAACAACTGTCAGACGCCTAAAAATTGACAGTTGATTTGAAATTTCCTATATCCTATAGGCTAACTTTTTGACGTTTTCTTTTGCTTGAGTTTTGCTAGAATGTTAAATAAAATACTGAACTCTAATAATTAATACCGCGAAATTCTAGTTTGGTGAACTTATTTTTTCAACACTTTCATAAATGTCAGAAAATTATCCGAGGATATTATTTAGCCCAATTGACAGACGGCCTTAATGTCAAAATCTGTATAGATGTGTACATCTACCACAAGTAGTAGACCTCTAGCGGAAATGGTTAGATATAAATTTTTTTTGTATAGAGTTTATCATTTATTTGATGTAGGCACCGATGGTCATCTAACAGTATAGGCCAGTACAATATTTCTCTATGTGACACAGTTTGTCCACCACCTCCTCCATCCGAGGTTAACTTTCAATAGGAATTTTTAGGAGATTTTTGGTTTCACTGCTCCGAGCGAAATTTCGACTCATTCCGCAAGTCAAACGTGGTCGGCTGAGCCTTCCCGTACCAGGTCGTAAGCATATTCGTTTTCATAAACTATATCAACGTGGAACCCATATCAGGGACGAACTTTTGAATTTTATTGAAATGCTATAGACACAAAAGTGGAATTTAATGATCTATCTATCTATCTACTGCTAATTTATCATTCACTTCCGGTTTCAATATACAGTTTTCTACATCTTTATTATTTTTGTACTAAATAAACTGTCATTTGATTTGAATTAAGTTTCATAAAAGTGTTATCCTCCAATATTTATGATACCTTTCTGTTTTTTATGTCTTATTTCCGGAAATAAAATTCCTACATGATGGGACAAATTGCTGAACTTTAGTCCTGATCACGCAAACCCACGTACATTGGTAGTGGACAAATCCACGCGCACCGTTTCCACTATAGATCATGTAGGTACTATTGACCTTTATATAAATACATTTTAGCCGACACGCTTTCATCAAAGATGGTATTAAAAAAAATGCTTAACCCCCACATCGTTCGTTCTGCCGGGGTAACTTGTTTTCCAAGTAGTTATCATCACAAAAAGTGAAACAAAAAAAATAAAAATCTGAACCAGGCGTCAAGGTGAACTTCGTAATTCACAGACAAAATACTTGTTTCTTGGCCGCAGCAGCACAACAAATCTTCAAAAATTCCACCTGACGTCACATTTATATATTGCTTTTGAGTTCTCCAGTGTCCCCCTTTTCTAAGTCTACACATCACTTCACTCCGCAAAAGGTCATAATGGCAAGTAAACACGGGCGCAAACCCGCCTTGAAAAACCGCATAAATACTACCATAGGCAGCAGTTGCATAAATATATATTCGCATGACTCTTACCCCGTTTCCACTGCATTCTCTGGCTTTGTTCTTTTCTTTTCAGAAAACAAGAATTTTATTAATTATACAAATTTATTTATTAGGAAGAGATTACAATTTTGTTTTATTTTCACATATACTACTTCACTATAGAGTCGATCTTGATTATATCACTGCTATCAAAGTTTGTCGTTTTAATAAAAGCTCAGTTTTGCCAAATGTTATTATAATTAAAACACTAATAAGGAAAAACCCCTATACGCTTCTAATACTGATCAGAGGGAGAGGCAAAGAAAAAAAAAACAAATAAAATATCTAACACTGAATCCAGTCACTACACGCCGAACGGACGGCGATCAGATGCCGTACTTTAATTGAGAGACGTTTTCAACTCTCGAAACGCCACTGCAAACTGACGATGATACCGGAATGGCTGGAGGTCTACTATGTGTGTGATGCTCGACCAACCAACCAGTCGAAGATCATGATGGTGATTATAGAACGCTCAGAGAGAAATAATAGCTTAAAACGAGATTCTGTGGAACCCTGGGTTGAAGCGAAACATGAGTTTAGCTCAGACTAAGGGGTTTAATGCAGCTTTTATTGAATTTTTATAGTGTTAAAGCGATTGAATTTTCTTTTTAAATACTCCCGGGAAAGGCGAACCTATAACGCTTCATCAGCGCCCCGAAATGCTTGCAGATGTATGGTGGTTCTGCACTTAAATTGCTGCAAATTGTAGTCTTCTGGAAATATGTACCCAGGAAGCGAGTTCTTTTGCTTATCCTGTAGCAGAAGGTGTATTGGAAATTTGATGTCCTCGCGGTTGTCAAGTGTATTATATGGTCATGAGCATTAGCTGCCTGTCTTGTGGGGCGCCCAAAAGTTGAATTTCGAGGGATAACGTATTTGAGTTCCTCGGAACATCTACCATGGAAATAGTTACCTGGTAGAACAAGCAAAAGTCAGCGACTTGTCTTCTGTGCACCAACGGTTGTAGATTCGATGTGAGTGTAGGGTCTCCATTCTCCAATAAGTCGAACTGCTCGTCTTTGTATGCTGTCAAGTAGGTTAAGTGAATGTTTTGGGGCCGCATTCCATATATGTGAACAATATTCCAGGCCTGGTCTAACCTGTGCTTTATAGAGAAGGAGAAGTTGCTTGGGGCTAAAGAACCTCTTTGCTCTGGACCATTCACTTATCATAACTTTAGGTATACAATGGCGGGCAAAAATTCAGTTTAATTGGGTGATAACAAAGCGAATGACCATGTAATTTCTATGTATGTACTTCGAAAAATAAACTACTACTAATAGGTAGGTATTCTTTTTCGAAAAATCAATGCCGATTTTAAGCCACGGAATTGAGATGATCTCGTGAGGTTTTAACGGTGCTCTTGGAATTGCATTCCTGTAACGAATACACGTTTCACAATTGCTGACGACATTTTCAATATCATGAATTTATTATGTTTGGCCAAAACATAATCTTTGGCTAGGTTTTTAGAACGTTCTATGCCCATGACTTTCGTGAAGTGGTGCATTTCGTGACGCATAGACTTTGGTATGACCAAACGGTTACATTTAAAAACTAACTCGTCTATGACTTGAAGATTGTTTCTTATATTAAAATAGGGTATAGCTAGTTCATCAAGCGAATTTTTAGATACAGGCCAGCCATCTTGATGGTATTTCTTGACTGGGCAAAGAAACTTGTCGTTCAAAGTCGTACAGCGAATTTCTTTTATTTTTGATTCAGTTGCGGACAAAGTTTTAGTGAGAATATTGCAGTGTAGACGTAATTCAAGGTAAACATTTGTTAAGGCATTTTCCGGTAGAGCTGCCCTTGACAATGTATCGGAAATAAAAAGATATTTTCCTGGTTTATAGACTACCTCTAAAGCGGCCCATAGACACTACACTTGAGTCTGCACCGCTGTCGGTGTACGGAAATGTGTGCTGTGTGTGGGCTGGTACGCACACCGATTTTGGTGTCAGACACAGAGCGAGTAAAACAAAAGTTTTTGATTTTTGGTGTCGGTGTGATGTGAATGGTGGAATGCCATACCGGCGTCAGAACAGCGATGCAGACACAAGTGTAGTGTCTATGGGCCGCCTAAATCATAGGACTGAAGCCGAAGCATGAATCTCTGTATGCGCACCGGCATTTTATACAAAGGGCGACTAAATAAGGGGACTAATGGCCAATTCACAACGGCGCTTTGCCGCTTGCGTGCGTTGACAGGCGTTTTAGAAACTTTACCGTACTTTATGTCAACGCGCGCAAGCCGCAGTTTTCCAAAACTAAATGCCGCTTCAGAGCTTTGGCGCGTTGAGAGACTAGAGTATGAGAGATTGAAAGTTCTGTTTGGTTTATGTTAATATACCCCAATTCAGAGCAGAATGCAAGTCTACTCCTTTTTGCTTATACCTGTTATTTTTAATGCACGATTTAAGAGGAAATTTA
Organism: Cheilosia soror; assembly: GCA_949372485.1. Taxonomy (NCBI): domain Eukaryota; kingdom Metazoa; phylum Arthropoda; class Insecta; order Diptera; family Syrphidae; genus Cheilosia; species Cheilosia soror. The sequence goes on from OX443563.1 coordinate 9,581,877, forward strand.
TTCAAAAAGTAAAAAATTCATAAATAAATAACAGTTTTGTATTTTCACTTTTCTTGTCGTGGAATATTTTTGTGGCAGAATTGTCTGGTGCATGAAATGTACATAGATACACAGGTACAAGCCTTCCCATGAAAGTCCTTTCAGGCGAGGCAGGTAGATGTTTAGTTTGGTTGAGAAAATGTGGATAAATTACAGCGAAAATTCCTTCCCTTTAAATTGTGAATTGATTACTTTGTGGAATACTTGAAAAACGATTTAAGTGTGCAAGATTACCAAATGTCCAGCATATTTTATCTACGCTGTGGAAAGAAGTTCAGTCACTAAAATACAGAGGTGCAATTTTGTTAAAATCTTGCCTTCGCTATTTAAAAAAAAATAAAAATCTATTAATAAATTATCAAATATGGATACCGACGATCTACTCGATTTTTCAATTCATATTTATATTTTATTTCAGTTATATTTATACATCTGGTGATATGCTGGACATTCGGACGAATGCGGTCGCAGGTACTGCTTCTCGTCGCTCGCTGGGATTTTACCGCATCCGGTCACCTATCCCCAGTAATGACAATGCATATTGAAAGGATTTTATGACCCTCTAATTAGGGTCATTTGCCTGGTATTAATTAAATACACGAACATATAACTATATTTCCGCGAAGATCTTGCTGTCCTGTCCAGACATTTTTTTATATTCCTATGGCTGGACTTCAAAACCTTCCCGCCTATGGAGTTCAAATTTACAGGGAATCTTCGATATAGGACGGAGAATTCCCGTGAATTTGGGTAAAAGTCGGTACGCATATTCATGTTCATTGTCCCGATAGACAATAAAAAATACGTAGCTATATCTACCTAAGCATTTCAATTCATTGGCACGAGCAAAAGAGCGGGTACACCAAGTAATAAATTAATACCAATCATTTGCACATAGCAGAAAATTAGATTTTCCCTCGACTAGAAAAAGAAACTATAAATATTATAAACAAAAATGTTTATTTCGTTTATCAATTGTATAAAGCACAGAGTAGTTTCAGAGAAAATTAAAATTTCAAAAGCGTGCACATAACATTTGGGCACATATTTTTTTGTTCAACAATCTGAAGAAATCACTAGTAGCATTACAACAAAAATAATATTCGTAATTTCCACACAGTAAAATAATTAATTTGTATTGCAAAAACCTCATATTCTACTAAAAACGAGTACGTGTATACCCTAAGTAAACCCACGCTACTCCAACATGAACGGCATATGCTCTACCACTTTAAATATTATCAAATCGAACAAACCAAACCGAAAATGAAATGTCAAAGCCGTCCAACGCCACCGAAAGTAGAAAGTTGCTCTACTTGGGCGTCGCGTTGGACTTTACGACATTTACGATCTAAACGCGACCCGAAGCCTGACGCCGCATTTTGGCTTGCACCATATGAAAGCATTGGTTCTACTTTATCTGTCAACGCACGCAAGCGGCAAAGCGCCGTTGTGAATTGGCTTTAAGGGTTTGTGGTCCGTCTCTACAACTACGTGTATACTACGTGTATGTGCAACCGAAAAGAATTGCGAAAAGCTCCTTCTCAATTTGAGCATACTTTTGTTGACATGATGTCAGCGTTGCAGAAGAATTCGCAGTCGGAGAGGAATCATGAGAAATGACTGCTCCTAGTGTGTTCTTAGACGCGTCTAACAGACAAAGAAAGAGTTTTTTTTCGGATCATAGTATGTAAGAACTGCTGATTTTCAGACAATTTTTTTTCAAATTTTTAAATTCTTCATCATGCTTATGTGGTTTTCCATTGGGACATAAGATCAATCTTTTTTTTGATCCGGATCACTTTTCGTGTTCCATTGGGACAAAAAATCAATCTTTTTTTTGATTCGGATCACTTTTTGCAGATCTGAATAATTTTCAAGATTTACACATACTCTCACTAATACCAATATACCTTGCACAGCTGTTTTACGTCATTCAGAAATTGTTTTCAAAGCAAAATTACGAAAAGCCTCGCGAAATGCAATTATTCAGAACAAAAACGTAAATAATGGACATGGATTTAATTTTGGAGCAATTACTATCATCTTCGTCATCTTCTTCTTCTTCCTCGTCATCTGTAGATATCAAATCTTCGTTGATATGATTACCACAATTAAGTTCGTATGTTTTCATCGACAAACGAAAAAAATTTGCACAGCTGATGTACTGTCTAATAACGCACTAATACATTCACAAAAGCAGATCAATCTGCTATCGTGTTCCATTCGCCACGAAAAATCTGACATCTGAAATAAAAATCTGATGGTCCCAATGGAAAACGACATTAGATTCTTAGAAGACCAATGCCATAAGACATCTTTTCTCAACAATTGACGCAGATTTGAAGTTTGCGTACACAAATTTTTAAGAAATTATCCTAAATAATCACCCCTATTGTCGTTGTCGTTTACTACTCTAACAAAAAAACGACACGATTGTTTGGTATTGGCGACTGAAAATAAACGACTTTTGTCGCGGCAACGATCGACAAATGGCGTCTGAAATGTCAAAAAATGTGGATTGTATTTTTCGACGACTATCGTCGGTATTGCGTAAGGCGTTTTGTGACTACGTTTGTCGTGGAAACGGTACATTTCTGTCGTCGACTATTTTGCGGACGACTGTGTGATGTGTTAAAAAAAAATATGTGTACTTAATTTTTAATTAACTAAACGACAATTATAGTTATTTTGCAGAATGGAGATAACAAATAAAAGACAATTTCTACATTTAGTGAACGAAATGCAGAAAAATATTCCTTTGTCACAATCATTCACGAAGGCTTAGCAAAAATGATGTTAATCGGCAATGGGACGACATAACCTTATCTCTGAATTGTCTTGGGCCACCTTCGACTGCGATAGTCTAAAACACATTTTACATGTGAAAATAATTATTGTTATTAAAACAGTTTGCGATTTAAATTATTTCTACCACTCACTTAACGTCGGGCAAATCCAATGGATTTGGATTAGAATTTCCTTCCTTAACTTTACCAGCTCTTTTTTCTGGGTTCCTTCTTCGTCACTGCTTTCAAAAAACATCTCAAGACTATTCATTTTTGATTTGTTTTATTAAATAATTAACCAACTCACAAACAACACACCAGACCAAACATAAATTCGTCGACTGAAATGTCAAACCGCATGTGTATAGTTTGTGGAATGTATGTGGAATGTGAGAGTTCAGAGAGTCGTGTCGTTTCGGTTAGGCAATACCAAATTCCAAACGACTAGACACGACAAATGTCGCCGGTCGTTTGCGACAGACAACGACGACAATAGGGGTGAATGGACCATTCCCAAAAATCTTTGGAGGACTGACACATTTTCGGGACGTGGCATTTTGAAAACGGCTTTTAATTTATTTCCATCGGGACGTACCCCTTTCAGACTGAATACGTGACCAATGAACTTAACGTCGTTACGATCTTGATCATAATGCCATATGATAATCTTAAAAAACGGTATTTTCCATAGGGAGTCATAAAAGTACAAACTTTTGAAGACTCTTCATCAAGAGGTAGAACCTAGAAGGAAGAATTAGAGTCAAGAAATGAATAAAATTTTGCATTAGCCGCGCATGACTCCTGATACCCAGGTCCCCAGACAATTGTGGCAACTAAGTAAAAGACCACTTAAATTGTTTTATTATTATGTATTTTTATTTTACCCGAATTCAATATCTAATTGGTTTACATTAAATGCTTTATCGCAATTTTGTCTTTGCAACTGTATTTGATATTTACTTCTGAATCAGTGAGTGAGTGTTATATTCTTGTTATTATTTATTTATTTTTTTAGAATTCGTAAGAGGAGTTTATTTTTTTTTTAGTATTTTATTGTAACTAAGCTCTTTGGATATAATTTATCCAAATGTACATATTTTCTTTATCTTTCAGCTCAATTGGTAAAATTTTACTAAAATTGATAACTATGATCGTTTAGCATGCAGCTTATTATTTTCTGTTTAATTTATTGGTTACTTTTTATACTTTGAATCGGTTAATAATTATTATAATTGTTGTTTATGACGGTTTTGCATGTGTGTTATTATGTTTGTTTTTGAAAATAGATTCTTAAATGTAAGAAGTCATTATATGTTCAAGTAATTTGTTTGTTTATCAATAAAATCGCAATTTGTTCATTGTAATTTGTAATTTATATTTATATATAATATACTCTTCAAAAATGTTTCAAATTGAAATTACATTAAATTATGGAATACATTTATATTTTTATATGTGTTTTTTTTTGTCTGGGCTTATAATAGTACCATAATAAATCCATTTAGTTCCTAAATATAACTAGACCTACTATATGCCCGTATAGGTAGAGATAATATTATGCTTAACTAATAAATAAAATAAAACTCATCAACAAGTAACAAAAGAATAGTTTTATAGACAAAAAAATGTTATTTATCGTAGTACATAGTTAGTAGGTAAGGTGCAAGTTATAATAGCAACTTTATTTTCATCGCAAAGCATTAGACATTTAAATTCCTATTTCTGTTCTTGTTTTTTTTGTTATATATATAAAACCCAAATAGAGGGAACTTAATACAACTCATGGAACATGACAAGAGTTTTATTTGAAACAAAACAAAAAATGTATAATAATTAATAACAAAATTGTACAACGGGGAAATTTTCTAATTTTTAATTTAAGTTTTCAAAAGCTAGGAATAGATTTTTTTTTAGTTGTTTTATTAACGTTTTTATGGGGTACATGGAAGTGTTCATTATTCTGTGCTATAACGAGACCTTTATTATTCCTTTCGCTGTCTGTCTTACATATTGTATTTATATATGTTTTGTGTATATATATAAAAAGATTATTAACACTAAAAATGAAAAATAAAAAATTATTTCAGAATTAAACACAACAAATATTTTATAATGTTGGTTATATGTTTTTGTTTGTAATTTATTATATTTTTGTTTGCATTTGTCTTATTTATTTAAGAGGAGGTGATAGAATTTGAAATGAAAAAGAAAAATACAATTTATCGCAGATCGGGATCTTCGTTGGCAGCCTTCTTGATTCTAAGCAAAATGGTTGTGTACCACTGATCAAGCCGTGAAATGCTATCGTAATCCTTGACAGCATCGGTGAATCCTTCAATGTTTTGCTCCTCCAAGTGTTCACACAGGGTCTAAAACGGGGGGGAGAGAATGAAAGAGCAATACAATTAGTGTCTGGTGATAATGTTTCAAAAGTTTACATATTTATCCATATTTAGTTAGAAACAACCACCTAATATGTAATTCGGAGCAGGCGTGTCATTTTTGCGATTTTTTCCTTACGACACCTCAGGAAGCAGCTCAAGCTGTAGCACTACTTCAAGCAGGCTTTGCGCAACGTGAGGTCGCTTGAAGACTTTAAATTAGCAGATCTTCGGTGCAAAGAGTTTACAGGAGATACCTAGAGACTGGAGCATTCGATCGACGTCCAGGTACGGGCAGACCTAGGGTTATATCAGCAGCAGATATTAAATTTACTGTTCTGCCGCCTCAATGCAGTTCAAGTCCAAAAAAGTCTGTGTGACGAACACCAAGTGTTCATAAGTTCAGATACCGCCAGAAGGAGACTTTCTGAACAGAACCAAACTCCAAAAAGAGCTGCAACCGGCCCAGCATTAATCGTAGCCCACCGTCGAGCACGGCTTGAATTTGCTCGAGAGCAGGGTGAGTCTACACTACATGGAAGTGGTCGACGTCAGAGAGTATATCGTCGCGTTTTTTTTTTTTTTTTTTTTTTTTTTCTTTGTCGGAGGTTGTTACTATCCGATGGAGCACTCAGACACAACTACTGGTCCATTGTACTGCCAAACAGACACCTTACATTGCTGTACTTAGTTTTCCCGTCTTTCGAAGAAAGATGAGAAGGAGCTTCAGTGATGAAGAGCTTAGATGTTCGGCACTCACCACGTCAGCCCCAAAGATCCGCCACCTGATGCGAGCAAAGGCAGGACAACTACAGAGGAAGTGCTCCGCTGTATCGTCATCCTCTCCACAAGCAGGACAGATGGTGGTGTTGCTCAAGCCCAACACATTTAAGTGTTTGGCAAAAGCTTGATGGCCCGAAAGAACGCCCACAAGAAGTCTGCAGTCGATTCTCCTGAGAGACAGAAGGAAAGACGAGGACCTCTTGCAGATGTCCGGACGCAGTCGTTTGGTCTGTCTACACCCAGCACAGTCACGCCAACGACGCTCGTGTTTACGAGAAACCCAAGTATCAATGGATGACCTAACCACAGATGCAGGCAAACCCAACGCAGGTTCAGGTCCTAAGAAATCTTCTTCTGAACCCAACCTGGCCAGCTCGTCAGCGATCTCATTTCCCTGGAACCCAAACAAGTTTGACCGTGTTTAGCCTACCGACCAAGTTCAGAGAAAGCTTGAGTTCGAGCACTAACTTGGACGAGGTAAGAGGGTTGAGCAGCGCTTTTAATGCAGCTTGGCTATCACTGCAAACGCATATGCTTCTAGCCCTCCACCTGTTTGTCACAATATAGCGCATAGCCATAAGGATAGCGAAAATCTCCGCCTGGAAGACAGTCGCATGGTTACCCAAGGGGTAGTGTAGTCTAATGTTCTCGCTTTCCACGAAGACTCCAGAACCAGACCCCTGTCCGGTTTTAGAGCCATCCGTGAATACACGATGGCATTCCTTCCCTGGCTCCGAGTCTGGCCGAAGCCATTCTGTTGCCTGAGGAAAGTTGACGTGGTAGTTTTGTCGCAGTAGGATTTCTGGTGTCATTGCGTCAGACGGCATATCCATAAGACAGGGGTCAAAGGATAATTCTCGCACAAGTTCTTCAAAATTCCAATGCGCGTGGTACCAAAAGCCACCTCTCTTTAACCGAGAGATGGTTTTCAGCGTACACCCCATGATAAAAATATCAAGGGGGGGGAGGTTCATCAAAGCATCTAGAGCGGAGCCCGGAGTGCTGGGGAAGGCCCCTGTGCACCCAAGGCAAACCGTTCTTTGGAGTTTGGCGAAAGAGGCCACAACACGTTTCCGCGAAAGCCTGTTCCACCACACAACCGATGCATATGAGAGAAGTGGTCTTACCATTGCCGTATAGATCCATAGGACCCTTTTAGGAGATAAGCCCCATGTCTTCCCAAAAGCGCCTTTGCACTGCCAGAAAGTCGACAGCGCTTTATCGGTTTTTGATTCAACATGCTTGGACCAAAGAAGTTTTCTATCGAGGATTACTCCCAGATATTTGACTTCATCAGAAATCGGAATAGTGACACCTTTTAGCACAAGTTGAGACAGACCAGTGATATTCCTCCTTCTCGTGAAGAGAACAACCGTAGTTTTAAGAGGGTTCACTGAAAGCCCATTCATTGTGCACCAATCATCGATCAAACCCAAGGATCTCTGCGCCAGAGAGCAGACAGTCCCAAGGTCTGAACCGACAGACAGAACGGCGACATCGTCCGCGTATGCTTGTGTATAGGTTCCAGGAAGATTGAGAGTCGTCAGCAGAGAGTCTACTACCATGCACCATAAGAGGGGAGACAAAACACCACCTTGAGGGCAGCCCCTGTTTACCCCTGTCATGACGCATTTGCCACAATCCGCTTCGGCAATCAACGTTCTGTGCATTAGCATTGCTTTAATCCACAACACCAACGTTTCATCTATACCGTGATGTCTGGCTGCATTACACATGCTATCAAAGGTCGCATTATCAAAAGCACCCTCAATATCGACGAAAATACCCAACGCGTACTCCTTCCGATCAAGAGCACTTTCGATCCTACCAACGAGGTTCTGAAGCGCAGTTTCACAGGATTTTCCGCGTTGATAAGCATGTTGCGTCTCAGAAAGAGGATGCAATCGAAGAGCAACATTGCGCATGTGCAGCTCAACCAGTCTCTCCAAGCTTTTCAGCAAGAAGGAAGACAGACTTATGGGTCTGAAACTTTTGGCGAGAGTATAGTCAGTCTTACCGATTTTTGGTATGAACACGACTTTAACCATACGCCAAAGGGAAGGTATGTAGGCCAAGGCCAAGCTGGCGGTGAAAATTCTTTTCAACGTCGGCATCAGCTGACTAAAACCTTGTTTCAGCATAGCCGGGTAAATTCCATCCGGACCAGGTGACTTGAAACTGTCAAACGATGCAATTGCATATTTGATAGCGTCATCCGTCACCACTCTGGATGCAATATACCAGCTACGCCGCGTGGAGTTTGTCAGTTCCGTAGTGGCCACCGTTACCGGTACCACTGAAGAACGCATAGTGACCTGATTTCCCGGGAAGTGAGTCTCCAGCAGAAGACTAAAAGTCTCCGCCTTTGTCTCAGTGTAGGTGCCATCAGATTTTTTGAGCGATTCCAGTTTACTTGGTCCGTCCCTTTTGAGGACTTTAACAAGCCTACTGGTTGCACTTAGTGATTCGACCTCCTCACAAAATTTCCTATAAGAGTCATTTTTCGATTTTCGAATTAGTCTCTTAAATTCTTTTTGTTTCGATCGATAGAGATTCCAGTCTTCCTCCAAGTTGGTTTTTAAAGACCGATTTAGAAGCTTCCTGGTTTCTCTACGAATACACTGTAGTTCGGTGTTCCACCAAGGTACCGGTTTTCTACAGGAGTTTTTTGTAACCGGACACGCTTGTTCAAAACAACGGATAAGGACGCTGTTCAGCTCCTGAGCAGACCTCTCTACCCTTTGAATTGATCTTAATTTAAGTGGAACTTTAACAGAGTTGCCAAGTTCCTCCCTAAACCGTGCCCAGTTCGTTTTTCTCGGATTTCTCCTCTCTTGCGAAGGCGAAACTTCACAGTAGATTTGAAATTCGATGTATCGATGATCTGACAAAGTGCTATCTGGCGATACCCTCCAATTTTTGATAGACTTGGAGTGCCTGTTGGACAGAGTAATATCGATTACTTGCTGTCTCCTGGCTGTAACAAATGTAGGTCGACAACCCACATTGTTGATGGTGATGTCAGACGAGAGGATGAAGTCCAGAAGACGATCTCCACGTATATTACATTTGCTGCTGCCCCAAACAGTGTTTTGGGCATTAGCGTCGCAACATAGGATAAGACCAATCTTTTTAGACTCGCAGTACTCTATGAGCTCAACAACTGCCTTTGGTGGTGGAGGAGTTAGAGAGTCATAGGGAAAGTAAGCCGATGCAACAACAAAGGTTTCCCAATTGCCGTTTGCATGGTAAGTGATATCTGCAGCAACCAAATCTTGGCCACAAAACCGTTCGATTTTAACTGCCGTGAGGGATTTCGATACAACAAGACATGTCCTAGGTCTCTCGGACAGTTTGTCGTAAAGAACGTGGTGAGAACCGCTCAATTCACTCAGGCCACAGATGCGATTTTTCCACACCCATGGTTCCTGGATGGATGTTATGCGGTTTTTTGTCCTACTGACAGCAAGTCTCCTACTTAGAAGAGCGGTAGCAGCCTTGCAGTGCTGTAGATTGATCTGAGTAAACAAAATGGATGTAAACTCTGGTGTACGAACTGCCAAAGAGGAGACAGCGGCATCCTTATAAGACGGCCTCTGATCTCGCACCTCAGCTGTTCTGCGTTCAAAATTATCTCTCTGACCGTCAGAGCCATCCGCGACGACAAAGTTCTGTCCGCTGGTACTGAAACCTGAATTGATTTCAGCACCTGCATCATTCATTACCAGTGCACGGGCAGCTCCAACGATTGGAGAGCCTGGGGAGCTCTCGCCTGTAGGTGAGATCGCGACGTCCAGTTTCCGTCCGCCAGTACTACTTCCATTGCTGGTAGTAGCACCGGCTTCATTTGGAGACCGTGCACGAACAGACTCACAGACTTGAGTGGGGTTTATTCTCTTTTCGAGCTTGGGTCGCTTCTTCTTGCTTTTCGGGTTAGCAGAAGAGGAGGCAGTGCCCGATCCAAGGGGTTGGTTAGTTTCAGTTGTTGAGACCTCCACCGACCTGTTCCTTTTCAAAGGCACCGCCGAAGAGCTGAAAGAAGTGCTGGCGCCTTTAGCAGATAGAGCATCTTTGCGCCGCAGGTCCATCAGCTTCTTTCTTTTCCTCTTCCGCTGTCCCTTAGACAGGCGCAGCTCAAGGACCGCCTCATCAGGAGCTCGTTCAACCATGAAGGTATCCCGTGTCTGACCGTCAGTAGCAGTGCAGTGAGCCACAGCTTGTCTCATGCTCAGTCTGCCGAGTGAATCGGACATAGAGCTGCATGAGTCGCATGTGGGTTCGGGTATGAATGTTGGGGCCTCCAGAATCCGTGCCCCGGCCGTAGTCGAGAAGACTACGGATGGATTATGGCTATTGCCATTACCACCTGGAGTAGACAGTTCCGTATGGTTCTCCATTCATATCCAGTTTTGAGTGTTAACCACTGGCTCCTGTGGGTGGGATTTACTGAGGATAGGCTAGCCGTTACCTCAAACCCATATCGTCGCGTTGGTGAACGTTATTCTCAATGTTGCATCGTGGAAACTGTTGCTTATGGAGGAGGATCTGTAATGGCCTGGGGCGGCATTTCCTTAACCGCACATACAGCTTTAATTTTTATCGAACCGACGGACCGTACACGTAGATTGACTACTCATCGCTACATTTCTGAAGTCCTCGCAGATCATGTGGTACCTTACGCAGGATATATCGGGCAGGATATGCAGTTAAAGCATGATAATGCACGGCCTCATGTTGCTCATGTGGTGACCCAGTATCTAGGCGGCATCGGCATTCGTACGATGGACTGGCCAGCTCGAAGCCCGGACTTGAATCTGATAGAACACCTATGGGATGAACTGAAACGTCGGGTTCGAGCCCGGGTACCTGCTCCAACAAGGCTTCCAGAGCTGCGAATCGCAGTTGAAGAGGAGTGGAATGCAATTCCCCAAGATTTCATCGTGAGGTTGATGAATTACAAGGATGCTGGCGGTTATCCGAGCAAGGAGAGGCAGTACTATACTGACCAAAAACTTTTTTTAATTTTTTCGCTGGATTTTTTTTGGATTTAATTTTTTTTTTATCTTATGATTACTTAAATTAACACAACTGACTGTATAATCGTAAATAAAGACTAAAACTTATACTTTTAAGGAAAATCGAACCAGAGTTCGAAAGTGGCAGGTACCGCCTGAAGAATCTGAGCAAGTAATATTGTGCTAATTTGAGCGTGCGGGACTATTGACCCCCGGATAAAACACAAATTAAACTGAAAGCTACACTTAATTAGACGGTATGGTTTAATGTTTTAACAAAATAATTTATCGTTTTTGATAAACGGTGGAAGTAGAAGTTGTATTTATCCAGTTTGTGATGTTTAAATCTGTTCTTATCCAAACAAGCAACACATTTCTGTTCAATGTGTCGCCAAGTGACGCATAGTGCACTGAATTGAAGCGCAAAGTTATAGAGCTTGTTTGAAATCATTTTGGAGTGTGACGCATAGGATTAACATGTATTTCTGATAAAATTACGAAATAGTTTCAATTGTGAAATGTTTTTTATTTTTACCGAACACTGTTGTGTCAATATCACATAATGGGGAAATGCAGCTTCAATTTTATTCGGCATTTATTTCTTATTGGAATATTGGTCATATATTTATAGAATTATCTTATCTCTAAAGATGGAATCTTTCGTATTATTGGTGAGACAGACTAATCTATGAATGCATTAGCTAGAATACTGTTCATCGCAATTGCTGATTGATACTATGATATGGAAGTACAAGTAACGTTTTATTAAATGCACCTTAAGTGCAGACTCACCTTAACAAGCTTATATTCTCGAGAATCTTGAAAAGCTGGATATTGTTGAGCATACTTTTCAATGGCATGTTGAGCATTCAATAAATCAACACTAAGATGGCATAGTGCTGCACGGAAGAAATATTCTTTTGCGCTGTACTTCAACAGCGAGCTATCCAAAGATGAAGCAGCCACCTTTAAGAAAATCCATATAAGCATGCATGTAAAAAATATCTTCAAAGATATATACCTGCTCATAGATTTGTATTGCTTTGTCGTAATCCTCTAATTGAGCGGCGTACTGTGCAACCTTTAACATGCACTTATTTGCCGAGCTAACAGATTCCTCACCACGAAAGTAGTCGGCTGCTTGTTCATAGTGTAGAATTGACTTTGCCTATTGAAAGAGATGAACCAATAAATCACTATTATTTCACAAGTACATATATGTATTTCCACTTACCAAAGTATTTGGATCTGTTTCATACATCTCAGCAATGCTCTGGTGATGCTTAGCAGCCATAGTGAAACGACCCATATCGGTGTAGATATCTATGGCTTTCAATAGACATGCGACTGCCTCTTCAACGTCCGACTGAAAACCGATAAGTATAATATCATTGTTTTTCCATATCACTCACATTTAACATCATCAAATTTACCTTCTTGTAGCAGTTAGAAGCGTCGACATACATCGTACCAGCGTCATGGCGACTTCCAGCTCGTGCATGTAAGGTGGCTGCTTCACAGAATGCTTGACCAGCTTTGGACCAGTTCTTGGCCATTTTAAACATATTTCCCGCACGTTGATAGCATTCAATAGCATCTTCAACTTTGTTAGATCCACTGAATGATTAAGAATTGCAAATAATATATTTCCTTGCAAAGGGGTTGAAGGGGGGGAGCAAGGAGGAAACACTCACCCAAACAACGATCCGAGAAAACCCTTTTGTTGCGTTAGTTTTTTCTCGGCCTCGGCCATTAGTTGCATCGCCTTTTGTTCATTGTCTGCCATGGTGTCTAAATGTTGAGAATAATATCTTTAACAAATTTTCCTCTTGAGGTGACACGGAAAAAATTTTCTCTTTATGACACACAGAACTATTGATTTCTTGCTTTCCACTTTTCTTTTCCTTCCTTGTCCGACGTAAAATAGTTTGACATTAGAGTTCCAAATATTAAATTATGGTGGCGCTAAAGTAAGTTCAAAGATTATGTGAAAGGGTCTGTTCGTGCAGTGGAAATAAGCTTTCGTTTTAAAAAAGCTTAAACAGGTATAGGTATGTATTTGGGCCTTACCAATAATAATTTTTAATCTTCAACTTAAATATTTTAAAGGTCACAATGGAACATTTTATATAGAAATTTTCGCCATTGTGACTTCGTAAAAGTTAGCCTGTACCGCGGAAGGTGTGTTTTTATGAAACCTCGCTAGCCAGCCGTTCATTTGGACAATTGCCAGCAAGATATAGCCAGCCAGCGGAATTTTAGGCAACAAGCCCACAAATGTATCAGCATTTCGTATAAAATTATGCATTTGGTAGAAATATTTGATAAATTCCGACATTTTTCTCTGGAATGTTGTGTGCATGAGATAAGAACACCATTATTACGCAGTTGTCATGACGGAAATTTAAATTTGGAAACACATCTTGTAGGTATCAATGATTCGTTTATATGTGCATGGACATGGACACAGTTTCGTGGGCAAGATTCTCATTCCCATAAACGACTTGGCTACATACAAAAACAAAAAATTGCAATGAAGTAAAAATTGGCAGGTAAAGGAATATACCTGCTGACAATCAAATGAGAATCTTCATGCCCATGCTAGAATTATCTTGAAAGTGGATTTCGGTGCATTTGCTGTGCCTGTATTTATTCTTTCTACCTCACCGAAATGTACTTGTCTCCCTGGACACGACATTCAATGACGATACAAATTCGTAAAAGTATCGAGTTAAACAAAATACTTCAAATTCTTATCAATTCTAAAGTGAACGCGTCCTGTTGGGCTGTCATATTTGACATTTCTGTTGCAGACTTCGACCTCGACCTCAAGTTTTTAGCCGTACAAGTTTTTTGAGTTGAAGTCAAAAGAGTTTTGTTTGATATTAGGTGACATATTAATTATTGAATCGATACAAATTAATAATTCAACATTTTAGTAGTCGAAAGGTTGGAAACTTCTATTTGATTTCCTCTTTAGATTAAAATTGTTACAATCTTCAATCTTATCCATCACTGCCAATGTAGATAATTTTTTGTTTGAGCATACAGCCGATTTCTTTTTCTTTCTTAAGTTTATTTTCCTATATGAAACTATCAAAGTGTTAATAATTTATTTATTTATTCCCGTAACAGTTGCTAATTGCTTGTACACGTACAAAACGAACAAAGAAATCCGAATAAGAACAATAAAATGCTCTCAAGTATACGAGGATTTATATCACGCCATCGGAGGAAATTCATCGTCACCGGGGTTGTGGTTGGTGGAACATTTTTAGTATTCAAACTTGCTCAGAAAAAGCTTCGAGACTTCCAAGAGCGTCAAGGTCGGGAATTTTTTGAGCGCACACGACGTTTACAATACTTTGAATCGACCGAACGCAACTCTAATCAAATAATTATTGGTATAAGTACGGATCTGTGTAATGAGATTATAAAGCTGGTCAACAGCGATGAGATTCTCGAGCGCCTGCGGCGGAATCCAGAAAATAAAGTCGAGCTGTGGGACGAGCTAAAGATTATTGCATTCACACGACTAACTGCATTCATCTATGCCACATCCATGCTGAACATTACTCTGCGAATTCAGATGAACCTTATCGGTGGCTATGTGTATAAGGACACTGTCAGCGAAGAGAACAAAATTACCGAAGATGTTCGAGAAGCGTATTTGTCTACAATACGCCATTTCCTCGGCGATGGATTAGTCAACTTAGTTCAGTTGATCAAAACTAAAGTCAAGGCTATTCTCAAGACACATTCTTTGACGGACCGATTGAGTCTTTCTGACTTGGAACAACTTTTCTGGTCAATTCAGATGTCGATAAACAGCGATACGAATGATCCAAATAGTAAGCTGGCGACGTATGTTATGCCACCCCAGATGGGTAACACTGCAGCAATTCTGGAAAAGATGTACACTGAAACATTAGATTTACTGGAGAGCGACGATGTTTCGACGATATGCTCGAACAATATTTGTCGTGGGTTCTCTATTGCAGTCGACAGTATTGCTGAATGCATGGGAGAAACTGTGCAAACAGCATTAAAGGACCAGCCCTCGGACAATGGCAACAACATGGTTGATGTTAATAAAATCGAATTAGCGTTGGCGAAACTGATTCCTATTTTAAATGGACTGACGGCAAAGGGTGTGGACACGGTTAGGAAACCACAAAACCTTGTCACATCGTTGGTGTCGTTCTTTTTAGTGTCGGAGAAGTGCAAGACACTGGGCGCGAATGTGTACGAGGTTTTTAGCATATAAGCCGTAGGTATTTTTGTTATATCCGATTAGGGATATCACTGCGCATTCCTTAATGTATTTGCTTTTAAACTGAGTTTACTATTTTTGTATAATTTAATTTTTTTTAATTTTATGTTTTGGGTGTAGCACATATTAAGTAGGATTATCTATCTAATGGTTCTTAAGTGTTCTTATTTTTGGAAAAAATAAAAAATAAATTATGATGTATATTCTCAGCGTAGGTATTGGTGTTGTCATATTTCCGCTATACTAGGGTTTCTTGTTATAGGAAGAGCAACTGCCGTTGTCAGTTACAATCCCAAGACGATCCTGTTTGTCTTTTCTATACTGAAGCTCTGAAAATGGTAGGACTGGACTGGGATTCGTACCCAAAAGTTATTTAAATTTGTTAGTGTAGCTTTGTACACTTTATTTATAAATTTAATAACTAAATGACAAACAGAGAGAAGACCTTATTCTAGAACACATCGAAATCGGGTTTTATTTTTCAAAATTTTATTTTTTAGCTGGTGGATCAAGTTTTGATGGGGGCATTGATTGCAATAGGCCAGCTTCTCTCATTCTCTCCACCGACTTCTCGGCATTGTAATTGTTGTAGAACTGTGCATAGCGCTGCTTCCTAGGTTCATTGATCGCAAAAAAGTACGTTACACCAGACACTGCAACTAAAGCTACCATTCCAAATAGATTTCTTTTAACGCTGGAATTATGCAATCCTTTTAGGGCAGGTTTCTTGTACGACAGCATTGCAGGCGGATTTATGTCTTCGGTATTTGGAGGCAAGATTTTTTTGAAAATTTCAAATTCGAACACTCCTCACTTGGATCGAAAAGCTTTAATAAGTAAATCTATTAAAAACAAAGTAAAATCAATGGCAACGTCGTTTTTAATAACAAGGTGATCCAATACAAGAATACGATATTGAGGGGAAGTAGTAACGAGCTGTCACATATTGCTCGTTCACGGACAATGCGATTGGGTCCCTGAAGTTCAATTGGCATTCTTTGTTGCAAACTGCAGATTTGTCCTTGAGAATTTGAACAACTCTTTAAAGAAAATCCATGCGTTGTCAATCAAGGTTTACTTTAGAATCCCACCGAATTAAAAATTTTAATCGCTTCAAGGCAGAGGCAAGGTATACGTTTTTAAGTTTTGCCTCTGGTTGCCAGTGTCATGCGCCGGCAAAAGATTCATTCACACCAATTTTTAAAATAAAATAGAACGTAATATGATTTTATTACATTAGCATACTAATTTTATTTGTAATTTGTTTTTGCACATTTAACATGAAGATAAGTAACAAAACTGTTACTTAGCACGACTGGAAGACACCAGCTGCACGCATCTTCTCGAACGACTTGTTTGCATCGTAGGTTTTATAGAATTCAGCGTAGGCCGCCTTTCTTGGATCCTTGACGGTGAATTTGAAAATCACTGCAGATAAAACGACTAATCCTGTAGCGACAGCTAAATTCCTCTTGATGGTGGCGTTATGCAATCCCCTCAGGACGGGTTTTGGAATTGATCCGGTAGAAACTGGAGCGTTAGTCATTTTAGTGAATTTTAGATTAGATATCACTGACTGAAAATATTAAATAAAAATTAACTTTAATTGTTATGTAATATGTATAGAAAAGAAGTGAAAAATAATTGGATTTTGCCAAACCTTTTCGATTAGAACACTCAAGATACTCAATTTTTTTTTTTGTTGGAAAACGTCAAATGAAACGAGGGAAGTGGTGTGAAGTTGTCGCTGGTTTCGTATGTATACGTTTGGATTTTAAGTTCTTCTAGATTCGAGCTGAACCCAATATGATAAATTTTCTGTTATATTTTTGGAAATGTAAAGCCAAATTTATTCTGGCAGTTGGTAAATTTGGAGCAATTTTGAGTTATGTTATATTGATCAAACCAATATTTATTTATATAATTTACCTATACTGATGGGTAATCGACTTGCCCTTTAAGGAAATTCTTGCTTGAGTACTCAGTTGACATTTCAATGCGTAAAATCTGAAATATTCACTTTTGTGTTTAATTCCGAATTTGTAGTTGTGTTCACCTAAAGTCACATTATCATCTGTTCTGTTATTTCATGCATTTTAATTCAAAGAAATCAAGTCAACTGATAATAGAAAATTAATATGACTGTATTACTGTCCTGAAAAAGCTTTTCAATTCAGCCGTTCGGACTCGCCATAAAATTGTAGGTCTCTTCTATTTGTCCCAAAAATAGAAACTCACAAAAACGAATAGTTGTGAAAACCTATGCCTAGGGTGTCTACCCGCATGATGTGGCACCCCTATTTATTTATTTTCTTTTAATAAAAAGATTGAGAGAACAACAATAGGCGTATTTTTTTGGGAAGTGAGTATAACAAAACCAAAGTGAGTATAACAATTTTGCATGTAAAACCAAAAGTGAGTATAAACGTTTTGCATGTAAAAGTAATAGTGAGCTAGCTATAGATTCTTAAAAAAAAACGCCTACAGTCACTTTTTGTAGGAATTAGAACTACATCACATTATTCATTACCGGACTCCTTTTAATGAGAACGTTCTATAAATCAAATAATGGTAACCTCTAACATCCAAAATTCTCTATTATCCCTTATTTCTTAATTTCGGAGTGATAGGTACCTACAACTGTGGAGGTCAACCTTTCGGTGCATGGATTCGAATACCTACTGACGAACAAAACTAAAATTCCTGGATTAGGATTACAGAATACAAACATACCTTTTTGCACCCTTTTGACAGCAGCTGTCAGTTTACATTTTTGTACAATACAAAAGAAAAGTTAAAATTATTCAAGATCTAGATTTGAGCTATGAAAACAGACTGTGATGATGTATCTAGATCCTGGACAGACGATTTGCCAAAATGCAAACACACGGGTGTTGGCATGGCGACATACAGCCTCCAGTGGAGTGGTAACGATGGATTCAACTCTCGTAGCAAGAGGATAACCGACTGTAGTTTTTATTGTGAAGTCAACGAAAATACAAGTTTGTATGCAATATTTTCTGGTCATAAAGGAGAAAAGGTTGCCAAAATGGCAATGCAGCGAATAGCAGCCGAAATAATCCTTGGCCAACTTATTGACAAACGAACAGATGAGGAAGTCCATGAAGTGCTACGACAGGCTTTCCTTAGCGTCGAAAAATGCTATCAGGACTCAATTGATGGTCTTTTAGCTAAATATGCCATGCTTCGATGTCAAATAGCAGAAAATACTGGTGTCTATGAAGAGATCGTTCGAAATCTAGAAGCCATAGAGAAAGAACTGGCCATAGGGGCAAGTGCAGCAATATGCCTTATCTACAATTCGCGCTTGTTCATTTGTAATGTGGGCACTTGTAGGGTTCTCCTCTGTCGAATAGATGAAAACCAAACATCAAGAGCCATTCAGTTTTCCGTCGATCATAATTTGGTTAATGAAGATGAAATATTACGACTGACTCAATTGGGAGTAGACGTGTCACAGCTAAAATGCTTCGATATGTTCAACACTAGATCGATAGGCTATTATCTCGGCAAAGGTGGCTACAAAGACTGTCAACATCTTTCAAAGGCAACTGCTGAACCAATCACTGCACAACCGGAGATCGTTGGAGGAATCACAATTGATTCTTCATTTCAATTTCTGCTCCTAATGTCGAGTGGAACATGCAAATATTTGCAAGAGATATACTCTGGCGATACAACTCAAGAGAATCGGCAGATTGTTCAAATGTGTGCCAAGGAGTTGCAATCAAATCACGAGGATTTAACTGATGTAGCTCAAGCTGTGGTAAATAACATAGTGCTGTTGCACAACGAGAGCCGTGAACAGAACAGACGAGAGAACGATGATTTAACCATACTTTTGCGAAATTTCAGCACAAAACGCAGTAACCGTGTGATGTTCAACTCGCTGGTGCAAGAGATTCGCGATGATTTGACAAACTGCAGTGCGGAGACTGCCAGTACATATGAACCTTCTGAAATGGGAACAAATATGACTGAAACTGGGTCTATCACTTCGCAGACAAGTTCTTCGAGCAACTGTGGAGCAAGTCGAAAGGTCACGCCGTATGTTGATTTCACACAGTATTACGAGAATGTGAAAAATGCACGGCTGAAGGGTACGTTGCCGATTGGAATAAATTTTGATTGATGTTTGTATGGATGTATAGATGACGTAATAAAATATTTGTTGTTTTTTGTTTAACGGATAGTAGTGTTTTCTGAATTGCATTTTTAAAGAGAAGACCAGGCAGAATGGCATGACGTATGCTTAAGCATATTGGCTTAAAAAATATTGTACATATTATATTACCGTTATCTAACAGTAATTGACTGCCACAATTCTCCATAGATATATATTTTTTTAAATAAATTCAAGTGATTTCAATCGGCCAAAAGATGTGATTGTTTTGAAAATAATTTATGGCGAGCGTTGTATGGGGATTCTTTTGTAATTGGTATAATGGCAGTTGTGTATACTTGAATTCAAATAAATTACAGCTATCGCGATTCCTCGGGATTGAAGAAATGATGCTGTATTTGAATTAAAGGGGCTGTTGGATTTCGTCGACTTCTTTGAAAATATTACACTCTTATATATCTGCATAATATCAGTCATAAATAATACTGGTATACGTTTAAATGCAATTATTGTGAATGATGATTGTAATCGATCTCACGTTTACTATGTATGATATGTAGTTGTTCGAACTACTGTTTTGGAACACTGTGTGAAGAAGGGATTTGGTTTTAAAATTGTGTTTAAGTCTCCTGTATAGTATATAAATTTATGCTTGAGTTGCTTGCGTTGAAAAAAAGGGTGGGGGTAAATGTTGTACGGGAGCTAACCTAAACGTATAAGTAAAACTACATCCTAAGCTAAACCTACTATAACTTAAAACTAGGCTCCAACTTTAGCATAAACGCTATTTCCCTTCCCACGGTCTCTATAGGGTACAGGTTCGTAACGAACCCAAGACATGCCAGGTGTTGTAGGCAAGGGATGGCCAACCCACCCTGTGTGTGTGAAAACACAACCAAGGGGCCACCACTCGCGGGCCTGTGGCTCGACCTTGGCTCACAACAATGGCGCCCAACGTGGGGCTCGAGCCCACGACCCTGAGATTAAGAGTCTCATGCTCTACCGACTGAGCTATCCGGGCAACCGCGACAGTGCCACCGTCCTCCTCCACTACTCCGAAGATGCCAATGTGGTTATGCTTGACTTATAACAAATGGTTTTAGTGACTAATCTATAGGTACTGTGTGCTGCTATTGTAAACTTCAATTGAATTTTAAAACAAAGACGTTTATTAAATTAAGCTTTTATTGCCTTAAAAGATATTGTGTCGTAGTGTATAGACTAGACCAGGAAATAAGATATGAAATGTTAAATTTGCGACACACGTTCAACATTATTACTCTGTGAATTTAAGATCCACTGGAAAAACAGAGTAAGATTACCATCTGTCTGTCCCACAGCTCTCAAATCTAAACGCTTGGACGGATTTGTTTCAAACTTAGTATTTAGAGTTTATTGGCTTTCCGCTAGGAGGCATTTTTTTTATTCTATCCCTAACTGGCAGCTAATGCTTAAATTCTGGTAATACCTTTTGCTCAGTTTTGGGCTAAGCAGTGTTTTTTGAAATGCTAATAATGGTACTTTAAAAACTGCTCGTACCTATCTCGAAAACGCCATTTTCGATTTGGATGGAAATGTAACTGCTAGGTAATGTTTATATCCTGGACAATACTATCTACTTATGCTGGGTTTCCACTTGTCGATTTGAAATTGACAATTGACGTATTTTTATGCCAATTAAACAATTGGCAAGTGGAAATAGCGAAAAATTGCTTGTCAATGAATTGACTAACATCGTTTGCCAATAATTGACAAAGAAACCACTGGACAAGTGGAAATAGCTGAATTGTCAAACAAAATGTCACTTTGTCTATAATTGACAGAGAAAATTTAATTGGCATCGAGTTCATAAGTTGGTCAATCAACTGACAAACGATTTTTTGCCAATAATTGGCATAAGTGGAAATGAACTGACGTTGGTGTCGTTCAATGACATAAACGCGAGGGCTGTCAAACTTTGTCAATCAACCGACATGTGGAAACAAGGGTTCAGTTACTAAACCTGAATGTTTCTTGAGTGGGTATGATTCGAAACGTAAAATTTGCTAAAATGACTGAGATTCTGCGAGATTCGGAATAAATGAGAAAGTTTCGTGCGACATAGTCGCGCATTATTTTTTATTGTACCAGTATTTATATTTAGCTACATTTTTTGTGGTTTTTGCAAAACTAATTGGGTTCTTTTTGAACCGCCGAGATGATTCTGTGAGATGGCAGGTGATTGCAGTTCGCTCGAATCTGGTCAAAGCCTGGCCTGGGTTTCTTTAGCTTAGCTTAGATAAATCCGTTCGGTAGAGAAAAAAACTGAAAATTCAAATCATTTGAGATTAAAATTCAACTGGTCTAAACTCAACGAAACGACCAGTTTATGCAAAAAGGACATGTGTCAAGTTTCGCATATTGCTATGGGATGGATTTCCCTTTTCGCATGTGTAGAAGAAAACCACCCCATTTCTTTACCATCCTGTCAATGTTCATGTCAGTTCAGTATCAAAGGAATAGACGAAAAAAGGACTCGCCATGCTCAGCTGTGTCTCGCAATCAGTACTAAAGTTACGGCAAAACCAAAAAGACACATCGGAGCGCGTAACGTAAACACAAATTACTTTTCTTTTCTCCATATACATATACATAAAAATTGTTTCATTATTTTTCCTTTCGTGTTATTGAAAAAAATAATATTTTCGAAATGAAATTGTTTTGAATCGTGATAAAAAGGTGTAGCTTGTATTTGGTGCGGTTGGAGAGTTATTGAATTTTCAAATCGAAGTTCAGGAATGGTCCTATATTGAGTGCGTGTGTGTGTGCGTCTATAGAAAACTATATTATACAGCGGACTGCCCCAGCAAATGTTGTCAAAACTTATCTGAGGGATAAGTTGTTATGTAAGAATTGTTTTATTTTTTTTTGTAAACACTTCGAGTATTGTTTCATATTTAAGTTGATACTTCAAGAGATACATAATATAAATGACACGGCAGCATAAGATAAAAGAAGAATAGGATATACACCCTTTTAAATGTAATAGACAAACAAACAGAAAAAAAAACATTCCCTATTGTGTCTCTAATTGGGGGGATATGTGCGATATGAGCAGATGCCATTCAACTTCCCCTCATCGATTGCAGGGACATGGACTCGGGGTTGCAAGGTTGCAATGATTTTTAGTTAATGAGTCAGGCAAACGATAACTGCGTGCAATGTCTGTTGGAAATGCCAGTTGCAGTTACAATAATTAAAAAAAAAACTACCTGTTGGTCGTTGCATTTAATTTTTGGTTTTATTTTGTATAGTACAACGCCGGATAAATAAATAATATCTTGATGCTATAAAAAGAGATAAGTTGGAAACAGTTATACCTAATTCCAATGAAATGATCAAACTTTTCGTTTCTTTACTTTAACAATCGCCATACAAATTTGATAGTGGAAAACATACCTATTACAGTACAGGCCGCAATTTTTGTATTTTTCTGGTTCAAAGCGTTCCTATACTTTTTGGTTATTTACATAGCGGAAAAATGACATTTAGCCATAATACTGGCTCAGAAAGTATGTACGTACGAAAACGATTCTATTATGAGCGACACTGCTGCCTATTTTCAGGACTTTATTCAAAGTTTTTGTAACCTTATAGGATTAATTTTATGTCTACATAGTAGTTGGTTTAGTATAAAACCGGTAGCCTGAAAAGAACCTAAAAGCTAGACCCATGGCTAATTTTTCTATCTATTTAAAATTCAAATTTGTTGTCGCTTCAGTTTGTCAAAACAATTAAACTTAACCTAAACAAATGGTGGTGTAGGCCTATGGACCTGTTGCACAAACAATTTACTTATTTTTAGCATTTTTACACCGCCCTAGATTTTTTTCTATTTAAAATCACTTATTATGTGAACAAAGTACCAACTATCGTCCGAAATTTTGTAGAAACCACGAACAATGCCATGGCGGCCACTTTAAGCGATATGGCCGAATGTCAAATTAACCGGTTAAAAATACACATTAATTTTTTTTATATTGCAAACATAGTCTAGGAAAATAGGGTCATACATACGGCCCACCCAACAGTAAGTAATCAACGTTTTTTAGCTGAACAGTCGCAGTTCGGTGTTTAAAAATCATTGCTCTGCTATGACGCGCAGCATATTAGGAAATATTGGAATGTATTCTAAAAGAAATGTTTGCTTTCCTCGGATTATACATCAGTGGAGGCAGTAACCCCAACCTATTGAAAAATGTACTCTCTTTACCGGTTGTTTATAGCAATATATTGTCGAGCGGTATAGTTCCAAGTCTGATAATTTTAGTTTTTGCACCCCTAATTTTTAGCCCCACGATTCCAACTCCACAGTCCACACTTATTGTCATGAGGTGAAAGGTTTTTAACCGGCGCGAATGGGGGGGCTGAATTGCATATCAATGGGAATGGTGCCCCAGCTTACATTTTTCACACACAAAATGGCTATTCCATACTTTGATACCCTCCACTGCAAGTCATGCAAAATGTTAGACATGTGAGTAAGTATGCAATAACACCCAGTGAAATAACGCCCCTGGGCGACATTGCACATCCAAAAGTGCAATAACGCCCATGGGTGTAAATTCACTTTTCGAAATCCAATAACGCCCACGAGAATTGTGAATTAAGACCCACGAGCTTACAAAATTGCAACCCCTCTCCTTGGGTTTACTGTAAGATTTGCGTTTTGGGTTAAAAAAGTATAATAAAGCCCGCGGACGTTATTCCATTTTGGAAAGTGAATTTACGCCCATGGGCGTTATTGCACTTTTGGATGAGCGGGACCTTCCTGTACTGAGTTGGAATCGAAGACTCTTCGGGCCGGAGCGTTGGTGTGGTGTATATATTCGCTCTACATATACTTTTCAGACTAAGTCTTTGTCGCTGTACAGCTCGTAGAGTTCGCTGTTAAATCTCCTCCTTTAAAGCCCGTCAACGCAAACGGGACCGAAAATCACTCGAAGAATTTTGCGTTCGAATCGACCAAGAACGCCGTTGATAACGTCCATGCTTCAGCGCCATAGAACAGGACTGGGATGATGAGGATCTTATATAGGGACTCCTAAGTATTTCTTCACAAGGGCTTACTAGTCAGTTGCTTTTTAGGCCAAAGAAACAGCGGTTGGAAAGTGTAACTCTTTGTTCGATGTCTGTGGGTTGTCATTATTAGAGGTTAGCCGAGATAGACAAAAGGTTTGTTCGTGTACTTTCAGCATAGAAAAATGAAAAATGTCAAATCTCAAAAAATCGAGAGAGAAATCTCTCAATTTCCAGAGAAGTACCTGACCGGCTTTCTTACGAAAAGTTTAAGAAATGTCATTTCGACATTCGTAAAATAAACGTTAACGGCAGAACCTAGAAAGTAAGTTGGATTTGAATTTTTTATAAGCTAAAATACCTATTAAGCCTACTATTTTGAATGCGCTGATATGTTCTCTAGGAGAACATTCAAAATCAGTTGGAATAATCGGAATTCATTGGATCAGACTTCCCCTCATATGAATATGCCCTTGATGATCGTCGCTTGAATCACATTGTGCATCAGTTTCTTGACGGACAACTTTCCCTTTATTATATCTCACCCTCTGGATGGAACAGAAAGATGAATGTTAACCCAAAATGCTCGGTTAAGAATTGTCTAACAATTCATAGCATTTCTTGGATAGACCTACATATATTTATGTGTATAATGGCAAGTTGAGCGTAGTGAGGTCGAAATAGAAAAGCTAGCACCTCATTTTTTCAACTTTTATAGGACGTATTTTGAAAAACTATGAACGAGGTATGTAATAATTTTGACTTATCTGTTAACATACAAACTTTCAAGTTCATCCGGCTAACGGTTCGTGAGACCCCCCTTACTCCTCGCGACCCCTTTAATCCTCTGCAATTCTCATCTACTCTACGGCCTAATTTGGTACATCTATAAATGAAAATCGGACGAATGGTTCACGAGTTATCGAGGGACAAACAGACGGACGTTGCATTTTATAAAGTAGTGTGGATGTGGATGGGGTCTCTGGTGACACCCACCTTCTTGGATAATAAATAAATGTCTCCGCCTTCCCATGGAGAGTATAAAAATGATTAAAGGAAGTCGGGCATTGGATGGAACCGAAGGCGATTGTTGATGAGGTTATGAACTTTTGAGTACCATCAGGCAACCATTAAAACCAACAAACAAACAATCATAAAACACATATTACCAAAATTTATATACGACCTATAGATATTTGCTCTGAAGTTGTGATCATTATACATATTCATTAATCATTATGTTTCCTTTACTAATAATTGTTGTCATGTCATTATACCGAAGTTAGAGTGTGACGCGCATAATGTTTAAGTTCAACGAATGGGCCTTGCGAGTAATTTCAGTTATTTTCTTTGTCATAATTTATTTTATTCACTTTATAAAATATTGTGATACAGGGTTTATTCATAACGTTTTTTTTTGTCACGATCTTGCTTATCGTTATACAAACTTTGGATGTTATTTAGTACATAGCTTTCCATTGATGTGTGCCATAATGGGCGAAAAATATGGCCGTGATCTTAAATTACTCCGGTAGCTATTCTTGCACTAGTCGCTTGACTGATAAGTCGATTAGCGTTTTACTTGTAAGTTCCTCATTGTAATTTCGTATGACAGCCGGTGAATAATTGTTTTGATTTCGTGATGACATATTAACGGATTTAGAAATGTTTATATTTTGCAAATAGTTGAATTATAAGTGCTATCATAACGGCGTGAATTATTATTTTGTGCGAAGTTGTGTTTTTTAAGTACGCGTGGAAGTGAAATGAATAAAGGCAAATATAATAAGCACATGCCATCATGCATCAACATACACGTAAGAACACATATTTTAGGGAGTGTAAACAAATTAATTATTATCTAAAGTAGCTAATTACTAAGAAAGTAAGAAGTACATGCTGTTATATTTATTATTATTGTTAGGTCACACGGGATCCAAAATTTCTCGCAGTAGATATCGTCCTTGTAGTTAATAAATTGATGAATTAAGTATCGATTAGAAAAAGTTTCAAGAGGAACACAACGTGACTTATGGTCAAAACAATTATGTACTCGAGTACCTACCAAGTTGTGTAAAGTGGACACTTTCCGCTAGAATAATGTACTTGCAAACAAATTCTTGAAAACAAGCTGTGACATTGTTTTTTTTTTGTCAAGAAACCCACTAGTAACGTTGACAGTTTATCTCAATAGTGATGTGAATAAAGAATAAATCCCTTTATTACCCTTCACTGTATATGTCGTCATCTTTTGATCAGATAAAGTGACTAGAGGAAATTATTGTATGTTGACAGTAAGTACATAGATCCAAGACGAGTGGGCATGAAGAGCCCTTTAAGTCATATACCTACTAACGACGTGATGACTTATTTGCTGTGTCTCTTTCGAGTGGATCTACGAAAAAAATGTATCCATTCAAGGGACAACTATGTACTATTAACTGATGAATTTCAAATTATAGACAAAACTAAGCTAAGGCGCCTACTCAAGTGATGATCAAGTGGCGTGGCAGTGGCGCGATGTCCAAATTGCAGGTGGCATAGGAGTGGTTTGGTGATGGAATGGCGGCGAAGGGGTATGAATATGATTTAACGCGCACTAAAGTGGCAAACAACTTGTGGTGGATTCATCAGTTCTTAAAATGTCGTTCTAATTTGAATTCTTGGTCATCTCGCATGTTTTTAGTTTCCGAAAAAAAAAAAAAAAAAAAAATGCGAAGTCGTAATTTCAAAATCTACCTCGTCACAATATTGATTATGTCTCTACAAGGGATATGCCCTGCCCATGCCTCTACAAATCCAAGTCGCCACCACCCGCTTGCCACTCGAAAATTGAACTCGTTCCAGACAAGGCACCACGCTGGCGCTGGTATCAAGCCACCCGAAAAATGCCAACTCGCCTACACGCGCCGCGTTGATGAGCGCGCCTACATTTGTTTACATACCACTTGGTCACCAATAAATTTAAATGTACGTACTTGTATGGACTTTAAGTTAGAAACACTCTCCGCTTAGTAGAAATTAATAATAAAAAAAAAAAATAGTTGACGCAACAGGTCCGTATGGGCACCCTAGTACTAGGTTCTCACTACCATTCGTTTGTATGAGTATTTTTATGACAAATGACAGGGACCTTCATTATCGAATTTCAAAATGCTGGATCTTTTAAGTCGAAGAAACTCCTTGGATCTTATTGTGTCCAGAGCTGATCAGGTGAGCCTATAGCAGTGTCACAAAGGAAAGTGAGAGGAGCCTAGCCTTGCCGTTGCTAGTTCGTCTGCTGCACAGTTCCCTGGAATGTCACAGTGACCATCAGCAACCCAGCAGATGTTGAGGTTTTACTGTCCAGCTACATATCTCGTTAAGAGATACGCGGCAATCTTTCACCGCCTTAGATCTTATTTCGCTGGATATTAGGGATTTGATTGCAGCTTGCCTATAGCTGTAATTTCGTCTTGGAAGACACTGCAGTATTTCGGAAGACAGAATTAGAGGCCCAGATTTAGTTCTTCTAAAAAGACCTCGACGTTAACTCACTCCAGTGTCTTGGAACCGTCTGTGAATATTAACAGTGTTTTGTCGTGTGAATCCCATTGGTTCCTGTCTGGTATTTCATGGCTGAAGCATCATTTTTTGAAGTTGATTTTCGTAGGCAGGTAATCGGTGATAATGGGAGATGGGCGAGGGGCGAGGGGCGTGTCCAGTCTGTTGCCCTCTCCACTGTTTCCCTTCCCTTAATCTGATTTTTTACTGACGATGTCTATAATGGAAGTAAGCGTCCGTGATGCGCTGAGTCTTCTCTAAGACCTTTTTTCGAACCCGGTCACCATATAACGATGCCGTACGGAATAATCGGTCTTATAACCGCTGTATAAAGCCAATGCATTATATTGGTTTGAAGGTCTCATCTGGAGCCGACAGCCCTTTTATAGGAGTATAGGGGTCCTAGCGCGTTCGGCAATATTTTCTCTCCATAAAACCTTTCTGTCCAGCCTCAGCTTCAAATATTTAGCGCTGCTAACGAACTCTAACTGAGTGCCATTATTGAGCTTGGCGGAGTGACAAAGGGTAACTCTACCTTCCTGGTGAATAAGACTAACTCCGTTTTCGTCGGGTTGACGGCAAGACCACAATTATCTGAATCTGAGACCACATGTATGCCTACTGTATTATGGAACAGGTTCTGTAAGCTATAGCCAGACTTGAATCGCCGAGTTGTTAAGGTGCCAAGGCAAGCTACCCTATATACAACTTGCAACAGCCCAGTGTATTTTTAACCATAGGAAATAAGCCGCAGATATATGAATGTGACAGTCAGTCAGATCCAGATCAGTAGCTTCTAATTTATTCGTCTCCTCTTAAAATGTTCAGAATCCTTTTCGTAAGAAACAAGTCCAATCTTATAGAAATGGAATTTATGCAAAGAACCCAGAAGGGGGGTAATTAAAAGTCCACTTGTTACCAATCATTTTAAATAGAACGTAACCACTATCATGATTCTCCCACTTTATGTAGTGAAGGAGGGCATTAAAAGAGGTTAGTCGTGTTATTTACCCTGCAACTAACAAAATATCCTGCTTTTGGTGTTAGTGTATACACAAATAATGCAGACGGTAGTAAATAGAGCTACTCCGTTGATTAACCTCCCTTAACTCATTCATGTCTTCTCTATACCCACTCTAATAGGCTTTATTTCGTCCAAAAGGACTCACTAACATTCCACTTTACTTACACACTAACTCGCCTTAAGTTTGTATCCCTTTCATTCTGAGTCTATTTTTATAACCACGCTGCAGATATGGAGACAATCGCTTCTTTTCATGACATGCATGTCAGCATTTATCATTATAAGACATGAAATGGAAAAAAAAGCAAAATCAAGAAAATAACAGGGAACACACTAAATAGACACATCTATACTAAAATAAGGGAGAAAAAAAAACAGGATTCCTACTTTAGAGTCATTCACCTTAAATTTCTTCAGTTCAACAAAGTTTAAGCTGTTATGGTTAAAGGGTATGTTGTATACCCGTAGCGTACGTAACGTGAAATTCATTTCCCACATAGAGACTCAACTCAATTCGCGCGCGCGAGAGAGAAAGATATATCCGAGTCCGAACAAGTGTCATATCGGTGTGGGAGGACTATAGGACGACACGGGCGAAATAAATAGAGCAGTGATGGAAATCTGTGAATTATTAATGAACACAACGTTTATAGTTAAGGGGTAAATCTCGTGAGTATCAAAGAAGCAATTTATGTTTGGATCTAGGTAAGACGTGTACTAGTACTGTACTATGTCTACAACCGCATAATTAATGTGGGATAGGGCGGATAAAAAACTGCGCTGCAAGCAATAGCACTTTGTTGTTTTGTCCGGAAATTAAAATGCAATTTTACTTGACAAAGAGAACGGTAAGAATCTGTCTTTGTTTTGTTTTGTTGATTGTTGTGAAACCAGTTGCAAAGAGACTCACTAAAGTCGTATAGTAATTGTTGGCACATGTATTCCCAAAACCCAAATGCATGTATGAATTGTAAATGTGTCATTCTATTAATTCAAATGAAGGGTGGTTATCTGAAATGGTTCGGTGTTAACAAAAACGCCCATAAATGATCATACAAATTCATTTGTTGTTTTTTTGGAGATAGCAAAAATGGTGGTGCATATCGTTCAATGACCTAAACATTTGAATTGTCAAAGTTTTCTTTAAAATTTATTAGTTGACAGTTCATAGATACATAAAATGGAAGCAAACACACCAACATTAGGCCTGTTTTATTGCACATCTATCTTTAGTAAAGTAAAGCAAAGTAGAGTCTCGAAAATATCAATCAGTGTGTAGTTGTTGTAATTGCGTGTTAAAGATTCCACTTTACTTTACGTCACTGGCCGCATTCCATTGACCGCTAGATGACTAGCGCGCATGCCGAACTCCATTGAAAAATAACTGACATTTCAACATTTGCGCTAGAGCTCTAGCACATATTGTATTGGCATAGCGGTCAATGGAACGCGGCCAGTGACGTAAAGTAAAGTTCCATTGACCGCTAGATGACGAGCGCGCATGCCAATACAATATATGCCAAACTCCATATAAAAATAACTGACATTTCAACATTTGCGCTAGAGCTCTAGCACATATTGTATTGGCATGCGCGATAGTCATCTAGCGGTCAATGGAACGCGGGCACTGATATAGATGTGCAATAAAACAAGCCTGGTTACAATCAACTGTCAATTCTCCCGTTATTTATTTAAAACCTATCATGAGTGCAGTAGATAATTATAGTTAAGTACAGTGAATTTTATCAATACAGTGCGTAGGTACACCCTAATAATTTCAGCAAAACTAAATAAATTGATGTCTTTCAGCATTTCCAGAAGCCATCTTCCCTTATAGACAAACCAAATTGCCTGAAATGGGGGGGGGGGGGGGGGCTCATTATCAGTGGTTAGTGAAAAAGTCATCTTAAGGTTTCTTCCACTGCACCACCTCTCGGGAAGGTCTGACAAACTTCAGAGAGTATAACACTGTCGTGAAAAAGCTTTCTTAATTCGGCCGTTCGCACTCGGCACAAAATTCGTCCAAAAAATAAAAACTCACAAAAACGAATTGTTGTGAGAAGCTAGGTCTAAGGTGCCTATACTGCAGACCTGTGGTGCCAACTATTGTATATATTTTTAATATCCTGAAATGGTATAGGGAAATAATTTCTTTCTTTTAACATATTATACATACTTATTCCACTTTGGAAGATAACTATAAGTTCTCACCTTTTTCTCACATTTGCATGGGAATTAAGTCCACTTCACAAAAAAATTTTATTTTCTACTGTGTGGACCACAGTGGTGGAGTTCTATATAGTTCTTGGCGACTTATTAACACATACCGCTATTTCCTCTAACCCATGAAACCAGTGAATTCGTATTTCGTTCCCTTTGCGTTCGCCTGTAATTTCGTTTGAGCAACTCAGGCGATACAATGTTTCGTGTAAAATGGCTGAACTCGCTATGAATGGCGAACACAAATTTTGTTTTAAAAATTTCGCAATTGCGAACTTCCGTAAATTTAACGTCGAGGCTTGAATCTGTTATTAGGTAGAACGATTTAAAAATATCAATGAACATTATATATAAGGTGTCATTTAAATAATATGGGCAACTCCTGTGATATTGTGGCTGGACTACTGAGCAAGAGACTTCATGTTCAACTTCCTATAAATAAAATGTGTCACTCCAACACAAAATAAATCTACGAATATTCTCAATTCTGTCTACAAATGTTTGCACATTTTGAAAAAGGTATAATCAAACATATTGAACACCTACAATAGTAATACTCCATTTTCAAATATATTCAGTTGTATAAACAAGAACCTGGTGAATGTACGTGTGGGTTAATGTCACATTGTTTGCCAGCATTAGATAATTTTAGATTGGGGTGAACATTTGTGTATCACATTTACATTTCGACACATAAATTAACGTTCAACTATAGAGTCTACATACAGTTGTTAAAAATTGGCCCAGTAGATAAGAGTGGTGAACTAATAGTTGGTATAATTGCATTCATTATAAAGCAAGGTTATATCTTACAATGATTGTAATTTGACCATAACTGATAGAAAAAGTGTTGACTCGTATGTAATTTCCAGACAAAAATCGTTGCAGTTGTAAATTTGGAATTAGCGGTAAGTTTAGCATTTGGACATTTGTAGTATAGGTACCTACATTTTAATTCGCGTAAATGTATAACAATCTTTTCACCGGCATAGTATTTAGGTAAATACCTATAACTGTAATTATCAACAATAACTCTCAAGTGTATATTAGATTAAATAATTATCCTCCGCGGTATAACCATTTTTAGGGTCCGTGTTAAATTTTATGAAGACAATGGCGACATTTTTTATACAAATTTGTCTATATTGACCTACAACAAATTTAAGCTGAAGGCTAAAAATGGTTATTAGACATTTCTGTAAATATGTTGGAAAGGAAAATTCGCTAAACTCCAATAGTGAAAACACATTTCTTTAATTTTAGTAATTTAATCAATTGAAATTCTGTGTTCTATATCCTCCTAGACCCTCCAGAAAACCCCAAGCAAAGTAAATTTTAATGTCAGTATAATTTTTTTCTCACTATACAGGGTGGGCCAATAGTTCAAGTTTCTTTTTAAAAATGCAATAAAATGAACAAAATCTAATATTTTCCATGTATTATGACTTTATTATGACTGCCCGGCTGGCTTCGCAGTAGCGGAATCAGTCACTCTAATTTTTAAGACTTTGTTGATGGTTTCGGGCTGTACCTCACGGATTGCTTGGATGATATTGGCCTTAAGTGCTTGAATCGTTTCCGCATTATTGGCATAACATCGGCTCCTCACGGTTCCCCACAAAAAAAAGTCCAAAGACATTTACGAAGAAATATGTTTTAATGATGACACCACTCCACAATCCGCACCAAACTGTCACTTTCTGTGGATGCACTGGCTTTTCGACAATAACGTGTGGGTTTTCGAGTATGAGTGTTGTCCACTAGCATAACAATCTCCAGAACTTTTTGCACAAACTTGTGTACAGCAGGCGCGGTGGGTGCTTCAGTTCAGAGGTATGATACTGACTTTTGGTCGAGATTTCGAGCGGGAAACAGCTGTCAGTGTCGAAATAACCTATGATTTAAAAAGAAATGAGCCAAAGACGGGTGTAGAGTTCGTGGTCAACCCAGAAAGACGGAACTGGTATACTTAACACTTATACAAAATACATACCAGCTTTTAAACTACCTTAGCTTTCCCTCTCGGCTATAACGCAAGATATCTTGGTACAGTTCTAGAAAATAGAAAATTAAACCACATTGAAATGGGATCAATATCCAGCAAGAGTATTGCTATCTCCACTGCATTGATAGATGATGGCTGCGCTAAAGGCGCTAGAGTATTATACGTAACATCAAATCTGAACTGTATAGTCAGGAGTTGCCGTACAATGGCCGCGTTCAATACGCTTTTGCCTATGGCTAGTCAACAGCCTCTGACCATTGCCTGCAAATCTAGGCAAGTTTCGTGTGTAAGGCAAGATTTTCTGCCTAAGTTCTATGATTGAACGCGGCCAATGATCATAGGATTATTATCGCAGAATCATGTCAGAAAGGGTTATGTGGGCACTGTTCAAAAAATGAATTATAGAGCTTCCACAAAATGAAAAGACTGTGGTAGGGAGGATTATTCTCGAGACAACCATTAATAAGACAGACATAAGATGGCCCAGGTTCTCCAAGGCCTGTATTGGCTTGAGCTAGATCGGACAAAATCTGGAAAAACTTAGCAGATCAAAGTTACGAAAGGCGAAAGGGATACTCTCGGGGCTTTCCTTCTGAGGAAGCACGCTAGGAAATTAGGATCCAAATACCGTAAGGACTTATACATTATGTCGCAGAGGATATCACTCATCTTCTCAGTGAATATCAAGCTATTGTTAGGAACAGAATGGAAGCACCTTAGAAGGTAGATACTTCCTCGACAATTTAGAGGAGATTGATTTGCCAAACAAAATTTAAACCATTTTTAGGTTCTGTTGGGAAATTAAGTGTTTCGGCAAATTTGTTTAGTTTTTGACCGTGAACGTTCCCCCAGAGATGGACTATTCTATTGTGATGAGCTCACACCCTACATAACCTAACATAACCTATGATGATGATGAATTATATCAAGTATAGATATAACTATTATTTAACGCAATTTTGTTTTTATATAAGAAAATGTCTTTTGAATTGTTACATCGTTACATGGAGAAAATGTTTTATAAGTAATTTCCAACCAGAAGGCGCTCCCAAAAAGGTTGCAATCACAAGCAGAAATTAGAAAAATATAATCAGTAAACTGCTAACGTACGATTCGTCTATAGAATCAGAGTATTACGTAGGCCCATAAAGAATAATTTAAAAGTTCACAATGTGTCATTAACAACCATTCTATTTAACCATAGTTTTAGGCCAGAAAGACAGATGTGATGTTGGCACGACATATTGCCCTTCAATAGTAAATGGCTTAATCGATAAACGATATATTATTCTTACAATTATTATTCCTGGGGTCTTCATGGAGTATGGCCGCAGTATGGGCAAAGGCTAAGGGAAACTATCAATTAATGTGTTTACTTACTTCTTTGACGTTAGGAAATTAAATATTAATTGTACTTATCCACCCATCGAGCTGTACTTTACGATTATCTATTCTATATTGTGTATTATTCCACACGTGCGTTCGAAGTACCACCCTCAAAATAAAATAGTCACATATATAATTTTACATTAATGGACTGCGTAATCTAAGATATAGGTTTTATGAAGAACTAGGTCTCCATTTTTTAATCATCATTAATGCGGTTCATTGTTCTAGTCTGATAGTCTAGCTGATGCCTTTTCCTTCAGACATTACATTAATCTGACAAATTGATGATCTTTATCTTGAATATTTCTAACCACACTTACTTATTACTTAAAACCGCGCTGATGGAGTGCAATCAGGTCGTTGACAAATGGTTTTAGACGGTTACACAATACGACAGACAGTATCTTGTAAGCGATGTTAAGGAGACTGATGCCTCTATAGTTGGAGCAGTTTAGAGGATCTTCTCTCTTGTGGATCCGGAAAAAAAATATGACGTAAAAAGGCTACATTCATCAGATATACTTTCGTGTGACTAAATCTTGAAAACGAGTTGGCGTATGGTCTCTACCAAGTATTCTCCCGCTACCCTGAAAAGCTTGGCAGTTAAGCCGTCCGGTCTAGCAGCCTTGTGGGACTTTAGCTTAGATATTGGTATCCTCACTTCATTTTGGTCTTGTGGACGGAAGTCTTGGCTTTCATCACCCAGATTGATTTTGTCGAATTTAGCCTTGATGCGTATAGTTGTAATTGTAAGGCGTTCACTAACGTGTCGAAAGCTCAAGACTTCTTAGTAAGTAAGTCTGACGCATACAACGAATCTGCATCCTAAATAGACGCTGCTTCTGTTCTCTGTAGCAATCACGATGTCACAGTTTGTCATCCTTCTTTTGCCGGGCCCATCTCACCGCACTTCCTGGATTGCTGTGATATCTGCATTGTAGCAGTCTAGTGCCTTCGCTAATTGTTCGACTGCACGCGGTCTTTTCAGGGTTCGAACATTTCACGTGCAGATCCGAAAGTTATTGTCCTTTTTTCGTTTTGCAGGGTTGTTAACAGTAAATCCATTCGTATCCGAGGCTTTTGCTTACTTCGTAACATATGACATTTTCCGTGGTTGGCTGGCTAGCCCCACGCGCAACCCCCAACCTGTAGGTCCAGGCCCTAAATTTACCCTAGAACAGCGGGTCGGATACTCCGTTGTCAGTAACCCACTTCGGGGAGCTGCCCTTGGCCCATCATCCACCACTATCTATATGAAAATTCCTCACTGACCTTTGCTCCAAATATGTTAGAGTAGCTCACGCAAGGTATCTGCCACCTCAACTGTTGGCAACACCGTTGATTCAATCTTGTGGATTCATCCGCTGTATGTCCTCTTTCTGAGGGGCTCATGTAAGACCTCTGAGACTCATTCCGACAGGAAATTGTAAGTGTTGCTATATTTTCATACAACACACAACCACTATGTAGCATAAAATTGGCGGCCTTTCAAATATTAAGTAAGTGAAATAAGAAATTTCATTCATGAGCTCTCAGTTACCACTTAAAACATCCTCTTTTGTACCACAGATAGGGAATGTATATTACGATGATTTGAAAAGGAATAAACAATTCGGTCATGAAATTGTCGATGGAAGTGCTATCGCAACATGTCATTGAAAAATCGCATTGCTTCCGGTGTGACTTCTATCCTCCCCCTGATATACATTTCCCATGTAAGTATATCAACCTAGGTACATGTAGATATTATCTCGATACGGGTCATGCTATTGCAATGTTTTAAAATGAAACATACACTCGATGCAGTGTTAAAATAGATAATTAGGTACACTAATTTACAAACAAACAAGCATGGGTGGAAGCTAATCAGAGAGAAGAAAACAATTGATAGTACGACCCCGCTCTGTTCTCGGTCAAGTTGTTTTAAATAAATTCCCAAAATAAATAAAACACCTAGCTATACATAAATTCAATACAACAATGAGTACAAAAATAAAACCATAATTTTGTTGACACATTATTTCACTCTCACTTAATTGACTCTGCAATTTGGATGCTCACTGGGCATTTCGTTCCATAAAATACATATTTACTCAGACCAGAACCATTAAGGAAAATGCGATATTTTCAATGGTACCTAAATGTTAAAAAAGAGTCAGATTACTTTTTTTTGATAAATTAAAAAAAAAAAACACGTATTAAGACTGGCCATCTGTATTCGATTCAACTAGACAATAGAAGCAGATAACATGCCGAGTACCGACACAGCAATTTCGTTGTTTGTGTTTTCGTTTTATCTGAGCGATGATATTTTTTGTGTTTTTTTTTTTTGTATAGGTACGCGTATCTAAAAAACCTCATATTCAATAACATTTTATGTGCTTTCACAGTGAAATGACCACAACCGCTTGCGATACAATTTAAATATGCGACGTCCAAAGATCTCGCTGAAGAAATATTTTTTCCTGACATCGTTCTTTGCTCTGCTGTTGATTTTTGGATTCAATTTTAGGTAAGATTTAAATTGCATTTGTATCTATTTAAATATTTGGACTAATAATCTATTGTAATTGTTTACAGAGATCGGGAAGTATGGAAACCAAAGGCAGCATCATCATCACAACTCTTTCAATTTGGGACAACCGAAGCAGATAATATTTTATCGGATTTGGAGAATTCGATATTTGATGCAACAGAACCTGTCCAATCTCTAGACATCAATAGTAATCAGCAAAACTATGAGAGTGAACAGCAGAGTGATCAGCAAAAGGCGAGTGGTGAGCCAACAGTTAAAGCGTGGTTTTTCAAAAATGGTGAACGGTATCCGCTGCCATGGCATCGGACGAAAGGGAATCGGAAAGTTCCCAGATTGCTGCCACATGCCGATCCTCATAGTGATCGGATAATGAATCAACTGATGTTTGTGCCACCGAATTATGAAAGGATACAGGAGAGTGGACAATTGAAGCAAATATTACTGTATAATGGACTGGGTCCATGGAATATAAAAAATGGTAAAAATTAAATCGAGTTTAAGGAAATTTATTAAAGGGTGTACTTTTTACAGGAAGAGATGTGTTCTTTAAATCAAAATGTCCCGTAGATACGTGCGAAATAACAGCGAATAGGGATAAGGCAAGTACGGCCGATCTGGTGCTTTACAAAGATCATTACATTCCAACAGGTGTCCGAAGACCACCGAAACAGGTACATATGCTGTATTACCTAGAGTGTCCGTATCATACGCAAAATGTTAAAGTTCCTGACGCTGTCAATTGGACTTCGACATATAGGTGAGTTTTCCTAGAATATTATGTAGATATTTTAATTTTTATTTTCAGCGTAGTTTGAAGCTAAGCTAAATTTAAGCGAATCATTTTAGCTTAAGCTTAGTGGTACGCTGTTCGAGCTAAATTTTAGCTCCCATACAAAATTCTCTCCAAAATGTAGCTGAGCTAAATTCAAGCGAATCGCTTTAGCCGAGCAGTACGCTGCTGCAGCTTAAAAATTAAACTTTCATTTCAGACTGTACTGGGTGTATCTGCCTCAATTTGGCGCGCCCATTTATGGTTCGGCACCTTTTTCAAGCTAAATTTTGACAGGTCTGTTGGTTTTTTTCTGTTGTCATTTTGCGTTGCCGAAAAATAAATAAGGATGAGTTTTTTCAATGAATACCTCGATGAGAAATACTTTGAAAGTGAACATTTTGAGATCAAGGAATAGCAGACAAGGAAAAAAGGATGTATCTGTCAAAATTTAGCGCGCCCATTAATAGATAATGGTTCGGCACATTTTCTCAATCTGTGGCCGTTTATCAGCAACAACACGGCGAATGTTGACTTCCAAATCGTCCAACGTTTCTGGTTTATTGGCATAGACTAGTGACTTCACATATCTACCCCAAAGATAGTAATCTAAAGGTGGAGGCCAGTTAACTGGGCCATTATGCGAAAATATGCGCTCAGCAAATGTTTGATGGTGTCACGCGCAGTGTGGCATGTTGCGCCATCTTGTTGAACCGGTTGAAACCAAAGCTCCGGCACATCAATGCCATTTAACGAAGAAGTCCGAAATCATGTTTCTATAGCATCGCACCAAACAGTGCATTTTAATGGATGTAAAGCCCCATTTAAGCTTCAATTAGACGATCATTTCAGTTTCAGTTGAGCTTTCAGTTAAATAGTTTTTGTCTAAATGCAAATATTGAAGCGTCTAACTGAAACTGAAACTGATGGAATTCCCATAAGTTGTCAGTTCAGTTGTCAGTTTAAGTAGATATATCTTCTAACCTTCATCTACTCACGAGTAAATTGAAAGCTCAACTGAATACCAAAAAGACGTCTAAATGAACAGCCATTTTTAACTGAATTAACAACTGACAACTGAACTAAGAACTGATCGTCTAAATGAGGCTTAAGGGTGCTTCTGGGTTTTCTCCACTCCAAATTCGCAAATTTGCTTTTTTACATCTCCATTTAACCAAAAATTAGCCTCAGCGGAGTACAAAATTTTGCTTTGAAAATGAGGATCAAGCTGAATCATGTTTTCGGCCCATTCAACGAATCTACGACGCGTAGGTATAATGGTCACGGGGTTTTAACTCTTGCGCAAGTTGCATCTTATAAGTTTTAAGCCAAGATCTTTCCGTAAAATCTTCCACAAAGTGGATGAGCATGGCTCCAATTTCCATTGCTGTGCACGATGGCGAATCGACTCATTCGGATTGTCCTCAACACTGCGCTCCACAACGGCAGTAAGTTCTTCTGGTCGCACTGTTTGTCGTCTTTGGGGATGCGTATTATCCATACTAAAGTGTACGTGGTGTGAAAACGTTTTATTGTGTTCCGAATAACTTGCTCAAATGGACGATTATGTCGACCGTAAAATGGATGTAGCGCACGTTAAGTTTGGCGAACCGAACCATGGCTTTCAAAATAAGTTTGCACATTTTCTAAAAGACACGCAAAAGTAGAATAAAATTGGAGGCTAGTCGACCGATGACTGATATGATCAGAAATCACTGAGCCGTTAGCGTCGCGCCGGTCATTAAGGCCCAGACACCCTGAATGTTCTCAAAGTAAATTGATATGAGGTATGGAACTTTTATAATGTTGCTGTGTAACTAACATAATATAACTAAAAATAGTTATGTATATCAATGACTTGTGATCTAAGACCTACTTCATCATACGTAAAAGCAGGAAATATAAACGTTAAACGTTAAAGAGCAAACGTGCAATTTTAGCTGAATTAAACGTGTTTTAAAGCTTGTCGTAAATTTTTCCACCATATCTCAGACGGTTATTGAGAAAAAACTGCAAGTTGGCAGAAGTGTCATGTAAGATAGCCAATTCACATTGCATACCTACTGTCAGAGGTCAGATTGAAACAGAAAGGTGTGCTATTTTGGCTTGACTGATGTGTGATCCAAAAATGTTAAATTGGAATGAATTGTGCAAAAACTTATAGGTATTACATATTTGGATTTTTTGGGGTAAACCTGGAACCCCTAGCTAACCGCTAACCCATTGCGCAGCGTTGGCGCATTCCATTCGGCACACTATCCATCCAATACGCACTTTGTTGGTACTAATCAGACTCTCCGCTACTTCTTCCGGCAGGCTCACTATCGCCATTTGTGTCCCTCGGTAGGCTTTCCGAAGGGACTTTATGGCACTGGGTTTCGACAAAGTGTTCTTTCCTACCCTCTAACTGCTTGGTGATTTAGTCCAGATCTTTGATTTCAAGGAGTACTTCGTGGGTCAGGGTTTTTTCTTCCGCTCCCGTACTCAGGGTATTTTGCACTGAGGTATGTAGTCTTCCCATTTCCGTCGTTGGGAGGCTTTTAAGAAGCGTTCCCCTTCGAAAATGGTATTCGGATCTTGGGGTATTTTGCTCCCTCTATTTGGCTGGTTATTTTTATCGTTTTTTAAATATTATTTTTGTTTATTTAATTTTGATTTTGAACCCCACGAATAAGGGGGAATTGAAGTCAAAAACGTCATATCCTCCAGTAGCGTGCGGTAGGGCATTTCTTATACAACGCCAGGTATCTGGGAGAGTTCCGCTAGCGGTGCTGTATTTTGTATCCCAGCACGGATCGCTTACAACATTGTCTTAGGGATAGGAGTTGATTTTAGTCGCCTCTTACGACAGGCATACCTTACCTATTCTAACCCCGACTCATCCCTATCTAGGTTATATTGTATGTTTACCATAATGTACTGTACTTTTGAGTCGTTGCAAAGGCTGTTTTTAAACCAATAATATTTAAATTTATTTTAAGGAGAGACAGTGACATTGTTGCACCATATGAGAAATGGCAATACTACGACACAAATATGAGACAAATTGAGCAGGACCGCAATTATGCTCTCAACAAGACGAAAAAGGTCGCCTGGTTCGTTTCCAACTGTGGTGCAAGAAATGGACGTCTACAATTCGCACATGAACTACAGAAATACATCGATGTAAGTTCGTAAATATATGTTATATCTTATACAACTTCTATTTGTCTGAATCCTTCTCTCCTCTAGGTTGACATCTATGGAGCGTGTGGTTCCTTTAAATGCTCTCGCAGTACAGCGGATAGATGCTTTGATATACTCGATCACGACTACAAGTTCTACCTCGCATTTGAGAATTCGAACTGCCGCGATTATATAACTGAAAAGTTCTTTGTAAACGCGCTGAATAGAAATATTTTGCCCATAGTGATGGGTGCTCGTCCCGAGGATTATGAAGTCTCATCACCCCATCGATCCTACATTCATGTGGATGAGTTTGCATCGCCCAAAGAGTTGGCAGAGTACCTCCACATTTTGGACAAAGACGATGAGTTGTATAACTCGTACTTCAAATGGAAAGGTACTGGTGAGTTCATAAATACGTACTTCTGGTGCCGGGTCTGTGCGACGTTGCACGATGATGAGGGTTTAAGAAAACCTCGCTGGTATGAGGACATAAACGATTGGTGGCGGGGTGCTGGGGTATGTACAAACGGTTCGTGGAGAAATTTCAAAGCGCGCAAAGACATTATAAGCGATGATTAGGATGGTTTTCAAAAATGAGGGCGGGCTATAGTTATATATTCCAGAGAAAAAACAAAACCAAAATCAGATTATTGCATTGCAATAGGCTTTAATGGTTAGATTTTTCGTTTCGTACTGATATTTATTTTAGGAACGATGTAACATGACGTTGGATATAGAGAATTTGATTTGTTAGAAAGAAATATATTTTTTTTTTGTTATTATGCAAGTTTATATTTTGAAAGTTGTGGACTAATGTTAGGTTAGACTTACTTGGGTCAATTAATTAAGTAATCCCATAGAATTTAAACGAAATTCGCCAACAAAACAACGATTTAAAAAAAAAACCCTTTTTGCAAATAACCAATGATCCCATCAAAAGAGTTCATCGCAATTTTTTTTTAAAGAAAACTGACAGCTATTGGATTAGAAAAACAGGGGCCAGATCGCGTAAAATGAAAACGATCGAACGATATCGTTTTCACTAAAGCTGTCTCTATCATATCTGTGACAATAGACAGACTGCTAGTATCGAAACGACGTCGTTCGATCGTTTTCATTTTACGTGATCTGGGCCCAGATTTTCTGTTAAAATGAGATCTTTAATTTCGATGAGGCCTTGAGAGTGACAGTTCTTTAAATTTGTAATTGAGCTAGCATTGGGAATGCTTAAATCTTTTGTCTACTAAGTCCGAGATATGTCTGAGGATTGTCTGATTGTCTTCAACCGCTTCTGGAAGGGTACCTAGTTGACAAATCCAATTATTAATTTCACGACTAAGGCCGTGTGTCAATTGGGCTAAATAATTATGCTCGGATAATTTTCTGACACTTGAAAGGGCTGAAAGAGAAGTTCACCAAACTGGAATCTTAAAACAGAGATTTAATTAATCGAAATTCAGTGTTTTATTATTTCCTCTTCAACATTCTAGCAAAACTCAAGCAAAAGATAACGTCAAAAATATGCCTATAGGATAATTTATGTTAATTTCGATTCGCCAGAAAAAAGCACTTATTCTTTCCCGAGATCACTTTTTTCGTTCGTTTGGTACCAAAAAAAGCAATCTTTTTCAGAGTCGAGAGCACTTTTGCGAATCTAGATTTTTTCTCAGAGTCGCTCGAGATTTACCAATACACTTACATTATGATGAAAAAGAAATCTTCACAACAAAAAAGGTAAACAACTTTTGGCAGGCACACCACCAACACCAACAAAGAACAGCGCAGTATACTTCTTTTTGTTCGATTGGCCAGACGAAATCTAGAGAAATCTTAAAAAATCTCAGATTGCCAATCGAATTCAACATTATTATCTTGCTCCTGGAGCAGGATAATTTTTTGACAGCAGAAAATTCGTTTTCCACCACGATTGAGAAATGGAGGGTGTACCCTAGTGGCGACAATTTGAACCCTACTAGACATACAAATTTGACAGACCAGCAAAAAAATATATGGAAAAGAAGCTAAGAGCCACTAAATAATTAAATATTGTGAATAATAAATACATTTTTCAAGTAAAAACATAAAAATAAATGCCTAACTAGTTTACGCTAATGGAAACTAAAGAAAAAGTGTTGGATCGAGCGTCGCAACGTGGTGCAACTCATATAGACAAAATGGGTTAACCATTAACAAGATTCTTATGTCGTTTTCCATTGGGACCATCAGATTTTTATTTCAGATCTCAGATTTTTCGTGGCGAATGGAACACGATAGGCAGATTGATCTGCTTTTGTGAATGTATTAGTGCATTATTAGACAGTACATCAGCTGTGCACATATTTTTTTTTTTGTCGATGAAAACATACGAATTTAATGTGAGTAATCATATCGACGAAGAATCGAAATCCGCAGACCAGCGATGACGAGGAAGAAGACGAAGATGATAGTAATTGCTCCAAAATTAAGTCCATGTCCATTATTTACGTTTTTGTTCTGAATAATTGCTTTTACGAGGCTTTTCGTAATTTTGTTTTGAACACAAATTCCGAGTGACGTAAAACAGCTGTGCAAGGTATATTGGTATTAGTGAGAGTGTGTGCAAATCTCGAAAATTATTCAGATCTGCAAAAAGTGATCCGAATCAAAAAAAAGATTGATTTTATGTCCCAATGGAACACGAAAAGTGATCCGGATCAAAAAAAAGATTGATCTTATGTCCCAATGGAAAACCACATTAGTTTGATTTCGTGGGGTTTTAAAGTCATCGAGGATGCATTTATGACCAGACCAGTTACCTCACTCTTTCCTGGATCTTGTATCACACCTATAGCATAGACCCAACCAGTCTTGA
Organism: Cheilosia soror; assembly: GCA_949372485.1. Lineage (NCBI taxonomy): Eukaryota > Metazoa > Arthropoda > Insecta > Diptera > Syrphidae > Cheilosia > Cheilosia soror. The sequence goes on from OX443563.1 coordinate 9,625,864, forward strand.
CGAGCTCTTCCCTTCCCAAATGGAGCGTTTTATGTTGCTAAAATATTCTGCAATATCGCAGATGGTTATCGAGAAAGTCTGAGATAAATCTCAGTTAGTTTTGTCCGCTATTGGTATTTGGGATAATGCTGCACAATAAATGGAAAATTAACAATAATTTGAAGAACTTTAAGCAGTTAAAAAAGAGTCTTATCCAAAAAACAAAATTGTTTACACGAAACCAAAACAAGTTTTTCATTCCACTTTTAAACGACCCGGATTGTTTTATTTTTCATAAACAATACTTGAATTTTAGACCGACAAGGCGTTTACCTCGATTAAAATAATTTTTCATTTATAAAATAAATAAATTATCTGTACAAAAATACACGTACCGCTTACCGATGACAGATTTCTGTATGTCTGATAGGGTTCTTTTCTTCACTACCAGATATCGCAGGCCAACTTGTACATTTGTCAATAGTGTCAGAAAATTATTAGAAGATAATTATTTAGCCCAATTGACACACGGCCTAAGTGGATCAAAACAAGAACCCAAAAAACAACCTCGTCCTATAGAAGAGAATGAAAATTATAACATAGAAAATGTAGAGATATAGAACTCAATTATAAATGGGTACGTTTTTTTTTAAGTTGTTGAAAGAATGGAACTAACAAAAAACAACAACGTGGCGGATGCAAAATCATTCACTTCCGAACAGTTTTCTTATATAACGCGAAAACCCTTATCTGTACAGCTTGGACTTTAAACACACCTAAATTTATTTAGTCCTTGTTTTTAATACAACCCTTTCGAAGGCGAGCATAAACCTTTAGGACTTATTTTCGATGACGCGGATTCGAAAAAAATGCGTAGCATATTTCGCTAATATTTGTGTTGGCATTGCAATAATGACGCACAACAAGTGGATGTCTAAAACACGATTACTTACTGCTATGTTCTACATTTCACTTTCACTCGAAATGAAATCGGAAATGAATTTTTGTGTTCTACATTTCATTGTATTCGATTTCGATTTCAAAATTTTCGGAATTGAGTCAAAGTGAAATTGTGATTTCGAAAAAATTTCGTAGTTTCCGAATCGCTCGAAATGCAGAACACTGAAAACGAATTCACTCGATTTGCAATTTCGATTTCACTCGATTTCTGGAACCTAGCTGTTACTTTTGAGCTGTTAGTTCTCATCAGTCTACACCTAACTTCAGATTAACGAATAATCCACTACCTACTTAACTTAGTCCACTAATAAAATAACATCATAATGTAAATGCACTTATTAAGATCACAATTTTACAAATCAGTATTTTATAAGTTTAGGCGTAATCTGATTTACGTGCAATAGATTCGTTTCTTATACAAAGCTATATCAACCAGAAAAGACTTTTATAATTTAATTGCATAAGAAAATATTATCATAAATAGGGCAAAGGCACAAAGTATAATCCAAAGTAATGAATTTATAGGTTATAATACATTATTGCAATAAACATTCACAAACAAAATCGTACTTACTTATTTAATTTAAGTTTATGGATTATAAGAGTAATTTATTGTTAATTAATCGTTCCAAAATGTTTCTGTAAGAGAAATAAGCAAAAACTTAACTAGTTTAAAAAAAAAATAAATAAATAATAATTACTAAAAACTTTTAGTAGGTTAATTGAAATAAATTAAACATTAATTTAACATTTAAACATTAGAAAGTACGTATAGGCTTTTGTAGTTATAAGAAATGAGTATAAAACCATTTTTGATAAGTAACTTCACAGTTACAGAATAACAATTTTTGTATCTACTTTATTGCGAACATTTTGCAAGAAAAAGTAAGTTTTCTTTTTCGAAATTTTATACGTTACCTGGATAAACACAAAACGTTCTTAAGAACCTATTTTATTTATATTTGTTTAAAGTGAGCTAATTTAAATGTTTGCCTCAATTTGTATACACGACTTTTGCATTCATTTTTGTAAAAATTATGCTTACCTATATTTTTTTTATTCATTTCATCTAAAAATCAAAATCAACTGGGAAAACCAACAATAAGCTTCCGAGTTTTTTTTTTTATATAAACTGTGAAATTATACAATAGAATAAAAATTAATTTAATTTATTTTAAAGTGTGTATATGAATACTTTGTATGAGTCCTATTTACTTCTGTATATGTTGTTATAATGATTTTTAAGTACATTTGCTTTTTGTTTCTGTGATAATTGAAATAAAATAATTATATGAAATATGGTATCCTGTCTAATTTATTTAAATTAAAAAGATCCCGATTTTGTGACGCCGTTTGTCGTTGAAATGGAACATTTTTGTCGTCGATAATTTTACGGACGACTGTGTGGTCAATAGTGTTAAAGAAAAGTATTGTGTACATATTTAGTTTTTAATGAATGAAAAGGCTGAGTACTATAGTTATTTTTTAGAATGAAGATAACAAATAAAAGACAATTTCAACATTTATTAAAAGAATAATGTAGATTAGATTAGATTAGATGATAGGTCGGGAGAGCCTTCACCGGCCCTGGCACTGCGGCCTCTCTAAAGGAGCCTATTGTGCCTTCCCTGGTGAGGTCCTAGAGCCGTATAAGAATCTTCTCTGGGGGTAAGTCAGCAAGTTTTGCTGTAGTGACGATTTCTTCAACAAGGACTTTCTTTCTGACACGGAGGAGAGCCGGACATTCTATGAGAATTGAGAGAATTTATCACTCTCCAGACAAAGTCTACATGTGGAGTCCGTTGAGATTCCAATTCGGTGAAGATGTTTTTTCATAAGGCCATGGGCAGTAATAATTCTTAGGTTGTTTTTGTCCAGATTAGTAAGATAGCATGATTTTCTGGGGGAGAATTTTGAGAAAAACTATTTGGTGCAGTTCTGCCCAGGTGTTTTAAGTCAGAGTTCATTAGATTCGATTTGAGCTAAGCTTCTAATGTATTCCCTGAAGCATCCCTGGCTGACACCGCAGAAGGGTTCACGTGCGACGAGTGTCGTTGTCGCCGTTTAGAATCCAGTGTATGATGACTAGGTTTTTCTTTGCTAGTTCGTAGATGGCAATGTGTACCAGGCTAGGTCAAGTAGCGATGGATTGGGTTTGTATTTTTCTCATTCTTCCCTTGGCGGGATGATGATAGAGAAGTTTTTATGAAAGCCATATTCCGGTAACATGTCGTCGTCTAGAAACATGCTGAATGCTCTTTGATGCTGATAGTGTCAATCAGAGACAGAAAATCGTTTAAAATGGTAAGTCTAATAAGTACATAGTAATTGACTCTTCTATCATTTATTAGCTTGTGTCTTAAACCAAAACGAACTGCTGCATTTTTAAATAAACTAGCGAAGCAAATGAGTATATAATTAGGCGCAACTTTAAAATACTACGCTCTGTACGTCATTGTGAGTGCGTCTACTACGAATACTTCCAATAAGCAACAACAAGTACGCATTTGATGACATAATACTAAGGATTTATTCAATACAAACAATAGTTAAACACTGGCAACAAGAATACAAAAAATAAAGCAATTAAATTGAGGAACTGTCTTAGTGCACTTTGCATGCATTTAGCTGGCAGATGAGATTCTTGATAGACGAAGCATCAGCGCCAGCGATAACCTTCGATGCGATTTTCTTCTTAAGAGCAATCGCTTCAACTTTTTTCGATAACTGTAAAGACACGTAAGTATGTATATACAGCGATCAAGACTGTATGGCTTAACTTACCTCATAAGCTCTTTTTATAATCGAGTGCGACATTCCAGCCAATTTGGCCGCGTTAAAACCGTAGGATTTTGGACAGGCTCCGGACGAGTATTTATAAAGGAAAACTACTGTTTCTTGTGTGGGATCTTCGGTGTCTTCGTTTTCTACCATACACGCCTGAAAAATACCAGTTAAAGCTGGGCTTATTGTTCCAAGGAGTATTCTTACCATGTGACCCAAGACAATGCGATTGTCCTTGTGGAAGAAATCAATTAAATTGTGATAATGCGTCGAGAAGAGTGTTCGACATTTGAGATTGGCCAAAAAGTGAACCACAGATGCTGCAATAGCTGTACCATCATAAGTTGCTGTTCCACGACCTTCAAGAGGAGACAATTCTTAAATAGCTCGGCAACTGGACTATACAATTCTTACCCAATTCATCGAGAAGAACCAAACTGTTGACCGTAGAATGCTTGAGTATCAGCGAAGTCTCATTCAACTCTACGAGGAATGTACTATGACCTGAGAGAATGTCATCTTGTGCGCCAAGACGGGTGAATATCCGGTCAACTAGGGACAATTTACAACTTTGCGCCGGCACATGACAGCCCTTAGAGGAAAATCATAAAACATGGGTGGCAATGGAATTGGTTTACTTACAATCTGCGCCATGACAACCAAGAGTCCAACCTGCCTCATAAGCGTACTCTTACCGCCCATGTTTGGACCAGTCAAAAGAGCCAGTGGCGCTGTTCCAGATGCACCTAAAACTATTCCATTTGGTATATAGGTCTCAGCAGCTACACAGGGATGATAGCCTTCAACTACTTCTATGAAGGGTGCCTCAGCATCCTCCATAACCTCTGGGACACAGATGTTGTTCTGATTTCGTGCATATTCAGCGAGGGAGCAAAGAACATCCAAATTCGCCACACTATCGACGCATTGCTTCCACAGGTCGTAGTGATTGGAGAACTTTTCGAAAATCCTTCGAGACAGATCTCTAAGAACGGCATTTCGATCGTCTTCCGCTTGCTGCATCTGCTTTAGAAAGTTCTACAAGAAAATAGCGACGTTAGTATCTTGGTGAGGAAAGGGGCAATCTCATTTTTACCTTCGTTTCATTGGTGTGGAAGCGGCGAACTGGTTTGGAACCCTTCTTCTGCCCCTCCAGGAAGTACTGACTACCAGCCTTTCTAGCATTGCTCTCTGGCACCTCTAGCTGAAAGCGTTTCTTGTCTGTGCCGAAGTAGCTTAGGCGACAGCCAAAGTGTTTCTCCTGTTTTACTAGGTACTCCTTTAGTTCGGCGTTAATTTCTGCAATTCTCGCCTCGGTGCTGTCAAACTCAGGGTCCACGCCTTTTCCTGGTGCGATGACCCCAGTTTTGAGAGCCTCTTCATGGTCAAATGATTCCTAAGACGAAACGATTAGAGGGCAAATCACGCGCCAAAATTCTACTCACTTCAAAGAACTTTAAGACCTTCTTCATGTCGGGAAAACAACCATGTGGCTTATACTGCGACAAGCGCTTCACCAGACTGGATTCACAGTTCTGAAAGACCTCTGGCATTTTTATTAGCACCTCAAAGCCCTTCAAAATGTTGATAAAGTTCTGAAAAGCGCATTATCATTCCAAAGTTGTTTCTCGCTGATAAAGGGGAGATTTACCTGAATCTTCTTCTTATTGTAGCTCTTCTCCTCGAAAAATATCGCCCTTCCGTCTGGATGATCATCGGCCACAGCCTTGTTGCCAAACAAATGAATTTGAGCCAAGTGCCTCTCAAAATCCGGCAGTGGAGCCATTAGCGCTCTGGCTTCCTTTAGCACATCATCGGTTGTCATTAAGTCCGAGATAGCATTCTGTCGCTCAACTATTGTGTCAATATTACAACTTGGTGAGCACACCCAGTGGTGAAGCAGACGCTTTCCAAACTTGGTGCAGCACTGGTCGAGCGTGCTATACAATGAGTGCTCCTCGCCTGTGATCCGGAGATTAGATAGCGTAATCGAATCGAGCACCATGTGATTTCTCATTTGGTTCCTCGAAGTTTTCGATTTGGGGGCATTGCCCTCGACTCCGACATCCAGCATGTCGGGCGGAATGTATAGGTTGTAGCGTGCCATCGGGAGGACTTTTTCCTCGAGATGACACTTCTTGAGGTAACTGATACAACCACCAAGCGACTTCAAGGCCAGCTTGTAGTCTTCGCTTGGTGTTAGGCCGAGGTGATCACCTTCGCTTTGCATGGACTTGATGACAGCGGGCCAAGTGGTCTCACCCGACTTGGAGTAATATTTTTCTCCTAGGTGTTTTAGCGTTTTCTCAGCGCTCCACGATTGATTGCCTGTTGGGAGGTACTCTTTCAACACTCCACTTAGAATTGTACGGTAGATTTGATGGGTGCGTGGCGAGAGCGATTGCTTTTCAGCGAGGATCTGAAAGTGAGCGAGAATTTTTCAGCCTGGTTTCAGTCATTCATAAAATGTGGAGTTACCAAAACGGGCAGGTGATGCGATAGGAGCGTAAGGAATCTGGAGCAACTCTTGTCATCTTCAAATTCTCCAATATAGAAGTCCCCAATGGACGTGTCTATGAAGCAAATTCCATATTTACTTGTTACCCCTTCATTCTGTTCAAGTAGAGCTCGTGATTATCTCTTGGCATTGAAGGAGACTGCTCGACTTACCTTCTCCACAACAGACAGGAGAAAATTTGGTTGATAATTGGGCGTAATCTGGCACTGGGAGCCAAATACTTGAGTGCCTTTACTGGTTATCTGACAAATTTCCCTTCTTACGACTTTATCGAATTTAGTTGTCTTACCTTGCTTTTTACAGCGTTCGGTCATCATGTCTGGGGTTTCAGTCTGTTCCACTCGAGCCACCTTCAAGAAGATTTTTGGCTACCACTGTAGTGACATGATTTAAAGAAAACTTACTTTATAGCCTCGATCCACGAGAACCGTTGCCATTTTATCGAACGACACCTCAGGGAAACCGGAATGGGCAAATTCTCCTCTCATGTACGTGAAACCGAGTTCCTTCACCCCTATATCAGCGTCCATGTGATAAAGTTCATAGAATTTGCCAACTTTAAAGAACAGCACGCAGTCAAAGCTCTCCGATTTAAGGATCCACCATTGACGAACTCCCTAGAAGTTGAAAGTGATTAAGATTAAGATTACTCTGCATAAACAAATTCAGCTTACTGGAGAGAGGGAATTCAAGAAACTTTCCGGAACCATAAGCGTACTAGGATCGTAATCAGGATCATCTGGTCGTTTACCCTTCTTATCCTTAATTTTATCTGGCTTAAGAAATTCTAATTTGTTATGTGGCCACACTACTGGTTCGTCCAAAGTCGAGCCTGTACTGGCAATTGCTTCGAGTTTCTTCTCCTCTTTCTTGGACTTTTGGACGTCTGGTTCTTCTTGAATATTTTGCAATTTTTGCAGAAGTATACTAGGTTTGGTGTCAGTTTCCTTCAATGATTTGTCCTGTTTGTTATTGTTGTCGTTTTCGCGGTCAGAGTCTTCGACATCGTCGTCCGACTCGAGACGTGCGACTTTTGGGCGTTTGTTTCTTTGAATGACAATTTCTTCATTGTCAGAATCACTTAATTCTGGGTCCAGTTGTCGTTTAGCTGGAATTGGAGTCAAATGTTTAGGGCGACACGACTAGGAAATAGTAAACTTACTTGGTTTCTGGGATGGCGAATCCTGTTCATCATCTTTCGGTAGTTTCTTTGGGACTTCCTCTGTTTTTGGTATCTTACTGGCAGATGTTGCTGGAGACTTTGCGAAATACTTGAATAAGGTGTTGTTTGGTGTTCCACTGATACTGTTTCGTTTGGACATTTTTAATGATTTTAACAGAATTTAAAGTGAAAACAATTTTATGCGAAATCAATCGGCGTTCTTGCGCCAAAAACAGCACTGCAAAAACGAAAAGACGCAAATTTACCGGCAACATGTTTGACAGATCTGTCGAACAAGAAAAGTTCAGTACTGTATTATCGACAAGAATTGTTTAGTTCCTGCCTAAGCTGAGGCTACATGTGCGGATTTCCTGTAACCAATTGGAACTTCATTTTCTCAACTGCCATAGGGGAGAGAAAACGGCTAAGTGCACTCATTATTCGTAAACAGCAAATCTTACTAAATATTTTTTGGTTTTCCTCAACTTACCGCTTACAAAGAATAGTCTCCTGGTATACAAATCAGATTTCAGATAAATTTGCTGTTCTTTGTCCAAATTCAATTTGCACGTCCTCAACACCAATCCGCGCAATTATTAGGGGTTGAAATATAGATTACCTACAACAAGCGCAAATTCCTTGTTATTGTTGCCTGAATTTAAAGCCTGTTCGCACTGTTCGGTTAGATTAATATTAAAAATGGCATTATTCATATCTTATTGATCATCTATCTCAGCAAAGTCAAGCAGACGAACGAATTCTCAAAAAGCAGTGACAGAGAGACATTGAACTGGTAGATTTGTTGTTTGTCGTAACGATACCCAAGTACATACTAGCTGAAAGTGAATGGCTTAGATTTTTTTGGACACTCGTCTGCAAAATCTAAATTGTTAAAGTTTTACTAAGTAACAGTGCTCACGTAGGTACTTAATTTCATTCTTGTTTATTTTCGGCATTTAAAAAAAAGACGAAAACTGGAAATAAGTGACAGTTGAAATACACTTTCGTAAGTAACAGTGCTCACGTAGGTACTTAATTTCATTCTTGTTTATTTTCGGCATTTAAAAAAAAGACGAAAACTGGAAATAAGTGACAGTTGAAATACACTTTCGTAGTCCTTTAAACAAAATAGCTACCTAATCCTTACGTTGGTTCTCTATTCTGTTGCTCCTTTCGACAAGATGTTGCTTTTTTGTTTACGTTATTCGGCCCTAGCGAGGTATCCGTCGGAACGGAGAATTCTGCGTAGCGCATACTCCGTCGAAGGCTCAAACTACATTCGAGGTATCCGCATTCGGAAAGAATAATTAAAATGCGACAACGCATTGATGTGACATGATGTTGTTTCGTGGTACATCGGGGTTTTCGTATTTAGTTAGTTTTTTCGTTTGTTTTTGCAATGGAAGCACAAATTTAAGCAACAAATAGAACCAATTATTTTGCTTAAATGTTTTTTTTTTATTTATTGCTTTCACTTTACTGCAAATCATAAACAAATTCCCCTACAAATTCCTGTTGGCGCATATCGGAAGAAAATTCGTATGAAGCTGTCAAAAATATTAGTAAAAACGCACTTGATCGTGCGTTACATATTTGACGGAACAAAGTTCCATTTTTTTCTTTCCGACGGATACCGCTAGAGCCGATTATATTGCAATTTGACATATTATGTTTCTTGACTTATCCGCTATAAAAGAGTAGCGCCTTTGTTGTTTTTTTGTAAGTAATATTAAGATATATGCAGTTCTCAGTGTTTTTATGCTTAAAATCGTGTTTAAACGTCGTTCTTTGATTTGATCAATCAAATGATAATGCGCCCATTTGAATAAACGATGATTTCTTTTCGCATTTGTCTTTTGCCTACAAAAAGTTGCACCACGTTTCTTTGAGAAACCTATACCTATACATTTCAATTTGAGCACTATTCACACCTATTGCCGTTGGTGTTTGTCGTAAGCGATTCGTATCTGTATATATATAGAGTCTCGAAAGTGTCAAGCAGTGTGTAGTTGTTGTAATTGCGTGAAAGATTCTACTTTACTTCATCATCATTACCGATGGTTTATCTTTGCTTGAGAAGATTTAGGCTGCATTGACAATCTGTTATGTGAGAAAGACTTTCCAAATGAATACAAAAACAAAATGTGAAAAATTATTTATTTTTACATTATGTAATGTAGTTTGTTTAATTTATTTACATAAAAATATTACATCATATAAATAGTTTTCTTACAAACTAAATTTAATGTATTCCTACTTAAATGCGAATTTGCAACATTTAATATTATATAAGTGCATACCTACACAGTTTCATATTATTTGTCATTTATTACTGTACAAACAAAAAGTTTAATGAAACGAATATGGCTGTTGCATTTTGAAAAAAAACTGCTGTTGGTATTTTACGGATATAAATAGTTTTTACTTCCAATTTTAATATTAAACCTTACAATTACGCCAAATTGTTTGCAACAGTTAGTAAAAATGGTATATTTTTAAATAGAAACAATGAATAATTGAGTACATATTATCCAATCTTTAGCTAAAATTTGTCTAATTTATTTATTCATATTTTTTTAAGCCAGTAATAAATTTTGAAGCGTAATTTTACAAGTAACAATAATTATATAAGTATACAATCTGTTTTTGATTATCTCTATGTAAGTATAAGCCAAAATAAAATTGTGGTATCACCACAAAATGCATAGTTTTAACAAATTCATTTTAAGTAGCCAAAATACTAAATACAAAATAAATATATTTATTTTTATTAAACGTCTACATTGCATTTCAAATAAAGCACTTGTTTTAAGTGGTCCAAATTTTTAAATATAATAAAATCAAATATAGATTGATTTTTGGGGGAAAATATACTTCTTTTGTGGCAGTGATAAATAGGTGATTCGTATTTCTTTTTGGAATACATATACTTTCTTTGGTCTATTGCGTAAGAACTAGTTGATTTTTTATTTATATAATATATGCATTTTTGATATAGATTCGATTGTTTATGGTTTTTATAGAAGTTGGTTTATATTTGCTTTAATAGTTTCTCCTAAAGGTACACAGTTAATTAATGATATCATGCAGTGCCAGTGGTAAGTAGTTTGCTAGAGTGAAAAAACAGGTGAAGGGGGAAGACGATACACAAGTCGATTAGTACATACGTTTTTTAAAATTCAAAATTCAAGTCTAAATGCTATTTTTAAAGCAAATTTTTAGCAATGTTTTCGAAACTTAAATCAATCCATAAAGAAATGAGCCTAAATTAATGGCGCCAATCTGCCTTCCATAACCAGTACACTACTGACAGAAGATTTTATTTGTGTTGCCAACACTTAAATAATGACATTTCCAGTGCTCAATCTGACATTCGGCGAGTGTATTGGCGTATTGCCGATTTGAGGGCATTTTTTTGAAAACATCTCAGACACAAACTAAATTTTAGCTGTTATTCAATTTTTCTCTCCAAACATTAGTTAAAATCCAAGCTAAATTTTGACTAAGAGTGCGCTGTGGATAGTGTCACAGAAAACAGCTGTTCGTTGAAAATAACTTCCTTCAAGAATTCATCGACGTGAAAAAGTGTTAAATTTTCGTTGCATTTTCTGTGCAAATTTATCACTTTTAAATGATTTCTCATCGAATTTATTGAAAAACCTTATCCTTGTTTTCTTTTCCGCAACACAAAAACACAACAGAAAACCACCACCATGGTCTTTTAAAATTTAGCTTGAAAAAATGTGCCAAACCTTTAATGGGCGCGCTAAATTGTGACAGGTACATGCAGTACAGTCTGAAATGAAAATTTTTCAGCTCAAGCAACGTACCGCTCGGCTAAATGAATTCGCTTAAATTTATAGCTCAGCTAAACTTTGAAGAGAATTTTGTATGGGAGCTAAAATTCAGTTCGAACAACGTACTATTCTTAAGAATTGAATTAGAATTGCATTTTCTTTTCTTTTTTTTTAATGAAACATAGAAAACCTAAAAAGAGCACTTCCATATTTGCTCGTTTGATGTAAACGGGTATATGTTCTCTAATCGAAAACGCTATAACTGTCAGTCAAAATATTCACTTGACAGCAGTAAAAATACAGAACTATGTCAATGTCGGTAAAGAAAAATGTAATCAACTGTGCTCTTCTACCCTCTTTCTATTTTATAGTACAGTCAAATTGTCAAATTGTGTAAATATTTGTTTTGTGCTTTCCTAATTTAAATTACTTAAAAATAGTTTTATGTACAAAATAAACTTGTATATCACTACAGCCCTATACTTCCGTGCTTGATGCAATTGATTGATTATCAATGGCTACCGTCTTCAAGTAACTAATTCTTGGCGCCGCTAAAGCTTTATTTTGCTCCGCATCACTTTCTTCGTCCGCGAACTGAATGTCATCCATTTCGTAGAAATCTTGCAAATCACTTGGCGATTTCACCACAGATGTCTCCTTTTCCGAATTACATTCAGACAGACGTCTAGTATCCTTTTCTGAACTGCGACTTGTCCTATTTCTTCGCATATTCAAGACCGGTGTTCCCTCATGCGAAACCGATGCTGCGATAGATCTTTGAATCAGGACATTCTTGAAGTTTGTCTCATTTGGTGATACCATTGATTTAGAAGAACTGACATCAGAATCCGATGGAGTCTCAGTATTACTACCTGGACTAACTTGGTTAAATCTTGGCAGAATTTCTTCGTAAATTGGTTCAGGTGTCTTATTTGCATCGTCTACGTTTGTTTCGTCATCCATTGGGGGTATCCATACAAGATAAGCTGGGTCCATGCCCAAGTATGAACCGGGAGCGGCACCTGCATTGATCACATTATAGTCATAGTAGTCCAGTTCCAGCTCCTCGGGATTGGTCAGTGAGAATTCTGATCCTGGACGAGCTAAAAGTTTCTTACGGTTCTGTTTCTCTTTACTCTCTTTCTGATTGGTCGTTCGGATGGTTGCTCGGCTTACTATACTCGCTGCTGGTGAGTAACATCCCTGGAATTATCAAAACTGGAATTAGTTAAATTTGAGATATTTTCATACCTAAACTCACATTCGTCAAAGATATTGAAATACTTTTTGTATCCAATTGACTGAAGCGATCACTGTCCCTGATCGAATGCGACCGCATTGAGGAACTCTCAATAGAATCATCATTTGGCGAGAGACTCTTTCTTTTTAGAGTCCCATCGTCCCTATCGGGATATTTATAATGTTTACTTAGGCGTATTGACGTGCTGGCAGATGAACTCACACCAGATAACATTGATACTGAGTCTTTTCGATCTTCGGGGCTATCGGGTAGACTATCTTCTGTGATGACTTCATTACGTAAAGTTACAATGCTCGAGTTGCTACCTGTTTCGTCACTGCAAGGGCAAAACAAATAAAAAATAAAAATAAAAAAATTGGAGGCCAATTTAAAAAGGGTTAATTATACCATTTAGTTAACATTTCTCCTTCAATAAATTCTGTTTCCTTGGCTAAATTTTCTGCGTCAACACTTTCCCTCAAGATGGAGTGCCTTAGCTGTCTTTTTGGTCGCATTTTAACTAAATAAACAACTTCAGACAATAAAGTCGTCGTTGAGACCGCTCTCGACGGTGGGTTGTGTAGAGATCCCATGGATGCTCGCGGTGTATGAATCGGTGAGGTATGATCATGCCTCTCACTGATCGCCAGATGGTATTTCCTATATCGTACAATGTATTGAGCGCCTTTAACGAGAATACATTTGACATTAATCAGTTAACAAATTTAGACGATTTTAATCGAACTCACCTAACATTGCACTTATGAGTATAATAATGCTGGCGAATACAACCGCTGACAAGTGAACAATTGTAAAATTTGTTTTTATCTTAGCTTGTATTACCGCTCGACTCCGTACTATAAGTTTAGTTGTTTGATTTGCCGGTTCTATAAAAAAATTAAAGAAATTAAACAATTGGGCAAAAGTGCGAGTAAGTTGTCGGTTGACACCTCCCGCCAATTTCAAAATAAGTAAGCTAAAATATGAGGCCTAACCGATGACTCACTAGACACAGATATATTTTAAACTCACGTATTTGCTCGATATTCGCTAGAAATCCTCCAGTGCATCCAGCTTCGAGAAGGCTACTATCGCCTGAGTAAAATTCTACTAAAATATGTTGTCCGGTTGATTCCAATGATGGCGGCATACCAATGCTATTGCCACCGATCAATTCGATTAGTAAAGTTGAAGACATAGACGGTCCATTACGGATTTTTATGTATTGAGATATACAGGGCAGACGTAGAAAGCTAATATCAAACGAGATTGTATCATCGCCATCAACCTGAAAGGTATAGAAAACAAATTTAAAGAGTATGGACGCAAACTTCTAAAAAGAACTGTTAAAAATTATAGTTCAAAATCATTGCACCAGCTCTGGCAGTGGCATGAAGTTTCTATCTTAAAAGAAACAGATCTAAAATTGAAGTTTATTATTTCCGCTGAAACTACGACATCATTGAAAACGACCGCTGAAATGATTTCCGCTTCTAAATTGTAATTCCATATTATGTTCAGGGTGGGCCATCTAGTGGTTTCTTTTTGAATCATAGGTTATTTTGAAAGCTGTTTCCCGCTCGAAAAATCTTGACAGAAAGTCAGTATCATACTCATACCTCCGCGGAACAAAATGAGTCGCTTTGTGCTTGAACAACGTTGGGAAATATTTAAAGTGAGTGCTGTCTAGCCCAAACAGTGCGTTTTTTGAAAAGAAGTTTTGGCCGAAATGAAGCATTCACAGCGTCTGCTCTACAGGCAAGTTTGTGCGCATTTTCTTCTCGGCGGCTACGTTAACAAACAAAATTGCCGCATCTGAGGCTAGGAAAACCCGCACGTTATTGTCGGGAAGCCAATGCATCCACAGAGAGTGACAGTTTGGTGCGGATTGTGGAGTGGTGGCATCATTGGAACATTTTTATTCGAAAATAAGGCTGGGAACAACGTGTCGGTCAACGATGAGCGTTACAGAGCCATGTTAACCGACTTTTTTTTTTACTGAAATTGAAGATATGGATTTAGACGACCTCTGGTTCATGCATGCAGGATGGCGCGACATGTCATACAGACCGTGCTGCAATCGATCTTTTGCGCACCAAATTCCCAAATCGTGTTATCAGCCGTCTTGGTGATGTCAATTGGCCGCCTCGGAGCGGCGATTTGACTCCTTTGGACTTTTTTTTTTGAGAACCGTGAAGGACCGATATTACATAATTATGCCAACAATCCAGAATCGAGTCAAGCACTTGAAGCCAATATCATCCAAGCAATCCGTGAGCTACAGCCCGAAACCATCAACAAGATCTTGGAAAATTGGAGTGTCAGAATCCGCTATGGCGAAGCCAGACGAGGCAACCACTTGAACGACGTTGTGTTCCATTATTAATGGGAATGTCTGCTCTTACTAATAAAGTCATAATGCATGGAAAAAATTTAATTTTGTTCATTTTATTGCATTTCTAAAAATAAACTTATATTTGGCCCATTTTGTATCACCATTTTGAAAAAGAATTGCGCTTTTATTAAGCAACAGACTCGCTGAGGTGCAGTTCCGATTGTCCCTCTTGGTTTGTTTATTAATTTCTCGGCATTCCACTAAAACCATTCCCGTCCACGAAATTTCGCAAATGGGGTTTTGAAGTTTCAAGTGAGTGCTCAACGTCGCATCAACACGATTTAAGTTTGTAGAACTCTGAAGGAGCTTACAAATGAAAGGCCGCTTCGAGCAACGATACGACAATATCGTTCTTCAAATCCCATATGTCAAAAAGAGACAAATGAATACAAACGAACCAAACTCTCAATCTTTTAAAGATCAACTTTGCACAACAAGTGTGTCGTCTCCATCATATTTGCAAATGCAAAGCTTTAAGGATGTAAAGTGCAATTTCCTGAATGCTTATATACAAATATAGCAACCCCTTCCAATTTCCTCAATTTCTACTTTTAAGGAACCATGCGATACCTTTCATCGATGTAACACATCCTATACATACATTCCGATGTCAACTTCAACTATCCCCTCGTGTTACCTTTCTTGCGGAAACTGAAAACAAACTTTATTTGTACAAGGAATGATGGCAAAACATGGGAGTAGGAGTATGAATACAGCATATACCCGTGCAAAGATTACAATCTTTTGTTTTTACAATAGGAAAGGTAATAGGGGTAGATATACGTTATGCGGGCCAGCCATACATACGTGAAATATATCTCTTGGTAATCTATTTTTTTTTCATTGAAAATCCAAAGCCAAAAAAACTAGTTAACCAAAATTCAAGATAACTTTTCCCATTTGGAAAACCCCATCAAATCCCTAATCGAGTACCAAGTTTCCACCGGTAATCAGATTTACTTCATAGAATCCTTTACTTTTTTTATTTTTTCTCGAAACAAGCTCCCTGTAAATTGGCAATAAAAACGAAAAGTTTCGTTGAACCAATTTATAGCCCCCCGCTATATCTACATCTTAAACCTTTATGGGGATGAAATCCCCCCGTGTGCAGACGATAAAACTATTTTCCGTTAACGACTCGCCACGTAATTTACGGTTTTTTTTCTATTACCGACGCGTAAAGTTTATAATTATTATCGAGTAGTCGCCAAACGAAGACCCCTTCGTTGTGGTGCTAACCATTGCATCACCACCAGAAACGACACTTAATTGTATTAAAATCTTGAAAGTACCCACCACCTAAGGGCAAGGGGCAAGGAAATGTGTTTGACACTTTTTTTTTGCTGTCGAATCAGTTACCCAAGACACCCTAATGTGATTTTTATCTTTTGGAAAGTCAAATATGATCGGAATTGGAGGGTGGAGCAATATATTATTCTACACATGAGTGTGTGGCATTTTTTCCGGTCATATGGGGATATTGCGAAATATGTGAGGATTTTCGAAATTGTTTTTTTTTTTTTTCAAAAAAAAAAGGAATAAGTATTACATAATTCTTTTTTAGGGTAGACGCCTTTGTTTAGGGTGAAAAAATCACTTTATTTACGGCGACCGCTATCTTTTTTATTTTAGAAATATAATAAATTTAAATTGCTGTATATAGGTACATTGTATATACTCACTTGAATTAACCAAAATGACCGCCCAGGACAGCTTTGTGTGGCCCCAGCAATGATACGCTTTGGTTTCGAGGATCCCAGATGAACTATACAGCCACAACGGCAGCCAGGACCGATTTCCTGTGAGACATCAGTACGATTTGCTGTTGAAGATTTTCCTGTTGATTCGTAAATACAATCCCAAGTGTCTGATATAGATTTTCCGCATTTTTCCGTTTCAACCGATGGACCCTTGAGAAAATATACACAGAGACAGAGAATTGAGATAAGAATTATTTGTGTGAATGGATGTAGTATTATATGGACGACAAATTGAAAAATAAGTAGATTAAGGGGTGTTCGTCCTTTAAAGAAGGTTAAGTGCACAGTAGTCTCCAGTAAGAGGTGTACTGTATACAAACGCAATCAATGGACGTATTATTCGGAGAAGTTGACAAAGAATTTCGTCTATATCCTTTTGGTGTGAGTTTTATCTTGGCTAAGTATATCAATTGTACTCAGTCTATGAATAGAAGCGCTAGTTGACTTGAATTTTGTTTTCAATTTCCTTATCGGATTCAATTTAAAAAAAAAAGAAGATAGGAATGCGAGTGCGAGGCGAAAGTAGATTTGAAATGTCAAAGAGATTTTCTGGATGTCATAAAAAGTTAGGTACTAAAGTAGATACGAAAGTGTATACACTAAATAAAGTGGAGTTTTATATTTTATTTTGTGATCTATTTTGCTACACATATAGACTGAGTAGACTGGGGGCCAACTATGTAATTCGATTCTACAATCAAAATGTTCGAATTCGGAAGATTCTTACTCTGTAACTCTATAGCCAGCGCTCATATTCGAAAATCGAACGGACCTCGAATTGTCTATTTTTTTGGTACTACCTAATCCTAAAGTAAATGCCAAAACCATTCGAATTCGCAAATAATCACTCTAATGCAAATGTGTTTGCGAACAGGCTGTGTAGATTGCAGAAATCTCAAAAAATGTGAGTAAGCAATTTGTTCATAACTTATTAAATATTATTAAGAGTATTAAAATATAATTTAGGCATAGGAAATCATCTAAATGGGCAAACACAAAGACATCTCAATTTGAGATTCTTGTTCAATACATGACAATGCATCCCGACTTATCTAAGGATTTATCCCGAATTCGCCTTGGCTCAATTTGATCATTGCAATCCTCATTTTCTTCGGAAAAAAATTAAATTGCGACACTGTCCATGTTGATTTAGCACCTATTCACGAATCACAACAAAATGATTATTTCGTTTTTTTCAAAAGTCTGTCAAACACAATGCGAGACTCGTTCGAAAGTCGGAAATTGTTTGGGAAAAAGTGGGCATTACTTGCATTCGATTCTAATTTCATACATAGTTCCGTTTGAAAGTAGAATCGGAACCAACTTTCGAATAGAATTGAAAGTAGAATCGAATTACATAGTTGGCCCCCTGGTTCATAGTAAAAGCGTCGAAATCTATGCGCCTGATTGTGTCCCAAATTTGGGGCGCTTGTTTATTTGTATGGTATCAGTACCTAATTTAATTTCGGTCGATATCACAGTTATGTGGTTTTACAGCTATTGTCAAAAACGGATGAAAAAATATATAAAATCGTCCCAGCGGTTATCGAGTTATATCTAACGTCATCGAATTTCACCCCATAGAAGATGGTTTTTGTATGGGAGGTCCCACGCCCCTTTATCCCGGCCAATACCTAAGATCACATGTATATTTGAGCTCAATCGATTCGGTGGTCTTCGGGATATAAGATTTTGATTGTTTTTATTTGTATAGGAGGCGCCATACAGGAACACCCCTGGGCCAATACC
The DNA here is from genome assembly GCA_949372485.1 of Cheilosia soror. Classification (NCBI taxonomy): domain Eukaryota; kingdom Metazoa; phylum Arthropoda; class Insecta; order Diptera; family Syrphidae; genus Cheilosia; species Cheilosia soror. The sequence continues at coordinate 9,644,208 of OX443563.1, forward strand.
TAAAGGACCATTCACATGAGAGTGACCAACTATCTACCAACGAACGAATATTCGCAATTTTCACAGTCCGTTCACATGAACACTTTTCTAGGTCGCGGCAGTTCGCGAATTTCATCCATCAGCTGTATTAAGAAAACAAGTTTATAAACAGTTTAAATAACGACATTTCGTTTTCCAAACTTTTTGCCGAGAACTAAAAAAAAAACCCCCTTGGCGGCGAATTGTCAAAGTTCGCAATCGATATCAATAAGCCGAGTTCCACAAACTAGCGAATAACATATTCCTTCGAATTTAACCTCAAATTAGAAATTCCGCCCGTTCTTTTTAAAATCGAATCGAAACTCGCTAAATTTTAAGGATTTCAGTCGACAAATTCAACGATGCCGACGTTCGAATCTAAAAAAATCGAATCTACTCGCTAAAAACTGTTTAGTAACCTGGAATTGCGCCATCAGTGATCGCTCCATTTTGATGGACATGGGGCTTACGCGGTTTTATGCATTTCTATTTTCATTTTAAACTGCTTAAATTTAGGCCGGGGAGTTTAAATAGAACAAAGAAATATTTGTGATTACCTAACCTTCAAAATGTGCTTTAAAATTTGTGCTCGAATTCACTTTATTGTCATCTGTCATTGCAAATGTGATGCAAGGTGGAAAATTTAAAACAATTTTATATATGCATTCGAGTTGTCATGTGGGTCCCCCGTTGGCGGATACCCTCCAATAACTCGGCCCACCCCAGGACCATTTCATTTAACTTGAAGAACTATCCTTAAGCCTAAAAATGGATAAGTGACAGACAACTGGTTACACAAAGAAAATGATGCAAAAATTGGTGCCTTATATCTGCAATGGCAGTGTGATAGCTTCAGAATGTCACCACAAGGAAGTTGCTCGACTTATAGTTTCTTTTGCTGATAGTAACACATAGATTTCTTTAACACGATTATATAAAATGAGAAACTCCTCTAATTAAAATCAAAGAAACTTTAATTAAAAGAAAACGAAGGGACGTTTGAGTTTGGTTCTCCCAGCCCACCAGCAGTTCTTTTTCTGTCTACATTTCCTGTAATGAAGTTTTGGCACTGGCAATTGCTTTACTGCCGAATCGAAGGCACAGTTCAATTGTTTGCAATGAAAACAGTTACTGGAAACCGCCATAGTTACTCGTTAATCAATATCAACTCGTAACCATTACATCGCAGTTTGTTTTTCATTTTGCCAGTTCAGTTGAAAAATATCCGTGAAACGGAACAAACTTGCGAGAAAAGATTTCTCATAGCGAAGCCACATCAATCAAAATAAAGTATAGAGTTGACAATAGCTTTGTTAAAACATCAATAAAATGCCACCGAAAAAGGGTGGTGGCAAGAAAAAGGGTAAAAAGGACAAAGTCGAGAAGGACAAACTCACCCAGGTTGATCGAACGTTCTACGAGCTGACAATAACTGATTTGAACAACAAATTAGCCCGACTTCGTGTACATCTAGCTAAAACCGACGAAACCAACGAAGAGCTTACCGAAAAACTCCGTCAACTTAACGAAGATCGAACCGATATAACAGCTCACTTGGATCGAACTCTAGTCCAGAAAGTTGAAACCATTCACGAGCTAGATGAGCGTCTTACTGAGCTTTCCAAAGTTCGTGATTCTGAAAACCTTGCAGCTACCGAAAAGATCAAAGAATGGGAAACGAAATACAAAGCAATGCATGAGCAACTGACGTCCGAGATTAAGCTGCTGAATGGAAAACTAAATTCTTTGGAGGAGTTCCGCGTTCAGCGCGACATGCTTTTGGCAAAATTCGATGAACAAGAGCAAGATCTAAAAAAGAACCAACAAATTCACAAGGAAGCCGTCTATGGCATGGAACAGAAGGCCATTATCGAAAAGGACGCCTTAAAGAAGGAAGTCGAAAGTAAGTTGCTCCAACTATCCGAGGACTTTACCAGGTCAAGTGAGATTCGTAATGCTGGTTACACTCGACGCTTGATCCGGGAGAACATCTCACTGACAAAGGAAATCGATAAGCTGATTCTATCTCAGATGCGAATGATGGAGGAGCACAAGGAGGCAATGGACAAGGCCAAGCGAATGGATGAAGAGCTAGCCACAAATGAGGAAATGAAATATCGCTTGATAATAAATTGTCAGAATAAAATCGACATCATCGAGAGATTGACCACGTCATATGAAAACTTAAAAATAAAATACGTCAATCTGCAAAAGTATCGAAAACTCTACGAGAATTCAGTGAAGCGGGACATCTGCGAGAGGTTCACCTGCAACGACCTGGCCAATAAAACACGGATACTCAAAAAACGCGTGGACTCTTTGAAAAATGAGAAACTCAAGCTGATTGGAATGCACCAGCAACATGAAATCGAAATATTAAATCTGCGTGAGATAATCAAGGGCATACGACATACGGTCCAAGGAGCGATTGATGAGAAACAGCCAGTGGTGGAAATAAAACGAAAGAATCTTCTGTGTGAGCTATTGGGAATCCTTGCGTCGTATTCAGAAGTATCAGTGGGCTTGCAATCAGTGCAAACATTATCATCAGACATATCAACTTACCGGCCAGGAACTATGGGCTTCTTGCAACGTTCTACTTCAACGTTGTTGGATCTATTCAAGCGTGAGGCCCGAAAAGTTGCCTCTGCTGAACGTATATCACCTGAATTCAAACAGAAGCAGCTGGATGGCAAAATTACTCCAAAGCCACGTAGCGTTGATGGGGATACGCTGCTGGATGTGGAGTATGGATCCACCTACTATATGTCGTCAACGGCTGATGAACTTGATATACCGGCAGAAGAGGAAAAGGCTGAGGACGATAAGGGCGGGGAGTACGGAACTTCATCTGAAAGTGCCATTTCAGGTCACAAATCACAGCTAAGTAGGCAGGGGTCGTTGTCGTCGACTATGGCTAAAGATCTTTCTCAAAAGTCTTCTGAGCTAACTGAAGGAACAGCCCATCTATCAACGGAAATAATTCCTGAAGAGGAAGACTACGAGGACGAATATGAAGATGAAGATTCCATCAACCTATTTTACTGAACTTTGTCATATTATTTTTTTTTGTAACATTTTCAATAAAAGAATTATACTTTAATGTAAATATTTTTCGCTAACAGCGAATTTATGTTGCTTGGAATTAGGCGCACATTTGATTCCGGAAATTGGAGTTAACCACCTCCCATAGAATTATACAGACACCGTCATTAAAATCGAACATCCTCGTTATAAATTGTGCTAACTTGGTTTGTATGAATTTTGAAGCTAACAAAAAAATTAATAACAACTCAATGAAAAAATTGTTTTTGCCACTCCTTTTGATCCGAATATTTACTACAATGAATATTGTCTCCCTCGGATGAAAATCTAGGGCATTTGCAATGCATTTTACCAGACGCTGATTATCCCTTTATCACACTTTACACAAAGGCAAGTATACGGGCCACGTCAAAAGAGAAGCATAGGCTTTTGTCGAAAATATGATGAAACATGAAAGTGTTGCGAACAATATTTTGTGGGGCACCGTTATAGAACTAAACAATACTTTTTTTCTATTATACGAGAAACCATTATACATACTCGTACAGAAACATGGTTCTTTGCTATCCATCTTCTGTTTATTTCCTATAAGCAGTATGCTATAGCCTGGCTATAATAACAGTTGAATACGCGACTAATGAATGAGATTAAAAAATTCACCCCTTTAAATTTTTGCGTCTATATTGGATGTGGAAAAGTAAACCATGTAGCTCCAGGTTGTTCAACTTTTACTCCAGTTTCACATTGGGATTAGTTTAAACTAATGTTCAACTGAATCTGGACATGAGCTTAAATTTAATAACTTCAAATCTGAACTTCAATTCAATTGAACTCAGTTTAAGTAAATTAAATTTAATTGAGCTTTCGAACGACTTTTCCAAAATCGTTCCTTGTCCTTTTTTTTTTAAGAACACGCAAACCAACGGCAAATATTTGTGTTTTTGACAATCGGCAGCTTTAAAATTAAAATGTCACTGTGTTAAGTCATCTGAAATTTAAACGGTAGAATAATTTCATTTAACTTAAAAAAACAGATTGATCTCTGTTCAAGGTTTAAGCGAAACTGCGTGAACCCGAATTAATTGTTGAACTGAAGTTTAAACTAAAATTGTAGTTTAAACTAAAAGTGAAACTGGGGCTTAAACAAATAAAAAAAGGTGGCGCAAAAGGCGGGTAAAAAACCTTAAGATGTAATTTGTGTTTTTCTGGTGATCGAACCTGGGATGGGATCCCCACCACACTAACCACTGCCCTACTTACCAGGAAAATGGGATCAACATAGATAAAATGCCAGGCATAATAAATGAGCGCGTTCCATTGACTTCCTAGCACATAATATCCGAGATGAAAGAACGATCGGTTAAGCGCCAGGTGGGAAAAAATGACTTCATAATACTAAGTGCTACAGTTCACAGTTGTAGTACAAATATTGTAGAATGTCGTTTTTTCATATATGAAGTTTGACATGCCGCTTCTCATCATAGTAAAAAGTGAAATTTTCATTTCATACTGTACTGCATGTAACTGTCACAATATACCGCATACATTAATGGTTCGGCACATTTTTTCAAGCTAAATTTTGATATATCATGTTTTTTTTTTCTGTAGTGTTTTTGTGTTGCGCAAAAGTAAATATGTCAACATTTAGCTAGGATTTTAGATAATGTTTGTATAGAAAAATTGGAGAGCAGCTAAGATTTAGTTTCACTGGAGCAGGGTACTAAGCTTCGAGTAAATGTAAGAGTCCTAAATATGAGCAACAATCAAACACAAGACTTGTTATACTACCTACTGATTTTTGTTACAAATATTTTTATTTTAACTGTCATTCGTATGAATCGGTAGATGACATTTGACTATTTCCAATTTCCGCCACGCACCGTGAACCAAAACAGCCAGCTAGTGCTTTGTTTGACCTAACGTAAAAATGGTTGCAATCAGTCTCCGGTCAAAAAGTTAAATATTTCAAATGGAATAAGCAAATATCATCATGTTTCCATTTCAATAAAGAGTGAGTTATGAAGTAGGTAGGTTGAATACAAATTTCTAAATGCTAATTCGAAAATACAATATACAAAATATTTCAAAAAATATTTAGGTATATTTCACATCTACTCCAACAGTTCTCTTTGTTTTTAAGTGTCAAATGGTTCAAAATATCAAATGTCAAATACATGAACAACCCATTTGAAAGTTGTTATCTTTTTTGTCAAAAATCAGTTGAAAAGAAAATTACGATAAAACAAAAGGTGAGGAATTTGAATTATTAAAAAAGTTCTCACAAGCAATTGATTAAAAACTATTTGTTAACATTTTATTTGACAGTAATTAATGACAAGTTTGTTTCTTTCCAACATATAAGTTATTGTAGATGTAGGGTGGTTTGTAAACACATAGTTACCATTACTTCACTGCTAAGAATTATGAAAACTACGAAAAATGAAAATAAATTGCTGCAAGAACTACCACAATAATTTTCCCACTACGTTTACACGGTCGCGTAGAAGTCAGTAAGCTGACTGTGTAGAATACAAGTCCTTATGGCAAATGTCATTTATATTTGGGAACCTTAATTGCCATTGACATACTATACTCATGGACTGCTATCAGTCAATTTTTCGTTGAAGCAAACATAAGCACTAGCTCTTTTGGTTCACGGCGGAGAGAAACGAAAACACTCAAATGCTTCGAGCAATAATTGGTGATATTTTCTTTGAGTGCTGAGTATGCCATCTGTTATAGAACGTTCGAAATAATTTGAATAAGTCGTTACTTTGCGCAGTTGCATAGTTTCTACAATGGATGGCACTGTGTTCTATGTAAAGAATAGCAATGTCGCGCAGAGGTTTCATACTTTCGCCGCACTGAACCAAAAGGGCTAGTGCTTATGTTTGCTTCATTTTTCCTCACAGGTTTATATGAAACTGACATTTCACTAACGGTATAGTATATGCACCTATGTCAATATTAATTGCATACTTTCATAGTTCTTTTTTTGTAAATTAAAAACCAACTGAAAACAAAAATATGAAATTAAGAGCTCACTATATACAATTGAAGGCCATGCTTCCAAAAATACCATAATTATTTTACAATAAGTGCATCCAATTTTGCAAATTTTCTATTTCATTTGCCAGAATTTTCAGGTCAACTAAATATGCATGGTTTTAAACAAAACCATACGTAGTACTTGACATAATATCCATCATAACATGACTGTCCGAGTTTCCGCAGAATTCGCATCGAAAAAGTGTTTCCACGGTACATGCTGAAGGGCACCTCATAAAAGCAAAAATGCACAACTTTCCAGAACAATAAATTCATTGAATAAATTCAAATATGCCAAACTGCACATCAAAGGCAAATTTTAAACAAAAAAATACGATTCATCCAAACAACAGATCAACATGTACGAGTAATAAACTTACCTCACAGAATTTTGCTCCATATCGGGGTGGTGGCGAATCACAGAACCGATATCGATTCCTGGTGCCTCCCAAACAATTAGTTGAACATGCAGTCCATTCGCTCCACGGTCCCCAGCCTCCGGTATCCGATTCTACGAGTATGCAAGAGTAATTAAAGATTTCACCATTTCGATCCCTGTAGGGGTAGCACTCTATACTAACCTTTAACAGGCAATGTTGGCACGCAATCCATGCGAACATCGGCCACAGCCCCCGAAATGCCCTGACTGACATACACGAAACAGTACTCCACATATTTTTCTGAAAAGAGCTCACAGCTAAAGTACAACGAATACTGACTCTTGACCACTCGCTGCTCGGCAACGTAGTGCAATGATGTAGGCGGCTTCAATGATGCCACATCGGCACGCAACTTTGCGAACAACCGAACTCTGTCGCCCTGCTCCAGGATACACGCTGGGTATTCGTAGAGGACTCCGATTCCGGTGTGTGGATCACAAGGAAATATACTCCTGGCATAGACATTAAATACAAACTTATCACTCCAATCAACGCTGATGTATTGTACGGCCGTGACGTCAGCCGGAGTCGGAGGTATCGGTCTTAGACGGACCGCATAATTACCAGCTAATCCGAAGAGCTCGCAATGTAACTTAATTAGTTTGCTCTTGGGAAAGCCCCGGATCTCCTCCGCATACAGGATATTACTTTTCGAGTCATTATGGCTGGCACACGTAATCTCCTTGCCGCAGTAAATTAATTCCAACCAAAATTCGGGAAGATTTACCAAAGTCATCATGGCCGCACTGAGGTCACATTCCACTTGGCCGAATGAGAGTTTCACCTCGACCGTCATTTCTGGATAAGTGACAAGCCGTTTGGGAGTGACTTGCATGTCAGCCACTGGCCACCGCACGTCCAATTGTTGTTTTAAGCGTTCATCGTCTATGCTGACAGTAGAGCCGGCTCTGGGTACCACTTGGAGGGTGTATTCGCCTCCCCGATAGAACGTCTGACATGGCACCGAGATTTGTGTAACATTATTCCTCGGATCGGGATAAAGGGTTATATTGCTGACGGTCTCGGTTCCATTTTTTGTCATTAGGCTAATGACAAGGTTCGTTAGCGTATTATCTTGCTTGATGGTGGTTAATGATGGTGGTGCAGTCGAGGTCGTCGCTAAGGGTGGTTGTTGCTGCTGCTGCTGCTGCGTTGCATTTGTTCGATCCAGATATTCCGTGCTGGTGTATTGCAGTTGTACATGTAAATCTCCACTTAAGGCGATGAACGAGCTGGGGCACATTAAACGACCCTTTCGTATTGCCAGCACGTGACCTGAGGATAATCGGTGCAAAAAAAAGATGGAGAAAAGTTAAAGAAGAGGAAAAACGAATGAATGAATGAGAGTGCATGAATAGGAGCAGAAAAATAACGCAAAACATAACATAAATCTCTTTTGTGATTTTATAATTGCGAGTGTTTCCTTCGAGTTTCCGTTTGAAAGATGTGCTAAGGGGTGGAATGGGTGACACTTGTCAAGGGTTACCACATAACGGTCGGTCGTAAAAATATAACCATTAATGTTGAACATGCGAACATGGGGATAGATGTGTGTTTAATATACTGAGAGGTCGTAAACGTATAACAATCGATTCGCTCGTAAAGTAACTAGGTTAACAAAACTTAGAATGCAGTTATTTTATAGCCCTCGGGTGACCTAGTATAATGCCTTTGACAGGAAATAGGCAGTTCTTGAACTTGTATACTAACAATTTATGGAAAAGTGCTATGAACATTTTTATGAGAATACAATATTTTCTGGTAAAGCTAGGACTCAATTTAGTTTGCTCACAGAGCAGAGCTGCCCTACAAGTAGATAGGTATGGTATCATTCGATTTTATTATTGAATGCAGTTTTTCTTTATTAAAGTTAGCTGAGAATTTTGATTTGCGAAACATTGTAATTAGATTATAAACAGAAAACATATAGGACAGAGTGGTAGTCCAATTAAACTACATATTCATTATAAAAATAATAACAGATTCACTTGCTTAATGCCATACAAGCACTCAATGGGCGTTAGGCAATAACGCCTAAGGAAATAGCGCTAAAATCCACTTGGAAATAACGCCCAAAAAAAACTCGTGCAATTTGTTGTTGCAACATTTTTCGTCGTTTTGGGTGTTATTTCCTTTCCAGGGTTCGTTTTTTTGACAAGCAGTAAAGCCTGAATTAGTAAGTGGAAATGCACAGACAGTGGAGTAAGTATGGGGGGGCATGCTGCCCGCCTGCAACCCCCCTGCTCGAGTTTTCTGTTGGATTTTGGAGTAGGTGGGATTTTGTACTGCAAAAAAACCTTCAATATATCCAATTTCACACATACTCCAAATCTGACAGAAACCCCAAGCAGGGGGTTGCATACGTATAAAACTGCAAATTATTTTTGGGCTTTATTTCCATCTTGTTGTTTTTTGGGCGTTATTTCCAAATCGATTTGGGCGCTATTTCCTTGGGCGTTATTGGCTAACGCCCACTCAATGTAAAGTGTGAAGAAATTTCAACAAAATTGCTAAGTAACAACTTCATTTTGAGATACACTTCCTTACCGACAAATGCGTGAAGCTTCAAAATTTCGAAAGATTCAATAGTTTACCCGAATAGTGGAAGTAGAATAGGATCGTTGCCAAAGTTTCTTGAGAAAATGGACCATCAAGCTTACCGGAAAATTGTGTTGACAGGTTAGGCTTCAAAAATAAACTAACTGATGCCCCTGTCCCATCCATTACATATTTATTTTATTATTATACTTTATTAATAAGCATTTTAACTACATTATTAATACAATTTACAGCACCAGCTACCAGGGACCTATTTCATAAACATTGAAAGGTGACAATTCTACAAATTTGTCGCACTTCTCTGACAAATTTTCATTTCATAAAAATATTGACAGGTGACATAATTGTCAGTTACATACAACGACAAATTTGGCATGACTATTTTGTCATTGTTATATAGATATTTGACTAATTTGTCGTGGATCTTATCATCAGAGAGTTATTGCTTTTTTTAACAAAATAATCTCGGTGCTGTTTTCCGGACATGAAAAATGTCCTTGCATTCGAAATCTTTCTTTAAAGTGTCGAGTGTTTACTACATAAAATTGGTATGAGATTCTTCATCACTTCCTCTTGAAGAAATAACAATATGAAGGATTTTAAGTCATACCAATACTTGACAGAAACTCAAACGCCTGTCGGAATTGTCAATTACATACTGACAAAATTATAAAATTTTGACCCAACAAAAAATTGTCAGTACAAATTTGTCAGAGAATTCATGACAATTCTCGGAAAATTCCTGACAGTTTTTTTTATGAAACCAAAACTTGACAAAAGCCAGTTATTTTCTGACAATTCTACAAAATTGTCTAATTTATTGTCATATGTCATATTTTTGTTTGCTTTAAATTTAAGACTAAATTCAAGTGGAATGCTTTTAAATTTTACTGTACCAAGTAACATTTTTTTTGTATACTTTCACATTGAATTAAATTTGTAACATTAAATAAAGTAGGGGAGAGCGAGGCGAGAATTAACAGGGGTAAGAAGTAACAACTAAATAAACAGAGTTCCTCTGCAGAAGTTTAAGTGTCTCGGGGTCTTATTCACGAGTGATGGAACGAGCAATGCTGAGTTTTCCTGTATAGAATTGGTCAATGGCTGGGTCAATTTTGAGACATCTTGGTCATTCTGTTATTAAGAGGACTGAACTTGATGTCAAAACTAAGTAGTCAGTCTTTAATGTGTTTCGGTGTTTGTTCCAACTCTTACTAATGGTTATGAAGTTCGAGTAATGACCGAAAGAATAAGATCGCGAATACAAGCTGCCGAAATGAGATTCCTCCGTAGTATTGCTGGTGTGACCCGTATAGAGATCGTATTCGAAGCACAAGAATATGTGGCGAACTCAATGTCGAGCGGCTGCTTCTCCGGACGGAGCGGTCGGTGGTTTGGTCATGCTGAGCGCATGTCCCTAACCAGGATCCCACGAAGTGCTCTCGAATCTGTACCATCAGAGAGGCGTCCTCTCCAGGATGAGATGATTAGATTAAGTCCATAATCTCTCCTATACCCGTTTGGGGATTGCCCTTGATGATTTAGAGTCGATGGCGGAGAATCGAGAGCTATGGAGAGTCCACTTGAGCAACCTATACCCGCGACCCACTTTATGGACAAGCGGACCATTGAAAATGAATAATGAATGAATGAATGAATTTCATGTCGAAAAAACGAATTAAAATGTTACCTTAAAACCTTCACTAAGAGTATTTGATTAAATGAAAATTTTGGATAAAACTGTATGTTACATAGTCCTCATTCACATTTCTGACAGTATTTTTTTCATTCATTCATTCATTTATTCATTTTCAATGATCCGCTTGACCATTAAGTGGGTCGCGGGTATAGGTTGCTCAAGTGGACTCTCCATAGATGACCAAACCAGCATGGCTCCGTCCGGAAAAGTAGCTGCATAAATTCAAATTTCATCTTCTCTCAAATCAAAATTTCGGATCATTCTAATTTACTATTTTAAAAACCGTAGGTCTATCGTATATTTTTGGTAGGTACCTACTTCTACCGGAAGAAGTAAAATAATGTAATTAAGAAAAATCCAACTCATGGCAACCCTACGCCTATTGTTCACCCAACCAGTACCATTGTTTTAATGTAATGGAAAAAACGTTACAAGGAGCGTATCTTTAGGATTGTAAAGCTCTTGTTTTTTATCTTCAGAAATGGAACTAATTTGAAAAAAGCATTGTTCTGAATTTGAATTCTTTCCCTATAGTTATGGCTAGCCGTTATCTAAATTTCGCCTTACCTATTCGACACAGAGCAAATATAATTGATGATAGTATCACAGTCCATTTTAGTTGTGTTTTATAAAAGCAGCACATTTCGTGCGCTAGGAATATCCTTGTTGTTATTAAGTCTTCACAAGTAGGTATGGGTGTGCCATTGTAATCCGCAAAAAGTTACTCGAAACTGGAAGTAAAGAAGAAGAAAAAAAAGATAAGAAATTAGTTTCTGTTGCTAGTACATATACATGGGAAATGTTTACACATCTAATTGGTTAATCTGAGTCTTACGATAGAAACAATGGAAACCCTTTGGCAAGCATAAATTCTAATAAATTTCTATGCGATATTTCAAAAGCTATTATATCAATGAAGAGTAATGATAATGATGCATGAGAATGGGTATGGGCTTTGGTTTGGTCGTCCTTGGAAGGAGGGGGGCCCAGACATTTCTATGGACTTGTTCAATGAATCATCGCACTCGAAAACTGGACTTGCGATTATTTGTGAACGGATAGAAATTTATTGCATCTCTTTTGGATGATATCCAATAAATTTGAACCAGGGTGTTAACGGTTTTGAAGAATAAGCGATTTATTGTTTAACCATTAGAGGGGGGCTGTTTTATATACAGAAATGGTTGTATAGTTAAGTGCAGGATTTGGGTTGAAGTAGTTCTTGGGGCTATTTGTATATGCAAAAGGACTAATGTGAGATTTGTCAGAGTTGTGCAAATTGTTTTTTATTGATATTAATGAAGTTTTGGCAAAAGGACAATTTGCACTTTTTTTAAAAATGAGAACTTACACTATTTAATTCGGGTCATTTTATTACTGATGGGAGTTTACTGACCCTACAGCTACTCTTGCAAATGTCAACTTGCAATTTGCTTGCTTGAATAACATTTTCAGGTGGTATCGATGTTTTAAAAAAAAACAGCTTTTGTTACTAGTGTACTTTGTTACTTCTAAAGATGTAGTAATCCGTGCTACCAACATGCACGATTCGTAAACCCGAATAATCGATGCCAGAAGTGCGCCTAAACGTACTAATCCATACCCTATACGTCCTTCAACCATTCTCCCCGCGGGACTGCCGTTAGGTATTATTTCGCTGGGCTGGTTAGCAGCAACTCTTGCTAAATCCTCTAGGTCCGCCATTTCGGCTCTTCTAACTGGATCAGGTCTCCATAATTCTTCGTGTACCCTCGTTATAAAGGAGCATACCTCCAGCCATATCTTTTAACCTCAACATTCGGCTCATTAAACTTTGGAGGTTTGGTAAGTTCCCTTTTCCCTGCAAAGCGCCCACAATGGAACATTGTGTGTTTCGTATTTACTTCTTCGTGTTGGCATTCGGGACAAAATGGCGAGCTAGCGTGACCAAATCTGTGAAGATATTTCCGATAGCGCCGGGCCCTGCGTAAGGTGGTATTTGCAGTCCCCGTTTGTTCTTTTTGTCCAGACCTTGGTGGTCTGGGGCCCATCTGCCTTTTGCCGTGTTATCCCGCCTGGCTTGTCATAGTGCCATCCACAAACCACATATAATAGACCGTCGACTCCTCCCACATAACGGACTTTGCCAACAAGCTGCCTGCGGGCCCAGGATTTTGCATGTATTGATGCTGTACAGAATCAAAGGAGCGCCATTAACGCACGCATACTTGAAAAATCCTACGCCCATGGTATAGCATGGAAAATCATTGCCGCCATTGATTTTGACATTTCATACGTATTCACAGACAGGGGAATTAATTCCGAGGAGAATCGGGTAGGTGCACGGAAGTCGTGGGTCTAGTTCTATGTGGTTTGTGGTGCCATCGATGTTTCCCTCTCTTCTTATTTGACTCTTCTAGTAGGGACTTCTTGCCGGTTGGCTCTTTGCCTAAGGTATATCCTTTGCATCTGGCTGGCAATAATGTCGACGGGGATCATTCCCGATATAACGCAAGCTTCTTCGTCCGAGATTGTTCGAAATTCTCTTATTGTTCTTATTGCGCAGATCTTTTGTATGCTGACGAGAGTTTTCTCCTTGTATCCTTTGCTTTTAGAGCCCAGACTGGTGCAGTGTATAGAAATGTTCAGCTGACTACTCTGGATAGCAGAATCCTCCTGGTATATCCAGGTCCACCGATGTTTGACAGCATCCGGGATAGAGCTGCTTGCATCTGTGAGGCCTTTCCGCCGGCGTTCTATAGAACTGGATGTGGGTTTTAAAGTTTAGCCAGTTATCGAGCATTACTCGTAGATACATGAGATACTCCTTAGACCTAATGATATGGTTCCCAACCCGGAAATTTACAAATTCCACAGACTTCCAGAAAAATTGATTGTGCACTATACAACATTTTCGATCAGTCGATCCAGACTGTCGACTGGTTATTAAGGAAGCCTCGGTCTTATTTTCAGCTAGTTCTAACCCGGCAGACTTCAGTAATTTTCAGTTTGTCCCCTCTCTCCCCATTTTCCACAATATTGCTTCAGCTGCTACTACTGCATTTATGGCATCGACGGTAGAACGCGATTTTCTAAATCCATACTGGTAGTCTGACAAAGCACCTTTATCCTCTGCCACCTCGAGCAGCAAACTGGTAAACTCTACAAAATATCGTGTTCATCTTATTTCAGCAGAACATTTTAGAAGTCTTTCGCATTCAAACATATCGGGTTTTTTATAAAAATAATGACCAACATTGGTAAACATTTGAAAGTTTTGGAAAAAAATAAAAAAATAAAAAACAATACCCTCAAATCGTTTATGCAAAATGACCATCGTGGCGTCTTGCTGAAACCATCCATCTACCTCCATATCGTTCAATTTGGGCCAACATAAATCGGTTAGCATCGTTGTGTAGCGCTCGCAGTTGATATTAATAGACTTAGCAACGTCATTGTCAAGACAAAGTACGGAGCAATTTATTTGAATACCAGAGGATTGGACAATTCTATCGCACCACAAAATGTTTACACTCTATAGTCTATACACTCGACAGAGTCAATGTAATCGGAAAAACAACCAAACCGAAGTATTTATCTGACAGTAGTTAACAATCCTCTCAAGTCCACAATTCTATGACAAATTTTACCAGAATGAAGTTCTAATTCAATGGACTTACGATCCACTTTATATCCTCTGAATTACGATGTAAACTTCTACTGGCCTAAATTCACTTACAATTCCAGCTATGCACTTAGTTATTCTTCATTATAAAAGGGAATCACGTCAAGTATTTCTATTTGCAAAATCTTCTCATTGATAGGATGCAGAGAGATACTTACATCCATTCATAAGTATGAATACCACAGAAAAGGATCAAAATAATCTTCTTATTGCAAATGCCACATGAAGCAGTTATGTACATCTTTAACTAAACCATACGAAGGACATCACAATAAACAGGATAAATATTTATTAAACACTCAATAATCTCTGGGATATCCATCAACCATCAGTCATGTGGATGGAATTCGACCAACCCACTTTCCATATACCCAAAGGCAAATGGGCAAACATCTGGAAGCAAAAATTTCCATAACAATTTACCCACAAGAGAAGAAATGTCACAAGTGTTTCGAGTACAATATTCGCATTCGATGTGACTTATGAATCTTCTCCTTGAGAAAACATCAAAACGGGTTGTCACTAAAGTCTGGTAAGATATGGAAATTTAAAATTCCGCCTCCTTTAGCTCGTCGATATAAAGTGTAGGTATAGCTATACATATTATATAGCAAGCACACTCTTAAAACCCTTCGTTTTATAAATATGCAAATTCATCTGCTGCTACTTGTGTGCTCCTCGCACAAAGGATAATCGAATGTAGCACAATCAAAATAGATAACGATATTGAGATGTTTTGCATATTTCAACGAATCCATTCAAAGTGCGGAATGCAAAACGGAGACTGAACCTGATCCTGAACTATTTGCTTAAACTATCGGTAGGACGGCCTTAGCTATGATGTCTTTTAGTGTCTGCTTGAAATCATTTCAATTCTGATTGCATGAAGGCGAGGTGCCCAAGGATGGAAATTTTATCCTTTGATTTGGCTGAAAAAACATTCAGGACTAAAATCACAAACGATGAGTCAGTCCTTAGGAATCACCAGACACTGTTTGCATTTCAAATGGGTATAATCTTATTCCTTGATATTCGAGGCAAATGCGTTTTTGTTTTACAAAAGTTTATTTACTTTTAGCTTTGGCTTCTGTTTGAAGAAATTATTTTGATTGGAATAAGTGTCTATTAGTGTAATATTTAATTTATGTAAAGTGAGTCAGAAGTGGAAAGGCTAAAAAGTGCAACTTTGCTGACATTATAATAACTGCCTGAGAGGCAAAAAAAAAATGAAAAGAATGTCCTCCATTAGTCAGCTATTTACTTAAAAGTTGTATGAAGTCCTTATTCGTTTTTGTTTCTCTTTCTTCTTCAGATGATTGGTTATATAATGTGTACTATTTCCAACTTTTCACAGTCCAATCGGATTCATGCAATCCTCTTTCAAGTTGTGTCCATCTGAGAAAATGACAAAAACACACACAATATTATATTTTGACGTCAACTTTCAGTTCAATTGCCGTTGCATTGTTCAAGGTACTTTTTAACTTTTGAACTTTTTATATATCAGTTTATTTTGTCTCCCAGTTGCAATTGACAGAAGGTATTGACAATTCAATTCAAGATAACTTTTCTTATTGCGCTGTCACATGGGATTGCACTTTCAGTAACTAATAATTTGGTAGTGTTTTTTTTATTGCAATTTATTCGCTTCAACGTTTATACCATGTTCCCACCAACGTGTTTAAGGCGAAGGCGTTTCCACAGAATTTTATGTGTTTTATTTTGACATTGCTCTCAATTCCTGAAATTTTTCTTTCCAAAGTTCTAAGACAGATCTAGTCTTTTTCGGGCCAAATTGCCCAATTTGCTGATTTTTTCTGTTTTGATAATATGACAATATGAATAGAATACTTTTTAATTACATGAATACTTATAATAAAAATATCACAAACTCATCGAAACACGTGAAAAATAATAAAAAATGCATTTATTTTCATGGAATTTTTATTGACAGTTTGTTGTAGCTGAATAAGGGGCTGAATAAAAAGCTGCAATTGAGAGGGTATGTTCGATTTTATTTTGCGATGAGAGCAACGTAATAAAAAACAAGTAAAAGTGTTATCATCGGCCTGGCCGATACTTTGATACCCTCCACTGCATAAAAGTCATGCAAAATGTTTGCCATGCGAGTTAGTATGTGTCTAATATTAGTTTTCTATGGTAGGTAGCAGAACTACTTTACCGACATAGACAATTTTCTATACCAACCTGACGACTGTTAAAAAAAGTCCTCTCACAAAATTTCATTCACCGAAGTCGATTCGTTTTGACGCTATCGTGCTTTCAATAGACAGAGATATATGGGTCAAATATTGGCTTTGTATGGGAGGTAACAGAACTACTTGACCGACATGGACCATTTTTAATACAAACTTGAAGGGCATAAATATAAGACCTCTCATACAATTTCAGTTGCCTAAGTCGATTCGTTCGGACGCTATCGTGGTTTCAACAGACAGAGAGACACATGGGTCTAATAGTGGTTTTGTATGGGAGGTACCAGAACTACTTGACCGACATAGCTCATTTTCAATACCAACCTGACGACGGTAAAAAGAAGTCGTCTTACAAAATTTCATTCGCCTAGGTCAATTCCTTTGGACGCTATCGTGCTTTCAACAGACAGACAGACAGACAGACGGACATGGCTTAATCGATTCAGAATGTGATCCTGATTCAGAATATATATACTTTATAGGGTCTCCGGTGAATCCATCTTGGCGTTACAAACGTAATGGCAAAGTGAATATACCTTCCTGTGGAGGGTATAATAAAGCACGTATAAATCACGTAATTATCAATATGAAAATGTATGGTTAAAACACGTAGTTAATGACATGATTAGCTAAAACAGGTGATGATTAAGCTAAAAAAAGGTTGATTTAGCTTAATCACGTCGTCGATGGGAACATGGTATTAGGGATTTTTTTGGGCTGGACTAGATTTTCCCTAAACGCAAAAACTAGATTGGTAGTTAACGTAACTTTTACCTACTACGTCAGACTTTAGTAGCTGGTTGAAATTTGGTGGTCAACGAACTACTGATAATCCAGGAAATTGAAGGATGTACGGCGATCTCTTATGCATATGATATTGCTAAAGCTGTCTCAGGAAAGCAGCTATACTCTAAAAGAGCTCCTACAAAAACAAGCTAGCTAACTAGGCGACTCGGTGTGGTTTGGATGTGAACCCCCATAAAACTGATCTGGTGCTCTTTACAAAGAAATATAAAATCCCAATAGTCGATCATCCCGATCTCAATGCTGTAAGCCAAATTTCCTCCGACAAAGCAATATATTTGGGTCTTTTTCTGGATAGGAAGCTAAGTTGGAAACTCAAAATTTGAGAAAGAGTAAAGAAGGTTACAGTAAAACTTGTCTCTAGCAAAAAAGCTGTTGGAAATAAATGTGACCTAACCTCGAATACCTCACTTATTTCGGTCATAAGGCCGGTACTTTACATATTTGCTAATTGTCTGGTGGACAGCCTTGGAAAAAGCTATTAATCGCGATTAAGCAAGGTATATGCATAAGCATTACGCACAACTCCCTCTGCGGCACTGGACATAATGGCCGCGTTCGTTTGACCGCTAGTCATCTAGCACATAATATCCCTGATGGAGGAACGCTGGCGCTAGAGATCTAGCGGCAGCAGCAAAAGCAAAGTGACATTAAAACCAATTTGAATTCGTATTATTTCATCTTCATGAGAGTCAAAAATGTATTTTGGGCCATCATGCCGCATATTTATTAATACACTATTAATTATATATATATATATTATATATAATTTAAATAAACAAATATGTAGGTACAATGTTTATTAACTACATAGAAGCTTAAATTCCCATTTTACATCAAATTGGAAATATTTGATTTCTGCACTTTCACTTTTGTTTTGACAGTTCGTTATTTGTTTCCAGCCTAGCAGTTCATTTTGCGCTAGATTGAAAAATTTCCCAGAAAAGGATATTTCACAAAATCTGCTAGAGCTCTAGCGCAAATGCTGAAATGTCAGTTTTTTATATGGAGTTTGGCATGCCGCTAGTCAACTAGCGGTCAGTGGAACGCGGCCAATGTTTCATCTATTACTTACCTCTAGATAGTAAACAAATGGCAGAGTGCATCAGCCATTCGCCTTAAAGCTATACCTCACAGTGGTCAAGGAAAGACTTTGGCCACGCTTCCATTCAGAAGAACTTCAAAATCTCAAAAGAAAACCCAGACTACACCACTCCATCCCTAAATTTTGACAAGAACTTTCTCGTCACCATCCCCTCCAAAACAATCTGGAATGAGAATAACTGTTTAGAAAATGAATCAATTCACTTCAATACTAACGATTCGAAAACCAAAGACGGAGTTGATGGGGCTATTTTCTCCGAAAGGCCTTAATCTTAAGCTTTCCTTCCGTCTACCAAACTATTGTAGCTTGTTCCAGGTGAAAATTAAGGCGATAAAAGAGTCTTATATTGGCTCAAGAAAAACGTGACATCCGTTAAATATATCTGCATATTTTCGGACCGCCAAGCAGCTAACAAATCCTTGGATTCGATCTCTATAACTCCTCAAGTAGTCCTCGACTGCCGATCATCTCTTACGGAGATGTCCGAACAGTTCAATATTCACCTTTTTAGGGCGCCGGCGCCAGGGCATAGAGCTATTTCAGAGAATTGTAAGATCATTGAACTCGCCAGAATTGGAACAGCTATACCCATCCTGCCGGGCAAAAATTGCAGCTGGATATAGCATCGAGAGTACAAATCTTAGGTGGACAAGTGACACTACTTGTCGAGCGTCAAAACAAATTTGGCCTAAGCTGGATTTGAGACGCTCTAAGAAATTGATTCTTCTGGCAGCCACTTTCAACCAACCAACCATGGAAATAGTAATAAATTAATTATCCTCTTGGAAAGAACTAAAAATCTGTCAAACTTTCATTGGGTTTGTTTTATGACATAATGACTTTTAAAAAAATGCATTTTCCTAATTGGGAAATGTTACCTTTTAAAGATAAAAACATCTCATTTGACAGGTAACTAATGACATGCCTAAAAATATGCAAAGATGATTATGATTAGGTGAAATGTCAAAACAGAGTCTCTTTGCGGTTGTATGCGATGACGATAGGTAATCATTTGTCAAAAATTCTATAAATTTAAATGGAAGCAGTATCAATCTATCAAAAAAGTCAATTTCAAGTGTCAAGTGCAGGTTACCTCCTTAACGTCTATCTGGTCATACGAAAAAAATATGAACTTTGATTAAAACAAGAAATACTGATTTTCACAAGGGCTCCTCCGATTATCAGCCGCATGCAAGCCAATTCAGAGAAACCAACTTGGGAATGACTTGATATAAACTAGGTAGGTACCTATATACGCATATAGTTGTTGTTCTTGTATTGGAGCAAAAAAAAGTTTTCAACTCTGTTAAACAAACATCAATCATACTCTTATTCGTCTATATACCCACTGCCACTTCGGTTTGCCAAATGCTTCTATTTATAGGTAAAAACCCAAGACGTTATGTTCATTTATTACCAAGCCCTGTCGCAACCATGCCACTCAGTGTTCCTAAAGGATTACGACCATTGAATAAGACATGTAATGTATTTTCCATAAATCAGCTGGAAAAAGTTTCTTCATGCAATATTTCATTGCAAATCCAGGTGTTTCATATACAAAGGAATCAATGCCCTGGACAAAGTATCTCAATGAATCAATTTGACATGTTCTAATGGTTCTCCATATCTCGGTATAATACGATTCCATTGATCACAACCATATCGACATTATTTTTATCTCTAAATTAGGTAGGTACTGCTATAAATTATTTACACAAACAACTCGGCACATTCAAATTGCACGCTTCGCACATCTCAAAAGACTGTCTGATGGTCCACATATTATATCAGTCAACGGGGGTGCACAAATTGTTGGGCTTACTTTTTCCTCGAAACGTAACATTATAATTTATTTGTTCTGCAATTATTATTCCCTTTTCAGCCCAGACATACAAGAGGAGGGGAAATGGAGACAGGACTAACAAAAAGGCACGACGCCGTCTGCCGCCGCCGTCGTCGCCAATTTAAGGGTGGACAAACGA
Source organism: Cheilosia soror (assembly GCA_949372485.1). Taxonomy (NCBI): domain Eukaryota; kingdom Metazoa; phylum Arthropoda; class Insecta; order Diptera; family Syrphidae; genus Cheilosia; species Cheilosia soror. The sequence continues at coordinate 9,664,788 of OX443563.1, forward strand.
ACAAGCCTACAAACTACTAATGCTATTAGCCTACATTGAATAAAAATATTCCTTTCGATTCCCGGAAAATCTAGAAAAACAAACTAAAACGATGAAAATATCGATCAGTCTCCAACCCTCTTTGCCCTATAATACGAACTCGAACTCGCCCTCGCCCTCTAAGCAAATTCTAAAGATTGCTACCCGAAATAGAAAAATTCAAATGCCATTATAGTACACACAAAATAACCTACCAAATGGCAAAGCAAGTGAGATTTCACATCCTTACTACATGTATGTTCCGTCGGTGGTAGTTTGGCTTTGGGTTGGTGTCGGCAGTGACGATTATCCTGGCAGGGGTCATAGAGTTCGTTCGGGTGCACGCGATTTTTAAATCACGATATCTCTCGCCCAAAATTCATAACGAGCCTCTGTGGTGCACACGCTTTGTGTCATTGCACATACATCGGAAACTCGAACTGGGAAAAACTACCCTACACAGTCTGTGTGTGACTGTGATATGCTCTGCGAAATTCCTCCCTTTTATGACCAAAATGGGAACCCACATTTGCCTTTGTGGCGGCGAGCTGTGGAACGATGTGTTTGGTGTGTGGTGCAGCAGCAACTTGTACGATATTTATTATATTCTAAGCCGGAACAGCGTTCCTTTGAGACACCTTTACAGACACACAAAACACTCACAGGACGATGATGATAGATTTTTTTTTTGTTTTCAACCCTCAAACCCCCTTTCTAAACATAACATAACCCACCTTCATCACTCTTCGGTGCTGATATATTCCATTCACTATGCACAGCACACACGCCCATAAACACGTATAGACACACTAATACTCTCCTGTAAATGATTATCCTGGACATGAAGGAATGAATAGGTGTATCTTACATACAGTGCAACCGACAACCACCCCCTGCAGCTTTGTTTTAAATTATTAAGTGCTATTACCCTCTGTCTGTCGCGTGCTTGCAAGCAGTCGTCTTCTATACCAGGGGATTTTCTATCCTTTCACAATATTGGTCGTGAATTTTTTTTGTGTAGGATACGTCTATGTGTTGTCTTCGTGCGCTGAAAAGAAGTGTAATTTATGTGCACTGCTACCGAAAACAGAAATTATTTGACTAGCCATTAAAAACGGGACAAAAATGCATTTTCTGAATGAAATCCGAGACATTCTGTGACTTATAGTGGCGGTATCTGACGGAAGGGAAGCTCTGTGTATGCCCATGTAAACAGTATCTCATTAGTTGCCTGTGAAAGGAAAATTTTATTACATAGGTAGGTACTTAACTTAGGGTGTGGGGGTTTTGGTTACTTACTAATTAATAAATACGAAACTTAAACTGCCGATTTAAACAGTAATTTGATATTTAAGAGGGATTTTTGAAAGTAATTACTAATTAAAAAGCAGTAAGCAAGAAGGGAGAAATTATATTTGGGCAAAGCTTTTGAAGAGACTCTTTTCTATAGCAGAAGCCCATCCTATTAACCACTTTTGGACATAATTTCTTGATGGAAGGATGCTGAACAGATGTTGATTAAGCACTTTACCCTTCAATGGGTAAATTTGATTTAAGTGTCGGACGGATATTATGAGTAAATTCTGCAGAAGGACATTTCAGGATCGATTTTGATTGTGATGTCGACGGTTGGGTTTTCACAAGGAAATTTGTGATCCCTTAAGAATGTTTCGAAGTTCATATTCCCATTTGAACAAGGTTTTCAAAGCTTAAGGTTGGTCCAAATATACAAAATTTTAGGCGAAAATTTCGAACCAAGTGATATTTAGATTTAGTGACCCTGGGCCTGGTCCATATCAGGCATATAATCTAGAGATATAGACCTACACGTTACTCTGAAAAGGTATAATTCTTTGACAATTTAGAGGAGAGGTTGGTTTGTCTAATAAAATTGGTAACTTCGCAGTTGCGTATAATGTCAAAATAATTTTCCAAAATTTTGTTAATTGTTTCTGGATTAACATCCATCTTTGAGGCCTTCCTTATACTAACTTCAGGTGGCGCTACAGTCCGGGGTGGACTTTGAGCCTCAACCAACACGCCTTTCCAGTTAGCACGATCTTTGGCTAACCGCCTCTAGTTGCGCACTTCAAGTCCACGGTCCCCTTCCACTTATGCACGCTACATAAGGCGAGGTCTGCCTCTACTGCGTTGTGCCTCCGAGTTGGAATCGAAGACTCTTCGGGCCGGAGCGTTGGTGTATATTCGCCCTACATGTCCTAGCCATCTTTAATCGACTGATACGAGCTTTTCCGATCAGGTCGATATCACTGTATAGCTCGTAGAGTTTGCTGTTAAATCTCCTCCTCCAAAGTCCTTCAACGCAAACGGGACTGAAAATCACTCAAAGAATTTTTCGTTCGAAACGACCATGCAGATCTTTTTACCTCTTTGCTAACGTCCATGCTTCTGCGCCATAGAGCATAGGACTGGGATGATGAGGGTCTTATAGATAGTCTTCTTAGTGTTTCTCTTAACAAGGCCTTACCAGCGAGTTGCCAAAGAAACAACGGTTAGCAAGTGTTTATATAGTTTATAGCGGAGCCAAGGTAGACAAAGTCCCTGACCACCTCAAAGTTAAAGCTGTCTATCGTGACGTTCTGTCCAATTCGTCGATGTTGACCGCATGCATTTTGTTTTGCCCTCATTCACCATCAAACCCATTTTCGCCGCTTCTGTGGTAAAACTTTCAAACGCACAAGTGACAGCTCACGGCGTTCTGCCAATAATGTCACATGTCAAGTAGTTGCACAGACTTTTCGAAAATTGTGCCCCTGGTGACGTTTGATCTTTGAAGGTACCTACCCGACAAAAAAAGGAAGGGAAAAAGTGTCAAAATTAAATCATATTAGCTATGATTCAAAAAAGAAACTAAATATTGTAACAAAGTGATTCTGAAGTAGGTCCACAATAAATAAGTAAAACATAACAACTCCTTTTAAGTCGTCTGTGACATATTTTTATTTCCTACATTTCCAGGGAAGCTTTTATTACCTACATAATTCATCCAGAGACATAAGAACACTCCTATACCAACACGTAAATTTTTTTTATTTGTCTATACAGTGACTTAATTCCTCCTCTTACACGAATACGCAAAAAGAACTTACCACAAATACCTATACCAAAATGACAGATTCAATTTTCCCAAATAAAATCTACCTGCGTAAGCTCTTTCCTGCGTGAAATAAATTTGGCAGAAATATTTAATTTGGAATGCGTGCAGTAAGGTCAGGTTATTTATTATGAGTTATGTATGACTTTTCAATTCAAATCACGTAGTTTCAAAGCCAAGCCACGTGGATTATTGCTGTGACACAAGGGAATTAATCGTTTGTAATACCAGTCGACTCTAGGATACGATATATTGACAGCGTAGAGTAGTTGTTGCCCAAAATAATACATTCCGTATTTATTATTATTTTGACAGGTATTGGTTACGTTCTTCAAATTTATGTTGGACTTTTGGCAGAAAATGTATGTGCCTTCGGCGTGTGAGTAGGCACAATTTATATGTATATCTGTCAAAGTATTTGTATAATTAAATTGGGTAGGTTTCGGTTACCTAGTTCACTAAAGTCTGATCTGGCAACATTTACTAAACTTTAGACTTGCCATAGGTTTTTAGTTGACATTTCTGAAGAGCGGACATACATATCTCATCAAATTTATTAAAAATTAAAGTGTCAACTGTCAAAATTTGTATTCAAATACAAAACAGTGGTGGGGATGAATTCTCTATCAGAGATAGAGAGAGAGAGAAACTTACGAAAAAGTTAGGGAACGCTTTTGGAAGTACATAAGCTGCGAAAAATGACAGATGCATTTATGCAGTAGGTATAGATGTGACTTTTTGTTCTATGTAGCATCTGATAATTTCAAAAAGAGCAAATATTGTCTAGTTTACAATGGCATTCGTATTGAAGTTGTGTCTTCTCAGAGGTACTCTGGTGTTTGTAAAATTACTGCTGCCGATCTAGAGATAGAAATAATTTGAGCTTTCAATTACTTGTAGCATTTTTCATTATTGGCCCGACCTCATTATTTTGAAAATCTTCTTCTGGGAACTTAAATCGAACGAAATGCGAAAGAAAATTACAGAATTCTGATCCATTTACTGGCAGTAACGCTATGTATAAATGAATGTCCGAGTAAAATTGTTTTTCCAAAAGCAGAATAAAATCTCGGCCTTAATTTGCTTATGGCATCTAAATGTCATTGCGATAATATTTCTTCTTGTGTTCACTCTTTTCATTAAGGAACTGATTGTAAGTAGATTATCAGATAATAATAATGCAGTGCAAATCGTACCTAATCTTAGAAATTATGAAATGTAAATCTTCCTATGGAGAAAGTTGCGAACGATGACACCGCCCCATTTGACCTCAGAAGAAAGCTCTTTTAAATCCCCGGCTTAGATCCGGATACAAAAATATTTTCTTAGGAAGATATTTCTTTTATATGCACAATTGCACACCCCTCGGTGATTGGATCTACTTATAATGAGACTTAGATGTAGCTAAAGATAAGCAACGCAATCAACCGCACAAGTCAAAAGGATAAAAGATTCCCTCTTGTTTCCGCATTTCATACAGATAGGCTATAATTTTCTCACACAGAACGCACAGACATCTACTTAAAGAGTCAAAGTTTAAACATGTTGACAAATCTAAATTAATCCACTATATATAGTTAAGACATTTAAGAAAACCTCTTACTTATGTATGCTTATGTCAACATTTCTCTGACGACTCGAAGGTAAATGTCAAACACAAGTCGCACCCCTTTTATTTCTTCATTCGTCTCTATAGCATCGCTTTGTGAAGAGCAGAAAAAAAAAAACATTTAATTGCATACCACCCGCCAAGACGTCAATATCTCGTTCAACAATCTTCTTCATATCCGTTCCCATACTTTCTTAGTACGAATGTGCTCTTCCGTCACGAAGAACTTGTACATACTTGTGTTCACATCTACCTCAAAAAAAACGTTAAGACAGCATAATATGAAAATATTAAATGGTATAATGAAGAGGGAAACTTTTGCCATTCAGCTAAAAAATAACGGGAAACTAAACTAATAAGAACAACCTTCAAACAGGCGCCCCACCCCTTTTAAAAAAAATGAATCTTTCAAGGTGTTATGCAAAATTTCACCTCGAATGCGGCGCCAACTGTGGATCTTTGATTAAAAATTTCCCAGCTCTCAAAAATCCATGATTTATTTTCCTAAAGTGTTTCATAGTAATTTTCATTGCTCAGCACGAGGACAGGTTTATACCATCATAAAGGATACAAACGTTCGTTTGCTGTGTATTTAATTTGCATTTTCTATGCTCGTTCGTCTGGTCGCTGTGCGATATACCTTTCCAGACCTACGTATCGTGTCCTCTTCGTCGTCGAAGTCAAGTATAGTATAGTCGTCGTCGTTGTCGTCTCCTGCTCGAGGAGCGTTTTCCTTATCCTCAAACACATAATAAAACGCAATTTCTCAACCCAATGGCTTACATTGTAAATAAGCATTTAAAATCGCGGGTGGTGGTTCGGCTGGTGGTGGGTGCCATCATCAATACTCTCGGCAATTCCGAGCTCCTGTTTCCTTCCTCGATTACATCAGAACTACCACCGCAGTCGCAATACCAATAGCGGCGGCGGCGGCGTTGGAGCGTAGTGTATCGTGTGTGTTGTGCTGGTGTACTCGTACTCCACTCCACGAGTACCTATACAATTTACGTCGTGAACGGCGATAATTTTCAAAATTAAAATGTACGTGTTTAATTTGAGAAAAACACATCAATCTGATAAGGAACAGCTCTTAGAGTGGTGTTTAAAGAGGATACTCTGCCTTCAGGAAGAGGTGTATCATTAGGGGACACACGCGAAGCGAGGGGGACCTGCTATCTAGTAAAGTACAATCGCATGACGCACATATTCATACACATATGTATAGGTTACATATGGAAGAGTAGATTAAGAAATATGTACTTCGTTTTGAAATAGAAGAGTCAAACTGACACAATAATAAGACGTAGATGGGGAGTGATGCATTGAGGGAGGGGGTAGACCAAAATCAAAACAAGTAAAAGTGTTATCACATAACACATAGATTGTACAACGAGTGAAAATTCTGCAAGCTTTTTACCAGAACTACTTGACCGACATGTAAAATTTTCAATACCAACCTGACGACGGTAAAAATAGGTCCTCTCACAAAATTTCATTCGTCTAAGTCGATTCGTTTGGACATGACTAAATCGATCCAGAATGTGATTCTGATTCAGAATATATATACTTTATGGGGTCTCCAGTGACTCTTGTCGTTACAAATGAAACAACATCATGCACGTTATTCAAACTAAATGATGTCACCCATTCACTATTCTTATATCAGCCCTTCTCGAGTATAAGTTGTTTATTGTCCATCCAGTCTTGTTAGACAACTCACTACTTCTAGCTGCTTCGTTTAACTGTCAGTTGCGATTGTTAAATTTGTATTAGATAATAGATCGAGTTTAACCCTCCACTTACTATTTTGACTATTTGGTTCTGAACCACTTAGATTTTGACAGTTTTCTGAACTGTGCGTTTTGGCAGCTTTCCAATTTGCTTATGAAACACACTTGAGCACTTAACTGTCACAATTGAAATTAGAAAAATAAATTGTCAATGTGCTACTCAGTAGTAGATCTAATATTAATGTAGTGACCAATTTGTAACACTTTTTTATTCCTTCATTGAGGTTTAACCTTTTAAAGTATTAAGTTATGAAGCTTGACCGTTTGATGTGACTCGATCTTGAAATCCATCTGATCACTAGGCAAACCCATAAGCTGTTTAGTACTCCATTATAAATGGAGTATTTTTTAGAGGTTTTGTTTTTAAATTGGCAACACTATTTCTACAGATTGTTAATTTGACAGTTGAAAGTTGATTTTAGGTTAGTACTTACGTGCCATTTGAATAGATTAATGACAGAACAACGCTTGCAAATTGTGCAAGCTTATTTTGAAAACCATGGTTCGGTTCGCTAAACTTATCGTGCGCTACGTCAATTTTGTGGTCGACATAATCGTCTATCTGAGCAAGTTATTCGGAACATGATGAATCCTTTACGCACCACGTACACTCTAGTCAGTATAATACGCATCCGCATCCGCAAAGACGACACACAGTGCGAACAGAAGAAGTTATTGCCGTTGTGGAGCGCTGTGTTGAGGAGAATCCGAATGAGTCGATTCGCCATCGTGCACAGAAATTTTAGCTATGCCCATCGACTTTGTGGAAGAATTTACGGAAAGATCTTGACTTAAAATCTGACTTCTTCGTTCCTCAGTTGAATGCCATCGATGTGACAGAGCTTTGGTTTCAACAAGATGGCGCAATATGCCACATGACGCGCGATACCATCAATTTATTGTGGGAAACATTTGCTGAGTGCATAATTTCGCGTAATGGACCTGTGAACTGGCCTCCACGATCCTGTGATCTCACACCTTTAGATTACTTTCTTTTAGGGGCATGTGAAGTCACTATAGTCTATGCCGATAAACCAGAGACGTTGGACGATTTGGAAGTCAACATTCGCCGTGTTATTGCTGATATACGCGCTCAGTTGCTCGATAAAGTTGTCGAAAATTGGACTTCACAATTGCGCTTCATTGTTTGTAAATCGCAGTTAAGTCTCTCAACTGTAAATTTAAAATTGGCGACATAGAAATTTGTCTGGACTAGAATTTCCCTGGACGGGGAAATTAGGTTGGGTCATTAAAGTCACTTTAACGAAGTCAGGTAATGTCAAACTGAGTCGAGTCTCTACTAATGTCGTTTTCGGTTGGTCGTCCAGAACCGTCCGAAAGAACTCTCCGCGATTCTGAATTCAAATCCAGAAGCAAATTTCTCTTCTTTTCAGTAGAAGAACTGTCAGTTGAGTGCCAATCGAACGCTTTCAACCAACCAAAAATGACATAAATTTGTCAAATACTTCTCTATAAACGTCAATTCAAAAATGTATCCGCGACTAATTTTGGGAAACAAATGCATATGGCGATGGGGTATCGTATATCCCACCGTTTCTCGTGCGAAATTCGCTCCCAATTTCGCATTTTCGAGTTGGTTTGAATAGACATTTAACATTTATCAACGTTACATTTTTGTAGGAAAGTTAACGGTGTTGCTATTCGGCTGTTGTTCGGGAAACGAACACGACTACGTAATGAAATGTTAACGGTGTTGCTATTCGGCTGTTGTTCGGGAAACGAACACGACTACGTAATGAAATGTCAAGGTTTATATTGCGTCAATTTCCTATTTGTTAACGGTGTTGCTATTCGGCTGTTGTTCGGGAAACGAACACGACTACGTAATGAAATGTCAAGGTTTATATTGCGTCAATTTGGGATATGTGGCTCGCTTCGCTCGCAGTAAAGACTTTAAACTCCAGTATACTAATTTTCGGACAATTAGGACCCAACTTTTATCTTTATAAACAATTTTTAATGAAAATATGATTACGTAACGTTGATTACGTAGTCGTGTCTCCAACATCGGTAAACGTCAGCCGAATAGACAGTTCGATTTGTTTAACAGCAATTGCCAATCTTGAGGATAGCGTTGTTTACATCATTAGCGAATGTGCACAATTGTCATCCAAAAATTGGACCTCTTAGATGACCGCCGGCCGGCAAGCAAAGCCGTAGATGCCAAATGAATGATATTATTTTAAAAACATAATGACATTAAATGCTCTTTAACTTGAAATAAGAGGATCCGCTCTATAACCGAATCATCCTCAACTAGGCCTTGAAATCCACACCATCAGACTAGACGTCCTGTAGACGATGAAATGATTTATATTACTATGTATATCAAATTCGGCATCTTTCCTCTACCCGATTGGCCCCTGATGATAGAGTTGTTGGTGGTGGATCCAGAGCTATGAATGATTTACTTGGGCATCATACGCCCGGGCCCTTGTAATGTATAAACGGGACATTTAAAAGTGATGATGGATGACTAGTTCCGAGTCTCTTAGAGATTTCCTTTCCTCGCTGCATAATCTGCGTCTTTTATAGCTCCCTATAGAGGGTGGGCAATTGGCAAAATATGATCGATGAAAGGTAAATGCCGCTTCGCTGACTCACCATCGGTATAGTTACCTAGTTGCATTTAGTAGGTATACCCATGAATTAATTAAAAAAGATTGTGTCTATAAGTACCTACTTAGCCTTACAGTGCATTGAGGCTTTAAACGATGGATTGCTGTTCCAAACTAACAAAAGACAAACATTCTTCTCGCCCAACTTCTCTGAACCACTGTATACCTACCCACATTTGTATTTTAAAGTTAATCAGAACTTACACAAATCGTCTCCTCTTTGTATCCATTTTGTTACGATGTCAGCAAGATCCCACTCAAGTAGGCTTTCAAAAAAAAAACCTGCTCTCCTATTTCACCCCCTGTGCTTAAAACTACCACCCGCGACCACGACTAATTCCAGAAATCTTTTTCGTTTCACAATTGCACTAAAAATCTCGTCAAGACCACGGACTTACACTTCAACCATTTAATGGTAAACAACTTTAAGAAGCTGAAATGAATACCGAAGCGAGACCAACAACTAAGCACAAGCGGATTTAATGCTGTAATCACACCTGAGCGCACTAATTCACTTGTTCGTGGATACCGTTGTTATAGTACAACGTGTGTACGTAGGTATCTCCTCTTCTGCAATTCGATACGAAGCCGTTCTAGTTGAAAAAACTCCTTTTTGCGATGATTATTCAGTCGGATATGCACAAAGTACTATAAACTCTCTCTCGCGCGCGCGATGCACAATGGGGTGGCTGGTGGCGGCGTCGACCAAGGGACGCTCGGAAGGTCTTCACTTGGGGAGCACTACGTATGCTTTCGAAAAGTTATAGTATTCTCTTTTTCGATTGTCCCGAAAATGTGTGTAACTTAATATGACCTTAGCATGTCGCGTACACGATTACTATATACATAAACAAGGTAACCTCCACAAGTCGTAACATTTATATTAATTTTGTAAATATTTATGGAAGACGCTGAACCGGCGGCGACGACGACGACGACTACGGCGACACAAACGGCAGCAATGCGAAATGGACTCCCCTGCACATGCGATGTTTATTTGGACACTTTTCGGGGGTTTGGCTTTGGCTTTGGCATTAGTACAAACAAAGGACTATATGCCGGCGATATTCACAAACATATTCAAATGCAGGGTGGAAGAGAAAGAGACTAGAGAGATATATTCAAATTTTGAACCGAAGGTTTAGGGTGTAAAGTGTAATCCCTCGCGGTTGAATTATTCAAAAATTTCGAATTTCAATTTCAGTTCTCTGTATAACCAAGGACATTCACAATCGCAATCACAATTCACATTCAAGCATCTCCTGCCACCAAGGATTTTGTATCTTTACACTACGCGGACTTTAATTAATTTATGCCTCCCCCGAGTTAGTGTTTGGCTATTTCGTAAATTATAGGTACGAAAGGAAAGCGACAGGAAACGCGTCTATCTAAACTGGCATCGCCGAATGTTAGCAAAGAACTAAATGCGCTTACTGTGAGGAAGCAAGCAAACGACTACGATACGACAGACAGACGACGACAACGCGGTGGTGAAAGTGTATTACGATGACGATGGGAGGAAAAACATCGCTTCTTTGGTGTTGCTGCTGTGCTGCTGCTTGTACTGTGCTGGGTGGGTGTTGGATGTTGTTGATGTTATTGCCATGCCAGGGGGTGGTATGGTGTACCATAGTGAAAGCTATAAATTTTAAGGGTTGTTTTCCGTGTTGTTGTTCGGTTCGGCTGATGTTGTTAGTGTTTGCTTGTTGTGTACCTTATGGCGGCGGGGTATAGTCTATGATGATTATTGCAGCAATCCGACGGAAGGAGGGTGGACGATTTTGCGCGCATGCCTTTCTGGTTGGGTGAATTAAGATATGTGTGGTGCTCAACTGATATGGACAGTGGTGCTTAAACGTTTTCAGATATAAGATTATTTTTAAATAGTGCAGTTTGATTTGGAAAATGATTAACCTAAAAAGGAAACTTCATGATCAAAAGAAGGTATTTTAAAAAATGTTTCACGATCTATATTTGCACGACTGAGCATTTGATTTTAGAATAATTTACACTTCCATTGGACGATAGCTACACTCTCCTGATGTTTCATGTGGAATTTTTCGTTTCATCGGCGTTTGGAATTATTTCCCAACAAGCCATATAAGTTTTATTTTCCCATATCTCATTCAGCCCGAGCTGCCATTTCACGCGCAATATACTCAATCTGTGTTCCTATAGCTTGGCAGAGGGACCGAACAGAAGCCTGCAGAGATGAACCTGAGAACACCGTGGTAGACTCACAGTCGGATCTGAGGATTTCGAAAGAACACTTTTGCAGACTGCTAAACGGCGGAGTCGATCAACGAACCGGTATCAGGCAGAATGACCCATTCAGTCTGGACGATGATATATTCTGTCCACCCGACCTACACAAAGTGAGGGTATAGCGATATCCAAGCTAAAGTCGAACAAAGTTGCGGGGGTGGATGACCTACCTGCCTAGCTTTTCAAAGCAGCGGGAGATGAGATGGTAAGGAGCATGCACCAACTCATTTGTAAAATTTGGTCGGACGAAAGGATGCCCGATGAATGGAACCTCAGCATCGTGTGCCCCATCCACAAGAAATGAGATGAACTGCGCCAACTACAGAGGAATAAGTCTCCTGAATGTCGCATAAAAGATCTTGTCGACTGTATTGTGTGAACGTTTAAACCTTTCGCCAACAACCTGATCGGCTCATATTAGTGGGGTTTTAGGCTAGGAAAGTCTACGAAGGAATTTCAGATCGATATTCCGTCAAAATCCTTCGTCTGTGCAGAATGACGATAAAGAAATCTCGCTACTCCCTCAAAATCGGCAAAAACATCACCGAGCCCTTTGATGTCGAAAAAGGTTTCAGACAAGGCGATGCGCTATGGTGTAACTTCTTTAACATCAACCTTGCAGCAGTTTGTACGAAACTCACAAAGCCAATTATAAATCAGAGGCATAACTGACAACGAGAAAGGAGTCTCAATATCGACGACTCGGACAAAATGTCGCAGACACAATATCGAAGTAGTTTAAGACTTTGTCTATACCTAGGCTCCACTATCACCGCGCAAAATGACATCAGCGCGGAGATCAAACGAAGAATCACTCTTGCCAATCGCTTTTTCTTCGGGTTAAGAAGGCATCTAAGAAGTAAATTCTCTAGAACCAAGGAAATATTATATAAGACCCTAATCATCCCGGTCCTGCTGATGTATGGTGCAGAAGCATGGACTCTGTCGAAATTGGATGAAAACCTCCTGGGATGTTTTGAGAGAGAAAGGCAGACGATATTAGGTCCAGTTTGTATCGAATGAGTGTGGAGGAGAAGATTTATGGGCTATACAGCGACGTTGACCTGTTAAAAAATCTGAAGATACAATGGCTGGGGCACGTGGAGCGTATGGACAGCAACGCACCAGCCCGACGAGTCTTTGAGTCCACCTATTAGGTTGCGCGCATAATTGGTGGGCGACCTCTATCAACTTGGTTTGCGCAACTGGAGGAAACTAGTTAGAGACCGAGCTGGCTGGAGGGGCTTGTTGGTTGAGGCGTGGTCGAGGTCATCATATAGGATAGAAGGCTATCACTTAAGGCTGCAGTTATAGCTATCAGTAAAATTCATCCGTAAAAACACGAAACAGAACAAAACTGAAACATTTTACCATAGCACATCATAGGAATTCAGTGGAATACTTCGTGAAACTGGTTGAAAAGTTGAACAGAAAAAGTTTTTCGTACGGAAAAATAAAGAAATTCTTTTTTTTTTTTAGAAAATTTAAAGGTCAATTGCTTAATTTTTTTTACGAATTAGTTTTATAATTCAAAAGCAACATTTTAAGACAAAGATTGAGTTCAACAATTAAGTTTAAGTGCTCCAAAAAAGTGAAACAATTTTTTTACGGATGCATTTTACTGATAGCTATAACTGCAGCCTAAGTTAACACATCAAAAAACATATTCAATCTGTTAGCGGATTTAAGAGAATTTTTGCTCTCATGATTTCTGTTCTAAAAGAATATATAGAAAACGCTTGCCCATTCCTCAACTACAACTCTGTTAAATTTTAGAGATCTGTACGACATCTTTTGAGCCTGACTGTATGTCAAAGCATATGAAACCGCATTATATATTTATAATGTGAAATTGTGGGATACGTTAAATTGCACTACAAGGAATTCCCCTCTTACTATGAATGGACAATATTGAATTTGAATTGGATTATAGATTTTGGCTCACAAATTTAAATTACATTCCTTTGTCGAATGTGCTAGGACGTGTGTAACTCCAAAATAAAGGTACCATTTAGTAATTTTTTCAATTTACATTTTCGAAATGAAGTGGATACCTACTCCTTCCTTTTTTTTTTAGTTTTGAGCACTAAACTACTTTCTATAAAACATGCGACAGCAGATACAAGCATCCTTTTACAGTCTTCAACAAAAAAGTCGTCGACACTTTTTATTTCAAAAGTTCTTAAAACTTAAAATACCAGTACTGCGTCACATCGTTAATGGCCATCCGTTTAATTGCGTTTTTAGTGAATAGCAACTGCCGTTTAGAATGAAAATAATACATAATCTCAAATTTATGCACTATACAATACACCCGGTTAATAGACCATTTTGGGTTTATATTTTCCTGCGAGAAGTTGTTAAGAAAGTAATTTTGAAATAAACGTAAAAAAATAAAGTTTTTCAATTTTAAACTCTGGATTTGTGAACGAGTAATATCTCACGGCTCCTAGTGAAGTTGTACACTATAGTGTTAGTGTAGTGTAGGTACTACAACTTAAGTGTTGTGTATAGAAACTGGCTGCACAGATTATGGTTCATTGTTGGATGTTGTATATGGGTATATGGCAGCGCTATGGTATGTAGTAGTTTCGTGCAATATTTTCAGCACAAGAGGAAGTACTTCTAAATAAAAACATACCGTATCGCCGCTCTTACATGCGGCTACGAAAGGAGGTCGTTAGAAGTGTTACCATGAAAAATGAGAAGTATCCTCAAAAGCAAGGAGAAAAAGGATGACACACCTGTGTCAGATGATAAATGTAAGCTGAAGGACAGCAATTGTTAATTTTTCATGCGTTTCTTGTATATTTAAAGGGTTTAAGGTAATTACAACAACACAAACAAAATGCCGAAACATGAAAGGTCGCCAGTAGATAAGAATGGTATGTCGTTGAACCTGACGTTTTTATTTTTATTTGCTAAACTAATTATGTATTATGTATATAGCTAATACTGGAGAATTATGATGTTTCGTGAGGGGGTAGGTAGCATAAGCTTATTAAAAGAGTTTTTATCGTTATGTTACGTCCTGAATTAATATCACTTGAGTAGTGTGCGAGAGGACAGATAAGTTTAATTAAACGAGGTGTATTATAGCTACATGGGTCACTATATAAGTTCTGGAAGAACATACATACATAGTACATACATATAATGTAAAATGTACGTTTGAGTAAGGTTTAAGTTAAGTCTTTAAGTTTTTGTAAATTCATTATTCAGTCTTTTTGTAACAGGCAAATGTTTAGAATTTAAAAAGTTACAACTCTTCCTCCGTTCTTAATGTTGTGACACACATTCATACGTAAAGATGCAGCATGTCTGGAGATATGCTTACTTACCATGAATAACATTATGGAAAAGTGTGCATGAAATGGAATGACATTCAAATATTACAGCATTTTCCTTTGCAGCGTTTTATGCATGAAACGGAAGTATATGTACTAGAAACCGTTGCATATACCTAAAACATTGTTTGGCGGATGTTGGCTGACAACACTTTAAGATATACAGGGTGTGCCAAGTAGTATAATCCTTCAAGAGAAGATTCCTGAAGTTCTGCATACAAGCACTTCGGGTACATCTGAACAGCTACAAAAAAGTTACGGTTCCTTAAACTCAAAATTTTGAGAATTTGTTGTTACAATTTTAACTTAAAATGCCTTTTTACCAAAATGTTAACTTTATAAATTTTTATGTTTTTATGAAATTTTTATCCTTGAGAAATTTCCTAAAAATTATGTTAAGCAACTTTTGTACGTACGATCGACAGAAGTTGTAGTAAAAGCCGTTTTTTGTGAGACAAAAATGGTCAAAGAAGACTTGATTTTTCTCAAAAATAAGGTTTTTCTTTCATAGCACCCCAGAATAAAGGATCCATGGGTGATAAGGTCAGGAGATCTGTATGGCGAAGGATTGGGGCCAAATTGACCAGTCCACAGTTCGTTAAAAGTATGGTCGATGTATGGAGTTACCCCGCTGGTAGGTACTGTAACAAAGTGCCCTATCTTGTTGAAAGAACATCGCTCTTCTCTGAACAAGAAGAACATCTTCAAGGAGCTCCGGCAATCCTTCTCTAAGAAATTCCAGGTAGTACCTAATGGGAATTAACTGTTTGTGGAAGAACGTGCGTTTTCAAACACATACGTTTACGCTAAACCTCCTTTGAAATAAGCACGCATTTTGAAGAAGTTGTTTACAATAATTAAATTCTCACCTTTGAAAGGATGTGTTGTGCGTATTAAATGGAGATTGGGGTCTGACCAATGGTGCAAATTGTGAAGGTTTGTAACTTTGTTTATGAATTGCGCTTCATCAGTCCACAAAATACATTTGTGGAATTGTCCGTATTGTGCCTATTTGCGCAAAAGCCACTGGAAAAATGTCCACCTTTCCTTGCGCATCTCCTGGTAGTAAATCCTGTACCATTGCTAAATGGAAAGGGTGTAATCGATTACTCTGTAGAGTTCTGTGAATTCTGGTTCTGGGAAGTTCCAATTACACAGCTAATCTGCGGACCTGACTAAAAGCTTAACTTCCACAGCACGCAAAATCCAACCCTCAATTTCTGCCGCCGCTGCGTGTGAAAGTCGTTCTTTTTTCACGGAGCTCACCCGGTATCATCAAGGCGCTGATACGTATCAGCGAATATCCGGCTGTACTATTATGATGTACTACGATTTGGGTATCGGCGTTGGTACTCCTATCTTGCCAACTAAGCGTTTCCATGGTAGAACCCGTTTACAAACACTATTTTCGAGTAATCACGTTTTCAATACACTTTGTGGAGATTAACTTATCAATGATAAGCTTTTTTTTCATATTCAACAATTAACTGTTAACCATTGTTCGTAGGTACGTTTGTCTATTATTTTGACTTAATTTTGTTTGACCATTTTTGTCTGACAAAAAAAACGGCTTTTACTACAACTTCTGTCGATGGAAAGAAAAAAAATTCGTTTTTCTTTGTTTAAATTTAAAACAGAGATACAGTAGAACTGTAGAAAAAATCGTGTGAACAGGAAAAAATGTAAATAATAAGTGTCAAAAGGAATAATCCCACGATAAAAATAAAAGCAAGTACAAACCCTACGACCCTATTCGTACTTGGTAATTTTTAAATACCAAAGTACAATTTATGTACTTCCACAGAAAGGTATTTCGCATACCGTTAGCGGTAGGTGGTACATTGGAAAAACTATGTATGTATTTTATTATTAGCAGGAATCTAACCTAACTACTGGGCCACTGCATCCACGGTTCAAAAAATAGATATCAACATATAAATGCGTTTTGTTCTACCTTAAAACTTTATTTTGAATTTTACATTTACTCATTTGCAATATCTGTCGGCTTTCATTTTACTTCTACGATCCAAAAGTGCCTCATGAAGTGTTCCAGTTTCTTTGGCCGTTTCCAACTCCTTGATATCGTTTTTGTTTATTCTCAGTTTCTTGTCTTGGAACTTTTGAAATTTCTTCCTAAAAAATTAAAAGAAAATAAAAACAGTCAAAATTGTAAGACAATAATCTAGCTTCTTTCGAACTTACACATAATTTTTCTCTACTTCGTTTAAATCACCCTTTTCCTCCTTTGGTCCTTCATCGAGAACTAGTTCCTTTGGTGCATTACAGCGAATTACTGCCACTTCCAAATCACCAACTTTCTTCCTTAATGCTACACAGGCATCATCCTCTGGATCAATGGACATAAAGTGTCCAGTCTCGCTAAGCAGAGCCATTTTGCCATCTTGAAAGATGGGTTCCCACTGTTCCATGCTGCCTACAGCATCTGATCTGCCAGTCACTACACCATCCTTCTCTATTTTCAAATACTTTCCATAACCCGACTTAAAGGCTACCTTTGTTTCATTAATTGGAAAAGCTGTGAAAATTTCCTCTGGGTCGGGACCATCGCCATCGTTATGAGGTCCACCAAGAGTAAACAAACCATTATCCATAGCTCTGACATATGATTGGCCAGCGAATTCTATTGCTACAGTGCCAGTAATTTCTGTGATATTTTTGGCCCTCCACCAGCCACCGTGTTTCAGAGCGTCCTCATCAATTTCTACTTTGCATTTTTTCTCTTGTTTGTGTTCCTTGTCCTTCTTGCGCTTTTTATTAGATCTGTTAAATTGTTTAAGTTCAATGGTTGATCAATGATTACTTGGTTCAACACTTACTTGGGTTTTTCTCCTTTAAGGACGAGTTTACCAATGCGAACCTTTTCGTACTCAGACATATTTTGCCAAAAATTTGGGACAAATGTAAAATTAACTATAAGGAATTTTTGGATGTTTTTATTTTTATGAGCGAATTGTCAAATAGATCTGGGGAAAGTTTATGGTGTTTTGTTTTGTTTTGTGCGCAGATATGTTAAAAGTAAGAACTACCTTATCTAGTACTGCCATAAAGTAATGTAATAGGCGCTTTAACAAATCAAATATGTACTCCGTTCAGTCGCCAATGCATTTCTATTTGGAGTATAGAAAATCGTACAGTCCCATAGAATCCATCGCCGCAGTTCGTGCTTGGAATCTTTAAAACAGTGTTTCCAAATAATTAAATTCGAAAATATCCACAAATTATTTTGATTGAACTGTCAACCACATGTCACCCAGTAGTGGACCGCATTTATATGTCCGTCCGGCAGTTTTAAAGAAGTAATTTTGTAGAAAGGTGATGTAATTTCTAACGAAGCCTTGTGGTGGATATACTTTACTACGCCACTTTAAAAGCGCTATAGTCAGGGAGGACCCTGAGCGAAAGCTAAAGCTATAGATTCTAAGCTATAAGCAAAGCGAATGGAGTCCATAATGAACGCTTCGGAAGTGCATCAAAATAAATGTCATCCTTGATTTATGGAAATGGATTCGTCAGAAGAAAAGGACTTTCTATTAAATAATTTATTTTGAAAAAAAAAAAACAGTCAAGTTCAAGAGACTACAAATCACATAATAAATATGACGAATTTTATCATCCGAAAGCATCCCGCCAAAAATTGCTGAATACTTTGGAATGTGATTTGATTATCTAAATCTATTGACAGCTGCGTTTTAGCTTGAATTTCTTGCTAAAAAATTAAGCAGACGAGTTTCGGTTACCATGTATCTATAGCTATAGCCAATGCAAATAAAATGTATAGGCGCAGTTTCTTAGCTTTTACCTGTCAAACCTTAGCTTTAGCTTTCGCTTAGCTTTTCGCATGAACTCTGTCCGTAGCCTAACGCGAAGCGAGTCAAAAATTAAGATTTTGCTAACTTGCTTGAATGCGACAATGTGCCACCAATGTATGTTTTTGGTTTATATATTTTTAACAGAGCGACATAGCGAAAGGGAGTCCATCTTGGAATAAATCCCGTCGATTTGGGATATCCTTAAATTGTACCGACACTGTATTACCCCTGCATGATTTCAAATAATTCCCCATATCACTCTCCATTAACAAACGAGTCTCTAAGTTAAGAATAATTTCGGAACAAAACCTTTCATTCCACACATTCGAATTTCCAAAAAAAAAAGAGAGTGAACTTGCTGTCTAATTTGTTGGTGTTTAAAAAAAACTTCCTACTTTCAAGGTAATGCATTTGCAAATTAAATAAATTTAAATTAAAACAATCGCTCTCATTCCCTTCTATATAATTACATTGCAAATTTAAAGCCGCTTCCTTGATTTGTGCTTGATTTTAAAGAATTCGCACACACCACCCCAGAGTACAAATCAAACAAATTTCTCTCCCTGCTGTGGTGCTGTCAAAATCTTAAAAATCGGCTTCGCCCCGTATACATAGCTACCTTTACTAAAGTTTTTCGGATGTCCAATCTAAAATAAATGTTATTTCTTTGGTAAAACTATTGTTTTAAAATGCACAATATTCCAGCATATATGCAGTGACCGAAATAAATAATAAATTTATGTCGATTGTATCGTTTTTGTTCAGGGAACCTAACCTACACCTACAATTCCTTCGTACCTAGTAATTTTCCCCCAACATTTTTACTATCTACAAATTTTGCAATTTTTTCCCATCCCACAGAGCGTTGTCGAATTTGTTAAAATTAAAATAAAAAATTTCTCTTTATTTTTTTTTTTCTGTTTTGCAGAATTATTTTCTATTTCATATAAAAACATATTTGCAATAGAGAAACCGTAGGTAGAAGTTTTAATTCACTTTGGAAAACTTCAAACTTTGAACAGTCATTGGGGGCACAGGAGGAAACTAATCAACATCACCTTCCAAATTGGAAAATTTGGATACAATTAAGAAGGTAGACAACGCACACAATACCGCTTCTTGCCATGCCCCGCGGTAAAAGACGATCGAATATTGAGATGGGACCCGGTGAAGATGAACGTCAGACATCCAAAAGACAGAGAAATAATTATTCAAGGTAAGTATAACACAGGAAGGGATTTTGTTTGTTTTATTTTTTTTTATTATTATTAAAATGAGATTTAAGATAATCGATTGCATAAGACGTAGTGAACAATTGCTGTGGTTTAAGAAATTGTTATCAGTATCAACTTTCATCAAGGAAACAATTTTCTGCTAAATGATAAAGAAATAATTATTGCTAACACCAAAGGTCGGGTCAGGTGATTGAAAGTATTTGTCATAAAGTATATATTTAAAATGTTGTAGATGATACACCAACAATTCATCCTCTGACAGTTCTTCTTTAGCTCGTGTGAATGGATTTTTCTCCAAACCAAATATGCCCATTATGTGTTTAAAGATTAAAACAAAAACAAGGCAAACTGTACGGTTTCACCATAATGATTAGATAGTTATGTTCGCGTTATTGACAATATTGGATACAAAAAAGAAGTCTTTAATGTCATATTGATTGATATTCTCTCAAATGGTCAATGGTCATGTCCAAGGGGGAAAAAATTGATCTTTGTGACTATTGCCACATTTTTGGTTCTACAGGCATGACAAAACCTCTGGAAAGAAACTTGAGTTTTATCGACATTGCTGCGATTCGGGTTCCTGCAGCTCATTGACTTTGGGACTCGGCGGTCTGTATATCACATTAAGTTTCGAAACAAATCGATCACTTTGCAATCGACGCCAAATATTCTTCCATTGTTTTAGATGTCCAAACGTGCTAAGCGGCCATCATAGACTCGCAGTACTTGTACTCCACTTGTGCTTCATACACAAGAAAGAAGATGCTTTGAAGGTACTCTGATCTGCGCCAACTACATTGAAATGCAACCCCTAAATGTCGGCTAAACTGTGTCTATGCCTTAAACCTGTCGCCCCGAAAATTGGCTATCGACCAAATCTTCACACTTCAGCCAATCTTAGAAAAAAAAACGCTGGAATTTTAGATCCATACACACCATCTCCTTATTTACTTGAGTTCGCCTGCGAGTTATACAATGTCATGGAAAGTTCCGGCACCACAAAACCTCCCAGTAATTTGAAAGTATTTAAACGGAGGAGGCGAAGATGGGTCTGGCTGTTAGACAAGTATGTCGTCATTAAAAAAAGACATCAGTGAGACAGAAAAACCGTCACGATGGACAGATCTTTGTATGGTGTAGTAGTTTCTTGCAACAATTGCAGAGGTTACCGTTTGCACGCTAAAAATGTCTTTAAGTGTTTGAGAAAGACTGTCCAGTGCAGTATTTGTCAAGAATCACTCTTGCCAACGGCTGTTTCCCTGGTTCCTTTGCGGTATATAGTAGCAGTATATCCAATATTCCTTATAGACTCTTTTTTTTTTCTTTATATGTATCAAAGCAGAACTCAAAAGACTTGGTGCAGTTTTTATTTCTTGTGTTTTCGCTTCTTTGTATCGCTTTACCTGTTTAAGAAACATCACAAGGCCGTGTTAACTGACCCACGTGTGAAATGTCTAATACGTTTTAGGAGATAAAGAGTGATGCGCTGCCTCCCCTTTCAATTTTTTAAAATCACCACTTGCACTACCCAAACTTATACAGTGAAGACAGTTGCCTATCAAAATCTGCACTTTGCCAAAAACACAATCGATAAAACACATTGTCCACCCCAACTCTATGTTCTTTGGCTCTTTTTTGTTTATAATATTATTTTTATGTTGAACAAAATAGCACTACAGCAGTTTCCTTCGACAGATGTGTGCTCTCTCGCAGTTGCTGTCGCTCGAAATTAGTATCAGAAACTCGAAGGTGGGCCAATCTTTTCTCTTTGACGATCTATTTTTAGTCACCGCGACTCGTGAAACAAAATTTGTCTTTTGAGTTAAATTAAAAGACTAGGAAGTTGTTTTTTGTTCGAATTGTTTTGATATTTATCTAGGAAAAAAAATAATTGCAATACATCTCCCGATGGATAAGGAAAAGTAATGTTCACAAAGTTTGTTCGATTATATTTTTGTTTGTACGATCGTTTAGTTGTGTTCATACAATTTTATTTGTTCTTTTTTTTCAAGTTCCAGACGCCATATAAAATCCGAAGACTCATTCAGCTCGAAAAGATGCATCGCGTGGTTCCGAGAATACACAAATCCCGACGAGCCAGACACATTAGGTAAGCTAATTTGTTTCTGAATTTCCGTTAATCACATTGAGAGACAACAACTGTCCATTGTTGCAGGTCCCGATGGGATGGAAAAATTTTGTGAGGATATTGGCGTGGAGCCAGAAAATGTAGTCATGTTAGTTTTGGCCTATAAGATGGGCGCCACACAAATGGGATTCTTTAGTCAGTACGAGTGGTTGAAAGGTCTTACCGAATTGGAATGTGATTCCCCAACAAAAATGCAATCAAAATTGGAATATCTAAAGAGTATACTAAACGACTCGAATATATTCAAAAGCATATACAGATACGCGTACGATTTTGCCAAGGTAAGTTGAGATGATTGTGTGGTAGAGTAGAGAAGTGAATAGCATTTTATTGTTGCAGGATTCGGATCAAAGGAGTATGGATGTTGTTACAGCTAAGGCGATGTTACAGTTGCTTCTGGGAAAACACTGGCCATTGTTTCTACAGTTTGCACAATTTCTAGACCAGTCAAAGTACAAAGTTATCAACAAAGATCAATGGTGTAATATATTGGAGTTCTCACGTACAATTAGTAATGACTTATCGAATTATGACATCGACGGAGCATGTAAGTAGAAGTTGTACTATTTGTGGCACAATTTATATTTGATTTTTGTTCGCTGAAAGCAGGCTTAGTAATCACCTTGATTGCGCTCTGTTCGTAACCGAAGGTTCGTTGAATTCAACGTTTCAGATCCACAGCCACTTTTTGAAAAAATGTATGAGAAGTTCATGTCACACAGCACGCCTTGGGTAGGTCTCGCCAAAATTCACTTTTTAAGTTGGCGCTGCTTAAAATTGCTTACTTACGTGCCATTTACTGCGGTATAGCGAGTCTAGAATAGGTAACGAAATTTGCTGTAATGAAATTTGCTATTTCGCTTCCACTTTTCTCACTACCGGTTATGACCCCATGTTTACAGGTCCATGAAGTCAGTCCGGTAGTGAGAGAAGTGGAAGGGAAATAGCAAATTTCGTTACAGTTCATAACACTACACGTTAACAGAGGTAGCTCTTAAAATACTAGAGTGAATTTTCAACGCAATTCCATTTATGGACTAGTTGACCCTACCCTCGTAAACTAAACCAAACATCAGGCTTTAAACAAATTCGTTAGATGACAGCGGAGGTGTACCAAACCATGAATAAGCCTGACTGTGGTATCAGCGATATCGACCACAGCAGCAGCAGCACCATCAGTGGCAGTAGCAAGGCATGAGTTGATCAATGCCATGCCGCGCATATTTCGTCGGCAATCAACCCAACTTACGTTAAAGATTTTAAAAGTTTAGCAACAAGCTGGTGCGCACATTATTTTGAAATCGTTGCTCAGCGTGAATAACATAGGGCAACACGGTCACATTAACTACCGTACACCTGTTGAGAAAGGCGTGAGCAACGATATCTAACAAAATTTGAGGCAGTGCCACTTTGTGTTTAGTCTTTCTTACCTGTAATCTTTTGTGGCGGATTAATGACATGTTCTCTTCTCTTGCAAGTTAAATGGGTTGAAATCGAAATTGGTTCGTTGCGTAAATATTGTAAACAGTTGGAAGACACTAGATGCCGAATCAGCGCCTATCACACCAATACCTTTCTGTTTTCTATTTCATTCCATGTTTAGCTCAATAAGGTTCGCCTTTTATGTGTCCGATCCACTGATCCGTTTTCTACTAGAGCTGCGCGTTAGAAATGCAACAGAAAATCATTAGTAAATTTCTCAGGCAGCGACTAACGAACATTCGCAGCTCTCTCTTGATGCTGCTTTCCAGGACTGTGCGTTGGGCTTCCCATCTTCTGCAGGCAAAAAAAAAGTGTGATGTGCATCGTCTGTTGGAGAGTCGCCGTACTGGCAAGTTGGACTATCCGTTTTGCCAAACTTATGGAGAAAGGCGTTGAAATATCCGTGTCCGGTGAGGGACTGGTTAACGAAGTAGTTGACCTCACTGTGTTTGCGGTCGTTCCACTCACCCATATTTCTTATCAGCCTCGCTGTCCAACTTCCTCTGCTTTCCGAGTTCCAGCGCTCTTGCCACTTTTATATCGTTTGCTGCTCTGCTTGGTCGATTGCCGCTGCTTCCAATCCAATTTCCGCCTTGTTGTCGTGGACGTACTTCCTTTGTGCCGATGGGAGTCACTCCTGCGACTACAAGGACGGCTGGTTCTGACACCGTTCGTTAACAGCTGGCCACGCGTAGAGCTTCACGTCTTTGCACTGCCGCCGGTACTTTTCTTCTCGAAGCGCGTCTGCCCAAGTCTCACTTCCATATAGGAGAATGGCATGAGTTGTCGACATTAATAACCTGCACTTGCTTGGCGTTGGACCATCTATGTTCGCCATTAATCTGCTGAGTGATGTTGTAACTCTAGACAGGCTCGTTCCGCTGCGAACTTAAGTTAATTTTGTGTCAATCCTCAATCTCAGATACCTCACCGCATCCTTGCTCTTAATGGCTTCAGAGCCAATTTGGAAGTCGATTTGCGCGAAGATTCTCTTCTTCGTCAGAAAGACTGTCTCAGTTTGTTCTGTTGCTAAACTAAGACCGTGCTCATCCATTCAAAAGGTTGTAACGTCGCATGACTTGGTTCAACTTACTTTCAGAGTCTCTTGTCGTTATCACTGCCGCGATGTCATCTGCGCACCCAACGAGGAAGGTGTCTTCGGGCATCTACATCCGCAGTATGTCGTCATAGGAGATATTTCAGTTTCAGTGGCTTGGGTCTGGTCCCAAAAGTAATCCCTGTGCTGCTACTACTTCCTTCCTTCGTGGGCCTTCTGTGGTCTTGTAGATCAGCCCCCAATCCCTGAGATAGTACTTCACCATGTGTAATAGGTAAGGCTGCAGTTATAGCTATCAGTAAAATGCATCCGTAAAAAAATTGTTTCACTTTTTTGGAGCACTTAAACTTAATCGTTGAACTCAATCTTGGTCTTCAATAGTTGCTTTTGAATTATAAAACTAATTCGTCAAAAAAAATTAACCAATTGATCTTTAAATTTTCTAAAAACAGAATTTCTTTATTTTTCCGTACGAAAAACTTTTTCTGTTCAACTTCTCAACCAGTTTCAAGAAGTATTCCACTGAATTCCTATGATATGCTATGGTTAAATGTTTCAGTTTTGTTTTGTTGCGTGTTTTTACGGATGGACTTTTCTGATTGGCTATAACTGCAACCTAAGCTGGGATGTTGAATCTATATTCTAGCGAATTTAGTATATCGCTCCACCTAGCAGAATTGAATGCATTTCTTACGTCCAGGGTTGCCAACAAAACCATCTTCTTAGAGCGGTGGCTTCCCTGTTGGGCCGTTTGGGCAGCCTTGACCACTTCTTCAATAGCTCCGACCGTAGAGCGTCTTTTCCTGAACCCATACTGCCTTCCTGCCAAGTCTCCTGCTCTTTGTACTGCATCTGTGAGTCGTAATTTCAGCAACTTTTCCAAAAGTTCCGCGCAGTGCCCAGCATAGATAAGGGTCTGTACGCAGATGGGGAGTCTGGGTCTCCTTCTTCTTTGTTTTTTCCAGACAGCTGGCATTTGTCTGGACATTGCGGCAGCTACCCGATTGATCTTCGCGCTTAACTGAGTTAGTTGCTCTTTAAATGTTTGCGCTTTTTCTGTCCTGTTCTATTTGTTCTGTTTTCATTGTTGCCACCCACATTGTAGGCAAGCAATTATTTCACTGGTTAAATCTGTTCTTCAACTCAAAATTCTTTTTTTTTTATATGTTTTTCTTTAATCAGGGCCTGTCATGCTGGATGAATTCGTGGAATGGTTAAGACAACAACGCAGCTGTACTAGCACTACATCAAGCTGAAATTAAAATTAAACACCTCTGAGCGTAGCGCAAAAGAATAAGTGAAAACAATACAACTTTACGGGGTATAAAAACAAAACTATTATGTTATCAAAGCTATCGAAATCTTTAACATATTCACATTGGTAAACTAAAAGCAAACAAATAAAATAAAAAACTAAATAAATAAATATAAAATATTTAAAATAATAATTCACCACCACAAATTGTACATAATTCAAGTATCCACATCCATTCGCGCATTTGAAAATTAGAAAACACGATATTATGTTATAAATTGTATGTCTCTATCTCTTCCTGCCCGCCCAAAAACATTTTAATTTATTTATTAGATATTTATAACGAACGAAATAATTTTTTTTTGTAAACGACTATGTCCCTTGTGTAGACAACAAAACTTCCGAATGTGTAGGTCATTCTTCGCTCCCTGGTCCACCTTGTTTCATTTCCTGCTCTGTCTCATTACACATTCATAAAAATAATGAAAATCAGTAATTGTAAAAAAAATAAAACACACACACAGATAAGAAATCTTGAAAAATAAGGTTACTCTGCATTGAAATTAAATTTATATATAAATATTTAAATATAAATACAACAAATATACATATTTCTCAAGTGATATTATTTTTTATTCTTACAAAACAAAAGGAAGCAAAGTAAAAAAGAAAAATGAAAAAAAACTAAATAAATAAATTATAAAGTAGCATTTGTGAGAAAGAATATAGTTAAAGATAAACCAAACATGTTATCTCATGCCATGTTATAAATACGACTGTATGTGTCTACCAACGAAAGAAAATATTTTAATTGTTATCCGTGGACGTTGGAGAATCACTAAACTGATGATACTGATTAACAAACAAAAACAAAAAAGAAGCGTTTAAGATTTTTTAAAGATAAAATTGAATGATAGTTTAGTTTTTATTTTAATTTGTATTTTTTCATCTAGTTCTAAGGACTTGTTTCTGTAAACACTAAATGAAACACACTTTAATAAGAAAAAAAAAAATTAAAACAAAAACAGTAATAAAGTGTATAGTATAGAAAGATATTTTCAAATAAAAATCAAAACAAAAAAATAGCAAAAAATAAACAAAAACGAAACAGTACCTACTTTTGGGTTTTCATTTTTGAAAGGCTGACAATGTTGTAGCATGCTGTAGGTTGTCGACAGAAACAGTAGAAAAGACCCTCATTACTAATTATATACTCTTGCCACCTTCCCTGACATAAAAGGGTGCTTTTCACAACATCCATTCGACAACAATTCAAGAGACTCTCACCGAGCCAGGTGGAGTAGAGAAACCTGGGCCAAGGGATAGTATCATGCACTGCAGGTTATCGCATAATTGTGTATGCTGGTTTTATATTTTTTCTTGGACATGTTTTTGTTCTATCATTCTACATCTGTATATTTCTCTTGTTTGTTGTGCCTATGGTCAGTTTTAGGGCCTGGTCCTCCAGGTTAGGGGTTGTGCTGTGCGTGGGTTTAACTACCCAACCACGGAAAAAATCTAATGGTTACGAAGCAACCAAAAGCCTCGGATACGGATGGATTAACTGTTGACGACCCTGCAAAACGAAAAAAAGGGACAATGACTTTCGGATCTGCATGTGGAATGTTCGAACCCTGAACAGACCGCGTGCAGCCGAACAATTAGCGGAGGCCCTAGACTGCTACTATGCAGATATAACCGCCATCCAGGAAGTGCGTTGGGATGGGCCCGTCAAAAGATGGATGAAAAAAACTGTGACATCTACTACGGTGATTGCTGCAGAGAACAGAAGCAGCGTCTATTTGGATGCGGATTCGTTGTAAGCGGCAGATTTAGGCAAGAAGTCTTGAGCTTGAGCTCACTCCCCTACAGAATATAAAGACGATGCTACCAAAGAATGTTTTTACGAGCTCCATGAGAAAACATGTGGGCAATGTTCTAAGTACGACGTTAAAATCGTCTTAGATAATTTTAATGCCAAAATAGGAAAGGAGGACATTTTTGGTAGGTCAATTGGAAAGCACAGCATACAAGACACCACATCTGGAAACTTACTTAGGCTAATTGACTTTGCTGCGGGACGTAATGTTACTATAGATAGCACACGGTTTCCTCACAAAGGAACATATTTTGGCGGTTACCAGATCAAAAAACTGTCAATCAAATTGACCTTGTTACAATCGACGCAAGGCACTGCTCCAGTATTCTAGAAGTCAGAACGGCCAACGGTCAGAGAAGCCAACATAGACTCGGATCACTACCTTGTTGTAGCCAAGGTATATATGCGGCTAACCCAGACA
Source organism: Cheilosia soror (assembly GCA_949372485.1). Lineage (NCBI taxonomy): Eukaryota > Metazoa > Arthropoda > Insecta > Diptera > Syrphidae > Cheilosia > Cheilosia soror. The sequence continues at coordinate 9,692,882 of OX443563.1, forward strand.
CCACAACAACGAGGAAATACTGTGAGGAAATTCAACGTGGAACGGGTACAAACGCAACAAACCGCCAGCAATTTTGCCGATCGCGTCTCCTTCAAGCACTCGAGAGGTCCTGTGCAGCCAGCATCAAGTGCTGAAGACCAGTGGTATCGATGCCAAGAAGCCATCAGAAAAGCCGTCACTCGACCACCACCACGAAACCCTTGGTTTAATGAATAGTGCCGGCAAGTACATGCAGCAAAGCAACTGGCCTACAAAGCGGCGCTGCAAAGAAGGACGAGAGCAGTTCGTGAGCTGTACGAGCAAAAAAGGAGGGAAGAACACCGGCTTCTCCGGACGAGAAAGAAAGAACATGAGAAGCGCGCGATCGAGGAAATCGAGAGATGTTACTCCAAGAACAATGTTCGGAAGTTTTCCCAAAAGGTAAAAAGAACGTGTCACTGAAACAGAGACCTGTAGAGCCGAACAAGGAAACATTGTAGTGGAGTCACAGTCCGTGCTGAGGACATGGAAAAACCACTTCTGTAGACTGTTAAAAGGCGAAAACGTTAAAGCGACACAAATTCCGCTGTCAGGCAGAGTGAACCATTCCACCTGGGCGATGAAAGCCAAGACTTCCGCCCACCTGACCAAAATGAGGTAAGAATAGCAATATCCAAGCTGAAGTCCAACAAAGCTGCAGAGCATATACCAACTCGTTTCTAAAATTTGGTCAGAGGAAAGTATGCCTGATGAATTGAGTCTCAGCATTGTTTGCCCGATTCATAAGAAAGGAGACCCCCTAAATTGCGCCAACTATAGAGGCATCAGTCTTCTTAAGATCGCCTATAAAATCATATCTGCTGTACTGTGTGAGCGCCTGAAACCATTTGTCAAGGAGCTGATTTAACCCTATCAGTGCGGTTTTAGGCCCGGTAAGTCCACAACCGACCAAATATTCACACTTCGGCAGATCCTGGAGAAAACCCCAAATCGATACTCACCATCTTTATTGATTTTAAAGCCGCATATGACAGCATTTATAGCGACGAGCTATACAGAGCCATGTCTAGGTTTGGCATCCCTGCCAAACTTGTCAGATTGTACAGAATGACGATGGAGAACGCTCGCTGCTCCGTAAAGGTCGGAAACAATCTCACCGATACCTTTGATGTCAAAAAACGATTTTAAAAAGGTGATGCACTGTCATGTGACTTTTTTAACATCATTCTTGAGAAAATTGTGCGAAACTCGCAAGCCAACACCAGGGGTCACAATTTTCCAAAAGTCGGTGCAACAGCAACTACTTGCATACGCTGACGACATCGACATCATTGGCAGAACACAGCGAGCTGTCACTGGTGCGTTTACAAAGTATTAGAACAGACAGATGCGGCAAAATATATGCTGCCAACAAGAAGGGACACACAACATCGACGAATCGGACAGAACGTCACGATAGACAGCTATAACTTTGAGGTAGTTCGGGACTTTGTCTACCTCGGCTCCGCTATAAACTTTGAAAATGACATCATATAAGAAATCAAGCGAAGAATTACACTTTCCAACCGCTGTTACTTTGGCCTAAGAAGGCAATTGATTAGTAAGGCCTTGTCGAGAAACACCAAGGAGACTCTATATAAGACTCTCATTATCCCAGTCCTGCTTTATGGCGCAGAATCATGGACGTTGTCAAAAGCGGATGAAGATCTCCTTGGTCGCTTCGAACGCAAAATTCTTCGAGTGATTTTCGGTCCCGTTTGCGTTGACGGGCTTTGAAGGAGGAGATTTAAGAGCGAACACCACATCGACCTGATCAGAAAAGTACGCATCAGTCATCTAAGATGGCTAGAACATGTAGAACGGATGGACATCAACGCTCCGGCCCGAAGAGTCTTCGACTCCAACCCGGAGGGACAACGCAGTAGAGGAAGACCTCGCCTTAGATGGCGCGCACAAGTGGAAGGGGACCTCAACCAACTTGGAGTGCGCAACTGGAGACAGATAGCCAAATATCGTGTTAACTGGAGAGGCGTGTTGGTTGAGGCCCAAGTCCACCCCGGACTGTTGCGCCATCTTAGTAAGTTTTCCCTAGGCCTTGTATCCAACACTCGTGTGCTGATCAACACACAGTCTTTTCTGATCTTGGCCTCTTAAAACTTGTTCTCTCTTCTAATTTTCGGTCAGATTAACTCGTTGGTTCACCTTTGGGCTTCCTAGCGGGGCAGTGTTGATTCGTTATCCACCCGCCTAGACTTTAGGCGAACGCAAAAAACCATAAGCAGCTCCTTCCATTCAGTCGAAAAATTATACAGGTATCACCACATTTGGTATAAAATGTCCTCCCGTTGGGCGCCATTTCTGGTTTGTCCCCCAATTGTCTTGTTTCTATTGTATAACAGAAATAAAGCCGATGGATACAACGATGTGTTTGCTGACAGTGTTGAAAAGAGTTCGCCTTATTCAGAGCTCCAATTGCGGCTGGGAATGTCATCTTTTCGTTGCGCCTATTAAAGAATATTAGAGCCAACTGCTTAAATGATTAACAACAGCCAACAATTTTCACTCACAACTTGTACCTTACATATATTTTTATTTAGAAAAATTGTTTTATAAAATACAAATGTTCAACAATGTATAACTAACATCACTCATTATTTCTTCGGGAATAATATAAACGTTCTGGGTGGATAGGGGGGATAAAAACTCTACGAACACTTCTACATGAACAAAAAATAAAATAATTTACCTACAGCGACACGCAAAAAAAAAAAAAAACGAGATGAAAACAATAAAAAAAACTTTACATAAGACGACATAGTCCGTTCTCATTTTTGGCGATCTGATGTTGCTCCTTGGAGCTTCTTCTACCCGTGACAACGCCATTCCTAGCGTTGTTGGTGATATTGCTGTATATCGTACTGTTGGCCATTGCCAGTTCTGTATTGCTCATGCGACGCACTGTCTCAGTGCGTTTCTTCGATTCAATCCAATTGTTATTCGTTGCATTGTTGTTGATAGTGACTCCGTCTACACCGTCCAGATTTTCGGACACATTGTCCATAGAGGAGTTCTCTCCGACTGAAGACTCATTTTCTAGTTTTCTCGCCGCCGACGCCTGCACATACTGATCGAGGAGATAGACTTGTGGTTGGAGGGCTATCATGAAGCCGCGATAAATGCACTGTTCCTCGAATGACCACTGGGTGATCTTTTTCAGCGCGGTTTGAATGCGATTACAGGACGCAATCGATTCACTGCGAACGACAAAGTTGATGATGCGACCTATTGACGCCGCATCGAACAGCAGGATGGAGAGTATTAACGCGTAGTCGATGCAATTGGCTTCGATAAAGAGTTGCAGCAGATAGCGAATCTTCACGCTCAGCTTCTCGGGGAGGACTTTGGCGCGGCACTCCGATTGGAACTCAGTGAGTCCGACGAATGTGATTTCATCGTGCTGCAACGAGGAGAACCTGCGCTCGGGGTAGTTTTCGTCAAAGTTCTGGGAATTCGAACGCGACGCAGACGGGGCGATAAATTCCTCGCTCTCCTTGATAGCCGGAATGGAGTGGTGGTGATGAGTATTCTCTGCCAAAGGCAGACTAAAGTATCCAGACTCTGAGGTCTGGCTCGATGTATTGCGACACTTGGAAAGATCGTTGTTTGGAAGCATAGCGGTATCGTGCGATTCGTTGCCATTGTTTACGTATGGAGGTGGTAGTTTGAGCTCTTTATGCATGAGTATCAATGCGGAGACAAAGTCTTCCAGCTTGGCTGACTTGTCTTTTTCTTGTGACAGCCAACTGACGAGGTGGAAGTCTAAGAATGCACTCATATAGCCGAGGTCGATGAGTTTGCAGTTTTCAAGAAGGACGCGTGCCTGCCGCTGGAGTATTGTCTCGATGAAGAAGGTTTCCCGCTTGTCTTTGGAGATACTACGCTCCGATTTGCGACGGAATGTGATGCCAGTGTTTGCATTTGTCGTCGAGTCCTTTTGTGATGTAGATGTTGGCGTTGTGGGAGGGACACTGCCCGATATACTTTCGCGTTTCTCTTTGTCTTTTTTCTCCTTCTTTTCGTTGCGATTTGTTGCGACAATGGTGGTGGAGAAGCTCCTCTCCCGTGCTATGGAGCCAAGGATCAGATTGAAGACCTCTGGATTTGGGTTGACCTGATTTGGCTGCTGCGTGGGGGCGATTTTCTGATTTACAATCATCGAGGAGCGTGGCGAGTCGATCTCGTTAGGATCTATCGATTTGAGAAAACGAATCAAGTCCTTGGCCAGTTCCCACTTGCGGTTCTCCAAAGCTATGTCCAGCAGGAGAGTGGCATATTGCTTGCTAACCGCCGATGGTTCGAGATTTTGCAGGATAATCAAGTAGCTGGCGGCGGTTTCGAGCTCCTCCGACTTGAGACACTGTTGGAATAGATCCTTTGGCTTCCCGGCCACTGAGAACAGGTACGGCCATAATGCAATCTCTGTCTTTCTAGCACACTGGACGATCGTCTGCATGTGGACGGGAAATTCACGAATAAAGTCCAAAATACTCGGCAGAAGGGCGTCGGGAATGGGATCCTTACTGGTCGCTTCCTCCTCGAGCACTTCATGCAACAGTAGTTCGAGAGAGTGGGGGAAATAGGGTAAAGCACGACACGATTTGGCTATTTCCCAAGCACTGTAGCCCAGATTTCGTTTGATTAATTGACGTAGGATTTTGTGAAGGTACACCTGGCTCTTTCGCTCGAGCAAGCAGAAGGGCAGCGAGAAATGAGAATTCACCTCGTTTGTATATAGAGTCGTCTCGTTTTCGACACCCAGCACGATTACGTTGTCAAAGAGGATAACCAACGGGTACAGCTTCAGTGGGAATGATAGCATGATTCTCTTCGACATGAACGAATGCAGTCGATGGGCATCCCGAACTTCTTCATTCGGCGGAAGAATTGGCAACCACACGCGCATGCCATGAGCTCCGCTATACAACCAGAGGCAGTCGCCCATGGGACTCCGATCGGAGTTCGACAACCAAAAGCATTCAACACATGACGCCAAGCACGTTGCCATCAGATGGTTGATAACACTCGTCCTCGCGTCCCGCTGAACCATCAGAATTCTGCCGCTTACGTTGAAGATTATCGTCTCGGGGGCATTTGCCTTTGATGCGATTTCATTCTTGAGATTTGTGACCGTCAAGGAGACTATACACGCCGGATGTATGCAGATACCCTTTATGTCCATCTCGTAGATGCACGACACGTCCATGCTGTATGCGTTCACCTTCTTCAGGGCGAACGTGCTTACGATGCCGTCCGATGTTAGGCATATCAACTGATTTTTGAACATGTTCAGCGAAATGACTGGCGCTCTCACTTGAATCTTGTTGCCGTACTGGTTGTCCAGCTTGCATTCCTCTGGATAGCAGCGAATCTCATCGGTACGATCGAGCAGGCTGAAACAACCCATGACAATAAAGCCATTCCACCACATCAGGCCGCCGGTAACAACAAAGTCCTTCTCCTGGGACTCGTTTCCGAACAGCTTCCAGCGCTTGCTAAGCAGTGAATAGTGTGCCAGACCTGTGCGACCAGCCACAGCGATGTGCAAACCTTCCGAGTCAATGGCCGAGTATCGAATCGGCCAGTTGGTGGCCGCATAAGTCAAGGGTAGTTGAAGAACGCTCCAATACTTGCTCTCAGAGAGAATACTAGAGATATCCACCGCCTTCTGGACCTCCAAATTATCGGAGATGGGATTCGCATTGGCATCAGCCGGCTGATTGTTGGGAAAAATAAACTTCGAACCAAAGTATATTCTCTCCAAGTTGTCGCCTTGATTCAGGTACAATGTGTCGTCCGCCTGGAGTAGAATATGTGACGTGGACGCCATGCAGGGGTTCATGGTGAGGGCGCTTTTGACGAAACTCAACTGAAGAACGGTTCCTTCGCGGCGGATCAAGAACAATTGATATCCCTCGGTCGACCACTCCATTCGATCGACCACGAGCGGGTTATTCCTTAGCAAATCAACGTGGATTCCAAAGTCCCAACTAAGCGACGACATGAGCATTGTTCCGAACGTACTCCAAAGCGATATACCGCCATTGTCCCAGGCGACAATCAAAACACAACCGTCTGGGGACCACTTAAGCTCATTCACCGCACCCAACGTACCGGGGAACTCCTTCGAGTTCAGCGATAGCTTGTGACAAAACTCCAACCCTCCAGTTGTGTCCTCAATCGCATATACTGCCACTTCTGAGTTTCTCCTACCATAGGCGAGCAGCCTAAACTTATGATTTACACTGCAGACCGTCGCATCATCCACATCTGGCACCCAGAAGCCATGCATCTTTTGGTGAATGCTGAGAAACGCCGCCCGGGAATCGTTAAATACGACACCGAATCCGCCAATAAATGGCGAATATTCCATCGCCGATATGAATGAGTTGCGCCCAATCGGAGGAAGATTCTTCAAATTACTGTTCTGGTTGAGATAGAAGGGAATGCTTCTTAGATCCACAGCCGCCTGATTGGCCTCGAAATCATCCCACTGCGTTCGTACGAACTCACAGTTCGCTGTCGTCACCACAATCTCCGTCAAACTTATACAGCAAAATGTAGTTATCAACGAATCCATTGCAATCGAGCAGATCTCCTTTAAATACAACCTCGGAATCACTTCTTTGATGAACAACTCTGCCGAATCCCGCTTCAAAGTAGCCAATGGTGAATCCACCTGCGTCAGCACCCCCGAATTGTTACCATCTACCTCAATTTTATAGAACAACAGATGACCAAAATCAGTTAGCACTGCAAGCATGCTTGAATCGGGTTTCCACACAATCAATCGGTTACTGCCATGTTTGTCGACAGACTCCTTCGTTCTCTGATGAAATGTAATGGGTATCAAGGGATTTGCATACCAAATTCCCAGAAAACTTTCACCAATCGCTGCGATAAGAATTTTCACAGCATCACAGGCGATATGACGGATTGTGTTGTCTTCATTGTTTAGATAGAGATTAATGGCCTTTGGCCATCCCACGGGAAAGTACATGATATGTCCAGATTATCTTTAAAAACGTAAATAATAATCATATTTTGAGATTATTCTCTTTTATTTATTTCACTTACTTTGTTTGTTAAGTTTCCTATTAGACAACTTGGAGTTGGAACGTCATCTCTTTCAAGTTTTTCTTCTTGTTTTCCACTCGTATCGACTTGGTTTGGTTTGCTTAATTTAATTATAATGTTATAGTCTCTGAGTTATATAAATGATAATATCAAAATCTGGTATTATATAGGGTTAATTGTTTAAGCAAATTTCTACAGCAATTTTATTTGAAAATAATTGACACTAATACATTTTTTTAGACAACAATTTTTAATATATTGCAATTTGCAAATTTTGTTGTGGGTTTTCTTTTATTTCCAATTGACATTTGACAACTGATGAGCTGTCATGACTGGATGACGTTTGGGATTGTTATCGATATCGATAAGGTGGTGTGGGTAGAGTTTAGTGAAATTAAAAATTAAAATGCTAGGTTTCCACTTGTCGATTTGAAATTGACAATCGACAATTAAACAATTGGCAAGTGGAAATATCGAAAAATTGCTTGACAAACAGCGTTTGCCAATAACTGACAAAGGATTTGATTGACAAGTGGAAATAGATGAATTGTCAAACAAAATGTCACTTTGTCTATAATTGACTGTGAAAATTAATTGGCATCGAGTTAATAAGTTGGTCAATCAACTAACAAACGACTTTTTGCCAATAATTGACATAAGTGGAAATGAACTGACGGTGGTGTCGTTCAATGAGATAAACGCGAGATCTGTAAAACTTTGTCAATCAACCGACATGTGGAGACCCACCTTTAAAGCTATATTCTGTATATTCGCGTATAGTTTTTTTTAGCTATGCACAAAAATCTGTGGAATTAAGGGCTATTCACATGAGAGCGACCAATTACCTAATTAATTTCTAAATTTTCTAGAAAACTAATTTATTAATTTGTCCGTATGTAAACCTTTCCCTGTTCAACTTCTAATTAAGTTTAAATATTTCAGTTAAACAGAATGTTTTGTGTTTTTACGGAATACGGACGGACTTTTCTGATGGTTAACCAGCGCCTATAACTTATGTCGTTTTCCATTGGTTTCACTCGAGGACTCACTCATGGAACGGCCAAACTGCTTCTGGCCGACTACATTCACCTATTGGTGAAATGTCAAAAATTATTGTATGACTGCTGTCAGATGGGCTTGAATATAATACTTAACTTGCATTTGTGTAAGTGCTTCTTGAGTGGATTCTGACTTGAAATCGAGAAGCGAAATTCTCTCCTCAGAATGAACAGAAAAGTATTTTTTGCGCCAATGGAAGGGTTTCAGAAGTGATTTTCTTGATTCCGGGCCCAATGGAAACCGGCATTTAAATGTGCAATTCTCTTTCACTGTTGAAAATTATTTTCAGCGTCTATCAAATTATGTCTCTGTATTCGTCTATTTGTGAGTTTTTTTTTATAGAAACAAGGCGCAGCCCATAAAATGAAGACCGACCCACCCAAACGTCACATGATAAGAACGACGAATGACATTTGAGTTATCGCCAGAAGAAGAGCCAGGCCACGACGAATGCCAGAACAAAACAAAGAACACTGTGCGCACTTTTTTGTCTGTTATTTTCTATTTTATTTTAGCAATTCACTGCACTTTTTCCATTTCAATTTCAATTGTGTTCCTGCCTTCCTGCCGCACTATAACAATATTCCAATATACAAATATCTAACAACAACCATGCAAGAAATTGAATCGCCAATGTACGATTTCAGCATCTATTCAGATTTAAATGTTGAAAAACAAAATATTATCCGCCAAATGGCTGATATGTTTTATGGAACTCCGTTGACTAGAATTCGCGAAGTCTGTGATCAGTGTCTGTGGAATGGTAAGTAAATATTAACAATTCTTGAAAAACACAACATCCAACATTGCTAACGTGTTCTTTCTCTTCTAACTTTCACTCGGTCAGTGGACTTGTGCATTGATAAACTTGTTAGTATTGATGATGACTCTAAACAAGTGCAAACCAAAGCATTAAATCCGAACGCGCCATGTTTTAGTAGGGTACTTCAGACTTCTAGTGGTGCTGTGCCAAAAGTGAATACCTATGGAACTGTAACGCAGCAGTCTAAACCAAATACTCAAGGTTTGCCTGCGGTTTATGCGAGTGTTTATGACAACATCAACAATGGGTATAAAGTACTTATTCTATTGCGTGGAGCACCAGGAAGTGGAAAGTCCCATTTGGCCAAGTCTATTGCGCAAAAACTAATGCCTGGCAGGGAATGTAGAGATTTTGTGATAAGTGCAGATGATTACTTTTTCGATTCGGTGGGAAGGTACAGGTTTAACGTCGACCGTTTGGAAGATGCTCACAAATATTGCCAGGCAAGGGCCCGCGAGAAAACATCACTTGGCTGGAGTCCTATCATCGTTGATAATACGCACATGCAACTTTGGGAAATGATACCATACGCTCAGGCGGCTGTGAAAAACGGATATATTGTAGAGATAATGGAACCAGTCACATCGTGGCGTAACTCGGCAGGAAAATTGGCCGCAAAGAATATCCATAATGTCCCGAAGATGAAAATACAGCGAATGTTGGAGAAATATGAGTTTGGCACTACCAATGATGTGCTAATGGTAAGATACCGATTGTTTTTCACTTTTACAATTTTAGAGCAGGTAGTCAAATCCACTACGCCGTTATCGGCCGGCGATTACGTGACTTGATTGCTGCTTTATGAATGGTCACGCGAATTACAGAGTTGTAGTTTTTTTTTTCTTCTGATTTTGTGTGATTATTTCTTGCATGATTTTATTGACAATGTTTTGCAATTTCCGGAATGGATACTGCGACGTTTATTTTGATTTACAAACTGACGAATAACTGGTCGAATCATTAACTAAAGACCACGTTCCCAATGGCCTGAGTTTTCAAACAGAATGCTTGCCACTTTCTTATATATTTACGACGACGTGAGTAGTAAGATGTTTGAGGGAATGCCCAGAATCGATTGACCACTTTATCCGAATACAAGCTGAATGAACAACAATCATAAGAGCAACTTGTTTTGACGTACTTAACACCTTGAACTTGTTGTCATTTCAGCTTCTGAAACAAACCAAATACACAGTACCACTTCCGCAACTTAGAACGTATCCACCGCCTCCCATATCGCAACCTCCCCAGCCGACGGCGCCTGTGCCACGCCAACAAACAGAAACCGCAACACTAACTCCAAAGCATATTTCAAATAGAACTGTTGAAGTGGAAACGAATCCCACCCAAACCAACGAAGACCAAATAGTGCAAATAGAGCGGGCACTGAGCGAGTCTTCAATAAGTTTCGTCGAAAGCGCCAGTAATTTAAAACAAGTCACCACGCCCAAGTCACCACGACAAAACAGAAAACACCAAAAGGAGCAGCAGCAACAACAACATTTAGAGCCAGAAGCAAATACGTCCACTATGTTCGATAAAGAAGCAGCTAACCTCTGGCGCTTGCCATTGACTCCTTCGCGAAGTGAAACCCACATAGGCGACGATGATATTCAAATCCTTTCATCGGTACCAGTAGTTTGGCAGGCATACGAGCAAGAAGCTACAAAGTTTTGGGGCGTTCCTGTGGCGTCGACACCAACCAAAACTGTCGAGCCAATAAAGCTTGACCAAAACGAAGAATGTGGCCTGTTGCAGCTGCTGAAAGAAGGCGTCAAGTCGATAAATGTCCCCAGCAAGGGAAAATCGCCCACAAATCTTTTGGAGAGTGTAGCAAATAATTTTAAACGCCATCGTGTCGGGTGTGCAAATGAGAACAGTTCCTTTGTGGGATTACGCCAGATATATCCCAACAAACCGACTGCAGAGCTGTGGGATTTGTTTGTCAAATGCAATGGAAGCATCGACTGGGCCGTAGATATTTTACTAAAGGACGACGACTTGGTGAGTTATGACAACTCATCGGATTCGATAGAAAAGTGTGACAGCTACGACTGCGGATGTGATAATCCCCTGAAGGAGCCTCCAACAATTGTAGACATTCCCATAGCTGAGGTCAATGCGAAGCCACAGCGACCAAAGCCCGCCAGAAATCGTGTCTGCACCGCAGAGCTATTGGAAGTCAAGGAAGCGGTTGAGAATAGCTTTGTACTGGGCGATGAGCACTATTCTAGTCATGTTAAGAAGATTCGCAACAAACGCCACACAACCGTTGATCCATCTAGCAGTCAAAAGACGTTCATTGACATTCAGGTACAAACTGATGCCGATGAGAATGACACAATCAGCGAGGATTGTGCTGATGAATCGGAAATCTTGGAGATAAATCTTGGTCACGATCTCATCGGGCAATTGTCGATGATTTTCAAATCAGAAATACCCGCCCTGGCAATGCCTGAGAAGTACAAATCCAATGTATTCATGCCAAAGTCGTTGGCCCGTGAGCTCTACCTTCTGTGGATGGAATCGCTATACAATCAAATGGAGGAGCAGCGTCAGAGCATCCTGAAAGAAGACGAAGACTTTGCACGACTGCTAAAGAATCCTAAATACGAGAACTGCAAACAACCACCGGATAACATTAAGGAGCTGCTTGACATGGAGTACGCTTGGATGATCTATAAAACCGAGCAGGAGGAGTGTCGCGCATCCGCCAATCAGCATGAGGGTCCGAATGATTTGGCGTCACACCTAACGCGCATGAAATTATGCGAGCTTTTTCCGAATATACCCAAGGACACCCTGTTTGATATCCTTGCGGCGCATAACTACAAATTCAGCGACACCGTGGAAGTGCTGAAGAGCACTATTCAACCGGCCACAATTGACCATCAAGTCTCGGCAAAGGTACTTCTCGATAAAGCTAAGGATGAGAATGATAAGGTAACATTTTTGAAGTCTGCATAATGAATCTAAATTTTGTTTGTTTCAGCTGAACCAGGAAGTTGAACAAGGACAGAAGCTTACAAAGAACAACAACATAACTCACAGCTCCAGCTTCACACAGTTGCATTCCAAATTGAATCAAGATCAATCCGCGGCGATTGTTCGAAGAAGATCACTTTCTCCAGATGAAGCCAAACGTCTGGCCCTCAAAGAGTTTGAAGAGTCTCGCAATTACGCTGCCCATCATTGTCAATTACGAGCAGAATGCTACCAAAAGGCAAAGGAGGCCATTCAACGAGGAAACAGTGGCGTGGCGGTGTACTATTCACAAATCGCCAACCTTCACAAAAGGAAAATCGACATTTACAACCACCGCGCGGCAAATTGTATCATGGAAGTGCACGATCTCACCCAGAACAATCCCGACTTCATTGACCTGCACTATTTGCATGTGATTGAAGCGATCGCGTGCTTGGACATCTTTGTCGACAAGCACATAGCCAAGCTGCGAAGCATATTTCGTAGCTTCAAGTATGTATTCATTATAACAGGTCGAGGGTTGCACAGTACCGGCGGTGTGTCCACCATCAAGACGCGAGTGAAGAGTCGCCTCAAAGAGAGGAATTTAAAGTTAGTATTATACCTATGTCATGTGGTTTTTAATTTGGTTTTAATGGTGTTTCTATTGTCAGATGGAGTGAGGTCAATCCGGGTCTGCTTAAGGTGAAAATATTCTCAGCCTCAAAGTATTCAAAAAATTTATAGAGAGGTACAATCGAGTGGTATTAAATTAAGTTTTATTTTTTTTTTAAATGTTTACTTTTATACTGTACTGTAAGAAATAGTTTTAATATACCGGGTGATGTGGTGAAATGTGGTTTATCTCTACTTAAATTCAGTTAGCGTTGTCTTACTCTCTAAAATGCATGCATTTGTTAGACACGTGGTGCAGCAAGCCAAGTCATTTTAAAGGGACCAAGCTTCGGCAATGTTGTCGTGTCCAATCAAAAGGAAGAAAGAAAGCAAATCAATTACTCTACAAGCCTGCACACAGATACAAAGATGTGTCCTCCATTGAAGTGCGCTCTTAATTAAGCTGCCACTCATTTCTTTCCGAGTTAGTACCTGCACCATTCCAAGGAAACTAGAAAATCAACATTTTTCAAACGAATAATATAATTTATTCACCGTTTGTACGAATACAACTAAAATACATAAAAAAAACTAAAACTTATACATCTACTACTTTCTACTTGGTAACCACAATCATCATCGTGGTTAATCGTCTGGCTTGGTATCACCTGCATCCTTGTGCGACACATTCTCCTTGCCAGACACAGAAGCAAAGTTTAAACGATTTATTGCGATTTTCTCCATAAGATTACTACGACTGCCGCTATTGCCCTTTCGCTGTTGCTTTTGTCGTGGCGGCGTATGGAGGAATACACCTTCGAATATCGTTTCCAAACTATCCACACGACTACTCTCATTCAGTGTATCATTTTCGGTGTCACTCGGTGGACTAATTTGCGCATTTATATCTTGAAGCGGTACAAAATCATCATTGTCCTTGTAATTCGCTTGATTTGGTTTTTTACTCGAGCTCCTAGTCGGTGTAATGCAACTACTATGAGTGGGTGATGAATGAAATTCCAAATCACTGTCTATCGGTGATGGTGACCTACCAAGCGGTGATATCAGTCGTATTTCAAACGTTGGCAATTCATCGGAATGCATTCGATTTGTGTACGTATCAATTTCCTTGTCAAAGGAAAACGACGATAAATCACTTTCACAGGATAAAGAAGAACTGTTTGAGATTTGCAAGCCGCCGTAGCCATCGCTTGTTGATTCCTTATTTGTCATTATGGGAAAATGGTGATTTGGTAGACTCTGAAATAAAAAGAATTTATTAATTGACGGATTTAACTACACAATTATTTGTTTAACTCACGATCGTTCTAAAAAAAACACGCGTAGAGCGCAAATAAAAATAAAATAAAATTCGAAATATGCATTCAATTTGTTTGACAGTTAATTAAGACAGGTTTGCCATCATCAGAAAAACAAATTCAATATGGCGGATATTTAGGAGTGTGGAATTACACGTGTGGAAATTAGTGACGTTTGATTGTTTGAATTGGAGTCAGTTGGATTTGAATTTAAACTCATTTTGTATAATCATAGGGTAATTTTGCGACACATTGGCGTGGTACAACGAAAATCGCCCTAAAAGCCTTTTTACTCCGCACTGACAATTGAGTTTTTGACAAAAAGTTTACGAAAACTCGTCGATGTATTCACACCAAACACCAACTAGTTTTCGTTTGACGTTTCAATTATCTGTGAAACTAGTTATCAAATGTTTGTGTTTAGTAACTAAATTCTGCTCTTATTGACATAATATACAAACAAAATTAGTAAAGGTTCATGATAATCGTTAATTTGTGGTTGAATGCCAAAATAATTAACATAAACAACGATAAACATCAAAACGTCTGAAAATAACCATTTGCTTGTGACAGGTATATATTTGAATATTTACTGCTTATGGTGCAAAGGTAACAAGCAATTCCACATTTCAAAACAAACAAAAAAAAATTATATAGTAGAAAAGACAGCAGTTCTGCTAACATTTGGCGTATTTTTTTTGGGAAATGAGTATAACAGAACCAAAAGTGAATATAACAATTTTGCATATAAAACCAAAAGTGAGTATAACAAAACCAAAAGTGAATATGAGTATACAATATGAGTATACAAGTTTTGTATGTAAAAGTAAAAATGATCTAGCTAGGTAGATTCTCAAAAAAATACGCCTCTTGTTGAAGGTTGCAAAAGGTGTGTCTGCTTCAACAACCCAGCGCTTGGAAGTCGGTTTTGTGATGTTTTCATGCAAAACGACTTCAAAAAACTCATTTGAAAACTGCACTTGTATTGGAAAACTTCTGTTTTCAATGAAGTCTTCGAGTGTTTTAGCGAAAACCAAATTTTCGGGCTAGTTACTGTTACTTTAAAAGCCCCCAACTGACAAAGAACCAGAAACAGAATCCCATACATTTGCAACAAAAGCAGAAAATTTTTTTTAGCAACAGAAAAATGGCTGTTTGACGATAGAACATAAATAAATCTATATTGATTGTATCGGTTGCTGCCAGCGACAGAATTGCTAATTTATCGTGGGAGGGATGTTTTTTGTTTGCATTTTTCTGCATCTGTCATCTGGTTGCTGCTTCAGGTATTTTTAGTTGCAAATTCTACTAGGTACCTACCTACTAGACGAACAAAATGTTTTTAGTGGACATTTTCATCATAGCCTTTATCAGAAAATAAACGGCCGCCATGTTTTTCTGGATCTGTTTCAGTTTTGTATAACTGAGCGAGCAACGTAAACAGAACCAGAATTACTACAGAACGAAAACTGTGTCTGTTCTTTGTCACTAATTGGTACCTTAAAACGTAAAATATTAGCTGTCAGATGTAGCAAACCTCTGAAAACAAATCGAGATCGATATTCAAATATTCTTTTCTAGATTTATAAAAGATTGTCAGGAAAAATTACCTCAAATGTTAATGTGTCCAATTTCTGGTCACAATAGAAATCTTACCCCCGAATAGGTAGTTATAGCGTATGCCGTATGAACATACAAATGTCCATTCTGTATCCCACAGGATCAATATTTGATTGCAAGAACCAAAGCAATCATCACGAATATTGAAATCATTGCGTGTATATAATATATACGTGACTTCATTTATTGTCTATACTACTTCATGAATCAGATTTTCATGAAAACACACTCCGACCTGTAGATATACTGTTCAGAGGAAATGAATTTGCATGCAAATGAAGGTTGGCGTACCTATAGTGTTGGGGAAAATTATAAACGTGCCTTCTCTCACACTTATGATGCTCCGAACAGATGTACAATGGGACAACATCTTTTGTGCTGAGACATCTCCTTCTACGCCCAGCTACCGCTACAACGTCCATAGAATCGCATTATGAAAAGTACCCACTAGAGAGTAATATCGGGTCCAAACAAATGAAACCTATTTCTAGAAAAGCACATATAAATGTGTAGGAGTAGGTATAAAACCGTCACCAAACGGTCAGCTAAAACCGCTGGGTACCTAATTTATGACAGAATAGATTGCCTACACCAAAGGGGAAATTAAATTGTATCAACAATACAGTAAAGAAAATAACTTAAGACTGTTTCATCGGAAATAAAAATACAAAACATTTTAAAAGTTCCTTTTGTGACAGAAGTGTAAGAAAACTCAGGAGCGGACTTGAGGCTCTAAGAAAACGACTACTTCATTTCAAAATGCTTTTGAATCTTTCTCATTCATTTTTTTCGTTGTTTGTATTAAGGTTCGCTTTATAACCCGACATAAAAAAAACTTAATGTTTATCTAAGTACTGCCTACCTAAACAAACAGTACGAACGCTTGAACAACATAATATATAGCAAGTTAGCAGAAAAATGCGCATAAAAGCCAGAAAATAATTTTACTACTAAGAGAACAGTTCCTTTAAAGATTTCATTGACAGAAATCTGACAGTCATTACAAACTATCCCACAAAATTAGTAGGTATTAGGGGGAATGATTTTTTCTCTTTTTCGCGCTATTTCGATCAACTTTTAGGTACGCGCGTACATTAATGTCGACTCCCATTGGGCTTTTACCGTTTTGCTCTCAGATGGCAGATCTCAGATTTTTTCCTGCCCAATGGATCATGCGAAGTAGCGCTGGTGGTTAGTGTGCTGGACTACTGTGCAAGGGATCTCAGGTTCGATCCCCGGAAAAACACAAATTACATCTTAAGGTTTTTTTCTACTGCGCCAACCACTTGTTTTGGTATTAGTAAAAGTATGTGTGAATCTCGCTGTTGAATCGAGATTCACAATTTGACATACAGCTGATTTCTTAGAGCAGAAAAACTGATCTGAATATGAAAAAAGTGCTTCTTCTTGCCCAATGGAAAATCGACATAAGTTTAACTAAATTTAGGTAAATTTTATTAACACTTTTGTTTATTTTATTACACGGGAAGTACCTACTGCCACTAAAGAACCTTTACAATTTTCAAGTATTTAACCTTAAGTCCTACCCTGATATCACAATCACAACCACCATTTTCCATACTTCAAACTATAAAATCGAACGACAAATTAAAAAAAACAATAAGTATCAATAAATACAACGAATAAACTCAACCGATTTGTCCATTGAAGCTGTCCATTTCAATTGATTGAACAAATTCGACCCAATAACGATAGTTCCCAGTCTGCTTAACAGGTTCTGTAAAAAGTCTTTTTTTCCTAGCTATTTATTAAATTTTTGCGAGGGTTGTGGTAGCATTGTAGCAGGAGTATAATAATAATTGGTATCCGAGGGCTGTTTATAAAGAATGACGATTTTTTTGTGCCGTGCATTCTGGACTTTTGAGTCTTTAACAGTCACCTATTGTAGTTGTACAACGGAAATTTAATTTAATTAATTCGCTCGTAGAACGTTCAAATGAAATGCAAATAGAAGGTTAGGTTAGGTGCCGTTTGACTTCAGTTTTAGCAGAATGCGTGTAGCAAATTGAGAACAGTATTTGGTTTTCATCATGTAACGTAAACGGAAAATGGCACAAAATTATTTTTAATTTTCAGGCGTTTATTTTTCTCCTTCTATTGAGGGTGAAGGATAATTGGTGCCATCGATACAACAGAAACGAAACGAACCGAACAGAAACAAAGCTGCGCCTTAATTAAAATTGACTGACTTTACACTGGCGACATAGTTAGGAAACTTCATAATTATAAAATAACAATGAAAGTGATGTAGCGCGACTAGGTACTTTGTGCTGGTTATACCTTGGCCTTGACAATTTCTTTTGCTATGTTTGTTGCTATGCTATATACACAGTAAGAAGAGAGCTTGGATTTCTTTTTTAATTTTCGAATGAACAACAGGTTTTGTTCTTTTCAGGTTTTTTGTAAGACAACTGCAATCGTTTTCAACTTGATAGATGCGTGGTAGTTTTTAAGTCAGTGACGATGGCCTTGTCAAACGATTATTGCTAGTCATTGTGGATACAAGCTGCCGAAATGAGATTCCTCCGTTGTATTGCTCGTGTGACCCGTAGGGATAGCATAAGAAACACCAGATTACTGGAGGAACTCAATGTCGGGCAGCTACTTCTCGGACGGAGCGGTCCATGATTCGGTGGTTTGGTCATGATAAACGCATGTCTGTACAACCAGGATCCCACGACGCGCTATAAAATCCGTACCGTACCATCGGGCAGGCGTCCTCTAGGTAGACCCACTTAATGCATAAGCGGGCAGTGTGTTATAATCGATTACAAAAAAATTAAAATAAAAAGTGGTAACAGTGCATTTTTTTGCAGCCATCTTTTTAAATGAATCTCGAGATTATAATTATTCCTTTACTTTACTTTTAACACACAAGGACAACACATCTAAAGAGGAAGACT
The DNA here is from genome assembly GCA_949372485.1 of Cheilosia soror. Lineage (NCBI taxonomy): Eukaryota > Metazoa > Arthropoda > Insecta > Diptera > Syrphidae > Cheilosia > Cheilosia soror. The sequence goes on from OX443563.1 coordinate 9,711,319, forward strand.
GGCTGAACTTTTTAGGTTTGTTTTTTTTTAATTACATATTTGAATGGATGTCTTTATGTATAACTGTTTATTTATTTACTTACTTACTTACTTAAGGTGGGGCTACAGTCCTGGGACTTAACCAACAAGCGTCTCCAGCCAGCACGATCTTTGCCCAGCTGTCTCCAGTTTCGCACGCTAAGTTGCTTAGATTAGGTCCCCTTCCACAATTGCGTGCGCCACCTCAGTCGCGGTCTTCCTTTACGCGGCTTTGTCGCGGCTTTGCTACTCAATTGCTTTCTTAGCCCAAAGAAAAAGCGATTGGCAAAATTTATTCTTCGTTTAATCTCAGCGCTGGTGTCATTGTCTGAGTTCATAGCGGAGCCTAGGTAGACAAAGTCCTTTACCACCTCAAAGTTATATCTGTCTATAGTGACATTCTGGCCAAGACGTCGGTGTTGAGTGTGTCGAGTTACAGTTTGAAAAGAAAAATCGAACGCACAACTTTTCGTAGATATAAATCGTTTTATTTATTTTTCCTTACATTTTTATTCGTTTCTTACAAAAATCTCTTTTCCTTCTTCATTTTCGCGCTCGACTCTCCCAAGCCCAATGACAGCTCGGTTTCGTTGGCTGCGTTCACATTCATTACATAATGGCAGGGTTCAGCTGACAAGTATCCTTTCTTGTTGACAGCATATATACTTTCGCTGCCTCCGTCTCAATGTTCATGAATGCACAAGTGATATCACGTTGCGTTCTGCCGATTATGTCGATATCGTCGGCGTAGGCGAGTAGATAGACGGACTTTTGAAAGATAGTGCCTCTGGTGTTAGCGTTTGAGTTTTGCAAGAAACTTCTTTCAAGAACGATGTTGAAGAAGTCACATGACAGCGCATCGCCTTGTCTACATCATTTTTTGACATCGAAGGTCTCGCTGAGTTCTTTACCGACCTTGATGGAGCAGCGTGAATTCTCGATTGTCATCCTGCACAAACGGACGAGTTTGGCAGGGATGCCAAAACTGGACATTGCTCTGTATAGCTCGTCTCTATACCTAAATTTTGTCGTATAGGCGGCACCTCGACGAGAAGGTGGTGGGTATCGATTTGGACTTCCTTATAAAGGCGAACCAATCGCTAATCAACGCCTGATGTCAATGACACATGAGTTCCAAAATAGTAGTAGTAGTAGGTATGAATTCTCAGCGCGCCTTGGTTTAAACTAGTTGTTATCAAGCAAACTGCTGCATTTTGACAGCTCGACGTAATATCATATTGCTTGGATTGCATAAATTTGATACAGCTCCAAATAATGTTCTATTTATATTTAAAAAAACATTTGAAAGCTCTTGTATTCAATTCATGCTTGTAGCGTTACAATGTTTTTTTTCTTAAGATTATTTGATATAGCATAGCTCATTCTAATTAGAAGGCGTTTGTTCTTCATGTATGGGTTTGCTCTCGGGTTTGCTTTAGACAAGACGATTTATTATGCCAACGTAAACATAGAAAGACAGACACAAGCATCGAATTGCAAATGAATGAAATGAAAATGAAAAAATGAGAACCAACAAATAAAACATTCGGCTATGCATAATTAAAATGCCTTCCTTATTCCGCAATCCTTTATCACTCGATGGGTAGGATCTTGCGCGAGGATGTGTGAAGAAAAAGCTAAATTATATCCACTGTGTATATCTAATTGCTAGCAACCTTGCTCATTTATGCTGAATTTCGCTAGAGGTGGTTAAATATACCTGAAATTAAATATGATAATTGTATTATCACGAATGACATTAACACAATTACGGACTAAAATACCAGCATGGACGCTTCGGATTCCTAATTACGAACATGCAAATTTAGCATTGTTCCTATTAGAGGTACACTGGTACCTACATAATCGTGGTTTAGGTAGGTCCCATGCATATAACCTAACCACCATAACGTTCTAAAATATTATTGAAGTGACTGCAATGGTGAAACTGGCATGCCACCAAATAATCAGATTTTCGAAAATCCAATTAAGTAGAGCGCAAATATTTTCCAGCAGTAATACATTTTATAAAATACATACCTATATAAGCTCTTCATTATTATGTACAGTATGTAGGTATTAGTAAGGGAATTTTTGAATGGTGTCCTAATGCAATTATAGATGATGTAGGCATGTGGATTTATTTTGATTAAATTGGAAGTAATCTATCCGCTTGAAATGTAATATATTTTGGATTCATAAAACCAATATAAAGTCAATCAAATTGGAATGACGAATGCGGCTCCGCCTGCGAATTTTAAAGTTAATGTAGGTACCTACCCACAGATGGGCAATACATTTGCAGCAAATTAGTAAAAGAACTTAACTGGTCTTTTTAGTAATAAATCTAAAGGCTTTATACGTAGTTTAAATGCTTGTTCATTATAAAAAAATAGTAAGTTCATAAATGCATAGAAAATTGCATTCGTTTGAAGTTACTGCATACCGACAAATGCGACAATTTTGTCGATTAACGAAGCCATCAAGATGAAAATGAGCTTCATCACTGAAAATGATGATCTTCATTATTTTTAAAATATTGCTCAAAAATGATAATGCGTTGTTTTTTCATATAGCGCTCCATTTTTACTAACCCCGAACTGTCAGCTGTCACATTGTTATATTTTTTTTCCGTTGGCATCACTGTACTATTAAATGGCGCAAAATTCAAATTATGCGTGAATTATGGGACACTCTTTAGTATAGAATAGTGCAAAACTCAAACGCTAACACCAGAGGCACTATATTTCAAAAGTCCGTCCATCTACTCGCCTACCCCGACGACATCGACGCATAATCAGCAAAACGCAGCGTGATGTCACTGGTGTGTTCATGAGTATTAAGACGGAGGCGACGATGATCGGTTTGTCGGGCAAGAGAAAGTATTATGCTGTCATTAAGAAAGGACACTCAATACCGACGTCTCGGACAGAATGTACCTATAGACAGATATAACTTTAAGGTGCTTAAGTAGACTCAGACAATGACCCCTAGCCAGCGCCGAGGATAAACAAAGAATAACTCTTGCCCATCGCTGTTTCTTTGGGCTAAGAAAGCAACTGAAGAAAGCAAAGTGACCCTTTATAATGCTGGGTTTTCACTTGTCGATTTGAAATTGACGATTGACGTATTTTTATGCCAATTAAAAAATTGGCAAGTGGAAATAGCGAAAAATTGCTTCTCAATAAATTGACTAACAGCGTTTGTCAATAACTGACAAAGAAACCACTGGACAAGTGGAAATAGCTGAATTGTCAAACAAAATGTCACTTTGTCTATAATTGACAGAGAAAATTTAATTGGCATCGAGTTCATAAGTTGGTCAATCAACTGACAAACAATTTTTTTGCCAATAATTGGCATAAGTGGAAATGAACTGACATTGGTGTCGTTCAATGACGTTGAGGCCAATGTGAGGCCTCAACCACAGTCAAGAACGCACTAGCTACTGTCATATGACTATTAAATATGTATCTCAAATGTCAATTTTGAAGTGAGTGAAACTAAAGTGTTAAAAAAGCGTTCGCACGCATCCTTTTCAATTATTTTTCGAGAGAATAGAAAAAACTTGACATTTAGCTTATTTTAGTTAAAAAATAAAAACGGTATACCTATCTTATTGTGTTAATCAACGCGCCAAACGATTCAACGGATTTTCTGAATGAAATCATAACTTTTTCCTAAATAATGTTCTTCCCAATTGTATCCTTTATCATTTTTAAACACCATCACATAAAATCCATCATCCACATTGCCCTTTGTTAATGTCGTTCCGTAGTCATAAGCAACAGGTTAAGTAGATAACTTTCCTTCATTTTCTACTTAGTAATGGGACAAAAAAAAAACATGGCACAAGAAATGAAAAACGTCCTTATTTTCTTTCACTCTCACCTACACAGAATCACAATTAGGATAATTTCAGCTCGAGTGGAAATACGAAGGTTTACTTCATTTCACTATCGTACCGCCGCCGCCGGCTGCGCCACAACTACGACCAACTATAGCCAACTCAGCTCAACAGATTCGTTCACTTGCAATTATCATTAACTTTTAATTACACCTTTGACTCCGATATCCAATGGAGAATGAACAAGCGAGAAGGCAAAGGCACAACCAGGATAAGGTTTTTTGTCCATGGGCTTCTTTTCGCAATATCCGTGCAGTAAACTTAATTTTGTTGAAGGCAATTATCATCGAAATGTCGACTTCCGCCTTTTAATATTGAGTAACGGTAATTGCTATACTTGTATGAGCCCTTATCTATACTAAACAGGGGCGTCTTGAGTTAATCACTGGCCTCATTAAAAAAAAACAAACAAAACAAACTGTCAAATAATTTGAATTCCACATTGTTTGGTGGTATGCCGAGACGAGATGTGGCACAACTGATGGAGCTGTCAAAAATAGTGTACAAACATAATTAAATCTAAAAATCGGATAAGTCTAATGAAAAACAAATTCAGCCAATCAAATACTGTCCGACTTAAGAATCAGTTATAATGCGATTCTGAGCGCCTTGTTTTATTGACAACGATTGGCGAAATAATTATTCGTTAGATTTCCCCTAGTCCCATTTCTAACATCTCTCTGTAGGTACTCATCAAATCCAACTTGACGCCTTGAGGCCGCTCCTGCTTCTCAGTCCCCCGTTTGTACGTAATGTACGCATTTACATAGCACAAGATTAATTCAATTGTAAAATGTCTTCCAACTACCGCTTGGGGAAGGAAAGGAGCAGAGCGCATTAATATTCTAAGAAAGAAATCAACAATCGCGCGCAGGCTGCTGTTAAATCAAGCAATTATCATTCAGCTCTCAAAATCTCTTAAATGTCCTTGTAGACAGAGTGCGGGTTTTAAGGATGAACTTGGTCGAAATGGAATATAGTTTTTTGTTTGCATTTTATTTTCGTCTTGTGCGAATTGAGACGGAAGTTTCTTAATGAAGTTTCTTGGTGCCGCCGCCGCTCAAAACAATTAGAGGAGATCATTCGCGTTTTATTTGTAGAAGTAGTGTTAGTTAGCTGGCATCATTCCAACTCGAAAGAGGAATAATTTAAGGGAAATTGAGGTCATGTGGCAGTTAAGAGGCCAAATAGAATTTCATAAAAGGAAGAAATTATGTATAGCCGGAAAGAGGGCGATTTATTAATGAAACGTTTTTGGCAGGATTTTTTAGTAGTTTTCGACGGAAATAGGAGAAAACGTATAAGGAACTGTAAGTCCCGGCGGAATGATAAGGTTTCTACAAATGACAGAGTGGTGGCCTTTTTTTTGTATTTTTAGGATTTATAGCAGGAAGGAATTTATTAATGAAAAAATTTTGCTGCTATATAGTTAACGACTTATCTGGAAAGAAATTTAAAGAAAGTTAAGGAACTTTGAATGCTAAATAGCAGTATACATAGTTATTTTCAGTATTCCACCATTAAACGTAATGGGAGTTTGTTAATAGTTAACGCGATGATAATTGGTAAAATTACAGTTATATCCTTCATCGGACTTCCTCTTCTGAAAGCGTTCGATTGGCCCTCAACTGACAGTTCTTCTACTGAATAGAAGAGAAATTTGCTTCTGGATTTGAATTAAGAATCGCGGAGAGTTCTTCCGGGCGGTTCTGGACGACCAACCGAAAACGACATTAGTTTCATGTCTACCAAGAAAATGTAACTCTGAGATCTGTCACTTACAGTATGTAGTATAATTTACGCAAATTTGAATTTTGCGCCATTTAATAGTAAAGTGATGCCAACGTAAAAAATATAACAATGTGACAGCTGACAGGTCGGGGTTAGTAAAAATGGAGCGCTATACGAAAGAACAACGCATTGTCATTGTTGAGCAATATTTTATAAATAATGAAGGTTTGTCAGCTACAGTCCGCAATTTTCAAACAAACAATGGCCGTCAAAGTGTTTTAAAACTACCAACTGTGAAGAGAATAATTGAAAAATTCAGAAAGACTGGATCAATTTGTGATCTTAAGCACACCCTGTCACAAGTCGTTCAACAGAAAAAATCGAAGCCAGTTCGCGAAAGTATTGCTGACAGTCCAGGAATATCAATTCGGCACGGTAGTCAAAAATTGGGCATTTCAAAAAGCTCTCTATATCGAATTATCCCGAAAGACTTGAGACTTCATACTTACAAAGTTCAATTGACTCACGAACTGAAAACTACTGTACTGACTGTAGTACCCTGCAACGCGACTGCAAGTTCGTTGAATGGATTTTAGAACAAAAAAGTGGGTGCTGATTTTTCGAACCAAATCATCTTCAGTGATGAAGCTAATTTTTATCTTGATGGCATCGTTATTCGTAAAAATTTTCGCATTTAAGGTTCAAAAAACCCACGAGTAATTGTTGCGAAACAAATGCATCCACAACGTTTGACTGTTTGGTGCGGTTTTTGGGCTGGAGGCATTATCGGGCCATTCCTCTTCGAAAATGCGGCTGGTAAGGCAGTAACAATTACTGGGGTTCGTTATCGTGTAGATGTAGAATTGAAGTGAAATGCTCTGAATAAAAATGAGAAAAAAATAATGAACACTCCTAGTTGGTTGAGGTCCTTGTGCGCGCCACCTAAGGCTACGGACAGAGTGAACGCGAAAAGCTAAGCGAAAGCTAAAGCTAAAGATTCTAAGCTATACGCAAAGCGAATGGTGTCCATAACGAACGCGAACATTACCGCTTCGGAAGTCCATCAAAATAAACAAAATCCTTGAATTGTGGAAATGGAAATGGTCAGAAGAAGAGGACTTTCCATTAAATAATTTATTTTTCAGCCATTCATTGTTGGAAAAGAACAGTCCGTTCAAGAGATTAAAAAATAATAAATATGACAAATTTTATGATCTTTACAAAGACTTACGAAGACATCCTGACAAAAATTGCTGAATACGTTTGAATGTCATTAAAAGTATTCGATTATATACCCAAATCTATTGACAGCTGCTTTTAGCTTGAATTTCTTGCTAAAAAACTGAGCAGAAGAGTTTATTCGCTTTTAGCGCCAAGTTTCGCTAAGCATGTATCTTAGCATCAAATCTACTATGGCCAGTGCGATTAAAATGTATGGGCGCAGTTTATTAGCTTTGACCTGTCAAACCTTAGCTTTAGCTTTCGCTTAGCTTTTCGCATCCACTCTGTCCGTAGCCTAGGGCGAGGTCTTCCTCTACTGCGTTGTCTCTCCGGGTTGGAAACGAAGACTTTACGGGCTGGAGCGTTAATGTCCATTAGTTCTACATGTCCTAGCCATCTTAGACGACTAATGCGTACTTTACTGATCAGGTCGATGTCGCTGTATAGCTCGTAGAGTTCGCTGTTAAATCTTCACTCCAAAGCCCGTCAACGCAAACGGGACCGAAAATCACTCGAAGAATTTTACATTCGAAGCGACCAAGGGGATCTTCATCCGCCTTTGATATCGTCCATGATTCTGCGCTATAAAGCAGGATTAGGATGATGAGGGTCTTATGTAGAGTCTCCTTTGTGTTTCTCGACAAGGCCTTACTAATCAATTGCCTTCTTAGGCCGAAGTAACAGCGATTGGAAAGTGTAATTCGGCGCTTAATTTCTGATGTGATGTTATTTTCAGAGCTAGTAGCGGAGCAGAGGTCGATAGACAAAGTCCCGAACTACCGCCAAGTTATAGCTGTCTATCGTGACGTTCTGTTCGATTCGTTGATGTTGTGCGTCGCTTCTTGTTGACAGCATATATTTTGTTTTGCCTTCATTCACCACTAAACCAATTTTTGACGACTCTGTCTGTACTGATACTTTCTAAACGCACCAGTGACAGTTCGTTGTGTTCCGCTAATACTGTCGATGTCGTCAGCGTATGCAATTAGTTGAACATACTTTTGAAAAATTGCGTCCCTGGCTTGTGAGTTTCTTGCGAGTGCTTAAAATCGGATCAAGAATCAAACATTGCCTTTATATAGATATTACCTCGTGAACACTATCATCATAATATACGTACCTACAAATATCTTCACATTCTTTATCTTTGAATGGCTTTATATTCAACTCAAGTTTGACCCCGCACCATAACACAAACAGCCAGATAATTTGATTAGATTTTTTTTTTCACTAAACGCCTCCAGCTATTGCCATCATCATCTTTGTCATTACCATCATGCCAGACACCATAAACACAAAAAGGAATGTTAATACACTTCACAAGGAAATCACGGAGCCGCCTGCGGCAGGAGGACAAGTCACAAGAAAAATAGGGTACAACAGCTTTCTTGTGAGTTTAAAAACCACCACGCCAGACGCCACGCCGCCATCCACCACAAAAACGTACTTGTATTTTTAAAAACATTAATTTACTCTCTCCTTTTGCATTAGCAAGGGCAGTTGGTTTCGTAATTAACGGGATTACATAGAGTCCTTGTTCGGTAGAGTGACGTCAAGTGGGATAAATCAAATTTTTTTCCGTATCATTTCATTTTGAAATGTTTAAATAAAGAAACCCACAAAAAGGACAAGTTGAACAGAAAATTTCATCCAATTATTTAATATTATACTGTGTTTCTACACCGTTATAGGAATACAGAATACTATAAGGAAGTCCATCGGTGTGTTAAAAATCTGTAGCGGACAACACACACAGCCTCAGAAAATTATTAAATTTAGTCACAAAATGAGAAACGTAAACACTAATAATAATATAATAATCCTAGAGGTAAGCACACCGTGCAAATGTAGGCAGGTAAGGTACCCAGGTACTCTGTCTGTTTGGCCAAGTTAAGTAAGGAGCCTTAATGGGAGCATATTTTTAGCCGAACATTTTTTGGCTAAAGGGATGCTGGCTGAGAACTGTAGATATGGGGAGGAAAAATGTAATTTAAAAAGGCGGTTTTAGGTTCATTGGGGTTCGATTTAAATATTTTAGGCCTTCATGTGGAACGAAAGTGGGGACACTCGCAGGAATTTGGTTGGCTTTGCAAAAGAAATGGCCGACACGCCGACAATTAAGTAATTAAATAGAGTGCCAGAGGGAAAATTATATAAATACAACGTGTTTAACGGAAAGGTTGAAATTAATTTTAACGAAGGTTTTAAATGGTGAATGTATGTCATTTTTTTACGGAAATTTAAATTTTAAATATGGCTGTTGTCTGATGGGAAACAGGAAACTAATCTAGGTACATTTTGAAGTTTCACAAATAATCAGTAATCACACCTAATTAATACACAAAACAACAACAATCTGAATGTGTGTGGAATAAAATTACAGTCAATATCCCGACAACAAATAATGTGCATAAAAAACTTTTACGTAAAATTGGGGATTATACGTTTACGTATAAGCTGTCAGGACTTATTCAAGGTTAATTATGCCAACGTAAAACTCTTTCACAATTTTAATTTATATTTCATTACTCATTTCCTTTTTAATGAAAAAAGTTCATCGCACCATCCACGACCACGACCATTTTGAAAGAGAGAGAAGTTCTCTGCAGAATTAATTACTGTGTTATTTTGTTGATGTATACGTTACGTATATGTAGGTATGAGCTATTTCAACATATAATATCCATATAAATTTTACATACATATATGCTGCACAACTCCTGCTTAAAAAGTTTCTTTTGACAGGTCTCATATGCACTGGTGAAAAGAAAATTATGTGCGTTGACATGTTGGTCCTTTCATAAACTCAAAATGAGCAACAAGGAGTGTGTAGGGGGGATTTGTTACATTTTGAATATTAATTTTTAAGTTTTTTTTTTTTTGTTTTGAGTGACTTATACAAGGTAGAAATGCTTTCTACAAGGCTTGGCTAAAAATCATAAACGTAGCGTGCGATGTTTCAAATTGTTTCATTTATTAATTTCGACGCAAACATGTCCTCTCCTCTGGCAGCTAGGTATTTAGAAGTATTTGGTGTGTAACGATAGAATTATGAAATTTTATACTCAACATGTCCTAGGTTTAGCTTAAGGCACAATGTGATACAGAACCGAAACAGAACAGCAAACTTTTCCGTTCTGTAGTAAATTCTCGTTCTGTTTATGTTGCTCGCTCAGCTACACAAAAGTGAAACAGATCCAGAAAAACATGGCTGACGTCTATTCTGTCAAACGCTATCATGGAATTATGTCCACTAAAAACAGTTTTTTCTTCTAGTATTCGAATTTGCAACTTAAATTACCTAAAGCAGGCAGCCGGATGACAGATGCAGAAAAATTCAAATAAAAAGACCATGCCCCGTACAATAAATTGACATTTCTGTTGCTGACAACAGCAGAAGCAATCAATACATTAGACTTCTTTACGTTCTGTCGCCAAACAGCCATTTTCTGTCGCTAAATTCTGTTGCTGAAAAAACAAAAATGATTTCTGTACCTAATTCTGTTTCCGTTGCAAATGTATGGGAGTCTTTGGCCCTTATTGTGATTGTCGATCAGCGATCGTCACTGCAATTACACATTGTTTTTTCACTTCCTAAGAGAAAGCATCGATCAGACATTTGAAATCGACTACAGGCGAGCGACTGTCAAATCGACAAATATCAATCGCAATCGACAATCACGGTTTTCGATCCATAGACAGTTGTCGCTCAACGATCAGCAATCGACACGACACTCACAATAGGAGCCTTTATCTGTTCCTGATTCTGATTCTGTTCTGCACAAAGAACAGAAACAGGGACACAAACTGAAACAGAACAGAAAGTTTTTTCGTTCTGTTGTAAATTCTGGTTCTGTTTACGTTACTCGCTCAGCTACACAAAACTGAAACAGATACAGAAAAAGATGGCTGCCGTCTATTCTGTGCGAATTAAAAAACCTCCCTCCCACGATAATTTGCATTTCTGTCGCTGGTAGCAACAGAAACCACAAACCAGTAAGAATAGACCGCAGACTTCCCGTACACCTACCCGATTCCCCCCGGAAAAAATTACCCTGTCTATGAATACGTGTAAATGTCAAAATTAATGGCGGCAATGATTTTCCATGCTATATCATGGGCCTAGGATTTTTCAAGCATGCGTGCGTTAATGGCGCTCCTTTGATTTTGTACAGCACCAATACATTAAAAATCCTGGGCCCGCCGGCCGCTTGTAGGCAAAGTCCGTTATGTGGGAGGAGTCGACGGTCTATTCTTACTGGCTTGTGACAGAAACAATCAACACAGACTTGTTTACGTTCTGTCGTCAAACAGTAATTTTCTGCCACTAAATTCTGTTGCTGAAATAAAATGTCTGTTCCTAATTCTGTTTCTGTTGCAAATGTATGTGATTCTGTTTATTTTCCTGTTTCTGTTCTTTGTCATATTGATGCCTTAAGTAATTATTAGTAAAATTATGTACAGGAGCTTAACTTCTTTGACGCTAGCAAAGCAAGTCACATATTATACCCCAACCAACTAAACGTAATATAAACTTTGACATTTTGTTATACGTAACCATGTTAGCTGAACAATGACCTATAATTTAACAACACCTATACCTAATAGAATTCTGGCAATTTCATTTAACTTCTTAAAGGTACCTTATAATAACAATGGTGACCCAACGATTACACTTCACCAGACATAGTCACCTATAGCTACATCGCGTAAGATATTTAACACAAAGTCCATCATATCCCCTTAAAGTGACAGAAATAATTTCGTAAACTTTTCCTAAAGTTGCAATAAATGTCACGATATGCTCGTATTAACAATTTATTAACAAACTTCTTAGAACTTGGAAAATTAAATTCAATTATCCATCGTTATGTTTGTTTTTGTTGATAAAGTTCCCTTGATGACACCAAAAATAGCCCTACGATGGGAAATGCCAAAACTTCCCAAAACTCTTGTAGTCCTACATAATTTTAACGATTTGGCCCACTCCGAAGAGAAATTCTACTTTACACAATTTCAATTAACCAAACAAACGATCCTTGTCACATTTTCTCCACTACAACTTTAAGGTAAACCTATAACAAAGTGAAGAACACATTCACACTAACACAACACACCCATTTTGAAATTCACAAATCCCCCCAACTAACTGTGGAATGATAATTGTGGCAAATTCCACAACAACTTACTTACAAAATATTTCGCATTCCTCATAGGGATAGTCGAGTTTTCTTGTAATTGAAGTGGTGTCCTCCATGCCCATGGAGGTATAGGTATTTCACACACCGACTTACCCTTCTTTAAGTGTGTGCAGTAAGTATCCTTGAGACATACACTCGTACAGTGCATCCGATTTTGTTTCAAATTAGTGCCAGAAACTTTAAATTCAATAAAAATAAGAACCTATCCTCCATAGACTTAGAGCAGGACGAAGAAAACTTTTAGTACACACACATTTATTTGCATCTCCTGCCTGGCCGTTAAGTTCATTGCCATTTCGTTGGCTGTGTTCGCAAAGTGCATACGTTTTAACATTTTGAGCACAGGGCACTGAATTAACCTGGAGCGTAATGTGATGTGTGCATCTCGAACAACTCTATGGCGACAGATCAAATGATGTCGTATCGCAGTAGGTTAGGCGTAGAAATGTTAGGTATACCTAACGCTCAAAATAGTATACAGTTATTGTGGTTGTTCTGCATCGCAATACCGCAAGTGCTACGAGTATTTCGTTTGGAACTAGGTACAAATTTCATTAAAACAGAGTGATTTACGACGGTCACGAGAAAAACTCGAATACTGCTTTTGATGCTGGTGGCGATAGGACGAGGTTGAAGACATAGCTTTCGTGGTTAGGTTATACTCCGTGACGGTATGCAGTAGATATATGCGCTTGACCTACATTCATCCCTACGATTTACCATAGACGATGTACAAATTACAAACACTGTGGGCGACACACTTTACGAGAAAATGTATTTTGGGATTGAGATTGACTGAAGGTGGATATAACCTGTAGCCAACCAATATTAGATTGCAACATCAAAGCGGGATAGAAGAACAATTTGTACAAGAAATTCAATTCCGTGTGAAATAGCATTTCAGTTTCAGTTTAGCTTTCTAAAGGGAAAGTACGAGTGTAATAATGTAAAATGTTTTTGATTGGGAACACCGAACAATACGAAATGTAGTTTGCCAGCCAATGCTAAAAAAGGAGTTAAAAAATCAGCCAAAACTGTCATATTTGAACTACTGAGTAGAAAAAGGTACTGTCTATTTCATTTCTCATATTTGTGGAATGTGTACCTTTTTCTACTTAGTGGTTCATTTTTATTGTAGTAGTTAACAACTAATTAAAAAAATAAACGTCCGGAAAGCATTTTGTTTTATAAGAAAACAAAATTGCGTAGATCAAATGCTGACAAAAATGCTTCATGTCAAACTGCTTGTCGCACGAATTGGATCCTAATCATAATTACCCTATTACAAATTTATCATTTATTTTTTACAGGTATTAAAAAAGGTATGTAGGGCATTTATAAAGGGTGTCCCATTATTCACGCAAAATGTAATTTGTATAGAAAATACAGATTTTTAATTAGAAAGCTTAAATTTTTTATTGATTCATACAGTATACAGATTGGGGTTCTATGGAATAGCACATTTTTCAAGGCACTGCTGGTCGTGGGTTTGTTTGTATAGACCTTTGACTTAAAAAAAAAAACTCCAAAGAAAAATGTACCGTGGCGTTAAATCGCAAGATCTGGATGGATTAGGAAATGAATCATGCAGTAATTGAATTGTTTTTCTGGCTGTTCGACATGTGTCACCGTCTGATGTAACCACATGGTGGTCAAAATTGCAAAAGGCACTAAAAACTAGGTTATCATGTCACGATAACGAACACCATTAATTGTTACTGCCTGACCTGCCACATTTTCGTAGAAGAATGGTCCGGTAATGCCTCCAGCCCGAAATCCACACCAAACAGTCACGCGTTGTGGATGAATTTGTGGGGTAAGGTAATTTCGCACCGGTGCGAATTTACCCTGAAGAGGGTGTAATTTCGCACCTGTGTGGAAACTCGTTCTTTAGCATCTGGAGATCGAAAACCTCGAGAAATGCACAGGGTGCGAATTTACTTGATATAAGTGTAGTTTCGCACCTTACACCTATATATGTAAAACACCTTTCATAATGTCAAAATTTGAGGACCAAGGTGTGAGATCCTTTCCTAAACACAAGGAATCCTTCGTCAACCGTGAAATAAAAACTGAAGAATACTTCCATGCGCTTGACCGGGGAGATCTGATGCCTTCAGATTTCTTGAAGCAGGTCAGCAAAATGTATATTCACCCTAATTACTTCAAGATCCTAGAAGCAGCGGCTCAAAGAATAGAAGCTGAAGGGGATGACCCCACAAAATCTGATCACTATCTGGATGAATTCGCAGAGGGCATTCTTGTTGGTCCACACTCAGGGAAAAGGGCTCGAAAGCTTTCAAAAATGTATTTTGGAGAAATATGGGTGAATTCTTTTTGAACCATTTTAGACTAGTCAAATCGTTCGCGTTTCATATAATTCCATTTTATTTATTATACCTACTTTGTTCTTTTTATCGTTTTTAATGGATTGTATTCCTATATGTTTTTCTTTGCTTTAGATTAGAAATAAAATCATCTTATAATTGGTTTGTTATTAACATACTTGCAGAATATCTTCTAGCTCTTCTTTTACTTTCAAGTCAAGTTAGGGACACTATGGCGAATTATGTCGAACTTATGAGAATGAGACATAAAAAAACATAGCTAATAAATAAGTATATATATATAAGTATATATTTCGCGCGCGCGAATATATACAAAAAAAATATATACCCTGGTGCGAATTTCCACATATAAATGTACTTTCGCACCAGGTGCGAAATTACCATGTATCAGAGTAATTTCGCACCTGGTGCGAATTTACATGTATAGGTGGAATTTCGCACCCAGGGTGCAAAATTACCATCTCCCGAATTTGTTTCTCAACAATTACTCGTGGGTTTTTTGAACCCCAAATGCGACAATTTTGACGATTAACGAAGCCATCAAGATGAAAATAAGCTTCATCACTGACGATGATTTTGTTTGAAAAATCAACATCCACTTGTTCTTGTTCCAAAATCCATTCAACGAACTCTGTCAGTAGTCTTCAGTTCTGTAGAGAGCTTCTCGAAATGCCCAATTCTTGACTATGGTGCCGAATTGATGTTCCTGGAATACTTTCGCGAACTGTGTCGATGTTTTCTGTTGAACGACTTGTGACAGGATACCCAGAGTGTTTAACTTCATTATTGATCCAGTCTCCCTGAATTTTTCAATTATTCTCTTTGACAGTTGACGGTTTTAAATCACTATGACGGCCATATTTTGCGGACTTTAGCTGACAAACCTTCATTATTTTAAAAATATTGCTCAACAATGAAAATGCGTTGTTCTTTCGTATAACGCTTCATTTTTACTAACCCCGAACTGTCAGATGTCACATTGTTATATTTTTTTTTCTTGTGGCAGCACTGTACTATTAGATAAATGGCGCAAAATTTAAATTTTGCGTGAATTATGGGATACCCTTTATAAAGCTAGTTCATATGCGCTTTCTTTTTTGAATTTGCACAGATGCAGAGCAGATAACAGAAAAATAATGCTTCATTGGAAAGTGTTATATTCAAATGAAAATTCCACAAAACACAACTGTGTAAGCAAAAGCATGACGCTTGGGTATTATATGACAGAACTCACTGCCATTACGTCAAACAAAAATTCGTTCGTCTGTTTTGCTGTAGGTACTGCAACTGCGCGCGGACAGAAATTCGACACAAATTAAACTGATCATAGGCAAATATGAGTCAGTCTGATATTAGTTTGACTCTAGATATCATAAAGAACCTACAAAACTACATACCATTTTCGAACACACACACCCACCTGAAATGATTAATAAAAAGTAAAAACAATAAAATTCTTTCCATTTCGTACGATCGTATTATAACTTTTTTTTTATTATTATTATTCTTTTTTTAATTATTGGATCCTGTGGCTTAGGTACTATTTACATTTTTTTTTATTTTTTATAATAATTTTATCACATTTTTGATTTTTAATGAAAACACTATTTTTAATTAAAATTGTATTATTATTTTTTTTTATTCAAAGTTACAAGTTTAACACGTACAATTTACAGCAATAGGTTTTACATTTAAATCTATTTTTTTTTTAAATAACAAATTAATTATCTACTTATCGACTATTTTTATGTAACATACAATTATTATTATTATTTATTTCGAATAAAAAAAAATTGTAACCCAATTTTATAGCTCGAGTTTAGCTTTGCTGTTTTTAGTTTCTTTCTTAAGTATACATTTCAATAAACAATATTCGATTTAAAAAATGTCTAAAGTACATAAATATAGTAGAAAAAAAAAATATATATAAACAGAATAAAAGAACAACACTATTTAACAAATCTATATTTAACAAATTTAATTTGTGTACACGGTCTTTTTTGTTGTTGTAGTTGTTTGCTTAATATCATTGCGAGAGAAAAATATCCTTTTGCTTTAACTTCGTATACCCAGTAGTCGCTTAAAGGCTCTTCTATAATCTAAATTGAAAATGGTGTAGATAACCGGATTAAGACCAGAATTTATGTATCCCAGCCATGTGATGAAGTTTTTAAACTTATCTGTCGGACAGCAGGACTCGCAGAATGGCAAAATTACATACATTAGGAAGAATGGCAGCCAGCAGATTACAAACACTCCCATGATGATGCCAAGAGTTCGGGCGGCTCGTCGCTCCTTGGAGAGGGAAATCTTTTGTTTCTCCTCGATGAACTGATAGACGCCGGTTGCGCGCTTGGGTGGGATTTTACTACTTTTGCAGCTGTCGACGAGGACAATTTTTTCCAGCTTTTCTGTATTACCAGTTGATCCGCTGTTATTAGCATTCGGACCAGACTCGGACGAATTCTCTGGATTATCACTAACATTCGAGATTTCGTTGCGTATACTGAGTTGATGGTTGTCCTCGGCTGGTGGCAGGAGTCGTTCCTGGATGATTTTGCGATTTTTTCCATGCTTGATGGAGTCTTTGATTTTGGGACGTCGGGGTTTTTTCGCCGGTTTTTCAGTGTTATTGTTTTTGTTCGAGTCCTCCTGGCGGGCATTGGGATTGATTACAATATGGTCATTTGGCTCGCGATGTGCTTCGTTGACGTTGGTCTCACTGCTAATGGAATCTTGGTCCTGTTGCACTGAGGTCAGGTCTTTGTCGACCTTGCCCGCGGAGTTGTTCATGCCTGGGGCGGCAGTACCTCCGCCAGTTGTGCTACCTTTCATAGCGACAATTGTATTAATTTTTGATGCACGAGCGCGTTCTCGCAATCGTCGTTTAGTGGCAATGAAGATTTCGATGTAAACAATGGTCATGATGGCCAGCGGGATGTAGAATGATCCAAGTGATGAGTATATCACGTAGCCACGGTTTGAAGTGAGCTCGCACGGAGTGGCGCTGGTGAATTCCTCCGGCCAGTCATTCCAACCGACCAATGGTGGTGAGCTAATAATTAGTGACAGGATCCAAACACCGGCTATGAGCAGAAGCACCCGACCAACGGTCCGTTTTTGGGCGTAATTAATTGGATCGGTAATGGCCCAGTATCTGTCCAGTGCTATTGCACACAGATTAAGAATGGACGATGTACAGCACAGGACATCGCATGTTAGCCACATTTTACACAGATGAATGCCAAATTCCCATCTGCCCAGAATGGAATAGGCCACATTAAATGGAAGGACGAGGAGGGCGACAGTTAGATCGGCTACAGCGAGGGAAACGATGAAGAAATTCTGTACTATTCGCAGCGGCTTGTAGGTAAATACACTGAGAATGACAAGTATGTTGCCAACAATGGTGAGGACGATGATTATCGAGAGGATAAGGGCGGTTAGAATTGCCTCCCATTCGGGCACAGCCAAATGAATCCCAATGTAACTGGGATAGAGAACTAGTGTGGGAATGGTGCACCCATTGCCGTTGGTGATGAGCGTTTCAGTCGGTGCAATGGGGTAAAATTCTGTCGTTGAATTGGAAGTGTGCGTTTCCATTTTTTTTTGTTGTTGTTAGCGGTAGTTTTCTTTAAAGTTCTAACGTATTCGTTGCGACATTGGATTGAGTCTTTTATTTGTGCATATGGTCACGAGTGTTGTTGAAATTGTTGCCGTGGAAGTTGGTGTCATCTGTAAAGAGAGTAAGTGGAGAGAAATTTAGAAATTTTATTTTATTTTTCAGATGTGCAGAACCTTAACATTAAATAAAAGACATAATTATATGACATCACTGTTTAAGGTATGTTTTTTCACATAAATATGCTGTCGATTTAAGAAAAAGTGCATTAAAACAGCTATCAATATAAATACTAGGTAGGTACTCAATTAATTGAGAAAAACTGACGTATAAACTCTTGAGACTCATGACTTCTGTCACTATCACCAAGTAATCCACTTTTAACGTATGTCATTTTGGACATAGATCAAGATTATGCCCAAAACATATGTGCAGAATTTCTGGACGCAGTGACACCGACGTCAGTCGGCCGGTGTTATTTTTAAGCAAAACCAAAATAAACGTCAAAGCACAATGATGCCAAATATAGTAAAATCTAGTTTTTTTGTTTTTTTTTTTGTTGTGGTGGCATTGTCTGTTGCAAAGGATTTAGAAATAGAGACAACTTGCAGTACTGCGACGCATGCTGAATTTACATGTGTTCTCTCCCATTAAAACGTGTGTGTTCTATTTCCGATGACAGATTCCTGTGTATCTATCTGAGAGGGTTCCTTTCCTCGCCACCAGATATCGCAAGCCAACTTGTACATTTGTCAAGAGTTTGAATTTAAACTTGAATAAAATAAATGTACTCTCTCCCTTGTCATAAAATAACCACAATCCAATTCGTAAGACCTCCCCCCGTTACAAATCATTGCGAATATAACACCACATACTTCACAAACAGTGTAAGTGGTTCCACTTCCAAAATTCTTAACCTGCATCATTCGTAATGTACGGGTCAGATTACTTCCATTTCAATAGACATCGAGTAAAGTCAAATTTAACATTCGGATTACTTTTTCGGTCCATTAGACTGTGTTTCTATTACATTCTGAGAAATTGAATTTCCACGTTACATGATATACTTATATCTAAGGCAAACATTCTTCTTCCATATACACAGCCCGATGGAAAATTGCTTCCAGCTCCCAGGTGCAATATTGGGATCATTTTCAATTTTACGTTATGTATACGTACTTTCAAATAAGTACTGATTTCAATATCAAATGCGGTGGTAGAGACTTGTTCGTTTGCACGGCCCTAACCAAACCATAGGTATTATTGTTGACAATATTATTATCCAAGAGAATATGAAGGGTATCCCATAATTCACGCAAAATTTGAATTTTCCGCCATTTATCTAATAGTACAGTGATGCCAACAGAAAACAAGATAACACAATGTCACAGCTGACAGTTCGGGGTTAGTAAAAATGGAGCGTTATAGGAAAGAACAACGCATTTTCATTATGAGCAATATTTTTAAAATAATGAAGATTTGTCAGCTACAGTCCGTAATTTTTGAACAAAATATGACCACCATGTGGATTCAAAAAGAGGTTTTAATTACTACATGAAGTCATTTCCTTATCGTGTAATCGGCCGTTTTTTCGATCAGAATTGGACATCCAGAGCCTGCGATTTAACGCCATTGGAACGTTTTCTTTGTTTTTTTTTAAGTCAATGGTCTTTACAAACAAGCCCACGACCACCAACGCCTTGAAAGAGGAAATTGGGAGGTGTCTTAGTGAAATTCAGCCACTATAAGCGAAAAGGTCATAGAAAATTTCAATAAAAGAGTACGTACTTGCCAGCAAAGCCGTGGCGGCCATTTATTCATTGTGTTCAACCAAGCCCCCCACTTAGACTTTTAGAGCCCCACCAATTTATAAGGCAACTACTGAAAGCAAAAGGCTGTACCCATTCGAATTGATTTTCAAAACAGTATTTCATACAAATGATTATATTTATGAACTTGCTTGCACATTCGAGTGCATTATTTTACAAGGAAATGTCATCAAAGTGACATAACACTCGTATTTGTTCAAATGTCATCCTGTAACCAAAAAAAACCGCTCTGCTAAAAATAACACTTTCCGGCAACATAATAAACCACCACAAAAGCAGTCTTCTCAAACTGACATCGTATACCTGACACTTTGGGAGAGTGCTGCTCTTTTTTTTTGTTGAAACCCAGTCTTCCGCAAATATACTGTCTCTCATTTCAAAAGTGGTACACTTTATCTTATAAAATGTCTTTTTTTTTACAAAACAATAAATACTTCATCATCATGTAAGTGTCATAACTAAGTCACTCACTTACTTGACCTAAAAATAAAGAGAGTGGAAGCTGTTACCAAGGGACACGTCAAGCGCACGTACTTTAAAGACGTTCCACTCCGCTTATTACACTTGCGACTTGCCAAAAATAAACACTCACTCGTATTATACTCATAAAACTCATATAATTGACAGCGCGTCACAATTCATACAGCCAAACGGTGTCGTATCAAATTTGTTCCGAGTCACGAAACTTTTTTGCCAGCGAAAAGGCACCAGTCCATAAGCACTTGTCCAAAGGCTTTAGAATTTTCCCATTCAACAAAAAAAAGTCATCTCATGCATCTGCATTACTGGGGGTGACAGCGCGCTAAGAAAACATAAAAAGGAACTCCTGATGGGCGGTAAGTGCCTTGCTCAAGGCGTCGTCGTAGGTATACCGTATACGTACTTGTATGCTGAAGCTGGTGAAAACGGGCATGAATCATAATATGGTTAAAAGCGACGACTCAGGCAAATGGTACCAATGCCTCGCTGTGCTAAAGACTACACTACAACTAGCAGTAATTTCACAGCGACAAAGTGTGACTCGCTCCACGTCGGCGGTAAATCACATCAACGTCACTTTGGTGTAGTCAAGTCAAAAAACGAAATAAAAGAAACAGCACGTAGCTCTGTCGTCGTTCGTTTAAATGACGTGTGCCAAGGGCAAACCAATTCTGTGAGCTAAAGGGTTGGGTTTGGGTGGTTTACTGCTAAAATCATTGAACATAAAACTGAAACTGTTATGTCTCCATTTGCATGCACGTTGTAATAAGACTGTTCCATTTCCTTTGACAGTGTGTTGACTTTGACAAGGCAATTGATGTAGTGTGGTGGGGTGACTCTTACCACAATTGTGGTTAATTTGCAGCGTAAATGTCAAAGTAACAACTATGTTCACCCAAATAAGGTGGAATTCAGTTTGAAGTAAGTACCTACATATATTTCTGATTTCGTTTTCATACAAAGGACATCATTTTGGGAAATTGTTTTAAAAAACTTCAAATGCCAAAATGCCAAAGGGGTGGATGTCTTGTCTACAGAAAAGGATGCCCCCAATAATGAATGTAAAAGATTAGTTGGTGGTATGGGAATGAAATGGATAAGAGAAAATGTGGGTAGGGGATTTATTTAGAGTCCTCGCAAACTTTTTATAAATTTTGACATGTGTCCGACTATATCTTTGTAGATTGAATGTAAATTAAAGGCATTTATACAATAATATTTATATTTTAATAGTTGCAGTAAAGAGAGTATTTATAGTAGACAAGTTAAAGATATTAGCGCGTTCAAAAATCTACTTTAGTAAGTGTGGCAGCTCTATATCTTCATGTTGCTAAGTTTTCATTGGGCTAGAGCCTAGACTTATGTCGTTTTCGGTTGGTCGTCCAGAAGCGTCCGGTAGAGCTCTTTGCGATTCTGAATTCAAATCTAGAAGCAAATTTCTCTTCTTTTCAGTAGAAGAATTGTCAGTTGAGTGCCAATCAAACCCTTTCAGAAGCGTTCGGATTGTTTCCGGATGGTTCTGGACGACCAACCGAAAACGACATTAGGTCATGTGAGCAGTTTTCTCAGTTGACGTCTGTGTCCCCAACACTAACACAAATCAAGTCAAAAATTTCTCGACTTATGTCGTTTTCGATTGGTCATCCAGAACCGTCCGGAAACAATCCGAACGCTTCTGAAAGGGTTTGATTGGCACTCAACTAACAGTTCTTCTCCTGAAAAGAAGAGCAATTTGCTTCTGAATTTAAATTCAGAATCGCGGAGAGTTCTTCCGGACGATTCTAGACGACCAACCGAAAACGACATTACTATACTAAGTTGACGTCTATTTGTGTCAGCATGTGTCTAGAGAACTCAATTTCTTTTGGGTTATCCGAGAGCATGGGAGAGCCCAGTTTGACATTCTGATTGCTTTGACGTGTAGAGTACCAATCAAAAAAAAGCTCAAAATCCAGGAGAAAAAAAAAATACAACTGTCAATAAGTGATAATTCAAGTTAGTTTTCGCGTTCAGGTAAATTTGAATCCAGACAATTCAAGTCGACTTACGATGATTAGATTCTTGAATGCGGCCATTATTACAAAGTCTCTATTTAAAAAAATGTTGTGGAACTGTCAAAAGAAGAGGAATAATAAATTGAAATTCAGAAAAAGTCAGTCGTTGAAATTTTTAATCTGGTCGCATCTGACCTTTTTTTCATCGCAAAAAACGACAGTTAAATAAAATTGTAAACGATATGTGTTCGTTTATCCCGCACACTTTTGTAAATTTAACAAATTCATTATTACAACCAAAATTTATGTTAAATTCATTACAACAGGGAAAACAAAGAAGCACTATAAGCATATTACCATCACTAATACCCATCAGGATCCTTTTGGTTTTCAAAAGCGTTTGAGGAAGGAACAGTTCCCTTTTTCATTATGTCTCTATGGTATCTACTTTTAAGTCTTTCACTGAACCCTACCTAAGGATGCACATTCAAAATAAATTCGCGGTTATAATAAGGATTAGTGGTGTTAGTAATAACTTTGAATGGATTTACTGTAGGATTGAGAGGATGAAACATGAAACTATAGGAACAGAGATTGTAGTGTTGTAGTGCTTTAGTTTTTTGCGTTCTGCTAATTTGAAATTCGAGATTAAGAAGATTATCAAAACAATGTTCTAGCCATGGCTTATGAACTTTACACAAATTTGAAAATTGTTTTCGAGTTTGGAATAAATTTACCTAATCGCGTCGTACAGTTGTCACGGGCGTTGGGCAATAACGGAATTGTCACGATAAAGTATATAGGTAAGTCCGAAAGAAGAAACAAAAACAAATCCAGCAGCCTTTTAACATTTGGCAAAAAGATTGGGCCCGCAACCAAAACTAATCCTTTGGATGTACACAGTCGTGGTACGATCAATTCTCACCTACGATTCAACAATTTGGTTGCCGGCTCTAAAACAAGCTTACAACATAACCAAACTCAACAAAGTCCAAGGAAGGGAATGCATAGGCACCAAAGGCGTTCTATACGGTCAACTCTATCAGACACCCTCACAGTCAGTCCTTTTTATCTGTAGACCTTCACATCACAAACATCACAGCACATAGCGCCATATAAGACTCAGAGAGTCTCGGGATGGTGGTCTGCGAGATCCTACGGCCATAGCAACATTCTACTTTATCTATTAAGAGAACGAGTACCAAACTCAAATGATTGATTGGCAAGAGCAAGAACGGGTGAAAAGAGACTTGGATTTAACAATCAACACTGACGGTTAAAAAAATTAGCTATGTGGAGGTGCGGGTGTATTTTTGGAGACTCTGAACATCTCAAAATCCTTTAGGCTTTAGGTGGAAATACTTGCCATCCGTAAGGCCTGACGCCTCTAGCTAGGTAGAAACAAAGACGGTTCAGAGGCTAATGAAATGATAGACATATTCTCTCTCATGTGAACTGCTATTATCCAAGTTTGGATAAACGTTTTACAAATTCTGCAGGAACGAAGACAGACTTTCCAATGATCCAGAATTTGATTTTACAAAAATTCTTTCAGAAGAAAGGTTATGCATTCTTAAACTAAGTCAGTCTCTAAATTAAAGGGATATATTTTTTCCAAGAAAAGGGCTTTTTTCGTAAGGGTTGATGATGAAAATTCACTCACGTTCGTCAGTATTGTAAGCCTTCTGTCATTTGTCTAATTGGGGTAGAAATTAGAAACAAATAATTCGCGGCTGTGCGGATCTGTTCATCAGCCAGGCATACTAAGCGAATGGTAATGTCACTCGTTTCTGCGCCGCAATCAAGCGCGACTACGCTAACAAATTTGCCGCCCTAGGCTCCAGCCTACACAGCCTTCTGATAAATCCACCACTGGTCTTCTTCAGGTCCCAGACGCAATCTCTTTTGTCGTTTTCCATTGGTTTCACTCGGGGATTCACTCATTCCGAAATCCAATGGAACAAGAAAACTGCTTCTGGGTTACTGCAGTCAAGTATTGATGAAACGTCAAAATTTTTTGTATGGCTACTTCCTGCTGGCTTGTATAAAACACATAATATTCACTTGTGTAAGTGCTTCTTGAGTGGATTCTGACTTGAAATCGAGAAGCGAAATTCTCTCCTCGGAATCAACTGAAGAGTATTTTTTGCACCAATGGAAGGGTTTTAGAAGTGATTTTCTTGATTCCGGACGCTCTCGGACGCTTCTTTTTGCCCAATGGAAAACGACATTTGTTATATTACGACTGGTTCAGAGTTTTTGTTGTGAAAAGGTAACAGACAGATAGAGTTACTTTCGCTTTAAATTATTAGTATGGATAAAAGAACATCCCAATCATTCTCCATCATCAATCGGAGAAAAATGTTTATTCCACCATTTTTCCAACAGGTAACAAAAACAAGTAAAAGTGTTATCATCGGCCTGGCCGATGCTTTGATACCCTCCACTGCATAAAAGTCATACAAAATGTTTGCCATGCGATTTAGTATGTGTCTAATATTAGTTTTGTATGGTAGGTAGCAGAACTACTTTACCGACATAGACAATTTTCAATACCAACCTGACGACGGTTAAAAAAAGTCCTTTCACAAAATTTCATTCACCTAAGTCGATTCGTTTGGACGCTATCGTGTTTTCAACAGACAGAGATATATGGGTCAAATATTGGCTTTGTATGGGAGGTAAAAGAACTACTTGACCGACATGGACCATTTTTAACAAAAACTTGAAGGTCATAAATATAAGACCTCTCATAAAATTTCAGTTGCCTAAGTCGATTCGTTCGGACGCTATCGTGATTTCAACAGACAGAGAGAGACGTGGGTCTAATAGTGGTTTTGTATGGGAGGTACCAGAACTACTTGACCGACATAGCCCATTTTCAATACCAACCTGGCGACGGTAAAAAGAAGTCGTCTCACAAAATTTCACTCACCTAGGTCAATTCCTTTGGACGCTATCGTGCTTTCAACAGACAGACAGACAGACAGACGGACAGACAGACAGACAGACAGACAGACAGACAGACAGACAGACAGACAGACGGACATGGCTAAATAGATTCAGAATGTGATCCTGATTCAGAATATATATACTTTATAGGGTCTCCGGTGAATACTTCTTGGCGTTACAAACGTAATGGCAAAGTGAATATACCTTCCTGTGGAGGGTATAAAAAAAGAGGTTTCCCCCTCTGGATACAAATTAATTGCGGCAAACCAAAGTAATTTATTTGCAATATATAAATCCGATCCGCAATACACTAATAGGATTGATATGGCAAATAAAACCTTACTTCATGCAAGGTCACACCATAACACCCCTAAGCCAATTCATTATTGACATTGGTAAGATGGTCAAATGATATCCTTTATTTGCACATTGTATTAGAGACATTAAAAAAAATAAATCAACACCGCAGGGTGTATCCTTTTTTTCTGCTGCCAATGAATCGGCATTTGGATCGATGTTTGTACAAGCGAACACGTCTACCAGTATAAGAAACGATGGAAACCCATTTCAACTCCAAGGATAAGCCAATGATGAAGGAAGCGCGACAACGAAAAAAAAAACCAAATCGTTCGCTCTAGTATTTGCTGAAGTTTCTTTGCCGTTGGCGGTGTATGTCCACCAGCATTGCTTTGATATATTTTTCCTTCCATTCGGTGTATCCTTGATCAACAACAACTAGCTTTAACCAAGAGAATACTTCATCAGAGGGAAGCAAAAAAATTCAGTGACCAGAAAGAAGGACAGCGTAAATTTCTTTCGCAACTTTCATCTCTAAACGAACAAGATGCTTGGAAAGGAAGAAACACAGTGGGTGGACTACGCCCCATGAATGTGCGAAATTTAAATTGTAAATATTGAATTTCGAAGGACAAATCGTGCTCTGCAGGTTGATTAATCACATTTTATTTTTCCCTTACACAAAAGCAGTAGTATAATGGTAAGAGAAAACACAAATTGGGCATTAGAGTCGTTTCCATGAAAAACAAAAAATGTTTCCTTTTGTGATTTATTAATGGATTTTGATTCAATATGAAGGAGGTTCTTAGGTCCAGATGCTCTTGGTCATGTATTTCTTTCCGAGAATCCTTATGAACCTTGAATTTATCTGTAAGTTTGTTCGAAAATCAATTCCTGCAGATTGAGTTCGTGGAATTCGGTAATAGAAACAGCAATACGTATTTTAGTTGAGTTTCTGTTTGGTTTTCGAAAAATTGATCAACTGCACAGTTTTCATAGTTTCCAATTTGTTCGATTTTATTGGGCAGAGGCAACCAACTGACGCTATTTAATCGTAATTCAATTTGTGAATTCTCCAAACTCTAAGTTACATTCAGTGAAATAGTTGCAATTTCCGACTGCAAAAGCTAATCAAAATGCCATTCATGAGAATGACAAAATGCGAACATATTAATGAAGCATAATGTGAATGCATTTAAACGAATGGCAGCATTTTTCCAAGAATCTAGTCATCGTAAGTCGACTTGAATTGTCTAGCCTCAAATTTATCTGAACGCGAAAACTAATTGAATTGTCAAATTGTATTGCCAATTGTATTTTTATTTTAATGGGTTCTGAGATTCTGATTGGTGCTCTACACGTCAGGGCAATCGAAATGTCAAACTACGCTCTCCGATAACCCAATAGAAATGTCCAGGCACATGTTGACACAAATAGATATCAACTTAGCAGTAAGCCGAGAAATTCTTGACTTGATTTGTCAGTGTTGCCGATATAAATGTCAACTGAGAAAACTGTTCACGTGATCAGTACGGCCCAATGAAAATTCAACAACATGAATTTAGAGAGCTGTCAGATTTACTAAACTATAGATTCTTGAATGCCCTCAATCCTTTTAGCCGAGCGGTACAATGCCTCAGCTAAAAAGTTAAATTTTTATTTCAGCATGTATCTGTCAAAATTTAGCTAAAATTTGACAGGTCGTGTGTTTTTTTTTGTGTTTTTGTTTTGCGGAAAAGTTAATAAAGATGAGTTTTTTTAACGAATACCTCGACAAAGAATTCCTTTAAAGTACAAAAATTTGAGACCTACTGTAGTATCCTGGCATATAGTGTCAAACGTCAAAGTCAAAAATCTTTATATATAAAAATGGATCCTGATTTGTGTTCGGCTACTTATAACTTGAAAGCCACCGATTCGATTGAGCTCAATTTTACTGATAATCTTAGGTATTAGCCCAGGAGTCTACCTAAGAAGATTGGTTAACATTGGACAAAGGGGCGTGGCACCTCCCATACAAAAAACATCTTCTATGGGGTGAAACTCGATGACATTATAACTCGATAACCGGTGGTAGATATAGACGCAAAATCGAAGTTTACTTTTATACACGATGTAAAATAATTTAATCGATACAAACAACTGAAATAATGAATAAACACCATGCTGTATCTGTATCCTTATATCATCACCAATTTCCTTCATCCATCAAAAGGTAGCAAAACGCAAAAATTTGAAGAGTGATATACCTACCCATTTCAAATATTATGACAGCTTGTGAAGGTATCACAGTTCAGCCACCTGACAGAATATACCCGTTACGGGATATAGATATATACTGTATATATAAATATTTACTCAAAAGTCAAACGGGATGTCATTAATTTCTCGTATCTTGTTACGAACCCCAAAATGCTCATCCGGATTAAAAGTTAAAACCTTAAATAATTTTCGAAATTCAATAAATCACTCATCAGTGCACATTTCGAGGAGCTGATGCCCCACCAGCACGATAACATCACCTTTACCTATACTCTGACTAATGCCCCAATCATCGCATAAAACAACAACCAAAAATAGATTATTAAAAAAAAAAAACAAACAAACCGGCCGAGGATGGTCGGATAGCGCTCGTATCCACTGATGCTAACCACTAATTTGATTTATCGACTCTTCAGTTAGCTCCCTTATTTCACAGAGTAGGTACCTATATCGATTTAAAATGGAAATCCTCGAACGGAGAAAAATATCCTCATAGCATGCTGAATACGCGCGCCACGCCGCGCGCCGTTCACCCATAGCCACAACCACATTAATAATAATATAATCACTATCTATTTCCGTTGGCTGTCGCGAAACACATTATAAACGAAATCATTCCGTTCAATTTAATATCTCCGTCAGCATAAACGTCACGCGGAACCGGAAGTAAAAAAACAAAAACATCACATTTACTCACTCACTCGCTTCCTTTCTGATTATCGGGGCTGATGGAAGAGGAGAAAATTCCCGAACGTCCTTCGCTTCGCATATGTGTGTGTGGGACTGTGCTGTTTATACGTCTTTCCCAGTGAAATTGATTTAAAATCATTTTTTTCTTTTTAAAGAAACGCTGCTGGCTATTTCAAATTCCCCAATAACAAGGAGTTTCTGTAAGGAGATTTTGGGATAATTGGCAGAAAAATATATGCACGCATATCGGTTACATGTTTCGGAACATTTCTTTTGGATTAAAACGGTGTTTCTGAAGCTCAATAAAGTTTGAAATAGTAGAATAAATAGATTGTCAAAAACATTGCAAGAAGAAAATGATTTACGGTTGTCAATTGGTTGGTCTAATGCCAATCGCACAGTTGGCACACGTGATGGCCGATGGGGTCAATTATTGACAGAAATACAAGAGGAAGAGAATTTCCTCGCCCAGTAGATATTAGAAATAAAATCCCGGACGTTGTCATGTCAATGTTGACACGCTGTCGTCAAAATGACGTCGGATTTTATCTACACACACCTTAAGAACATAATCTGATGTCAAATTGAAGGCAGCGTGTCAAAAATTGATCCATTTTTAAATAGATCAAGAATTCAAGAGTAAATATTTCCAAAATCCTTATTTACATCACTCACTTATTGAGTATGAGTATGGGTGGAAATCATTTGCATATAGGAGCATCATAGTATTTACAAATTGGACCTTTTGGTTCACCAAGCTTCGCTGGGACAAGACCAAGTAACAAAATCTCTGAAATTGATCATACAAAATAACTATTAATTATGTTTAGGTACTGCATACCACTGTTTTTTTTTTGCTTACAGAAAAGGACTTTATACATTGTCAAAAGCCTTTCCTCGGCATTAATAATCATGTTTAGTATCCAGGCTAACTTTTACGTAGTCACATTTCCATATCCATTGTGACCGTGAATAATGTCCGCATTCAAGAATCTAGTCATTGTAAGTCGACTTTAGTTGACTAGACTTAAATTTACCTGAACGCAAGAACTAAGTTGAATTGTGCCTTCTTGACAATTGTATTTTTTTTTTAGGGTTTCTAACTCTTGTTCTACGTCAGGCTCAAGGCAATCGAAATGTCAAGACTGCGCTCTCTAATGCTCTCCGATAACCCAATAGAAATGTCAAAACTGAGTTTTCCAGACACATGTTGTCACAAATAGACATCAACTTGCTAGTAAGTCGAGAAATTCTTGACTTTATTTGTCTATGTAGCGGACATAAACGTCAACTGAGAAAACTTTTCACGGGACCAGTTCAACCCAATGAAAACTCAGCAACAAGAAGTTAGGGACTGTCAGACTTAACTTCTACGGTTTTCGGTTGGTCGTCTAGAACCGTCCGGAAGAACTCTCCGCGATTTTGAATTCAAATCCAAAAGCAAATTTCTGTTCTTTTCAGGAGAAGAACTGTCAGTTGAGTGCCAATCGAAGGCTTTCAAAAGCATTCGGATTGCTTTCGGACGGTTCTGGACGACCAATCGAAAACGACATTAATAGATAAATTAGATTCTTGAAAGTTCGCAATGCTATTGGAAAATAGGTAAATTTTGGGCATATCTCTGTACAGTTCGAAAAGAATATTGTTAATATAAGGAGGGGCAAAATAACGAGCGATTTTAAAAAGTCTGTAAACAAAAAGAAAATAAATTTATTATTTAGTTAAAGAACATAAAAAATCATTTATAAAGATTTATTCCTTTTAGATCGAGGAATCGAATAGAAAAACAATTCATTTGAAAGTATCAAATGATTAGTGATTTTATTTTTTTGAAAAGGTAGGTATGTACCTACTTGCGCAAAAATCCGTCTGACAGTTCTGTTTGAATTCATAAGTACAGTTCTCTGGCCGGGAGCTGAACGACGCGAATTTCGTTAGATATAGCAATTCTTATAAGCTCGATATTCTCGGGAGTGCACACTGATATTGGTCTTCCAGGCTTCTTTCTTGTTGTTGACGAGGTCCCCTCAAAGTTCCTAACCCACTTTTTAATGGTACAGGCAGACGACACCTGTCGATTGATGTTGAAATGGTTGTGAAAATCATGATGCGCTCGTACGAAATTATTACTTTCTTTCAACATCAGTTGAATGCAACCCCCGCAACCTATTCTACTTGGGTTTATCCCTAACTATCGATAAATTTAGCTTTCGATAGATGCAACTGACAGTTGGCTTTGGATTATTTTGAAGGTATGCGAGCAAACCTCAAGCAAACGAAAATGTCAAAAAAATTGCATATAGAATAATTTTTTGACAGCTCAAAATTCGTTTTCCCCCACGATAGTGTCAGAAAATTATCCGAGGATAATTATTTAACCCAATTGATACACACGGCTTCCGACAGACACTTAAAAAAAAAGACAGCAATCCCATCTTTGTTGTGGTGAATAAATCCAACAATAAGACGTTACCTAAGTCTCTTGGTAAATCAAAAAAAAAAAAAAACCAGCACCAAAATCAAGAAGCTCCATAAATTATTGCCAAAATGCCAAAGGCTACACAACCACCTCCTGAGACTATACAATTAAAGAATGATTGATAGAGTTATCCTGCAGAAGGGCAATCACTGTGAAAAATTTAATAATTCATATTGAGTGTGTATCGAACACCACGAAATACGAAAATGTGGTTATGTAGGCACACAAATCTCACAGTATGACTTTAAGGCGCATTCGCAAAGACCTGACACGTATATCCCAATACCCGCATCTGGTTAGGAGAATCTCAGCAAAGGTTGATTGATATCGAATCTATCCTTTTCGAGGATTATATTTATATCCGTTCTAGGGGGAACATTGTAATATCCGCGAGAGTATTGTTCTCTGTTCTACACCCATCAAAGCGGCAAGTGTAATTAATTATTGATTATGGCGCCAGCGACAGGATATTGCGTATATATTTAAACCGGATACATTAAATTTGAAGAGAATCGCGGTCGGTGCGGCATTAGAAAAGTCAGAGATACGATTGTGGATGTGGTTGAAAATAAAACAAACAACAAAATGAAGATAGCTACATGCACGAAGGGTAAAATTGCGCACTTTGGCAGTGGGGTGCTAAGTAATTAAATCCCTCTTCGTCCGCATGTGGCGCTCATGTATATGGGATTAAGTATGCTTATGGGAATTGACTAAAAGGATTTGTTATTTATATTTTTTTTTGTGTTTAGATGGATGTTTTTTTGCGCGGTTTTATAAAAAAAACACCCAACTTTGAAATTGTTTAGCTATTGCGGGGTGGCTAATACTTTGAAAGGATGGTAAACTTGTCAGGTCATTGAACAGCTTTGGACAAGCAATTATAAGCCGATTGTTCCCAATTCAAATATGTGTAGATTGCGGTTGTATACTCGAATAGAATAGCTAGATACGAATTTATAGGGTTAAGTGATAGAAATAAAAATTGGATTAGGGAAGCAAAGTGCAAGTTACCAGTTTCGGTCACCTAGAGCTTTTGATGTCCGGGGTGGACCTGAGCTTCAACCAACAAGCGTCTGCACCTAGCACGATCTTTGGCCAGCTGTCTACAGTTTCGCACGCTAAGTTGGTTAAGGTCTCTTTCTATGCCATCTGAGTCGAGGTCTTCCTCTACTGCGCCGTCCCTCGGGTGTGGATTCGAAGATCTTCCAGGCAGCATTCACGTCCATTCGCTCTATATGACCCAGCTACCGCAGTCGTTGGACCTTCACTCTTTTGGCTAGGTCGATGTCGCTGTGCAGCCCGTACAGTTCGTTGTTGTATATCCTCCTCCATTCACCGTCTATGCAGATGGGATCGAAAATTACTCGAAGAATTTTCCTCTCGAAGCAACCAAGAGTAACCTCATTCGCTTCTCCATGCCTCTTCACCATAAAGTAGGACTGGGATGATTAAGGTCTTACAAAGGGTCACTTTAGAAGTTCGAAAGAGGGCTTTGATACTCAATTGCTTTCTTAGCCCAAAGAAACAGCGATTGACAAAAGTTATTCTTCCTTTAATCTCAGCGCTGGTGTCATTGTCTGAGTTCATAGCGGAGCCTAGGTAGATAAAGTCCTTTACCACCTCAAAGTTATATCTGTCTATAGTTACATTCTGTCCACGATGCTTCTGAAAGCGTTCGATTGGCGCTCAACTACAGTTCTTCTCCTGAAAAGAAGAGAAATTTGCTTCTGCATTTGAATTCAGAATCGCGAAGAGTTCTTCCGGACGGTTCTGGAGGACCAATCGAAAACGACATAAGACGTAAAATCTGACAGCTCTCTGATAACGAACTGTCTTTCTACTCGTAGTTGAGAGACTTTGTAACTTAAGACCGTATGTCAGTTGAGCTAAATAATTATACTCGGATATTTTTCTGACATTTATGAAAGTGTTGAAAGAGAAGTTCACCAAACTTCAATCTTAAAACAAAGACTTATCGATTTGTACGCTATTAATAAATTAAAATTAAGTGCTATGTCCTCTTCAACATTCTAGCAAAACTCAAGCAAAGAAAACGTCCAAAAATTGGCCTATAGACGGGAGGATAATTTTTTGACAGCTCAAAATTCGTTTTCCATACTAGAAAATGCCAGAAAATGATCCATGGATAATTATTTAGCCCAATTGAAACACGGCCTAAGACGTAAAATGACCTAATTCAAAGCACTCTGGTGACAGAATTTTTAACAAAAAACTTTGCGATGTACACTTCTGATCAATATTTTCCCACACAACACTCACTTCAAAAGTTAAAAATCGATTACTTATATGCTGGTTTTGGGTTTATTTACTTTTAACAATAGAGCTGATAGTCCTCGCAGCTAGGCTATCAATATTTATATTTACCGGCCTACTTTGAAGTACGTGTTATTAAATAAATACTTAAATAAATTTGACAACGCGACAAACTTCATTTCCATAGAATTGTAGTAGATCTGATTGACTTGGGTCATTTCTGACATTTTGACTTTTATCCACGGATTTGAAGTTGTATTCGCGTATGATTTGTTTTCAAGTTCGCTCTAAATTTATATAAATGTCCACAAATGTATTTTTATTTTTCCCGCTTAAATGGATTCTCCACACTGCGGTTACTGTTACTATTAATATTACTTTTTCATCGTTTATCATTTCGAAAATAATTTCCCAACAGAATTATTAAATTAGGTTTCAGTTCACTCCCACTCCAAGTGCTTTGAGTTATTTATGAAAATGTGTTATTTTACTCGTACGCTACAAAAGCCCTCTCACACTTTGCGGGCTGAACTGCAAATTTGGTATTCAGTCAACTTTAGCCATCCGCAAAATAGAAAACACAAAGTTTAGCTTTTCGATGGCCTGTCATGCATTTTCGCCCCCCACAACAAAATATACTGTCATTCAAAATGTATAAAACAAACCACAGTTTATGTCAACGAAGAGCGGTAGGGCTTGCATTCGAAAAGGTTATCATTTGTGGCTTATGAACTATCAATTGTACTAAATTTCAGAGAATTTCAGTATTTTATGCAAACATGAATAATTTTCACAGCCGTTGGTTATTGCTTTGGACATAAAGTTCACAATCTATCAAATTAGGAACGATGCGATGGGGTAAATCCAATATGCACACATGATTGCGTGAAAATTCGAACATAAACCATGGCATTAAGTGGTGCAAATGACACTTTTGACATGCAATTCGGAAATATGACTCTGGGGTATTAATGGCCGACAGGGTGCGGTAAAATGATTGTACTTAACATTTCAAAACTGGATAGTAATTGCAATTTTGAAAGAGGGATTTATTTTAGACAAAATTTTATCACTTACGGATATTTTTCCAAATGAACATCGGACAAAAAATTTACGAAGCACTGTTGTCTATTGTAAAAAAGTATACTACTCGTTTATTTAGCGAAACTACTACCATTTTATTCTATTCAGACAGTCTGTCTATTGTGTACTTAAGACCGCATAGTTGATATTGAATCAGTTCAACTTTCTTAGAATATAAAATTAGATTTAGTGCGACTCACTGAGTGTGATAATAGCCTGCCTTTATTATTTACCCAAACGTTCGGTAATACTTGGAACAATCGTATTAGATAGGTACGAGTATTACATATTCGTGTACGGTATTTGCGATAAGGGCATTGAGTGTGAATTCAATGAACTCGATGACATTATCTTGACAGGTAATGACAGTCATGTAGTATGTCTATGTATATCGCATTTGCAAGTTAACAGGAATCGAATGTTTGCGCATAAATAAGCTTTTGTTATAGGTAACACAAGTCGGTTGCAAGAATAGATAATGCGTAGTGGGTGTGATGTCGCTTCGTAATGGTAGTATAGTAAATAAGAGGAAGTGTCAAGTGG
This sequence comes from Cheilosia soror, assembly GCA_949372485.1. NCBI lineage: Eukaryota > Metazoa > Arthropoda > Insecta > Diptera > Syrphidae > Cheilosia > Cheilosia soror. Next base: position 9,746,253 of record OX443563.1, read on the forward strand.
CTGTTATTGACTTTATAAAAGGCTGCTGAATAATTTATGGAGTCACCATTACATATTCCATAGAAGTTATAGTTATTTATTAGTCGGCACATTTCGATCTATTATCAATATTACTCTTGGAATGTGAAACATAAATAGAAAATATTTGACTTTCACCTTTGTTTTGACAGTTCGTTGTTTTTTTCAATGGAGCAGTTCATTTTGTGCAGCGGTTGCTGTTCATGCGGGAAAAAATACAGACATGTTGCAGTGCTGCGGTGGGTGCAGAATTTACGGCTCTGCGAAATAAGGCCCCAATGAAATAAGGCCCCAAAAATTATACAGGAAAAAACAACAACTATTTTAAATAAAATTTGGGGTGTTATTTCCTTTTTTGGGCCCTAATTTCCTTATGAAAATTGGGGTTTTATTTCATAATGAAAGGAAGAATGAAGGAATGAAATAAGACCCCAAACGAAAAACGAAAAAGTATGGGGGGGCATGCTGGCCCCCTGCAACCCCCCTGCTTGGGTTTACTGTCAGATTTGCGCTGTCGAAAAATTCATAAGTAGGTACATAAGAATACGAAACGGTATAGAAATGAAACATTTTACGAATGAAACAGTAAAAAAGTGAAACATTTCCGTCAGTGACAAGTTGATTCGAAAAAGTTGTAAGTATCTACGGAAAAGTTTGACAATAGGCTGACCACTAGAGGAATAACACAGCAGGCCTAATAAAAAAACTGACATTTCAGCATTTGCGCTCTCAGACATATTGGATATGCGGCACAAAATGATACATGATGGCTTAAAATACATCATGAAGACGAAGTAATAAAAATTCAAACTGGTTCAAGTGTCACTTTGACACTGGCGCTAGAGATCTAGCGGGATAAATATGTGCCAAACGTCCAGAGGTCAATGGAACTCCGCCATTCTTTTTCCAGAAAATGTTACCTATTCAATTTGGTTTGGATAAATTAGTTTTGTAATTCATAAGTCAAATTTTATGTGCTAAACTACTAAGTTTAAAGCAAAACATTTGTGTAATAGGTTGCATTTTACCATTTTTAACTAACCTAACCTTACTGGATGGATCCCCACCTCTCGGGGAAAATGGAATAGAACTACGAAAATGTTTACTATATTTTTTTTCATTCAACAATCATCTATGAATCACCAACAAATATTTATGAGATGAGAGCTTGTCAGTGTACATTTTGTACAAAATAAAACACTCTATGAATCCTGCTGATAAGGACACCAACAAAAAGAAAACTGTCTGAATAACTTTTAATGGATGTGGTCCAGATAAGAACTAGTAAAAGCTTTTAGTTGGAAATTCGTGCGAGAAAATAAACAAATAAACAAACGAACTACATCTTCTATAATGTCATTCGCAGACGCCATTTCCTAGGAAATATGAAATCAAAAACAAATATTGTGACACTATCTTAAATCATTTAAAATTTGTCTACAAAAATATAAACAAAATCCGGCCATATGTTGCCAACCAAGAGCATCTCATCAAAATTCAAATGACATCAGTACAGACCATTTCCACGTTCTGTCAAGATTTACTGATTTATGATTGGGAAATTTTAAGTGTCTAACGTTTGACGCATATGTTTGAGAAATTTATATCTAAATATAAATATTTATTTTTCTACTAAGAGCTTCTTGGAATTTAAAAATATTTACCACTGTGATATCGATGAGCAAGAGTGTTATAAACTTTAAAATTGAATTAAAAATTAAAGAACCGAAACTGTATTGCCGACTTTTTAAATTTATTTTATATGCATCAATTTAAATTGGCTCTTTTTACCATAAAATGCATTTAATTCAACCGTAAGGACGTATACAATTTTGGGGAGGTGAATACCCGTAGGGCTACAAAAGAGGTTGACGAATAATTCAAAGGACTGCTCGTTTACTTATAGTGCATGTTACATGAACATGAAGCAGAACGCGCGCTATATTTCAGCTTAGCATGCTCAAGGAAATTGTTATTTTGTTGCATTTACACTCAGAGTTGTACAACTCTTCAGAGGAAGAGAGCGCTCTATATAACACATTCTTTAGCTGCCAGGCATTGCCGCCTTCCTTCCTTCATCCTTCGTTCTTATTTTCCGTTTAACAAAAGTGGTATTGCATTTTTTTTTCCACTTTCGTTCTTCGTCATGGCTCATAAATATTCGAGAGGGAGCGAAATGTTTTTCAACTAAAGAAAAAACAGAAACCGGAAGAAAGCGAGACCAAAAGGAAGTGGAAATATAATATATAAATCAGACAAGGCGCAAAAATGCCTTTCCATTTAGGTAGTCTTTATGTTTTGTATATGGTTCACAATAGAATACTTTCAAAGTGTCAATGAGTGTTAGGGAAGATTTCCACTTTTTTATTCCGAAGAGGAAAATTCGACGATATGGTATTGACCAGATACCTATAAGAATTGTTAAACAATTCATTCAAAGTATTTTCGAGGAGCGTCTAATTCAATTTTGAATTCGACGACTGAAGTGTCAATAAAAAGACTCTAGTAACACCCTTCAAACGACACCTGTCAACAAGAAAGTTGGAAAAAAGTGCTAAAAATTAGATAAACAAGGGTAACCAGAGTTAGTAGGTTATGTCACCAAGAAAACAACGGAACTTACTAGCTTTTTAAACGGTTGTTAGCACTGTGAAATTGACATTAGCAGTTGCTCAATATTGGTGGGTACGTAGCCACATTACATTATGTCTAAGTTCACTCGTAGGATAATGTTCAATATAAACCACATAGCCAACATTGGAACTTAGCGCGATGCGTTTCCTAAAGGTACCAAGTGACAATGAACATAGACAGGAACCGAAACAGCAAAAGAAATGTCAATTTATTGTAGTTCTTTTCGTTCTTTTATTTGATTTTTTCTGCATCTGTCATCTGGCTGCCTGCTTTAGGTACCTAGTTTGAGTTGCAAATTTAACTACAGTACATACTAGATAAAAAAAATGTTTTTAGTGGACATAATTTCATGATAGAAAAGACGGCAGCCATGTTTTTTTTATCTGTTCTAGTTTTATGTAGCTGAGCAAGCAATGCAAACAGAAACAGAATTTACTGAAAAAGTTTTCTGTTTTGTTTCGGTTTCTGTTCCAGTTTCCATTATTTGACACTTGGCGCCTTAACTGCTTAAAGAAAACGAAATGATTTGACAACTACATCTGAGAATAGTTTGACAAATTGTGCCGCAAAATCTCCCACTCGACGTGTCAAAGTTGAAATAAATATTTTGTAGGTCACAATAGATGAATTTATATGCCATTGTGACCACAATCATGAGCCGGTACTGTGTCGATTTGTGGTCCATTTCGAAGAAGACGCAGCCATAATTAATAATTAATTAATTAATACCTTTCTTAGGCCAGAGTAGGTCCATTGTGATACTACAGGATCGAATGATCTTAAAACTACCCGTTTAACCAAAAGGAGTTAAGAATAAAGCCTTGGAGGCAATTGGAAAAGTTTGCCGATATTGTCGAAGAAATATTCTTCGAGACCTATAGTAAGAAAGTTTTACGCACAGATAATCTACTACATTTCGTTGGAGTGTAAATTATAAAAAAAGTGGTTTGTGTCAGTGTTGAAATCGTTTGTGTACACGCTGTTAATCATAGTATTAAAAATAAAAACCAAGGTTTCAGAACTTATATTTTGATTTAAGAGAATGCAGCGAAGATATTTTGCATTTCAAAAAGTTTGACAGTCAATCTGACAATTATTGGCCAAAATATGGAGGCCAATTTGAGACCTTTTGAAAAACATTGGGCGAATTTTATAGTCAATGTAGTTGATTTTTGTCAATGTGGTAGTTATAAATAGAACAAGACCCCCATTAAAGACCCTAGGAGTAGCTTTTCACAACCATTCGTTTATATACGGCCTTATTTTTTGGGACGAATAGCTATTATTTATTAAAAATGATAGGAGGGTGTCCCAGTTGGGCAAACAAACTAACATTCGAGTTCATCCTTAGCTCCTCTACTCACAATAAATTGAAGATACTATTTCATTGTGACACTTTGATGAGCTCAATCTGTATCCCGTTCCACTATATGCTATGCATGTATGTATTATGATAGATAGAGGCACAATAGCATCTGTACGTGTCTATAAAATATTTATGAAGATGGAACTTTGCAAATAATGTTGTGCGAAATGATTTATAAAGACTCCTGGGGAATTGTCGTTGAATATTAGTTGAATGAAATATTATTTTTGAGAGAGTATGTTTTGGTAAAATATATAGTTTCTTGCTGAAAGCAAGCCCCTGGGGTGATAGCTTATATTATCATATTAGTTTACGTCCAGTCATATTAATACAGTCAGCATTAACAGGAAGTTTATTTAGGGAATATTTCTTTCATTAGTCTTTTAGTTTGGACTAAAGGCAGCACACATATTATGTGAAATACATTTTAAGTCATTCGTGAGATGAAAATACATGTTTGTCGAAACTACAAGCAATAATTTATATACGCAATTTTGTTAGAACTTATTTGACAAGTTGAATTTCAGAATTACCCACAAGATGGCTATTTGTTTAAAAGTATTGCTCTTATGTAACAGCAATTAATTAAATTCAGCAACAATAACTTAAAATTAGTTTGATGATGAATTAAAAAATTCATAGACTGAAATTCAACAATAATTTCACAAGAGAAATTTTCAGGGGAAATCCCAACGATGTAACTCCTTGCTTCCCGCTCAATTTAAATTTTAACCGTATTAATTAGGAAATTCACTCAGGCCCAAAAGGTGTCTCTAGCATTCTATCGAGAAATCCAAAATGGTTGTCATTTTGTTTTACTTATTTTTCGCTTGGAACCACGAGGGTTGGTTATGTTACCGTCATTTTCTGAGCAAAGATTGAGGGAAGAATCTAGTTTAGTATGTCTGACAGCTCTATATCTTTCATTTTGTTGAGTTTTCATTAGGCTAGATTGGTCAGGTCATGTCAACAGTTTCCTCAGTTATCGCATATGTCCGCAATACTGACAAATCAAGTCAATAATTTCTCGACTTACTACTAAGTTGACGTCTATTTATGTGTCAACATGTGTTTGTCTGTTTTGACATTTCTATTGGATTATGGGAAAGCATGAGAGCGCAGTTTGACATTTCGATTGCCCTCGGAATTCAGGAGAAAAAAAAAATACAATTGTCAATAAGTGACATAGTGAAAATTAAAGTTAGTTTTCGCATTCAGGTAAATTTGAATCCAGACAATTCGACTTACGATGACTAGATTCTTGAATGCGGCCAATTTCTTGCTAAGAAACTGAGCAGAAGAGTTTATTCGCTCTTAGCGCTAAGTTTCGCTTATAATGTACCTTAGCATCGAATCTACTTTGGTCAGTACAATTAAGATGTATGGCCGCAGTTTATTAGCTTTTACCTGTCAAACCGTAACTTTAGCTTTCGTTAAGCTTTTCGCATGCACTCTGTCCAAGTGACGTTCACCATTCAATGTCACTGCAACCTCGTAGTCATCTTAAATCATTATTTTAACTATCAAAAAATTAATTGTTTTCCAAAAATACATTCTTAATGTTTCCGTTTATCCAATTGTTTCACTACTTCAAACAGCTGTTCGTTAGTGTAGCCTTCTGCGAAACTGATATTCACAATACATCTACTTGAACTTGTCACCAGTCAAATTTTAATTACGTCACGTCAATCCGATTCGAAGAAAATGCAGCGAACTTCAAATCCACTAGTCATTTTCAAATGACATAATAATCAAAATTGTTTGCAACCGCAAAGGAATTTTTTCAACTCTAATTTCGATTCACAAACACAATTAAAGCCACTGTTCTTTCGATATTATTATTTATTGACCACAAAACAAAATCTAAGAGAAATTAAGTATTGATTCTGTTCGACAGATAATATCAGAATATCTTGGGTCTTGTTGGTTCACTTAACAACTCTTTCCATTTGATCAAATGAGTTCAATTGAAATGTTGTCAAATATCTTTTGACATATATTCCTTGAAATCGACTGTAGAACTAAAGTTCTCGTTGACACCATTTCAGGTGACGGAATTGCCTTCCAAATAAAATTTAGTTCCACACTAAACATTTGTGAAAGTTTTCTCTTCTTTTAGTTTTCAACTTTTCAATTATTACAAACTACACACATTTTCTTCAAAATTTGTTTTCAAAAGTCACCTAAAACGCTTTGAAAATGATTTCCGAGGGATGTTCATTTAAAACACTGCAGAAATTTATACATTTACGAGCTGCATAAATTTAACAACACCAACATGTCGTACATCCTCTCAGGAACTCCAAAGAGATTTGAACTGAACACTGATTTCAAAAACTACCAAGTTCGAAAATTAACAACTAAATCGGTTCAATAGGCTTGATTAATTTTCACTGGTAATTTTTTTTTATGGGTAAACTGCCCCCTTCGGAGACATTAAAAAAGTGCACGCGACATGAATTTAAGGACCAAATTACACCCATTCATCAAATATTTATTTTTCAACATTTTTTCTAAACGTCATGTTCAAGTCTCCGTCAATACATAAAATTCGAACATACTAACCCATTTGAATTCCCAGTCACGCTTTTCAGCAAACGCCCTTCTAGTTACATAAATTTTTATCCACGCACCAGTTTCTTAAAATGTTAGCAAATAAAAAAAAAAAAAAAAAGAAAACACGCACAACCATCGACAGACAATTAACGAAACGGATTTTCCAATATTTGCACTTTATTATTCATTTTTTTATTTATTTTATTTAAACCAATTTATCACCGGAGGGAATTAATTTGAATTTTATTGAAAAAATTTAAGCAATCGTGGGTGTAATTTTTTTTCTCACTTTTATTTGGTATTTCATAGAGAAGTGTATTTTTTTTTTGTCCGACTAAAATTTATTTGAATGGATTTTATCGTCAACTAATGTTTTGGATGGAAACACTTAATGCTCGAAATACGAGCGACTCCCGAAAAAAAACCGCTCATGAAACTGAGATACTACACAACTAAAATGCTAAATAGACCGCGAAAAACATTTCGAAATTGGTTCGTTTTCTGGGTGGATTGGTATATTTTTTTGTGTCGGCTTTTGTGTTTTGTTTTCCGAGATTTAATTTTATTTATTATTTCGGAACTTTGCAGAATGTTGCTTTATGTAGTTTTTCACAAAAACTTTACAGGGTGGAACAAAATTAAACGAAACTGTCAAATAACATCTTAAGAGGAGATTTTTTTTCCATAGAGGTTGTGGTACCACAAGGGTTAGTAATTGGATCGCTTTTGTTTTCTATTTTCAATATAATTGAAATTTATGCTGAATAATATTTAATTTATATATTTTTAGATTCCACGGCAAAAACATTTTACAAATATTTTTTTTTGTTAGGTAATTCCAATGGCAATGCCCCATTTGTTTACTTAATTCTGACCGTCCCTCAGAATAATAAATCATTCGGAATCACTACAAGAAACATTATAAATACCTATCTACAAACAAAGGAAGTGAGCATGAGAACAATACATTTTTAATATATTTTTAGGCATATGCAGTACATACATTGTTATTGAAAAACAAAACCAAACCACAAGTAGGTAATGGATGCCATCATCATTCAAGTAGAACACCTGTCAATCAATTCTTCACGTAGTCTCTAAAGTCATTTGTTTTGGTGTTGAAATTCCAATGGGATGATTTTCTTTGAATGAAAAGGAATCAGAAACAAAATATATTGTTATTGTGCACAATATACAGGTGAGTTGGTGGTGTTAGTTTATGGAGGACGTAGGTAGGTACCTTACAAGCAGATATATTTTAAACGAGCACTATGAGTGAATGGAGCAGTTCATCTTTACAGATATACCTAGGGTGTGTTGTGCTTATATGTCAAAATTTAGTCGAGTTGCAAAAAAGCTGCAAATTGGTTAAAGATTCCGTGGTTCGCAAAATATGGCTCTGTCAAACTTCAATGTCATATCAGCCATCTTGTAATTTGCTCAGTTTCCAGGTTCGGCATTTCCAACACAGTTGGGCTCAAGGGCAATGCTGGTTGTTTTGACGCTATTGACAAATGACAATCGTCTTTAGACGGGGCCAACAAACGACATGAGAGCGACCCACTTTCTACTTTTTTATATCCTGGATTCTGGGTTGTGATTAGTGTTCTACACGTCAGGGTAATCGAAATGTCAAACTGCGCTCTCCCATGCTCTCCGATGACCCAACAGAAATGTCAAAACTGAGTTATGCGGACACATAAAGACATCAACTTAGTAGTAAGTCGAGAAATTTTTTACTTGATAAACGTCAATGTCGAAAACTGTTCACATGACCAGTTCGGCCCAATGATAACTCAGCAACATGAAGTTAGAGAACTGTCAGACTTACTAAACTAGAATCTTGAATGCCCTCTATGTCTAAGACAGTGTAATGTATACAAATAATTCCAACTGAAAATCTTCTTGAAGCTGATCTCCTCAATTTTTATACAAAAATCTTCTAATATCCAGTGTAAACACAACTAAGTCAGCCATTTTGTTTTCATAAATTATTAGGTACAAATGTTGTGATAACAGTTCATTTTTCGACATTTCATGACAATACGGTAGACGAATGACATTGTATAGATCACCTAAAAATTTTAAGACAGCAAGTCATAGCTTGTTGATGAAGAACTGTCATTCCCCTTGAAGTTTGGGGGTCCCTGTCCAGTATGATACGTTGAAAATTGAATTTAAAACTTAGCTTTTATTCACAGTGCAAATGCAAACTCCATGCGCAAGACAAAAATCGTTATAATTTTAAAAAGTGAAAGGAACGGCAAAACAAAATGGCAGCAACCTATTCGAATAACGAACAGCGCCATCAGCCACCTGCGGTTGTACTTCACTAGCTGTCACTGAATGCACTCAGATGGAAGAATGCAGCAAATTATGCGGAACCTGGTGCAAAAATTCGGAAGATGAATAAAAAGTTGAAAATCTCTCAGTTTCAAGTTTTTATTAAAATCCTAAGATCGAAATAAAATCAATTAAAACTTAACACAAATTTGATAGGGTATCGTACTACTCATAGAAAACAAAAAAATCACATCTCCATTTGTTATTCTCCTGGAAAGATGCCAATAGATAGTGAAACTGAAATGTTTAGGTAAGCAAGCCCAAGCATCCTTGTGCTTTTCGCAGTTGTATTTCCCAAAGAATATTGGATTCAAAAAGAAAGAGATTCAATTCGTTTGATATTTGCTACATATTGTTCAAGCTGATTGGACTGGTGATTGGTGTATTCATTGTGTTTTTGTTTTGTAGCATACAACCAGATTTTTGTTTTATGAATTCTTTGTCTTATTTTTTTCTTTGTGGCTTTTGTTATGGTTGTGTTGGCTTTCAAATTGTGAGGTTGTGGTTGGCATTATTTTGATTTAAAATTCCACCTAACAGTTGAGATTGAAAGTGGCACGTACAGAGTAAAAGAACGTGCGATTTCTAATTGCTGGAAGTTTGTTTTTTTTTTTTCGTGGTAGGAAATTGGAATTGAATCTTTTGATTGCGGTTTTGTGTTGTTCTGTAATCATAAAAAAATGGTGGTGCTATGTAGTCTGAATTGTTGTGGTAAGAAGGTGTCGAGTAAAATACAGAGTGCTACCACAAGTTATTCTCATTATATAAAGCTACTGTTAAACTACATAGGTACTTCAAAACAAGCGATGTCAAAAAAAGATCCATGGGAATAATTAATAGGACTTATGCAACAAGTCTAGCCCCACTTAGGTATCACCGGGCAAATTCAAAGTCGTCAACAAAATCGTTAACAGTTTCAAAAAAAAATCCTCAACTAGATCAAACTTATATTAGAAAGTTTGAATGGCTAACTAGTAACTATTTATAATGGATAAAGATAAGAATACATTTTGCTGCAGTATTAGATCATTAACATAATAGTAGTAAAGCTGAAGGAAAAAAGAAGAATTAAAGCAGTAGCATAGTTGCAGCAGAGACTTAACAGATTATTAACAGATCATTAACAGAGCTGAAGAATTTCAATGGAAGAGCTGTAGGTAAAAATAAAGGGTAGCAAAGCTGATACAGTAACAGACCTTTAACAGAATAATTAAGAATGGTAGTGAAGCAGTAATAAAATAGAAGAAAATCAATATAAGAAATTAACCAAGATAAATATCACACTTTACTTTTGTAGGTATTCGTTCGCTATAATTGAATCAACGTAATAATTCCCCCAAAGGATGCGGAATTTTTCCTATTTCTTTCAAAATTTAGCTTACATAATAATTAATTTTGATAGCACATTTCAAGTTCAAATAGCCTTGAAGTAGTCCCATCTAAATGCCTTCTATAAATCTAAGTAGACTATGAAACCATTCTAATGTCATTCTCAACTGTATTCCAATCCAACTAAAGTCAACAATACTCCAATACCCGTTTGGCTCTTTATCTTAAAACTTTTGAATCAAAGTTAAATTGCCATTTGACATTGGCGTCAAGTTATTCCTGTTCTTTGTGGCCCCCATTCCCACAAACTGTCATCAACTCAAGAATGTCCATCCAAGCAATTACTCTTGTTTTCATATCTCAAAATATAAACTTTTATTTTTTTTATTGCCAACGTCCTTGTACTATTATAAAATGAAAATTTCGCATTTGCATTCCCAGAAGAATTCGTTAACATACCACAGTTAATAATAATTTCCGAGGCAAATTTCTCCCTAAGGAAATATTTACACCACCGAATGAAGGAAACCATAGTCGAAATACCAACCAGAGAAATGAAATATTTTAACAGCATTCATTCGCAAAGCGCAAAACTGATGCCAAATCATTTATTTTGTAACAAAGTGTTTGAAGTAGTGTTTCTTCTACAAAATAATATGTTATTATCAAGAAGGACAATAATAGGGACTAGCTGCATCTGAGATAGAATAGAAATCATAAAGGCTATTCACAGTGGGTGCTTGTGATGTTATAAATGTGGACCTATTCTTATGGAATCTGACCTTGTTTTTTATTTTGTTAATATTGTGGTTCAGAACAAATGATTTTTCATCATTGTATTAATTTCAAAGGGAAATTTGTATCTAAACTTCTCAAGCAATTAAAGAATTAATTTTGTAATTTTGTGTGCCGGCCAGTTAGGTTTAGGTATGCCGCTGTCAAATTTGTTTGACACAATCATCCTCTCTATTTTATCAAACGAATTGGTCGCTTATGCAAAAGTCATCATCATCAAGCTATCGAAAGATGCTATCATTTTTGCAAATGGCGGCAAATGTCAATTCTACAATAACATTTGTTAAGTAAAACAAATATACGACAACAAGACATAAATCCGTATACTCTTAAAGAACGGAATAATAGTTTGGACTTTTTATGCGGAATAATTCGCGGATGATGTTGACGCACTGTGAATTTCAGCGCATATTTCCTGGTCGCTCGACACCAACTGGGCACATACTACGACGTTAGCCACTTGCATAGAAGATTATGGGATAAGACGAGCTGCTGCCAGGTTTGGCCGGTCCCGAAGCAGCCGTCCTACTGAGAATATCGCAGCTGTGGTTGAAGATCTGGCAGAGGACCCTGGAATATCGACCAGACGACTACTGTAGATCGCGAGCAATACACTACACAGCAATGCTCAAGGACTTTCTTCTCCTTCCTCAATTGAATGAATTGGGACAGGAGAACGTATTTTTCCAACAGGATGGAGCGCGCCGTTGCACAACTGAAATTCTGAGAGCTGCATTTCCTGGGCCCTGTTTCATAAAAATTGACATTGTTATTTCCAAATCTATTGGGGCGCTATTCCCTTGGGCCTTATTGCCTGACACCATCGAAATATGCTAGCTGTACAGAGACATCGACCTATCGCATCTGTCTAAGATGGCAAGGACATGTACAGCAGATGGACATAAAGTTACGTGCTGACACCCCTGGCCCGTATAGTCTCCGAATTAATCGACATATTGACGACTACAGGAGCACATTTTCCGTTAAGTGCGTTTTTTTTTCAACGCCTAAATGCCGACATTAAGCCAACCATTACAAATTTCTGACAGCACAGAACAAACATCCAACATGAGTGTCAAAAATAATGACTGATTTAAAAACAACTTTGGGATTACAAAAGTTTATCGAGTTTATCTAGTATTTGTTTTTAGCATTCGTTTTTAACAACATCGTCCTACAATTTTAATGCTTAATTTTTTTATATGGTAACACCGTGTCATGAAAAATGGTGATTTGGGAAAGTTTGTGATTTGATTTTTTTTAATGGCTTTTATTTGCTTTCATTGCTCTGATGAAAAGATAATTCGCAGAACATATCCTGGAAATTATTTCAGCGAATACATTTTCTGTTTAATATGAGAATCCATTTTCTAAATCTCCCAAATGGATTCAGATTGGGGAACAAGTTTGCAAATTGTTGGTTCATATATTAAGTAATTTTATTTTTAATTGTTAAATCGTTTTTAGTTGACTTTTACATTTCTTTTGAACTTTTTGATACTGAATGAACTTTTACACGTTTACACGAGAAGTCAATATTTTATGATGAAAAGTTTGCTTCTGAAGGAGAATTATCCAAATGTCTAAGGGTCGTCTCCGCTAAGGGTGCATGTTTTTGTGTGTGAATTAATTTTGCAACTTAATGAAGCAGTAAACGAAGCGTGGTATATTTTTTTTTATTATTTTCACAGAACAAATGCTATTGAAATGAGATTTGTGAAAATAACCTTTAGAAGCATAATTTGACTTTTAATGAAATCGTATCCTTTCTAGAAGGAGTCAAATGTGTGGATGCGTTTTTATTGCTTGAATTATTCGAGTTTTTGTTCACTCGCACGCGTTACTCCTACGAAAAGGTTTACTCCTTGTTAATAAGCCACACGCAACGTACCCGAGGTCATATAAAGGATGAAACAAGAAACAAGTGCGTACCTTTCATTTTCTTCTTCGCAATCAAGTACATAATTATAGGTACAAATAGCGTAGATTTTCGCTTCGGTAATAGTTGTGTACTTTCTCACTGTTCTGCTACAAATTCAATTTCAATCTTTCACTGGCTATAGTCAAGATCAGTCTCAGTCCTGAGATAGCGGAAAATCTACGTTAAAATTGCATATCAGACGACCTTAAGTTTTTTTTTCTAAACTCTGGTCTACTAATTGTCATAAACAAAAATTCGACTCGGTGAGGTAAGTAGAAGCAATTCACTTACAGGTAACCAGCAGATTAGGAAAGTTTCAAAGTTCGCAGCTATAACTGCTAGAGATGAGGCAAAATCGGAGACAACTTGCACTAGGTTAGATTTTTGATTTCAGCAATTGACTATTGACAACATATTGACATACTACCTATTATGAAAGTCAGGTCAAACTTTTTTTAATCGACATTCCATTCGCCTAAAAAACTCCCTATGGAAGGCTAAGAAAAACATCGGAGAAACTACCTCTAGCCGACAAACCTAGGAGCCAAAACCCAACCCAGTTTGACACTAATGAATCCGTACAATAGCACTAATTGTTAGGCTTGGGCAAATGGAGAATGAGATCTATTGACGCAGCTACATTCACTGGATGACCAATAATGCTCCAGTCAAGTGATTCTCAGGCCCAGCATCCAGACGAAAGCAAAGACCGAAATTGGGTTTCAAAAATTAAGAGATGACTCGCAACATATAGGTGTCTATATGAAAAACGTGGCAATGGCCTAATGATTCCAGAGATAGCAATTTTAAGAAAACAATTTTGTTCGCACTTGGCTAAATAAGATCTATTTTTAATTTATTATATCTCACTCTATGGATGGACTAGAAAGATGAATGTTAGCATAAAATACTCGGTGAAGTATTGCCTAATAATTAAAAGCATTTTTTTTATTTGATATACGTAGATTTATGAATATAATGGCAAGTTAAGCCTAGTAAGGTCGAAATAGAAAATTTTGCAGCCCCTTTTTCAACCCCTCTAGGACGAATTTTGAAAAATGATGAATGAGGCATTTAATAATTGTGACATATCTATCAACGTACAAACTTTCAAATTCATACGGCTAACGGTTCGTGAGACCCCCCTTACTCCCCAAAACCAATTTTGGCTACACATCTAAAAATCTGTAAAGCTATACCCGCTCGGCTTTGGCCGTGCTCAGGAATTACAATACAGATTAATGTTTCAAGTTGAGAAATAGCGTTTGCAAATTTAGTTTTTGTATGGAAGGTGCTACGCCCCTTTGTCGAATTTTCATCGATCAATCGATTTGGTGGTTTTCGATATATACGATTTTTTTTTGTTGTATGCCACGTCCCCATTTTTCAAATTTTAAATAATCTTGAGGAACACTCAAAGGTTAAAACCTAAGATTGTCTAAAATTTTGAGCTCAAACGGTGTGAACTGTAAATTGAACTGAAAAACGAAATGTGCGCCTACAACGCCTCCTGTTGGGAGTGCTCCGACTTTTATATACACAAATTATTTAAATACAAATTTTATTAATAAATTTCGCACAGAAAAACCCAGCTAAACGAATTAACGAAAGATAAATTGTTTCGCCGTTGAGGAATTGTGTATGCGCAGTGTTGCCAACCGCTACAAAATTTTTCGATGTCACTTTAAAACTACACAATGCACTTATTGTGCTCAGCAGTTTCAAAACCAATGTGCATTTTTTCCGCCAGGAATAACAATATTTTAAATTTATTCAAATTGAACATGCAACAAAAATATTAAATTATTTTTATTCTCTGAATTTACGCTTAATTTTCGAATCCACTTCCCACACAAATTCGAATTTACCTCCCAACCAAATTATAGGCCTAACTTCCTGTTAATTGGACAGGATATATAATATCGAATTTCCCGACCGTTAACTTGTTAATTATACATACAACAAATCAATATTGAATTAGGATAGACAAACCCATAGTTAATTTTAATGAGTCCCTTCAATTCCAATCGCAGTCAATAAATTCAAATGTCAAACGTCAATCGTTCGTCAAGGTTGCGACGCGTTTTTATTATAAACTAGCTGGACCCGTGCTCGCCTTGCCCGCTCGCACAAAATTATATTTGGTTCATTTAAAATTTCATTTCATCCAGTAGTTTCCGCGCTTTTAGGAGAAAAAGAAAATTCCTCCCTCTCCTAGACCTTGCTACCTATTTGTATTATGTACCTACTGCATTTCCTTTCCTTTGCTTCCCTCTTCCTATAGAATCCAAACAACTACCTACCCCAACCCAACACAGTTACCATACCACATATCGAATGAAACCTGTTTTGTATTATACGTCTCTTCTCTTATGAAGATTATTAATATACCCCATAAACTCTTTAGCGCGTATGAATTATAAAAAAAAAAAATATACCCCATGCCATTCTGCAGCGCGCACGACTCACCAAATCCCCATCCTTCATCGGACATACAATCATAATATACCTACATATCTACATAATATACAACTGACCATAGCACTCACTGCGAAAACAAATCAACCCTTATCGAATGTGTAGTATACGTATGCTAGTCTTGTTTTGTTTTTGTTTGACGATCGCAAAAGTACAAACATCCATTCGTAGCAAGGTATATGTGTATGTATATATTTTCACTTCAAAAAATGCATACGTCATATCAGAATGAAATTCCTACTGCGTTGTGTGGCGATATCGATAATGGATGTAATGTATTGGATATATGCACCCTCTGCATCGCCCTCCCTCGCCGTACTCTTGCTACTTGTTTGTAATACTGCATTTTCTTTCCTATGGAATTCAAACAACTACCCTAACCCTACCCTGTTACGGCAAAACAACCAAAATAAATTCAGTCACCTAAACTAATAACAATATACATATTTGAATAGTACATTTATGTGTCTCACTTGTTTTGTTTTGTTCACACACAAACAATATAATCAAAATCAGTCCAAACGTTTAGATGAAAAAAAAATAGTAAACTTCCTGGAACCCAATTGCAGCGCCACCTATCGGGTCCAATTGTGAATCTAAACCATCCAGGGACCCACTCAAACACAACAAAATTTCAGCAAAATCGGTTTTTTATCTCGCGAAGGAATAGTCTGAACTATGTATTTTTTTTTTAAATCATAGCTTAATTTTTTCGGACTTACCTTGCTGATGAAGTTTAAATTCAGAAATCAATAGGTATCTATGTATTCAATTTCACTTCTAAAATCAATAACAATTCAAGTATGTATCTAACAATCGGCTTTCGTCTTTACTATGATAATATATGTATATTTCACAAACTGGCTGGACAGAAGTAAGTCACTCATACACAGTACCTATCTGTTCAAGAAAAATTGCTTTCGATGTGCGACAACAACCCCAAAGTAGAACTATGGAATCCAAACAACTACCCCAACCCTACCCTGTTACGTCATATCAGAATAAAATTCCTACTGCGTTGCGTGGCGATATGCGATAATTTATGTAATGCATTGGATATATAATGTGCACCCTCTGCATCGCCCTCCCTCTCATTGATCTTGCTACTTTTTTAATATACTGCATTTCCTTTCCTTTCCTTTGCTTCCCTCTTCCTATAGAATCCAAACAACTAACTACCCCAACCCAACACAATTACCATACCACATATCGAATGAAATTCTGAAATGAAACCTGTTTTGTATTATACGTCTCTTCTCTTATGAAGATTATTAATATACCCCATGCCATTCTGCAGCACGCACGACTCACCCCATCCCCATCCTTAATCGGACATACAATCATAATATACATACCTACATAATATACAACTGACCATAGCACTCACTACGAAAACAAATCAACCCTTATCGAATGTGTTTGTTTGACGATCGCAAAAGTATAAACATCCATTCGTAGCAAGGTATATGTGTATGTATATATTTTCACTTCAAAAAATACATTTTGGCTAAAAACTGTTCCTAAGGACGTGGCTATAAACGACATAGCCTATAGCAGTCTCACAGTCTTAAGGAACATTTAAAAAAAGTTTCATCAAAATCTGTCCAGTAGTTTTCGAGTTTTTAGCTGACAAAGAAAATGCCTACAGTTTTATTATATGTAAGGATGTCTTTTTAATTGACAAATCTAAAAAAAAACGACAGACGATTAATTAATTAAAACTCGTATTACTCGTATCTCAAAATAACCCCTAATAATGATGTATTGGTCTAAATAAAATACACCTCCACCAGAGAGAAATATATACCTCGAAGCGTGAAAAATAGAAATTCTAAAAATATACCCAGGTCAAAAGAAATCAAGCTGACCTCAAAAATAGCGCACAATTGTCGGCACCCTTAACAAGTACTGCGAGCATTTTTATTTCTGTCCAAATGGCAGCCAGATGAGGAATATTCAACTACCCTCTTTTGGGGCAAATTTACAAGTAGGTACTATGTATACACAATAAAGTTTATGTTTCTGGGCGAATGCAAGTGAAAGATTTAGAACTCTTTATTGGACGGGTGAAGTCAATATTTTTTTTTCCTTCGCACCGCTATTTTGTTTACACAACAAACAAGAGTAGTACATCAATATTTCCGCTCATGTAAATCACTTTGAATAGCAGAGGCTGGCCCCGCATACGGAACGGGAATTTATTTCAGCAATCGTTTTCGAATAGGGAATATTTTTCAAGTGCGAACAATATTTGGGTTGTGTGTGTTTTCTCTGACTATGAGCAGCAATATTTACTTAAAATGTTTACTTAATATTCTTTAGCAAGGAACTATAGGTGGAGAGATATTGAACACGTTTATCTCCCTTTGACTTATTTCATATTTTCACACATTTTAGATGAATTAAAGGAGTTTTGAATTCATCTGTCATCATTGTCTGTCATCAATTTAGTCTCAAATTTCAACTAATGAACAAGTTGACAGATTTTGATTGGATGGTCTTATCAAAGTAGTGAAGATTAAAAGACCTTTTCTGGTATCTACCCTATGCCTTGGAAAAGCATAAGAGTCTGTTAAAATATTTGACGTTAAGCTAAGGCTCTCAGGGGCACTTGTCAGTGTTTGCCAAGTAATGTCATGAGTTTCACGAGGAGATCACAATGAAACCCTCGGCTACAAACCAAATAGAGCTGCTACGAGAGCTGCCCTCAAGCTCTACAAGCTGAAGATTTAGAAGCAGTACTTCTGCAGTCTGTTAAATGGCGGAAACAGCCCAAAAACCTGATGTTTGGCCGTATTACCATTTAAAATGGACGATGATAGTCAACATTTTCTTACACCGGACCAAAACAAGGGTATTATAGCGGTATCCAAACGTCCAACAAGGCTGGTGGGCCAGATGGCCTAATGTGGCCGAGCTTTTCCAAGCACCGAGAGATGAAGCATGCAACAGATTATCTTCAAAATTTTGTTATATGAAAGAATGCCAGTCTATGGAACCTCAGGATCATGTGCCCCATTCACAAGAAGGAAGATACCTACTCTGAACTGCGCCAATTACAAGAGCAGAAGCCTGCTGAGTGTCGCGTCTAAGAAAAAATGCATAAATTCCAGACACACCGCTTCTTTATTGACTTGAAGCTCGCCTACGATAGCGTATGTAGCTTATACAAATACGATGTTAATGGATTGAAAGCGAAGCGAGGACAAAACGACGCGACGTATATACGAACATCGAAAACGGTATCTCAGCATAGGCGACTCGGGAAAAACTTTTTGCAGTGGACAGATATAACTTGGGAGTAGTTAGGGAACCATTCAAGCTGAGCGATGAAAGCAAAGGCTTCAATCCACCTAACCAAAATGAAGTGAGGATAGTAATATCCAAGCTGAAGGTCAACAAGGCTGCTGGACCGGACGGCTTAACTGCCAAGTTTTCCAAGCAGCCGGAGATGGCTTCTAAACTGCACCAACTATAGAGGAATATCAGTCTCCTTAATATCGCTTACAAGATCCTGGCTGCGGTACTGTGTTAACGCCTGAAACCATTTGTCAACGCACTGATTGGACCCTATTAGTGCAGTTTTAGGCCCGGTAAGTCCACAACCGACCAAATATTCACACTACGGTAGATCCTGGAGAAAACCAAAGAAGTCCAAATCGATAACCACCACCTATTTATCGACTTTAAGGCCGCCTATGACACCATTTATAGAGACGAGCTATATAGAGCCATGTGTAGTTTTGGCATGGAGAACGCTCGCTGCGTAAAGATCCGTAAAGGTAGGAAACAATCTCTCCGAGACCTTTGATGTCAAAAAAAAGGATTTAGACAAGGTGATGCGCTCTCATGATATTTTCAACATTATTCTTGAGAAAATTCTGCGAAACTCGCAAGCCAACACTAGGGTAACAGTTTTTGAAAAGTCTGTGCAACTACAAAACTGACATAATTGGCAGAACACTGCGAACTGTCATATTGATGCGTTTGCGAGTATTAGCACATAAGCGGCAAAAATGGGGTTTGTGGTGAATGAGGGCAAAACAAAATATATGCTGTCAACAAGAAGGGACACACAACATCGACGAATCGAACAGAACCTCACGATAGACAGCTATAACTTGGAGGTAGTCCAGGACTTTGTCTACTTTGGCTCCGCTATTAACTCTGAAAATGACATCACATCAGAAATCAAACAAAGAATTACACTTGCCAACCGCTGTTACTTTGGCCTAAGAAGGCAATTGATTATTAAGGCCTTGTCGAGAAACACCAAGGAGACTCTATATAAGACCCTCATCCTGCTTTATGGCTCAGAATCGTGGACGTTATCAAAAGCGGATGAAGATCTCATTGGTCGCTTCGAACGCAAAATTCTTCGAGTGATTTTCGGTCCCGTTTGCGGTAACGGGCTTTGGAGGAGGAGATCGATCTAACAGTGAACTCTACGAGCTGTATAGCGACATCGACCTGGTCAGAAAAGTATGAATCAGTCGTCTAAGATGGCTGAGACATGTTGAGCTAATGCACACCAACGCTCCAGCCCGAAGAGTCTTCGATTCCAACCCGGATGGACAACGCACTAAAGAAAGTGGTAGGGGACCTCAACCAACTTGAAGTGCGCAATTGGAGGCAGTTATCCAAAGATCGCGCTTTTTTTGCAGGCTAAGAACCCATCGAAGATGTAAAATCCGCTCTCATAGAAACCATGGAGACAAGACCTTAATCATTCCGGTTATGGTATATGGTAGAGCAGCATAGACTTTGTCGAAAGCGAGTGACAACCTACTGGGCTGCTTTGAGAGACAAATTCTTGAGGTTTTGTTCCAGCTGCTGACTAGCTTAACCGGCAGACTTCAAGTTACTTATAAAAAAGGGAAAACTGCAAAAAAATGTTACGTATACGCCATACGTTCGTAAAATCTCACTTAATTGATTTGTGTAAGAATCCAGGCCTATGGTCGAATATGAATCTTTTGCTCTTACTAATTTATTTGTTTTTTTTTATACTGCCATACCTTGTAATTTCAAGACAGCAATTTTTACCTTCTAGACAAAAAAATTGTCATTCTCCTGGAAGTTAAGGGCTTTAGTCGCCTAGCTTGGTGTAAATTATAGAAGGTCACAGCATTTTAACCTATAATTAGACAGAAAATGAATCCTTAAAAGTGGAATGACCGATTTATTCGTATTAACATTGCAATAGTATCCACTTAAATGAAACCCCACTTCAGCTAACAAACCATTAAAGCATTCCCACTCACCAACACACATCTGTTTCTTTTCCACAAAGTATTCCGCAACCTCTTTAACCTACAACACTTCGTAGTGAATAAATCCAGAGTATCATACAACCCAACAATGCGTGTATCTGAACCAGTCGACCAGCCAACATTTCCTCCATCAAACAGCCTATCTTTCCATCCACACTCTGTACCTCAAAAGGATTCACACACTAACAACTGACAGACAGGCACAACGCGTTCGCGCTTTTAGAGGGCTGTTCTTAATGAAAGCAACGCACATTTCCATCCAAAGCCAACCGATCAACCAACATCCTTCGTCAGGATATCTATTGTGAACAACAAAGACATCCAGTTACATAAATACTGTTTGGAGATGTATCTCTATCTGCAGTGATACCGACGACGAATGCGGGTAATTGCCATGATGGTGACGGAGATGTTTGTACGGAATTGATTTGTGCGATGTCGCAATCGCGAGCAATCATATGTCACATGCTCTTGTACAATTAATAATGACAAATGTTTACATACGCATATTTCCACATGAATAATATTTATCTGCACGATAAATATTCATGGATGTAAGACAGTGATAGACGACGAGAACCCATAAACGCGTGTTCAAATCGCAATTAGGATAAAATAAATCATTTAACAGATGACAAGATTGACAAGAATATATCAAAAGAATCTTGATAACTTTGAAGGGGGGGGGGGGGAAGGGGAAGTTCTTAACTTTGATTAGTTCCATAGACGTTTTTTTTGATTTCGCCAAATTGCGTCATGACCTTGAGTAAGGCACTCATCGTTTATATGGCGTATACGTAACATATATTTTTTTTTAATTTTTCTATTATTCCTGTACACGAAGAATAAGTAATTGAACTTTCAACAGTGTCACAGTCACGTAGTTCTTTATTTTTGCGCAAGATATTTCACAAGAATGCATTTACTATGCTCGGAACACATTTGCATACCTTACATAGCACTTTGCCTTGGCATTCGATTATAGAACCATCTCTCTCTCGTAATTCGTACTCGTAAGCATGCATATGGCGCTACATATAATATATATCACTTCCCAGGCCACATCGTTTTGCAGCGTTTGGAACTTGCCAGGTATTTAATTACTTCTGTGGCAGTTTTTGCTAGGAATTTTTTTTTCACAATTTCTGTTTGTGTATCTCAGATGTGGCAGATTAATAGTAGAGTGGGAATTAAACTCTGGGTGAATCTGTATAGTCGGGTGAACAAGAAAATACATACCATGATGGAAGTTCTCATGGTGGCATTAATCCGAGTGGTCCAATCTGCCGTATAGATCCGGCTGAATTTGAGCAATGGCATTGGTTATGTTGGTCTTAAGGACATCGGTCGATTGCGGTTTATTCGCATTGAGCTGCGACTTCAGGCAACCCTATTAGAAAAACCTAGCGAGGTTTTCACGCACGATCTTGATGGCCAATTCTCATCACCTCTGCTAGAGATAACAATACCCTCAAATCGTTCATGCAAAATTACCATCGTGGCCACGTGTCATCCACCTCCATATCCATATTAATTTGGCCAAAAAAAAATCTGTTAGTATCTTTCTGTAGCACTCGCATTTAATGGTAATCTACCTTTGCAACGTCACTGTCAAGATAAAGTACGGAGTAATGACGCGCCGCCGCCGCTCTAAAATCCGCACCAAACAGCGTTTTATGGATAAATTGCCACCTCGTGAGAGTTGGCTTCGTCCCATATACGGAAATTTGGCTTGTTAATATTGCCATTCATCCAAAAATGTCCCTTGTCTCTAAACAACTTGGAGTGCGCAACTGGAGGCAGTTAGCCAAAGATCGTTCTAACTGGAGAGGCATGTTGGTTGAGGCCCAGGTCCACCCCGAACTGTAGCGTCATCTAAGTAAGTAAGTCACTAAACATGATTTTTCGGCCAAAATTGGGGTCGGTTCGGAGCCCAGTCAGCTAAAAAACAACGTCTATGGTTATTATCATTAATTTTGAGCTCTTGGGTCAGTTGGATCTTGAACGGGTATAGAGGCCCAAGTCCCGACGCAAAATTTGCCAAGTCGATGTCTATAAAAGCCGACTTCTTGTACACGGCAGAGAATTGACCGCTTCGGGTTTTCCTGTACACTTTCACGGACTGCGGCAATGTTCTTGGTCGATCTGGCGTGCCTTTGTAGTACGGGTTGATTGCTTACCGAACCGGGTATCTTGACTTTGGCCACAAAACGTTGGAGAGTCGACTTTGAAGAGCTACCGCGTCTGCCATAAAAAGGTCGCAACTCGCGCAACTTTTGCACTGACCAACACAACTCATTTTAAATCGTGTAACTTGCCAGTGTCAGGCAATGTTGAGATATAGTGTTTTAAATAAATTAATTGTAAGGGTGGTACCATGGCCCGTTTTCCGATCCCACCCAGACGTCGCGCGGTTATTTGTTTGGACAATGCATTTCAATGTCTACATTTTTACAATTTTAGCTGAATGTCAAAAAATAGAATTTAAAATGTATATTTTTTATACGGGATGTGCCACGCCCCTTTTGTTAAATTTTGACCAATCTTTACAGGAACATTCATTGTCCAATACATAGGATTGCCTGAAAATTTTAGCTCAATCGGTTTGGTGGTATTCGAACTATACGATTTTTAAGTTTTTTTTTATATGGGAGGAGCCACGCCCCTTTGTCCGATTTTGACCAAACTTTCGCAGAAACTCCTTTGCTAATAACAAATGTTTTCTTAAAATTTGAGTTCAATCAGTTCGGTAGCTTTCTCGATATAGGATTTTATAGTTTTTTTTTTGTGCAGGAAGTGCCACGCCCTTTTGTTAAATTTTCATAAAAAGTGAATCTAAGCCATCTAAAAAATTTCATCACGCCTCACCAGGCACGTTATCCCTCTTCTTTTTTGTTTCCTACTCCGAGTCCCATATCTACTTCTACCCGAGCTACTTGATCTCATGCCCTATCTCCTCACGTTTACTGTCGCTTTTTCGTTCCATCGGAGTTCTAAATTATTTGGTCTTTAATTTAGAACTCCGATGGAACGAAAAAGCGACGGGCGATGGGCATTAAAATGTTCATTTTGTTCTATTGCGCCCGAGTTACTTCATCACACACCCTATCGCCTCACATTTTCTGTCGCTTTTTCGTTTCATTTGAGTTCTAAATGACAGACCAAGAAGCCCCTATAGAAATTTTACTTTATCCCATTCTATTCGAGCTGCCTCACCATATGCGCTACCCCAAAAATCCAATCTGCTGAAGATTTTTCGTTGCAACAGAGTTCTAAATTACAAACCAAATAGCCATTACCTAGTTGTTCCACTGTATCCCATTCTGCCCGAGCTATTTTATCACTCGTTCTACCCCCTCACGTTTCTTATGGTTTTTTGGTTTGATCGCTGTTTTAAATGACAGACCATGGAGCCATTATAGGTGTTTCACTTAGACATATCCCAAAATTCCGTTTCCTGGCGATTTTTCGTTTCATTAGAGTTCTAAATTACAGATAAAGAAGCCATGAGTTTGTTTCACTTTGTCCCATTTTGCCCGAGCTACTTCATCATACGTCCCATCGTCTCACGTTTCCTGTCGCTTTTACGTTTTATCGGAGTAAAAAATTGAAGCCAAATAGTCATTAAAAGTTTCACTTTTCCCCATTCTGCCCGAGCTTGCTTCATCACACGCCCTTTACCTTAACGTTTTCTGTCGCTTCTTCGTTTCATTGGAGTTCTAAATGCCAGACCAGAAGTTTTACTTTGTCCCATTCTGCCTAAGTTGCCTCACAACGCGCGTTCGTTACACACTCCTATTTTCTGTTGCTTTTCGTTTCATCGGAGTTGTAAGTGACAGACCAAGGAGCAATTAGAAGTTTTACTTCGTCCCATTCTGCCTGAGCTGCCCACCATATGCGCTATTCCAACAACACTGTTTCCTGTCGATTTTTTGTTCCATTCAAAACTACTGCCCAAGTTTCACTTACACTTACACATTTTTTGAAACATAGTTGTTAAAGGTTTTTTTTAAGGTACAAACTTATTTTAAGTTAAAACAGAAGAATAAATAACTTTTAAACTAAATTGCTTAAATTTTATTATCCACTTTAAATAAAATAATATGAAACATGATTTCTTTCGCTTCCATTGAATTTTATATCCAACCGATTTGTCGCTTTCTTTTTATACCTGTTGCCATAAAAAATTCCATTTTTTCATTATGTTGTCAGTCAGTACCTCTGTACGTTCCTGTAGCAAATTAAAATCACAAAATATGCGATAATTGAAAAATGTTGCCCCAAAGGAAATAAACTTTCTGTTTATTTTGATTAAATTCACTTTTTCGAATTAATGACATTTTTTAATGCAAAAAACGGACTAATTCTACGATATATTCAGGTGAAGAAAAAATATTATGCCACAATCCATATTGTTGGTAAACTCTTTGATAAATTCTGAATTCTGCGAAACTGCATTTGGATTCTCAATTTAAACGTCAGAAGCATGCGGTTGACGATGAGACACGATGGCAATAAGTATTTTCCTCAGGGTAAACAGATCACAGATGTTTTTCGACTGTCATTTTTTTTTTATAAATGAAAACGTTTAGCTCTGCTTTTGAATTATTTTTAACAGATGCCTTAAATTTTTTTGCATTAATTCCAGACAGAGCGGATGGAGAAGCGGTCCATGTCAATGCTTCGGTAGTTTGGTCATGTTAAACGCCGTCAGGCAGACGTTCTCTAATTAGACTCAGGAAGAGATGTTTATATCAAGTTCATAATCTCTCCTCTACCCGTATGGGGATTGTCCTTGATTTAGAGTCGATGGTGCGAGAATCGAAAGCTATGGAGGGTCCACTTGAGCAACCTACACCCGCAACTCACTTAATGGATAAGCGGGCAAACTAAACGGAATGAATGAATAATTCGAAAAAAAATGGCCGCCGCCAGAATTAATGACCATTCCGGTCCGATTATTTTTCATCACTCTTTGCCAGAACTTCCGACGATAGGTTCTCGCATTCTTGAAAAATATTCTCTTCAGGGGTTCAAGACTCTGAGGGTTTCTGACACACTTGTGACTTCAAAAATACTAAGTCTGGAACTGGTAAATCAGGAAAACTTTCCGGCGAGTGCAGATAGCCAAAACGAGAGATTTTTGGCGACGCGAAATTGCAACTCACAGATTTTCGGTTGTGACTCCTGCAGTACGCGCCATTGCTCCATCCTGATCGAACCACATGTTTTCCAGTTCCTATTCTTTCAATTCAGGAAGGAGAAGAACATCGTTGAGCATGGTTCTGTAGCGCTCGCCGTCCACACTCTGGGGTCTTCTGCGACATCTTCAGCCACAGCTGCGATATTCTCAGCAGAACGGCTGCTTCGGGGCCGTCCAGACCTGCCAGCATCTCGTGTTGTCCCGTACTACTAGACGAGTGGCTAAACGTTGTAGTGCTTGCCCAGTTGGTGTCGGACAATTGGGAAATCTGCGACGAAATTCACGCTGCACCACCGACGAATTATTCCGCGAAAAATTCGAAACAATTATTCGCCATTATTTAGGAGTACAGCGATTCGTGTCTTGTTGACGTGCATTTTGTTACTTTACAAATGTCAAAGTGGAATTGACATTTGCCGCCATTTGCTGAAAATATATAGCATCTTCCGACAGGGTGATGTCTTTTGTCACCTTGTATGTGAGTTTAGTGGTTATTGTGCCAGACTACCGTCTCCATGGAGAGATATGAAATATTACACTTTTACAATTAAGCAATTTAAAATCGGCATGCAATTGAGGGACCCACAATTTTATGAAAAAAAGTAAATAAATAGTTGGAGTAGTCGTAGCTTCTCACAACCATTCGTTTGTGTGAGTTTTTCTTTTTGGGACCTACAATAGTATGCCGAGTTTGAACGGCTGAATTGAAAAGCTTTTTCAGGACAATTATACTCTCGCATGTTCGTCAGACGTTCGCCAGAGGTGGCGCAGTGCAAAATCCCTAAAGATGTAATTTGTGTTTTTCTGGGGCTCGAACATGGGACACCTCCCACAGAAGTCCTGCACATTAACCACTGAGCCACTTTGCCCACCCACTCGCCACCGATACTAGAGATAATAATCGGCAATTATAATACAGACAGGAGAGAGTTGCCAAATCTGATTGCCTTATAGAAAAGATTCCATTCCATTCCACCTCCCTCTGGGTTGTCTGTCCAAACTATAGCATGGATCGATCTGTTCCGAATATGACCTTCTCGACTTAAGCCCAATGCACACAGAGCAACTGGAAAAAAACTGATCAGCGATGCGAATTGGAAAGTAGTTTGCTTTGAGTCATATACCCTGTGGAATCAAATGGGACGATACAAATGACGCTACTGTTTGAAAACTCGTTTGCGAATCACAAAAACCAGCTTGTAACCAGTCGTCTGTTGATTTACATGTCGGGTTGCCTATTGATTTCAGTTTCTATAGGTTATCAAAGATGAACGAACAACAGACTAACCTGTTGCTGTTGGAGGTGGGTTGAAAAACATGACGACACTGAACGAACTATAGATTTTGATTGGTGACGAGTTTCCTCGTGTGTGGAGTCAAGTCACCGCTGAGTCCGTAACTGGTCTGCAACCCGAGTTGCCAACCAGTTTTGTTTTTTTCAGTTGCTCCGTGTGGATTGGGCATTTTCAACGCGAAATGCGAAAGCGGGTGCGGGAAATAAATGGCGGTATATCCCGCCGTTTCCCGTGCGAAATTCCTTCCAGATTTCGCATTTTTAAGTTGGTTTAAGGAGACACTTTAAGTATCTTACATACTTTGATATTCTTAAAGGATATTAAGGTGGTTTGTATTTGTAGCAATTAAATTTGATTTAGGTTTTTTGACATTCCTTTTTCGTCAGCAATGCCAAATAATTTATTTTCAAAAGAAGGATATTTATTTTAAGAGATTTTTTTTTGTAGATTCAATAAAGACTCTATTTTATTTTGTAAACATTTTAATTTGAAATGATTTAATGGCCCATGTAAACAAAGGACAGTAATGAACTATGCAAACAGACTTTCTCCAAATATACACAAAGAACCTAAATAGATTGAAAGATGATAATCCTATCTAAATCAGGAATAAATTGACTTAGTATTTGTGCCAAGGGCGATTTTAAAAATATGTAATAGAAACTTCCGTCCATAGCCTATGCATACAAAATGTTGAAACCAATTATTTCCCAAC
Source organism: Cheilosia soror (assembly GCA_949372485.1). Taxonomy (NCBI): domain Eukaryota; kingdom Metazoa; phylum Arthropoda; class Insecta; order Diptera; family Syrphidae; genus Cheilosia; species Cheilosia soror. The sequence goes on from OX443563.1 coordinate 9,774,179, forward strand.
AATGTGTGTTCCTGTTGAAAAAAAATCTTTTAAAGATACACCCCATCGAAAGGAATGTTGAAATAAATTCATTAAATATCAAAACATGTTGGAATTTCTTCAATATTGTCAATTTTGATCAAACACATTTGGGCAGATATTATTCACACCCGAATCTAAGGAATGTCCACACGAATGTCATCTGCATGAACACAGCCAATATATATTCTAAAACAACTATATCCCAAATGCACTTCCAGTTGAAAAGTCAATTTTCATATTGACTGGACAAGAAGTATTTACTCACCACCAACCTCAGCTTAGTGCAATGTTGGATAGATACAGATACTTCCTCCCATGGCATACTTTCTTAATCTCACTTACTCTGTAAATTTTAATTAAATACTTCTTCCAGTCTATTCACAGTTGTAGTCTGTGTATGTGTGTTCTACAGCAGTTTACACTTTCCGTTTTAAATGCATAATTCGAAGTCAAGGGTGAAATGGGAAGGACCACAATCTTCAAATTCGTTTGGGGTTCGTCCATAAAGTCACAGACTTCTATTTAAATCTTTGAATTGAGTGGGAGAGAGTTCTTAAAATTGCAGTGAACACTAACCAACTTGATGGGAAGAAGTTGTCAAATTAATATAGCCAAATATTGCTATTGACGAATGCCATTGAAAGAAACTATTCGGTGAGTGGATACATTTTGGATGCACCTTCGTATTGCATTGGTAGTAGCAGCAACTATGTAGAAGTTTCTGGCAATGTTCGGTGACTTGTGTGGTTAGGGTTACATACTGTGGAGAGCAATTAACACGAAAATATGCGTAATTGGAAATGTTTTAAGTTTTCTCTTGAATCAGTAGTTTCAGAATCGGAAGTCATGCAGAGATGCAGAACGGACAGTCAATAATTACTTTTTGTTGCAGTCAAGAACTTCGTTATATGTATGTAAAGTTTATACTAAATATGCAGTGGTTACAAGATGAAAGAAAAGCCAGTCGACTGACAACTGCATGACACAAAAAGTTGGATATAGAGCTAGAGGTATATCGCCAAAAGTCACATTGGATGGTTGTTGTGGGTGTAAGTTTTCAAATTCTAATTGGCACTACTCGTATAGACGTCGTTTTGTTACCAGAACCTATTAGACCGATTTGATGAAGAAGCTGGTAGTATTAAAAAAGTTATTAGTTAAAAGGGTTTTCCAATGAGAGGTGTTATTGTGAATGGCCCGCTATTTCGGTAGCTGTCACTTTTGAAGCTTTTATTCTTTGACATTTGACAAGTAGAAACTACGCCATTACTAAAAATGGAACGATACATGCTTCAACAATGCATTGAAATTATTCACTACAAAAATGGTGAAAATCTTGCAGTCACAGTTCGGAAAACTAAGGCATCTTGTGGTCGTCGTGAAGCACCTTGATGTCGGACCGCAATAGGTACAGAAATTGGTGGAAAAATTCGAGCTGTTGGGACCAGTTAGTGATGTGAAGAATAAAACCCGTGCACGTCGCTCAAGAACAACTGAGAATATTGCTGCTGTAGTCCAAAGTGTCGAAGAAAACCCAGGTTTGTCCATTCCTCGTCGTTCTTTGGAATTGGGCATTCCACAAACGTCATTACACCGTTTTTTTCATAAAGACTTGGGTCTTAAGGCTTATAAAGTTCAGTTAACACAAGAACTCAAGCCGGCCGATCATCAACAATCGTCGCCAACAGCCCAGCGTCAATTCAAGACCTCAAAGATAAAATTCGTGAGGCTATCGAGGACATAGGGCAGCCACTTTGCGTTTTGGTTATGGAAAATTTCATGAAATGGATATGGTCCTGTAGGCGTGCTCGTGGTGGCCATTTGGCTAATGTTGTTTTTCATTATTAACGGCATATCTTCCTCTTTATTATGAAATAAACATCCGAGGATTTTTTTTTGAATACCAAAATAACACCTCTTTACATAGGATTATTTTTTGAAGCTAGTCCAAGAAGGGTTTTCCTAGAAATAGCTATCTGGGCGTAGCAAGTGACGAACAGACGTATAAAATAGCGACTGAAAGATTCGTCGTTGATTGTGTTATTACAACCGCGGCAGTGGCCCATGAAGTGTTTCTGCCTGTGATACAGGAGCCTTCCATTCTCTGCACGCTACTAGACCAAGCGACCTGGAGACTTATTTCCAATCGTATAGAAATTAATATCTCGAATTCGAACTACTTCGATTATGCTTATTCTGTAGGTTAGGTTAAGATGTGAGATCACAGAAGACTAGGCACCATATTGAGCCCATATCGCCATCATTGGTGAATCTTCATGGTCAAAGACCTAAACCAATTCGCGCAAACACTTAATTTCCCTACAAGAATCTAAAAAGTGGTTTCAATTTAGTTGGAGATGCAAACATCCTCCAAATTGTCAAAGAAGTACCAAACAAGGTGCTTCCGCCTGTACCGAGCAATATCTTGACATTTACAGAGAAGATGAATAATATCCTCTGCGACATGTAGGTCTTAGCAATATCTGCGCTCGTGTCCGCAGTCCGTATCTGTTAAACGCCTAATTTCGTAGCGTATTTCCTAAGAAGACAGTGTCCGGAGAGTATCCCTTAGGCGGCTTTCAGATTGAGGCAATAAGCAATCAGCAACATTTTTCGTTCGAGCGATAATTAATTGCTTCGATGTGAGACCTCTAATTTAATTCAAAGGAAAATAATTGTGAGCGATAATATTGCGTGTTTCCTATTGCCAGTTGCTTATTGAATGTTGCCTCAGTGTGAGAGCCGTGAAGTTTTTGATCTGCTGAGTTTTAATAATTCTACAGATCTTTTCCGATCTAACTTAGGCCACAGAACCTTTGAGACCCTGTGACGTACTACAAGGTGGCGCAAAAATAACCTTCCGATGTTTTTTGGCTGTTATTTAAAAAAAAAAAAATGAAAAACTTTGATTCCTCTTGTGGATTATTTTTATTTGGTCTTTTAATTTTTTTACATCAAGTCGAGAATATGATGTCATGTAAATGGCCGCCGCCACAGTTGATTGTCATTTGAGCCCTTTTTATGGCATTTTCCATCACTTTGGCCAAAACTTCCGGCGATAGGTCCTCACATTCTTGACGGATATTGTCTTTAAGAGCTGCAGGAGTCTTAGGCTTGTTGATATAAACCCGCGACTTCAAAAAGCCCCACAAAAAGAAGTCTGGAGCGGTCAAATCAGGCGATCTTGCTGGCCAGTGCAAATCGCCAAAACGGGAGATTAGGCGCCCGGGAAATGCATCCTTCAGCATATCGGTTGTGGCACGTGCAGTGTGTGCCGTTGCACCGTCCTGTTGGAACCACATATTTTCCAATCCCAATTCATCAAGTTGCGGCAAAAAGAACTTGTTGATCATTGCTCTGTAGTGCTGTAGTCGTCTGGTCGATGTCGACGGCGCTTCCATGACATCTTCGGCTACAGCAGCATTATTCTCTGCAGAACGGCTACTCCGGGGTCTGCCACGCCTGGCAGCATCTCGTGTTTTGCCAGTCTCTTCGAGGCGAGCGGCTAAACGCCGCAGTGTTTCACCAGTAGGCGTTGGACGGCTAGGAAATCTGCGACGAAATTCACGTTGTGCCAAAGTCACCGACTGATTATTGCTCAAATAAATGTCACCAATATTCCGCGTTCTGGAGCAGTGTAGCATAACATTGTTTATTAACGTGTATTTCGCATGTGTTTACTACACAAATGTCAAAACAGAACTGACATTAGGGGCCAATTGCAAAATTTATAGCATTTTCTGATAGGAGGATTACTTTTGCGCCACCTTGTATATCAGAAAATGTTTGACCTGCCCTCTTTCTAGTTTTCTCTAGACTAATTCTCTTGGCCACGGCTATTGGGGGTTCTTATGCCCTCACTAATTTTCCATCTGTGGAAACTCTGCTCCGTATTTGGCCAGAACGTCAGCCCTTTCGTTACCCTCACTATTAAAGTGTCCGTGTACTCAACACAATCTGACATAGTTCTGTGCGCATAATGCCCTGAGCATTGTGTGACAGCTTCTGACTAGTTCAGATTTGATGGTGTAAGGCTCTAAGCGCCTATAGCGCCTGACTATCAATGTAGATAGCTATATTCTTATTGGATACTGATTCCATTTGTAGTAGATCCGCCGCTTTAAGCACGGCCAGAACATCTGCCTGGAATACACTGGCATGTGTCAGGAAGTCATAGTGACACCTGTGGGTCTATATCACTGGAGTATTTACCTGACCCTTTACCCTCCTTATTTTTGGAACCATCCGTATGTAGAAGATCGAAATTTCATTTTCTTTTGAAACCCCATTCTTCTGCCACAGTCTTTCCTATCTGGGTATAGCACTTCGTAACATCAAAACTGGTCTGGGAGGGACTGCCTCCAAATTCTGTAAATACTGGCCACCACAAACAAGGTTCATTTGATCTGGGTGCCAGAGCACAGTGGATATGAAAGCAACGAAAAAGCAGACGAATTAGCCAGAAAAGGATCCGCATCCAATTCATGATGCCAAGACCATTCTGCGGGCTACCAATCAACACTATAAAAAGTAGTCTAAAAACTTGGCTAAACGGAAAGAAGCTCCATTTCTGGAGGACCACCGAAGGTAACATCAGGCAAGCCAAAAACTTCATGCCAAACAGTTCCCATAAAAAACAAACGTAACAACTACTAAAATTAAGTATAAGTCAGATTCGATTGGTCACATACTTTCTCACAGGGCACTGTCGAGTCAAAAACCACCTGATGACAATGGTTATAGCACAAGACAACACTTGCAGAAACGAGGACGCAGAAACAGCGGAACACATACTGTGACTGCAACTGTTTCACCAAAACACGTCAACGTTATTTAGGTAAATTATTCTACCTCGAAGCAGCGGACATAGCTGCCAGCACATCCAAAGAGCTAGCCGCCTTTATAACAAACTGCGGCATCATGGATGAGCTATAAATGGAGGACATCACAATAGGCCCACTTGTGGCCGCAGTGATCTGAAATTTAATATACCAACTCCCCCTACAATCTGCAATCTTTGTACTGTGTGTCGAAGTCAAAAGTACCCAAATTTGCATCCGCTTTATCAGGGATAATGGAAAAAAATTCCTTGAGCATGGAGCTGCGTCCTAATGCGAACTGATATTTTCAGTCTATTCCGTCTAAATGCGGAGTAACCATAACCACCCTGACATCCGCGATGGCTTTTTCTTTAAGACGGAGGTTCGATCTTCCTTGTCGGCTCGAACCTTGGGGCTGGGAATCGAAGATCCTCTTAGCTGGGGCATTATTGTCAATTAGCTCGATATGGGCAAGTTGACATCCACATCCGGTTGTATCTTCTTCTACATTCGCCCTCCTCGCATATACAAGACCAGAAATCCGTCAAAGAATTTTTGTTTCGAAAGCGCCCAGTATCAGCGCTTCTTGAGTTAAACGTAAAAGTATCCGCCACCTATTGCCTGAATAATTCTCTCTCTCTTGATTTTCGAAGGGTTCTACAGAGATGGAGAAAAAGCCTGTGGTTTAGTTTAAGAGAAAAAAAAACACCCTTCCCTTGGAATCCAATTTATTCTCATCAAAAGTTAATCGTTTTCCAAAGTACCATCTGAAATGATACCACCACCTGAAGTCTTCCTAAACTAATCAGAATACTCTATTCATCAATGAGTATTTCATGGAATAACTACCCCTGACTCGTTCATTATAGCCATAAGATTCCATTAGCAAAAAAAATTAATAAATCAAAACTAAAATCAATAATATCCGTATTCGTACTTCTCGTAAAGTGGCTCATTACTTATCCACGTGCACCGGCTTGTGGCTGTGCATAGCTTTAGGGTTCTTTGAAGGATATAGTTAGAGAGTAATTAATTTAAAACAATCCTAGTGAAACCATTCGATCATCTTCAACCGTTATTAATGACTTCTTTCATTTGCATCAATTCAATCAATTGATAGACTTGTACCCTTGCAAATTTATTTAGTTAACTTTGAAATCGTTGTACTCATCCATGCAGCTCATTAACGGTTTTTTTTTCAGTTGATAATTAAAGTTTACTTTACATCAATTAAAATGAAAATGTTTTTCAACACATGAGTTTCGAAGTCATTCAGTTAGTTATTGCAGTGATACATATTTTTAAATTGGATTTGAAGTCAAATTGAAGAAATCTGGCTTCATTTTGAGGCCCTTCATATTGGCGCTTTGGTTTTTTTTTTGTCTTATCAGTGTTTTTATATTCATCATTCATCTAATAGGCATAGGCACTCTACGGACATTAGAGGCACTCAGAGTCTGCATTTTTGACCTCTATAGATCTTCAGTTTGGGAAGTCGGCACACACTATGGTTGACGGACTGTGAAGTAGGTCAATTAACATGTCTTCTTTCTGATGTCTGCCTTCAAATCAAAATGTAGACATATTCATCGACAGCGACACCCAAGCCTCCATCAAGGCTAGCGCCTCAGTCAATATAACCTCAAATTTAGTGTAGAAAGCCAAAAAACTAGCCTTCCACTTTCGGAATCATTTCACATTCCGCTCGGGGTAGTCAACTCACAAATCTCCTCAAAGCTCCTATAGGGAAGGTCAAAATCAGATGGAGAAGGTTGACTAACTGGTGTCATATCTAAAGGGTTTTCCATAATTTGAATTTTGCGTCATATTTAATAGTACAGTGGTGCCAACGTAAGTGACGTTTTAACGTCACTATTGATAGCAACAATTTCGAATGCATCCACAACGCGTGGCTGTTTGGTGCGTATTTTGGGCATTATTGGACCATTCTTCTTCGAAAATGCGGCTGGTCAGTAGCAATTAATGGTGTTCGTTATCGTGACATGATAACCCAGTTTTTAGTACCTAAATTACAAGATATGGATGTCACCAACATGTGGTTTCAACAAGACGGTACCACATGCCATACAGGCAAAGAAACAATTTAATTACTGAATGAGTCATTTCCTAATCGTGTAATCGTTTTTGCGATCAGAATTGGTCATCCAGACCTTGCGATTAAACGCCAGTGGGGTTTTTTGAAGTCCAAAGTCTAATGCGAGAAACAGATTACCACAGGACCAGCAACAGCAACTTTGACAGCAGCAGCAACTTCAACAGCAGAAGTCGCATGAAACACATTGGAAACATCGACAGCAACTTTGTCAAGGGAGGGAAAAAAAAATTTGTTGAGAGTTGATTGCAACGCAGCATTGCCAGATTACCTTTTATATCTTCCAAAATAAATGGTAAAAGCGAAAAAATGATATTAGGTACATGACGACCTGTAAAATGTTAGAGCAAATCACGTACTTAGTACCAGCACGTATGTACCAGTCAGTATAGGTACTTGGTGGTAGCTAAAGTATAAAATTCGAACAACATATCTGATGTCATTTTCGACAGTGTTTTTCAGATGTTTGCTGCCCAATCAAACATCAAATCAAAATTTGTATGTACTTTTCTTTTAATAGCTTGTCAAACATTAATTTTAACACAACTCGCGACGATTGAATTAGATAACTCGTTTCCACATTGCAATAGTAAAACTAGAATTCAAAATCACGTCCCACCGACAGTAAATAATTTGACGCCTGCAGATCACAAAAAAAAATTTATTTCTTTTGCCAATCGAAAATGAAAGGCAATCTAAATCAAAAAAAAATTAAAATAGTATTTTCTAAATAATTTACATAAGAATAATTTGTAGACTGCTGAAACTTTTTTTGTATATATCTGGTAATGATGCTGCACCTTCAGTATGTCAGCATTCGTAAGTTGAGAGAACTGAAAAAGTCACCGTGGTGTTGGTAGCATTTGTAGAGCAACATTGAATTTAGGACTTAGCTCTAACGTCGATGTCGATGTTGCTGTGGTAATGTAACTTCAGCCATTAAAAAGCAGGGGCTCTAAAAAGTGCGCTGTGGCTGTCAAAGTTGCTGTTGCTGGGCAAAATAAGCCCACGACTACCAACGCGGAAATTGGGAGGCGTATTAATGAAATTCAGCCACATTTATACGAAACGGTTATAGAAAATTGCAATAAAATAGTACGTACTTGCCAGCAAAGTCGTGGCGGCCATGTATCCGATGTGCTATTTCATACATCACCCCAATCTGCATACCTACTCTATGAATCAATACAAAATTTAAGCTTTCTAATTAAAAATCTGTATTTGCTATTAAAATTACATTTTGTGTGGATTATGGGACACCCTACATTTTAAACACCATCACAACGTTCACACAGTAATCCGTGCGTTATAAGATATCGTCCCTTATAGACTAAGAGCTAGCGACGTTTTTTCTCAAGTCATTTTAGCAAGGCTGTAACTTTGTGAGCTTAGTTCGTGGTGACCACTGAACACGAAAATATATTTCTGTCAGCGCTGCGTTGGTTTATATAGGAATGCTATAACCTCAAAAGTGCAAAAAATTTAAGAAATTTAAGTCATTTTAGCAAACTTAAGATTTTGGCATATGTTAATTTATGACCGATATAGACAGAAAATGCAATTGCCAGAAAAGTTTGCCGGTTTCAAAGTTGCGCCAGACGTCCTTAAAAGTGCAATAAAAAGGCAAAAAGGACATTATCACAGTACTATTTTCTGAAAGCCAAACCAAAACTCCGGTTTCATACCCCCGCCAGAAGCCCTAGAGGTTCTAACATAACAATTTTGTTTCTTGCATTTTTTTCTTGTTTTCACATAAATGTTTCAGAAAAACGCTCCCATAAAGACTTTATCAAATGCCAATAAGTATAATTCTTAGATATGTTACAGTTGACTATTATCAAGAATAAAAAAAAATAAACTGCCACACTTATGCTTATAGAAAGTATTTATCATAATATGTGCTATATATATATCATACTTGCACTCTTTATTTTTATATAGAAAACCAAGTAAGCTTACTGCAAATATTGTTATGTGATAGTTTATAAAATGCGTTCATTATTGTTGCACTAACTGCAGTTAAAACCAATCGTGTGAGTAAAGTACAATAAATATATTTTAAAAAATTTCAGCTTCAATATTGTGCTGTACGTTTTGCAATAAAAGTGATGCAATTTTATTATTTAATGAAAAAACCTTAAAAAAGTGCAGTGAAAAGTGCAGAGTTCTGAAAGTACGCCAAGAAAATAAGTTAAAATATATGGAAGTGACTTTATTTAGTGATGATGCCAGAGTGGGTATCAAAGTAAATGTTACCAAAGCTTTACTGCGTTAATGAGTAAGTACTCTGCTAAGACCTTTTTAAGTAAATTATGCCTAAATCCTCACCTACATCACCTACGCCTTTCAAAAAGACTGTGAAAAATAATGTAGCTAATGATTCTGAAAGTGTGGAAGTAGAAACAAATCTGCTCTTACCCATTTCAACTGGTCAAATTTCAGTTGAGACCTTACAGTACAATGACCAGTTATGTTTATTTTGTGAAAAAAAATTCAAAAAACAAAAAGGATATGCAAGCTTTGAAAAGTTAACAACAAGTTCATTCGCATATCATAATGAGACCAATTGCTGAAGCTTGTTAGCGATACTGTGGAAAATTGTTATCATAGCAACGATTTTGACGACACCCTTTCAGGTACCAATCCACATCTACTTTCTGTTATTGCCTATTTTAATGGCATTGTCTTTTTCATATATTTCAACAGACAGCGCACAACAAAGCGAATCTAGCATAGATGAGGACTATTTCGGTGGAGATTTTCACGAGCTGGATTATGAAGACATGTAATGCTCATTAAATAATGTGATGTGTTATTTGTTTCCTTTTGGTTAAACTTATTACTTAAAATTTAATGGAAATCCATCATTCGTTCTTTAGTTCTTCTCAAAAACGTCCGGCTCTGCTTTTTAACTGGACTATTATAACTCTGGCAGTTTATTTTTTTTATTCCTGATAATAGTCAACTGTAACATATCTAAGAATTATACTTATTGGCATTTGATAAAGTCTTTATGAGAGCGTTTTTCTGAAACATTTATGTGAAAACAAGAAAAAAATGCAAGAAACAAAATTGTTATGTTAGAACTTCTAGGGCTTCTGGCGGGGGTATGAAACCGGAGTTTTGGTTTGGCTTTCAGAAAATAGTACTGTGATAATGTCCTTTTTGCCTTTTTATTGCACTTTTAAGGACGTCTGGCGCAACTTTGAAACCGGCAAACTTTTCTGGCAATTGCATTTTCTGTCTATATCGGTCATAAATTAACATATGCCAAAATCTTAAGTTTGCTAAAATGACTTAAATTTCTTAAATTTTTTGCACTTTTGAGGTTATAGCATTCCTATATAAACCAACGCAGCGCTGACAGAAATATATTTTCGTGTTCAGTGGTCACCACGAACTAAGCTCACAAAGTTACAGCCTTGCTAAAATGACTTGAGAAAAAACGTCGCTAGCTCTCATTCTATTGTAGTGTTTCTAGTGCGTGGTAGAAAAACCATCGATGCGAATACTCACGCTGACACTCACGTCATGCAAGCTAGTTTTTTTATTATGGCAAATAATTTTCTACTGTATGATTTGAAATATCTCAAATTATGCAGCATTACAAATTGCCTTCATTACAATTTACATACATGAGCTGATGATGGTAGCTGGGAACAAAATTTCAGCACAATTTCGTTTTTTTTTGTTTTCTCCTGTTTTCATAATAAGTACATATCCTTTTTTTTACCCGCATTGCATAGCTACCGTACTGACTGTTTATTTATTTTTCATTTAGACGAATACGAGGATTACATATATATTCCCAAGGAAGTACGGAACATGAGTACGAGTAGGGTGTTAAGGATAAGAAGAAATTTGTGTTTATGTTGGGAATTTGGGGAATACAAATTCGGTGTGTGTGTGTGTGTTGCCCGCCTAATGAGTGTGCAGAAAATACTAATTGTATGCGAATTTTAACGAAAGTATTTTCTATTTTAATTAAGATTCCTTGTGAAATTGTGTAAAGTAGAAAATATGTTTTTTTTTTCTTCTTTCAAGTGTAGTAATACGTCCTTTACAAAATGGAACTTATTTTTCACGTTCTTATTTGAATAATTTCACATGTGTGCTAAAGTAGCGAAATTCCAATTACAGATTCAGCTGTAGAGTACGTCCTTCCAAAAGGTAGTTGGTGTGGTAATGTTATGCAACAACCACTTATGGTATTTCCTAAAAAACTATCTTAACACGAAAAATAAAAATAGAGAATATTATATCATATTTTATTATTTATTGAAGCGAAATTGATTGAAACCACAAAAATGTATAAAATCGTAGGTACTTCGATTGTACGTAGTTTCGACAGAAATAAAATAATACCGATACTGAATTGGGTACCGAATTTATTATTATTTATTTTTTGCAACTGCGAGAAATTAAAAAAAAAAAAACAACATACTACTGGAATTTAACACCTGTGAGCAGTGGTAGATACCAATATTGGTTGAGGTTCGTTTTGCAATTCACTCTCGGGGGTCTTTTGCCTAGCTGAGGTTTACGGACTGTACTGATTCAATTGAATTGTGGTTTCGGTTTGGAGCAATTTGGTTTCGGTTTGGAGCTATTTTGGCACATGGAAATTTAGTGATGTTAACAGCACAAACAATGTGGTCACAGCTTAAATTAGTATCCAAGGGACGATGCTCTTTGTACTTCGTAGACAATTAGACATGTTAAAATAACCGCTTAAAGTAGTTTTTCACTACATTTCTATTTTTAAACTCTGGCCCTTTGTTTGCTTACATCAGTTTGCTATTTCTTGGTTTCGTTGAATATTTGTTGGTTAATGCCATTCAGACCTCGCATCCCTATTTTACGCCAGGAGGATGCCAAGCAAAACTACGCGGAACGTACGGACTCTCTGCACACTCCAGGTTGCTACTCAAATTCGGTCCTCACGCTACATAGGGCAGCTACAAATTTTGTCAAAATTTCGTGTCGAAAGAACGAGTGAACATTTTAGCTAAAAACCTTCACTTAGAATATTTCTGTCGAAATTGTACGTCAAATTGACATGCTCGCCTGTATTTCGACAGTAATTTTAAATTTTAGTAAAAACCCAAATTCCATGGGGTCCCCCCTTTGATATCGAGATTTTTGTCAAAATTTCATGTCGAAAGAACGAAATAAAATTTAAGCTAAAAACCTTCACTAAGAATATTTCTGTCGAAATTGATCGTCAAATTGACATTTTCGACTGTATTTTGACAGTAATTTAAAATTTTAGAAAAATCCCAAATTCCATGGGGTCCCCCCTTTGATATCGAGATTTTTGTCAAAATTTCATATCGAAAGAAGGAATTAAAATTCTACCTTAAAACCTTCACTAAAAATATTTCTGTCGAAATTGTTCGTCAAATTGACATTTTCGACTGTATTTTGACAGTAATTTAAAATTTTAGAAAAAACCCAAATTCCATGGGGTCCCCCCTTTGATATCGAGATTTTTGTCAAAATTTCATGTCGAAAGTGCAAATTAAAATTCTACCTTAAAACCTTCACTAAAAATATTTCTGTCGAAATTGTTCGTCAAATTGACATTTTCGACTGTATTTTGACGGTAATTTAAAATTTTAGAAAAAACCCAAATTCCATGGGGTCCCCCCTTTGATATCGAGATTTTTGTCAAAATTTCATGTCGAAAGAACGAAATAAAATTTAAGCTAAAAACCTTCACTAAGAATATTTCTGTCGAAATTGATCGTCAAATTGACATTTTCGACTGTATTTTGACAGTAATTTTAAATTTTAATAAAAACCCAAATTCCATGGGGTCCCCCCTTTGATATCGAGATTTTTGTCAAAATTTCACGTCGAAAGTGCAAATTAAAATTCTACCTTAAAACCTTCACTAAGAATATTTCTGTCGAAATTGTTCGTCAAATTGACATTTTCGACTGTATTTTGACAGTTATTTTAAATTTTAGAAAAAACCCAAATTCCATGGGGTCCCCCCTCTGATATCGAGATTTTTGTCAAAATTTCATGTCGAAAGTGCAAATTAAAATTCTACCTTAAAACCTTCACTAAAAATATTTCTGTCGAAATTGTTCGTCAAATTGACATTTTCGACTGTATTTTGACAGTTATTTTAAATTTTAGAAAAAACCCAAATTCCATGGGGTCCCCCCTTTGATATCGAGATTTTTGTCAAAATTTCATGTCGAAAGAAAGAATGAAAATTTTAGCTAAAAACCTTCACTAAAAATATTTCTGTCGAAATTGTTCGTCAAATTGACATTTTCGACTGTATTTTGACAGTTATTTTAAATTTTAGAAAAAACCCAAATTCCATGGGGTCCCCCCTTTGATATCGAGATTTTTGTCAAAATTTCATGTCGAAAGAAAGAATGAAAATTTTAGCTAAAAACCTTCACTAAAAATATTTCTGTCGAAATTGTTCGTCAAATTGACATTTTCGACTGTATTTTGACAGTAATTTAAAATTTTAGTAAAAACCCAAATTCCATGGGGTCCCCCCTTTGATATCTATCGAGATTTTTGTCAAAATTTCATGTCGAGAGAACGAATTAAAATTGTACCTTAAAACCCTCACTTTGAATATTTCTGTCGAAATTGTTCGTCAAATTGACATTTTCGACTGTATTTTGACAGTAATTTTAAATTTTAGAAAAAAACCCAAATTCCATGGGGTCCCCCCCTTTGATATCTATCGAGATTTTTGTCAAAATTTCATGTCGAACGAATGAATGAAAATTTTACCTTAAAACCTTCACTGAGTATATTTCTGTCGAAATTGTTCGTCAAATTGACATTTTCGAGTATATTTCGACAATAATTTTAAATTTTAGTAAAAAAACTTCACTCAGAATATTTCTGTTCAAATTGTATGTCAAATTGACATTTTCGACTGTATTTCGACAGTAATTGGTAATGAGCTTGGTAAATACTTCAAGTTTAAAGTTTTTGGTTCAATTGGTTCCGAAGTTAGAGAGGGGCCGAAAACAGCCTGAGTTTGTGACTGTAAAAAGGGTTAATGCCTTTACTATAGAGAACTTGGCTGGAGCACTGTCGAGACGCTATTTTAAGAAAGTAACAAGTTATATGTGCTTTGGAAAGAGATGATTGATTTTGTCAGCATGTACACAAACCACTTATTTCCTGTGCCAGGCATGGTGCTTATTTTTTCTCTTTTCTGACGGAGTAATCTCCCGAATCCTTTCGAAGAGGATTTTTGATGGAAAAAAAAACCCCACCCACTTATACATCTGAAAACTCATGATCAGCTTATAGGTAAGATATCCATATATCTTGCATAACTTTAATTTCCCTTCACATGAAACCGGAAATTGCTACCAACAGCTTATAAGAAAGCTAATTCCCCACACAGTGAAGGGATATTAAAGCGATAGTAGGTATGAAATATTTTCTTAGTTTGCATTGTCTTCATTTAAGTCTGACACAACAAATCCATGCAACTAAATTAATTGAAGTACATTTATGGCCAATTAGAACCGAATCATGTGTAAAATGGACAGCAAATTAAAGCACCAGCCGGCAAAATGCGATTCAATTCGAGACAATGGATGTTCCGTATCCATTGCGTCGTCATTGTGAGGTATTTACTAAAGAGCAAACCTCAATTAAATTTGAAACAAGGACAAAAGAAAATGCAATCCAACATCAACCTCAATTGGACAATTATTTTACCGAGATGGCTTAGAAAAGAGCGCCGGCCGGCAACAAAAGGAATAGGTAGTGGCAATGATGCCCCATAGCAACTGTGGCAGCAGAGGGTGGTCCTCGAAGGATTAATGCAAATTGAATAATTGCAATAGTTGGCGTAGTGTTCATTTCCAGTGAGTTTCTTTCAAGTTGGCTGGGCAGTCCGTTCTGTGAACTGTGAATATAATCAAACCAACCGGACCCCTTGCGTTCAATGCAAGGTATATGCAGATTTCATTTAAATGATGACCTATACCATGGGTTGGGGATAGTTTGCATAAAAACTTTGCCCTTGATTTGTAGCCTTTTGTAATGAGAGACGGAACTTATTTAACTATAGAAAATACAAGCATCTTTATGTGTGTGTGCTTAATGATTGCATTGAGAGAATATAAAGTATTTCTAATCAAAAGATTAATTTCCATAACATAATGACTCTAATGCCCAATGAGATGGATTACATTTCATTTCTTCTAAATGATGATTAAAGACAGTTCTTGGAAAAAAAAGTAATTCTAAAGTTTCTAAATGAGCTGACTGATTCAATAGTTGGCAGTAGGGACAAGGATTTACGAAGCTACATGCTTTACACTGTTGTACCCTCCCAAGCAAATTGGAAGGCTAGAAAGACAAGAAAGACAAGAACAATTTCCATATGAATGTGTCCTTGCCATCAAAACAATCATTGAGTTCATACATACTCTCGTCAAAGGACAACTTTGCAATTTAAGACGTATTTGAGATCACAGAGGGAAATAACACACGGTCTCACTAAAAATATTTTTTTAGCTTCTTGGGGATTTTTATGTCAAAACCAGAAGACATTATAAATTTGGTAGGACTACTAAAATACTGTTAATGCTATTTTTACATTTGAGGTACTGCCAAAGTTGACAGTTAATATACAGCATAAAATCATCACATCGAAAACAAATTTTTCATGCGTCGAGATCGACATGTTCATCCATTTGTCTGCGCAAACACCACTGACGAATTATTCCACAAAAAAAAAAAAAATACTGAAATTCCGCGTTTTTAGGAGCATAACGATTCATGTCTTGTGTTTTTTTACTTCACAAATGTCAAAATAGAATTTAAATTTGCCACAATTTGCAAAAATCATGCGCCATATTGTATAACTATCCAAACTGACAATAGACACTTCTCTGGAAATTATAGCTCTTTCGATCTACACTTCAGCAGACTTCTTGAAGTGAATGACCGCATTTTAAGTCATCTAGTCATCGTAAAAGTCGACTTGAACTGTCTGGACTCAAATTTACCTGAACGGAAGAATTAACTTGAATTGTCGGTTTTTCTCCTGGGCTCTGAGTCTCTGATTGGTACTCTACACGTGTCAGGCCAATCGAAATGTCAAATTGCGCTCTACCACACTCTGCGATGCTTTCCGATGAGATGACCCAATAGAAATGTCAAAATTGTGTTCTCACACAAATAGACGTCAACTTAGTAGTAAGTCGAGAAATTCTTGACTTGATTTATCGGTGTTGCGGACTTAGACGTCAACTGAGAAAGTTGATCACGTGACTAGTGTTTTTCCCAATGAAAATTCCGCAACATAAAGTTAGAGAGCTGTCAGACTTATTAAATTAGATTCTTGAACGCCCTCAACGAAATAGTCAATTCTCTGTTTATAGCTCTACATTGACTTTAACATTTTGGACGTTATTTTCATTGAAGAAATATGAGCCAATGATTCCATCTAAATCACACGAAACTGCGATCTTGAAACCGTTGATCGTGCCATCCACCGTTGCGACAGGAGGGTTGAGCTCCCGAATGTTCTTCTAGGACACTTAGGAAGTTCGTTGCCAGCTCAACTTCCACCTTCCTCCATTTAGCA
Organism: Cheilosia soror; assembly: GCA_949372485.1. Taxonomy (NCBI): domain Eukaryota; kingdom Metazoa; phylum Arthropoda; class Insecta; order Diptera; family Syrphidae; genus Cheilosia; species Cheilosia soror. Next base: position 9,790,728 of record OX443563.1, read on the forward strand.
GGAGGATTCAGGGTTTACTCCCACCCCACACTGATGGTTCACGCTTTCACATCAGTCGTACGTCGTCGCAACGAATCACAGCGTACAGCTGATATGTAAGTGTGACCCTGACACTAACCAGACAAACTGATTAGCCATTTTCAGGCAGACGCCAACGAGAAGGACTGATTTTCGCCGACCTAGACTATGTCGACCTTAACTTGAACGTAGCGCACATTAGGTTTCGCGAAATGAACCACAATTTTCGAAATAAATTTGCACAATTTACAGCACACCTCATCTGTTAACTGTCAGATTGAATGTCACTAGGGATAGTGTTGCCAATTTAAAATATCAAAACTTCTACTTAAAAGAAACTCCCTTAAATTTAAAATGCACTTATGGATATTTAGTATTGTTAAAGTATTGTTTATTCACGTAAGAATAAGTGTTGACCAATATCTGATATATCAATTGTGAGTATTGTATTCTCCGAACGAAACTTCACCATATCCAAGCCGAGCCAACAAATACAGACAACCACAAATGCGTATACATGAATGAATGTACTTTACGCATTTACCTAATTGATTAATTAAAAATGTATAAGAACACAAGAAGGGAAAGAATTTTCCGACTTTAAGGGACAAACATACAGATTGGCCCTTTTTTTCGTTCATCATGGCATTACGAATTTTTGAATAACTTAAAAGTTCAGAAGTATACCCGCCGCCGGCATACAACTTCCTGTAGAAATTGCAAGACCACTCTGATTGGAGGATTAAGCAAGCGTCCCCTCAATGGTATTCCATTGGGTTATTATTGAAATTGCTGCAGACCACCAAAACAAAATGAAGCTAAAAATAAAACAGGATATTCGAATGCCTATAGATACACCTACCATACAGAAAGAGCAAGCGAATACTAAGCACATTAAGTTTAAATTAAATTTCACTATAGCACTGCTGTGCAAATGACAACTCTATATAAAAAAAAAATGACCACTTGAAATCGTATCAACGTTTGTCGTAAATTTTTCTCTACATTTTTCCCGCAATGAATTTCCTTTCTATTCATTATGGTGAACAAATTTATTTTCCGTGAAACACTATGTCGTACAAGAAAAGATCAAAGAGTAAAAAAAACACAGAGTAGAGCATAGTAGATAGAAAGTAAAAAAGTTTTCCATTTCGATTTCATTTCTGTTTTTGACATTTTCCTTCCTCATTTACTGTATACAAAAGAAATTGCTTTTCAACTGTCCACTTGTTACAAATCGCTGCGAGTTTTTTTCTTCGAGTGCGATGCAAACAGTAAAAACTACTATGCGATATATAAAATTGTCAAAAGTGAATGTTTTTCACTAGACATACCTTGAAAACAATTTGCGAACAAGAATATCGATCCAGAAGTAAAATTAAAGTTAAAAGGACGATAAAACCGGATGTCCAGGAAAAGTCAAGCGATTACAGATACCTATATGTTTAAACAAATGATATTCAATATCATGCAGGAAATCCATTAGTGAAATTTACTTAAGAAAACACTGCGTCAAACGAACATACATAATATCATCGACCAAAGAGGACAGGAATTGTTAAAGAACAACATATACGACGAATGCGGCAGAAATAAACACGTTAAAAGGCATTGCTGGGGGTGTATCCTTTGTCATCCGGCATCAGACTGGTCTAATGCTGTATCCTATATCGTATATCCCACGCAGTACTTGGAGGTATTTGGTTTATACAAACTTGTTTGATTTTCACATAATGCCTTGAGTGCGATGACATAGTTTGGTGTTTAAGCAGTTTTTTTTTTTTTATTGTACAACTTGGTGAGTGGTATATACGAAAAGCAAGCATTGTTGACTTGTATTCAATACGACTGTATGTATTGAAGGAAAATGAAAAAAAAAAGAAAACCTTTCGTCAAAGGAAGTTGTTGACACTAAGACGATGGATCCGTCTCATCAGTTTTGGGATTTGATTGCTGAAATGGAAATAATCACTCAAAGAAAACAGATCGAAATGAATGCATAGACTGTGCGGCTCCAATTTGCCATGGAATACATTTTAAGGACAATACTATTAGAATCTTCAAAGAAGTGAAAGTGATTCGTTTGAGGGAACAATGGCCAATGGAATTGGTAAGCACTTTTTAAGACACCAATTGATTCATCATTTTGGTCAATATTTTCTATATGTACTCACATTTGGAGTGCCTAATTGATTGTCTGATAGTGTTACTCAGACCTACAGTGACGGCAAAAATATTCCGGATTTTTTTTATAATATTTTAAAGGATTTCTTCTTGATGTTAAGAAAAATATTACATAGGTATGTCAAGAAAAAATCCGGAATGTTTTTGCCGTCACTGTACATCTACTACAAAATGTACATTCATTTCATAGTTTCAAGTTGGTAGCGCTGTCATTTGACACCTGTCAAACTCAGCTGTCATTTGAAGCGTTACAATATGAGTTGAATGTTTGCCATTTTTTAAAATTAATAAAACTTACTACATGGTGATTCAAACGTAACCACTTTTCGCGTATTACGCGATTATTACAGTCGTCATAATCGACCGACTACGCAAGCAATTGGTAAAATTATAAAGACATTTTAAGAGAGTAGAAGCGTTACTGGTGTCGTAAGCGTAACTCGTAAGGCCTGTGCATCATAGTAATATACACTCAGTCGAAAATATTGCTGCTGCAAGTGCAAGTGTTGCTGGTGATCCGGATTTATCGATTTCCCGGCGTTAGCAGCAATTGCACGTGTCTATGGCGTATTTTGCATTTGGATTTGCATCTCTATCTTTATAAAGTTCAAATTACGCAACAATTGAAGCCAGCTGACCATTTACAACGCCGTAGGTACGCTTCTTGGGCGTTCGAACCACAGACAATAAACACCGATTTTTCGAACAAAATTTTCTTCGGTATATGGCTCAGAAAACCCCAAAAGGTGCCGTTGCATTCAGACAAAGTGACTGTTTTGTGTGCTCTATGGTCAAAAGGTGTCATTTGGTCGGTATTTCTTCGAAGATGCCAATGGGCAGACGGTTACAGTCAATTCGCAGCGATATGGTCGAATGACAATTGATTTTTTTTAACCGGCGATTGAAGATCATGACTTGGACGATATGTGGAGACGGGTCAACAAGCTACACAACACGACCAATTATGGCTTTATTGTATGAGAAATTTCATGGTCGGTTAATCTCACGTTTTGGCGACGTCAATTGGTCAACAAGATCATGTGATTTGACACCGTTGCATTTTTTTCTGCGGGGCTATGCAAAAGACCGTGTTTACGCGAATAATTTTCGAATTCTAGAAGCATTAAAAACCAACATTACTCAAGTTATGACAGAGATACCGCCCGAAATGTGCGAAAAAATGGGTAAAAATTACCTCAAAAGAATCCGCATACTGCTAATCTTCCCGAAGCGGCCATTTGAATGATATTGTTTTTCACACCTAATGGCAAAGTCCAAACTTTAAAATAGAATAAAATTTTCATCAAAAATGTATCGCTGTGTGTTTTTTATTTAGTTTTACTTTTGAAACCAAAAAATGAATGACCCTTTACTTTATAAATTTACTAGCTGAACCACCGCCAGCTTCGAAAGGCCTTTTTTTGCTTTTTTAATTAGTTTTTTTTGTATTGGAGATGCTACGCCCCTTTGTCAGATTTTTAACAATTTTTACAGGAGCACTCTAAGGCCAATCGTCGTAATTACCAACATTTAAAAAAAAATCAATTAAATTGGTTGTAGAGATGTCATCGAGAGCATAATTTAGCTTAATTTTATGCCGTATCCATAACAGTTAAGGTATTACTGGCACCTTTCAAGCATTGAATCGATTTTTGTGAATTTTAACACTAGCTAAAGTCCATTCCATATTCCTACAATAGATACATCTTTATCGACTTCTATGGAGTAACGAGACATTGCGGTACAAAACAACTCAGAAATAAATGACGTTTCCAATAAGGTCTGTTGAAAAATAACATGCAACATTGGGGGTAGCGTGTTTTAAAATTAGACATGGTCTGACTCTGAGAAGCCAGGACAGACAGAGGGTATTGTATATGAATCAGATGGACAATTGATTTATATGTTTTATATTCTTATGGTTGCAAAAGTTTTGGAAACGAAAACGAAGTTTTAATAAAATGTTGGTTGTTTTTCAAAAGGGAATATACCATTCTGGTATTTGGAAAAAGTATCATTCTTTTGATGAGCGGCTTCAACTTCTTTTTGAATTTTTCCATCGTACCTAAAGTTGCCTCAATTGCTAATGAGAATTGAAACATAAACAGACTTTAATATTCTAAGAAGTACCTCGAATAAACACCTAAAATTGACGCCCGCACTTGCACTGAAGTATTTACATATTTGGCGTTGGTTAATCAGGGAAAAGCGAGCGCTTTCGCTGTCTTAATTAAAAAGTGAAAGCTTTTCTTAAATTAATAGTAGCAGATTTCTAAATTATGCAATAACAATCTTCAACTTTTTGAGCTTACCTTATTTTATATATATGGAAGATGTATATGAAAACGTCTGCATTTTAGAAGGACCTGCAAAGAAATGAACAAACAGTTTAATGAAGATATTAGATTTAAGTTTTTAAAATATTATAGGTATTGATTTCAATATGGTTTTTGGCTAAAAACTCCTATAAAAAACTATATTCATACCTTTATAAATTTCTTTAACTTCTTCCACAAAAATATTAGATAACGATTTTTTCAATCATTTTGCTGAATGTGGTAGTCACAGCAAATGGTTTGTATTAGCCTTCAGAGATTTGATTAAAAAAACATAACATTTAAAAATATTCAAGAATTAAGAAAATAATTTTTGAAAGTAGCGTCTCAGATTACAGCGATTTCTGTTTTAATTTATTTAAGCATAGTGAGATTTATTAAAAAAAAAACAACATTTATGAACAAAGTCAAGTACCAAGCTCCCCGTATTCTAAGATAAGTTAAATTGAAAACTCAGGGGCCAGATCACGTAAAATGAAAACGATCGAACGACATCGATTTTACAATAGCAGTCTCTTTTTTTTGCCACAGATATGATAGAGACCAGCGTTGCCACTGTTGGACTATTTTTTCGCAGTAGATTCTCTAAAAAAAAAATGCAGTAGATTGAATTTTTTTGCAGTAGATTTTTTTTTTAACAAAACCAAGGTAAATTACAAACATAACATAAACAATAGAAAATTAGTAAAGACGAGTATTTAAACAAAACAGAAAAATGCATGGTGTACTAACTTTGTATCTACGTACCTCAGAGGTTTCAGTCTTTCATCATTAAAATTAAAACGATTTGTTATCTGTTGACAAGCCTCGATACAAAATTGCAGCACGAAAAACCCCATTAAGCTAGAAAATATTTGTTCAGAATCGACGTCTAAATTTGACCTGTTGTTGTTCAAAGACATATTTTGCTGAAACAGTTTACTTCGACAATTTAAGCCAGTAAAACTCAGTTTCCCAAATTGGCTTGTATCTCTATTTGTATTTTATCTACCATTTTTGATTTGGCTTCCTCATTAAAGCTCATGCAGTAGATTTAATTTGGTGGCAGTAGACTTAAATTTTGAAAAAAATGCAGTAGATTTGCTGCAATTGCAGCAAAGTGGCAACGCGCTGGACTGGACAGCATGCGTGAAAACGAATTCGTTCAATCGTTTTTATTTTACCTAATCTGACCCCAGTACATACTGACGAATGAATGAAGCTTGTTTGAAAAATATGTTTACTGTCAAGTCTGCAGGAAGTCCATCGGGATGAAGTCCACAAAATATACTGCACTGATTGTAATTGTGACTGTAATGTAAGGCGTATTCTGGGATGGGATTCTGTAAAAAATGAATCGAAAACCTCTTTCGCTCTTCAAAAAACGAAAGAAATAATCCAAAAGCGAAAATTTACATTGAAACGCCAATGTAATGAAAATTGCATACTTTTTGGGTCATACTTTTGGGTAACAAAAGTTGGAGTAACTTTTGTTGTTGACAGCATTAGGTACCTAAAAATGTGTGTAAATATGTAAATATGTAAATTAAATAATTTATTTTTTTTTGTTCCATTTCGTTGGTTACAATTCCACTAGTTTTGATTCAATTTTGCTGTCTTTCCACAAAAAGTAGGTATGAACAGCATTGTGATATTGAAGAATCACGTATTTTATGCTGCTTCTTTTATTTGACACCCTAATTCTTAGAAATGTCGGCAAATATTATTTAACAGTTGAAATAATAAAGCAAAGCAAGTGAAAATTACTTTTTTTTTTGCTTTCGCGTAAACGAAAATTTCTTTCGTTTTTAAAGTTATATTAAGAAAAAAATAAATAAAACGAAAACGTTAACTGACTCATTGGTTTGCTTTGCTGACTCTTCCTTTGCATTTTTTTCCATACTTCTCCAGGTCTTTAATAAAGCTGTGTACAATAGTGACGCCTATTCCAATATTGCTGGCTATAAAACGGATGGATTTTCCTTGTTCCCGGTAAGCTCGAATTTAACCTATTTTCTCCTTGGTTAATGTGTTTCCTTTACTGTACCTATAGTTGTGGATTGTATGAAGTTATTTCTTGAACTAAGCTCCCTAATCCTCGAAGTAACCTTTTATTTGATTTAAAACATGGTAACAAGTAGATTTAGCTACTGTTCGTAATCAAGTGAGACAAAAATAACAGGTATACATTTTATGACCTTTTTGGGAAAAGCGTCATAAAAGTTGCATTTATCAACTTAATTCCATTTTTTTTTCTACAATATAAACATAATGTCCTTCATTCCTTGTGCAATTGGTTGTTCCCAGATTAGCGAAGGATTTGAAAAATATCGTAAAATTAAAACAAAAAGCTGTAGCAAGTGAGATGGAGTGTACGATGTACAATGTACATACCAAATTCTATGGAATTGTAACCACAGGGCTATGTGCAGGGCCTGGGCTACACTACACATGCCTTTCCATGCAAGGCGTGTCTGGCGAAATAGGTAGATCTTAATTGAGTAGAAAAAGAGAAGGGATTTTCGGTGTAGTCTACCCTTCTTTTCTCAACTAACCTAAAAAAATCTACCCATCTCGGCTGACACGACTTTGGTGGAAAGGCATGTGTGGCCCAGCACTAAGGTAAATAGTTGCTTCCACATTTCCATGTGCCTCGCGTGATATATACACAAACATGCAAGTACTTGCTCTCAATTAGACGTTAATAAATCACCAAAGGCTCTTAACTTTCCAAATTCGAAAAAAATAGTACACAGAAATGTACTATGTCCACTTGGTCAAGTGGTGTTAACATTAAATTAATCTCCGCCTATATTCGTGTTTCGTTTCGGCAACATGACCGCGTTTATTGTTGCAGCATTTCTTCCACAAATCACTAAATCGTCTCCTGCCTTTTACGTGGTTAAAAGAATCCTGCTCATAAATTCTTTATTGTATGCCTGCCCATATTTTCACTTTCCCCCAAAACGGTTTGCAATTTAACAGTCCATTTATTTCCCTGAGAAGGACATTTTTATTGGTTTTTATTTGATATCTTCATGAAATCCTTTTTAAAGCGAGTTGTAAACGATTCACCATCATTCACGAATCTAAAAGTAAAAACTTCCGTCTTTAGGCGAATCTGTTATAAATCATTGAGTTTTGAGTTCCGTTCTAGCCTTCTATTTTTGATCTGTATTTTTTGAAATGATTTTCAACGAGTTTCTTAATTTTAAAAATAATTTCCGAGTACAACGTATGATTTTATTGGAGATACATTTTTATTAAAGCTTCAATTTTATTCATGCTGGGGCTGGTTTTAACGACCCATTCCTCTTGGAAAATCCTTAAGCAAGGCGCGCACCAGAGTGGTTAGCAAGTGACGTGGAATGGCGGCGAAGTATGGTGTGAAAGCGATTTTATGCGCATTAAAGTGGCATTGGTGTCCAGCTCTGCTAGGTTGTGGGAAATTTCCCTTTTTGAGGAAATATTTGTATACGAAATGAGCTAAAACGGAAAAGGGTACTTTTTGCTTTCCAGAGCACAGAAAAAAGTGTTTCTTTGAAACTTTACTTTAATTTTCTTGTTCAACTTCAGGAAACCAAATTTTTTAGCTAAGTTATACATTTTATCGAACGAGCCCATTTATTCGAAACACCTTTCTGCGTCCGCATACAAGCGCTTGGGGACCGGTTTTTTGCAATAGATACTGTTGCATTGTTCTCAAAAGTAAACACGCTCCAATGTGTTACAAATAATACTTCAACTTTAATTCAGATTTCAGAAATGGAGAATGATTAACAAATTAATTATTACAATAGAAAAGAAAAAAGGTTAGGCCAACCGCGTGTGCGTGATGATGAATAGAGATAGACAAGTTAGTGACACATGTCAGCTATAAGTCGACTCTAATTAAATGGCAATCAGAGGTATTGCCATAGTCACAAAGTTGCCATAGTTACAACAGATACATTTTGTGTCTTCCTAGCTTTTTATGGTTAAGGTTATAGCCGATTTGGGGGTAAAGCAGAAAGATTCCGGTCCCGTGAAAGGGGTTTCTGAGTCTCAAATTCGTCGGCTTTTTCGTTTCCTTCAAAGCCTTCGTGGCTAAGAACCCACCATAAATTTGGTTCTATTCCCGAGGCTAAGACTTTGAAGTGAACGCATTTGATACTAATTTTTTGGCTGTAGTTTGCGCATTCTTAAATGGCGTGGAACTTTGCCTAGAATACTTTAGGGCAGGGATTCCCAATCTTTTCCGTACTGCGACTCCCTATACAGGTTATAATATTTTTGCGACGCCCTTCTAAAAGCACACAACAGAACAAAGCGCAGATATGTGAATAGAAGCGGAGATTTCTGAAGATTCACTAAGGGGCTTTTCAGTAAGGATGGGTCGACGTTGAATTAGAATAAAACAGGCTGTGTTCGAGATATTCACGAAATCCTTTAAAAGGCCCATATATGACATTAGGCATGTTTTTTTGAAACCTCGCCAGCCAGCTGTGCATTTGGACAGTTGCCAGCACAATTGCCAGCAAGATGAAGCCAGCCGAATGAATTTAGGCAATAAGCCTAAAAGCATACTAGCATTTCGTATAAAATTATGCATTTGGTAGAAATATTAGTTAAATTCTGACATTTTTCTCGGGAATGTTGTGTGCATGAGATAAGAACGCCATTATGATTTAAGCAAATTGTACGGAAACTCTAAGCCACTTGTTGCTTTCAGCGCCACCTGTTTGTTCATTGTGAATTGAATTTAGCCAGCTAGCAGCTCTCCGGCTGGGGGAAAATCAAGAGTTGTTGCCAGTGTTTTTTGTGGGATTTTCGATGCCCGAAAAGCATTCCGTGGGATAAAGGGAAAAAGCACCAAAATCGTGGTAATTTCAGGAAGCTGACAAAACAAGTGTTAAAATCAATTTTTGTGAAATTTCATCAACACTTTTCCAATTCACAACAATTATCAATTATTATTGGAACAGAACCAGTTTGAATTTTTATTACTTCATCTTCATGAGCATCAAAAATGTATTTTGTGCCATAATGTATTATTATGTGAGGTGAGAAGCTAGACCTAGGGTGATACGGAATTATTATTTTAGTTCTCTAAATGATGATCTGGACAAAATCTTGAAGTGGGGAAAAGACAACTTGGTTGTATTTAATGCAAACAAGACACAGCTCACAATTTTTTCTATAGGAAAAATGCATCAACAGTTCCTCAGATCCAAATGGATGACCTTCCAATCCATCCCAAGGACTCAATACACCTTCTTGGAGTCACAGTCAATTCAGTAATCACATAGCAGGACCACATATCCTAAGTTGAGCTACCTATTTAGAGCAAAGAGGTACTTTAATCCCAAGCAAATTCTCCTTCTCTACAAAGCACAGGTTAGACCAGGCCTGGAATATTGTTCCCGTATATGGAGCTCGGCACCAAAGAATTCACTTAACCTAACTGACCGCATACAGCAGAGATAAGCAGTTCGACTTATCGGAGACCCTACACTCACATCGAATCTACAACCGTTGGTGCACAGAAGACAAGCCCCTGACCTTTGCTTGTTCTATAGGTATTTCCATGGTAGATGTTCCGAGGAACTCAAAGGCATTATCCCTCGAAATGCGACTTTTGGGCACCCCACAAGCAGCTAATGCTTATGATATGACCATACAGTACACCTGACAACTGTGAGGACATCAATTTTCCAAAACTCCTTCTGTTACAGGACAAGCAAACTTTGGAACTCGATTCCTGGGGATATATTTCCAGAAGACTACAATTTCCAGCAATTTAAGTGCAGAACAAACATGCATCTGCGAGCATCACGGCCCTCGGGCCGCTGATGAACCCTACCTATAGGTTTGCCTTTCCCAGGAGAAGTATTTATTAAAAAAAAACATTTATTTATTTATTCAGTTAATTTTGCGCTAGATTGACACATCTCGCAGAAAAGGATATTTCACAATATGCTAGAGATCTAGTGCAAATGCTGAAATGTCAGTTCTTGTATTATGGAGTGTGACATGCCGCTAGTCATCTAGGCATCAATGCAACGCGGCCATTGTGATTTTCTTTTAACATAATAAAAATGAATTTAACAACTTTTTTTTCATTTTATTTCATCGTGGGATTTTGGTGGGAATTTGAGTTCCTTGAAAAGGGAAAAAAGGGAAAAATGACCACGTTTCGTGGGAAAAATGAAGAGCGAGACCTAACAACACTGGTTGTTGCCAGCAGTTGCCAGCAGGTTGTTGTTTTTAAGATATGAAACGTCGCGACGCACAGTTAGGGAACAACTGCTTTAGGGGTTTCCCCATAGTTATTGAGACTGTTTTTTCGTTTCGTCAATTTTCTGTTTTCTTTTTGTAAAATATGCGTCTGAAAATCTAAGGGATTCTGTTAGCACTGACGCCATGGCGTGGGAACAAAACAGTGTGTATGACAAAACACTGGCAACACTATTGGTGAAACCGACTCATCAGTTCTTAAAATGTCTTCTTATGTCGAATTCTTGGTCTTTTTGAATGTTTTTAGTTTTCGAGTAAACAAAAATACGCAGATACCAAAATCAACGCCGTCACCAGCCTCTACAAGACTACTGCAAAATACCATGTCGCTCTCACTTTGGATACAAAGGCTTTATTGATTCCACCTGCCATTTACTGCCACGCCACTTGCTCACCACAATAATTTCTTTTCATCCCTCACACCTCACTTTCAGATAGATTTTCCTAAAAACAGTCCTAGCATCCCATTTAATCTTCTTCTTCTTCTAATCCCTTCGCAATAAGACCTGTCAGATGGAACAAAATGGGACCACTAAAGCCGCCTAATTGCCTCAATATTAGATTAAAATTAAATTAATTAACAGTAGATTTAAAATATATCTAGACCCCGGTTGTAGGTACATTTTAACAACTCGAAATAATCCAAACGCAAAGCTTACTTTAAAAATGGTCAGCCAACAACTTTATCTTGTGACCACCCACCATCCATCAATTTCAAATGAAGTCGGGCCGAGAGATAAACCGAGAGATGAACCTCTCGAATGGGGAATTAAATATATCTTCCCCGTCTATCCTTAATACCCAACTCAGATAATCCCTATCCCCCCAACTGACGTCAAAGCACACAAAAAATGCTTCCAATATCTTCCCGATCAAGAGATTGATGTTTTGGTAAATTAAAAAAAAATAAAAAAGTTCAAAATTATATTTTACACATTATGTATTTATGCAAATCAATATTTTCATTCACTTGCTGTTTTTTTTTTTTGTTTCTTATCTATTATACCCGCAGGATTTGAAATTATTTCCACAGGTGTGGAAGTAGATATATGTGTCTGTTCACCCGAAGGCATATTTATCCGCATAAAAGGCATAAAATATTTTATGAGATCCCCTGCCACAGCAATATGTGTTTACTTATCTTAAGGAAAAATTCAGAATGTATCTCATATATTTTTCTGGTATCTATCCCAAGTGGCTATTAAATAAGAAAAGTGAAATATACAGAGCGGGGGCTGGAGCTGGAGCTGGATATTTTGTAAGCCTTTTTGTAATTGCTTTGGTTTCTACTGCCGACATTGGCAAGAGGTGTGTATTTGTTTTCGTTAAAATATTCTTTGATAAAATGTATAGCATGTTGCGTTTGGAACTCGTGTGTATATGTAATTAATGTGAAGGTTTTTTTTTTTTTGACATAGGTGTGACATAGGTGTAAAGTAGAAACTTCGGCACGAAATTACAACATAATGATGGTTACCAAACCTAAGCATTAAATTTGTTACTTTGTGTGTTATAGAATTTTACTAGATTTGTTGAAATTCACTTGTACAACAAATCCTTGAGGTATTTTGGTAAAGACCCAAACATTTTTTCCAAAGCAGGAGTGTGTTTGGGACAATAATCAATTCCCAATATTAAAGGGAATTTATATCTACTTTAAATTGACAAATTTAAAGCTCAAATTTTAATAGTGTTATAATCTCTGAAGTGTAGAGGTGGTCGTGGTAGTACAGTGCATGTAAAAAGCCACGTACCTCCGTATGTGGCACTGACGTAATTTTTACTTGAGCGTATGATCCTAATGGCTACATGCCGTCTACTTGTTCTCTTTGTGACACTCAAATGTGGTACAAAACACATACGTATGTTCACGATATGTGACAGTCTCTGTTGACGTCAGAGTTGCATTCATATGTGGCTTTCTATATGCCGTGCACTATCACCTTAAGCAATCTTATTTTTCAAGATTCTAAGGCGGCTTAAAGATGAGAAGATATTCCATTTCGGTGCATCAGACTACATCTGAAAATTGTACTCAAGTTTTGGGCGAATGAAGATCTTATATAGGCAGATCGGAAGTAGTAAGTTTGTAGGAAGTTTGGTGATGCAAGTGCCCTCGTCTGTTGCGTGCTTCCCGCGGCCTAAAGATATTCTCTGTAACAGTCACGACCTGTCAAGAACTAAAGCATCCCATTTAATCTAAGATTACACGGCCATTTTTTCGAGTCATTTAAATGGCGCTCTGACGTAAAAATCGCATCATAAAGCAGTCATTTAAATGTCGTTCTGTGTGATCGCCATTTTTGGGATAACATTTTCGGCGTCATTTAAATGACTAGACAAATGTCGGACCAAATGACATGTATTTAGTGCCATTTAAATGGCCGTGTGATCGCTCTTCAATGACGCCTTGGACAAATGACTTAACTTTTTGGCTGTTGCGTCATTTAAATGGCATCCCAACGGGAAATTCTAAATGACTCGCAGTGTCCGTCATTTGATTTTGGGACACAAATGACGATGGTAGTCATATCGTGTGATCGCCATTTTTTCAATGACGAATCGTAGCTTAAATGTCGCTCTACTGCGACATTTTTTCCTGACGTCACAGCGCCATTTAAATGACTTAAAAAAAATGCCTTGTAATCGTAGCTTACGTCAGATAGAAATTTATTTCGAACTCGCTCGATTTTTGGCGTTTTAATTTATTCAGCTAGTAAATCAATAACGACAAGTAGGATCGTTCGAAATAGTTCTCAATGGACAGGCGAGTCTTAATATGCTAAGACGGTGGACTGACTTAATTCCGCGTATGTATTGAACTAAACTTTCCCGGCACTTGACCATATTTCCTTTATGAAATCTTCATCCTAGTTTTATTGTGATCTAAAAATATAGAATACTAGCGGACCCGGCGAACTTCGTCTCGCCCCAATTTAACGCCTTCAGATAAACTCCAGAGTGATAATAAAGCACAGATAGTTCAAATTTCAATGTGATTTATTATATGATAAAAAATGTTTTTCGATTTGTTTTCCAGCGCAAAAACAAACAACGAAGACGGTTTGCCAACACACGCGAACAGGCAACGTACTGAAAAACTGGGAAATTCGAGATTAATCCCACAGACTTCCAACGATTAAAAAATAAATAAATATGCGGCGCAACAAGGCGGTAGACACCCAAGGCCTAGTTTCTCGCAACCATTCGTTTGTGTGAGTTTCTATTTTTGTGACGAATTTAAGGGACCTTCAATTTTATGCCGAGTCCGAACGGCTGAATTGAGAAGCTTTTTCAGGACAGTCGTACTCTCCGATGTTTTTCAGACGTTCGCGAGAGGTGGCGCAGTAGAAAAAAATTTAAGATATAATTTGTGTTTTTCCGGGGATCGAACGTGGGATCCCTCGCACAATAGTCCAGCACACTAACCAATGCGCTACTGCGCCCCACTTCCAACGATAGGGAATTATTGATTGTCATCGCAAAAGCCAATCGAACGGGGAGCTGAATCCGCTTGAATTGGAATGGAAGATCAGTTGTAATAATGGGAATTCATTTGATAAGGACTTCCTCTCCTTTGAATTTGCCCTTGAAGATCGTCGCTTGAATCAGATTGTTCATCATTTTTTGACGGACAACCGCGTACCGTTGCACAATTTCAGATGATTCAGATTCCGCAACATGATTATGATCGATCCCACCTTCAGCTGTAAATAATTATGCGGTGGAGTTCCTGGCACATCAAGCGAGTTCAAAAATTTCGTCGGATAGTTGGTCGCTTCATCCTCGTCGGTCACGCTCTCAACGGATTTGAAGTTTTTACGAATGCAGTTCTCCAGCGATTTGACTTTGAATAATGAAATTCAAGCTATCGACGTCCTTATTCTTCGCTGCGGTATTGCCCGATTTACTACCAAATCCAATCGAGATTTTTATAATTTTGTGCAATGCCGGGAACACTTTGGCTCATCACCAAAGTGTTCCCGGCATTCCCTCGACGATGTGAACTCGTAAAAATTTGCCGGAAACGATATCAATCCAGTCGAAACATTAACGGTAATTTGGCCATTGCCAAATGTTCGTTCTGCAATGCGACTCTTATGTTCGTTGTAAATTTCAACCCCTTCAGTCTTTTCATGCCACAAAAGACGAAGGATTTTCACCTTTACATCGTCCAAAATCATCAAATTTTATCGAATAATTTATGCAAAATTTTGTGAAAAAAGGTTCAAAATTTTCGTGTTTTTCCAAGTTTTCCTGGTTTTCCACTAAGAATTTTCTATTCTTCCATTCGAAAAGCCATTCCGGAACAATAGCACTCAAAATTCCACAAAAAAATCAATTATTGCTTTTTTCCAATTTCCCGACTTTTCCGGAGGATTTTTCCAAAATTTTCTTTCAGAAGAACCTTCTACTGGCAATTACGAACAACTGAAAAAAATTTGAGCCAAATCGGTCCAGTCGTTCTCAATTGATGAATTACTATACATTTTTGTCAACGAATAATTTAACCCTTCCTTCCTTCCTAGTTGCTCTAAGATTTCATAAATATTTAATTGACATCATCTAACTTAGCCTAATTTGGGACATCACACTGTATTAAGTTAATGCATCAATTATAACGTATATCGCATTTAAAATTATTAACAACCTAATACCTACACATTCGAGATAAAATATTCATCATACCAGTTACCAATGGATACTGATACTGATTTCAGTAATTTGTTCCACAGCTTGCAGCTAACTGCCATAACACTCATTATTCTTGGATTATATAATTATAAACGTTGCCCACACCACGCACATCAACACTATTCACTTCTAATTGAATGAGCAATCCCACATACTTGAGACTTCCCATCACAAAGGTCCTCTAAGAGCATTACCTAACCGAAGCTATATTGAATTGATTGGCATTAGTGATTGTGGAAACAACTTTAACGACAATAATTTTAGAATGATGTTGCCAGCCATGTGTATGGAGGGAGGGGGGCTGCAAACGAGAGTTACCCTATTAAGAAGTTTCTTTTGTCGTATATAATATACAACAAGTTGTTCAGGACAACGAAAGAAGCTTATGATGAGGAACGATTGCAAACAATAGATGGCATATGAATGGGTATCTGAAAAATTATTTTTATCTGTTTCGCATGTTATGACAAACACACAAAACATATAAATGTAAAAAAAAACTGCTACGTTCTCTTATATAGAGCAAAAAAAAAAAAGTGTGTAACTAGTAAGTAACAAACAGTATAATGAGATTTAAATGTAGGCCATACTTAAGAAGGTTCAAAGTTTACAGAAAATTGGAAGATTTATTGGTTTTAAAATTGTTATATATTAAATAATTTTTTTTTAACACTGAACCTTCTTAAACCAAGAACTTTACGTACATTTAGATCTGGTAATATACATATGTATCGCTCTACCAAATTTCAATAGGTACTTTACGATATTCGAAAGTGGCCAAAATAAATAATAGACGATTTTCAAAAGTGGGCGAATACAAAGCTTCCTGAATGGAAAATTTATTTTTTTTTTAAATATTTTAAACGCAAGTTGTACCGCTTTCCAAAATTTCAATACTCTACCCATTACAATCGAAGATACCTACTACAAAAATATTATAAATATTATAAATATTTTTGTTAAAAGTGTGCCCAGAATAGAAAGTTTAAAGTTTTCGAAGTTTCCTAGTGTGAGTACCGCTCGACCATTGTGGCAAATTTTATGATTCTTGGATGGCAGGAAGTGATTTATAATGTTGATGATCTGTCAGTGAGGATTTGAGAAAGTGAGTCAGTCATTTGGGGTTTTTTTTTGTGAATTTTGAAGCCCGGTATCTAAAACATCACTAAGATTGAATTTTTGGTGATAATTAACCATTCAAATTTGAAGTTTTTGAAACAATAATTGTATCCAAGGTTAGATAGGGGAGTCGAAAACAGTGTTGAGTTGGTTCCTTGGCAAGAGTACGATAACTTAGGAGTCAAAAATTGATAACGGTTTCTTGTAGAGAGGTTAAAAACAGGAATTTTTTACTAAAATAATACTTAAAATAAAAAAAATAATATATTGAAAAACAATGGCAACACTTACAATAAAGAACTTTAGGATTTTTGGAAGACAGGTATCTGTTCTTTCATATTATTTTTAAATCAAGTTATTTCTCTTAATAGTTTTCGAAAAAAAAAAAAATTATTTCAAACTAAAAATTTAAGGAAACAAATTCAAAAAAAAAAAAGTTGTACTCTGATTTTTCAATACTGAGGCAATAGATATTTAATTTAGTTATAGTTTTTAATGCCTACATTATTTCTTAATCGAACACTGACAACCAGATTGATGGATGTCTTCTAGTTTTTGAGAAAATGTAAAATTTGTTTTATATGTTACTCCGCTTAGAGTATAAATTTCTTAGAAACAGCAGCGACCGCCCCCGCGTATTGCTACCCTTGTGCCTTGAAATGTGCGTGTGAGGGGGCGTGCTGTCCGCCAATCTTGCAAAGGAGCAATCCCTGCTAACGGCGTATTACAAATAAAAAAAACAGCTGTGTTATTCTCAAATGTGCGGCGGATCGTATTGAATAAAAAGTGATACCTCAATTTTGACTGTCTTGGAGTTTATTTATTCTCAAATGCGAATGAGAGTGAAAATGAGATTTTCAGTGTTTTCCGGTTTCTTTCATTCTGACTTCCATTTATCCACAGTTTTTGCCTTCACAGGAATTTAGTTTATTTTTGATCCGTCAGCTGTCATCTAAACAGTTATCGCTTTTGAATGGAGTAAATCGCTTTTGAAATACAAATTCGCAACGAAAAGCGATCCGCCACGCTTTTGGAAATAAGCCTCTCCAGATACAAATAATTTAAGCTCCAAAAAAATCCTGGTCTAAGGCGAGAGGGAAATAATGCTGATAGGACTCCTTGGTAGGGTTGCTAGTTCTCCCGATATTCCGGGAGTCTCCCGGTCTCCCGAAAATTCTATGAAACCTCCCGAATTTCCAATATTTCATTTAAATTTTCGTAAAAAACCAAACTACGAACATCTAAGAAAAAGTTTTATTACGAAGAAATGTAATCAGCACCTAATGTAACTATACAAGGGATTCGGTATAACACTTTTTGTTCATTAACTGCCATCTTGACATTGACAGTTCCCGAATCGAAAATCGTAGCAAATAATAATCTCAAAATTTCCAATTGTATTTCTTTCGCAGCGGATAGGTAACGCTTCGGTTAATTATGGAATCAAACTATTTTCAAATCATAAACATATTTTTGAAATGAATAATTGGTGGATTGTATGATAGTCCACAAATTTTTAAATTTGAGTTTGCCTCTTCTCCAAACATACGTTTCGCCCGATTATGGAATCAATAAATCGATCTTTAAACACCTAAGAGTCGAAAATCCAAAACTTAATCAATTGCCGATTCCGAGTTTTCCAACTTAGGCATAGTTCAACACGTCGGCTGTCACGTTGGCTGTCACTTGGCATTTGGCAATGCTCTTGATAGGCTGATTGTTATTTGGCCAGTGGTTCGGTCTTATTTTCAAGACCTAGGTGAAAACAATTGTTATCCAGTTGTTTGGCAATTGGTTTATGAGAGTAACGAAATGACACAAAACCTGAAATGTTTTTGTACTTCTTAAATCATTACATCAATAATTTAAAAAAATCGATTTTAACTTTGGAATGTAGTTATTTTACTGCAATAACTACTCATAAAAGTATCAGGCTTGAAGACTGTCATAGAATGTAAAATTTGGAGCAAATACGCTTAAGAGAAATAAATTTGTCAACCAAAAATCTCAATAAAAAATTAATGTTTTTATCTTTTTTGTTTTTTTTTGTATACTGTTTTACAAATATCTTAATTTTTTGTTAATTCAATGTTTTTGTTATTGTTGTATTGAAAAAAAACCGAAATAAAACTATAAATGTGTTTTATACTATGAAGCAATAAGGCTTTTCTAATTCTCCCGATTTTTTCTCGATCTCCCGATATTTTTTCTGAAACCTCCCGATTTGTTAAGAATCATTTCTGGCAACCCTACTCCTTGGCCATCACCGACCCACTTTATTCATGCAGATACATCATCCAATTGATATTGGTATCTACCCTAAAAAAAAATGTGTTTAAAAGAGCTGATTAATTAAGCTGAAAATTTGTAATAAATCTGTGCAATATTGAATTTTATTAAAATCAAAAAATAATCTTTCTAAAAAAAACATTTCATCCGGAAGTTCCATGAAATCATGTACTGCTCCTCTTAGCCTATCTCGATGTTCCCAGACAAGAACCGCCATCTCGTTCTTTCTCTTCTGTTACCAAGAACTATCGTATCCATTTGTATCTTAAAAACTTTTTTTTTTATTTAAATCACTTTTAAAATTTGTATTAGAGCGACGAATGCACACATTTTAATTGACAAATAAAGACATCCGTTTGACAGCGAAACTACCTTTTCCAAAAACATGTCGATAGGGACATTTCCGGGGGATCCAGTAGCAGTAGAAAGTGAAAGGGAATCGAATAGTAGGTGAAGTAAAACTCAATTCCGACGGATTCCACAACAGGGGTATATGACTCGAAATCTTAAATGTTATTTAAAAATTAGTTCAATAGTTTGTGTTATTTACAAAAAAAAAAAAAAAAACATTTAAATCTAATTTAAATCTAAAGTGTAGGTAACTTGAATTTTGTTGAAATCCGTGCGCACGAAAATAATGTGAGATTAAAAAAATTAATATCTTTACTTTACCTTAAATCAATATCTTGTAATAATATTTGTGGAACATTCATGCGTGGTAGGTATTCTAATTCTCCCCTTTAATTTTTGTAGGGGGACTTATTTCTAAACGACTATTGCTATCTAATGATTTCACTTTGAATGGCAAATAATTTAATTCTCTTTTCTCAAAACAAAAACTAATTGAAATAATTTTTCCAACATTACAAAATGCTTATGAACGTTTTATGTTATAACAAACCGGGAGGACGGAAAGAGCCGAAACAAGTCAATCTCTATACATCCTTTACTAGAGAACTTGGTTGGGGTACTACCGTCATACCATGATGCCCTTTAATTTCATTAGATATGCACATGCACAGATTGGATTTATGTGAACGAAAATAAAGTAATTTTATTTTCTGACAAATAGATAGCTCTCTCTGGTCCATGAACTCCACGAGTGCCTGTCATCAACGTGATTAATAGTATTTATCAGCCTAACGTCATCCCCTAATTGTATATATTGCCAAAAATGTTAGAGAACTCATGGCCTATCCTTGCTTTCAATTTCATCAATTTACTCGATATTGTTTCCAAATTGATGTCAATCAACACCACACTGTCTCAGTCTCTCCCTCTGCAAATGGCAGATACCAATTTAAGTGTTTATTGCGGAATAATATCGTTAATGGCAGAGGATAATATATTCTTAAAAATCTTTCAAGTGCTTAGTGCAGCTACCCAAATGACATTGAAATTCCATTTGCAAGCTCAACAATAAACTCAAAAACTAGCGATAAAATGTTGACCAAGTTTGTTTATCCCAAAAGCTTCCTTCTGCTTCTTTAATTTCAGTTTAAAATAGTCCCATTGCCATATAATATATATTCGAGGACTTTATACCCATTCGCCTTACTTCCAAATGGAACCCAAAAACTTTTATGGCCAACTACATACAGTACAAAACATAAAGACAAATATTTTTACAGCTGTAATTCAACGCCGCCGTCCACAGATGTGTAGGTATATTTTTTATTTTAAATAGTTTACGATTTTGCAAAAATCGTCCTTTTTAAGTGTCGGTGTACATTTCAAAGCAAAAAGGACTATAGCATCGTAAATATCGTCCCATAAATCGTAGGCAAAGTAATCTGGTTGTTATTTTAAAAGTCAATTTGGCATACAAATCAGCGATGAGTGAGTATCTGTATCTGAGTGTTACTCCTCACTTTTGAGTTATGACTTTGAAACCAATGATGTGGCGCGGAAGTTAGAGCCACTTGAAAGTGCTTGTCAAATTTTATTCCAAGGAAAAACAAAAGTGTCCTCCTTCCTCCTAAGCAGAGTTGGCTCATGTGTATGTGCGCGTGCAGTGGAAATTGCATATTTTTGATACAATTTAACTTTACTCTAAACTATATACGACCGAAGTGGTGTATACATAGTTGCGCAAGAAGGATTATATTATACTTTAAGCTTAAAATGTTGTCGTTGCGACAGAAAGGCGAAGGGGATAAGGTGGTTTTGGTTTCGTGATAAAGGTTTACGAAGAGAATTTCGTGCATCGTTGCGATGCAGGGTAAAGTTTCGGAATGTTGGATTTTTTTTTCTGTTTTGTCAGAGGCTTTTGAAATTTAATATAATTTGGGTACAGTATTGTTTAGTTCTTGCATGTGTTTGGTAGAAGATGCACACGCAGCACGGATGGAACTGTAGGTACCTAAATTTTTCGTGCATATTCAAAGAAGACTTGATTTATTGTTTTAAAACTAGTCAGCCGACTGAAGAGTTCGTGCTGATATCCAGCAGAGTTTAAAATTATTCAGATGGCTAATTGCATTCGAGTTTTTAAGAGCGATATTCATACAACAACTTCTTGTCTATTACCAATGAATGACCATTTATGAAAAAATTAGCACTGGATGGATAGATTTATTGTCAGAATAAACTGCTGTTGACAGAGGATGTTCTTCAAGGCATCCTTCGGCGGAAATAACCCTTATCCATGTCCAATGGCTCTGTGAGCTGTGAGCCAATGGACTTAATGGTAACCCCTACTATTCTTATTGGGCTTTACCAATAAGTCATTTTTAACCTTCAACTTTTTGACGGTCACAGTTTTATGTACATTACATGAAAATGTGTGTCATTTAAAAATTTTAACCTGGACAAAATGTTCCATTGAGCATAGAGAAAGAATGGCAGAGAACAGAAAAAGACCTTCAAGGTGTGGATTTAAGAAGTATTTGCGGGACTCTTCTTCTCCATGAGGCTGTAACAACTTGCAAATTATTTCTGTCAAAGCATGCAAAGGGACAATCTTGGAAGGAGTTCTGCGAACAGTTAGACCGTGACCACAAATCTGCAAGAAAGGTATTCTGGCAGATTATGGGCATTCTTAGGCTAATGCCACACGAGCGCCATGAATATACAGAGAACAAATGGAACAGTGCACATGAACGCCCTGTAAACACCATATACTCACTCGTTCCTATATTAAATAGTGGATCACCGCACGACATTACTCTCGACTGCAGCTTATCTATCAAATTTATGCAAGTGGCATTCGTTAAAGAGCGTCCGCCAAGAAAAATCGTCTATGGATTCTTTTATTCTTCAAAACGTAGAGTGTCAAGCGTCATTCATTAGGCGTTTTTCTTTTTTAGTTCAGGAGCTGAGTTCTGAATAGATCTCGAGCACTTTGAGCGTACTAAGATCGTTCTGATTGGTTTATGAAACGCGCTTGAGCACATAGCTGTCATATAATTGTTATTTTATTAATTTGGTTTAACTTTTGTGCCAGAACAACAAGGCTCGTCTGCCATTTCAATTACATATTTTGTTCATACTTTTTTTTTTTCTGTCAAATGTGACTGTAATCAGCGTTTTACTTAGCCTGTCAATTAATTCTGAGCTCATAGAGCGCGCTCTGATCGTTCTCTGAACGAAAAAAGACACACGAATTCTGAGCTCTGAAGTGTCTAAGTTAGAAAGAAACAAGAAATATTTTTTGACAGTTCAAGCTCTGCTCTAAAAAAGAAAAACGCCTATGGGTACGGATATTATATTAAAATATAAATAATTTAAAATGACATTTTTCAATGTCAAGGTAAGTCTTATGCATTTTGAAACCTTTTGGTGGTCAGATTTATGTTGAAAGGATACAAAATTTCACCTTTTACCTTTCGTAGTAATTCCTTAAAATTGTCTTTCCTTTTTATTCTTTTGGCAACCCAGTACCTACCTAAAAAAATATTTTAAACTATCTGTACCCGCTTGGCTTTGCCCGTGCACAGGAATTGTATTGCTTAGGTCTTAGGTAGTAATGTTCTTTCGTAAAATGCGAGTGTTCAAGACGGCCAGCTAAACTAGAATAAAAATACTATAATATTATAATATCATCAACTCAATCGAGTAATATTTTGTTTGTCAATACTTTTTTTTCACGTAAATTGATACGTAAATTGCTGTCGAAACAGCGAGAAATGAGAATAAATCGATTTACTGGAATTTTCTTTCTGCCTAAACCTGAAATACAGCAATACGAACAAAACATAAAAAGAATAATGAAAATCGGCCCAGTGGTTATCGAGATAAAACGTCATCGAGCTTCACTTCAAAGAAGATGTTTTTTTGTATCAGGTATACGATTTTGAATGTTTTTTTTTTGTATGGTCGGTGCCGTGCCCCTTTGTGCGATTTTGACCAGGACAAATCCAGCGTCAATAACTAAGATTATCTCTGTAAGTTTAAGCTCAATCGATTTTGTGGTTATCGAGATATACGATTTTCAAAGCTTTTTTTTTAGTGTGGGCAATACCACGCCCCTTTGTTTAACAACTTTCATATTTATTCACCTTTTAAACCTTTTCTGGACTTCCACAAATAATTCAAGAACAAAATTAGCCAAATCGGTCCAGCCGTTCTCGAGTTTTAGCGAGACTTACGAATATCAATTCATTTATAAATAGAAGAAGAAGACGATAGAAGAAGAAGAAGATGAAGAAGATGTATCAATCTTGAATAACCGAACTAAATTAACAAGCATGATCAGCATAATAAGCTGTCGAAAGATCAAAATGCAGCTGAATATTTTTCTCGGGGCGCACGGACAAATGGACACGCGACTATTTTAGAGCTGGTGTGGCATTAGCCTTAGAGGAAGAAAATAAAATATCGATATTCAAATCGAAATATGGCGCACTTATTTCTAATGAGAGGACGTATTCCGCAGATGGAGAGAAGACTTTTCTAAGTTGCTTAATTCAGAACACGACAATGAGGATAATAGATGCATCGCCTTGAGCAGGGCGGTAAATATACCAAAGCCATGTGGAAGGGTCTTTTCCGATCAAATCTTCTTAAAGTTGGTAAATCTACCGGAATTGATGCAATTAGGTTGGAGATTGTCAAGATTGTACTTGACAAGGCTTGGGAGCTTACTGCTAGAATTTGGAAAAGGCATACAACTCAGTGTTTCAAGATAAACTCTGTACTACGGGGATATAGAGCTATTCAATCTCTTTACACAGTGTTCGGGTAAACGGGGAGGACGTTGGACTTCGCCCGGTGTGCGTTTTGTACCCTCTCTTTTCCGTTGCTTATATGAACTATATAAATATAATAGATTATCTTTGGCGAGGCACGTTTCGAATTGTGAGCCCTACGGAATTGTGCTCTTCGCTTTAGACTTGATCATCCTTGGATCCTCTCAGATTGGACTTCAGTCCGCCCTCAATGGGTTGCTAGCGATTTCTATTGAAGCTGGGATTAAAGCAATGAAAGACAGGTTTAAATATCTTCTGCTCTTATTCAAGAGGGATTGAAGGGGCTAAGCTGAGTTTTTCAATAGAATTGCTCAATGCTTAGGCTGAGTCAATTTTAAAACCCAGTTAAGTCATTCTGTTATCAGGAGGACCGGACTTGGGGTCATGTCTTTCCTGCAACTCTTACCTATGGTCATGAAATGACTCATACGACAAGCTGTCGAAATAAGATTCCTTCCTTGCATTGCTATTCAGATTCGCAGAGATCGTAAAAGGAACACCAGTATGCATGAGGTACTCAATGTCGAGCAGATACTTCGGTGATTTGGTCATATTAAACGCATGCCTATATATGTTGTATAAAAAACCGTCCTTTATATAGGACTAGCTGGACTCGTGATCGCCTTCCCTGCTCGCACAAAATTATATTTGGTTCATTTAAAATTACACTTTAAGTGTTTCATTGAAATCTGTCCAGTAGTTTTCGCGCTTTTAGGAGAAAAAGAAAATTCCTCCCTCTCCTAGATCTTTGCTATTTATTTGTAATACTGCATTTCATTACCTTTGTTTCCCTCTTCATATGGAATCCCGTCCCACGATCGCAAAAGTATAAACATCCATTTGTAGCAAGGTATATGTTTTTTTATACATACTATTTTCACTTCAAAAAATATATTTTGGCTAAAAACTCTTCTTAAGGACGTGGCTATAAACCACATAGCCTATAGCAGTCTCACAGTCTTAAGGAACATTTTAAAAAAGTTTCATTGAAATCTGTTCAGTAGGTTTGGAGTTTTTAACGGCCAAAAAAAATCCTACAGTTTTATTGCATGTAATAGATAAGAATCTTGCAAAATGCAATGATAGAAAGCATTTCGAAGATTGACCTTTCTTGATGCGAGAGGCTAAGACCTTACTATGACTTTAGAGTATGGAGGATGGGGTGATTCAGACGTCTTAGTCCCCAATGTTTCCCAAGAGTTTCACGACAGCCATCTAAAAATGACACATGCTTTCCTTTCCCAATGCGTTGCAGTTCCGTAACTGTGTGTTACCTGCAAGTGCTGCCAAAATAGCTGAATTTTCAAAGTTAATTTTTTGTTTACTTCACATGTCATTGCAACTTTGACAGTAGCTTTTATTAGTATGCACAAAGTTTAACATAACATACCTACTTCTGTTATATCTTACATAATATCACTTCGAATGCAAAATGTCCTCGAAACTTTATATCTACCTTCAGATCAGAACTAGAATTTAATCCAATAGATTACACCTACACGTAATCATCTGCACATATCCTTCTTGCTGCTTACTTAAAGATCCATTCAGACGCTTTTGAAAAACTTTGACTACGCCTTCACCTACTCTTCCCGCAATTTTATTAAATCGTAATGAATTTGCAAATATTTTTCAAAAAGTTGCATCTTCATCGTCGAATGCAAATGCTAGGTATCCTGGCGGGCCGTGAAATTTAGTGTGTGCCACTTTTGCTATACGACTGGCATAAGTTTCATTCTACTTGAAGACATTTCGTATAAAGTTAGCAACTTTATAGAGGATATGCAAACAAAATAGGCGTCAGCAAGGTTTCATTGTATTCATTCAAGACCACACATGCATAAGTCCCATATAAGTAGAAATGAAAACGAGAACCCGGATAAACCATGTCGTTATACGACCACAGTGTATGTGTGTTGTGTATGCACATTTTCAAAGAATTACTTACAAAGGCAAGTATTTGTTTGGGGACAAGTTTTATTTATATTATTGACTGAGAATGAATTACCATAGGATTGGGGATACCTACTCTTGACGTACTCGATATACATAAGTAAATTGTCAACACAAAGAAGTTACCAGCGGCTAAGGATGCTGGACGTGGGGGCGAATGCTATTCAGTAGGTTTCACTGATGAGTTTGTATAAAGAAAATTTGCATAGGTATACCAGAAGTGAGTTCAGGTTCAGGTCTTTGTATTGTGTATATTTTATGAAAACGAACTGACCGGCGGGGTCTTTTGAAAAGGTCTGTATGAAATTTTCTGAAGAATTTCCAATTTGAACATCGGAAGAAATAAATGGAAATTTTGTTATTGGCAAATAATTTAGACAAGCTGTTGACTTTTCAAGGATAATTCTTTTGATTACGATTTTGGTTGACAGGAAGTGACTGACACTTTTCTGACGAAAATTTAGAGTAAAAGAAAACATCAAATAAATCCAATTATTTTATAAAATCAATTTTACTAAATTTTCAAATTGTGAAATGTCAATTTAATTGGAATGGAGTTTTTTTTTTGTTTTTTTTTGGGCAAAACTTTCCTTCTCTATATAAGCAATCCATTGAGACTTATATAGGTGGGCCAAATGCCCAAATTCGACAGTGAACTCGCAACTTTTGTGAATCTATTCAGTTTTTCCTTTTTAGAATCAGTCAAATCTGCAGACATACGTGTATTTGAATCTTTTAAGCCTTAAGTTGTCCATAACTTTGGGCTATCCGCAGGAAAAAAAACTGTTTAGACAAAGTAAATAAATAAATATTTGGCTTGGCACAACAGGAGTGTACGTGTAGACACTCAAGGCATAGCTTCTCACAACCATTTGTTTGTGCGAGTTTCTTTTTTTTTGAGACGAATGGAAGGGACCTACAATTTTCAGCTGAGTCAGAACGGCTGAATTGAGAGTTAAACAATTTAGGCTTCAAAACAGGTAGAAACGCTATTGGGGCTGGGGCCGAATCGCCGCATCCGTGAACGAGCTATACGTTCAAATGTTTCTATTAATCACAAAGGGTTTTCCAATGAGAGGTGTTATTGTGAATGGCCCGCTATTTCGGTAGCTGTCACCTTTGAAGCTTTTATTCTTTGACATTTGACAAGTAGAAACTACGCCATTACTAAAAATGGAACCATACATGCTTCAACAATGCATTGAAATTATTAAAATTCACCACAAAAATGGTGAAAATCTTGCAGTCACAGTTCGCAATTGTTGGTCGTTGTGAAGCCTTGTCACCGCAATACAGAAATTGGTGGAAAAATTCGAGCTGTGGGACAAGTTAGTGATGTGAAGAATAAAACCCGTGTACGTCGCTCAAGAACAACTGAGAATATTGCTGCTGTAGCCCAAAGTGTTAAAGAAAACCCAGGTTTGTCCATTCCTCGTCGTTCTTTGGAATTGGGCATTCCGCATTCCACAAACGTCATTACACCGTATTTTGCATAAAGACTTGGTTCTTAAGGCTTATAAAGTTCAGTTAACACAAGAACTCAAGCCGGCCGATCATCAAGAATCGTCGCCAACAGCCCAGCGTCAATTCAAGACCTCAAAGATAAAATTCGTGAGGCTTTCGAGGACATAGGGCAGCCCTTTTGCGATTTGGTTATGGAAAATTTCCTGAAAAGGATATGGTCCTGTAAGCGTGCTCGTGGTCTCATTTATCTCAAAAAATGGAATTTTTCTTTGAATACCAAAATAACACCTCTTATTGAAAAACCCTTTAGTTCAGCTATCACAGTTCCTTTCACAAAGATAAAGCAAAAGCAACTATAATGCTTTCTGAACCAGTCGCATGTTTGCTAGCACCTGAACTCTGGAGTATTTCTCTAAAGATCACGCACTGGATCTACACCATGATTCTCTGGCTAATCAAAACATATATTTCCCTATCGTGGTAGAGTAAAGCCACAGAAAAGACCGCCATCAGAAATATACAACTTCTTGCATGTCTAGGGCTTTATTGAGATATTTCGCCTGTAGCAGCTATAGAAACTTTAATTGACCAAACGACTCGCTCTCAACGAAGGTCCACATCCCGCTAGGAGCGGTTAAGGGACAAATACATTCACATTTTCTGCAGAAAGCCAATCTCCGATGGTCGGGATTGACAAACTGCGTCATATCAAGGAAGGTGTGACCTACCTACAACCAAAACAGAACAAATAACCTGCTAAACAGAACCCGCCCAGATATCGCCAGAATCACGGCAATAATCATGGGGCACTGGCCAATTGGATACCATACGGCCAAACTAGGTATCCCATACAACCCTCATTACCGCAGTTGCGGTAATACAAATAAAAATGAAACTCTCTCTCACTTCCTCTGTAAATGCGCGCACTGAACCAACCATTCTTTGACGACCTTAGCGACATCTCGGGCAAAGGGATACAGGATCTTATCCGTTTTCTCAATTCCACAGGTTGGCTATAGGCACCGACCAGACCACATCCTTAACAATCACCACAAAATAGGTCACACGAGGCGTGGTAACAAAACGGCACACCCTGGTGCTAATTGGGTTCAAGGCATGAACCACCACTTCTACCAAAATGGTCTCTGTAAGTTGGTATCAATGGACACAATTTTTTATGAAACCTCCCCAGTCAAGTCAGTGGTTGCCAGTTGAGACACATTTCACATGCTAATTAAAACAACAAACTGCTGGCAACTGCTGGCAACAACTCTTAATTTTCTTCCCAGCCGGAGAGCTGCTGACTGGCAGCTGGCTAAATTCAATTCACAATGAACAAACAGGTGGCGCTGAAAGCAACAAGTGGCTTAGAATTTTCGTACAATTTTTGCTTATAATGGCGTTCTTATCTCATGCACACAACATTCCAGAGAAAAATGTCAGAATGTAGCAAATATTTCTACCAAATGCATAATTTTATACTAAAACTCGGCTGGCTGGCTTCATCTTGCTGGCAATTGTCCAAATGAACGGCTGGCTGGCAAGGTTTCAAAAAAACATGCCTAATGCCTCAATATACACATATAAAAAAAACCTCAGGGTATTCCAGGCAGAGCTTCATGCCATTAAATATTGCGCCACACAGTTGCACGCGCTGACAGAAAAAAAAACACATATTTACAAGTCTGGTATTAAAGGAAGGATAATTCACAGGCATTCATATATAACCCCCTTAGGTCATTCATCATTGACTTAAAATAAGTTTTGCCCTGTTTCATCCTCTTAGGGCTAGAAATTCAACCGAATTTTGGTAGGTTTCTGGTCATTATTGAATTGAGGGAAATGAAAAAGGTCATGAACAGACTACCAGAGGATCAGAGACCTTGACTCCCTCTGAGTTAATCCTAAAACGGCTGTAAATTCGGCTATAGAAAGCTGAGGTAGGAAATTTGTGAAATACAAACTTCAAAAACTTATAATGTGGTGAAAGTGATTTCAGTAATAATGATAAATGAACTTTGGCGGTTGGAGGGGATCAGAAAGAGTAACAAAAGTCAAACCCAGACGGCATCTGACGAACTACATCGGAAGTAATAAAGGGTGATTTTTTAGAGGTTTGATTTTTAACCTGGCAGCACTTTTTCTACAGATTGTCAATTTGAAAGTTATAAGTTGATTTGTGGCTAGTAAATTTTGCCATTTTACGATGAATAGATTAACGCCAGAACAACGCGTGCAAATTGTACCAAACTTATTTTGAAAAATATGGCTCATTGTCCATTTTATACGGTCGATATAATCGTCCATCTGGAACAAGTTACTCGGGACACGATGAATCGATGCACCTCGTACACTCTCGTAGATAATACACATCCCTAAAGACGACAAAAAGTGCGAACAGAAGAAGTTATTGCCGTTGTGGAGGGCAATGTTGAGGAAAATCCGAAAGAGTCGATTCGCCATCGTGCACAGCAATAAATTAGAGATTTTACGAAAAGATCTTGCCTTAAACGCTTATAAGATCTGTGACTTATGTGAAGTTACTAGTCTATGTTGATAAACCAGAGACGTTGGACGATTTGAAAGTCAACATTCACCGTGTTATTGCTGATACACGGCCCATATTGCTCGATAAAGCTGTCGAAAATTGAACTTTACTATTCGAACTAGCCGTGGCAAGCATATGCCCGAAGTCATTTTTAAACAGTAATGGCATAAAATTATCTATTAAATAAAGCTAATATCATACACATTAACATAAGCTTTAATTATTTTACGTCATATTAAATTTGTATAGCTTAAAAAAACCCTTTAGTCTAAATCTAGATCATCCTTGAGGAGGGAGCATTCTTGCAAGATGAATCGATCAACTCATTCAGGGATGGATTCAAAATTGTGGACAGAATTGGTCGGCGTTTTTTTCGATAGATTAAATTTTAGTCTCTCCTTCCATCTCCCTTATCACTGCAGCGTTTTTCAGGCAAAAATAATGGCGATAAAAATCCATCATCTTGGCTGCGGGAAAACGTATTATCTGCCAAAGATATCCGTATCTTTTTGGGTAGTCAAGCTAAAATCAGGTGCCTGAAATAAGTCTCTGTTTGGGTAGCATAAATTTAGTAAATTTAGTAAATGCAGTAATACAGACGACGGATGGTTAGCAGAATAGCGTTTGGTGCTCCAAAACAATCTCACCGATGATGGCTTTGATGTATGATCAAATTTGGACAAGGTAATCGGGCTATAATCTTCTTCATCACATTTGGCAAAGAATTCAAGGAGTCTGTGCATACTCAGATGAAATCTACATCATTAGCCCCAGCTCCTATAATTTCTATTCATAAAATGAATGCCATTGATGATGAAATGTTGTCCGTCCTGACGTCTGCTTCTTTTTTAACTTTCACCGTTAAAGTAGAATGTATCACTTATCATTTTTAATTAGTAAAAATGTAATTATAGCCAATGTCCTTGGGCAGTATTGTGTAGTATTATCATCTCCTCTACATCAAAAGCAACGAATACCTACACTTTTCTGAATGAATTTGTAATCAATCTTTCGGCTTTCATGTTGCTATAGTGAAAGGCCTACACTAAGAAATTGTTTTCTATACACTTTCGCTAATGGAACGGCATTAGTGTGATTAATCAAATATTTAGGAAAAAAAAAAAAAAATCCTTTGAGGTTTTAACGTCTGTACCTTAAATTCAACTATGGTATTGATGACACTTGGAATATCTTCATGATGAGTTTTAAATTGCAACACAATCAATGTTGACTATCCAAATGTAGACTCCTTCCTTAATGAAAATTAAGGAAAACCCTCCATCTAAATTGTTTGATTTTGTGCTCTTCTCTACTTAATAAACATTTCCCATTGACGTAACACACAAATTAATTAAATTCCATCCAAAATTGTTAGATACTGTTTTGGCATGGGTCTCTGAATGATGTACTTCGTACAATGCTCCAACTAGTTCCGGAGAAAATCCCTCCACAACTGTGAAGTCGCCAGACTACAACAATAATTCGGCAATAATTGTTATTACGAATACATGAGACCAAAAAGAGATATACACACTGCTGGGTATCCTTCCGGTGGCATTGAACTTCCGGATGGAAGTATAAGAATGCCTGCGGCTGGAAATCTATGCTGGAAGACACGTTGATCTAATAAAAGTTGTATGCCACCACATGGCTGTAATATGCTTGATGGCTAAGTACTGCGCAAACTGTCGTCAATGTAATTGCTCGAGTAAAAATGAGGTCGGCAAATGGCCATTAGAACGATTGTGCTAATTATGGGAGGGGTTGTGAAAAGTTTTTTTTTTCCCCTTATTGGGTGCTTTGGCACATTCATTACTTTTGTTTTCTGAGCAATAGCGGGATTCGGGTGAACTAATTTAGCGTATCGAAGCCAATAAGTTTAGTCGTGTCGAAAAGTTGTCTTGTATTGATTGTAATGTCTTTGCCATTGAAGTGATAAAAAGTTTGTAGGTCTAGAGTGTAAGTGTGTCATTAGCCCTCATCCAGCCGAGCTGAATCGTGCGGAAATCTCTTGAATTCTTGCAATATACTGGAAACTTTTAGATTCCCCTTAAACTTTGACAATAAAAGTTTGTGAAGCGTTACTGCAATAATTTTGTGTCGACATTTGGGAAAACTTTATTTGTAGCTTTAATAGATTTAGTATAAATTAATCACACTATCGGAAAGTGCTGCCAGCTTAGCGCTTTTGGCGCTAGATCTGGCGATTTTTTAATGTATTCAGAAAGCTTCAGCAATGTACTTATTGAGTGTAAATCTTTTCTTTCAGAACGTTTTAAATCGAAAAATTACCAATACGAGATATTTCAGCTTTGATAAGAAAAGATCGGAAATGGCGCCCAACATGAGGTCAGTATCTATATCTCTAATCAAACAAATAGAAGCGCGTTATAAAGGTGCTAGTACACGGTATGTAGCACGCCACATATATATGTGGCTTTGACGTCAAGAGAGAGTACACAAAGAAAACTTGTACACGGCATGTACCCATTGGAACATTCGCTGACGTAAAAATGACGTCAGTGTTACATACGTATGTGGCTTGCTACATGCCGTAAGATAGAAACTCATTCAAGAGAACGACGAAATATAAATTGCAAACAAAGTGCTTTCATATTCCAATGGCGCCCAACGAGAGGTCAAGGTTTGAGCTGCCCATGGAACAACATTTTTTCCACATCTACTTAATACTTAATGACGTGCATGCGGAGGTTACCATTCACACAGCATATTTGTCACCAACTACTGACATATCGTAGCAAAAGCATGACAGATCAAAGTAGAGCAAAGAAAAGTCATAAAAAATCGCGGCATTTATGTGATACTTTTGGTTACTGGCAAAAACCTCTTCTGCATAGTCAATGACATCTCGCTGCAGCACCTACTTACCTATTAACAACTTGAATCATTTAAATTATTCGCAAATATTTCAAATTAAGGATTATTTGTAATCTCGAATCTTTTAAGCTTAAACCGTAAGACGACGCTCGACAACCAACGGGATACACAGTCATTTCCTCTTCCAAAAGTAGTCTAATATCTTTAAGAATGAACCGAAGCAATATCAAGGATAAAACAAGGATATATGATGACGCACACATCCACTTGTCTAAACGATAAGGTATACAATGTTCCTAAAATTACATGAGGCACGTATGGAGTAAAATTTCCCAGCGAGGGGATGTCATCCGGTATTCTCATTTATTTATCGGAGCGTACATAATTTGGTTTCTAGTCAAATTTCATTTGCGTAATTTTAAATTCATCTTAAATATATGTACTGAGTGAAATTATAATATGCTAAAGGCCTGCTATTTTGGGATATCCTGTTGTTTCAAAATTTTCAGGGAATTTATCTTTGGATTTACTTGGTATACACGTTTAGGTACTCCATCATCGGATGATCAACTTTTTTTTTTTTTCGATGATTTATGTTTATGGAACTATTTTTCCGAGTCGCCTTTTAGATGAAAATATTTCTATTTTATGTAAAGAAATTACATTTTCGCGGGAATATCCTTTTTATACCACCGAAAGGAAACTTTCCAGCGATTGGAGTAATGCTACGTATTTGCATTTGTGATCCTATAGTAAAATGTTTGCGCCACCTGCTGTAAGTATCTATAGCTGAAGACAATGGCATTTTAAGTGATTTCAAATTGTCCTCATCGTTGTGAAAATTTTCAGAAGGAAGATGGATGTCAGTGGCAGAGGTGTAATAATTTTCTTCAAACGTTAGGATGTATTCAAAAGGAAAAGGATTTTTGATTCTGTTTTGTTTTAAACTGCTTACCTTCATTACAACAGTCTGTTTCTGAAAAGAAAGAAATAGAATTGAATGAGTTTTTTTTGAAAGCTGAAAGAATTTAAAAAATTCGACTACCAAACATTAGTCATGTTTTAGAAAAAGTTATTAACTTTTTTAACTTTTAAATTAATTTTTATTAATTTATACTTTAACTTAAAGACCAGAAAAAAATGACTAAATCTAAATTAAAACTAACACTGATCTTATTCCAGCTTCCTGGCTCTTAACGAGCACTCTAATCTTGACTATATCCTTATAAGTTATAACTATTGACTTTCGGCCTTAAATGTATCTATTGTCTAAGATTGGTTATGTTTTTTTTTTTTTTTTGAATTCAAAAACTTGAATTTTTTATTAGTTTTGTTTTTCTTAAAACTACCTACAACTACTTAAAACTGCTTAAGCTTCTTAACCTAAATTACTATTAACAAGCGTGATGAGCAATATCTCGATTGGTCACCATTCCGATTGCGTCGATGGGCGCCTGTCGGTCGGTCAAGTCTCGGTAGCACTCATTCATGTTGGCGAGCCCGGCCCCTCCCCAAAACTCCCTAACTAGCTTACAGACTAGCTTAAAACTAAGGAGGAATATTACCTAGGTAACGCTTCGACCTTGAAGGGCGTAACAACCCTCACCTCTCCTTCAAGCCACCAAAACTCGGTAAACTGCTTTAAGGTATCGACACTATCCCTATCCGCGATTAAGGTTTTAAAACGAAGAAACTCCTGAGTATTGGTGGCGTACCCGTCGTGGATGAGCCGCTTATCCCTCGCGCCGCGGTGTCTGTGGTACAATACCGGTACAGTATCTTTATCTGTGGCTAACCCTTTCATGTCTACATGAAGAAATGCCTCAGGCGGAACAAAACCAGACCGGAGCGTACTCTCGTGGTACATTAAAACCACCCGAGATCAGATTATTAGCGTTGGCCATCGCTCTTGCAACGTGCCTTCGAAGCACCTGAATTAGGAAATTGTCAATCCTATTCAATCGACCCCCTTCTTATAGGGTCTTGTTGGGATAATATTTTATGAACTCAGACTAGGAGGTTCTAAACAACCCGAAGCAGATCCTGAGACACTGTCTCTCAAACAGCCCAAGCTTTTCCATGTAGGAAAGCGCTATATTGAATCAAATGGGACAGCCATAAGCGAAGATCGGCCTAATAAGAACCACTTAGCATAATGACTTTCACTTTGGAAACAAGTTGACTGCTGAAACCACAAACCACATAGAACTAGACGGTCGACTCCTTGCACATAACGGACTTTGCCTACAAGCTGCCTGCGGGCCCAGGATTTTTCATGTATTGGTGCTATACAAAATCAAAGGAGCGCCATTAACGCACGCATACTTGAAAAATCCTAGGCCCATGGTATAGCATGGAAAATCATTGCCGCCATTGATTTTGACATTTCACACGTATTCGCAGGCAGGGAAATTCATTCCGGAGAGAATCGGGTAGGTGCACGGAAGTCGGCGGTCTAGTTCTATGTGGTTTGTGGCTGAAACAGTTGTTGCCAACAACCAATGGACTGAAAATACACCGAGACTGAAGCTCCTATTATACACGCCAGAACTTGTGTCAAATTTTGACATTCTAACGTCAGAATTTGTTCTAAAGTTTTGTCTAGACAAAATTTGACAACAGAATATTAAACGATTGACACGATTGTGTAATGATGTCCAGGGCAATCCTGAATTACTCCACCTGCTTTGCCAAAAGGCTACATGGAATAATATGCCATAAAAGCGGAAACCATCTGACAACGTCGAATATAAAATATCAATCAAACGTCTGTAGGAAAAAATAGATATAGACAAGACAAATTGAAAAGTCCGTACAAAAAAGTTGATTCAAAATTTAAAAACTTTACAATCAGCAATTATATCAAAAGTCATACAGCTGGAAAGTTTACTCAAGCCACAAAAAGGCCAAATCTACCAGCGGCGCTTATTAAGATAACCTAAGGCGTCTCGATAAAAGACGACAAAGCGGACCAACCAATCATCTAGAGCAAATTTTTAAACCTTTTTATGCGGCCAAGCGGTCAGTAAAAATATTAATGAATTCGAAAAAATCTCTGAGAATAATTTAGTAAGTAACGAGATCTGTTTCGGACTACAAAGTCATTTCGGCTTATTGCTCATTGCTTATTAGCAAAGCTAACGTCACAGGTGAATGTAATGTACTTTTCTTATCTTTATATAGTCTTCTGTCCGTGTTTGTTACCGTACTCCTCCTAAACGGCTAGACCGATGTTAGTGAAATTTTGTGTGTGTGTTTGAATAGGTCTTGGGATGGTTTATATTCACAATTGGATCCGGTAGATTGCGCTGCGATCCGATTCAACTAAATGTCAAATAATAAACACTCAACAATAAAAACGAGAAAGTTAAAAAATTAAAAAGCAAGAATAAGCTGATGAATAAAATTTCAAATACCTAATAGGGCCCATACACGACACAGACACGTCGCTGCAGACCAATATATTTTGTTGTTGTGCTCATGTCTGCGCAGATTGTCTGTGTCGTGTGTATCCATGTCGACTGTTTGCAGCGACCGTCTGCGTGAATTCAAAATGTTTTGAATTTTTCTTGGTCTGCAACGACATGTCTGTGTCGTGTATGGTGAATTTAGCACAGACGAGCGAGACAATTCATGGCGTAAACATAATTGAAAGCCTCTCGCTTGGAGAAATCGGTTCCCTCAATCAAGTTTTTTGTTTAGTTATTATTATATTTTGTTTAGTAATTCATTTTTTCATTAAATTTCCTTCATCCATTCGGCAATTCGGCATTTAAGAAGCCGGATCGGCTAGCAGTATCCGCCATTTTTCTGACCCGACGACCACGACGATATGATACAAACTAATGTCTGTGTGTAAAATAACGACTTTATACTTTAGTTAATTTTTAGTTTTTATGTTTGTTTTATTTGTTTGAAAAATATGCCTTGTTCAATTTTGAAATTGATTCGATTTGAAAAATTATAAAAAGAAAGCCGATCAAAAGGAGAATATTTTTATATTGCTGAAAGGAAAAAAAAGAAATGGTTTCAGCAGAAGGGAAAAGGGTTATCGAATAGTCTGCGCA
Organism: Cheilosia soror; assembly: GCA_949372485.1. Taxonomy (NCBI): domain Eukaryota; kingdom Metazoa; phylum Arthropoda; class Insecta; order Diptera; family Syrphidae; genus Cheilosia; species Cheilosia soror. The sequence goes on from OX443563.1 coordinate 9,827,683, forward strand.
GATTATCTGCACCGTGTGTGGCGAAGGCATGTTTGCACAGACTTAAGGTCTGCAGCGACGTGTCTGTGTCGTGTATGGGCCCTATAATATACATCCAACAAAAAAAAAATTATGAATAAAATGTCAAATAAAAAATGTACGAGCAGGCAAAACAACGTTTGCCGGGCTCCCTAGTACTAGTTTTCTATATTTTATTTTATTTTTGTTTTAGGCGTAGGCTCTCAAGATCACCGCTGTGTAAATCCGTGATTAGATTGCAACACATTCCGAGTTAATGGAAAGTCACCGAAGACATTGTGGTTTTAAAATGAGTCAAACCATCTTGTGTTATATGAAGGCCTAATGCTTAAATGAAGAAAATTTCTCTACAAACGGTTATACAAAATTTCTGAATCATATCGCTGATAAATAAATAAAGGCTGGTGTGCCAACAAGGAAGCAAATGATATACTGCAAACAGAATTGCCGATGACATTGCTACACTGCTAGTTTAAAAAGGAGGTGTCCCATGATTCACGCCAAAATTTGAATTTTGCTCCAATTCATAGAACAGTGATGCCAACGCAAAAAAGATAACAATGTGACACTGACAGCTGACAATATGAGGTTAGTAAAAATAGTAACTACGCATTTTCATTGTTGAGCAATATTTTAAAGGTAATGAAGGTTTATCAACGACAGTCCGCAATTTTCGAACAATTAATGGCGGTCAGAGTTATTTAAAACCATCAACAAGAGAATAATTGAAAAATTCAGGGAGACTGGATCAATTAGTGTTCTTAAACACTCTGGGTGTCCTGTCACAAGTCGTTCAACAGAAAACATCGAAGCAGTTCGCGAGACAGTCCAAGAACATCAAGTTGTCAAGAATCGGTCATTTCGAGAAGCTCTCTACGGCGAATTCTCACAAAAGACTTGAAACTTCATGTTTACAAAGTTCAATTGACTCAAGAACTGAAGACTACTGACCAGTGACCATACAGCGCGAATAGAGTTAGTTGAATAGATTTTGGAACAACAACAAGTGGATGCTGATTTTTCAAAAAAAATCATCTTCAGTGATGAAGCTCATTTTCATATTGATGGCTTCGTTGATCGTCAAAATTGTCGCATTTGAGGTTCAGGAAACCCACGAGTAATTGTTGAGAAACAAATGCATCCACAACGCGTGACTGTTTGGTGCGGATTTTGGTTTGGAGGCATTATCGGACCATTCTTTTTCGAAAACGCGGCTGGTCAGTAACAGTTTTTAGTGCCTAAATTACAAGATATGGATGTGACCAACATGTGGTTTAATCAAGACGGTGCCACAGCCAGAGAAACAATTCAATTATTGCATGAGTCATTTTCTAATCGGCAATTTTTACGATCATAATTGGCCATCCAGATCTTGCGATTTAACGCCATTTTTGGCGGTGGCCATGGTGTAGTGGTTAGAGTCATTGCTTGTGACCCGTTGGTTTGAGCCCCGGCGGGAGACAGCAAAACTCTGCCACCAACCATAAAGAGAAACGAATAATATCAGAGTTTCTCCACCACTACACCAAAAAATATATATCTAAATATAAAAAAAACGCCATTGGACTTTTTTCTTTGAGTTTTTTTTACCCAAGCTTAGCCTCAAATCTTCCACTTGCTATGTAACTACCCGGTGCTGTCATTGATTAAAAAGCCAACTCCAGGAGAGTACTTCTTTGAGGAACTTGCAGATATTGTCGAAACGGATATCAGCAAAATCATCAGGGAATCCCTCCAAAATTCAAAATGGTTCCAAGACTAGCTAACACAACTGACTTGGCTTGTGATAGCCAAGTGTAGTCGAACTAACCTATCCTAACCTTGATAATAGGCTTTAATTATGTAGGCACCTGCTCTAGAGCTTATATGAAAGTTTGGTGTACAACTATTGGCTTGAGCCACTGGAACGAAGGGACGTCGGAATTGGCCCACGAAAGCCGATCAATCTAAATTGATTGTTAGAAAAAAAAGGTTCTCCTTTGAGAACTCCTCGGTTATCGCGAATGCCCGAGCGATTAGTCAGGTAGACTGCAAGCCCACCCTGGATCGAAGAAGACTCTAGTGTTATAGGTAAAAATCTCCCCTAACACTGGAAGTAAGAATGACAAGAAAAACGGACGGTTTTCGAACATCATCTTAGAAAAATGTATAGATGGTCACTTCATCAGCAACTCATGGTTACAAAAAAATGTCTTTTGTTGTGACATAGAGTTCCTCTAGCAATCTTCGTCTTCCTAAATGCAGGATTCCATTAAAAATTCTATAGCTTTCTTCTTTGCGCGCAAATACCTAGGCACCGGTTTCTCTATTTATATTACTAAATTAAATTAAATTTCTCATTCACTATACGCGTGGGCTTAATTGTGACCAAGAAAACGCTCCAAATACTCTCTTAATTAGAAAAATCTCTTTATAGGTAATGAAGGACAATATCCATTACCATCTGGCACATGAGCTCTGTGCCTCCACATCCTCCCCCAAAGGTGATTAAATGTTCTTTTTATTTGCAGGTCGTAAACAAACATGTTAACTGGCTTAAATGTGCGCATTTTCTTATACACAAATAACTTTGTTTTAAGGATTCGGGCTACAGAAAAGCTTATACATTGCCATACACAAGAGTCCTTTGTGGTAGGTGAAAAGGCCACGTCATAAAAAGGTAAATACTTCCACCGGTTTTATTATTTCCCCTCTTTGAATGCACTATATTCTGGCTGATGCCTTTTGGGTGCGCCCGTGCGCCTCACAATTAACGGAGGTAGGTATTTCAAAGATTTCCTTTTTGTGGAGCTGAATCTGGGATTATGTAAGTGGGTAGACGCTATTCCATAGATCTAATGTGTTTCATTTGTACTAATAATTCAATTAAAATTTAGAATCCCTTTTGACAATTTTAATTGGAATTTGAACTGCACACTGTCGACTTGAGAAGACCTTTTCAAGAATTTCCCAATGTCCTTAAGAACGCTGTCGAATTGAGGAACCTTCTTTAGAACTGTGATTGCATAACTTACCCTCACAACGAATTGTATCCTTAGAATCCGATGTTAATTCAAAATGCATCTACTTGCGTTAATGAAAGCGCACGTGGAAGTACAATTGCTCAGCGTGTGTTATGCACGCTGTTCCATCAATATGAGAACATAGTTACACACACATTGTCAAGACGGAGTATTGCAATTAATCCAAAGCCAAACTTGCTGCATTTCCATTCGCCTTGTCTAATTAAAAACGTGAATAATTGGAGGCCCAGTCATAACGTGTATAGTTTTCGAAAAGAGCGAATGCAGAGTGGGTATCCGGTGAGTAGGAATCTATGGGCTGGGGGCTGTTCTCAGAACAAATTATCTGGTATAGTATTCTGATGGGTTGTTGTAGCTGTCATCGACGGGTTGGTATACATTCTTTCGTCGTATACCCCCTACAAAGGCATTAAGGATGCTTGAGTGAAATTGAAATTGACCTCTGTTGTTGGTGTTTCTAGCTGTTGATTATGATGATGCTGATGCTACTGGTTGTGCTTTGTTGTCGAATGAAACTCGAAGAGGCAGCCCGAATGAATGAAAACACGTTGATGAAGATGGAAGTGAGACTGGCAGACAGAAATAGTTTGGAATGGATGCCTGCAGCATTATTAGGTGGTTCTGAAAAGCACTAAAGCTATGGTGGCTCTTTTATCTGCCAACGTACACGGGTATCGAAGTAAAGTAGCAGCATATACACATTAAATGGGAGAGACATTTCTCAGAAGAAGGTCTAAGGAGAGATGTGTGCTTCCACTGCTATTACAAGTCGTACTATCGTTCGTTGTGGAAAAATCTTCGCTGAGGCAAAGTAACCTGGGATCCTTGTCAAAGGTTCTATTAGAAGGACTAAATTTAATTTAAATATACAGTCTCTTAAAAGCCAGTATAATAAATGAATCGCAAAGGACATTAATAAAAAAAAATATATATTTTAGATTTTTTTTAATGCACAAAATTCTACTGCCACAATAAGGCTCGATATAAAATTTCACCATACACTGTTCACAAAGATGGCAGCTTTCGGAAGGACTCGTCATCGCTGTACTGCTCATTTCCATTGGCTTATTATCTTTTTTGTTGTTTTTATTATTATTTTAAACATTTCCTTTCAGATATGCGAATAGCCCAATCCGGGTGCTCTTGCCCGAAAGATCTTTAAATCCACACCCGAGGGACGGTGCAGTAGAAGAAGACCGCGACTCAGGTGGCGCACGCAAGTGGAAGAGGACCTTAACCCTTGTGGATTAAAGCCCATTTTCACTCCGGACCTTAGCGCCACCTTAAGTAAGTAAGTGAGATATTGACGATTAGCTTTCAAGCAGTAGGTATAACTGGGGTATGCGACTTGTCGAGTCCTGTGACCACTAAAAGGAATACACGCTTTAAAGTTGAGTATACCTACTTTTTATAATAATTACCTAATTTAATACTAATAATATTCAGATATATTAGGTTAGGTTAGAGTGGCAGCCTCACTTAGGCCAGAGGAGGCCCATTGTGATACCATAGGATCTAATAATATCACAACTACCCGTTGAACCAGAACGAGCTGAGAATGAGGCGTTGGGGCAAGCGAGATTGTCGAAGAAGCATTCTCTAAAGTTGTGGTTTTCTACGAGCTGAGAGGGACACGCGCATAGCATGGGAAGAATGGTCCCTTCCTTCTCGTCCTATGGAGATACATATTCTTAAATTTTTGACTTTGCACATAAGTTGTGCGTATGCGTGTTTCCACGTTTTCATAGACCCGTGTCTAAGCCTTAGAGTCCTGTGGACATTTACCCAAAAATCTTGGTAAGAATTTCTTCCATATAGGGTAAACTTCTTTTAGCGGGCTTAGCGATACTTTCTACCATACTGGCAAACTAATACCTTACTTACTTTGATGGCTCTACAAAACGTGGTGCTCATGGGCCTTACTTAATATGCCCCTTCAGCCGGCTCGATCTCTAGCCTGCCGGCATCGAAGATTAGGTCTTCCTTGGTATCTCCTTCCCTCTGGTATGGCGTTGAAGACCTTAAGCACTGGAGCATCGATGTTCACCCCTTCTACAGGCGCAGTATGTTGCAGTATGTAGTTCCCCCTTAGTCTAAAGATGGTGCCTATTATTATCGGTGTAATTGCCAGCAAAAAAAAAAAATATTTTGTCCCGTAGACTGGCTCAGTCTGCTATAGTATGATCTGTGTTGAGATGCCAGCTCTTCACCAACTAATACTGATCATATAATTTTTGAACTGTTTTCTCCAATAGAGCGTTAAATATTTTTCATATTTTCAGAGATACTAATTGCTTCTTAGGTAGGTCTCCTGTGCGATATATACATAAATATAAAAGAGGCAACTAATTGACCGTGAAGGAATCTCTGTATCCATATTCTGAGGACTGCCCGAGCAAAGCCACGGGCAAAAGCTAGTAAGTAAATAAAAATAGATACTTTTCAAGGGTTAAACGTAACAAACCAGGAAAAAAACTTAGAGTTTCCACCAAAAAGATAGAAAAAACACTTCGTTGCCAAAGGGTTTTTAAAGGGAGAGTTTTAAGTTTTGACAGCCTAGACCACCATCAAGAGATTTGCAGAAAGTTTTTTGTCAGTATTACTTTAAAGCTTTTGCTGAATGTTGGCAGTGCTAGGCGTTATATCGCCTTAATTAAAATGTTTTCTTACACCCTTCTGGTAGCTAGTTGCCCTCAGCCAAGAATCGCTCAGTCGCAGCAAGTATCGCCGGCACTGAAGACGACCGTGTACGTCCCACGAGCTTTTCTTTTAGACAATACATTTTTAAACTAAGATTTTTAAATAAATGTTTTTCCTTTTACTGACTTTATTACTTGTAGATCAAATGGATTGAATTTTATCGTTATCTGTTTTCGGATGCGACATCTGTTTGCTTTATGATCTCGTCTTCATAAATTACTCCAAAATATTGCTACATATTCATTCGAAAGAGATCAATAACAAAAAAAAAACTGATATACCGCCGTTTATCTGTCAGGGCTGTTGATCAGCTGATTTGGATCGTATGTGGAATGTGAACTACCTAAGGCATACTATAGGCACCAAGTGACAAAGAACAGAAACAGGAACAGAATTTCATACAAAGAAACAGAATTAGGAACAGAAGATTTTTTTTTCAACAACAGAATTTAGCGACAGAAAAATGGCTGTTTGACGACAGAACGTAAACAACACTGTGTTGATTGTTTCTGTTGCTGTCAGCGACAGAAATGCAATTTATCGTGGGAAGGAAGATTTTTTTTTATTTGCACAGAATAGACGGCAGCCATCTTTTTCTGGATCTGTTTCAGTTTTGTGTCACTGAGCGAGCAACGTAAACAGAACCAGAATTTACAACAGAAGGAAAAAAAACTTTCCGTTCTGTTTCAGTTTCTGTTCTTTGTCACTTGGTGCCTTAAGTGACGAAGAACCAAAACTGAAACAGAACAGAAAGTTTTTTCGTTTTGTATGCAAATTCTGATTCTGTTTACAGCTACACTAAACTAAGGCCTCAGTTATAGCTATCAGTAAAATGCATCCGTAAAAACACGAAACAGAACAAAACTGAAACATTTAACCATAGCACATCATAGGAATTCAGTTGAATACTTCGTGAAACTGGTTGAGAAGTTGAACAGAAAAAGTTGTTCGTACGGAAAAATAAGGAAATTCTCCTTTTACAAAATTTAAAGATCAATTGCTTCATTTTTATTAAGGAATTGGTTTTATAATTCAAAAGCAACTATTTAAGACCAAGATTGAGTTCAACGATTAAGTTTAAGTGCTCCAAAAAAGTGAAACAATTTTTTTACGGATATATTTTACTGATAGCTATAACTGCACCCTCAAACAGATCTAGAAAAACATGCCTGCCGTCTATTCTGTCATAAGCTATCATCAAATTATGTTCCGTCTATTAGTCGAATTTGCAACTAAAACTTCCTAAAGCAGACAGCCAGATGACAGATGCAGAAAAATGCAAAAAAAAACCCTCCCTCCAACAATAAATACGTTCAGTCGTCAAACACCCATTTTTCTGTCGCTAAATTCTGTTGCTGAAAAAAATTTGTTCCGTTCCTAATTCTGTTTCTGTTCTTTGTCACTTGGTGCCTTTACCGAGAACGTCAAAGGTATGGAATACATTTTGTTGTGTTATTTCGACTCGGAAGGGAACAAATTGTTCTTGATTTTGAATCTTCTTTGGGATAATGAGCTAACATCTCAAAATACATCAAAATACGTCAAAGTCGAAGCGTAACAAAAGAGAAGTATGTGATGTGCATAATGAATAAGGAAAAGCTCACTGACAAGGCTCAAAGTTGCGGACACCGGTTGTAGTTCTACTTGTACATGATAAAAGTTTCCAGAAAAATTACCCATCATGTAAGGTATACAATATACATATGGACTATGGTATGGACCACCTGCCCAAAGGCGAGCAAGCAACATATCCGTTCTTTTCAAAATTAATTAACGTTATCCTAAAGTTTTGATTTTTGGAAACCAACGAACAGCAAGTCAACATCCGATAGCAAAACAAGCCAAAACCGACACTCATAGGATGATATATAACATCGTGGGTAGTTTTGTTAAAAGTTTATCTCTATAACGTGTTAAATAGTTGACAACAGTTGGCTAAAGTTTATGCAGTGTTGCTATTCTCCTCCAGGCTAAGGATAGATGAATTTCTTCATCTAAAATACGAGTAAACCACAACGAAGTAGGTATAAATGCATTTAGAAAAAGAGATAAAGTTTCACTACAAAACAAAAACTCGAACGAAATGCTAGAATGGATAGATGTATATTTATTGTAGATGCAATTTCATTAAATTTGTTTATGGATGCTTTGTAAAGTTTGTAAAGTTTTTAATTTTACTTGTTGACTTATTTTTTTTTTTGCTATCATGTTTTAGCATCGATACGATGAGAGTGTTTTGTAGAGTGAACTTCTATTCTTTTGGATGTATAATAAATAAATATTTGGTTAGGAAACTTTACTAACGGAAGCACAACTTAGTTTTGTGCAGCATGTTGCTGGGATAATAATTGCAAATATTTTCCTCTGGGTTGTTCAATATTTTATTTTGCACACAATTTCGCGCATAATTATGTTATGAAGTTTTATGTATACCTAACAATAAATATTTAAACGCGATTTTGTTATACTGAAGCGGAGTAGGAAATTCAATTAAAATGGACAACAATGGCGGCCATAGCATCCATGATAGCAGCTGTAAGTAAATTTTAATAATTGATATTTTCATTTGTATAACTAAAAAAAAATTCTTCGAGTAATTGTCGGTCCCGTCTGCTTGGACGGTGAATGGAGGAGGAGATACAACGACGAACTGTACGGGCTGTACAGCGACATTGACCTAGCCAGAAGAGTGAAGGTCCAACGACTGCGGTGGCTGGGTCATTTAGAGCGAATGGACGTGAATGCTCCGGCCTGGAAGATCTTTGAATCCACACCCGAGGGACGGCGCAGTAGAGGAAGACCGCGACTCAGGTGGCGCACGCAAGTGGAAGGGGTCATTAACCAACTTAGCGTGCGAAACTGGAGAAAGCTGGCCAAAGATCGTGCTGGCTGGAGACGCTTCTTGGTTGAGGCCCGGGTCCACCCCGGACTGAAAAAATAATAAAAAGAACATATTGAAAGTGTGGAAAAAGTCCATAAGCTTTATAAGAAACAGCGCTACATCAAGTAGCACGCGCTGCGGAGCAAGAGCTGCGGTGACCACTATAATAGACATTGAAGGGATGCCTTCGATAAGATATATGTACTTTGAAAGTCTGAAACAAGCAAAAACGTAGAGTTAACCCACTGGTGGTAAGATGGGTGGACAATATGTTAAATACAAGGGCGATAAATATTCAGACGGGAACCTCAAAACTCCGAGGAAGGGTCAGCAGAGGTTGCCCACAAGGAGGTGTTCTTTCACCTACACTGTGAAATATCACTGTGGACTCTCTTCTCGACAGTCTTGAGGCAACTGGAATTTGCACAGTGGGATATGCCGATGACATAGCAATAATGGCAAGAGGCAAATTCATAGACGTCACAGCGGATATCATGAGGAGTGGTTGTGTCTGGAACAAGGACTCTCCATTAATGCGGAGAAAACAGATCTAATAATCTTCACTAGGAAGAGGAAAAATCTGGAATTTCAGCCCTTAACACTTTTCGGATCGGAACTAACAACGACCAAGAAGGTTAAGTATCTGGGAGTATACCTAGATACTGGGCTCACTTGGAATTATCATGTTGAGGAGAAGGCCCGGAAGGCAAAAAGGGTACTTCATCAGTGCAAACGTGTATGTGGACAGAGGTGGGGACTCTCTCCTAGGTCAGCATACTGAATGTATACGATGATTAGGTACTAGACCCATTATCACGACGCTTCGGTTGTATGGTGGGCGAAAGCCACACAGAAGACTGCTAAGAAGCACCTGGATAGGGTCCAACGTTTAGCATGTATAGGAATTACAGGTGCAATACGCACAACACCAACATGCGCATTAGAAGTGATCTTAGGGATTTTACAGCACTTTGTCTGCATCGAGATGCGAAACGACACAATAGGGGTACCATCTATGGACACAGAAGGATTCTGGAGCTTGTCAAAAACGAGATTAGGGAACTGAAGATGCCTATGTATAGTATAGCAAAGGTGCGTATTATGGAAAGGAATCACAAAACGCGTATTGAGAATGGATTGCTCCCAAAAAGAGGAATGGTGAAATCGTGATTTTTCACAGATGGATCCATGATGAAATATCCTAATAGCACTGGACAACCAGGCGGTGATTAAATGCATGGAGCGATCACAACATCACTGACTCTGGAATGTGTATTGAAGCTCAATAAGTCTTACAATTACTGGAGTACGAGGGATTGACGGCAACGAAAAGGCGGACTCCCTTGCAAAACAGGGGTCAACTGAACTGCTGGGACCAGAACCATTCTCTTCATTTGGCAGAGGAATGGTAGAACAGCTGATTCACAAATGGATCACCGCAGAACACCTGAGAAGGTGGTCAACCATTGTTTCACGGTGGAACTGGCAATACAATGGCCGACCTGCTCCACTCAGGTTCTAAGAATGAGTCGAGGAACATTGAAATTGGTGGTGGCGTTAACTACAGGTCATGGTAATTTCGAGTATCATTTAAGGAAGATGGGCCCTAGAGAGGATGATACTTGTAAGCTATGCCCGAAGGAATTTTAGACAGCGCCACATATATTCTGTCAATGTCCAGCTTTGGCTGGCAGAAGAATGAGGATCTTGGGAAAACATTGGGTCGAGACCCATTGGATGAAACAGGTCTCAAATAAACAGATGCTAGCGTTAATACTAGGAATCGAACTCAGGGAAGAACTCTGGAAAAGTCCAGAGAGTCTCTCTGGGTCAAGTTTACAGTAGTAGGGAGATGAAAAGAAGACCCGGCAATGGTGGTCTGATTCGACTATCTCTCGAAATTTATATATATGTACATATATCTTGATTTTACTGGGAAAAATAGTTCTTCAATCTCGATAAGTTGTCCACTTCTCTTATAAAACGCGGAAGAGAATTCCAAAGGCAGACTGAGTACATACAAAATTGACGTTCGGATGTAAGGGAGGCATGATTGGTCTGTAAGATGATAGAAGTTTCAAGGCGCGAGATGAGAAATTGAAGTTTCGATAAAGTTTTCTAAATTGAATAGAGTGGTCGACCATATCGAATACCTTGGAGAAATTTAAAATGTATGCTATCATTGTCCAAAACTTGTCGCATATCTTAACTGACTGCTTTATCGCCCCAATTTAAGGTCAAAAATCGTCCAAGCACCAAAATAATGATCTACAAGGATCACCGAAGAATGACCAAATACCAACCTATTTCTGCATTTTGGTCACAAAGACCGTATAACAAACTTTAACAAGCTATAGAAAGCAATGTGCATACTGCGAAACTCTTTGAGGTTGTACAGATTCAGAATAGAGAACCATTGCTGCTTCAATAAGGTCGGAAACAACTCACCGATACCTTTGATATTGACACAAGAAAAAATTTAGGAAGGTCTCACTGGCCCGTTTGCAAATATTGAAAAAATGTATAAATGAAAGCAATACCAAGAGTATACCGTTAACACCTAGGCACATACAACTTTGGCGGACTGGACGAAAAGTTCTAATAGACTGCGAGAAACTTATGAACTTTATCTACTTCGACTTCGTTTTGAATCGAAATCACATTAGAAATCAAGCGAAGAGTTTTACCTGTCAATCGCGTTTTTTTTTAGCCTAAGAAGGTAGCTGAGTAGAGTAGTAAGTCGTTGTCACATATCCTCAACCTGCTTCCACTAGACATTCTTAAACAACTATATGTCGCAATTAGTGCCAATAGAATCAGCTAAACAATGAACTGGAAATTGAACGAAACGGCGGGTCATTCGATGATCCTACAGAAGTACTTTGGGCGTGCACCTATCACGGACTAAATCACGTCTTACTTAGAGATTCCAAGACCCTTCTCGAGCGCCTATCCCAGCAGGGAAGAATGGAGAGACGAACTCGTACGTAGCAATGAAAAAGCTGATGAATTAACAAGACAAGGTTCGACAGCTGTTTCAAAACAAGTTGATACCTTTGTTAACATCCCGCCTTGCACACCCAAGCTTGGAGCAGGGAATAAAGACACAAGAGAGGCGAACGCTAGATGCGCCATCTTAAAAACTTTACCACAAGCATGCCTATGGCTGTCCTTCAATGAAACCAGAACTGAGGGCATCATACGGAAGGAAATCTCTGTCCATCCTTTTAGGAATCATAACATGGAGAAAATGGTCTTAACAGAAGAAGAACCTTGTAGATGCTGCGGTGATGAGAGAGCTCTTGAGGACACATTTCACTTAATATGTCATAGTGCTCAGTTCTCCAACACACCAGGTATAAATTCATAGGGAGTCACTTCTTCTTTAACGACCTAGACGAGCTTTTCTAGGTTTGTATATAGGAGCACAGTAAGTAATACAGGATTAGAATGAGTACGGGACAACCTCTTTCCCCTGCGGGCATCGCAATGGGTCAGTATTGACATGACCATAATTACAACAGCCTTTCTCTGATGTGCAGGATCTCAGGACCTGTTTGAAGGCGAATTTAGATTTAGATTTCTTCGAGCGCAAAGATGACTAGAATACTTACAGGAAATTAACTCTAATGCTCTAACTAAATGAGTCTTCGATTTTATGCCGTAGGGATTATGCAAGAGAGAAGGTGTTTACCGCTTTGGATGGTGCGGATGTTAGGGCATCTCATCTCAACCAACTTAAAGTGCGCAAATGGAGCCAGTTCACAAAAAGCCGCAGTACCCAGAGAAGCATATTGGTTGAGAATCAGGTCTACCACTAACTGTCGCACCAATTAAATAAATAAGTCTTTAAGTATGTAAGTTGAACAATGTTCAGCACCTTCAGGAGTTTTGGTGCCTGAAAACATAATCCAAACCCATCCCCAAAGGAGGTACACTTTCTCCCCAATTGTCATAAGCCATCGGCAGAATTTTAGTAGCCATTGGCTACGATGATAACCGGACTACGAATCAGGTAACTAGCAGAGGCTGGCACAAACTCCACATTCTTGCAACGAGAATTGTATTGAAGAGTAAATTAAGCTACTGAACCTCCCTCTAGATATTCCTCGAGATATCTATTCAGAACTATCCACTATGTAAGACCGTCGAAAGCGCTTTAATTTATCAAGGCAAACTCGAAGAACATTATAGTCCCCTGTCAAATGTGCAACGAACTCTGACTGATTGACAATTTCCCTTTGTTAGGCTGCTCCGTGTCTTCGATAATATTTTTTGTAACTCCCACTCCATCCATCAATTCGTCTAATTGCCTCAATTTTCCTAATTTATTATTAAGTCCATGGCAGAGTCAACCATTCTGACCAAAGTTATTACCCCTCGTTTCATTATTTACAAAACCCAAACTAGGTAGGTGTGAATAATAGATCAATACACCAACCCACTCTAAGCACTCCGTTCAACGGTCACCAAGGACATTCATATGCATAACCCTTATTAATAAAAAAATAAATAAATACCAAAACAAATAATACCCGTCACGATCATTTATGTCACATGACAATGACATACACTTAACCCAGGAGAAACTATTCAAAAAAAAGTTTTCCAACTTCTATCAAGTCACTGGGGCGTATGCGTAACAAAATTGCTTCCACTTATATCGGTTAAAATATCGAGGTACTTACTCTAAAAATAATTTCTCTTTCACACTAAATATACCAATTTCAATGTTGAACTATTAATCAAAATTGCAAGTAGCTACATACGTCATAAGTATCCTTTCAACTAACAAGGATAACAGGCGTCAGCCACATGACACTCTTGCACACCCTTCGGGTGTTTTTTTTTTATGTTGCTTCTCGTGACTTGAGAGTTATTATGCAGAGATATAAAAATAAACAGTGAAATTAAATCCTTCATGGCAAAACTGTAGCATGCGATAAAAAATGAAGAGCAAAATAAACATCAAAATAATAAATATGTGCGTTCCTAGAAACAAAAACAACTCGAAGGACATTCCAGAGTGCTCAAGCTCACATGCTTGGCTGTGTATAGCACGTGATTGTCATTGAGAAATAATCGTTCATTGCTTGAAGACGAGTGATATCGTAGGATGGAATTCAACCAGAAATAAATAATATCCTTATAGCACACAATCGATGATCCTTGCTGCCTAAATTGGAAAGTTTTACCGCAAAGTTCCTCGCCGAGGAACGAACTGTCGCGAATCCATTTTAATAAATAATCATGAGGTTTACTTTTGTCAGGTATTTTTTTGCGGGTATTTTTGCCATCATCTGTCATACATCATACTCTTGTGGCGAATTAAATGTCATCTGTATATAAAAACAACGGCAAGTGAAGCTTTGTGACGTATTGTGGGGGTTTAATGGATTTCGGAAGGTATGTAATTCCATTAAATGGGACTTAAAGGCCTTTTAAGTCGAAAAGGAGGTTGTTTGGCAAGTTATAGATTTTTTTTAAAAAACTTAGAACAATGCTAGGGATTTATTTTATTCCCGCTTGAAGGGATTTTGATTTAGTCTTTTGTTTATATGACAGGTGGTTATGTTCTTGGGTAAAATGGAAAAAGGCTGCAAAATTTCTTTCAAATTTCTTTTCTTTCTTTCAAACCAGCGACCGAACCTTTTTATGACTGTCAGAAGACGTAACTGAATTGCTCTTTCTCCTTACAACCACACGATCGCTGGCCAATCTCTCTTTATTCGAGAGGGTATAGTTTTTCCATTTCAATGGCTGTTGTTGACTGAGGAAAGGGATCATTTCTATTCCTCGATCCTCGTGCAAAGTCCTACAACAAATGTCAGCTTATATGGGACCCATACTTGCGTTCAAATTATTTCCAAGTCTATTTTTATGAATATATTCTCAAACCGTCAACATTGACCTCGTCCGCAACATTGACCGAAACGGTACAGGGTGACCAGAGGGGGCTCTATTTCATAAAAATTAAAAACAAAAATGTCGCATTTGTCTGACAAATTTTCATTTCATAAAATATTGACAGGTGACATAATTGTCAATTAAATACAGCGTCAAATTCTAAGGCTACTCTGTGAAACCTCCTCAAGAGAGTCGAGTCGGAGAATGGTTTTCCCAGAGAACGCTGTCTGGTTCTGGCTAGTGTCAGACAGCCGCATAGGTAGTGAGTAAGAATTTCTTTTTCGGCTTCATCCTTACGTATTATGCGGGATGTATAATCTGACCGCACGGTCCCCTATAGGCCAGTGACCTGTGGTGATTGCTGTAATTCTAGAGAAATCTTTTTTTTTGTAAGTCGGGTGGGAAATCTTTCATCAGATACTGCTAAGCAGTTATGTCAGATTCTTACTGACTAAAACGGTGCGAATTTCGGACAATATATCGGAAATTCGCACGAATTACATTTTATCTTATATTGGAATCGGAAATTCGGACCTCCAACAAAAGCCAGGTTTGATGGTCCGAGTTGATCTTCTTAAAATAGAACTTCCATTGTTTCTATTGTGATCCGGAACATTAAGTTGAAGTTCTTGATTCAGAGGTTCTCCATTAGTGTTGCATTCTCATAGCACTCAAACATGGAAAACTTTTCGTTGTTGAACAATCGAAAGCTGAAACTTCAAGTGAAGAGTCTAGGTGCGAATTTCTAGTAAATCACTAAAACCCCCCTCTTCCTGCCCTTGTTCCTCGCGGAACTGCCATCAAGCATTACATCGCGAGGGGGTCATAGCCTTAAGTGTTCGGCATATTCAAGTTTGCATGCTCCCGCATTGCATTACGTTGTCGCTCATGTTGGCGTTGCTTCTTCATGATGGTTGCCACAGTATTGCTGATTGCTTCCCATCCTCCTTCCGTTTGAAAGCTGGTTATGTTTTTTGGTGTCAGTTCCACACCAATTTTCTGCCTCATCATTTACCGTGGAACATTACATGCTCCGCGTCTTCAACAGCTCTTGTACAGCATGGGCAAAAAGGATTGTCATCGTACCAAAATCTGCACAGGTAAGCCCTGAAGCATCCATGAACTTTTGGGCGCCCCACAAGAAAGGCTGCTAATGCTCATGACCATACAGTACACTTGACAACCGCGAGGACATCATCTTTCCAAAACTCCTTCTGTTACAGGACAAGCAAACTTTGGAACTCGCTTCCTGGGGATATATTTCCAGAAGACTACAATTTGCAGCAATTTAAGTGCAGAACTAACATACATCTGCAAGCATCTCGGGGCGCTGATGAAGCGTTATAGGTTTGCCTTTCCCGGGAGAAGTATTTAAAAAAAAAAATTACTGGTAAGCATCTGTGTCAAATAGAAATCCATACTTTCTGTTGATCCAATCGTCGATCTTGGGTATGATTCTGTGCGTCCATCTTCCCTTGTCAGAGTGATTCCATCTCTGCTGCCAATCTTCTAAACTTACCATCCTTTGTGGTAAAGAGTTATCTCCTGTTGTCATTGATGTTCCTGCTGTTTTTCTGCTGACTACTTATTTTTCCTGTGCTTCTCTTGCAAGGATGTCAATTGGTACCATGCCAGCTACTACGCACACTGCATCGTAGGACGTCGTTCTAAAGGCACTAGTTGTGTAGGAAACCAGCTTCACTTTTCGTTGGACTTATTAATATTTCCGGTAACGACTTTTTTTCAAACGCGGAAAGGTAATGGCAATCGCTCTTTCGGAGTAATGATGCGCTAAGCGAAAGTTAGATGGCAGGCGGAAGTTATCCCTAATGGAGGCAGCAAGATTTTTCGCGCAGATTATGGCAGCATTTTCTAACTCCTCTGGCTTACGAAATTTAATTCAAATACCAAATTAAATTTATTTATTTTATGTAAAAAAATCGGCTTTATGATTTAAGTCCTCAGTTATATTTTTCGGAATTAAATTGCGTCAGCTAGGTGGGTTGTAAAATGTTGCCGTAAAGGTTGTGCATAAGTGGGAGAGGGACAACTATATGGTAGAATTATAGCACATAGCTTACAGACAGTTTGCGATCTGATAGTCGGGAGAGACGTTTTGGGTCGGCTTGGCGTTCGGACGTGGATGGTGGTGAAAATTACGTATTACACAGTCGCGATATATATATGGACCGTGGTGGCGTTAAGAAAAGGTACCGCACATATCCATATCTAAACACGTTATTCAGTATTCTGCGAAATTTATTAAGTAATAGACTGAGATCTGCAACCAGTTTACATCGTAACATTACTGTTCTATTACAAATCCCTTAAATCGTGTACAAAGTGTACTTTGCGCTATACCACGCGGCCCTTGAGCCGGTTCCATATCGCGAAATAAACGCCAAACATACATCCAACCACACAACGTCCCGAACACGCTACAGACCATCCCTGCAAAGGTCGAACAAAATAAGTAGATACCAACGAAATCGCCGAAATTCCCTCGCACTTCAAGCGACCTCGAAGCCAGCGTCAGCATCGTACAGTCTCGTACTCGAAGCTTGGGTCCGACAACCGTCACCTTGGTCAGATCCAGCTATCGAACTCCAGCCAGAACACACGCTATCGTTCTTTTGAAGCGAAACGGCAGAAGGAAAAAAAATATAAGTATTGGCTAAGCCACGTCACAATCCCTTCGATTGAAGGCACAATCCATCATTGCTCATTACCATCTCCACTGGGAAACTTGAGCACGAAAGCTTTGCACCGGAGATCTTCATTCATCATCGAATTCGCCTAGTAGCAGCAGCAGTAGCAGAAACACCAACCCAGGATTTTTATTTGCGCTAGGTCGCCCTAGATGGCGTTATAGGATGTACTAAATTATAAAAGCTAAGTTTTTTCTTTGGTCATTTTCTTTATTTGTAACAACTTGTTCAAATGCAATTTCCCTAATAATTTATCTAGGTACAGGTTGTGTACGCGAAACGAAAAGCGAAGGACGGAATGCGGTGCACCTCATCTCCCCACCCTTGGGCAACGGTAGTAAAATAATAACCCTTATAATCAGCGTTGCCATTTTGACTGCTTTCCAGTCAGATCTGACTGGATTGATATGCATTTAGCTGGAAGATTTTTTAAAATCCAGCCGGCTGGTTTTTTAGCTGGATACAAATTTTGTTTGACTGTTTTTAAATGTTTCGTGTAATATCACTTTTCTATCAATATAAATTTTTAAATTCAAAGTGGAAATAGAAAAAAATATAAAAAACGAACAAATATTGCTTAAATTTCGCCATTTTTGTTGCTCTGAGCTTGGAAGCATATCCCACTCATACAATGAACCAATTTATGCGTTTGCATTTGCACAAGTACTTGGCTTTGCCAACTTACAAACAAATATTTGAAACTGAAAATTTAGCAGTTGCGTGAGGTTCAACTTTCCTATACCGGCCGAAGTAACAAAATAATTGGTTGGTACTAATATTACTTACAGAAGCACCAATAAAATATTCGACATTATGTATGTTGATGCAAATGATGAGGAGACAATTGAAGCGCTCAGAGAGATTGCTATATAAAGTTCATTTATAAGTTAATACATTTTGTATACCCTCCACATGAAGGAATATTTCCTTTATCATTACGTTTGTAACTTCAAGTAAGAGTCACCGGATTTGACCAGGATCAAGTTCTGAATCTGAATCGATTCAGCCATGTCCGTCTGTCTGTCTGTCTTTCTGATGAAAACACAATATAGCGTCAAAAGGAAAGGAATCGACCTAGGCGAATGAAATTCTGTCAGAGGACTTCTTTCTACCGTTCAGGTTGGTATTAAAAATATAGGCTATATCGGTCAAGTAGTTCTGGTTCTGGTACCCCTCACCACACACCAAACCAACATTAGACCAATGCCCAGCCCATGCCTCACATGTCTAAATTTTTGCATGACTTGTATATGTATGCAGTGGAGGGTATCAAAAGCAACGGCCAGACCATTGATAACACTTTTACTTGTATTTTTATTTTCATGATTGGATTTTTAGCTGGATTTTTGTTTGAATTTCTTTGACTGATTTTATGACTGGATTTTAGGTTTTTGACTGATTTTTTTCCAGTCAAATTTGACTGGAAGGCGGATTTCAAAACGGCAACCCTACTTATAATATTGAAGGGGTGAGTACAATTTTGTTTTTAAATTACATTTGAACAGAATTTTTTTTTTTGTGAAAGTGACCAAATAGGCAGAATTATAGGATAGTGTATTAGTGTGAAAAAGCTCGTACATACGTGATCAAAGATAGCAAGATTCATCGTTTGTTAAGTCGTATAGTTATATTTGCATTCTAATGTTTAAAATACTGTGCATAAATTAATCCAGTACTGACATACATACATATTATATACTACGCTGTGCTAAAATTAAGTGAACTGGTATCGTACATTTTGTTGTGTAGGTATTATTGGTACGAAAGATTAGTACTTTTTTTTGAATTTTGCTACCGAATATATACAAGTACTAGAATTCAAGAGAGTGAGATATCGGATATTTTTATTGTTTTTGAAAGCTTCGTCCAATAAACAAACGAATATTAAGATAGAGCGCATAAGCTCGCATAATAAATATGCAGATTAAGAATTACCTTGCATTGCAATATACAATAGATACCATAGGTACTATTTATATTTTATTTAAGGATATTTAGAGATTTTTATTGTTTGAATTTGTTTATTTAGATTTTAGTTTTCATTCTTTTTATTAATAAAAACAAAGAGATTTTTGTAGAATATTGAACTCGACGAATTTATCTTTTATTGATGATGCTTGATTGAAGGTTTGGTTTTCGCTTCGAAAATTTCATGGTTTGTTGTGCGGTATTTTATTACGATTTTAGAATGTTCCTGATGGAGTAAGTTTTAGTAAGGGGATGTGTCGGTATGAAGGAGGGGATATCAGAGAAGGTTCGAGATAGGATAGGGGAAGTTAATCTTTCGGATTAATTACCCCTTGTTAAGTTAGGGGTCGTCGTGAGCCGAGCGATTCGATGACCAAGGTAGTTGAACAGTTGGTTTAACTAGGGGTGGGTCAGCTCGCAGAGGGGAATTTCACCGTATCTCTCTGCCTTATCCTGTCATAGTGTGCCATGGAGAAGTGGATGTAAATTGTCAAAACTCGGGCCTCGTAGGTTTTTTTTTATTTTTATTTTTGGTTAGTTTGGTTACAGCTCATAAGAACATCGATAGTCAGCAGGCATGTAAATACATGTAACTCACGTTCAGGGCTTGTGGCAAGATCCCCGACCACCGGTGAGCTAGCGCGGGGAAGCGGTCATGCCTGGGCCTCAAGTGCCTGAACACCCCTCCTACCAGATCGCCCGGATTGACTCAAGGGTCCTGTGACCTTGGGTCATAAGGGTGAAAGAATTCGTAGGAGGGTTTCACTATTGTCGGCCCGAAGCGGAAGTAGTATTTATGACCATCGCGGATTCGGTCTTTACTTGCATGGGTGAAGAGGTCTAGTCCGAAAACTCCGAACTTTTGTTCAGCGCGGTTTTCCGTACAGCTTCGGTTTGGGCATGGTGGTACGTTACAGTTGCTTTAAGAGCGCTGGTACAGTAGGTTGCCTTCATTTCACCGGCAAATATCGGGGACCCATTGAGTATTATCGACGCTGATATTCGCGTTAGAAGCAGTCTTCCTCTGTATTTTGGCTGAAATATAATTATTTCTTTTCGTGTTTTACTTAAGAGGTAGGCTATGTTTAAAAAAAAAAAAATAAATAGGCCTAGCTCTTGCAACCATTCGTTTGTGTGAGTTTCTATTTTTGGGACGAATGGAAGGGACCTACAATTGTATGCCGAATTGAGAAGCTTTTTCAGGGCAGTCATACTCTCGGATGTTTGTCAGACATTCGCGAGAGGTGGCGCAGTAGAAAAAACCTTAATATGTAATTTGTGTTTTTCCGGGGATCGAACCAGGAATCCCTCGCACAGTAGTCCAGCACACTAACCACTGCGCTACTGCTGTGTTTCCGATCTGAAATTTGGCCGCAATCTTCTGGATATTTTACAGTTCAGTATAAGTTCTTCCATTTATGGTTGGCCTTTGATAAGAATTCTGAAGAAATTTTTGCCTTAACTGCTTAGAGCGAAATGTGAATTGATTCCGCCAAGTGAACGCTGGAGAGCTGAACTCTGCCTGGTCAGCTCGTTTCTATAACCTGGAACCCAAATCAGGGTAACCTTGTATCGATCAAGTGAGGTCAGTGCGTCTCGACATTCGAATACTAATTTAGATGTTATAATATGTATATTGAGGAGACAGCCTTGATGGCAGCTTGACTTTCGACGAATATGTCCATCTTTTGCCTCTGAGCTATGTCTGAGTGTAGTTTGATTTGTCGGCAGGCCTCGCGACACAGAGACACATGTTCAGAGACTCAGAAAATATCCCCGCACCAACATCACAGATAAATTTTGAACCATCTGTGTATATTGTTAAATTCGAGTCCCTGTTCAGCCGTTCATCTTGCCAATCTAATCTTGAAGCGAATTTTACTTCAAAATGTTTTTTTTTTTTAAACACGGATGCTCCCGAAAGTCAGTAAGAAGTCTACGGAATTCTTGCTGTCTCTCAGTAGAAAAGGCTGACAGAAAATTTATTGACGTTCGTACGGGATACTTCGCTTTTGCTAAGCATCTTATAGCCGGTTTTACAGTGCGAGTTTAAACTCAGGTTTAGTTAAACTCGCAAGCAAGTTTAAACTCAGTACGTAAACCGTGAGTGTATTACAGTGAAATTTGAACGAACGTTTAGTTAAACTTCGGTTAAACTTTTATCGTCAGTTTTGTACGCCACTGTATTTGGAATTTCTATCAGTTTAGCAATTAAAAAAAAGTGACGTATTCAGGTAAGATAACATAAAGACCGATTATAATATTACATGTTCTGACCATTTCTAAACAATTTTCAGCCTGAACCGGTGGAGAAGAAGGATCCCCTAAATGAAATGTCTAGGGTCAAATAGGCAAACTAGTTCGCTACAAGTCGGGCAAACTAAAACTAGTCTTCGGCGAGCCGCAATTCGATGTCATCATAGGTAGGTATAGAGGCTGGATTTCTCTATAGGACCTCATGTCTATATGCACAAATCGGGAAGAGTGAAGTGGTAACATGATCAACCTAGGACCAATTCAAGCCAAACTGCCACGTCTAACTTGGAGTGATGCCAAAGGCGGTTCAACTTAGCCGGGATATAGCTCATCAGTCATCAGGTCATCACCTATCGTTCAAAGTTTTGTATACCACGCTGAATAATAAAATATTTGTTAAACCGTTGATTTAAGCTAGATTTGTATTTTATTGTATAAATGAAGAACAAGAACTAAGTCGACAATGCTTTGTGTTGTGTGTTTGAGCACCTCTAAATTAATTTGCAGCTTCCTGCAGCTCTGCCTGTGGCTGTTTCGACTCTGGAGCGCCGTCATAAACCGGAAGGGGAGATCATACTACGAAATTCCGGAAAATAAACTCAGTTTAAACCCTCATCCATGGCCGGTTAAGTTAAACTCGGTTTAAACTCTCGATTAAGTTAAGTTAAGTTAAGTTAAGTTAAGTTAAGTTAAGTTAAATTAAGTTAAACCTGATATCTGGCTAAACGGAGTTTAAACTTGCACTGTAAAGCCGGCTATAAGTGTGTTAAGCTTAAGTGATACCACTGTCTGCGACTACGCTAACAAGCCAAGCATTTTGCACGAGGTAGAGGCCACGTTCGAGACGCTTTGGACTGAGTCATCAAAAATTTAAGCGCACTGGCAGCGACCACTGCTGTGTTTCCTAATAAACCAAGGCGTTCATTTAGCCTTAAAATAAAGTCAGAATTAATTTTATAAATTGTTTTCCTATCCTTTTTATCATTTCACCCTTTACAATCTATCACTTTGTTTAAGTCGCTTAACTGAATCACGCTTCAAGTCTTGAATTAAAGATATAACTAGAGTAAAAATCATCTATACACTCATTCAAAAGTTGATTAATGTCTTCCCAAAGTCCCAGTGCTGTAGTAAATATTTTCCCAGAATCTGTTTGCACTTTTATATCTATGTATTCCCACTGAGTCCCGATGCGATGAACAGAATCGATTTGCCATTATAATCCCTTACATGCAAGACCTTCGATAGCCCCCGATATTACTAATTCCTCTTTAATGAAAATGCTTCCTCATCTTTCATCCTGCGTATTACGCTGTCATCAGGAGTAGCTAGTTTAATTAAAAAAATAAAAATCGCCACATAATAAGTCTTGTGAAATTTTATCCTTGATGGCAATTAATATCCGCAGTTCTTCTCATTGGAAAACTTCAGCTGCTAAAAAAAAAAATGTTTAATTTCTTAGTTTGCTTTCTGCTTAGTTTTGTGAAATTTCAATCTTTTTCTCTTTGTCTTTGTCATAGGGAACTTAGATAGAAATAATATAATCAATACCATCGACGGTATATAATTTGAATGTCAATGACAAAAGGAAGTATGTATTTGTGTTCGTGAAATTGAACAGCAAATAAAATGCACACAAATATTTGCATATTAAAATAGGCAGCGATTAAATTATAGGGACACTGCGATAATTATGGGTTAATTGGTAAATTTTTTGAAATCTAAGGTAGCGTGTCGGTGTGGGATATTTATTATGCTGTATCTATGAATTCCACAAAAGCGCAACAGAGTAAATTCCGGGACATAGTTCTGCGTTGCATGTCAAGAGGTATGTAAACATTTATTTTTTTTTTAGATTAAAGATCATAGGAGGTTCATACAGCGTGTTTCTAGGAAATTATGCCACGAAAGGTAACCACACAAGTTAAATAGAATTCCATAGCCGGTTTCCCCTCTCTGATGGTTTCGTGGTGTCGTGTCAGAATGTCGAAATGGTAAAAGCTAATTGCAAATAGAGTTGGTATGCACTTAGGTCGGGATATTATGTAGATACAGTGACGATCTAGAATCTAAATTATAGGCGCTAGTACTTGTGTTCAAAAGGTGAGCTAATGTTTCAGTTCAGTTAATAAATAATAAAGGATGTTCTTTTTTTTTAGAGGTATACACAATTTAATATGAAATAAAACACTTGAAGCTTATGTTAATGTCTACGATATTGGCTTCATTTAATAGATACTTTTATGCAATTCATTCATTCATTCATTCATTCATTCATTCATTCATTTTCAATGGCCCGCTTATCCATTAAGTGGATAGTGGGTGTAATCATCAAGAGCAATCCCCATACGGGTAGAGGAGAGATTATGAACTTGATCTAACAATCTAATCCTGGATCTACCTAGGGGACGCCTGCCCGATGGTACGGATTCCATAGCACGTCGTGGGATCCTGGTCGGGGACATGCGTTTAACTTGACCAAACTACCGAAGAATGGACCTCAATGTCGAGGAGGTACTTCTTCGGACGGAGCCCTCCTCGACATTGAGTTCCTCACGTATTCTGGGTATTTCTAATGCGATCTCTACGGGTCACACCAGCAATACAACGGAGAAATCTAATTTCTGCAGCTTGTATTCGCGATCTTATTCTTTCGGTCATTACCCAAACCTCGTGACCATAGGTAAGAGTTGGAACAAACGCCGAATTAAAGACTGACAACTTAGCTTTGACGCCAAGTTCAGTCCTTCTGATAACACAATGACCAAGCTGTCTCAAAATTGATCCAGCCTGACCAATCCTACAGAAAAACTCAGCACTGCTCCTTCCATTGCTCGTGAATAAGACCCCGAGATACTTAAACTTCTCCACCTGTTTCAATGGGACTCCACTAACATGCAGAGTGCATTGAACATGCGTTCTGGAGATGACCATCACTTCAGGTTTGTTCGCGTTTACTTTCATCTCAGCTTCAACACAAACGGCTACAAACCGATCGAGTGCGAATTTAATTTAACGAAAGCCGCACTGCCTCGACC
Organism: Cheilosia soror; assembly: GCA_949372485.1. NCBI lineage: Eukaryota > Metazoa > Arthropoda > Insecta > Diptera > Syrphidae > Cheilosia > Cheilosia soror. The sequence goes on from OX443563.1 coordinate 9,852,182, forward strand.
ACAGCTCTGCAACGCATTTCCAGCACTTTGGCAAAGACTTTTCCGGGGAGACTTAAAAGTGATATACCCCTGTAATTGGAGCAATCCCTTTTATAGCCTTTCTTGAAAAGGGACACAATCACCACCAATCTGCCAATCGCTAGGAGTTTCACCGCATTCCCAGGCCACTTTAACGATACGAGAGGACCATTTGACTCCCTCTTCACCTAAGGCCTTTAGCATTTCTGGCCGGATTTCATTCACTCCAGCAGATTTGCCGCATTTGATCGCAAAATTGGCTTCCTCTACCGTGGGACTATTTTCCGCCCTGCTTAAGGCGATGGATGTGTCATCCTCAATGCCCCGGATTGGATTGAGCAATTCGGAAAAGTGCTCGATCCATCTGCGCAAGTTGTCCTCCTCATTGGAAAGAAGACGTGTACCATCTTTGGATTTGACTCCTTTAATAATGCTACACTTCCTTCCTCTAAGACGGCGGAAGGTCTGTCAGAACACCTTGCTTGCAGATCTGTGATAACGCTTTAATTTCTCGCCAAACTCTTTCCAATATGAACCCGATTTTAATGTTAACTGCGCGAACTCGTCAAGCGCCCTTACAATCAGATACGAACTGCGATCTTAACTCAATACGTCTGACTCACCTGACGAGCTGCAATGTGCAGACCTAAACTAATACTATGACACCTTTGAGCAGAAGCTCAACGAAGCTATACCTTGTTTGCATGTTAACACCAATATTGTCCTTTAGCTGCTTTAACAGCCAATTTGTAAGTTCTACGCGCCTCAATGTACCGATTGCGAGAAGGTGAGTCTCCCAAGTCAATTCACACCCTCAAAGCCTTTTTTTCTCTCTGATGGCTTCTTGAACTCCAGACGTTTTAAACCACGCAGTTCTTTTCTCACCACCAGCCGCCACACGGAGCCGCTTCACTGCGCAAACATTTCCTGCAGGAGCAACGACTTTTGTTGAAAACAACTGCCATTCTTCCCCTATATTCATTTTATGCCATTAATATTTAAAAATGATTTCGGGGATATGAGCGCCAGTTCGAATGAAGCGCAATCGTGAAGTCTAATTTTCGCAATAGCACGGCGAATGTTGACTTCCAAATCGTCCAACGTGGTTGGTTTATCGGCATAGACTAGTGACTTCATCTACCCCCAAAGAAAGTAATCGAAAGGTGTGATTTCACATGATAATGGAGGCCAGTTTACAGGTCCATTACGCGAAATTATGCGATCAGCATAATGTTGCATGCAATAAATTGATGGTGTCACTTGCCGTGTGGCATGTAACGCCATCTTGTTGAAACCAAAGCCAATGCCGTTCAACTGAGGAATAAAGAAGTCAGAAATCATGTTTCTATAGCGCTATCCATTGACGGTAACATTCTGGTCGGCATCATATCGACCCATTCGGCTTCTCCTCCTCCTCTTCCACAAATCAACTGTTAACTGTCAAATTGACAATCTGTAGAAACAGTGTTGCCAGTTTAAAAACCAACCCGCTTCGACACATGAATACCGTCTGGTTTAACCCACTCAACAACCACTGACAATACATACATAATATCTATCTATTTGTTTTATTATAACCGTTATATCCCATAATGTACATATATCGAAAAAAAATTTTCAAATTACATATAAAGATGAAAACAAAACAAAATTTACATGCGGCTCATTGGGAATCCTAATACGATATGAATTCAATTTTTCGAAACGATGATGTTGCAAACAATAATCGACATTCGACATGCTCAATATTTGTTTAATGTACCTACATCCATTTTCTCCATGAAGACGTTCAAAATTCAAATTTCAACAATGCAAACATAACAAAAGTCCGCTGTATGAATAAGTATGCAAAATTGATTCTATATAGCTTTAAGGATAATTCTTTTATTATAAAATGTGCTTTCGTTTGAAGCTCAGATGAAAGTGAAGTGAATAGCAAGTAAAAGGGAAATTTATATATATTTTTTTTTCTACTAAATTTCCAAAGGACATTTTTGTATTTAATTAAATACCGTTGACTATTTTTAGAGAAAAAAAAATCATTCATTCGTAGAAAGGATGCGTATGTAATTTTTTATTTTGTTTTCCAAATGAAATAACATCTCGTGAAATTTATTATCCTTTCCCCGAATTTTTCCTTCAGCTCGAAATCGTTTTTTAAACTCAGATTTAGGTATACACAAATACCTTGTGCTATTCTCATCCAGATGATAAATATTTGGAGATAAAATTTATAGGTCTGCGAGGAGATAGAATTATAAATAAATTTTCGTTGTTTTCATTTTTAGAAGGAATTGAAAATGGAAGGTTACGAGAGCCTTGCTAATGTATTTTTTCACAAATTTAAGAAGGTCAACAATTCTATGTACTTTAGATATCTGTCTGGGCCTAAGGCATTTCATAAATTAAGGATTGTCTCTATTCACGAAATTGAGTAAAGATGATTTGTCTGCGGTTATTAAAATAAGGAAGAGATTTGAAAGGATATAGACCAGATTCCGGGATGTTGTAGATAACAGTTTCAGACAAATTTCCTAGAATATTCATTCAGTTACTTACATTTTGAGACTTTAAATGCCCATAAATGTAGGTCAAGTGAGAATGGTAGGTCATTCTTTTGTACCACGAAAGATACAAGAGATACAAGGGCAGAAGATCACTGACAGCGCTTGCTAGGAAATTACCAGAAATTTCCCTTTTGTTGTACAAATTTTTACTTAGGTACAGGATAAGCGCTAAATATTAAATGAATTTTAAAAATATATAAGTAGCTTTCGAACGAAATATTATTTTTCAATTATTTTCAATTATGTATCCAATTCATCTGGAAGACTATAGACCATAATTATTTGGTCCATTGTGATACCACAAGAGGGGTGGGTGGCCAGAAAGATTCTTTGTTCCGGGCATTACCTTGGGAATTCTATAACTACGTGCGAATTTGGGTGTTCTACTTCATTGAGAGGTTTTGCTGGTGACTGAGGCAGTCAAATCATGTAGGGTTTTCACTTCCTGGTTGCGGCTTAGTCTTTGGGTCAGGTTAGAGCTTGACCGTAACAGTCTACCCCTTGCCTACTGCCTTTGACAGACCATCACTAAGGAGGAACTCTGATGCTTCGCAGATGTGGGTGATTGAAACCAGTCCTCTTTGCTGCCTAACCAAAAAGTCGGGGGATGGATTGTTTATTTGAAAAAGAATGGGGGTAACCGTAGCAGTCTACCTCTTTTTATTTTTTATTTTCTTTTGACGATCGGTCTACGTGACAGAGAAGAGAATTGTACTGAGCTGAAAAACTTGATTGAAGCACTCCAACATATTGCTTGGTACCGAAAGTAGATGTCGCGATTTGTAGGTATTGCAGACCAACCCCCATATGTTGCCTCTGACGGGGTCCTCGAATTATCGAGATGAGGTTGATTGATGTAGTCAGCTCCTCCAGTTTGCGGTTAGTCTTCGGGGAGAGCAAACACCCTTCGAATTTACCAGGTAACCAGGCTAATACCAGCTAAACATCCCACGGACGACCTTGCGGAGAATTTTAAGAAGGGATTCACATTATTCACTTTTTGGCAGAGACTACAGGTCTGTTATTATTAGGCCGCAAACTGTTTGAAAAACAAAATCAAGATTGGAATATGTTGAGTCGAAGTCCATTTAAACCTAAATTTCTTCGTCATTAGAAAATATTTGCATGGATTGCGGAAAGACTCGAATGATTAAATGACGACAGGTGACTTCAAGTCATGGTTTGGTATAGTATCTCGATTGCAAATATCGTTTCTTTGTGGACTTAAATAAGGTCCAATGGTAAATGAGGATGAGAATTAGAATATTGAATAACATCTGAGTTATTTGCACTTACTTTTTTGGAAAAATTAAAAAAAATGGAAAAAATGGTATACAAACCTAACAGCTGCAGACTTTTGAAAATGGTATTGTATAAAAGAGGTAAACTACAATCTCTGCCCTGATAATGACGCCAACATAACTAGCACTTGTGGTTCCAAGCGAAAAAGTTATAGTAAAATAAAATAATAGTTTAAAAAACTAAAAAAACGCTTTTAGAAGTAGGTACTGCACTAAAAGCAAAAAAATAAAAATTAACCAATCTATTTTTAAGGTTTATCCTGGAAGGGGCTTAGTGTAAGTCATGTTTGTGTAGTTTACACTTAAATAATACAATACATAGCTACAAACATGGCTTACACTAAACCCCTTAATACGGCTAATGGATCATTCGTTATGAAAAAGCCTCCCTCAAAGGGACAGGGGAAGTCAAAATTCAAAAATTCTTTCTAAATATTGCATTGTCTTCACAACCCAACCAGCATGGAAAATTTCAAAGTTCTAAGTTTAGAGAAAGTGGTTCAAAATTGACTTGCAAGATTTTGACACAACAAATTTTTCACGAAGTTAAGTAAAAGCCTTTAAAAAAAGACAAACCATCTTGGATTTCTCCATAGAATATGCTAGAGACACCTATTGGGCGTGAGTGATTTTGCCAAGTAAAATGGTTGGAATTCAAAATATAGCGCCATTGTTTAAAATAGATGGCATTTCAAAAAGGTACGAGTTTCCAAATTATTCCGCTATGAAACACGAGAACTAGCGCTAATTTTGGAACCAAATAAGCCGCGAAGTTGCCTACTCTCAATCCATTTTGTGTCAATGGTCTCCAGTATCTAGCAGATCTTAAAAGGAACAAACAAAGTGATGGAAAATTCAATCAAAAACTTGGAATGTTGTTTTTATATTTTATTATTAGCAGCTTCAATATGTGTCGTTCTGTCAAACTTTATAAGAAAAATTAGATAAAATTAATAAATTTTAAAATTCACTTCATATTTTAAGAACAAGATTTAGCAGTTATAGTTGGTAGCTTCTGGTGAAGGAAATTGAAGGTTTGAAGATAGCTTTTTACATTTCTTTAATATCCTTGTATCCTTTTGTAACCCTCGTTATAACCACAGTTCTTTTGATCAAATTTCAAGTTCAGTTCGAATTTATTTTTTTTCCCAGGCTAATTATCTTTTTATGAAAAATCACTAGGATCTATGGATATGCATTGACAGTCCGTTAGGTTTGTGGCATTTGGTCCAGACTTAAGTCAGTGTTGATGATGGTATTCCCAGCCCGTGTAGGGAGCTTAATCTCTGAGTTTGCCGCGTATACTTTATTTATTTCGCTAGCTTATGTGTTTTAGATCTTGATCTAGGAAAGGTGGTCGTCTTAGTCTGGTAGATTAGTGATGTAGGTCCCGATCTGTTGTACTCTGTCTTTTCTTGTAAGGATTTGACACATCAATAAGCCTATTTAGCTCTTTGAGTTATATCGGTAAGAATAATACAAGTTTTCCTACTACCTTATGTAATCGACTACAAATGCGCCCAGTCCTTTAAGTTAAGGCTAGACAAATACACTTTTTAGATGCCGGTTCGCAGGTTTCTGCTTCTCTTATTGTGGTCTGGTGTTAGTTTTGGTTGATATATTATGTGAGTTGACAGGACAGATTCGGGCTTTTTTATTTCAATATTACACTCAAATAGCAACTAGAGTCAGGCACGAATACGTGGTAAAACTGAAATCGAATATTTCGCAGTAATCGGTTACTACAAGCCTTATTTTTCATTTGAATTTTATTTAGTTTTTGAGGACACAATTCGAAATATGCACCCAGTGTTGAAGGCTTTGTGTTTTTCTCCACTTTTTCATTAAATAAGTCAACAGCTGATTAAGACGTATCTCTGCTCTCTATGTGTATAATGTCGTATTCGCTCAAAAATAAAATCTTTATTTAAGTGCGGGCCAATCACTATACATAGAGGTGAAATAAAAGCAACAGGCATACCGACATTTAAGTCAATGACAAAATTGTGTCACGCTGTGAAGGTGCTCCTTGAAAACAGGCAAGCCGAAATAAGACTTATTTGGGGTCCTACGCAAATGAGGCGCATCGCGTAGCAAGTTGACAGCGCTATCAACTGTAAACAGGCAATAAAAACACCCCATACCAATCCGTGGTTTTTTGAGCATAGAAATCCACACGTTTTCTTTAAATGGGTTTTTGAATATGGTCCTTCGAGCCGGATGAACTGGTCAAACTACAGATATTGCTCTTGGATATTGCTGTTACTGGTCCAGAATGCAAACAAAATTTAATTGCATTAGGTTTTGAGCGATTGCGATATTTAATTGAGCAGACAAAGATGTTGTATTAGTACCATTGAATGCCTTAGCCTTTATGAAGGTGCTTCTTCTTACCAACTTGGCATCCTCATACACTCCTCTTTTGTTACTGTATTGAAAAATTAAATTTTGAGAATCGAATTGAGAGTTAGAAGCAATTTTTGAAAATTATTTCAAGTTTAGCTCTGCCAGATAAATTTAAAAGTTCGTCTGACGACTTTATTTGATGGGTCTACCTCTCCATTTACGACGTCATAGGTTTTATTATCTCCTTCCGTAGTAATTTCCTTAACAACCAAGTTTAGTACATTATTATCCTTTCACATGGTATACACCAACAACTTCCGCTATCCTTAAATAGCTATTTGTGAAAACATTTCCAGTCTAAGAGGTAAATGTTTGAGCCAAAGGAAACCAATAGTGAGTACTTCATATTCCACCGTACGCACAATGAATGGAATGCTTCTTCAACTCTTTGTGTAGGTGTATGCTCTTTGCTTTGTTCACAGTAAATAGCACACACCGTTGGTTATTCATTAAACTTACCAACACGTCGTGCAAATATTTCTCTCCTGTACTAGCCTCACTTTTTTTCTCAGATATTTAGTGACCTGTAAGGATATATACGGTGTGTTCATTAACACTTTATTCTCACGAGTGTCCACCAGTTCGCGCCGAGATTGTTGAAAGTTGTTAATTGCTAAAGCATAGGAAAGTGGCTGGTGGTTAAATTACCAGTCTATAATGAGAATGTCAAGGCCAAAATGTCCAACAGAGATCTCCTACTATAGGACATTAATGGACTTTTATGTTGAGCTGTATACGTAGGGCAGGACTGAACATTAATGAGAAGGCGTAGGTATATCGAAAGTAATTATGGTGTGGAGTTCATGGACATAATAATTAAGCAAGGACTTAAAATGTTTACAGAGTTACAAATTGACAAATTAGGGCTTTAGACTTATTAATGAAGCGAGTAGGAAATAGGCAAGTAGTTGTAGCGCCCACCACGTGTTTGAAATTCAGCAATTAAAAGTCGATCCGAAGTCAAATTGAAAATGAGAGGCTTAGGTTAGAGTAGGTCTACCAGACTTTAAGTGCTGCTAGACTATTCTCGACGAAGGTAATTTCGAGCCGCTTTCCTAACCGCGTAGAAATCGCTGCAATAGTCTGCTGGTCCGTATGACTGTCTGATACTTTTGAGAACATTTCGTTCAAAACTCTACCTCTTTGAGCTATTTTTGATGATATCTTTTATGACAGTAGATACTGGGAGAGAGCCAGTATGCAGACTTTAAATTTCTTGTCATGACTTGGTTTCTTATAATCCTTGAGTATCAAATATTCGCCCTGCTTTCGGGATGATTTGGGATACCAAATTTTGTTCCCTCTTAGTCTGATGGCATATATCTTTGGCTGTCACATTTGTAAAGCTCGATGGATCGTATAGGTTCAGTGTTGTTTCTTGGCCAAGTTTTTGTACACATTTTAGTAAACCTAAACCGACCTAGCCAGAAGAGTGAAGGTCCAACGAAGTTAGCCTTCCACCAAACAACCAAACCATAGGTCATAACTGGTCTATCAGTCGCAGTGTACTATGTTCGGTGGTAAGGCCGACTTTTTCCTAAAAGCTTTTGTCCTTTTCTCATTCTTTTTACTGTAATCCGTTTTCAGTTTAATACGATACCCCAAGCCGCGTTGCCGAAGTGGAACGGTCATGATTCTTGGACACTCAAATTTTAAGCCAAATGATTGTCAAAACCTTAAACCTCTAAGTAGGGCAAACATAAGATGATCTCATATAGAAGGCCACATATCCTCAAAGGGCCACAAGGTATTAGATCGGAAAAAATCTGTAAAAAATTAGCAGAGCAAAGTTATGAATGTCGATAGGGATACTCTCTGGACATTGCCTTCTTAGGAAGCATGCTGGAAAGATTAGATTTAAGAAATACGAACACGTGCAGGTATTGCGAGGACTTACATGTCGCAGAGGATATCGCTCTTCTTCTCTGTGAATGTCAAGCACGGAAGATAAGGAAACACCTTGGAAGGTCAAGGTACTTCTTCGACGATGTGGAGAAAATTGGCCTCTCAAACAAAATTAAAACCTTTGTTAGGTTTTGTATAGGAAAATTAACTGTTTGGGCAATTGGTTTGAATTTTGACAGTGAAGGTTCCACATGAATGGCCTAGATTTCTGTGATGAATTCACGCCCTGTGCAACCTAATCGAACCTAACCTAAATTAATCTGTATATAATAATATTTTTTTAGGCATGCTCCTCTAAAAAAGTGGCATAATTTGTTTGCTTACGGCGGCAACGCTGTACCCAGGTACATATTTGACATTTCGTGAGAGATTAAAACGAATGACTCTCAATTTTGGTGGTGCCCATTGTGGCACATTATATCTCTCGATAAACAGGATGAGTTCGTATTGAACTCTCTTCCTACTTATGTCACTTTCGGTTGACAAGAGATCAACATTTTTGCAAAGACTTAAACGTACTTTTAGTAATAAGTACTGGGATGACATTATGTACCTTTAACTCGAAATAATATTGGCCAAAAATATGCAAGTAATGATGACAATAACATAACCCTAAAGGATACTAAAAATGATAATAATGAACTACATTTGGATGCCAATCAAATTAATTTCCTCCATATTTCTTTTATTATGACAAGAAAGTTTATGATATCCAGTAAATAACTGCCAGTAAAACTGTTTCCTTGTCATTCCAAGCAAAACTTTTATGACATTGGTCATTAATAATTTTAGTTTCGTATAATAAACCCAAAATCCCAATAGCAATCTCAATGCGCCCATGGCCATCAGGAAAAAGTTAACAGAAAGTTTTTGTGGCTAGCTGCTCCCAAAATAACAATGTATTTTATTTGGATTAATGTTCTATATAATTTAGTTCTGTTGAGACTTTCTGTTCATATGTCCAATTATTTTTTTTTTTCTATACTTTCTGTGACAAGACAGTAAGCAGCTTGATGTTGCGGACTAATTATATTGAATTAAATTTTTATTGAAACTCAAACCAACTACAAGAAAAAAGGACGAAAAATCAATATGTGTCTAATATTAACAGATTTTGGGATCAGTTTGGATATGTATCGACATTAACAAAAGTAATTGACATTTAACCCTTTATTTATAAATGTTGGGGAAGTAAATTTACCTTAAATACCTATGTGTTTCAAAGGTTAAAGTGTACCTATTGATTTTAGTATATAATATAAAATTCGTTGTACTTCACTAAACTGGTCAGGATTTTATTAATGATCTCAAAGCGAATGCGAAGCGACGTCTTTTCTTTTTTTTCAGAATTTTCACAATTACTTCCTTTTTATTTATTTCTATTTCTGGGAGGAGGGGACATTCTTTGACGATGAGTCGGTTCAATTCTTCACCGATGGATCGAAAACGTGTTTTTTTTGATAGACTAAACCTCAGTCTCTCCTTCCGTCTCCCATATCACTGCAGCGTTTTCCAGGCGGAAATAATGGCAATAAAGGAAGTCTTATCCTGGCTAAAAGAAAACGTGATATCCGCTAAAGATATCAGGCTGCAATTAAGTGCCTGGAATCAGCCTTTATTAACTCTACTACAGCCCTAGACTGTCGCACGTCTCTCAGAGAGATGGCGGAGCAGTTCAACATTCACCTCTGCCTGCCGGGTGCCGGGGCTCAGAGACATTCCAGGTAACTGTAAGGCTGACGAACTTGTCAAGCTCGGAACTACACTACCTATCGTACCAAGCAGATATACTTTAGGTATTCCAATCGCTACGTGTAAACTTATAATAAGGCTGAATGCCATCCAAAGAACAAACCTTAGGTGGACATGTGGCACGACATGTCTAGCGACAAAACAGATCTGGCCAAAGTTGGATCTCAAACGTTCTAAGAATTTGATCACTCTTGACAGGATGCATATCGGCGCCACAATAGGTATCATTAGGCGACACTGCGCCTTATAGGTAGGCATGCAACAAGGCTCGGCGTACTCTCAAACGACTTTTGTAGAAGTTGCTTGGACGAAGAGGAGGAGGAAACTATTCAGCACTTCCTCTGCACTTGTCCGGCACTCTCCCGAAAACGAAAACTCCATTTGGGAGCCTCCTACTACAATGATCTAAACGATCTAACAAACCTAGACATTCGTAGTCTCCTTTGTTTCATCAGAATCTCAAATTGGTTCAACGAGTAGGACGAAATTTTTAATAGATTCATGTGGTATCACAAGGGACTGACGGTTAAACTGGCCAACCCAAAATATATATAGTGCAGCACTATAATGCTCTGTCGGAATTGACTAACTGAATGAGTTTTAGAAGTCTAAAATGAGCCCCTCACAAGGAAGACGTAGGGTGGATGAATTTACTGGATTGAAGCAATGGTGTTGTCAATAGTCGAGATGACAGGACAGATACCTTACTTGACCTACTCTAACATATAGGTATTTGGAGCTGGGGTCAGTGAGTACTTTTCAGTACTACTCGGGGTGCTGAATTGTGGCGAATGAATTCTTGATGTGCCAAATAAAGACCTCACATCTTCAAAGTGGGTTAATGGGATCACGAATAGCTGAACAGCGAAAACTCTCCGACAGATACAAAGCTGCCATTACTATCATCGAGAAAGTACAACATAATGGAAAATATTTATTATTTGGTAATAATGGTAATGGTAAAGCAGGAGCAGCGATTATTTGGAAGTGGCAAACTTAGGCAAAACATTTTGAGCTATATCGACACGTTATTTAACGTTTAATGAGAATTCGCATCAAGGCTAAATTCCCCAACATCAATATTGGTGATTTCAATGCCGGATTAGGCAAGGTGTAAGGAGGATATCTGTGAGAGTACAATCGGAAAGCATAGCCTACAAAGCACCACATCTGGAAACGGACTTAGGATAATTGAGATTGCTGCAAACAATGCTGTAGCCTGATCAGAAACAAAACTGTCCGCCATATTGATCATAATTCGTAAGGCCAGTGTTGCTACAGTGCTCTAGATGTCCGAACTTTTCGAACTGCCAACAAACTCATTCCCCCCTTTTGCCGTTGACGTTTGTCATATACGACTTATGTTTCCTGTCATTGTACAACAATGTTCAGATTTTTTTTTTTTTACTTTTGTTAACAATTTTATTTCCTTTTCCATGTGTTCACCAAAATTTCAATTCATTAGTCTCAAAAAAGTTAAAAAACAGCGACTAAAGAACGAAGCGAAATACAAGTCGTTTACGACAAACGCCAACGGCAATAGGGGTGATTGATTGTTGTAGCCGAGGTACAAATTCGTATAGAGCAGACCTCAATGGAGATTTAACGTTAAACAGCTTCAATTGTAACAAACCACTAGAGCTTTAAGTATCCATCAACATTCACAGAAGTCCTATAGCGCCTCCATCAAGAGCCATAGTCCAAAAATTTGACATAATTTCCGAAAATGTTCACAAATTTCCCAACAAAATTATGCTATTTTGTTTCCAAATTTGAAATTTGTGGCATTAAAAAAAATCTGGCGCCATTTCCGAGAACCACAGTCAGTATCGTGGATATGGAAAAATCGCACCAGAATTTGGATCGTCTGCATTCAATCTGGACGATGAAACTCAATTGCAACAAGGCTGCTGGGCCAGATGGCCTGCGGACCGAACTATTTAAGCCATCAGAAGACGATTGGTATGGTGAGTATATACCAATTCATCTTCAAGATTTGGTTAGAAGAAGATGGACTGATAAATAGAAAGTCAGTATTGCTATTTATAAAATGGACTCCTCTTATTTCGTTTCGTTTTAGGGAATTTTTTTTCAGGAAAAGTTGAAAATATAATTGACACACAATTTAATGCTCATTAATTTTTTCTTATTTTAAAATTAGTTCTGCTCATTTTTGTACTGGGTACAAAATTCATGAGATTTTCAAAATAATTGACTGAAGTTCAAATAAACCGACAAATTCGCGGTGGATTTATCCCAACTGCGTTTTTCCCCCTTTTTCTGTGGTGAATTGATAAAAATGTTCTATGTGTGCGTATCAATGAGATTTTCAACTGATAGTGGAAGGCATTACGGACGTAGCTCATTTGTTTGACTTTTAAATCTTTTAAGTAATTTTTATTTAAACAAGATAATCAATTTAATTAAAAAAGAAATGGTAGCGAATATTTCAAATTTCGGTACGAAATTCAATTCGATTCAAGCACAGACATAAAGGTTTCGTCAAACAGAAGGCGTTATTAACGCCGCGGTGAGAATATTTTACGCGGCGGTAAGATTATTTTGACGCGACGTTCTCAACGCCGCGTTAGACGACGTCAAACAGATAGCTATTATCAAATTTTCTCAAAATGTCAAACAGCTCGGATTACGAATTATTAGTTTTATTTACGGTGCTACGAAATTCCCAAAAAAGAAAAAAGAATGTGGGTCCGCGAACACGACATAAATAAGACACAAGAAGTCGGAGAATACCGTTCTCATTTAATTCCATTGCAATTGTCTCCCATATTACCCTTTAAAATAATGTTTTTTTTTACATTTCATCATCCATATCGTAAACACATGGCTAATTTCTTTCAAATTCTAGTAATATTTCCATTTGAAACTACAAAAATTACTCTCACCGCCCCGCGCCAAAGAAATTATCTGCAATTTTTCACAAGAGAGCGTTTCACCGCTGCGTTTGACCGCCGCGGTGAGCTCAACGCGGCGTTGACAACGCGCTCTGATGTGTATTGCAGTATATTACAATGCGGCGGTGGAACGCGACGGTGAAACGCGCTCTGTTTGACGGAGCCTTAAGTACTTGGGATCAGTGCGTTTTGTCATAAGATTTGTAAATGCAAATACTGAAGTCGCTGAACGTTTGATTTTCGGTAAAGATAGTCATTTCAAGCCAAGGTAAACATATTTTTGATTTATTGCAAGAGGCTTTAAACCAATGCGGCCTTGACTTGAACCAGTATGTGGCAGACTGTTTCGATGGGGCCGCATTTCGGATGAAAAATCTTTTATTGCTAAAATAAGACATGAAGCGGTTTATTTACTCAATCAGCTCTTAAAATTCGAATCTGTTTTGAAAGCTATAATTTTTCCAATGATTTTTAATATAACTACTCCAGTTTCAAAATATTTACAAACCACTAATTTGGATTATGTCCAAGCTTGGTTTCAAATTAATGCTATGCTTAAGCAAATACAAAAATTACGTGCAAGTGGTTTTGAAAGCGTTTTGCTCACAAATTCGTTAAGGCAATGAATAAGTATTTAATAGAGACTACGATGTTCTCATAGAAGAAGCACTGCCTGAGTAACGAAGGTCGACGAGTCAAAGATGTAGTAAAAATATTTGAGATTACCAACTTTAATGTTATTTTCGACAAAATCATTATGTCAATTGAAAATCGCTTAGCACAATATAAAGATTTTTATGAAAACGTTGAATGTTTCGACCCACGCATGTTTACAAAAATCGCCGAAAATGGTTTGCCAAATAAAGCCTTGAAAAAATGTTTGTATATTTTGCAATAAAATTAGAGTTTATAAAATATTTTGGTATACCTAATTATTTTTAAATTTGAAATTTTTTTCAAAGGAGTTCCCACCACGCGCCTGAAGACAAGGTTATAGCTATCACCTTCTATCGCATGCCCACTATCTGCAAGCATGAGTGTTTTTGCTGATCAATTATTACCGCTTTTGTTTTTTTGCTCTTCTAGGATGCGGCCGAGCCATGATATCTCCTCCAAGTGAATTAATTTCGTTGCTATATTGAAGAACTTCCTCCAGAAATTTTGCAGTTATAGCTATACCGATGCCATCAACAATTCCCAAAGCTCGCAAAGTATTTCAAGGCGAAAGACGCCATCGTACATAAGGTTCCATATGGTATTGGTCCTATGAAATAACCCTGGGGTACTCCTCCAGTGACTGAATATTCCTTTACACTACTACACATCTGTGTAGTATAGACTTTGCTGAAAATAGTTCTTTAAAATTGCCTTGAAGTAGGTCTATTCTCTCATATTTTAAGCAGGGTATGCTTTCAATTCGCTATTTTGAAAGCCTTCGTAACCTCTTCGCCTATAGTTGTGTTTTTATGAAACCTCGCCAGCCAGTAGTTGCCAGTAGTTGGCAGTTGAGGCACATTTCACATGCTAATTAAAACAACAACCTGCTGGCAACTGCTGGCAACAACTCTTGATTTTCTCCCCAGTCGGAGAGCTGCTGGCTAAATTTAATTCATAATGAACAAACAGGTGGCGCTGAAAGCAACAAGAAATGTCAGAATTTATCAAATATTTCTACCAAATGCATAATTTTATACGAAATGCTAGTATGCTTTTAGGCTTATTGCCTTAATTCATTCGGCTGGTTTCATCTTGCTGCCAATTGTGCTCAGTGTTCCCAGATGAAAAAGTTGAAAAATCTTGTTTTTCAAAATAAAATATCTTTTTTTCAAGATTTTTCCAAAACATAAATAAAACTAACTAGAACGGAAAAAAATGTTTATTTAAATACAAGTGTCAAAAGGCACTCCGTTTACAAGTTTCGGAAGAACTGTTTACATGTTAAGTTTTTAACGTTTTATTTAATTTTATTAAATTTTCCCTTGACATACGACTTTGTTATGGCAGTTTTCCAAATACATAATAGGAAACATCAAATTGAATATCCTTAAAAATAGTCAAAGCAAGAAATTTTGTGAGATGATTTTTTTTACCGTCGTCGTGTCGTTGGTATTGAAAATGGATTATATCGGTCGAGTAGTTTTGGTACCTTCCACTCCCATATATATATTTTTCAATAATTAATAAAACGTTGTACCTAATTATATGCGCAAATGTCTAGGGACGTGTCACTAATGACAAATATTGCTACTATGAAAGAATATATATTTTGCTTTACAAATTGCAACATGCTGTAATCAGCATAATTTTTCGTTCGACCGATATTGAGTTCCTTTGATGTAGTAAGACCAGTGTTGTTAGGACTCTCTCTTCATTTTTCCCACGAAACGTGGTCATTTTTCCCTTTTTTCCCTTTTTACCGAACTCAAAATCCCACCAAAATCCCACGATACTTTAAAATGGAAAAAAATTGTTTAATTCATTTTTATTATGTTAAAAGAAAATCACAATGGCCGCGTTGCATTGATCGCTAAATGACTAGCGGCATGCCACACTCCACATACAAAAACTGCCATTTCAGCATTTGCACTAGATCTCTGGCACATATTGTGAAATATCCTTTTCTGCGAAATTTCAATCTACCGCAAAATTAACTGAATAAATAAATAAATAGTTTTTTTTTTTAAATAGGTACTTCTCCCGGGAAAGGCAAACCTATAACGCTTCATCAGCGCCCCGAGATGCTCGCAGATGCATGTTTGTTCTACACTTAAATTGCTGCAAATAGCAGTCTTCTGAAAATATATCCCCAGAAAGTGAGTTCCAAAGTTTGCTTGTTCTGTAACAGAAGGAGCCCAGGAAAATTGGGAAAATTGATGTCGTCGCGATTGTCAAGTGGTCATGATCATGAGCATTAGCTATCTGTCTTGTGGGGGGCGCCCAAAAGTTGTATTTCGAGGGATAATGTCTTTGAAGTACCTATAGAACCAGCAAAGGTCTGTGCACCAACGGTTGTAGATTCGATGTGAGTGTATGGTCTCCAATAAATCGAACTGCTCGTCTCTGTATGCTGTCAAGTAGGTAAAGTGAATGTTTTGGAGCCGAGCTTCATATATGGGAACAATATCCCAGGCCTTGTCTAACCTGATGTGCTTTGTAAAGAAGAATTTGCCGGAGTGTAAATAGGTAGCTCAACTTAGCGGACGCCGATCTTGCGATATAGGATATGTGGTCCTGCCATGTGATACCTGAATTGACGGTGACTCCCAGAAGGTGCATTGAGTCCTTGGGATGGATTTGGATCTGAGGAACTGTTGTTGGATTTTTCCTAGAAAATGTTGTGAGCTGTGTCTTGTTTGCATTAAATACAACTAAGTTGTCATTTCCCCACTTCAAGATTTTGGTCAGATCATCATTTAGAGAACTAAAATAACAAGTCCGTATCACCCTAGGTCTAGCTTCTCACATAATACATTATGGCACAAAATACATTTTTGATGCTCATGAAGATGAAGTAATAAAAATTCAAACTGGTTCTATTCCAATCCCAACTGATAATTGTTGTAAATTGGAATAGTTTTGATGAAATTTTACAAAAATTTGATTTTAACGCTTGTTTTGTCAGCTTCCTGAAATTCCCACGATTTTGGTGCTTTTTCCCTTTATCCCACGGAAGGCTTTTCGGACATCGAAAATCCCACAAAAAGTGATAAATCCCACGATATAACAACACTGAGTAAGACCTCTAATTTCATTGAAAGTAAAATAATTGTGAGAGATAATATTGCGTGTTTCCTATTGCCATGCCAGTTGCTTATTGATTATTGCCTCAGTAATATTATTTATTAATAGATAAATAACGAAATAACGAAAAAAATAACGAAATTATAGTTCAATATAAAAAATCTTGAAATTTGATGAATTTAAGGTAAAAAGTCTTGTACATATTGTGAAGCTTAAAAATCTTGAAAAAAAAAGATATATCTTGTAATCTGGCATCGCTGATTGTGCTGGCAACTGTCCAAATGAACGGCTGGCTTTCGAGGTTTCAAAAAAACATGCCTTGTTTGGTTACAGTAATAAAGAGGTTGTTGTTCGTGATAAACACTCCTGTACCATATCTCAACATCAACATCAGAGTCTATGTATGTAAAGTTGGAAAAAAAATGTCGATAAACCTATAATGGGTGTACAAGTACTTGTATGTAATGATCCTTAAATTTAGCATTCTAAAAAAGTCGCCAAAATCATTACGAAAAATAACTTTCCCCAGAGCCTTCATATTCCACCATATATTTTCGTTCGGCATCCATTCGAATGCATACAAGTCCATATTGACGACCCTATGGGCCATTGTTGAATGAAAATCCTAAATAAAAACTTTTTGATGACTCGAAAACAGATTGGAAAACTTTTCCAATGTTGGTCGAGGCATATAATGCTTCAACTACAAACAATTTTACACAAATTTTCATATTCGAATGATTTGCCAGGCAGCACAAAAAAAAAAAAAAAAATCGGGAAGAAAAAAATTGAATTTTATGCCTCGGTACGATAAAAGTTTTCACTACGGTAGTACACGTTCTAATTGTTCAATATGCAGGGCAGGGCTTCTTTGTGGAATGAAACGATTTTCTAGGTCAATATAAGGGAGGTATGTGCTTGAATGGTTTGGTGCTGCTGCTGACATACCTTTTTTCAGTTTGATTTAACTCGATTTATGATTTAATTGAATTATTTAATAGAATATTAAGAAGTTTTTTTCCTGTATAAAGATTCCAGAATTGAAGAGAAAAATTCAAATTGGCTTTCATATGGTTTCTTCAAAATCCCAAGGGTAATGGGTAGGATAATATATAGAAAGATCAAAAGATGCGAGATGCTGTTCTTATTTGGATAATAAATTGGTTTGTCGGACTTTTGAAATTGAATTTTTTCCTTTGGAAAAATATTTTCAGACTTGCAAAATTGTTGGGTTTCGCATTTATTCAATTAAATTTACGATTGCTTGTGTGTCTGTGATATGTAGATGCCGAGTTTGTGTTCTACTTTGGGTTTGAAGAAAAATGTAAGCAAATTGCATAAATGCCACTTAAGAGCGTCGAGAAATTCAATTAAAAGTTTTACGCACAAGTTATTCAAACTAATCTCAATATGAGGCAGGCTATGATGTTACCACTGACTTTATTCAAACAGACAACATGCAACGATGCCAAAAATACTCGTATTCAAACACTTTCAGCTCAATTAGTTGGTCAATGATGCTAGGCTTGGGTTGGAGCCGGGCACTGATTACAAACAGACAGTTTTTAGTGAGAAAAATCGTTTCATATCCATGCTCAACCCTGTGTTGCTATTCTTTTTGTAAACTTTACCATGAAACTTGCTTTCAGTTAAAAACAGAAGTTCACTTTAAGGCCACACGACATGAATATTGAATAATTTAACAGCCTTAATTGCAGAATCGAAACATAACATATATAAGTCGAAACCCCAATAGGCATCTCTATCTTCTAACCTCAAGTCTGGGATAAACCCCTATGCCCTATCAGCGTTGCCGCCGAAAATAAAAAAAGCGTGCCACTTTTTTTAGAAGAGCGTGTCCTTAGCGTGGCCAAGGAAAAAAAAATGTTTTTTTCACATTTAGCAGAAACAAACACCGAAGAAACAGTTAAGGACTATTCACACGAGAGCGAACGAACCAATTGCTGAAATGCGCAACAAACCGCGTTTTAAGCATTTACAAACAGAAAATTGCACATTTTATTATTCCAAGAGGAGGATAATTAATTATCTCAACAAACTGGACCTCTTAAGAAAACAAGTTTATAAACAGTTTAAAAAATGAAATTTCGAGTCCCAAAATTTTTGGCGCGAACGAAAACACCCTTGGCGAACTGCCGCGACCTAGAAATGTGTTCATGTGAACGGAATGTCAGAAGTCTCGAATATTCGTTTGTTCGTAGGTCGCTAGCTATCATGTAATGATCCTTTACACAGAGCTTTGACAAGAACTTTCTCGTCACAAGGATATCTGCATATTTTCGGACAGCCAAGCAGCCATCAAATCCTTGGATTCGGTCTCTATAACATCTCTAGTAGCCCTCGACTGCCGATCATCTCGGAGATGGCCGAACAGTTCAACATTCACCTAATCTGAGTTTCGGGGTGTAGAGATATTCCTGGGAATTGTAAGGCCGATGAACTCGCTGGAATAGGAAGAACTCAACCCATTCTGCCGGATAAAGGCACCCTAGGGATACCCATCGCTACTTGCAAACAAAAATTGAAGCTGAATGCTATATTGAGAGTACAAATCTTATGTCGACAAGTGCACCTAGAAGCCTTCCATTACAACGAGTTTCAGCGATCTGACAAACACATACATCAGAAGCCTCTTACGCTTTATAAAGAGCTCAAAATGATTTAACTAACTGGTTCACAATGGACCTATGCTGGTCTAAGTGTGTTGGAGCTTCCCAGCTGGCAGCCACTTTCAACCAACCAACCTACACTGAGCTTGAATTATTTTTTGTGTAAGGTTAGAGAAATGAAGATAACGTGCCATTTTCAATTCTTGCGTGCCAACATGCCACAAATAAATTTGCGTGTCCAAAAAGCACGATCGTGCCACTTCGGCAACGCTGTGCCCTATCTCTCTTCTTTCTCAGCATCACAGAGTTTCAATAACTTTAAAGGCCACATCATAAGCGGGAGAGGGTATTTAAAAAAAAAGATATAACAAACTTCTTTAAAGGTTTCAGAGTGGGACTGTCTTTCAGGATCAGTTAGTGTTCCTAATGCCGAAATACTGTCTAAGCTATAGCCAATTTTGTGAATAACAAGTTCTATATTAAGGCATTCTGTTTGATTACCTTCTTCAAAACGTTCTTCAAAACCATTAAGAAGTTCCCAGTTTCCAAGTCAAAAATGGCAATAGGTATGAATGGGTTGAACAAAGAGGGCATTCAAGAATCTAGTTTAGTAAGTCTGACAGCTCTCTAACTTTATGTTGCTGAGTTTTCATTGGGCTGAAATGGTCACGTAAACAGTTTTCTCAATTGATGTTTATGTCCGCAATACCGACAAATCTGGGCAAGAATTTCTTGACTTACTACTAAAGTTGACGTCTATTTGTGTCAAAATGTGCCTTCAGAACTCAGTTTTGATATTTCTATTAGGTTATCGGGGAACATGGGAGAGCGCAGTTTGACATTTCGATTGCCCTGACGTAGAACCCCGCTTAAGAAAAAAAAAATACAATTGTCAACGAGTGACATTATGTACCGTACTGACAAGTCAAGCTAGTTTTTGCTTTCAGATGAATTTGAGTCCAGACAATTCAAGTCGACTTACGACGACTAGATTCTTAAATGCGGCCAAAGTTTTAAAAAAGAAAAGATTTCTAGCGGCTTCGTTTTTATACTCTGCAAAATATGTATTGAAATAATATAGCAGATTTCTTTTGGTGAAATCGCGCCCTCTAGTGATAATTTTAGTAGTTAATTTAGGTACCTGATTTCCAAAATGGATTGTGAACGACATATCATCCTAATTTTTGAGAATTTATTTCGTTTAATTGAACTCGTAAAACGAGAATAAATATCCAAGTGAACTTGTCAAATTTGTTGACAGCTGAGTGACTTGCCAACTGTCAAAGGTAAGGTGTAGGTGACACTTACGTGGCTAATAGTGGACATTTAAGTTTTATAAGGCGCAAAAGTTGTCACCCACTGTTCTTTAGCTGTAATTTTTTTTCAGGAATGAAAAACTTTGGCTCTGCTTTTGGATTATATGTATTTGATGTCTTACATATTTTTCCATTCAAAAAAAGCCAGAATTGAAAACCATGGCCCAATTTGTGGCATTTTTTATCACTTTTGCCAGAACTTCTTCGTCTTTGATGGATGTTCTCTTTGATAGCTTTTAAGAGTCCGAGGCTTGTTGACATAGACTTGTGACTTAAAAAAAACACCACAAAAAGAAGTCTTAGAGCGGTTAAATCAGTCGATCTTGGTGGCCAGTGTAAATCGCCAAAATGAGAGATTAGCGACCTAGAAATGCAACTCTCAACATGACAGTATGCATCGTTGCTCCATCCTGATAGAACTACATGCTCTTCAGTCCTAAATCATCAAAATAATTGAGGAAGGGGAAAGTCATTGAGCATGGCTCCATGGAGCTGTCGTTCACAGTAGTCGTTTGGCTAACCGCGTTTGCGAAAAAATAATGCCCGATGATGCCTCCCGCATAAACAGCACACCATGCAGAGACTTGGAGCGGGTGTAATGGCTCTTTATGAATTATACGCGAATATTGTTGGTATTCCAGAAGCTGCAATTATTTTCCTTATTCACATATCCACAGAGATGGAAATGGGCCTCGTCGCTGATAATGATTTTAGATGAAAAGTTGTCTTCCTCGTACGGGCGAGATTTAGGGTATTGAGCGTTAAGGTTACACACGTTTGGCGGTCAAAAGCTAACAGCTGATGCACTGTCTGCACTTTTTAAGGGAACGTCTTACAGTCTTTCACAAAAATCCTCTATATACACTCACAATTAAAGCCCAATTGCAAGGCACCTCATCTGATCGATACTTTGGGGTCCTCTGCGACATCTTCACCCACAGGTGGAATATTCTCAACAGAACGGCTGTTCCGGGGTCGGTCAGAGCTAGAAGCATCTCGTGTTGTCCCATTACTCTTCTAGGCAAGCGGCTAAGCGTCGCGTCGTAGTGGTTGCCCAGTTGGTATCGGACGAGCAGGAAATATCCGCCGAAATTCACTCCACCGACGAATTATTGCGAAAAAAAAAATCGAAACAAATATTCTCTGTTCTTTAGGAGTATAGCGATTCATGGCTTGTTGACGTGTATTTTTTTACTTCACAAATGTCAAAGTAGAATTGACATTATTGACTTATCCCGATAAGGTCATGAATTTTGCGCCACCTTGTATAATCAGATACATATTTCACAATGGGAGAGAAATCGACCCTTGAGGGGATTCGAGGAACAATCGCTATTCAAGTGGTCACAGTGAAATCGGGCATTAGTTTTGTACAGTGCATATAAGGCGGTACATGTTCGTATAGATGTGAATCGGTAAATTGCAATTTATTGCATCAGGAACAACTTGAGATTAATGTATCTAAAATTCGCGTTCAAAATCAAAGTTAAAAGGTTTATCCTCCCGCAGAAAGAAGAGGTAATATGAGTAATGTTACTGAAGGACTTATTGTCTCGATTACTCTCAGACTATACACATAAGTGGTTACTTTCTCAAGATCAGAAAGAGCAATCACTTCCAAAATGCGCTATTTCTATTGACATTTCTACGTTAGTGTGTATGGTACGATTCATTTTCAAAATAACAAGAATTCGCTTTCTCAGTCTATTGAAACAAGTTGCACTGCTGCATTCGAAATTAACCATCTCTCCTTCAGCCAACCTACCACCACCCACAACAGTTCACCAATATCGTATCGCACAACGATGAGCATTGAATGGAGTGCAAGTGCATAACTGGTTGCTGGCAAACGAAGATTCGCCTTAATTCGTTTGCCATATGCACACGCATACACACACAAACTCGTAACCTCCTATTCCAATGCAATCGCAGCAATTTCCAGCACGACTCCAGCAAGAAAAAAAATGCTATTGTCTGCCATAGCTTGACTCGATTTGCATCTTTCCCTTATCGCGGCGACACAACCTAAATGGAGGCAAACGCCTTCGGGAGTGGATGCCACCATGGCATACGCTTTTTTGCTTATTTCGTGCTTTAAAATGCATGCATTCGTGTGTGTCCTGAATGTCCTTCGAGACCGCCACATATCACTTGGAGTTGGATTTTCTGAATGAGTTTTCAGAGATCACCTGGTTTTGCATTACTTTTTTTTTCCACCCCGTTCAAGTATTCACTAGAACAGTAGCTATTCTCAAGGTGCTGCAAAGGATATCGAAAACGTACACACACATACCCATAGCTATATAGATACTCGTCTCAGATGGGAAATGGAAAAACTAACGCTTGGTGAGTTTTAGTGTCAAGGGTTCACTTGCTGTTAATCGAAACCACTCTCGCTATTGTGGAAGCATAGAGTATTCAAGATTCATGCCACTTGAGCTGTTTACAAAAACCTACTTTAAATCCGTTTTCATTTCTAAGGTACGTATATGTCTGATTGTATCTACAATCTACATGCCAGACAGGAATTTGTTCTTTATACTCATCCTTGCTATTCACTTACAAAATCACTTCATTTTCTTTGAGTGTTTCTTTGCTGTTGCTGCTGCTTTTCGGTAGGTGGTGGGATTACAAAATGATTTATTTTTGTGCACCCTTCTGTATGGATTCGGATGATCAATTTTGGTTTTGCAAAGAATCAGAAGAGATTTCATTTGTCAAAGGGAGATTTACATTCATGGGCACTCGGCGGGGTCTGATTAATTTCGTAAATTGATATTTCAATGCATTGAATTGGATTGTATTGAAAGCGAAGAGACACGAAATATTTTTTGAGACTCATCTTACTGGTTGTTACTTAGTTGTTCACTGGAGGGTGTTATATTGTTACCAGTTCGTTTGCTGTAGTAAATTACCTGAAGGGAAATTTAAAACTCTTTTAAGTGATTGCAGAGTTCTGAAAGTCAAGTCTGTCCAAAGGAAAAAAAAAATACTGTCAAAATTTAACTGTAATCACTGAAAGGTTTCAAGGACCTCGAAGGGTTGCACTATTGAAAAAAAAGCATCTGAGAGTGTACGTCAAAGTAAACTCAAGGCCACACTCATATCAATGCTGACACTGCGATGCCTGTAGGGGGCAGAGGTTTTTCCTTTTAATGTTCACAGAGGGATTGCTAATTTGTCTACTTTCTCATTCCTTGAATTGCCCTCATGTTTTAGAACCCAGCAGAGCAAAATCTTGTGCTGTGTACCAAGAACCTTGAGTTCTTCCCGACAGCACTTAACAAGTTTCGATTTTCATTCTGGTGCAGCTATGGCTTTTATTGCTGCCTGCCTGTTGATAAGGAAGCTACTATCTTCAGCTGGTATTGCCCTTACCACAGACTCACTCGCTTCTGTTGTCACTGCCAGGATCGAACTCTGCTTGGAGGATGCTACTATGATCGGGGAGGCGTATATCAACCCAGCGATTTAGAGAAGACCCCCGATTCTACCCAAGTGTACATTTTAAGCTCATCGAATGACCGGTTTCGTTTAGTTTCCAGTTGCTGATTCTCATAACACAAATTGCGGCAGACTGTTGTATAAGAATGTCTAGCGGAAGCAGATTGAGAATAGCCTCAAGTCCTGCGGTTGGAGTTGTCCTCATCGCACTGTTGATAAGGAAGCTACTATCTTCAGCTGGTATTGCCCTTACCACAGACTCACTCGCTTCTGTTGTCACTGCCAGGATCGAACTCTGCTTGGAGGATGCTACTATGATCGGGGAGGCGTATATCAACCCAGCGATTTAGAGAAGACCCCCGATTCTACCCAAGTGTACATTTTAAGCTCATCGAATGACCGGTTTCGTTTAGTTTCCAGTTGCTGATTCTCATAACACAAATTGCGGCAGACTGTTGTATAAGAATGTCTAGCGGAAGCAGATTGAGAATAGCCTCAAGTCCTGCGGTTGGAGTTGTCCTCATCGCACTAGTAGTGCCGATGCACGGTAGTCTTTGAACATTCGTTATTGCCTTTAGGTAAGTGGCTTTATTAGCCTAAGAAATAGCAGAGTATAGAGCTAACATCTATTTGCAAGCGTCTTTGGGCACTATTTAGGTGCACAGCATGTTTCTAGACGAAATGTTACCAAAATATGCCTATTTTGCTATATCCCTCTAAGGGAAGACTGGGAAAAAGATGAACCTAATGCATCGCGACTATCTAGTCTAGTATACAGACGGTTCTAAGATGGAGTCAGGGACTGGATCTGGCATTAGGTAATGGTAAGTTCTAATACACGTGGCAACACTTCGTTAGCACAATTGGTCTATATAGAACTCTAGCCCTCTGCTTTCTCGTTTCGCAAAATATATATAAGTACGTAAATGCCTTGACACCCAACATGCTTCAAAGCGTCTGTAAGTGAAATTTCGTCCAAAGATACCTTGCATTGTTTTACCAGCCTGTAACGAAACGTCCCCGTTCGTCACACTTTTATGGCCCCCACTGTAAACACTTTGTATGGCCAGTACTGTACACAGGCAACCGCAGACACACCACCCGCTGCTATTGCACAAGTTTCCTAGACTGTCCAAACAACCAATATTTGTGACAAGAAATTTTCATTCGTCACTTATAAGTCACACTGAGTAGTTGGAGGAAATTGCATATGAGTACCCGAATGAAATTGCCATTCGGAGAGACTTGTTTACTTGTTGTATGTACCAATCTAGTGTACCAGATAAGGCTCCCACAAATAAATTGACTTCGGTCAGTCTTGTGAATTTTTGGTACCTAAGTTTCGTTTGGGAAGCTGGCCTTAAATCAGCAGTGTCAGCATCTTTGGCTGTCCTGCTTAGGATCGGAACCACGCTTGTCGCTGGGCCGCAGATCGGAGCCACGCTTGTCGGTGGGCCGCATTCTGTAATACGGAAACACGTTTGTCGCTGGGCCGCATATCGGAGCCACGATTGTCAGTGGGCTGCATTGTTGTATTTGTATAGCGTATACTCACTTAGGAATTTAATCATTGTTAAGCTAATCATAAGATAGTAGTTTATACGTTGGTTATTGAAATAAAGGATATCTCTTAACCAAAGTTTGGTGTTTCTTCACCTCGGCCTCAAAAAAAGCACATCACAATTCACAAGCCTTTAACGCAGTTGTTAACTCCATGGCTATTGTAGTCACCTTACTATCAAAATATACGGTGAGGTGATATGTTTATCAAAAAATTTGTGCCATTTTATCTCCTTAACAGCTTCAGTTAAAACAATTATCTCAGCTTAAAAAGCACTTCAGTTCTACCTGATTATACATAATTCGCTTAAACCACGCTATAATCTTTAAATTAAAACAAAAAAAAAAAACTCCTCACAATGGGGAAATTTGTTTTTAAAACTACCCCTATTGTTAAATTGCATGCTGGCTGTTTTTATTAAAAGCGATTACTGGTTGCTTGCTTAAAGTTTTATTATGTGCTAAATTTAAACTTTATACATTCTTCCATTCACGTCCGCCACATCTATCCGACATTTTTTATGGGACACTGCATGAATCCTTTTGGATAAATTAAAATATTTCATAGCGCACAAAGTTGTGTGTTCATTAAAAATACAAAAGTTGGTAAATTGTTATGGTTTTCTGATTAATACCCACAGCGCGAACGCATTTCATGGAATTCAAAAGATAATATAATTAAGACAAATATTTACATATGCACAGTAGATAGTTAGTGATAGTTTTTTTTATATATATATAAATCTGTGAAGTGGGTAGGTAATAAAATTTAACATGTAAAGAGTAAAAAAAAATATATAGGTATATATTTTAATTTAATTTGCTATAAACCCTTTGGTATATAATGTTTGTGTTGCAATTAAAATGTTTTACAAATAAGCATTTGAAAAGGGAAAGTTTTGATTCAGCTTTTTAACCAATTGGCTTTGAAAATATATCAAAAAGAATGTCATTTTTTAAATGGAGTAGGTCCGGAATTAATTTGTGTTTTTAAATGCATTTGCATAGAGCTATGGATTCAGTTGAATGTTTGTTGAAAAATAATGATTTCAGAAACAGAAAACAGAAACAGAAACAGAAACAGAAACAGAAACAGAAACAGAAACAGAAACAGAAACAGAAACAGAAACAGAAACAGAAACAGAAACAGAAACAGAAACAGAAACAGAAACAGAAACAGAAACAGAAACAGAAACAGAAACAGAAACAGAAACAGAAACAGAAACAGAAACAGAAACAGAAACAGAAACAGAAACAGAAACAGAAACAGAAACAGAAACAGAAACAGAAACAGAAACAGAAACAGAAACAGAAACAGAAACAGAAACAGAAACAGAAACAGAAACAGAAACAGAAACAGAAACAGAAACAGAAACAGAAACAGAAACAGAAACAGAAACAGAAACAGAAACAGAAACAGAAACAGAAACAGAAACAGAAACAGAAACAGAAACAGAAACAGAAACAGAAACAGAAACAGAAACAGAAACAGAAACAGAAACAGAAACAGAAACAGAAACAGAAACAGAAACAGAAACAGAAACAGAAACAGAAACAGAAACAGAAACAGAAACAGAAACAGAAACAGAAACAGAAACAGAAACAGAAACAGAAACAGAAACAGAAACAGAAACAGAAACAGAAACAGAAACAGAAACAGAAACAGAAACAGAAACAGAAACAGAAACAGAATCAGAATCAGAAACAGAAACAGAAAACAGAAACAGAAACAGAAACAGAAACAGAAACAGAAACAGAAAACAGAAACGAAAACTTTTTGAGTTTGTATTAAATTCTGTTTCTGTTTGCGTTCCTCGCTCACCTCACATAAAACTGGAACAGATTCAAAAAAAAGAACATAGCTGCCGCCCATTCTGTCAAACGCTATTACGAAATAATATGTCCACTAAAAACATTTTTGTCGTCTAGTAGTCGAATTCACAACGCAAGCCAAAGCAAGGACCCAGATGACAGCTGTACAAATGTGAATCCGAGTTATCAAAGGATCGACTCAAATACACACAAATTTTTACCAAAATCGTTTAGAAGGAAAAAAAGTGTTTCACTTTGATTTACGTTTATTTTTTTCGGACTTACACTCAATAAGGCGTCGATACATGCTATAAACAAACAAAGAACCTGTCTACCGCCTATGATACGTCACTATTGGTAGTAACAGTTTAGATACAGTTAAGGAGTCCATCTACCTCGGAGTAAACATGAACTAGACGAATGACACCCTAGTGGAGATCCGGCGAGGAATTACCCTAGGAAGCCGTTGCTACTTTGGTTTTGCAAAACAATTGGGTTCAAAACTCTTAACTCAAAGGACTAAAAATGCCAGTTCTGCTTTATGTCACCGAGTGCTGGACGATAAGCAGGAAGGGATAGCTTATACTGGGCTCCTTTGAAAGAAAAATACTTTAGCGGATTTTTGTATTAGCTGTACCAAGATGTGGATGTACTTCAAAAAGCCTAATATGCCTATGCACGAATAAAAATTAAATGGCTGCGAAAAACAACGCCTAAGACCTATATAGACCTGTATAGCGTTTAAATTGCTGTTGTGGTTACTTTCTGTTTGGGAGGTCCCACACCTTCTGATCAGAAACCCTTCAAATTGTGACCTCCTGCAGATATCCACGGATGTATGACGGTCCATCGATGCGATAGCGGATACAGATTTTAGAAATGTTAAAGATACATACTTATATTAGAAGAGGAATTTAGCTGAGGAATTTTCTTCCTTCATGGCTTTCGCATTTTTACAGCATCTACATTAAAATTGTATGCAAAGTGCAATTCAATCCTTGCATACAGCAATAAACAGCATACGCTTTTCTTAAATATTTTAAAATAATTTTTCCACTCCTCACACTCAAGCAGCAAAGGACCGAAATAATCAACACGAATACAAGAGTCCCATTCAGCCATCGCCATCGTATCAGCGGACCTGCCAATTGCGCTAGCAAGCACGAATCCCTTTGAATCCTTATTTGAATAAATCACTGTCAAATGTGCAGCAAAAAACATACACTCGTTTTCTTCTCTCTATATGCTCTTCTTAGTATATTGTAAGAAAAATAGAAACATTTTAGCATCAAATGTTGTAAGGACGAGACTTATCCAAATGCAAACCATAGCGGCATCCTTTCGTATGCAGAACTCAAACTGTCTAAGTCCTCCTCAGGCGTTCATGTGTAGATAGTCCCGGAAAGGATATTCAATTTGTGCAGCACATCACGAACGACATGCAAACGAATGGGTACCGACAGCAGTAGAGAAGATCTCAAAAGTGTTCTCTTGATGATTGCTTGCTTTCGGGTTCAGGGGCATCGTCATTTGGATATACTGTCGTCATATATAGTCGAACTTTCTCCATACGTTTTGCATATGAGATTGTTGGGAAAGTTTAAGGTGCTAAATTGTTTTAACGATTTTTACAAGTCCTCTCTTAAAGCTTGAAGAACCTTTTTTTTATGAAATGGCAATTCATCTCAATGATTCCATTCGCACTTCACAAAGTGTCCTTTTATTGATAAATGGTACTTATATACCAACTTTCAAACTCACATCAAGGTAGGGAGGTAGGGAGAGAAAAACGATAAATACATCCGTTGGCAATTTCATCTGTCAGGACGACTTGTTTACTATTCCAAGACAGTATCAAGTTCGTGGTAAATTGATTCCGTATTTTTGTTTCTAAATGGAGAAGATGTGTCTCGGCCAAATGTGTGTACATAGTACCATGGTCGAGGAGAAGGACATCTTTGATAGTTTTATTCTTTCTATCCATTTGTCAATATATACTTTTGGAGAAACTTGTTGAAAACTTGTTGTTCTTATTCCCAGGAGGATATAGACTACTGTTTTTTTGAGAAGTAATTTTATCGCTTTTTAACGATAGTCAAACAATGAAATCGATTTATAAACATTTTCAAGATAAAATAATCCAATCGGATATTTGAAAATTTACAATCCTATAGAGAGTTATATTCCTAAAGAAAACTATTCTCAAAATACAAATTCTGAAATTCATTTCCATTGTGAGCATAATAATAAATCTATCATCTGCATCCAAGCAACCATGCTGAACAAATGAACTGCATGAATGATTTTGCTGCAAACCTAATTGGATCAATTTTGTAAAACGAATTGTGCATCGAGTTTGTATAATGAAAAATGACTTTAGTGTTCCTAATCAGAAAGAGAAAGATTGTATTTAAATTGCTCTGTTCAATTTATCTGTTTCTGACATCAGTTCGAAAATTATTATGTCCTTGAATTCATTACTGTTTTGTCTATGTTGTAACCAGTTGGAATTTTCAATAGCGTGATAGGTCGGCTGAATTAATCTGTTAACCGACTACGATGTAAAATTTAGTTTAAGCGACCCTTTTCAAAATTAAATTGATATTGAAGTTTTTTTTTTAAACATTCTTATAGGTGGCTATAGAAAAAACTGTCATACTTCAAAGCCAGCCTAAGTCATATAAAGTCATTGACGATGAGCCTTGTTTATTGCCTTTAAGTTGAAGGTTAAAAACGAGTATCACTCGCGCCCACCGAAGGTGCCGTACTTGGACAGTGTTGGTGTCTTGAAAACGTTAGTGTGTCGGTTGTCCTTTGATTTAATGAACCTAGTTACAAAATTAAACAGTTTTTTGTATGAAGGAAAATATTCTTTTCACCAAATTACTAATTACTCTAAAACCAGTCAATGTATCGCTGTCATTGGTATTTGTTGTTGAACTAATGGTTATACCTGGTGTTGTGTGTAAATTTCAGACTTCAGATGCCAATTGGTTCTTGAGATAGACCTAGGAACAAAATCGACTTAGTGGTTTCGGACAGACATCGTAGGCGTAGCGAAAACAATAAGGTTGTCGCTTTGGTCTTGTTCAGTCAAAAAGCCAGTAACTGCTTTCACTAGTTCCGGAAAGTCATGTCAACGCCAAGATAGTAAGTGTAGATCCGAGAGAGTGCGAAGGCATTGTCACTGGAGTATCCTAGGAACTTAGTGTAAAACGTCAATAAAATAAATACTAAAATAAAAATTAAAAAATTGTGACTTGATCGACAGAGACAGCAGAGAGCAGGCGGCATAGGATAGTATGTTACAGTCACCAAAATTCTGTATGCATGTACTGGCACCCGACTTTCATTCCACTCTAGCCAGATGCGGCTCCTTTTTCAACGATTTCTCCAAACTGATGAGGCGACTTAAAGCCAAATGACAACTATCAGGAAAGTGGACATTGTCAGTATCCTAGTACAGCCCTATTTCGTACCGTTTGGAAAGTGGATGAAAGTAGGATAAGGATGCTCTTACGCTGGAAGTTAATTGTCCGTAAACGATCCAACCTAACAGAGTTTTTAGTGCACGCGGCTCCTTATCTCTGCCATGCCACTGAACGTATCCTAGCAGAAATTTAGCTTGATCCAGACCCACTAAGATTCTCGGCTTAGCATTGATAAGGTGAAAGTTCACGCAGATGTGGGTACAGACGTGGATACAGATCCACCTTTTTGTGGAGTTAGTTTTTTTTTAATTTCATTTTCATTGAATTTTTGTAATGAAGTATATACAGGGTGTTCCAGCTAAGTGGTATAATAGCTTAAGGGAAGATAGACCAAGAGCCCGAAGTAATTTTTCGGTCTGAGAGGTAACCGAACGATATTTGCATTACTGTGTAGAGTGAGTGGGTATATCGAAAATAAAAGTCTGGCAGCAAAACGTGGCAGCCGAAGCGTGTGGCAGCGCGTTGAATATGCATCATTTTCCACAATAGTAATAATAAGTATAACCACTTGATTATAGCCCTAAGCAACATAGTAGATCAGCTTAAACATGAAAATATGAGTCCAAGACGTTTTGCGCGCAGCCAAATCCTTGCCAGACGCGACCAAAGTAGCGGATTAGACCCATTTTGTAATATTTGATATAACCACCCAATTTTTTTTTATAAGTCTAGAGGAGACTCTGCTGAACACAGAAATATAAGTCCAAGACGTTTTGCGCGCAGCGAAGTCCTTGCCAGACGCGACCAAAGTAGCGCCGAACAAAAATGGTGTGGCAGAGGGGGTCAATTCTAACAATATTTCTTTTTATAGCCCATTAAAGTAGGTGACCTCTAATTTAGAGGTGGTACCACTTAAAACGCTATTATGTACTTCTAAACTATTATAGGTACAAAAATTGTTTTGTACATGTTAAAAAGATTATTTAGTAGCGCATACAAGTCTTAAGCACTTTGGGTACATCTGTGCAGCTGGAAAAAAGTTATTGGTACTTAAACTCAAAATTTAGCTGGTCAGCGCGAAAATCTATAGCGAATAATTCATCGAAATACGTTTTGTTGTTTCTGAGTTTTCTCCGAACATAATGAGTAGTCACAATTTTTTTTATTAAGGAGTATTGATTTCGAGTTATAAAACGTATGCCCAGTTGCACAGTGCAGAGTTCAGTATAACTTAAGTTTGAGTGGAGACGAACAGATAAGTGACACTCATGCATATTTTGTGTTTCACAGTCGATTCACAATACTCACCTCAAATGGTACAAAAAACTTGGCAGCACTTAGAAAAATTGTTGTTTTGCAATATTTAATAATTTATTCGATTTTCCAAATGGTTTGTTAATGACACAAAAACCCCCAACTTTAGCAAGGAAAAAAAATATTTTGTTTAATTGAAGTCGTAAAACGAAAACAAATGAACGTTGACAGCTGAATAGCTTGCCATCTGTCTCGTGTGACACTTAAGGCCTACTGTCCACGTAGCTGCACTTCATACTCACGCTTTCGTCATTTGCATCTTGGTGTACTACCCCTAAACACAACTGCAATCGATGAATCAATTTGTTTCTCACATGGCCAAATAAGATCTATTTCCAATTTATTATATCTCACCCCGTAGATGGACCAGAAAGATGAATGTTAGCTTAAAATACTCGCTGAAGTATTGCCTAACAGTTAAAAGCATATCTTGAATTGACATATACAAATTTATGAATATAATGGCAAGTTAAGCGAAGTAAGGTCGAAATAGAAAAGTTTGCACCCCTTTTTTTTTAACTTTTAAAGGAAGAATTTTGAAAAACGATGAATGAGGCATGTAATAATTTTGACCTATCTATCAGCACACGAACTACCAAGTTAATACGGCTAACGGTTCGTGATACCCCCCTTATTCCCCGCGACGCCTTTACTCCAGAGCAATTCTCACCCACCCTACGGACTAAGTTGGCCACACATCTATAAATCAGAAAAAGAATCATGACAATCGGACGAATGGTTCTCGAGTTATGGAGAAACGAACAGACGGACGTTGCATTTTATAAGTAGTATGGATGGATATGACGCTATGAAAGAGAAATCGAATCTTGAGTGGAATTTGAGGGAGAATGGATACTTAAGTGGGCACTGTGCAACTGGGCATTAGTTGCATCGACCAACGAATAATTAGCGCCAATTAAGTCACGTGATGGAGGTAACCCTCAAGCTCCTAAAGCAGACTGCAGAGAGCCCAAAGGCGTCTGAGGCGGTGGGGGTGACGGCTACGACCAGCTATGAGAATAGTCCAAATAAACCTACATCATAGCAAGGTCGCCTCAGGCAACCTGAAGCTTCTCCTCGAGAAGGAGCAGCTGGATCTGGCCCTAATCCAAGAACCATGGATTAATAAAAATCAGGTGATGGGATTAGGGTCGAAAAATTACGATACGCTATATGTAGGAAACAAAGGCAAGCACAGGTGACCTGACAGTGGTGGAGATAGAGGGCAAGGGCGAGAGCTGTAGAGTGTCGTCAGCGTACATGCCAGACGACACACCAGTCCCCCCAGAACCGGTAAAGGCGCTAGTAACTGCGTCAGAACAAGGTATTAAATGGAAGGTTCCCGTGACTGGACACAATGGACCCAACTGATGGTCTACGTGAAGCTTTGGCAACCGCCACCAGAGCACCCAATTACCTACCTACCTAAGTCACGTGATGAAAGTTGTTTCACTCGGTTCTCTATTTCTGTCATCTTCTCTGCTGACTGAAGGTAAAACTGAGACATCAGTCATTTATTTATGGGTTACGCGATATAATGAGCAAAAAGATAAATTATTGTATTAATGAAAAATCGTAAAAATGTTTGGACCTCAATATGAAAATATATAGAGAACTAAAATGTAGAGCTACAAAGCGGACGGCCAGCTTAACGGCCAACTGAACGGATTTGAGTATAATCGAAAATGTTTGGAGATGGGTTACACGTCAAGAATCTACATTAATGGATCAGGGCAAAAATATTCGAGTCTGTCCAAACTAATCGAATTTTCTATAATATTTTACCAATTTGCAAATGCATTCCTTCTAACCCGGATGTGTGAAGATTTACAGCAGAAAAGTGCCTCAATAAATTATTCGGAATTTTTTTTTAATTTAAAATACTCCAAAAACCTTAAATTTAAGTTATGTTTGTGTGCGCAGTGACTCGGTGGTTAGTGTGCTGGACTACTGTGCGAGGGGTCGCAGGTTCGATACTCGGAAAAATAAAATTACATCTTAAGGTTTTTTCTACTGCGCCAACTTTCGCGAACGTCTGACAAACATCCGAGAGTATAAAGGTGGGTTTCCACATGTCGGTTGATTGACAAAGTTTGACAGCCCTTGCGTTTATGTCATTGAACGACACCAACGTCAGTTTCATTTCCACTTATTCATTGACAAACAATTTTTCGCTATTTCCACTTTCCAATTGTTTAATTGGCATAAAAATACGTCAATTGTCAATTTCAAATCGACAAGTGGAAACCCAGCATAACTGTCCTGAAAGAAACTTCTCTATTAAGCTCTTCGGAATCGGCATACAATTGTAGGTCCCTTTCATTCATCCCAAAAAAATAAAATCTCACACAAACGAATGGTTGTGAGAAGATAGGCCGAGTGCCTGCTACATACAAGCCTGTTGCGCCAACTATTTATTTGTGTTAAAAAGAATCAAAATTCTCTAAAATATTTTTTTCTTTAATGTCCTTTTCAAGTGGCGCAAAATTAGAACCTCACACTTTTCCTTAATACTTAAAGCTTTAGAATTAAATCTTTCTTCTAGTAAAATTGAAATAATGAACTATAATTAAAAAAATGTCAAGTCTTTAGTATGGTTTATTTGCGAGAAGTGGTCCATAAAAAACAGACCTAAGGGGTGTCTTATTCAAGTGGCGGTCAGTCTACATAATGGTACCGTCAAAGTCTTTTGCAGAAGTCGTTGATATATTATATTTTTTTTATTGTGGTACCGTATTAAAATTTTAGTTTGTAAAACTCTGTCAGATACCTACGCAGGAATTAAAAGGCTCGACAAAATTGAGGTTATTTCAATATTAATCATTGCCAGATGTAAAGCGGTCGATGTTAGTTTCAAAACTGGCTCTATGGAATTCTCTTTTTTGCTCTCAGCTGGACGTCAATTTTATGTGGTTTGTGGGCTGGTTGCGAGATAAAAACTGGTCAATTCAAAGCGAACGGAGTTCCTAAGTACATTTGAAAGGGTCTTTAAGGCGTACTCAGCTTTCCGAAAGTGCTAAACGATAGTGCGAAAAAATTCGATGTCAAAGCAGACAAAAAACAGTCTTGTAAGGAGTTTGGCGAAATGTTATAGGTAGGTACTGCAAATCTGTAAACAAGGTGTTCTGACAGATTATGCGCCATCATAGAATATTTATTGGTGTCAAGTTCAAAGATGTTACACTTCCTTCGATAGAAATTTGTGTCAATGCTAATTTATAGGTCTTCAGTTCGATGCTTGTTGTTGTCACATTTAGGGAACACTATTTTCAACAATTTTCAACAACGACAACATTTTTCCCAACTTAGTTTTCTGAAAATAATTTTATTTTAAATGAATTCAGTTACCTAGTAAATCAATGGATAAATTGCAAAATTCGTTTTTTTTTTTTCTAACTTCTTGATACCTCATTTTTTGCAGTACAAGTGGAAGGATGGAGATTAAAACTATATAGGGTGGGCCATCTATTGGTATCTTATTAAATCAGAGGTAATTTTGACACTGACAGCTGTTTCCTGCTCGAAATCTTGACAGAAAGTCAGTATCATACCTCCGCGGAACGAAACGAGTCGCTTTATGCTTGAACAACGTTGGGAAATATTGAAAACTTACAAAACTTATTGAAAACTACAAACTGAGTGCTGTGTAGTCGAAACAGTGCGTTTTTTTAAAAATAAGTTTTGACCGAAATGAAGCAAGCGCGGTGTCTGCTGTACGCAAGTTTGTGCAAAAAGTTCATGAGACTGGTATGCTAGTGGACAACACTCATGGTCCACGTCCTCGTACGGTGCACACAGACAGAGGGTGACAGTTTGGTGCGGACGATGGAGTGGCGGCATCATTAAACCATTTTTCTTCGAAAAAGAGGCTGGCAACAACGTTTCGGTCAACGGTGGGCGTTACAGAGCCATGTTAACCGACTTTTTTTTGTACTGAAATTGAAGACATGGATTTGGACGACGTTTGGTTCATGCAGGACGGCGCGCCATGCCACACAGCTTATGCCACAATCGATCTTTTGCCCACCAAATTCCCAAATCGTGTTATCAGCCATCTTGGCAATGTCAATTGGCCGCCTCGGGGCTGGGACTTGACCCTTTTGGACTTTTTTTTTGTGGGGAACCGTGAAGGACAGATGTTATGTTGTCATTTTAACTCAGTGAGATCATGTAAGGAATATCAGAATAGAATTTATTCGAGGCTTCGCTCCCGATACAGAAGTATCTAGTGCTAATATTCCCGTACAAACTGATTCCCCCATTTCTCATCGCAAGTAACTCTGGCTGCAAGACATTTCCAAACGTTGAGCCCCTTTTCCCCCTAAGTAGTCACCTTGGCCATAAAAGAAAATTTATTTAAAAATTTTAGCTTCCTAGCTATTACCGTTTGGGCTGGGCGTTATGTTATGATCACTAATCAGTCAGAACAACCTGTATTTGTATAATGCGATAAGCCGGAATAAGCCTCATTCTCCTAACAGTAAATATAATATTTGTTCAAGTAGATATTGTGTTGAAGAAGTAATGACAATCGAATTGGGAATTCGAATTGCGAATTGGAATTGGAAGCAATTGGATGGATATCGATTAATTACTGAAATGATGTTCCACGTGTGTAGACTTGGATAGGAAAAGGTCAAAGGTCCAATGATAATCGAAGAAATGGTTTGAAATTCTGTTGTAGTTTTTCCATTTCAATTCAGATGCATATCATATCATCTACAACTGTCACTTAAGTATATTTACATAATTGAGAAATACTCAAATCAGATCACTTCCTTGGCCTAAATGTCCTTAGTTGAAGATACTCTCTGAATTTCAATTGCCACTTAGAAGGGGTTATAAAATCCATGTAGTTTTTCTCGTGTAATACCAAAACATATGGCGCGCTACTAACGACAATTTTTATGAGTTCTCTATCCCCCCAACATTTAGACGCTTTGAATCTTTGATATCCCGTATAAAATTCGAAATGATGGCCTTGTCTGAATTTAAATTGAACGGTTGTTAGGCATTACGGCTCATAGTAGATATTTACTCCCATAATCTGCTAAAACTCTCAATTTAGTGTTCTTTACATAAAACCACTTTCGTGACAACACGTAAACCTCGTACATGCTTTCGCTTTTGTCTGCAATAAAAAAAAATTACGAGTTCAACAGGCGGCGGATAAATGTCAGGATAAATTGTTTTAAGGATGCCTAATGTGGCACATTCAAACATCGTTTGACTCGTTCTTTTTTTTTCACTTTTCATTTTATTTCACACCCCAACATGGAATGTCTCTTTGTATATTGCCTGAAGGACCTTTTGAAGGTCTTTTACAATGCCCGCTTGAATTAATGACAGTTTTACTCGTAGGAGTGAATTTTTTTTTATTTTTTGTTGTCAATCAATATGTAATTTATTAAATCCATCAAACATGAGCACTGGCCTCTAAAGGAGCTATTTTCTTATCTATGCTCTGCTCATACATTTCCTGTTTGCCGATGTCCTTGAACCTGGTATATTCGTAAATCAATATAAAATCCATTAGGTTCGAATGAATGGAAATATGTACTTCTTATTAAAAATGAAAGAAGACACTTTTTTTTTTCTAACACAAAAAACCACTTATGGATACAGTTGATAGTAGGGACCTTCAAAAAAAAAAAATAATCCCCCGAAGCAATAAATTTAAAAAAAGATTCTTAACATTTCTTGGAACATCGCCAAATATACGAGCACGAGTAGGTATCTACGGTTCTGCAGAAGCAGCAGGATAATTGTTATCACTCAATGTGAGTAGGGGCAAACAAAAATCAATCAAGAAAATCAATGAACAGGATTCGCAGGATTTTTTTTTTTATTAAATCTTGAAATCCAATCATAAAATTTAATATCCACGAGTTGTTGCGTGAAAGGGAAAACCAGAAAATCCTATTTGCATAACTGCTTTATGCCATATCAAGCAGGTATAATAAATCGTCTGTACACAAGGTAGAAGAGCGGCTAAAAAAAAAAGAAGCCGATGAAATATTGCAGTCCATGGAAATTGCAATACACGAGATAGGTACGTATACATATATTTGTTTTTAATTTTCAGGCGTTTCAAATTTTTTTTTTTTTTTCATTCTCGACCCCATTCTAGAGTGTACAGAATACAAACAAACGGTGTGTCGAGCAAACAAGGTAAACGGATAGTTTTTCCCGCGCGCCAAAGGTACAAGGATCTACAAAAAGAGTTTCCGGCTGAGAGGAGTGTGCTTGTTAATAGATTGTATTCAAACTGTGAACAGGAAACGGATACTTTTTCATCATAGTTAGTTCTCTTGTTGTTTTTTACTTACATCAAAATCACACAGAAAGGGATGGCCACTAGAGATGTCCTTCTATCTACAGTATCTGTTGTGTTATTGGGTCACCAAATGGAGGAAATATGAATTTATTCCAAATGACACGCTGAATGAAAACGATCTTAAGCACTGCTCGAGATAGACTATCTCCAAATCACTGCAACATTGCTTGATATTGCTGTCACGAACTCACGCACGCACGTAGAAAAAAAACCACACGTTTGTTTGGAGGCAACCCCCCCTCGTTAGTTGTCTGATGATTTAGCTAATTTCCACCGTAAAATAGAGGTGGGCGCCTAAGTGGCAACAAGCACCGCATCCCCAAAGACCAAAACCAAATAAACCCGAAGCGGGCGGAAAACAAATACGAAACGAAAAGTTACCCGAAGAATCAACAAACAAAAGAGAAGAAAAACCCAAAGCCGAGTCGAGGAAAAACCACCGAGAAACGTGAAGGCAAAACTTCTGAGCTCTTCAAGTGATTAATTTGTGCGCGCCCGCAAAGATGTGGATAAACACACGCACCATATAAATAACAGTCCGCACAATGAGCGATATATAGATTGTTGGCGCAATCTATCTTATCTGTCGGCACTTAAATGTAGATGCTGCACTTTTATACACTCGATTGGATTTATTCAATTTATACAATTATTCCACTTTCTTCACTTAAGGGGGTGGCCGGCCGGTGGCGGGTTGATGTGTATAGGATCAAAAAAAAAAGGATGCTAACATCCATAACACATTTCCCACATGATTTGTCGTTTGGGGGTGGTGGCGCTGCTAATGAGATAGAAAATGTGGGACACTTTAAGTTTAATATATCGACAGATGCTGTTGGCAGAAGATACCATAACACACACGACACGCTATACACCTTCAGCTGCGGAAGTGGGCGAGAATGTATGTTAAGACGTTAACCGACCTATTGCGCTGAAGGCCAGATACAAACTGATTGTTCATTTTGAGTCTGGTGATAGTAGCATTTTGGCTATATGGAGTATGGAAAAGTGAGAGAGGGATGCGCCATGCGCAATTGGGAGCCGGTGGTGGAGATATTTTGGAAGCGGCTAGCGAGAGACCCAAATTATAGGAAAGTGTTGCTTGCAACATGTTGATAAAAGCACCTTGAAAGGAATTTCTTATCAGTGGTTGATGAATAAATATTTTAGGCATATCAATGGAGGTAAACTGTTGAATACCTACCCTTGAATCACCAAAAGAACTATAGCGAAGGGCCGCACCTTTCAGTATGGCCCTCTACATACCCATAGACTCTTAAAAGTAATGAAAATATATTTTCGGACATACATGGGTGGGCCAAATACAAGTTTCTTTTTAAAAGTGCAATAAAATGAACAAAATTAAACTTTTCCCATGTTTTAGCAGCTTTATTAGTAAGAGCAAAAAATCCAATTAATTATGGGATACAACGTCGTTCAAGTGGCTGCATCGGCTGGCTTCGCAGTAGCGCATTCTGTCACTCCAATTTTCCAAGACCTTGTTGATGATTTCGGGCTGTAGCTCACGGATTACTTGGATGATATTGGACTTAAGTGCTTGAATAGTTTCCAGATTGTTGGTATAACATCGGTCCTTCACGGTTCCCCACAAAAAAAAAGTCCAAAGGATTCAAATCGCAGCGGCCAATTGACATCGCCAAGACGGCTGAAAGCACGGTTTGGGAATTTGGTGTGCAAAAGATGAGCTGTGTGGCATGGCGCGCCATCCGGCATGAACCAGATGTCGTCCAAATCCATGTCTTCAATTTCCGTAAAAAAAAGTCAGTAAACATGGCTCTGTAACGCCCACCGTTGATCGAAACGTAGTTCCGAGCCTCATTTTCGAAGAAAAGTTGTCAAATGATTCCACCACTTCACAAATCCGTACCAAACTGTCACTCTCTGTGGATGCATTGGCTTCGTACGACGACTGGGACGATGCGTGTTGTCCCCTAGCATAGCAATCTCAAGAACTTTTTGCACAAACTTGCGTACAGCAGGCGTGGTGGGTGCTTCATTTCGGCCAAAACTTATTTTCAAAAAACGCACTGTTTGGGAAATAAGTTTTCAATATTTTCCAACGTTGTTCCAGCATAGAGCGACTCATTTCATTCCGCGGAGGTATGATACCGACTTTCTGTCAAGATTTCGAGCGGGTAACAGCTGTCAGTGTCAAAATAACCTATAATTTAAAAAGAAACCACTAGATGGCCCACCCTTTAGTTTTGCGGTGAACTTATTTATATTCACCAACACTTTCGGTATTTTCAATGTCCCGATTATCGATTACAAAGGACTGTGGGTGTAGGACGCTCAAATGAGCTATAAAACTCGACCTTTTGCAACTGACACTAAATCATCCCCATGGTGGGTAGTGAAGAGATGGGGTGAAGAGATTTTCAACTTGAATAAACCATCTTGTCATAGGTCTGCTAACTGCTACCAGACTGGAAGGATTAAATTTTGTGTTTAGTACCTACTTCTTCCGGTAAAAGCGAACAATCACTTCAACCAAGTATTGAGAAGTTGCCACCCTCTTGAGAAGTAACTTCTACACTTAAATAGTTGAACGTTGTAGTCCTTTGAAAATATTTCAAAGTGTTGTCATTAGGATAGTCAAGATAAGCGAAAATGCAGGAAAGCAATGGCTCTCTTCAGGGCCGTATTTAACCTTTTGGAGGTCCTATGACTTGAACAAAGTACTATATCTGCTACCTACCTACCTATGGCTTAATACTTACTACCAGCCCATTGTGCCTCCCAGACTGTCAGCCATTTTTTTTTTTTGATTTGGAGAACGACTGGGAAAGTGAGCAAAAAAAAGCAAATTTGAGGAGTTCTTGGGCACTATTTGCCATTCATTTGAACAGGTGCATCTCATCGGTACCCAAAAGGCGTAAGTCTCTACTGCCATAACACTTCGTCGAACACTATATATATCGTGGGTGATGAACGGGCTGTTCTTAGGTTGGAATGACGCAGACTGGACTCAACACTGACGAACGATGATGACAGGATTTGATCCTGACTGACTTTTACTCAATGTTTAGACGCTTCTGTGATTGGGACGTAACTTTCGGGGCTAACTCATAACGACGACGGCCAGAGTGATGACATTCGGTTCTGTCACTTGATACAAAGGCACGGGAGGCCAACCTCTGCCAAAAACATCCGGCATATTTCGGGTTCTTGACGAACCTTTACCGCTAAAAGACATTGAGTAGGATAATCTTATCGCGCGTTTAGGGTATTGTTAGGTTAGTTTTATGACAGAATATGTTTAAAAAGGGGGCTATTTGAAGTTGTAGATGAGCTTAGCTAATATTAGGTTAAAAAATAAATAAATAAATATTTGGCGCAACAGGTCATAGGAACCTTAGGCCTAGCTTCTCACTACCCGTTCGTTTGTGTCAGTTTTTATTTTTTGAGCGAATGGAAGGGACCTACAATTTTAGGCCGATTCCGAAAGGCTTAATTGAGAAGCCTTTTCAGGAGAGTTAAACTCCTGGATGGTTGTCAGACGTTCGCGAGAGATTTAATTTGTGCCTTTCCAGGGGTCGAATATGGGACCCCTCGCACAGTAGTCCAACACACTAACCACTAAGCCACTGCGCCCACTTAGGTATATATTATAGGTTAGATTAATTAGAATCACGGTATCTTTCTGATCTGTTTCAGTGTTATCGCCACAGACACTTAATCGGTTTTCTTTTCCGTTCCTTCCTGTCACTTCTAACTTTCACTATTCTGTATTTTGTTTGTCTACCTCTACAGTCTGATTAAAGTAACTTTCTTCCTCTTTAGTTTTCTGGCGCGATGCAAAAGTGTGTTGAGCTATAGGATATGCATGGTAAGGGACCAAAAACAACCCCCATCCGACGAGCTTTTGTCGAGCAACCGCAAGCGTACCGCGCCCTTATCACCTGCATGAAAGTTGGTCCAATTTAGACTCACAACATAAGTGATAATAACAAACAGAACAAATTTAAGGGAATTCGCGATCTGCAAGTCGGTTTGATCGATCACGTTCAGTTTAACGTCGCCATGATGAATTTACGAATTGCGCGCCGCATTTAAATTTAACGAGGCGGGGATCTATCGTTCAACTAAGTTTAGTCAAGTTTTTTGGTAGCAGATTTAAAATATGAGCATAAGCATAAGCGAGTAGGTTTGTAGTCAGTAATTTTCCTTTGATTTTTTTCGAAATAAATTTATTTATCGATTTGGTGATCTGGCAGGAACTAGGAGACCCCATTGATTGCGGGCAAAGGGTGCCTGACTCTCCTGTGTCATTATGATGACCTGGGAATGTGACGAAACTTCGCTACAATACAAAAAGTAATAGATTCACATTGACCCCTTAATTGAAAAAAAAAAAACGAAACCGGTTGACAACTCGGGTTACAGACCACTTACGGACTCAGTGGTGACTTGACTCCACGCACGAGGAAACTTATCACTAATCAACATCTATAGTTCGCTCAGTGTCGTCATGTTTTTCAACCTCCCCCAGCAGCAACAGATTGGTCTGTTGTTCGTTCATCTTCGACAAACTAAACTAGAAACTGAAATCAATAGGTAACCCTACATGCAAATCAACAGACGACTGGTTATAAACTGGTTTCTGTGAATCGCAAACGAGTTTTCAACCAGTAGCATCGTGTGCATCGTCCTATTTGATTACACATATTATGACTCAAAGCAAACTAGTTGCCAACCCGCATCGCTGTTCAGTTTTTTTCCAGTTGCTCCGCGTGCATCGGGCCTTAGGGTATTCCTTACACGATTCCTTCAATTCAAAGAAAGCATCTTCGCGGCTTAAGTTTTTAGGTCAGTATCAGTATGATAGGTAAGAGTTGGAACTTTAACTTCTGGGAGATACATCCATCGAACTCTATACAAGCTGTACAGTGACATCGACCTATGACAGAAAAATACAAATCAGTCGTCGTCGTGGCTTGGAAATTTACAGCGAATGGATATTGACACTAATGTTCCGCACGAAGAGTCTTCAAATCCCACCTTGAACAATGAAGTAGAGGAAGACTCAAATGTGAGGGAATTGCAGCCAAATTGGATTGGCTCTTCGCTCGGTAAAGGTATCTGCAGTGGAACAGTGGGCACTATCGTGGCTAAATCTGTAATATATCCGTCAGCCGCATAGTGCTTTCTTTATCCAGATACCAGACATCAATGCTGACGATCAGTTTGTGGGGGTGATTTTCCTGCGAGCCGGCAACACATTGTCGTCCAGTAGTTTCTGGGATATATAAGACTTTCGAGGTCATAGTAGATGTAGAAGCGGATTTCACAAATTCTAACTAATACTATTTTTGTACAGCATGGTTTCCAAAGGCGCAAATCGATGACATCTTGGATTTATCATTTTTCCAAATTTTTTTAGAGTTGGCAATATTGACTTTTTTTTCCCTCGTGGGAGAACATTCTTAAGCAATATAATTTGGGTAAAGTACTTAATGGGCACATCTATAGAAGATACTGAAAAAAAAATAAAAAATATATTCCGCATGCATTAAGTGAGAAAATTCGTTGGAAAAGTTCACCAATCACAAGATGCTTCAACGTTCTTTAGGCGGGTAATAGTCTTTTGACGTTCCTTTTACTACACTCAAGCCAAGTCTGGTGGAAATTATGAAACACACACGTGTCAGTTTAAAAAACTTTTCTCGGAATTTTAAGGCAAATTTCGATTGGAAAATTTCAAAGGAAATAAGTTTTCAAACCTCTTCTACATCAACGAACTGGAAAAGATACAAAAATTCGTTTGGTACTCACGAAACTACTTTTAAAATCTGAATTTTGTCCCCATCAGAGAAGTATC
Organism: Cheilosia soror; assembly: GCA_949372485.1. Classification (NCBI taxonomy): domain Eukaryota; kingdom Metazoa; phylum Arthropoda; class Insecta; order Diptera; family Syrphidae; genus Cheilosia; species Cheilosia soror. Next base: position 9,896,473 of record OX443563.1, read on the forward strand.
TCAAAAAAAGGGTTTATAGTGATTGTCCTTTATATATGAAAAGTTGGAGACTTTTATATGACCTCTTGTGAACTGGGTTAGTACCACTGATACACATCAAGTATATAAATCTCTGATTTATTCCCTTAATTCTTATCAAGCAACACACAAAAAGGGGGAGCGCACAATTTTGAACACCTTAAAGGATTTATGGTGGGGTTGGCATTTCATTGTGATCGATTCACATAAAACTCTTTATTTGCTTCCTTGTTCTGCACAGTCGAAGGATAACGAACGTCGCGTCGTTTCGTGTGTTATGGGCTTCTCAGTACATAATTCTGTATCACGTACTGAATTCAAGTAAAAATGAGTGACTGTAAAGGTATGTGCCATGATTACAGCCAATTTTAGAAACAGAAAATGTGAATCGAACCTTAAGGCAGATAGTTTCTTGCAAGCCAGGTAACTGGAATTACTCCGGATGATGGAATTGATAGAGGAATAGGTGGCTGACTCAGGAAACCAATATTTACTACATGAGCTGGTATATATGGGAAATACATCAAATTCTTGAACAGAGACAAACCCATATAGACGAGGAGATATTATGTCCTTAATACAGCGTACGATGATTGATGATGGTGTAGCCGGAATTAATTTAACTGATAGTCAATGAAAATAGATCTGGAGCTCGCGATTAGCAAAATAATTAACATAAATGAACTATGAGATGGGATGTTAGACTTTTATATTCATTCTTGATCAAGGATTAGCAAGTCCACCTGTAGCTCCCACAAAATTTCACCTATTCTCTGTGACATGAAATAAATGTCAATTTTATTTAACTTCAATAACAATCAGAGAAAAAAAAGCAACAACCTCTGACAAAGCTATAGAATTCTCAGAACATTAACTTGTCCAATAAGTCACCTCTTATTCACGATAAAACATTCACTGTGACAAAATACCTTTAACGAAAGAAAATTATTCCAAAAATCCCTCCCAACCCAACCACAGGGACAGCGCTGCTTAAAATCCCATCCAATTTAGAGTGACATGTTATCTCTTGGTCACAATTTGCAAAAAGTAAATCCGATGAAAAAAAAAAAAAAAACAGAAGGTCCACCAGGGTATATGGTGAGAGACTTTTTAATCCAATTCACCCGACCTCTGCTTTATTGAAAGTATTATATTCCCAGAAAGAAATCATCAGACAAAATCGATCCCAGCATTCCGTATCCCTTTATGGAGACTGAGATAAGACACCATCATAAAGGGAATCATAGAACTATGACATCCTTGGGGAAGAAGTTTCGATATAGGGGAATGTCGAAAATCCATTAAGGAACGTTTGATGGCTTTAGTCTTTTGAATATCGTTTTTGAATGCCACACTGTCCTGTAGATACTAACACGTATTGGATGTTTGAGTACCTGTGCAAATTCAAATACCTTATGGTACGTTTTCTGTTCAGGAAGCCACAAACTATGTTAGATGGCAAAGGTTAGGTTTGTATGCAGAGATACTCTTCAATGTAGTTTGTGTCACTTTGAGGAGAAAATTTTCCGGTAACGAGTTTACTTGTAGATACTTTTTAAAGATGATGACTCAAAGAGATTGTGTGATGGTAGATAATATCAAGTGATGGTATATTTCACGAATTAATTAGTCGACTATTAAATCAAAGTAATAACCTTGTCAATTGCGTACTGAATGGTCTTTTTTAATGGTCATTTGTCAATCTATTTAAAATGTAGTTTACTAGTCACACCAAAATATCTGACCAAAACCATTTCTCCTGGTCAATTTGGGAATCGTCAAAGAAGGTATTTATTTTTTAAACCGACACTCTGTACCCGTAATTCAAAAGGGATAGCTATCATTGGCAAATTCTTAGCTATCATTTTGGTTCATTTATTTTCTATATTAGCTCAAATGTAAAACATCGGTAGCACAATTTATAACTGCCCTCTGGTCACTGGTCCTCCGCGATTAGTATATCACTCAGTCGGCAAAATAATGGGAAGGCACTCCTGTCAGTGCATTGAAACGTAGCTTTAAGGTGGATTTTCCTCACTCATAATCAGCCCCATTGAGGTATCCGTTCGGAAAGGAATTTTCTCCGATTTGTACGATATTGGAGAAATTTTATTCAAGGTAGGTAGGTACCCGTTCCGATTCGCTGTCGGAAAAATTCTCCGTTGACATTTGCGTTATGTCATTAAATTCTGACAGCGGGACATTTCGGGACATTTCTTACGAAGTTCTCTCTGACAACCAATTGATTGCTGCGGAATATGTCAAATGAACCCATTTATATAAATTGTTCATTTTGTTGCGAAATGGATATCTCGAAGGCAATTTAAGTTTAGAAGAGGTTTGACTTCTGTCTCGAATTTTCTTATCGAGCTTATACCTCGATCTTAAATCAAAGGATTTAAAAGCAAATTTCCTCGGAGCGATACGTTTGATCGTAAAATTTTAGCCCGTATTCACAGAAGCCCGTAAATGCAAACACAGCATTTCGAAGTTGACCGTAAAATAAAAGCCTGTAATACAGAAGGCAGTAAATGATAATTTTGAAAACAACAATTTAGGCCCACTCTCTTTAATTTTAGGTGAAAGCTTTATGCTACTAACTTGGGTAAATGACAATTTTTTAGGACCAGCATTATTTGGCCATTAATATGACTACCAATTTGAACTACATTTTAAAAGGTCGAATATTGTTTTCGCGAAAGATATCGGTTTCAAAGATTTTCTTCCGCCATTTCTTGAATGCCTTGAAATAAGCAATATAAGTTACATAAGTTACATGCACGTTTGTAGCTACTAATGTCATTCTTAAAGAAAACATTTCAGCCCAAGGACCATGGCAACGACACGCAGAGAAACTACGCGCCTCAGTGCTTGACCGCCTCCTCATAAAAGTCGTGTCGGGCCGGGCGCGACAGTTCGATTTTAAGTGAGTAGAAAAGAGAAGTTATTTTCGGTATAATCCTTCTTCTCTCAACTAAGGGGCCAGTTATAGCAATCCGAAAAGTCCATCCGTTAAAACACGAAACAGAGCCAAACTGAAATATTTAATCCCAACATTTCATAGAAATGCAGTGGAATCTGTTGTGGAATTGACTGATAAGTTGAACAGAAAAAGTTTTACGTACGGAAAAATTAATAAATAATTGTTTTTGTATAAAATTAAAATCAGAAGAAATCAATTGCCTAAACCCTAAAATGCTGGATAGCTATATAACTGGGGCCTAACCTAAAAATCGACCCGTCTCTCCCAACACGAATTTCATGGGAAGGCATCTGTGGCGCAGTTCTTAGGTACATATTCCCTAATTAGGTGGCTAGAGACAACAATTTAAAATTTAACCTTTTTGTTTTGTTTTTCAATATGATAATCATTTTTCATAAAATCTTTTAATTTCTTTTTTCTACATGAAAACTTGTTTGTCTAAAGTAAAGTTATAACTTATAACTCTCCCAGTTAATTGGGTCGTCTTCAATACGGAGACTTGTAAGCCCTTGTATACCTACACTCTGCTACAGTCTAAACAGCAGAGCGAATTATGTACTTACATAATTACAACCCGCGAAGTGTCTCTGCCTAAAATATTGCCTGCTTCCATCCTCTGCGATCCCGACCACGCTGCTTTCAGTTGTCCAGTTGTCTGGTATCCGCATTGGCTTGGTCTTTGAAATGGAGGTTCGGTCTTGCTGGTCTTCTCGAACCTGGGGGCTGGATTCGAAGATCTTCTTAGCTGGAGCATTATGGTCCCTTCGCTCGATGCGGCCGAGATAATGTAGTGGACGTATTATGGCTTTTTGGACTACATCCACATCTTGGTAGAACTCATACAGCTGAGCGAATTTGCATAGAACTTAGTGCCTGACCCTTTTAGTTTCACACTCTAAGCTGAAGTCGAAATTTTGAATTTAGTTCTTAAAAATAACGCGTTACTTCTTGTACAATGATTAGGAGCAAATCACGTGCGACTCAGTGGTCGTCATTCAAATATAACCTTAAATGAAAAATAAAAACCAATCTTCAAAGAGCAAATTGACAGCAAGAAACTTTTTGCGAAAAGAAATCTATCAGACAAATTTTTTGGAAAGATTTGTTCCATTTTTGAAAAAGATTTCCAAAAAAATAAGCCATTTTGTTTTTTTTTTTATAAATTCGTGTCATTATTTTTTACTAGTTACATTTTTCAAGACCAAGATTGAGTTTAACAATTAAGCGTCGGAGAGTATGATAACTTAGCCGACGAAAATTAATGACTTATTTATGTTTAGGGGTTAAAAACAAGCATTTTTATTGAGGGAGGGGATCTATCTCGCTACGTTTAGGCGGGAGGGGTCATTTAAAAAGAATAAAACTTAAAATGAAAATTAGATATTAAAACAAAACAATGGCGGCATTTTTGAAAGCCAGAAATTTGTTCTAAATTTTCTATAATGCAAATTAGCAAAATTTTGTCTAAATTGTGAAAATGTAGACTGAAGGCGTTAATGAAGAAAGTTGTTCAACATTGGGTAAACTAATTTAATTTAAAGAAAAATTGCATATTCTCAACCTCGAATCCACCTTGTGTGTGACCCCAAGCATATGGGGGGCAGCAAAAATCAATCCATCATCATCCATGTATTGACGACATTGATGACAACTGATGAAAACATACATTTTCACCAGTTGTTCATCGAACATGTGCTCTCAAATATTTATCAGCTATTATACACAGGAGAGAATTTATTAAGAATTCGCTGCACATTCGAGAGGATGCAGAAAGGAGATGAAGTATGCTAATTTTATACCAAGCGTTCAATCTCGTCCACCGAACAGTGGACATGGACACACGTTATGCTTGATTTTTTCTCTTCGCTGCATAATTGAGCACTTGCTCGTATTAGTCGTTAACTTTTCCCATTTTCACATTGCAACCAAATGCAATTTAGGAAGAAAATTTAAATATTAATGGAAAACTTTTTGATAGTGTATGTAGATGGTAGATACATGGGAGAAGATAGATCCTATTATGTATCCTTTGTATGTTTTATTCATGGATTTTCGGCTCTTCGGGAGGATTTTTATTGAGATGAGTTTTTTTAAATTTCCACCTGACGTGTGATGTGAGCAAATATTTTCTATTCATAGTACCTACGTATAGCTACTGCGAAAAATGTGAAGGGAGATATAGCTAGTTGCAGTTGCAAGTAGGGTTAGATTGATATATAAATGTGTTTCCTATCTTTAAAACTGTGAATGAGATGTCACTGACATTTTTCATTTATTTAAAAGGCACATGTTTGCCATTATGTATGAAATAAAACCTTATTCAAATATCCGCAGGGGCTTAGCTGGGGTGGCGCGCATCCGAAACGTCCGACTTTCCATAACTCTAATGCATAAATCAGTCTGAATTTGACCAATGGCATTGAGTACGTATGTTGGCCTTTAGGACTGTGCTGGTTTGTGATTTATTGGCATAGACCTGACTTCGGAAAACCCCACAAGAAGAAGTCAAACGGGGTTAAATCGCACGATATCGGTGGCCAATTCACATCGCCTCTGCGTGAGATTCTTGTTGACGAACACATTCATCGAGAATAGTCCTCTCGGAAGGGCCATCATATATATATTTTTTTTTTTGATGCGCCAATGGCTGTGGTAATCTTCTAAGAGATGCGGTAGTCCCTGCTACCAACATGCACGATTCGCAAACCTGAATAATTGATGCCAGGACACTTCAACCACTCTCCCATCGGGACTGCCGTTAGGTATTACTTCGCGAGGCTGGTTAGCACATAAGCTAACCAGGTGTTCTGTCACCTCTTTCTGGTGTTTCTATGGCCTCTGAGATTTCTGTGCTGTGGCTTTTCATAGCCTTTCTATTCTCCGTAGCTTATTTTGTAAGATGGTTATAAAATTACATAATTCCGCCCAACTCTGTTCGGAATGCAACATGTGTTCGACGATTAGTGACGGTCTGGGCAAAGTATTTCTCCATGCCATGAAGCGTGGCCAATAAAAAACTGCGTGCTCCGTGTCTTCATCTTCATTTATATGCATTCGGGGCAATATGGTGAGCTGTCGTGCCCAAAAACGGTGCAGATACTTGCGATAGCTACCGTGGCCATACAGTCTCCATATGGTTGCGTTCTACCCATTCCTGGATTGTCGGTATAAGTTTGTATGTCCATCTGCCTTTCGTTGTGTTATTCCAGCGAGCTTGCTATTGACGCTGCCTTTTCTTCAATTTTAATCCTCTTGATTTCACTGGCATCGTATTGGTTTAGGGTACTTTTGTTATCCTCAACATTTCGTCTGTAAGAATGTCGACGGGAACCATTCCAGCTATAACAAAGGCGGCCTCATCTGATATAGTTGATAATCCGCTGATTGCCGGTATGTTGACAATAGTTTCCTTTTGGTCTCCTTCGTCCTCAGTACCTGCGCCTAGATTGGGACTACATTAAACAGAACTGATGTAACAACTCTGAAAAGTGGGTTCCTTCTTGTGTATCTATCCAGGTCCCCCAATGTTGGGCAGTATGCGCGAAAGAGCTCCCTGCATTTGCGATGCTTCCTTGGCTTAATAGTCCACTTGTGTTTTGAACCGCAATCTATTGTCCAGCATTACTTCAAGCTATTTAACAGCTGCTTTGGACCTGATTATTTAGTTACCAACCTGGAAGTTGGCAAACTCTACAGTTTTTCGACTCGTTATCAGGATAATTTCTGTTTTATGATCGGCTAGTTCCAGGCTGGTGGGCGCAGTAGTTAGTGTGCTGGACTACTGTGCGAGGGATCCCAGGTTCGATCCCCGAAAAAACACAAATTACATCTTAAGGTTTTTTCTACTGTGCCACCTCTCGCGAATGTCTGACAAACATCCGATAGTACGACTGTCCTGAAAAAGGTTCTCAATTCAGCCGTTCGGACTCGGCATAAAATTGTAGGTCCCTTCCATTCGTCCCAAAAATAGAAACTCACACAAACGAATGGTTGCGAGAAGCTAGGCCTTGGGTGTCTACCGACTGTTGCGCTATTTATTTATTTATTTTTTTTAGTTCCAGGCTGGCAGTTGCTAGCCACTCCTTTACCCGGGCAATTGCTTCGTTTGTAGATAATGGATACAACTGTACGAATCTGTTTACCTACTGTCACAATGGTAGATAATGTCATCGACGAATCCTTCAGGCAGCGCCAATCGTGAGACTCCATCGTACATGATGTGATCATGAGGGAACTTCTAATGAAAGAAGGACCTTAATATGGGCGAAAATGTTCGTCAAACAAAACACCCACTTTCATAGAACAATTTAATCATTTGCACATGTTTGTTGAACGCTATAACTCCCAAATAAATGACAGCCAATTTGACAGATGTAGCTTCAACAATATGGCCGCAATAACCTGTCAAAGTTCGGAAGTCCTTAGTGGAAACCCATTCACAACAGTTTCAGTCTTCCTTGTGTGATTAAAAACCATACTAGAAGAACTATGAAGAATCCAGAAAGTGAAGAAATTTATATCCTCTTCATTTTTCAGTTATGTGTTAGTTTTTTAACTAAAGACAATTTAATTTTTTTAACATCATAAAGATACGGATATACAGCTCACAAACAAAAACATTGAACAAACCACAAAAATGTAAAATAAAATCATCTACGCTTAGGAAAATAAAATTTCCCAGAAAAATTGTCTAAAATAAAATATTTTTCATATTCTTTTCCCCTAGCACACATCAAAGTCAGTCATCCACAGTCATGGTGCCTTTGCTCATTCATATTCCAGGCAAATAATCTGTAAGCGTTTTAGATCTAACTGCAAGCGATTTGTTATTTTCTTTAATAAAAAAAAAACCCCCTGTGCTTATCTAATTTTAAAAGTTATTCTTTTACCTTAACTGGAGGCGGTGATATTATTTATTCAAATTATCGAGAACGTTTTGTGTTCTTCGTTATGCCGCAGCACCGATCCCCGAGGTAGATTTAACTTTTTCGATGTTATATCCTGCAGGGGTTTCTCAATGGATGGAAGTAAAACTTGGTTTCTCCTCAAAAACATGACACCTGTGACTGAGTGCAATCTCTTGTGCGCGCTGTGTATGTATGGAGTATCTACCTATAGTTTCGAAATGAAAACAGAAATCGATGTAGCGGAAGCAAATATTCCCAAGTCGGGATATTTCACTTGGAGCCCGATGGTGTGGAAGATAATCTCACACGAACATGACTTTGGCTCTGGTGAAGAGTCCTTTTGGGGAACGCGAATTCACATTGCCGACGTTGCAAATGCAAGTAGATATGACTTTTGGAAACAGTTTGTCAATGAATGTATTTTGAGAAAATTGCTATTGGTTGGTGTTTTATTTTATTTTTTAGATGTCCTTGCGATGGTTTTGGAGAATGAATTTTCAATATTAAAAGTCGATGAAGAATTTGTATATGTCTTATATGGTTTGAGCACTTTTGGGACTTGTTTTGTAGCCTATATGCTCCTTGGTGCGGTATCAGCTGGTTGATGTACTGAATAATAAATTGCAAATCTGCAAGGACATTTTAATATTGAAATGGTTGCGTTATGTTGGATGGAGTTTTATCTGCATGTGATATCATTAAGAGTGCTTTAAGAGTGCTGTGCTACCACGGGGGCCTTTTGGTCCATTCTGATCCCTTGGTTTTTGGTCGTGGATAAAAATTTTCATTTTATTGGACAACACAAAAAACATGCATAAACACTTTACCTGGTTTCTAGGAGTTGTTCCTTGGCGGGGTTGGACTACTAAGTAAACCATCCCGTACTTTTAACAAACCTGATTATATTTGTCAGTGGTACCTGCACTATGTCCTCTAGGTCTCCGAAAAGTCTGTCTCCCATGTTTTGGAGTCGACTGGTTTGGAGGTTTGGGCATTCGCAGAGCAGGTGCTTGATGGTTTCCGTTTCTTCTATGTCTTGACAGCTCCTGCAGTAGTCTGGTGAGTTAATGCCCAGTCTTGTGGCCATGGTACCAATGGTACAGTGGCCTGTCAGTACACCTGTTAAGATTCGAATATCTCGTTTATTCATTTTCAGAATACACCTTGTTCTTTTTTCGTCGATTCTTGGCCAAAGGCTACGGGATATAACACAGTCGTGTCTGTTAGACCCAGGTGGTGTTAATTTTTTCCCTTGATTTTTGGTCAATATTTCTTTTTGCTACACTAATTGGGATGTCTATTAATGCATTGATATTTACTGCATCAAGCTCCGACCCAGTTCTTGCTAGCTCGTCTGCTTTTTCATTTCCATCAATGTCACTATGTCCGGGAACCCAGCAGAGCGTGACCATGTGTTTCTCGCCTATTTTGTTTAGGGCTCTTTGACAGTTCTTGACTGTCTTTGCTTTGATAGTTGCGCTGTCTAGTGCTTTAATGGCCGCCTGACTGTCTACGAAGATTGTAATCTTGGAAGGGTCGAGATTCTTTGTAGATATGGTACTTGCTGCCTTGTCGATGGCGACTATTTCAGCTTGGAAGACATTGCATTCATCTGGGAATTTGTACGAGTCACTTATACCTACTTGTCACTTGTGCCTACTTCCATTTTTGACCCGTCAGTGTAGATTTGTATTTCTTGTACGCTTGCGTGCGTGTTAGTAATCCAATCCTGTCTTTGGGGTATGTAGGTAGAGTAGTTTTTGTTGAAGCTCTGGTACGGAATCATGTAGTCCGTTTTTCTAGCCAGATCAATACTCAAGTATTTTTGAATTATTGAACCGTGCCCATAGGAGCTGTGCTTCCAGGTTTTTGCTTTGCAAAGTCATCCATTAAAATCCCGCCCGCATGGTGATTGTTTTTGGTATAATCATTCACCATTCAGTGGCGCTACAGTCCGGGGTGGACCTGGGCCTCAACCACCACGCCTCTCCAGTTAGCACGATCTTTGGCTAATCGCCTCCAATTGCGCACTCAAAGTTGGTTGGGGTCCCCTTTCACTTATACGCGTCTTTCTCTACTGCGTTGTCCGAAGCGAAGAGCGAATTTCGTACCGTTTTCTCAAGAATGATGTTGAAAAATTCACATGACAGCGCATCACCTTCTTTAAATCCTTTTTTGACTGCAAATGTCTCCGTGAGTTTGTTTACGACCTTTATGGAGCAGCGAGCGTTCTCCATCGTCATTCTGCACAATCTGAGGAGTGCCAAAACTGGGCACGGCTGTATATAACTTGTCTCTATAAATGCTATCATATGCGGCCTTAAAGTCGATAAACAGGCAGTGGGTATCGATTTGGACTTTTTGAGTTTTCTCCAGGATCTGCCGTAGTGTGGATATTTGGTCGGTTGTGTAAAACCACACTGATAGGGACCAATCAGTTCGTTGACGAATAGATGCAGGCATTCAAACAGTACAGCAGGTGAGATCTTAAGCCAATGTTTAGAAGACTGATGCCTCCTATAGTTGACGGAGTTTAGAGGGTCTCCTTTCTTGTAGATCAGACAAACAGAGCTGAAGTTCATCATCCTTTTCCTTTCACCAAATCTTGGAGACGAGTTGGTGCATGCTCTCTACCAAGTCATCTCCCGCTGCCTTAAAAGCTTGGTCGATAAACCGTCCAGTGCAAGAGTCCGGTTGGACTTTAGCTTGCATATAGCTATCATCACTTCGTTTTGGTCAGGTGGACGGAAGTCTTGGCTTTCATTGTCTAGAATAAATGGTTCATTCTTCCTGACAGCGAAATTTGTGTGGTCTTTGCCGATTAACAGTCTGATGCAGAAATTGGTTTTCCATGTATACTCAGCACCGAATGTGACTCTACCACAAGATTTCCTTGTTCTTCTCTACAGGCCTCTTTTTAGGTCTTGTTCGCGTGACACGTTCTTTTTAATTTTTGGTAAAACTTTGGAACATTGTTCCTGGAGTAGCACCTCTCTATTTCCTTGATCGCGCGCTTTTTATGCTCTTCTTTTGGCTACTTGGCTGTCTTTTTACATTTATGTTTTTGGTATTAAAGTTTTCTTCTTCTGATCTGTATACGAGTATGTCAGGTGATATCTGCAAGACCTATTCATTTCAAATGAAGAAACAATTTCAGTGTCAGATCAGTGTCAAACCAAACAAGATTCATTCGTCTCGACGGTGTTACAGGGGAACCTTCGGAACACGTTCTTGGTATGGGTCACTTCTGTACTGTTTTTTCATAGTTGATTCTCACGCGATTTGTCAGATCCGTACCAGATTGCTTCACTGGATATGGGTAACTAAGTAAAGGATACGAAAACTTGCACCATCCATCATGCATCATCCATTTGCAATTCTTCAGTCTCACTTGTTTGGATTTTAGTTTCATATACAAATTGTCATGCAATCCGGTCCGTTTCTTTGCTGATTCATTCTGTCTATAGTCTATGTTAATTTGTTGCTTGTTTTCACAGGATAACAGACAATTTGCACATGTGTGTGTATTGGGATTTCCCAGATGGATTTTTCGTTATATTTTCGGACATCCATAAATATTTTGTCTGCCTTCAGTTCCATAGAGATTTAAATTAATGCACACATCCTTTGCAGCATCCTTTGTTTATGTATGAGTCTACCTTGCACCGTCCAAATATGTCCAGCAAAATATTTTGAAATTGCGAAAAATGAAAGTACGTCTAGACACAAACCAATAAGCACAATGGAAAGTCATTAACCCCATACAATGGTCTAATAATGAGATTTTATATTTCGGCTTATACGATAGAGTGGCCTAGGAGAAGACTATTCGTCATAGTCTGGCACTTCTCAATTATCATTTTAATGATAAAGAAATCTCCCCCAAACTCGCTTACAGATACTTTTCTTGAGTTTCATTGTCAGGATAAGGACTTTTTGCCATAAATATTCATCGAAATGAAAACAATGATGAAATGTTGTACCGAATGACTCATAAATACCTTTCAAAGCTTCTCAGCTATTGCCAACGTATCGTTGTATTTATCTGCTTTGGACACCCCGTTTAGCCAATTTATTGCCATTGAGAATGGTATCTGCCTCTGAGTATCTATCGATTGGGTGTACAAATAATTTTTAATTCAATTCATAGACAATAGCTTGTCCTGGATCTGGATGGTCTGTAGTTTAGTATTGGAAGAAAATTGCCCAATGGATGGAGATGTTGATTTTGTGCGAAATGCGATACGAATACTAATTGGGGTCATCAATTTAAATAAAACTGCTAAGCTGTTGTCGTGTCGTTTAGGAAAAAGTTTAGAACAATCTGTTTGTACGAAGGACTATTCTGCTCTTTTTTTTTTATTTTATGTTAATCACCGCAGGCGGTATATTCATAGAAGTGACATGCTTAGTGCTGGGGCAAGATGTGGAGAATCTTAGAATGGGACAAAAAGCTAATTACCAAAACTGGCTTGGTTTTTTGACGAATAGATTAAAAACGGACTATGAGGAACATTGTGCAACATCAACAGACATTAGAAACGTTTTTAGGTTATATTTGTAAAAAGGGCGGGCCGGGTACACAGGCTGTTTCTGTTTTAAGGGAAACTAATTTGAAAAGTGGTTAACTGATTTGAGAAAACATTAAAATGTTGGCGGACTGAATTAAATTTGCATCAATTTCCAATACAGTTTTCATTATGTTTAGTAGGAATTACATGGCGCAATAAGCTTTTCTGAAAAAGCTGAGCGGATTTTTCGGATCGCCATAGGTTAGAATAAACTAAGCAGAAATATTTCTATCAATGTATATAAGAACGATACGAATGTCTTAGAATTCAAGTTATACCTGCAAGAAAAGATTATGTTTCAAGCAACCAAGCTTGCCCAACCTTTGATGTCGAAAGAAGTTTAAGAACATGAGACACACTAAAATTTTTTAAATCATTCTTACATTGTTTTAAGGAAATATGTTAAGCTTGTAGATCACTTCTTACTAGATCTAGGACGTGTCTTGAATATGACTTAAATGACCTTAAGTGTATCATGAGTCCAATTCAGTCACATACATATACTACTATTTTGATGATCTCTTATCCTTACTTACTTACTTACTTAGGTGGCGCTATAGTCCGGGGTGCATCTGAACTTCAACCAGTACGCCTTATCAGTTAGCGCGATATTTAGCTAACTGCCTCTAGTTGCGCCCTCCATCCAAGTTGCTTGAAGTCCCCTTCCACTTATGCGCGCCATCTAAGGCGAGGTCGTTCTTTATTGCGTTGTTTCGCCGGTTTGGAATTGAAGGCTTGGGCTTGAGCGTTAGTGGTTTGTATTGGTTTAACATTAAATCTCCTCACGGTGATTCCTCGTTGTTGTGATTTGAAAGTCTGGTTACCGCCACGTTTTTTGTGAACACTAAGGTAAGCAAACCCTGTACTCGCTATAGTAACATTACGTCCCGCAGCAAAGTCAATAAGCCTAAGTCGGTCTCCAGACGTGGTGTCGTGTATGTTGTGTTTTCCAATTGTGCTACCATAGATGTCCTACTTTCCTATTTTGGCTTTAAAATCACGTGACACGATTTTAACGTCGTACTTAGGACATTGCTTATATGTTTTCTCAAGGAGCTCGTAGAAACATTCTTTGCTATGATCGTCTTTATCTTCTGTGGGTGCGTGAGCGCATATTAGGCTAATGTTGAAGAATTTAGCCTTGATGCGGATAGTTTTAAGGCGTTCACTAACGTGTCGAAGCTCAAGACTTCTTGCCTAAAGGTGCTAGTACACGGCATGTAGCAAGCCGCATACGTATGTATGTAGCTCTGACGTCAATAGAGAGTGCACAAAGAGAGCTTGTAGCATGTAGCCATTTCGACCATTCGCTGACGCCAAAATAACGTCAGTGCTACATACGTGTGTGGCTTGCTACATGCCGTGTATACTACCACATTAAGTCTGCCGCTTATACAATGAATCCGCAATAGACACAGCTTCTGTTCTCTGTAGCAATCACCGTAGTCGATGTCACAGTTTTTCATCCTTCGTTTGTTGGGCCCATCCAACCGCACTTCATGGATAGAGGTAATATCTGCATTGTAGCAGTCTAGGGCCTCAGTTAATTGTTTGGCGGCACGCAGTCTGCTCAGGGTTCAAACATTCTACATGCAGATCCGAAAGTCATTGTCATTATACCCTCCATAGGAAGGTATATTCACTTTGTCATTATGCCAAGAAGGATTCACCAGAGACCGTATAAAGTATATATATTCTGAATCAGGATCACGTTCTGAATCGATTTAGCCATGTCCGTCTGTCTGTCTGTCTGTCTGTTGAAAGCGATAAATAGCTTCCAAACGAATTGACCTAGGCGAATGAAATTTTGTGAAATTTTCTTTTTACCGTGCGTCGCCAGGTTGGTATTGAAAGTCGGTCAAATAGTTCTGTTACCTCCCATACAAAACCAATATTAGACACTTGCGTGTACCTGTACCAGTATACCTACACTACATACAGTGGAGGTGGAGGGTATCAAAGCATCGGCCAGGCCGATGATAACACTTTTACTTGTTTTTCGTTTTGCTGAGTCGTCAACAGTAAATCCATCCATATCCGAGGCTTTTGGTTGCTTTGTATTTTTGTAACATGCATCCTTTTGCATGGTTGGGTAGTTAACTCCACGCACACAGCTCCCAACCTGGAGGACCAGGCTCTAAATATACCCTAGGGCAGCGGGTCGAATACTCTACTCTCTACTGTCGGGGATAAAACCGCTACCGACCTTTGCTCCAAATATGTCAGAGTAGCTCACGAAAGGTATCTGCCATCTCGACAGAGTTTCCTATCCAGCTTCTTAAAATTGCGTCGCTTTTGGCATTATTAAAAGCTCCCTGAATGAAAATCTCGATTTTACTCAGTCTGAGGGGTCAAAAGATTTCCTTTTCATGTTTTCGTACAACAATTTTGACAACTTATTGTCGCTCATCATATTTCTGACATACAATGTCATGTTGATTTTATTTCGAACACTCTTTTTTCCAAAAAATTTTAAGCTCTTCTAACAAATGGACGCGTTTTATTGAATGCTGTAGATTGCACGGGAAGCCAAGTATCTGGGAATCATCCTTGACAGTAAACTATCATAAAACCCACAAATAGAACGTACCGTAAAAAGGGAAACCAGATCTTAGACTTACACCCCGGATGATACATCTATTGGCTATGTATATATATTGGCCTATTGCCTTGTGACGCAAGTCAAAAGGGTAGAACGGGTCCAACGTATAGCTGATAAATGATGGGATGTCTACTTTTTAGGCCTAGGTAATACACCCTTTCAAATACAAATTCCACATGGTGGAAAGACTGAGGATTCATTGCCTATTCCATTCGAACAACATTGACCGCTCAGTTATAGCCTTGGCAAAGTTCGTCAATATTCCAGGCTGAAGTCTTTACCATTAACTATTTTCCTGGAATTTCAGTTCTAATACACGTAGCAGCTCTCAAAACTCTTACCTCATCTGTCATAAAATCAAAGGTGGTCCTAGAAACTTGCAAATAAAAACCTAGTCATTCTTCACTACATTACACACAGGGTCTTTGCCGACAACGAGACAGCTGACTTATTGGCCAAAGGCGGTACGACAATACCACTTATTGGACATGAACCCTTGTGTGGCTTCATTAAAAAAAAAACATTTCAGAAACTACATCAAGAGCTTTTATCAAATCGAATTCAATGAAGTCCTTCTTAAAATACCTGAGCAGAACTGCACCAGATAATTCTTCCCAAAATTATCTTGTAGAAACCAAAGCTCTGTCGACTGTCACATCAAGTTAGCTTTTAAGCCGACGTTAGGCAATAACGCCCAAATCGATTTGGAACTAACGCCCAAAAAAAAAACTCGTGCAATTTGTTGTTGCTAAATTTTTCATCGTTTTGGGTGTTATTTCCTTTCCAGGGTTCGTTTTTTTTGACAAGCAGTAAAGCCCTGCTTTAGTTTGGCGTTATTTCCAAATCGATTTGGGCGCTATTTCCTTGGGCGTTATTGCCTAACCCCTTTTAAGCCAATATCTTTCCGTAAATTCTTCGACAAAGTGGATAAGCATACCTCCAATAGCTGTGCACGATGGTGAATCGACTCATTTGGATTCTCCTCAACACTGCGCTCCACAACGGCAATAGCTTCTTCTTTTCGCACTTTTTATTGATTTTGGGGATGCATACCTATAGTGCGCACTAGTGTGTACGTGGTGCGAAAACGATGCATCGTGCATCCGAATAGCTTGCTCAGATGGACGATTATATCGACTGTAAAATCGAACGTAGAGCAATATAACTTTGGCAAACCGAACCATGGTTTTGAAAATAAGTTTGCACAATTTGCAAGCGTTGTTCTAATGTTAGTCTATTCATCGTAAAATGGCAAAACATACTACCCGCATATCAAGTTTCAACTGTCAAATTTGACAATCAGCAGAAAAAGTGTTGCCAGTTTAGAAACCAAACCTTTAAAAAACACCCTTTACATCTGTGATGCGTGCTAGAGCTAGATGTCTAGCAGTAAATAAAACGTGGCCAATGTGTACCAAAAAATTTCAGTACAATTTCAGAAACATCAATAAAGTGCCATCATAGTGCTTCAGCGATTCCTCAAAAAAATCTATATCAATCAAATGTAGAAAAAAATTTCCTCACCTCTTGTGGTTTATCTTACTTCAAATGCAGTGATTTAATTTATGTATCTATTAAGTCGGAAAAGGAACTTCTGGAGAAATATGAGCAGTGCAGGTAGGTAGGTAGGTAGGTAGGTGTGGCGGTTTATATGAAAACCCAAGTAGCACCAAGTGCCGTTTTGTTACCACAACTCATTTGACCTGGTTGTTAAAGCTTGTCGAAGTGGAGATTTTAGATCCAACCTGTGGAGTTCAAAAAGGTTATAAGTTCTTTGATGTTATTCTTCGAAACTTCCTCGAGGGATGTGAAGAAGGGTTTACCCAGAGCTCGGTGTCTAGTCCTAGCTAGTGCCGGACAGGAGCAGAGGTAATGAATGATGGTTTCTTTTTCGGTTGCTTCGTTACAACTACGACAGTGGGTATTATGTGGGATGCCTAATCTGAATGCGTGGTCCCCTATAGGCCAGTGGCCTGTGGTTATCGCGATTATCCTGGCTATATCTTTACGTGTTTTATTCAGAAGGTGGGTTGTTTTTTCCTTGCTATAATTTGGCCACATACTTCTGGATATGGCGCAATTTGTTAGCCTCCTCCATCTGAGATTGGCTTTCGATAGGAATTCTTCGGAAATTTTTGCTTTGACTGCTCCTATTGGAATTTGAACCGATTCCGCAAGTGCGCAGTGGAGGTTTGAACCCCGCCTGGCAAGCTCGTCGGCCTGTTCGTTTCCATAAACGTTGCTGTGGCCTGGAACCCAGATCAGTGTAATCCGGAACTGATCAAGCGAGGCCAATTCCTCTCGGCATTCTAGTACTAATTTTGAGTTTATGTTGACTGAGGCGATAGCCTTTATCGCAGCCTGGCTGTCAATGAATATGTCTATTTTTTGCCTCGGAACTATGTCCGTGTGTATTTTGATTAGGCGACAGGCTTCACGGATAGCAAGTATTTCCGCCTGAAACACACTGGCTGTGTCCGGGAGCCTGAAGGATTTTGAGATGCTCAGAGACTCCGAAAATACACCCGCACCTACTCCACAGTCCATTTTTGAACCGTCAGTGTAGATTGTTAAATTCGAGTCCCTGTTCACCCGTCCGTCCTGCCAGTCTAATCTTGAGGGAAATTCTACTTCAAAGTGTTTTTTAAAAAGTATTCTTGGGGAAATGTAATCCGTAGAGGGTGGTATTAGCTCCCTTGCTAAAGTAAGCAGGATGTTGCTATGACCGTAGGGTCTCGCATACCAGCACCCAGACTCTCTGAGTCTGATCGCGCTATGTATTGTGATGTTTGTGATATGAAGGTCTAAGGGTAATAGGTGCAGAAGGACTGTGAGGGCGTCTGACGGCGTCGACCGGAGAGCGCCTGTGGTGCCTATGCATGCCGTTCTTTGGACCTTGTTGAGCTTGGTTATGTTATAGGCTTTTCTAAGAGCCGGCCACCAGACTACTGACCCGTAAGTGAGGATTGGTCGTACTACGGCTGTGTACATCCAGAGGGTCAGTTTTGGTTGCAGGCCCCATCTTTTGCCAAACATTCTGCTGCAGGCATAGAAGGCAATACACGCTTTCTTTACCCGCTGTTCAATGTTCAGTTTCCAGTTTAGCTTGGGATCCAGGATCACTCCCAGATACCTAGCACTGGAGGATAATGAGAGCGGTTGGCCGTCTAGGCGAGGAAGTGTAAAGCTGGGTATTTTGGTCTTAGTGGTGAAAAGCATCATTTCAGTTTTGCTCGGGTTTACACCGAGACCGCGCAACTTGGCCCAGGTGCTAACCTTCGACAGAGCATTCTCCATAATTTCGCTAATTACGGAGAGAAACTTTCCTGACACCAGTATCACCAAATCGTCCGCATATCCGACTACCTTGATTCTTTCTCTATCTAAACTGTTGAGTATTTTGTTCACCACTATGAGCCATAGCAGTGGTGAGATGACACCTCCTTGGGGTGTCCCCCTGCTGGCGTACTTGGTTATGTTGCTATTTCCTAGTGTTGTCTGGATGATCCTGGTGTTAAGCATAGAAACAATCCAAAGGCTAAGATGGTTTTCTATTCCTAATTCCGTTAAGGACTCCAGAATCGCTTCAGTATGTACGTTGTTGAAGGCCCCTTCTATATCTAGAAAGGTCGCCAAGGTGTATTCTTTATAGTGTAATGAGTTTTCGATTGTTCGCACTACTTCATGGAGGGCCGTCTCTGTCGATCTTCCTTTGAGGTATGCGTGCTGTGATTTTGAGAGTGTTGGTTCTATTGTGCTACGTAAATGGTTGTCTAGGACACGTTCGAGGGTCTTCAGAACAACGGAGGTCAGGCTGATTGGTCTGAAATCTTTCGCGCTTTCGTGACCGCGTCTGCCAGCCTTTGGTATGAAAATCACTCTCACTTGTCTCCATGAGAGAGGTACATGGTTATTGAGTATACAGCTTCTAAAAATCGACATGAGCCATGGGAGTGTCAAGTCTTGACATCTCTGTAGCATAATGGGCAGGATGCCGTCAAGGCCCGGCGATTTGTATGGAGCAAAACTGTTAATGGCCCAGGAGATTTTCTCCTCAGTGATAATGGATGTTATATTTTCCGGGGCGCAGGGTTGCGGACGTTGTGAGTTGCTACACTCTGGAACGTTGTCTTTGCACCCTGGGAAG
Organism: Cheilosia soror; assembly: GCA_949372485.1. Lineage (NCBI taxonomy): Eukaryota > Metazoa > Arthropoda > Insecta > Diptera > Syrphidae > Cheilosia > Cheilosia soror. Next base: position 9,915,701 of record OX443563.1, read on the forward strand.
TGTGTATTTAGTAAGAGCTCTAGGGATTCTGCCGCTGACTCGGTCCATGTTCCATCCGCCTTTCTCAGGAGAGAGGGGTTGGTGTGTTCTTTGGACAGTATTTTGTTGAGTCTTGCAGAGTCTTTTAGGGTTTCGATTGATTGGCAGTAATCTATCCATGACTGTTGCTTGGCCACTCTGATAGATTGCTTGTATATTTTAAGACAGTCCCGATAAGGCTGCCAGTATTTACAACTGTGGCATATGTTAAAGGTCTCTCTGGTCAGCTTTCTTAGCCTGCAGAGTTCATTGTTCCACCACGGAGGGAAGGTCTTTTTGCTGTATTTGACCGGACACGAGACTTTGTAGGCTGTGCTAAAAGCTTTTTCGAAAGTCTGTACTGTTGTGTCGAGTTCTAAGGTCGAGGTTATTATTTGAGGTGGAGATTTGTGCAATTTGTTTTTAATAACTTGGCCAAACTTTGGCCAGTTAACTTTTTTGGGGTTTCTATAGGGTTTTGGTTTCTCGATCTCGAGATCTATATCGAAGAGTATCCAGTTGTGGTCTGAAAAAGATTTCAGGTTGGATACTCTCCAATTTCCTACTTTCATATTGTTGTTGTTCTTACCGAGTGTTATATCTATAACTTCCTCCCAACCATTAAAACTATCCGTACTAGGAAAGATAAAGGTTGGAGTGTTACCTCTATTGTATATTGATAGGTTGTTTTCTATAAGGTAATCAAAAAGAGACTCACCTCGTTCGTTAGTTTCCGAGCTACCCCATAGCGTATGTCTTGCATTGGCATCACAGCCCATCAGCAGGTCGGACTTTGCTTTGGTTACAAGCTCCTTAAATTCTTCTGGTGGTGATCTTCGGTCGTGTGCCATGTATACGGACGCGATTTGCAGGTCCGTATCTCCCGCATTCTCCAATTTGACGACTGTCAAATCGGGCGAGCTAAAATTGGGACATAGAAAAGCTTTAATATGTTTTTTAGCTAAAATGCAGGTTCTTGGCTTACCACTGTTGTCTTTTTGGTTGTAGAAAAGGTTGTAGTCTTTGTTTCCTAGGCCCTGTATTTTGTGGCCTTTTACCTAGGGTTCTTGCACAATGCTGATGTCGATGTTTTCCTCACTGAGAAAAACCATCAGATTAGCCGTAGCACACTTGGAGTGGTGCAGGTTAATCTGTACGACTTTCAGCATTGGTACTTTCGGTTGTTGGGTTTGCTTGGGCTGTGGGTTGGATGGAGTCGATCAGCATGTCCTCCAACAACTTGCTGGCGCCGTCGACTTCATCTAAGTCGTCGATCTGACTTGCTGATCGAAAGATCTTCACCTTGGCGTGCCTGATACCGAAGCGAAGTTTGCAGCCAATCTTCTCGATCAGGTCCGCGCTGCCTTCGGTTATCAGTAGCAGGAACGATAATGTGTTGTTGTGGGGTTCCTCAGCCTTGATAACTTTCCAGTCATCCATGGGAACAGTTGGGTTGTGGAGCTTTAGGCAATTGATTAGTTTGTCACTGTCGATGGTCATATTCGGGAGCCAAATGCGTATTCTTGGCCTTCTCGGAATATCTCTGGCTAGGATCAACTTGAGTCTCAAGCTGTCCCATGCGTCACGAATCTTGTGAACGCTGTCCACTAAGAATTCCTTTGAGAACGCATCCTCGCATTTTATGACTCTGTACCCTCGTACGACCTCGGCTGAGTCGAAGCAAGGGAGCGGTCCGCCCTGGTTGTTCAGGAGATAGTCGTTTACCATCTCGGATAGTCTGTTTTCAATCGCGCCCCATGTATCGCTCACTGTCTTGCCGCCAGTAGATAGCTCATCTACAAGTGCGACTTGCAGGTCGTCTCTGACAACTTCGCTGACAGTTCGCGTCGACTGGGGCGCTGATGATGTTGGGCGGATGGCAGACAGCCTGGCAACTTTGCTCCTTTGAGAGTCGGTCTTGACTGCCTCTATGGAGCGGTTACGCTTCGTGGCTTCCGTCTTCCGCGCTTGTGGTTGTGGTTGAGGTTTTGGCTGTGGTTCTTTGCGGAAGTTGATGAATTCATCGACGATCCGCTGATATTTTTCTTTATCAGCCAGGTCCCGCGGAGAAGCCGTACCGGCCTCCTCATTCTTAGTAATCTTACCCAGAATGAAGATAGCCCTCTTGTACGCACTTTTTCTGCGGTTGCTGGCCGATTTGTGGCTACTTTCACGCGTCTGGGCACTAGTGCGAGTGTCCTGTGTGATAGGTGTGGAGGATGTTGATGGTTTTGGGAGATCTGCCTGAGTGGAACTCCTCTCTCGGCATGCGCTACCCATTACTGTCTCCTGAGCAGTGCAACTCGCCTAGAAGATGACTTCGTTGTATAGTCGGTTTTTCTTTCAGGAAATTTTGCATCTATAATGACTATACTGACAGTTTTTTTTTAAAACACTCAACTTCAACTTCAAGAATTATCCAATCCAAATAAAATATTTTCAAACTCTCAATGCAGAAAATTTCGTATCAAGATTAAAACCTTTCCACTGTTCATGTCGAGTCCTTTCTTATTGTTTACAGCTCATATTGGCATAAACAATAAACATATCTATTAGATACACTCCCGCTCATCTGAATAGGTTCAACATTATTTAAAAAGTAAAATGACGATATCTCTCTAACCAACTTGCCGATTTATATGAAATCAATTTTTTTGTACAGAATAATCAATTGTTAATGAAACACGAAAGTTTGCGGTCTCTAACATACGTATATATATTTTTATTTTTATTTTTGGAAAAACATGTCAAAAAAATCCCATTTATTTTGGCTCATCAGAATAGGTTCAAGGGCAATAACTCTAGTTTGCGATCTACAACGATTATGTAACGACGTCAATTATTTTCCTTTTTTAAATTGAAAGTAATTACAGCCGTTTTTTTCTAAAATTGGTCGCGGAAATCAATTAAACCACTTTGAAAAAGGATAAATAAAGGGATACTTCAAATTTGGTTTAAAGCCGGGCCAAATCGCTTAGAAGATTTGCCGAAGTCAAAATGTAGTTGGTAATTTTAGTCGGAATGAATTAAGCTATAATATCAATATGAAAGGAGGGGCTCAACATGCGACAACACCAGCAGCGAGAAGACTTATCATCTGAACTGCTTCAAATTCCCAACGTTGTAGTGCTAGAATCAGGGAAGAATTCGGTGCTAATAAAAGTCTGGCATCTGGAAAACGCATTATTCGGAGTGCAAAGCATTTGAAGAGACTGAACGTAAAAAAAGAACACATCTCAATGATGTGTGCAAAGCTACACGACTTCAGTTTGCTCAAGATCATATGACGTGGAATAGGAAGTGGCAGACTGTCGTGTTTTCCTATGAAAAGAAGTTCAACCTTGATGGACCGGATGGCTACAACTATTACATTCACGACCTGCGAAAGGATAAATGTGTTTTAGGTAGTCACCACACCTGTGCATCAGGGGCATTACGATGTTCCGCATAAATCATATTATGGGACTTGTGACTTTGTGAGCTGCAATTTGTTACATCGAAAATTAACGCGAATGTATGCAAAACTATAGTAGAAAATGCTTTTCCAAATTTTTCGAATATTTTTGAACGGATTCCATGGACAACGGCCCCATTCATACCTACTGGAGTGTTGTTAAACAGTGGATAAAGGATCAAAATGTGAAATTGCTCGAGTGGTTGCCATACTCCCCGGCCATAAATATTATTGAAAACGTTTGGGGTCTATTGTCCAAAAAAGTATATAAGGACGGGGGACAATTTGGGAATCCTGCAAGCCTAATTGGCGCCATTAAAAAAACCGGATCAACAATTTCACTTGGATTTATTGAAAAATATTATAAATATTTTCCAAATCGTATCTATGAAGTTATATTGAACAAAGGAGATAGTACTACATACTAAATTTTACTTAAATATGTAGTTAAATGTTAAAAATAACCAAAGCTGTGAGTTAGTACTTAATATATATATTTTTTCTTAATTTTAAATTTTTGAACCTATTCAGATGAGCCAAAATATATGGTCACTTTTCGATACGTTTTTGGAAAAATAATCATAAAAATATAAATACGTGTGTTAGAGACCGCAAACTTTCCTGTTTCATTAACAATTGATTATTCTATATAAGAAAATTGATTTCATTAAAATCGGCAAGTTGGTTACAGAGATATCGTTATTTTACTTTTTAAATAATGTTGAACCTATTCAGATGAGCGGGAGTGTACATTGAAAAATATTCAACTAGTTCGCTCAACTTCTTCTGTCATCAGCTTATTAAATTCCCCTTCATAGTTCTTGTAATATATTTCCAAAGAGTCAATTCATAGAAAAAAAAAATCAATTTCTTTACGATTCACAGAAGTCCAGTCACAGATATCATCCGCTCAAATGGAGCAGATTGAAATTCCCTTCTCAAAATACAAACCAACTTTTACTGAAGAAAAAAAAAAAATACTGAAAAAATAAAAACTGAATAAGAAAATCCTTTACAAAATTGCATTAAAGGATCTTTCCGAATACAATGTACTGTGCAGTCTGTGTATAGTCCTTATGAACTCGTTTTCATCGTCCACTTGTGACCACCTTCGTTTCGCTTCAACTCCTCTCTCATTTCCGATGAAATTCAGGAAATTGACTTTTATGATTGCAGCACTCTTGACTTGAGTCCTTGTGTTTGATAAAAACGAAACAGATGAAATAATAGTGAGAGACATATTTCCGTTTGTCGCACACGGTAAGTGATTTCTCAATAGTTGTCGTTATTGGCCAAAGTTGTGTCAATGAGCTATTAGTTTTTAATTAACAGCTTACTTCTGGTAGCAATAGCAATACAAGTAATAGAGATATCTTTGGCCTCAAGTAAACATGCGTAATGGAGTGTAAATTAATTTAGAGACATGTGTCTCTGGGTTGGACATATAATTTACTTTTGGTAAAAGGACGAGAAGGTTTTATAGATTGTAGAGTTGCGTTGGGGACATAACACCCTTAAACGAATAAATGAAGTTAGGAAGCCAAACGAATCGCAGAAAAGGATTTACAGATACATTTTACAATTAAAGTTTTTACTACGAATAGTTTTAGGTTAGTTTTTTTTTTGTCTTTGTGTAGTTGTAATGATTTATGTACTGGGTCTGTTTGGGAAGCACCACTGCGCAGATATAAGTGAATTCAGCGGAAATAATAATATCGTTGACTTAAATTGGTTCGGATACAAGGAAGCCCAGTCGGCTTTAAGAAATTTTGATTTCTGGGGGAATTTTTGTATCGTCCTAATATCCATCAGTTCCTCGAAAATGTATTCTCCTAGTACGCAGTGACCTGTCTGTTAGTAATAGGGTAAGAGTTCGGTTGCGATATGTGCTCTGCTGACATTTATCCGTAGTCATATCTGTTTCGACTATCAAGATCATTCCATATTTCGTTGGCCTGTTGTAGCACTAATGATGAGATGATGTATTCGCATATTGGGATCACATTTAGCAGTCGAGAGTTCTACTGTTCATCGCTTTTAAGTTTGTTTCTTCTACAGTTGCCTTATGTGTCCCTAATGCCCAGGAATCAAGCACAGCTTTATCGTGAATCTCAGAGATCTGATTTAAATATCTACGACAGTGCATGAGTAGATCTTAAATAAATAAATAAATAGTTGGCGTTTAGACACCCAAGGCCTAGCTTCTCGCAACCATTCGTTTTGTGTGAGTTTCTATTTTTGGGACGAATGGAAAGGACCTACAATTTTATGCCGAGTCCGAACGGCTGAATTGAAAAGCTTTTTCATGACAGTCATACTCTCGGATGTTTGTCAGACGTTCGCGAGAGGTGGCGCAGTAGAAAAAACCTTAAGATGTAATTTGTGTTTTTCCGGGGATCGATCCTGGGATCCCTCGCACTGTAGTCCAGCACACTAACCACTGCGCTACTGCGCCGACGAGTAGATCTTACTATTTGACTTTTAAACACTCTTAGTGAGAATATGAATAATGCCTTAAGAAAAATCAACATCTAGGATCCCTTTTCCCTGCGGACTAAACGTCAACCCCGCCAAAACGGAACTGGTACTCTTCACCAGAAAGCGATCCCACAATTCAACCTCCCAATGATGGAAGGAGTTGGATTGCCTCTATCGGACAAGATAAAGTTGTTTGTTTTGAGGTTATTCTTGAGTTTTGGACAGGAAATTAAACGGGAATGCCAATGCAGGGCAAGAAAGCCATAATAACGCTCTTTTTATTTGTAAAAACAGTAGCCATGATCTGGGGCCTGAAAATGTATTGGAAGGCGACAAAAAAGAAGACTGTAGTCGGTAAACTAGCGTCGGTGAAGAGAACATCAAGCGTAGCCATAACAGGTGCACTTCGCAGCACACCTACGTCAGCGATGGACACCTTTCTGCACCTCACGCCGGTAGACTTGCATATTCAGCAACTTGCGGGAAACAGTAAATTGTACGGCTCACAACTTTGGGTTACTTCTGAGAGGTCAGCTTTTAACATTGTACAATACTAGTGGAGCTATAGTCCTGGGCGTAAAGGTGCAGACCGAAGAAATCCACCCTTTGGTCGATTTTGACACTCCTTAAGATTCCGGTTCATATCCGGAAAGGTATGAATGGCAAATAGATAAACGAAGTTGCAGTCTATACAGATAGCTTAAGGAAGGTTATGGAGCCTAAAAGTGTCTATATGAAACGACCCTCAAACAGTGTCTTCCAATAAGAAATTGTGGCTGTTCTTCAGGGGGCAGAGCTAATGCGGATTAGGTCTATATCTGGGAAATATATAGCCATCTACATCGATAGTCAGATCGCAATCAAGGCACTGGAAACTATAGGAACATCAATTCTGAAACAGGCAGGAACTATCGCAGAATGCTCAAGGCATTGCTCGAGTAAGACAGTGCTGGGTACCAGGACACTGCAGTGTATAGCTGGAAATAAGCTGAGCAAGCTGACTAGCGTGCAAGAAGAGGCGGAGAATTGATAGATAGAGAGGGACTGGCTATTAAGCCACCCCCATCCATCATATAAAAGGCGCTTTTAGGATTAAAATAATAAAGGAAGTCGACCCAAGGTACTATGGCCTCAATTCGATCTTAAAAGATCTAGGGAAACTTTCAAACTGTGGAAGGAACAACTCAGGACACTGGTGGGGATATTGTCCGTGAATTGTTTTCTTAGAAATGCCATGAGGCTCAGATACTTACAGGTTCTTTAATGACCTTTTAGCCGAGGAAGATTAAAAACATACAATGGGCGAATGCGAGGCAATTTCTGAACAGCTACTTCTTCCAACATTTAGAGGAGATAGATCATATACCAACTATAAAGGGCTACTTGATTTTTTGCAAAGAAATTGGGTGTTTAAAGGACAAGGGTGTATGTGTTTTTTCTATTGTAGTTTACTGCATTTTTTTTGTTCCCTTTAGGGATCGCGATGGGCCTTGATAGTGTTTAATGACGTAAAAGCCCTCTCTCTCTCTCTCTCTCTCTCTCTGTCTCTCTCTCTCTCTCTCTCATACGTCATACCCCTATTTAACCTAACCATTGAATAACTACAATAACTACATGTACCTACATGACCTACATGACCTAACCTAACTTAATCTATCAGTGATTCGAGTGATTCTATAAATGCTTGACTGTCGGTGTGTATCCAAATTCGATAGCAATCTAACATTTAGCAGCTTCTGCCTGAAAAACCCTACAGATATTTAGTAGTTTAAAAGACTGCTTTAGAGAGAATGTAACTGAGAAATTCTGGCTCCTACAGCGTGATCCGTCTTAGACCCATGTGTGCATATTTTTAACGTGTTTCCGTCAATAGCAGTAGCAGTAGGTATACCCTTCCAATTGCTGCCGGTTAGAACCATAGATACGTAGCGTGTAACTTCTGTTTCAGTGTCTCCTTTATTGCGATAATTTTCTCATAAGTGCCGTTTTTACTACCATCTTCCGACCGTAAATATCCAAAGGGAGAATGTATAGCACGATTTACTTTTTCGGTTACTCGAGTGGTTTACATAAGCACATGCCGGTTCTTTGGATTTTATTGAGTAGTGAGAGGTAGCTTATTTTATCTAGTGGAGGTCTACAATGGATCCGTTTATGAGTATTGAACTTACTACTGCCGGATACAGTGAGTGCATTACTCTCGGATTGATGTCCCATCTGTGGCTCTAAAGTAGAGTGCGTTAGCGAGCTTTTCAATACGTTCATGTAAATTTAAAGTCCAGTCCCGCTACCAGTCCAGAACCAGACATATGTACTTGCCGCTGTCGGAGAAGCTGAGGCTAAGTCCATTCGGTGCGAGCAACGAACTACTTAAGCGACGAGAAATTGGTTTACGAAAATCGTTTATCGCCCAGCGACTACGTGGCCAGAACCATACGATTTCATATTTTTCGATTTTGTTATCGCTTATAGTACCTCGACTCTCACTGTTCCACTTTAGCCTGGCGAATATATTTGAGGAACTTGGTGCTTCCTTGAGAATAACACTGACTCTATTTTAACCCGGTTTATATTCAGATCCATTTGTATACTTATTTGAGTAGCATTGCGAGGGCGGGAATTCCCCAGTAAATATAGTGGCGATGTTGTCCGCAAACCTACAACTTTACAGACAATTTGCTTCATTGTCATTAGTTCTTTATTCTTTGCACTGACCGCCTTAGGTCACTGCAGCCAGGTTCTGTATTAAAAACCTTGTTTAACAGCATTTTAACAGCATGGTTGATCCAGTGACTTAGCCTTGCATAAATCCTCAATTTCGGCCGTGCTTTAGTAGTACCTACATCTCTATAAAGGCTATCATTGTAAAACCCTTGGCGAAAGTGTACCATAGCGAAAGTAAGTACCATATCTTCGAATCCACATCCGAGGGAAGGCGCAGTAGAGGAAGACCGCGACTCAGGGGTCGCACGTAAGTGGAAGGGGACTTTAATCAACTATTATAAACTGGAGACAGCTGGCTAAAGATCGTGCTGGCTGGAGAGGCTTTTTGGTTGAAGCCCAGGTCCACAACAGGCTGTAGAGAAACCTTAAGTACCTACATAAACTTTGCATTAAATTCTAAACGTTATTTTGAACCTCTACTTAAAAAAAAAAAATTAAGCAGATCTACAACAGGCCCTATTCTTAACAAGTATCTATACGAATTAAATGAAAAATAAATGTATATACTTCAAATCGGTTGCCATTGACTCCCACTTTACTCGGCTTAAATGGTTCTTTTGAATTATCTTAATCATTTCCACGCCAATTACGTCCATTAAGTCACTATGCTGCTTTCAAAATGCAGTGACAAGGCGAGACACTGCTGCAGAAAACTTTCTTGCAAAAGTGCTGTTAAAATAATCAAATATACGGTTTTTCAAATTATCCCATAAGAAGCTTATACTCTTAAGAAATAAGTGCCTTTCTCTTTCTCGAAAGATACACGCAGCATGCATAAATATTCACTCGAAAGTTGTAGATGAAGTTTCACTTCATATTTCAGATACAATTTTCTATAGTTTAGAGTGTATTTAGCAGACAGGATTAAAAACTTTTTCCAACTCTCCTGACACAGTTTCCATTGAATAAAGATGCAAGAAGGATTTGCTTCGAATGTTGTCAACAACTTAAATGGGCTTGAGCTACTTTTTAACTCATAAATAGGAAAATGTTTGAATTAACACAAGTTAGCTATATATATACAGATACAGATACTAGACGAGAGTTTATTCTGAGAGAAAATGTGATTTCAAGAGTTTCCATGTGTATACCTATACCTACTCGTGTAATGACAGTTTTAAAAATAGTTTCCCCCCTTAGCCGATGTAGAGAGAAAATGCTGTACAAATACCTGCAAAGTCCTTATAGACATTTTTTCAACTGCAATTTTGTGTTTTTGCTTGTCTATGAGGGGAAATGGTGTGCATATACTACTTGCTAATGTATGCCATTGAATTTCAAACATCAGCAATCAATTTACCACATGATTTGCCAACACTTCCTTACCTACCCCATAGGTATATCGTCAACCATTGTGGTGTCATGAGCAATTACACCTGGATAATGGCCATGCTGGTGTCTTGCGGTAAACAATGCCTCCTGTCAATATTTGTAGAGTGTAATTTGAGGATTTTGCTGATTTGATTAGTGAGTGTTTAAGGATTCAAAATCAGAATATTGGTTTACCAATAATTAGGTACGCACGCATTATACCGAGAGGATGTATGGATATATAAAGGAGTTTGCGGAAAATGTACTAAATTGCATAAATCTTTTACTATATGAAAATTAATATTCGAGGGACGCCCGCCGCCGGCCGCCGCCCGTGAAGAAGTCACGACTTGCTGTCCTAATTAAACTGCATAAATCTCTGCTAAAAAGATGAATAAAAGGAAACAAGTAAAGAGTGGATATCACTTGGGTCCTTATGTATAAAATGAGGAAACTTTTATGGCCAAGACAGTTCTATAAGTGCGCATACTATTATGAACCAGCCAGAACATTAGTGCGCTGTCTTGATGAGTGTCCTTTCCTGTCTAACGAAGCGTATGCGGTTGGGGTTTTTGCAAAAAAAATATCCTACTCACTTAATTAAAAGTAATAAAAGTTGGAAGGATGTTGCATTATAATTAAATATGCATATAAAAAGAGAGCAAGGAGGTGTTTGCATAATGCAACTGCATAAAAAAAATATCCATATTATGGATATAAGAAATATCTTACCTTCTATTGCCTGTGTTGGTTGTAATAAAATGCACCCCCCACTGAATGTCAACAGGAAACAATTTTCTTCGAATTTATACGACATAAAATTGTTTTCCAAGGAAAATATGTGTACGCATACATGCAAAGGACTTTTCTGCATTTGCATAGAATGTGCTGCATTTATTTTATTGCTCGCTAGCTATTGATGTGCGTCCTACGACCGCAGTGCGGTTTAATAAAATTACAGTTTGAAATTTTATTCTAGCTAAATGAATGACATTTTTCACATTCCAGGAATGACGTTTATTTATTTTTCCAGAATATGGCAACAATGGTATTTTTCTATTGCAAATGTGGCAGCAATTGATATAGCCCATCAAATGGAGTGACAAAATTAACTGAGCCAAGAATTGTGAGGGAAAATTGTTGGTTTTTCTACATGAAAATACATACTGACAGATGTCATTTACTTAATTGCTAAGATGGCGCTACAGTCCGAGGTGGACTTATTGAGCCTCAACCAGCACGCCTCACCAGTTAAAACGATCTTTGGCTAATCGCCCTCAAAGTTGTCTGGCCACTGACGTCCCCTTTCGCTTGTGCGCGCTACCTTAGGTGATGGCTTCCTCTACTGCGTTGTTGATGATGCGGGTTGGAATTGAACACTCTTCGGCCCGCGGCGTTGGTGTTCATTCGCCTTGCATGTCATAGCTATCTACCTAAGTCGACTGATACGTTACGTATACATTTCTGATCAAGTCGATGTCGCTGTACAGCTCGCAGAGTTCTATGTTAAATCTCCGTCAACACAAACGGGACCGAAAGTTACTCGAAGTATTGTTGGTTCGAAACGACCAAGAAGATCTTTATCCGCTAACGTCAATGCTTCTGCGCCATAGAGCAGAAATGGGATGATAAGGGACGACCATCTTAAATGCCAATAAATTCTTCCAGAATAAAAAGTCCAATATATAGAATATGTCGTATCCGTTCCGGCTACGTCTTTAATAATAATTGACAGATGACATATGAATGCCTGTGAATCTGTGGATTGGGCCTTAATATAATCCCACATATTCATTTGTTGAGACTGACTGACTCGTTGAACCTCATATGACTTTTAAATGACGTAGAAGGAACATTTAGAGAGAAAATAAATGGATTATGAAAACCAGCGGCAAGCGAATTGCAAGTTGAGAGGCTTAGTACATTATTCATTCATTGATTGATTCATTTTGTGAGTCGCGGGTGTAGGTTGCTCAAGACCTTCCATAGCTATCGATTCTCTGCCATGTACTCTAAATCATTAAGGGCAATCCCCATACGGGTAGAGGAGCGATTATGAATTTGATCTAAACATCTCATTCTGGGTCTACCTAGAGGACGTCTGGCCTGACTGACTGATGGAACGGAAGCATTGTCCGCTCCATCCGGAGAAGTAGCTGCTCGTTGAGTTCCTCACGTATTTTGGTGTTTCTAATCCAATGTCTACGGGTCACGCTAGCAATACTACGGAGAAATCTCGTTTCGGCAGCTTGTATCCGTGATCTTATTATTTCTGTCATTACCCAAATCTTATGAACATAGGTAAGAGTTGGAACAAACGCCGAATAAAAGACTGACAACTATTAGCTTTGGCACCAAGTTCAGTCTTTCTAGTAACAGAATGACCAAGCTGTCTCAAAATTGACTCAGCATTGCTTCTTCCATCAGTCGTAAATAAGACCCCGAGATACTTAAACTTCTCCACCTATTTTAATGGGACTGCACTTACATTAGAAAAGCGTTGAGCTATCCCCGTTATATCAAGGAATTTTTTGACACAAAAGGTATCGGTGAGACTATTTTCGGGGGTATTGGAGATTACAGCTGTGAAGGTTCTCGACATCGACTGTGACTCTAGATACTACAAGGTCTCCCTGTTTGTCTATTGTCTCTATACTCTACTGCTTATTATTTTTGCGCATTATTTTTATCTTTTCTTAACTTCTTAACTCCTTTTGCTCGTAGAGTTTTTGAGTTGCTCTCGGAAATTGTCATTAATTGCATGTTACCCACGGCGCGCAACCGATTTCTCAGTGGTGTATATAATCAAATGCAGTGGCAAAATTATTGTCCAGTTTTTTGTCGGCCGGTGTAAGATGTGCATAAGACGTCGTGTATAAATCTGCCGATTGTACCGAATTCGCATATAAATTCATGATGATTTTGTTGTCTGCGGCAACCTGTTTTTCGTCCTTTTTTTTTGACCGGCAGCTAAAAAGATTTTAAAAAAATATTCACTAACTTTAAAAGGCTGCCAAATAGAGAGATAGATATTGGCCGCATTCAAGAATCTAGTCATCGTAAGTAGAATTGACTCAAATTTAAATTAAATTAAAACTAACTTGAATTATCACCATCAAACAGGTCATCGCTGTCTAAATTGGTAGGGGCTCTAACGGGTCATAACTCCCTAAGAAATCATACAATGAAACTAAATCTCAAAGATGACGATATATGGATATATGTAGAGGATGTGGAGACGAAGAGGTCCATGAGGACACACCTCACTCACTCTGTCACTGCCTTAGCCTCTGTCACTTGAGGAGCAGAACACTTGGAAGTCATTACTTCCATGACCTACAAGAACTTTCTGATGTCTCACTTTCTGATCTTTACAGGTTTTTGAGGATATCAGAATGGCTGGACAGCGTCGAGTAATAGAGGGATACGAAGCTAACCATCCCAACATCACTGGTTAACCCCCATCAAAAAAGGGGCATCACAATGGGTCCACAAGGACCTAAGTGTGGCACAGCAGGATATATTGAATTATCGGTAGGTATGCCAATTGACAATTGTATTTTTTTTCCTGGGTTCTGGATTTCTGATTGGTACTCTACACGTCAGCAGGGCAATCGAAATGTCAAACCGCGCTCTCCCATGCTCTCCGATAGCCCAATAAAAATGTCAAAACAGAGTTCTCCAGACACATGTTGACACAAATAGACGTCAACTTAGTAGTAAGTCGAGAAATTCATGACCTGATTTGGGGACATATAAACGTCAACTGAGAAAACTGTTCACGTGACCAGTTCGGCCCAATGAAAACTCAGCAACATGAAATTAGAGAGCTTTCAGAGTTACCTACTAAACTAGATTCTTGAACGCCCTCATTTCCTTTTTCATGTAGTTTTCAGTAATTTACATTTAAAAAAACATGACTAAAGTAATTTTATAATAGTTCTGATGGTAGTTATTTAGTGTCGCATATATAGCTGTTTATTCTGGTTCGATTTCAAATTTATTTACATGAATTTCTGACAAACAAACTGTCATCATAAGTGCCAAAAATAAAACTCTATTAAACATCCGGATCCTTGCATGTGATGGCAAACAGAAAAGCGGTTGAAAAACGTTTAAATTTAACCACTTTTAAGGTCATTAGACTCCTACTGGAAATTTTTAAATTAATGCCATCAAGAGTAAACATTTCACCATAAAACGCACTAAAAAAGGGGTTCGATCCTTTGCCAACATTTTTGTTGGCAATTATCCTTCATTAAATCTGAAGTTGTCGATTTTCAAAATCTCCTAAAATCAATATCGATTCACAACAACCATAAAAATAAATTAACCAACGATACAAAAGGAATTTTATGAAATTGTATACTTAAAACATTTCTGTGGAAATACCTACGTATCCTCTTAAATTGGATACTCGAAAGGAATTTAGGTCGCTTTGCCAAGCAATTAACTTGATTAATTTAAGTTATGTGGTTGCACCTATCTATACATATAGACTTCATCTGTGTTTTTGTTTTTTTTGAAAAGTTCAATTCTGTTGGTTTTGAAAAAGATTCACTGATGAGGCTTACCTTTCTCACCGCAGAAAAATGAGTGGTGTATAGTGATTGAGTTCGTATCTGTAGTCAAAAGCCGATGGTGAGGGTATAAGCAGAAAAGGAGGCATTTCAGTAATAAATTTCCAAATGCTGTGCGGTGAATTTTGGATTCGTATTGATACTGTGACAGATATGGGGTTCGAGTTCGATACGAGTCCACTTCTGAAAAATCAATACGCTTTGCCTACTACTTATAGTGTGTATAAACCACTTATGCTCTTAAGAAGTGCACTTTCAAAGTTGGAAATTAATCAGTGAAATAGCGGTTACTTTGAATGGTTTGATAAAATTAAGTATCATCCTTGAACGAGATATTTTATTCCTGGAATTGAATAGATTTTGTATACCTACGAGATAAAAACATATCCCGCCGCATATTCCTAGATCGTTGGTCAGAGAATTTAAGTATATTCCTCGAAGTTTCACTGATGAGTCTGAGTAGAAATGAAAATCTTGCAGTTTTTGTGCTGGGAGTACCTACAAAGACCTTACTTCATTCCTTGATTTCATAAAAGGTGGTTCTTTTTTGCCAACCTTCATTAAGATTTGGTATTTATAGTGGTTCTTAATAGGAGACCATTCAACTTACTGTCTTCAAATTTTTCAAGCTTTATATTATGTGCAATGACATTTTCGAGTCCATTGAGGAGTCCATAATAGCTATCAATTTAAGAATAAAACAAATCTTTCGACAGAAAAGTGGATCTTTATTTCACATTCCTTACACAGGTATACGTCGGAAAGGATGGTCAAATGAGTTCCCTTCAAAACTCGGACCATCTTCCACACTGTTGCCAATATTTTCTGTCAGGGAAAAGACTTTTCTTATTCTGATTGGTCGCCTTATTGACCTCAAAACAACTTATCGCCAGACTAGAGCATGATTATTAGACAGTGTTACGCTACGCCTCTTCTGGGACTACGTCTTAAGACGTATTGACTTTACTTAGAGTAAAACTACTGTTCTGGAGTAAAAAAAATAGTTCGCTCAAAGATTTATAAATGACCTTATAACTAGCTCTTCGTAAATCAGCAGTCCGGACCGAAAATGGACGGTGGAACCGGTGGCGGTATATTGTCGGAGCAATTTAATATAGACAGCTCAATCAGGCTTTCTGATAGCAGAAGTGTCTTCCTAGCAGAGGTTCTGGCAATCGCTAAAGCGATAAGTCAGGTGTCATTGTTGGCAATATCACGGAACGATATTATCTACCATATTCATTAACAGCCATAGGCGACTATAAACATAAGGGCAGTTTCTGCTATTGAAATAAAATCTAAGTTAGCTGATCGCTGTCGCGAAGAGCTTAAGGTTCTTTGCTCGCAGCACAACACAGTCCACTGCTGGGTCCCCCATAGATACTGTGAAAAAGCCGGCAATGAAAGGTCTGACGAATTTGCCTCTCTGTAACTTTAGATTCGCATGAAAACCAACAAGTGGAACAGACTACCTACCTGTGAAGTATCATGGAAGCTTTGGCCAAAATATGACAGTGACCGGATCATCAAATTTTAAAATTTTTACAGTTCATCGCGGTCTAAGCTAGTAAGGGCTCTAACAGGCCATAACTTCCTAAGAAACCATACAATGCAACTAAATCTCATAGATGACGAAATATGTAGACTGTAGAGGATGCGAAGACGAACAGGTCCATGAGGACATACCTCACTTCCGCTGTCACTGCCCGAGTCTCTGTCACTTGAGGAACAAAACACTTGGAAGTCATTACTTCCATGACTTACAAGAACTTTCTGATGTCTCACCTTCCGATCTTTATACGTTTTTGAGGATATCCGAATGGCTAATGGACGGCATCGAGTAATACAAGAAGGAGGGACATGAAGCGATAACCATCTCTAACATCAATGATAAAATCCCATTAAAAAGGGCATCACTTCAGAGCAGAAGTTGGAGTGAGTATTTTGTGAAGCCGTGTTTTTTGAATGACTTACAATAAGTCCAATTGAGGCGAACATCGTACAAGGTATCCAAATTCGAACAACAGCCTCAGTAAGGAATGGTCAATATCGGCCAGCAATGAACCAAGTCAGCATGAGTTGACAGAATTCCCGGCGGTATTATTTAGACAGCAAGCACTAGTGGCATCAGTGGAGCTTCAACAAACCCTTCAGATATAAAGTTCTTTGCTGATGAGTTGAAGGATAGAATGACTGTCAAGTTGCTGAAAAAAGGAATTCATACCAAATGCTAAGCTTATACCGCCTACAAAAGTAGTGGATCCACTAATATTGAATGCTGATCGCCACTTTGTCTGCTGTTTGTAGATTTGGTAAGAAAAGGCTTTTGACAATAGTCTACAGTCGACACAGAGTTTATTTGGAGTGCTCAGCACCGAAGAGTTATTCTGGATAAACTAAAAGCATTCCTTAAGGCAACCTATATTTACTTACTTATCGGGTTAGAACCCGTGAAAAGTCTCTGCCTGAGACACAGCAGCCTTCCATCCTCTACGATCCCGGGCACGCTGCTTCTAGTTGTCGAGACCAAGTGCTCTGGCATCCGCGATGGCTTGGTCTTTAAAACGGAGGTTCGGTCTTCAACCTATACGATGGGTCTATTGCATCGTGTTTTGAGCAAGGAAAAGTCTGCATTTAAAAGGGTCCAACACCAGTAAAGTGGTCATCATTTCCACACGAGAAAACGGCAGACCTTCGTAAATCGGTTCCTCTGAAATATCTTATTCATTTTCTGACTAAATGTTGTTTCTGCAGGTTTAAGTCTCTGCCTTCTAACTTGATGATGTCTGTTATTGTTTATTTATAAATTAATCCCCATCTTAAGCTATTGTACGAGTCCAATAGTAAGCTTAATACCACACCGCAGTTCTCAAGTCAATCTAAGACACAAACCGATTATCGAATTCAATAATTATCTAATGTTCATCTTTTATCCCATTATAATCTATAGCAACCATTCAAAAGCTATCTATAGAAATTAATTAAATTCAACAAAAACTAACTTCAAATCAAATCAGTAAATTATTTCTGAAAATCTATTCAATTGAAACAATGGCATCAGAACTTACTAAGCGTGACAGGATATTCTACTCATATTCCAAATGAATTACGTTGTTCAAATAATGGAGCCATCATTTTACTCACTCGCTTTTGTGTTCTCAAAATAAGTTTTTGTCTATAATGATTATTTAAGGCTTAAGAATAATGGTAGATATTTTTAAGAAATAATTCAAATTATCGAAATGACAGGATATTCGAGATTAATTGCGACAGTTCTGATCGATTTGAAAAGTCAACTATAATTCCTGCAGATATACGCGCTCTGTAAACTTTTAATGGTGTGAAGTTAAGTTTTTTTTAAAAGTTAGGTAACCCTATTGTCGGCTGTTATAGTGAAACAAAGGTAATTATGTAGGTAAGGTACTTTCAGCAATGGCAATTGACAACCCGATATATTCAGCTTGCAAGGTTAGGTTAGGATGGTTAAAAGTAAGAGAGAGAAGCCCCATTGTGATACCACAGGGTCGAATGAGCTCACAACTACCCGTTGAACCAGCAGAAGCTAAGAATAAAGGGTTTGAGGCATCTTATGCTTGTATTAGCGAGTTCGCCGAGATTGTCGAAGTATTCTTCGAGATGTAGTTTTCTACGAGACGACAGGACTGGGCATGTGCATAGGAGGTGAAGCATAGTCTCTTCCTCCTCATCGTCCATGCAGCTTCTACAGAAATCGATGGCGGGTAGGCCCGAGGGTAGGCCCAACCTGAGTGCGTGCCTGTCAATAACGCAGTATCCCGTAATGACACCTACTAATGTGCTTATAATTGATATTTTTAGTGATACAAGCTTGCTGGATCGCTTGAGAGCCAACATGGTCCAAATCTATGTTTCATGATGCAGCACGTGGTGCAGTTTGACTACCTACGATTAGTGGCGCTTATCGCATTTTGCTTAATTGAAAGTTTGCACCTAGCGAGAGGCATATAAAAATAAAGTTGTGCCATGCCTATCGAGTTCGTTGGCCTTGCAAATTTCTTGGAATGTCCGTGTGGCCCGGCATCGATATAAGGTGAATTTTAAATTATTCCCGCATCTAGTTCAAAGATAAGCGACAACTGAGGGCGGTTTTGGACTTAAAAATGACCGAGTCCAGGGATTTAATCGCGGCTTGACTACCAGTAAAAATTACGATATCCTTTATACCTACTGCCTGGAACACACTACTGTTATTAAGAAGCCGAAATGAAATAGTACAATATAAATCTTAAGAAAAAACACCCCCTACTCCTGTTTCCGTTTTGGAACCAACTGTATAAAAATAACACGGATCCGCTGTGAGACATTACATACATCACTCTCCCAGTCAATCCTCTGTGGGGTATGCAGGTTTCAAAATTCTTTTTGATTTTAAGGGGGAAATGGGGAATGCATTTTGAGGGAATATAGCTTCCGTTCTTCAACTTACTTAAGAATCTACCTCTTTCGCCCGACATAACTGCAAGACTATTCCGTGATTCCGTCTATCGACTCAAAGGTGTAATATCAACACAGGATGTTCTTTTGAAAAATTATTGAATATCAAAACATTTATTTAAAAAAAAAAAACCAACTGACCTGACAAGCGTTGTCCGATTTTTTCGACTTCTCTTTCTAATTATCTACTTTTTCCTGAACCAACAAGAAAGCTGAATATCGTAAATCCATCATTATTTTTGCGAGTTCATAAAAAACTACATTTAAAAACCAGTAAGACAATTATCTTCGACTATGCCGAAGCTCAAATACCCGGTACTATATTATTGTAAATGGTTTTTGGGACTCCAACGAAAAAATAAGAATTAGCAACGAGTTTCAATTAATGATCTTTATTCGGCTGTGGTCCAATGGAAAAAGAGACCGAGCAACCATTTCAAATTTTGCTTACATTAAAAGTTTTCACATCGAAATGAATTTTAAGTTAATTCACAATTTTAACAATATTTTAGAGCAAAGTTTTTATGCAATTTTGTTTGTACAATAAATATTAAGTTTTAAAAGCATGTAAATGTAAAGTATGAACAGTAAAAATAAAAAAACATTTTAGTATTAAAAAATTATATATTTGTATGGGAGGTATGGGTAGTTTTTATTCGACCAAGCTTATTTTTTGTCAAAAATTTTTAAATATTATTAAAACAATATGTGCAAATTTTAAACTTGCTATCTCTACTGTAGCTATTTAAATTTAATTCTTAACATCAAATAGCTATATATTTTGTATGGGAGGTAGTAGTAGTTTTCATCCGATCTTGCTCATCTTCGAACTTAGCCTCAGTTTAGTGGATAAAAGCTTACGTACCAAATTATAAGTCGATAGCTCTTAAATTACGGCCGTAATCGTGCGGACGGACAGACAGACGTACAGACAGACGGACATCGATAGATCGACTAAGAAAGTGATGCTGATCAATAATATATATAGTTTGTCATACCTACAACGCCTCCTTATGTGCGTTACAAATAGAATGTCAAAGTGAATATACCCTCGCCACAGTGTGGTACCGGGTATAAAAAGCGCCTTTAACTAGAGGCAAGTTATACTAAAATATTTTTTTTATTTTTACAATAATATAGTACCATGTATTTGAGCTCCGGCGTAGTCGAAGATAATTGTCTTACTGTTTTTTTTTTTTGTTTCTCTATAGATATTTCTTATGCGAGAAACAGATTGGCACAGCAACAGCAACAGCAACTTTGACAGCCACAGCGCACTTTTTAGAGCCCCTGCTTTTTAACGGCTGAAGGTACATTACCACAGCAACATCGACATCGACATCGACGTTAGAGCTAAGTCCTAAATTCAATGTTGCTGTGCAAATGCTACCAACACCACGGTGACTTTTTCAGTTCTCTCAACTTTCGAATGCTGACACACTGAAGGTGCAGCATCATTACCAGATATATACAAAAAAAGTTTCAGCAGTCTACAAATTATTCTTATGTAAATTATTTAGAAAATACTATTTTAATTTTCTTTTGATTTAGATTGCCTTTCATTTTCGATTGGCAAAAGAAATCATTTCTTTTTTGTGATCTGCAGGCGTCAAATTATTTGCTATCGGTGGGACGTGATTTTAAGTTCTAGTTTTACTATTGCAATGTGGAAACGAGTTATCTAATTCAATCGTCGCGAGTTGTGTTAAAATTAATGTTTGACAAGCTATTAAAAAAAAAGTACATACAAATTTTGATTTGTTGTTTGATTGGGCAGGAAACATCTGAAAAACACTGTCGAAAATGACATCAGATATGTTTTTCGAATTTTATACTTTAGCTACCACCAAGTACCTATACTGGTACATACCTGCTGGCTGCTGGTAGGTACTAAGTACGTGATTTGCTCTAAAATTTTACAGGTCGTCATGTACCTAATATAATTTTTTCGCTTTTACCATTTATTTTGGAAGATATAAAAGGTAATCTGGTAATGCTGCGTTGCAATCAACTCACAACAATTTTTTTTTCCTCCCTTGACAAAGTTGCTGTCGATGTTTCCAATGTATTTCATGGGACTTCTGCTGTTGAAGTTGCTGCTGCTGTCAAAGTTGCTGTTGCTGGTGCTGTGGTAATCTGTTTCTCGCATTAGCCTTGAATAGATCTGAATTATTCCATCCTGGGAAGCTGATATTTTGAAACAAAGTTCCTTTTATTGCCAATTTGAGAAGCGATTTGAGTTAATTCAATCAAAGTTTGTGTTGGAAAATTCTTATTTTTCATCCGATCCGCTTCAAACTAGATTTGTGTACTCTATAAAAAATTAGAGAAAACAAATTTCTCCGATTTTGGAAATTTTACTTGGAGCGCGAGTTATTACACTCACAGAAAAAAATTGGTTTTACTATCCTTTACCATCTATTTGCAATTAAAATAACAGATTTTGCTATTTTAATTGCAATTTTTTTAGTTTTACTATTTTAGTTTTTTTTTTGAAAATTTGTGTTTTTATGTTTTTTTTTATCGTGCTGGCGAACCGCGAGTATTTCCTGCATTTTGACATCAGAATCAAAGCTTTACAGAGAAAGAAGTCGTGATACAGACTTACAGTTCAAAGTATTGAAATTTTTCACAAAATGGATAAAACCAAATTGGCGTTGAGGGTCCTATCCATCGGCCAGGCGATACAAACAGATTTACCGCCGAGTTATGAAACTTCAGGAAATGTGGCCTCCCACAACAGATAGTAAAACAAAATTCAAAGTCTATATACGAAATAAAAAAACATTTACAATTGAAAATAGTTAAAAAAATAAGCGAAATTTACTATTAAATTGCGACTATAGTTATAATTAAAATTATAAATTTTACGCAGAAAAATTGTAAATATTACAATTTTTTTTCTGTGTGTGTAGCGACTGGAAAAGGGAGATTTATTTTTTCTAAGAAACATTTTTTCATCCTATGACCATAGCGAATCTACGGATAAATGTCAATCGATCATAATAGGGTATGACATAATTCCCTCCACCAGATGAATGGTAATCTCCGTTTGTGTTGCTGGATACGTACTTCAGATACGTACTCTTGTTCGTTGTTCCCCTCGAAACTGTTTATCCTTCCGTAAAATAATAAGTGTCAATTATTTACTCGGATATAACTGTTGTATATCCAAGTTTCTATGACGTTAGAGTGTGTTTTCAAATAATTTGCATAATACAAATTTAAATACAATATTTACGTAGGTACCTTCCCTTAGTTTTCGACATTTTATTTGGCTGTTTAACGAAGCATTTCGCTGATTGTTATACACACATGAATACGACAACTGGGTCCTATATGCTGAAGTGTTTGACTTTGTTGGTTCAAATTTAGAAACATTTGCAGGGGCGTTAAACACGTTGAATTGAAGGTGGATATATTGTATAATAATCAACCAATTAAGTTTATTAAAGGCTTCTTTATTGACCTAATTAACTACTTGTAGGTGGCGCTACAGAATATAGGGGTTGGTTGGGACTCAATATAAATGGCACTTAAATACCTTACAAAGATTTTTTTTCTCAAAACGGCCGTTAATGTCTTCATCGGTTCTTAAAAGCGTCCATATGCTTTAGACCAGTAGAGACAAACTGGTCTTATAAGGTAAGGAACTTAGTTGTTGGAGAGAGGGAAGTACGTTTAACCTTTTTTCCAACTAGTAGCTATGTATATGCCATTTATTAGATTCAGTGTCAAATTTTGAAAACCTTTCAAGTTTTTGGATGTGGGTTGGGCGGTATTGCTCCATACAATTATACCATATTATAGCTTCAAAGCCAATTAAAAAATATAGTTATGTTTTAAAACAGGTTCTGTGTAATGACATCGCAAACAGACGAGTGCATATAAACTCTTCCTAAGATCTATGCGCATTTTGTCGATATCTATGTCTAGTCAATGACAACTTCAAGATATCCTTAGCTTTGCAACTTCTTCAATACTTTTATTTGGGGCAAACTTTCTTGGATAAATGTATAATACTTTGTTTTAGAACCATTTACGGCCTATGATGTTCAGTTGCCCTTTTTCTCGCATTTTGACGCAATAGAGCCGTTTTGTAAAAATATTATCTAAATCATAGCTCTTCTTGATGTGTCTCTGTATCCTCCTTACCAGATCTTCTCCCAAAAGCCATCGAATCGTCTTTTATAGAATAGTATTTTTTTTTTCTGCATTCCCAAGATGATTTTGAAAATCCTTAAAGCCACTATTATGCCAATCGATTTACTCAATCAATTGTTTTCTACCGACGACGTTATAATGCCAGCCAAGGATTGTTCATTTTAAATACACACACTCCTCTCTGTTTGAATTAAAGGAAGTGCTACTCGAATGAATTAGTAATGTTCAATTCTCCTTTGATGGTATATGACTATATTATTATCATCATCACATCATCATTCTTATGATGATTGCTTCAGTTGGACTTCAGTGCTTCATCCCTGAATTGAAGTTGTTCTCTTTGTTACAGAGAGGTGGAAATTGAAGATAAGTTTTTAGTAAATTTATGAAGCTATCTGACAGCTTGCTTCTATACCTACCTTAGAAGCTATACAAAATGACTTGACCATTTTATAGGATTCCCTTAAGTTTTCCTTTTGTTCTTGGAAAAATCTAAAAAATGCTTAACAAAATTTTTTCTGGTACCTACTACAACCAAGACCGCTTGGAGAACATGTAGGTATATTTTGCAGAGTCATAACAGAAGATGGGGTCTACAACCAAAACTCACCTTTTCGATGTATACATAAGCCGTGGTACCATTGACCCATACGTGTGGACCAGTCCTCACGTATGGGTCAATAGTTTGGTGGACGGCTCTTAGAAAAGCTTACCTACAACATAACTTAAGAAAGTACAAAGAACAGTAAGTATAGGCAGCACAGGCGCTCTGGGGTCAACGCCGTCAGACGCCCTCCACAGTCCTTCTGCATCTTTTACCTTTAGACCTTCACATCACAAACATTACAGCACATAGCGCCATCAGACTCAGAGTAGTCGCCGTGCTGTCTAGATCCTACTTCCATGGTAACATTTTGCTTTCTCTATCAAGAGAACTAGTACCACCCTTAACGGTTTACATTTCCCCCAAAAAGGCTTTTAAAAAGACATTTTGAAGTAGAATTCCCTTTAAGATTAGACTGGCAAGACGGACGAGTGAATAGGGACTCGAATTTAGCAATTTAAATTCTAAAGGTTCAAAAATGAACTGTGGAGTAGATGCGGGGGTATTTTCTGAGACTCTAAACACCTCTTAGGGTTTCGGATACGGCAGCGAGGCTTGCGCGCCAAATCAAACTACACACAATCATAGCTCAGAGGCAAAAGATAGAAAAATTCATAGTCAAGTTGCCTTCAAGGCTATTACCTCAGTCTACAGACAGAATGTCGAGACGAGCTGGCCTCGGTTGATCGGTACAAGGTTACCCTGATTTGGGCTCCAGGTCATAGCAACGTTTATGGAAATGAACAAGCCGACGAGCTGGCCAGGCAAGGTTCAGCTCTGCACCGTTCACTTGCGAAATCAGTTCACATTTCGCTTGGAGCAGACACAAATTTCTTCAGAATTCTTATCAAAGGCCAACCACAGATGGAGAGAACTACCGAACTGTAACATATCCAGAAGGATGTGACCAACTTACAGTGGGAAAAAAACAACCTACATTCTAAGTAAAACACGAAAAGATATCTCTAGAATAAGAGCAATCACCAAAGGCCATAGGGGAGCATGCTGTCAGATTAGACATCCCCCATAATACCCAAGGATGCAGCCGAAAAATAAAATCTCACTCACCACAGCTCACAACATTTTCTAGGAAAAATGCATCAACAGTTCCCCAGATCCAAATATTTCCAGAAGACTACAATTTGCAGCAATTTAAGTGCTGAACTAACATACATCTGCAAGCATCTCGAGGCTCTAATGAAACATTATAGGTTCGCCTTTCCCGGGAGAAGTATTAAAAAACAAAAACCAAGTCAAATGAGTGCTACTTTGGTTTTTCTCAACCGCCACACCTACCTACCTACTATGACAGATTCAACACGGGTCGAGTCGAATATAGGTACAACTGACCCATGGCAAGTTGATATACAAACACAATTCTTCTAAAGGATGGTTAAATCTTAAGGGCCGATGTTAAATGTGACGTCAAGTTTTTTTCTGCATTTCATTTGACATTTCTCAATTTCAGACTAACTCAATTTGAACCATAGAAAGATACACAATCGAGCAACGCGTTAAAGTTATTCAGGCATCAGGCTTATTATGAAAATGGGCGTTTAAATCAAAATGCATATCATGCACTTCGTGATTTTTTCGGTCAATTTAATCGTCCAAATGTGCGTACAATCGGAAAAATCATGCAAAAATTTGAGCAAACCGGGTCTGTAGGAAATGTGAAAACACCAGTGCATGCACTGGTACACTCGTACAGCTCGTACTGCAGAAAATATTGCTGCTGTTCGCGATAGTAGCGGCTGAAGAGCCGTCCACCCCAACTCGTCGTGGTGCTCGCTATCGTGAGATGATAACGAACTTTTTATGGCCCAAATTGGAAGATATGGATGTGAACGATATGTGGTTTCAACAGAACGGTGCCACTTGCCACATAGCTAACGAAAAAATGGCTCTTTTGAGGGAGAAATTCAATGGCCGTATGTTATTTCACGTCGTGGCGATGCTAATTGGCCGCCACGATCATGCGATTTGACACCGTTGGACTTATTTCTTTGGGGTTATTTGAAAGAAAAGGTGTACGTCGATAAGCCAGCAACAATTCAAGAGTTAAATAATGAGATAATTCGACACATTAACGGCATAGAACCTCAATTATGCCTCAGCGTCATCGAAAATTTGGACCAACGGATGGAGGTGTGACGCCGAGGTCGCGGCGGCCATTTGGCCGATATTTTGTTCCATACATAATTTGAACCATACCAATAATTTCCTAAATAATTTGTGTTTTATTCAAAATCAACATCGGCCCTTAAAACTTAACCACCCGTTACGATACAACTGAGTTATAAGCCAACTCTTCTATAAGGAATTTTATCTGTCGTCAGTTCTAACCAAATCAGCTCGAACTTCTGCTACATATATTATATTCGGATAACATTCTGCTACGTAATGACCCAACTTTTTCTTTAAAAATCATCCATAAGGGAAAGCTGAATGAAAAATGTCCATAAATGAGTTGGCATGCAGTTTAGTTGTTTCGTGGCGGATGAGCTGCGATTACGAGAAACTGAACCAGGATAGGCTGGCGATCTTCTTTTAAGATTTTCTCGGATAGGTGTATAAGCTCTAAGCCATTCATTCATTCAATGTCAGGACAGTATCCATCCAGAGACAATTTTTCTATGACAAAGCGACGGTCCATAACCGCATAAGAAAACAGGATTCAAATCAACATTTTTTTACCATACAAAAGTACTTTCGATACCGTTTTGATTTTCATTTTCTTTAAAAAAAAAAGTTCACCATGTTCGGCTGTATCTATTTCAGATTAACCTCGAACCGAACTGTATTTCTATGAATGACAGCCTACATGAAGTTTAAACAATCGATATCGATACTCTTATTCTCTTTGGCACTTTGATGCTTTTTGAAATCCATATCACGAAAGTGCTCGTTACTTCGTTAGTCACGAAAATGTTTTATATTGGAGAAGAAATTTCCATTTACTACTGCAAGCAAACCGTCCATCTCCACAAAACATCCATTCCAATTAAAATGAATAGCCACTTTCCAGGCCAATTCGTTCAATCGAATTTCAATCCAATTTGTATACTAAACCCGCTCCGGATAGTTACACTAAAAACTAGTCACGTGTCCAACTAGGATATGCAATTCCTACCGGAAAACCACGACATCCCGGATTGAAGGGTTACATCAGTTCTTTTTTTTTTTGCCGCCCAAATCTAAGCGTAAAAAAAATTCAAAACCATGTGGAAGTACATCACGTTTCCGAATCCAATGAACTAACGGAAAAAAGGATTGCCATGGAATTCCATACGACGAACGTGAGGGGAATTCAAAATAAATGGAAAGAAAAGTCGAAAAAGTTCCTCTGAGCGTCGGAAAAGTTCCAAAGAAAGGGATCACCACGTGGAAACATGCTCCTTGAGGAAATCCTTGTTTTTATGCGTCAAATTATAACTTTATTTCGAATAGAGAACTCACTTTTATATTGTTATAGATACCGTTTGCTAAAAGATGCACGAGTCACTGGTCAACCGAGAATTGAAGGAAAAGTAGGATTATTTGAATTTGAATATTTCCCATCAGATAGTGTAAGTTTGATAAGGTATCCTGAGAAGGGTATAATATCACAGAAATCATACTAAAAAAAAAATCTGCTAACAACCAAGATTAGTTATTCAAAAAGGTACTAGCTGGTCCGCACTTTGATTGATTTTGATTGATGATATAATTCGGTATTACCCAGCAGGACTCTTGGGAGATATGTACTCGTATGTATACCTCCAACCTTTTCGTTCAGCTTATTTATACCATAAAAACAAATAAGACTCGTATCTCGGCGAAATAAACGGAATTATACATGAGCTGCTTTGGTTGAAAGTCAAAATATGGGTAGCCAGCTAAAGAGGATTTATGGCTATTATCCTTTAATCATGCGATAAGCAAACCACCACTTTGCCGTTTTGTGAGGCAAAAGAAAAACAAAAACAAAAAAAGGAAGTAAATGCAACAACACCATGGCGTCATGGCGTCGTCGAAGAGAAACACGAAAGTAGGTAGAGCGTAGTTTATATTGTTAACACCACTTGACCGAGTGACTACGGCACTCTCGTCCACATTGCCAGGGATTCGAGTGCCATGAATGGAATCGTGATTTATTAACGCCTAATTGAGAGCAAATGTTTGCATGTCCATATAAAAACACGCAAGGCGCGTCGAAACATTGAGGCGTACTATTTCCTTACCTACTGGAGGAATTTTTGTGGCAGGGGAGAACAGCAAACTTGTAACTTGTTTAACATCGTTCTTGAAAGAATAGTGGAAAACACAAACGCCAACATCAGAGACACTATCTTTCAAAAGTCCGTCCATATACGCGGCCTAACGCAGCGTTACGTCATTGACGCGTTTGTGAGTATTGTGACGGAGGCGGTGAAGATGGGCAAGAGGGCAAGACAAAGTATATGCTGTCAACATGAAAGGACACCCAGCATCGACGTCTCGGATAGAATGCCACCATAGGCAGACATAACTTTGAGGCAGTTAGTGACCTTGTCTACATGGGCTCCGCTTTGAACTCAGACAATGAGACCAGCGCTGAGATTAAGCGAAGAAGAACTCTTGCCAATCGCTGGTAATTTTGGCTAAAAAAGCAACTGAGTAGCAAAGTCTTCTTTTGAACAACTAAAGTGACCCTAATCGTCCCACTCCTTCTCTATGGCGAAGAGGCATGGATTCTATCAAAATCGGATGGAGTTACCTTGGCTGTTTCGAGAGGAAAATTCTTCGAGTAGTTTTCGGTCCCGTCGGTATAGACGGTGATTATGGAGGAGGAGATACAACGACAAACTGTACGGGCTGTACAGCGACATCGACCAAGCCAGAAGAGTGAAGGTCCAACGACTGCGGTGGCTGGGTCATGATAAGCGAATTTGACGCGAATGCTCCGGCCCGGAAGATCTTCGAATCCACTCCGGAGTGACAGCGCAATAGAGGAAGACTGTGACTGAGGTGGCGCATGCAAGTGGAAGGCCACCTTAACCAACGTAGCGTTCGAAACCGGAGGCAACTGAACGCGAACGTCTGACAAATATCCGAGAGTATGACCGTCCTGAAAAAGCTTCTCAATTCAGCCGTTCGGACTCGACATAAAATTGTAGGTCCCTTCCATTAGTCCCAAAAATAGAAACTCACACAAAACGAATAGTTGCGAGAAGCTGGGCCTAGGGTGTCTACCTAAATGCCGTTAATAATGAAAAACAATATTAGCCAAATGGCCACCACGAGCACGCTTACAGGACCATATCCTTTTCATGAAATTTTCCATAACGAAATCGCAAAGTGGCTGCCCTATGTCCTCGATAGCCTCACGAATTTTATCTTTGAGGTCTTGAATCGACGCTGGGCTGTTGGCGTTGTTGATGATCGGCCGGCTTGAGTTTTTGTGTTAACTGAACTTTAAAAGCCTTAAGACCCAAGTCTTTATGCAAAATACGGTGTAATGACGTTTGTGGAATGCCCAATTCCAAAGAACGACGAGGAATGGACAAACCTGGGTTTTCTTCAACACTTTGGGCTACAGCAGCAATATTCTCAGTTGTTCTTAAGCGACGTGCACGGGTTTTATTCTTCACATCACTAATTTGTCCCAACAGCTCGAATTTTTCCACCAATTTCTGTATTGCGGTCCGACAAGGTGCTTCACGACGACCAAAAAATGCTTTAGTTTTGCGAACTGTGACTGCAAGCTTTTTACCATTTTTGTAGAGAATTTTAATAATTTCAATGCGTTGTTGAAGCGTGTTTCGTTCCATTTTTAGTAATGGCGTAGTTTCTACTTATCAAATGTCAAAGAATAAAAGCTTCAAAAGTGACAGCTACCGAAAAAGCGGGCAATTCACAATAACACCTCTCATTGGAAAACCTTTTGTAATAGATTTCCCCTTCAGGTGGGTTGGAATGGAATATACTGGAGCGAATATGACATTAATCAGATCAATGTCGCTTTACACCTTTAAAGAAATCATTCCCTGAAATGCGACATACGAGCACTCTACAAAAACAGAGGCACATCCCCTATCAGAACAACTGCCAGGACATCACTTTTAAGACTCTTTCGACTATTCAGCTTACATACATATTACTTATATAAACATTGCAAATTTCGGAGACATATTCGTAATGAATTAAAAGATTGTGTCGAATATACAAAGCTACACAAACATTAACTATTTACAAACTTTTAGGATTTGATTTCCATTTTAATTCTAGTTCAGTAAACTAAATAAACATTCATTAATAAAATGACGGCATTAATAAATGAGTTTTCTAATTAAACACAAACATCTTTAACTAATAATTATGGAAAGCTATCGTATTTTCATTAAACTTATAAAACTTATTGAAGCTTTAATAATAATCATTAGTGGAGTAGCTACACCTGTGTAAAGAGGTTATTGCTGTCATTATAGCCAAAAATATTTGTATTCATTTGAAAATTAATTAATTTTGTAATTAGATATTGAGAGGGAAGTTACTCATTAAATTGTATTTGACATGTGGGTACAGTGTAGGGAAATATAATGCCCCTTTTCCAATATTCGGGGGAACTATGAACGCTCGACTGAGTTTACGAATGAATAGCCCCACAAGTACTATTCATCAAATACACAAACCTTACAACTGTCGTATTTATTTCATTATCGACTGCAGTGTTTTAGTTGTCAAAATCAGTTGTGACCATTTAATATGCAAAAGGAAATATTTAAATTATTTAAACAAAAATAAGGAGTTTTTCATAATAATTGGAATGAAAAACAAGTCAAGAGTGTCAAAACTGACAAGTACTTATTAAATTGTGGTATATACTTCATTACCGACATTTGAAGGCTTTTCCAATAGGGATTTCCGAACTTTGACAGGTAATTGCGGCCATATTGTCTGTCTTTTATTTAGTCTGTCTTGCGAAATGATTACGGAGAGTTAAGCTACAATTACACGGCCATTTTGTTGAGTCATTTAAATGGCGCTGAGACGTCAGGAAAAAATGTCGCAGTAGAGCGACATTTAAGCTACGATACATCATTGGAAAAATGACGATCACACGAAATGACTTTCATCGTCATTTGTGTCCCAAAATCAAATGACAGACACTGCGAGTCATTTAGAATTTTACGTTGGGATGCCATTTAAATGACGCCACAGCCAAAAAGTTTGTCCTAGACGTCATTGAAGAGCGATCACACGGCCATTTTTTTCCGCCATTTAAATGGCACTTAATTCATGTCATTTGGTGTGCCATTTTCCTAGTCATTTAAATGACGCTGCCAAAAATGGCGATCACACAGAGCTCATTTAAATGATTGCTTTGTGACCGGATTTTTACGTCAGAGCGCCATTTAAATGACTCGAAAAAAATGGCCGTGTAATCGTAGCTTTATATCGTTCAAAAACATGTGCAAATGATAAAATTGTTTTATGAAAGTGGGTCTCCTGTTGAGCAACATTTCGCGCGCTTCGCCCATTTTATACGGTCGCCATAATCGTGCTTCAGAGAGGACTATTCTGGATGAAATTGTCGATTTTGGGACGATAACAAGCCACACGAGATCCATCAAATTGTAAGGCATACAAAAAAAGTCAATGTTTGGTGTAGATTTTGGACTGCCGGGCGGCATTATCGGTCCAAACTTCTTTGAAAACGACTTTGGCCAGGCCATCACCGTCAACGGCTATCAGTTGATGAAAACCAATTTCTTTTGGCCCTAATTGGATGATATGGATACCGTGGACATGTGGTTTCAACTGGACGGCCTAAGTACCACACAACAACCCATGCCACAATGGACTTTTTGCACAAGCGATTTCCAGACATGGTTATCTCACGCGGGCTCGAGGTAAATTTGCCACCGAGTTCATGCGATTCAACCAAGTTAGACTTTTTCTTGTGGGGTTTTCCTAAGTCACAGGTCTATGCCAAGCCAATAATGCAAAAAGCACCACTGCCCTGAAGGCCAACATAATCAATGCCATTGGCTAAATTCAGCCTGATTTATGCTCCAGTGTTATGGAAAATTTTATGTTTCGAATACGCGAACGATGGCATACATGGGCCTTCTAAATAAATAAAAAATTTCAATGATATCTACTTACAGTTGGTTTCATTCAAGCTTAAAGATAGGAAACGCTTAATGGAAACCCTCTTTATTATGATTTTGAAGTCGAGAAAAAAGGTGAACATTTTAAAAGCAAAACTTGCAGCGAATGGTAAACTTTAGATTCTGGATCTGGATAAAAACAACCTAATAATTCTTGTCAGGATTCTTAGGTTGTTTTTATCCAGATTAGTTAGAAAATAGGTTTTTATGGGGAAAATTTAGGGAAGAAAAAAAAAACAACCTAAGAATCCTGACAGGAATTATAACTGGCCATGGTCTTATGAAAAAACACATTCACCTAATCGGAGTCTCACCAGACCCCACATGTAGACAAGACTATGCCTAGAGAGTGATGAATCCTCTCTTCACATTCTCATGGAATGTCCGGCTCTCTTCCGTCTTAGAAAGAAAGTCTTTGGCGAAAAAATCGTCACCTCGGCACATCTTGCTGAATTACCCCGAGAGAAGATAATTGTCTTCCTGACTGTCTCCGGAGTAAAAAGATGGCTCTAGGACTCTACCATGGATGGCACAATAGGCTCCTTTAGTGAGGCCGCAGTGCCAGGGCCGGTAAAGGCTCTCCCGACCAATCACCTAATCTAATCTAAACTTTAGATTCGCCTACGTTTATCTTCATTTCAGCTTCGTCACAAACTCTTTCACGTTTTTCTATAATTCCAGCTATGTATAGGTATAGTCTGTGATAAAATGCATGAAGTGTGGTCTTTCACATAACAGCACTCATTCGAAGTATGACATTTTAAACGAATTGCCAAGCTAATTTACGGAGTGGATGTAACTCTACTCACCCTTGAACCACGCTCCTTGGTGACTGCACCTATCAACTCACACTCAGTCACTCACTTTGCACTACACAGCCACAGAACATAACCTTCTAATGTTCGGCTGAAACTCCTTAACAGGCAAGAGCAAATTGCACTCATTAAACGCGTCACCTCCTTTCATTTATAGAAAAACGCGTTCAACTCCTTTCCCTAGCAAACATTATCTGACAAAACGTACAGAATATTTTTATCTTAAAAAATGTGGTTAGCAACGACATCGTTTATCTCTGGCTATACCAAGTTCTTTGATTAGATCCTTGTTAAAGGGCGTTGACAAAGTTTATATGTAGTTCTTCTCATTTCCTAGCAATGTTTCTGGGTGAACATAGAAACTATGTGCAAGCACTTGTTTGACAAGTTAATTCATTTAACACAGACACAAGTCCACACTTCCTTATTGTTATCCTTGTGCAAAGCGTTCTTCTTAATGACTTGCACATGCATTGGAAAAGTTTTCAGATTCACCTGCTCAGTATGCGATATATACTTGGCTCTAAGGTCTAAAGGTGTACGTGCCATGCTTTGTAGATAACTTCGACTACATATCCTTATACATTTGTCCTTCTTTCTATTAAAAAGTTCCTTCACGAAGACTTAAAGCAGATGCTGTTTTTGGCATACATGTGTGTGTGTATCAGGTGTTATCACACAACTTGCTGGGTGATAATTGAAAAACCCTGCTAAAGGATGTGTAGAGAATTTCTAAAGAAGGCCATTACATAGTTTCAAATGGAAATATTTATGCTAAGACCGTTATCCTGATGGGCTAAATACAATGTATGCATATATATGTTTACGACTACATATACCCATCTTTAGAGAATGCAGATATATCCTAATCTGGTGGCATAGAACTGCAGTGCAGACCAGAAGTTTATATACCAACACCTTGGAGACATGTTTTGCATGAACCCTTTGATTAGCTAAGTGTGTTCCTGTTGGAGGAAACTTTAAATATGCACACAAGGACACTGTAATGTTTTATTTTTTTTTCGTCGTATCCCCTGTTGAATTGTAGGTGTACAGCTACGAGTATATGCATGTTCATATCCGATGCAACGAAATCAGCATAAAATGAGATGACATCACACCATGGCTGAGTGCATGAGGGGGTGGGTCGATGGGATGGGGGTGGATGTTTATACAAGTTAGATAATATTTTTATGGGAATTCATTTCCCTCTCTATGCAGTTATTTACAACATTTTGGTGAATATGGAGAATGTATACGATTTATAAAAGTGCAATTGGGGGTTAGAGAAGGTTCATGATATGTATACTACATTCACTGTTTTCTGGATCACGATTGGGCGAGAAAACTTCTTAAAACTGGCTTTGAGGCAATATGTACTCAAATTCAAGTGCGATACGAAATGTGTTAACTCTACGAAGAGGACCAGTGATCGCAAGATACGATCTTTTGGAACGTGAAGCCACTAACGCGCAGAAATATGTTCCAGATACCTTTAACTTGAACTTAAGTGTATACGATATAAATAGGACCTATTAGAGTACGCTTTAATCAAAGCTGTACTACGAAAAGGCCTCATGCAGTCCGCGTAAACAAAGAGTATGTTTCTGATGCTAATACTAACAGCACGTTGATGTTTAATTTCATGGCAGCCACATTGTTGTAGGATAATATTTACCGGATTCTGGACTAAAGTACAGCGCTTTACGGTCATACAGCGTTTCGTCCCAACAGAACTGTCAACTGAGGACGAATAGAACGATTACCGCAACCGGTATTGTTGGGAGGAGGAGAAATGCTCTATGCACCATATGCAGTCATTTTGGCATTGACCATCCTCTTGTCTTAGACTAAAAGGGTTATTACCCTTTGGTTTCTGAGTGCTGCAGGTGAAGAAGGTATGATGCGCGTCGTCTTCTTGGTAGTCCCCATACTGGCTGGCAGGCTGAACTATTTGTTTCTCCGATATTGTGGAGAAAGGCGTTAAACGGTGAGTAAACGTCTGACGTAGTCATTCCACTCAGCCATGTTTCCGAGCTCCAGCGTTCTTGCCACTTCTTTTTCTGTGAGCTCTCTGGCCTCTTCCGTAGCCGTTTGCACACCAGCTTCCGTCTTTTTGTCGTAAACGTACTTTTTTTCTGCCGCTAAGACGTCTATTGGGGTCATCCCTGCCACAACAAGAACGGCTGGTTCCGACACCGTTCGGTAGGTGGTTGCCACGCTTTGAGCTCCACGTCTCTGCACAGCTGTCATCTGCTTTCTGTACTTTTCCTGTCGAAGTGCGTCTGCCCAAATTCCACATCCGTAGAGGAGGATGACATGCGCTATCGATATCAGGAGCCCTCGCTTGCTGGCCGTTGGGCCGCCTATACATTCTCCATCAACCTGCTTAGTGACGCAGTCATTTTCGACGCTCTTTCCGAAAGTAAGTTTGGTATTGATGGTCACACCCGAATACTTCACGGCGTCTTTGCTTCTTATTACCTCCTAGCCGATTTGGATGTCGATTAAAGTCGGAATCCTTTTCTTCATCGAAAGGACTATCTCGGTTTTTTCTGTAGCCAAACTGAGACCGTGTTCATCCATCCACGAGGTTACTCGTCGCATGACCTGGTTAAGCTTCATTAGCGCATTTTCGGTGTCTTTTGCCATTATGGCCGCGGCGATATTATCTGCATACCCCATCAGAAATTTATCTTGCGGCAACTCCATGCGAAGAATGCCTTCATACGAGATGTTGCAGTGGTGAGGCCCCAAAATTGTTCCTTGAGCTACTCTGAGGTCACTTGCCTTTTTCTTTGGTCTTCTGTGGTTTCATAGATCAACTCCCGGCCCCTGAGGTAGTCTTTCACCATCCATAAGAGATAGGCTGGGATGTTAAAAGCGTTTTCGAGCGCGTTAAGCATATCACTCCACCTGGACGATTTAAAGGTGTTCCTGACATTCAGACTTGCAGAGTTGCCAGTGTTGCCGCAACCGGTATAAGAACCACAGGATAGGCCACAATGTACACCTGCATTAGAAAGTGTCATAGTTTTTGCTAATGACAGCGAATGTTAATTCGTTTTTGACATTTATGTGAATCAATGAAGCGCTATACTCTTTAAGAATATCGAATAATCGCCACAACGCTTTTGATGTACAATTCGTCAGTAATTTTTGACGCAATGTGGCCGTTTTCCTAGCCGCCGATGTAAAGGCAGGACAATGACGAAGGAAAGGATCCGAAGTAGTGTCGCCCTCTCCACAATCGTCGCGGATAGTGAGATATATTAGGGCAGTTTGCTGATACCCATACGACTCATAAGGATTTGAACTTCTACAAAAATGTTTATGGACTACTTTTTCTAAGGCATAAACAGTCACGCCAATAAGTTGTCTACAGTCTTTTCCACTAAGAGACAATAGAAATGCCGTAGATTTCTTATACAGATGGATGCGTTTAGTCTGCCTAAATCCTGAAGATCCTTGCCATACAAAATTGTGTTAGTTAAAAAATGAGTCGTCAATTGAGATCTTTACGGGAAGAGTCTCGGGATTAAAACCCGCGCAGGTTTTAATCCCGATAAGTTATCCTCTGACATTCGGCAGCCATTGTAGGATATGATAGACCTCCGCTTGCAAAAGAGAAGCGTGCTTGAATAACGAGCAGTAAAAGTATAATTTTGTCGATTTCCACGAAGACATCAGCACCGGACACTTGACTAGTTTTGGAGTCATCCGTGAAAATTCCACAACATCCCAAACCTGGCTCAGACTCTGGATAACGACAGTCCTGAAGCAAGAAAAGTTGATTCTAAATTTTCACAACAGCCGAAGTTTTTGTATAATTGCATCAGACGGCATATCCATGGAAAAATCAAGCAGAGCATCTAGAGAAAAGCCCGGCGTACTCATGAAATCACCCGTTCAGCCAAGACAAACTGTTTGGGAGTTTTGTGCAAAAGGTAGTCACGCACCTTTTACGAAGGTCCTAAAACACAACATAATTTTGCAAACACAAACTCCCTAAATGAATAGATCCATGCTGTAACTATTGGTTACGAATAAAGCCGAAGGAGTCTCTTGTTTCATTGATACAAAACTAATTGCCAATTAAATTGTCTCCACTATAACCTAGAAGTGTTGAGAATGTAAACAATTTCAAAAGCAAATGCAAATTATGTCCGGTCCGCTTGCATGAAAATAATTATATGGCTTTTGCATCGTTTCATTTGAAATATTCAAATATTTTCGACGACGCAAGGCGAACATGCAATGTGGCTCTGGCTAGTTGCAGCTATATTGGCACATACGTACAACCCTTAGCCGTTACAGTATTGATTTGATCAGAGAGATACATTATCACTATGGTATGTAAATTGAAAACTAATTGCAAATACAATACTCGTAGCGCCAGCTGGCAGGTATTCAGATATGAAATCGTTTGAAACATCACCAATATTCAAATATATTCCCACAAAGGTACAGTTTCTGGTTCACTACTCGTATATCTAATTGTGTCCACTTTTGAGGTCCTTAGGTGTGCACACATTATTGGCAGGACACTTGCCAACTGCATTAGATGCTTGACTGTGATTTTGTATTCAATTAGGCCTACTTTGTGCCAATTTCTATCTGTTTGTAATTTCGATTGTCCTAATTGTCCGGCGTTGCCATTCTTCAATGGTTATGATAATTGCTTTGTATTCGATATGTTCTAGGATTGTAGATACGATTCCGATTTGAATCAATGGGCAAATGGTGGTATACGAGGTACGAGTGTTTGGATAGTTTTTGAATTCGTCGATGGAATGGTAAACATACTTACTCGTCTTAGGACCTTTTTTCTTTTGTAAATTTGGACAATAAATTTGGTAAATAAATAAAAATAATACATAGTTGTCGCAACAGGTCCGCGCGCATAGACAGTTTCTAACAACCATTTCTTTATGTGAGTTTTTTTTTATTTTTAAAATTATTTGATGACCAGAAACTGACACTTAGCTTGCAGTATCTATACATTTAAAACTAGAACTTCGTACCAGGTAAAATGATTTGGTTATAACTCTTCATATAAGCAAGTATCCCAATCAACCTTCCAAGTGCAGTTAATTGAATTTGTAAATATTGGCCGTAAATGGTTCAATTAAAGTTTCGTTTGGTGATTAAATAAAACTCGTTCATAATTCAAATGAACTCACGCCTCTTTGTTCAATTCTGACCAAACTTTACAGGAACAGTCGCGGTCCAATACTTGAACTCAATCATTTCGATGGTTTCTGAGATATAATATTTTTAAGGCGTTTTTTATATGGTGGGAGTTAC
Source organism: Cheilosia soror (assembly GCA_949372485.1). Lineage (NCBI taxonomy): Eukaryota > Metazoa > Arthropoda > Insecta > Diptera > Syrphidae > Cheilosia > Cheilosia soror. Next base: position 9,953,764 of record OX443563.1, read on the forward strand.
CACGCCCATTCTCCAATTTTGACAAAATGTCGCAAAAAAGTTTTAGGGTCCATAACAAAGATTTTCTTAAAATTTGAGGAGTACCATCGTTTCTGTGGCTTCCGAGATATACGATTTTTAGAGTTAGATGGTGAGAGTAACCATGCCCCTTTGCTCAATTCTGAACAGTCCTTAGAGGAACATTCAAGGGCCAAAACCTAAGATTCCCTGAAAATTTGAGCTCAATCGGCTGGGTGCTTTGCGAGATGTAAGATTTTTAAAGATTTGTATTGCATGGTAGGTGCCACGCCCCTTATCATATATAAAGGGTATCCCATAAGTCAGGCAAAAGGTAATTTTGATAGAAAATACAAATTTTTAATTAGAAAGCTTAAATTTTTTTATTATTTTATTGATTCATACAAAATGGCCGCCACGGCTTTGCTGGCAAGTACGTACTCTCTTATTGAAATTTCCTTCGACCGTTTTGCATAAATGTGGCTGAATTTCATTAACAAACTCCCAACTTCCTCTTTCAAGACGTTGGCGGTCATGGGTTTGTTTACATAGACCTTTGACTTAAAAAAAAACCCCCAAAGCAAGAAGTCCAATGGCGTTAAATCGCAAGATTTGGATGGTCAATTCTGATCGCAAAAGCGGCCTCAATATTAGGAAATGCCTCATGCAGCAATTAAATAATTTCTTTGGCTGTATGGCATGTGGTACCGTCTTGTTAAAAGCACATGTGGGTTATGTCCATATCTTGTAATCTAGGTACTAAAAACTCTGTTATCGTGTCACGATAACGAACAGCATTAATTGTTACTGTCTGACTCCAGCCCAAAATCTGCACCAAACAGTCACGCGTTGTGGATGCATTTGTTTCTCAACAATTACTCATGGGTTTTCTAAACCCCAAATGCGACAATTTTGACGATTGACGAAGCCATCAAGATGAAAAAATCACTAATTGATCCAGTCTCCCTGAATTTTTCAATTATTTTCTTCACAGTTGATGGTTTTAAATCACAATGACGGCCATAATTTTGTTCGAAAATTGCGGACTGTAGCTGACAAACCTTCATTGTTATTAAAATATTCCTTAACAATGAAAATGTGTTGTTTTTTCGTATAGCGCTTTATATTTACTAACCCCAAACTGTCAGCTGTCACATTGTTATATTTTTGCCGTTGGCATCACTGTACTATTAAATGGCGCAAAATTTAAACCTACTTTATTGTATGAAGCTTAAAAACACGAAAAGTAGATACCTACTTATTTTTTTATTTTAGGTACGCACTAAATCTGTCATCCGTCAATTTGAAGGCGAAATCAGTTTTTTTTTTGTTATTTTAGATAGAAATGTCTTCCAATGATGAAGATATAATATTTTGAAATATTTCAATGTATTTGATGAGTTTAAGCTTTGAATGTAGTTGTGTTTTTGCTATCTGTCAGTTTTTTGAAAATGTTGTTGCTATAGGATTCCCAAAAATTGTAGTTGGTAAACGTGGGTTTCCACATGTCGGTTGATTGACAAAGTTTGACAGCTCTCGCGTTTATGTCATTGAAGGACACCACCGTCAGTTCATTTCCACTTATGTCAATTATTGGCAAAAAATCGTTTGTCAATTGATTGACCAACTTATGAACTCGATGACAATTAATTTTCACTGTCAATTATAGACAAAGTGACATTTTGTTTGACAATTCAGCTATTTCCATTACACATGTCCAGTCGTTTCTTTGTCAGTTATTGACAAACGCTGTTAGTCAATTCATTTAAAAGCAATTTTTCTCTATTTTCACTTGCCAATTGCTTAATTGGCATAAAAAATACGTCAATTGTCAATTTCAAATCGACAAGTGGAAACCCAGCATTACTCATACTCATAAAATTTGCGTCAGGTCTATTCTAAAGTTATTTCTAAAACGGTCAATAATTAAATTAAATAATAGGCAACAGTTTTGGAGTTAGAGTGCTGCTACCTAGTATCTACCAACCTCCCCTAAAAAAAGACTACATACTATAATTCTGATCGCCATTGATTTTTATTAGTTTTTGTTTAGTTGACATTATTGTCAGTTCACATTTGACGGTTGCACACGAAATAAAATAATTTCTTACCACTTCCACAACATTTTGTGCAATTTAAAAATATGAAACGTAAGCAAATGGAATTTCGTAAATGGCATTTAAATTAGTTACAGAAAAAAACCCACCAACGAAACAACTCCATTTGAATTCCATACCAGCACCTGAATCCCTACAGTAAATTACGTGTAAATCTAATTTATAGGTGTGTGCACTGAAATTGCAGCATTGCTAACCGCAGGCAAATTTCATACACGCACAAAATTAGTTAAGTTTTCGGTTTCATTAAACAATTAGTGGTTTTATTCATCCGACTATATATAACTCTGCGGGTGTAATGGTGTTACACAGTTATACTGTAGGCAATGCTGACACGAATGTGATTAATTCGGTTAAAGTACATACATCAATTGTGGTAACTTAGAATGGCTATGCTGAGTGATATATGTTGTGTTTAACATTACCGACGCAATTGAGTGACAACTGTCAAGCGATTATTAACATTTCTATATGGTTAAAATATTGCCACGTGCCTGGGCTGATGTGGGGTCGGGTAATTGCTGCAATTGCAATTATTGTAATCACAGGGAAAATATTTTGAGATATATTTAGGTTATAGAAGGTGATAAGGAAATCCTTCTTTTTTTTTAATACATAATGTGCAAGGTGCGTCATAATGTACAAGAACAATTAGCTATCAGGTCGGTAAAGGCACCATAAGCCTAGCTCATCACAAGGAGAAAGCTCTCGTCAGCATATACAGGATATGCGCAATAAAAAGAATAAGAGGTTTTCGAAGAAACTCGGACGAAGTAGCCGGCGTTATTTCGGGAATGATCCTCATTGACATTCTTGCCAGCGAGATGCAAAGGACAAAGGACCTTAGACAAACACCCAAACCGACAAGAAGTCCCTACTAGAAGGGTCAAAGCAGAAGAGAGGGAAACATCGGTGCCACTGTGGCAAGCCAGGTGGGATAACACGGCAAAAGGCAGATGGACCCACAAACTGATCTCACCATCGAGGTCTGGACAAAACGAACAAACGGAAACTGCAACTACCACAACTACCACCTTACGAAGTTCTTATCGGGACACAGCCGGCGGCGGTCGGCGGCTACCGGAAATACCTTCAAAGATTTAATCACGATAGCTAGCATTTTTGTCCCGAATGCACAGACGAAGAAGAAGATACGGAAAATGGAACACGCAATGTTCCATTGTAGGCGTTTTGCAGAGGGAAGAGCGAACTTACCAAACCTCCAAAGCCTAATAATAATAAGCCATAAGTTGAGGTCAGAAAATGACTGGCTGGAGGTATGCTCCTTTATAACGAGCGTACACGAAGAATTAAGGATACTTGAAAGACTTAGAAAAGCCGAAATGGCAGACGCAGAAGATTTAGCATGAGTTGCTAACCAGCCCCACGAAGTGCATCTTTAGAAGATTACCACATCCATTGAAGCAACCAAAAAACCTAGCTTCTCACAAACATTCGTTTGTGTGTGTTTTTATTTTTCGGGATGAATTGAAAAAACCTAGAGTTTTATGCCGACTCCGCGGTGCAACTGCATAAGGAACTTCTTTACGACATTCATGCTCTCGGATATTTGTCATACGTTCGTGTACAGATGGCCGATTTTTGGCGCTGATGTGGTGAGTTCTGATATTAAGCTCCTCATCGCTGAAATGTATTCTCGGTTTTCTCCGAAAATCGAAGAAATTCCATTAAAATGGGCAATACTGATGGGTATCTAATACTGGATTTGAATCCTGGTAGTTCAATGGACAAATTGCGTCTTAGAGCTCCAGTGGAGTGTTTTTTAACCCGGAAAAAGGTTAGGAAACACTCCGTATAAAAATAATGTGCGTATAATGATCTTTAAATGGGTAGGTATATTGGTTGAGAGCCAGGTCCACACCGGACAGTAAGTAGACCAATTAAGTACCTAAGTAGGTATAATATTCCTTAAACATTTATGAACAGTTGACGCTCAGGTCTGTACCTACTGTAAATGCATCCAAGTCACCCTAGGACCAGTTTCTCATTCGTTTGCGTGAGTTTTTTTTTATTTCTTGGGACGAATGAAAGGAAGATACAAATATACCCAGTCCGAGAATGAAATAATGCTCTCGGATGTTTGTCAGTTGTCAGCCAGTATCTACAAGATGAGCGTTGATTAAAACCAAAAGTCGAGACTTACACCAAAATAATCAGATTATGGTACTTTATGCTTGCATACTTATAGGCTGATTTGGAGTAAATCACTCTGAATCTTTTTATTGGAATTAAGCACTAGTTCATCCGGTGAACTTCGTACCCCTTTAGAGTCAATAAGAAGTGTTGTTTTAACTTAAAATGATTGGCGTGGCTTTCTTTCTGTTAAACTATCTGCTAGATTAGTTGCACTCGGGTCGATTCCCTTCGGTATCATCGGAACTCGTGGAATAGAAAATTCCTCGTCTTTGAACTTACCTTTGATTATGGTGACTTGGATAATGTTGTGTATGAGTTTCTGTGACCTCAGCATGGTTCAGATTGCACAGCATTATGATAACAGAGCCGACTTTAAGCTGCAAATTATATGCGGTGTTAGACTTTAGACCTGGTTAGACTCTGCTTGTGGTATCACAATTCATCTTATCTGGTCTAAGTGAAGTACTCCGTGTATAATGGATAATTGCCACCTAACCTAACCTAACCTAGACGTTAGATCGGGCATATCCAATAAATTCAAACATTCAATTGAATAGGTTTAGGTTGTTGCTTCGTCATCATTTGCAATCAACCGATTTTAACGAATGGAATCAGAATGCTTCTACGATTTGATTTTGAATAATGAAATTCAAATCATCGACATCCTTATTATTCGCAGATAATATCGCGCGTTCACTCAGCCAATCTCGGTTCAAATAATTGCCACCGATGTTCGGGAACACTATACTTTGCTGATGAGTTTTCCCTTCAATGATGAGAATTCACAAAAAATTTACGGAAACGAATCAGATTTTCTGAAAATCAGAGCTTAATTGGTTTGCTTGCTTTCGAGATTTATAACATTTTGAATTTTTTTTTTTTTTTTCATCGGAGGTGCCACACCCCCTTGTTCAATTATAACCAATCTTCACGGGCAAATACCTAAGATTGTCTGTAGTTTTGAGCTCAATTGGTTCGGTGAATTTCGAGATATAATATATAGATATATATTTTGAATGTATTTTTGTATGGGATGTGCAACGCCCATTTTTCCCCTTATCCAGGCAACTTTTCTAATTTTTTTGGTTGTTAACACAATTTTTGAAAGTGTTGGTTTGTAAGTAAATTACAATTCTGTCAGAAATTAGTGGGAAGCGATTGGTCAGGTCACTGTGCCTTAAACGATTATTTTCGACGGTTTGTCGGAAGAAATTGTGCCTCTTTCTTTTGATTTCTAGACTTTTTTCCAAAAATCTGCAATATTGTGAAAATGTATCAAATGTAAACTGGAAAAATTCCAGAAGTCATAATTCTGAATACTTGAAGTTAATAATGAACCTCAGCAACTAACAGTGTTAAACAAATAAAGGTAATTGCAAAATGCCTCTTCTCATCGCATTGTGCAATATTATAAGATCTTACTGCATTACAAAATATTAATATTTGCATCTCTGCAGCCTACTTCAGGACCGGCCAGCCGATATCGATACTCTATTCATCGTCTTGAGTGCCTAACCTACCACCTACTCATATGTCCAAATATTATTACCTGCTCTAGCTATGTAATTTTATATTAAAATCGATTTTGTCCGAAAGTTTCATCGAAATCCATTCAGTGGTTTATTTTATTATGCACTGCAGTTGCATTTTAATTAAATAAAAAAAAAACCCTCTGGATTTAAAATAAATTCATTCATGTTTAAATTTTTAACTCCACTGGGGCAAGTAGCTACCAGTAGCTGTGATGTTGTGATAAGCACTATCCAATGCAATTTATACTCATTAAAGCATTTTATTGACCCGAACGTTTTTTTTAATTCAAAAATATATTCATTAACCAGTAAAAGTATCGAAATATTTGCAACGACAAATAAATCGATTTTTTTCATCCAATTGAATTTTACAAGTCATCTGTTATATGAAGCGCACTAAACTAAGTCATCCCTTATTGCACTTTGTATCTGTATACAAATTTTGAGTGCTAAGCAGATTAAAAGTCGATGTCAATGTTTTTTTTTTCGGTTGTCAAAAATGGAGAACTGTTTTATAAAAGCTTTAACTCGATATAGTTAACCGTGGTGCTCTCAATGGTTTTTGTGAATTTTTTAATTAATATTTAAACTGTTCATAACTACAGTAGGACAATTGAATTTAGATAGATATATGTACTTTGAAATTCTAAAAGCAAACTGAATTTTATTTGCAGTTTTCATTGATAGAGATTTATGTTTATTTGAATTAATAATAATTCAGGACTGCTTTGCCAAGGTTGTCAAATTAATGCCGTTTCGATTCGTTCCAATTAATTTTCGATTTGATGAATGAATGAACTTTTGTAAATCCATCATCCCGTATCCCCATCAAAGAATGGAATCCATTAGACAAATTAAACCAAAGGTATGTATCATTTTTTTTTTTTTCAAAACATGTACCCCGAAGAAGAAGCAGATTGCACAGATTTTCCGCATTGATACGAAAATATGTATTTTATTTTCTAATAACATCGGGGGCAGCAGAATAACAGACCAAACTCGCAATAAAATATGAATAAGCCAGTCGTTTCATTGAAAGCAAGATATAAGATACTTCCGCTGTATTCCCATTTCGCTTCGTTAAGTGTAGATAATGCATTATATTTCTGGATGAAACAAATATTCTCTTGGTATTTCCATGAAGAGAGCAGCAACTTGCATTGAGGAATAGATAGATAGGTATTATTGTCTACAGTATTCAGTAATTTATGAAAATATCTCAAATGAATTATAACTTGACCTGGAATGAAAAGTATCAATTAAGTTAGAAATAAAATGTATCTATTCATTTGGTGGAAACTGTCTTAAAATAAAACAAAAAAAAAAAAATTACAGATAGAGATAGATTTTAAGCTAGTTGGTAGACTTCCTTAAATTATTCGGGATAAACTTAGAAACTCGGCTGATTTATGAGGGATTTGGACCACGTTTTTATAGACTTTAATGTACCAAAGCAGAACCACGATCAAGCGAAATCGTTGCTGATATTCAGCGAATAAAATCTAACTCGATCAAATTAAATTAATTTCATCAAGTTAGATTTTAGTCTGATTGTAAGCTTAAAAGCAGCGTAGTCATAAAAAAAATATTTCAGTCAAACACACTTGAAAAAAGAAGGTGTCACAATGAACGAAATAGCTTGAGATCATCTTGAAGTCTTTAGAAACATTTAAAAAAAAGTTTCATCGACACCTGTTCAGTAGAGACATAAACCCCTTTACAAAAAAAATGTCAGTCAAAAACACTCGCTAAAAGTAGGTTTGGCAATAGACTATATAGCCCGGGGTTTCTTCTTCGAAATCTGTCCTTCTTTTTCTTCTTCTTCTCATATATAAAAATGGAAATTACGATTCATTCACTCACGCGAAACCCAAACTATTTGCCCTACAAAGCTGACATTTTGCTACATATGCTCCCTTTAAGGGGTAAAAAAGGGGGGTTTAACATTTGTGTGGGAACATTTTTATTTTTCATCCGATCAACTTCAAACTCGGTTTGTGTACTCTATATAAGAAATAAAAAAAAATTAATTTCTCTGATTTTGGAAATTTTTCTTGGGGCCTGAGTTATTGGCGATGACGCCTTTTAGATGGCGGCCTCTTTCATAACTCAAGAACCCTTCGTCGTATCAATTTGAAGCTTCGTACATTGATAAAGAAGTACAAATTAAAAAAATAGTCCTAACTCTAAATTAATACAAAAAACTTGAAACCATTTTTAGGAAATTCTGCCCCATCCAGAGGAATTCTACTAAATCGAAGTTATTTCATAAAATTATTTTGGTATTTCTATATCTACTTGTTCTGACTTTTTAAAAAATATCAACACAAAAATAAAATCTTATGGCAATAAAATATTTGGTATAATTTTTGCTAAAAAACCCCGCAGATAATAACAAAAAACCAATCATAAAAAAATTAAAAAAAAAAAAAAATAAAACAGCCAAGTGCAAGTATCACACGCGCGCACCAAAGGTTCCGTACTTGGCAAGAGTTGGTGTCTTGAAAACGTTACCGTGTCGGTTGTTCTTTGTTTTGAATTACTAATTACTCCAAATCCTGTCAATGTATCGATATCGTGTGCAAATTTCAGCCTTCTACGTCAATTAATCTATGAGATAGACTTACGAACAAAATTGGCTTAGTGGTTTCGGACAGACGCAGACGGACAAACTTCGTAGCGAAAACAATAAGGTTCCGTTTTGTCCCTATGGGAACGGAACCTTAATACAGGGTTTTTCAATAAGAGCGCTACAAAAGTTTTTTTTAATAAAACAAAAACGGTTTTGGATATCAATGAAATTCTTTATTCCTGTGAAAGTACGTTCGATGCCATTATGTATGGAACTCGATTTCTTTTGCATGGCCACCACGGGCACGCTTGCAAAAGTCCAGACGCTGAACCCAATTTTCGACGGTAGAGAGACGGTCACAGAGATGCCCAACGCTTGAGAACGACGTGTGAGAGACACATTTGGGCTTTCTTCAACTGAAGCCTCAGCGGCAGCAATATTCTCGACACTACGGGCACTTCTTTGTCTCACTGGCACGGGAACATTTTGTACTGTGCGTGTGGATTCAAATTTTTCCACTAGACGCTCAATTGTTGATCTGCTAGGACGATTATGACGATCATAAATTGGACGTAGCACTCTTAACGTTGAGGCCACTGACTCCGAATTTCGGTAGTAAATTTTAATAATTTCGACTCGTTGTTGGCTCGTATATCTTTTCATCATGAAATGGCAAACCTTACTGAAGAGAAATGTCAAAAGAACGGCAAGAAATTCGGCGTCGTTTGCTGTCCCTGTCGCTCTACTTTTGTAGCGTCCCTGTTGAAAAACCCTTACTTACTTACTTACTTAAGGTGGCCCTATAGTCCGGGGTGGACCTGGGCCTCAACCAACAAGCGTCTCCAGCCAGCACGGAACCTTAAAAAAAATGCAAAAATATGGTGTTTATTGTCTATGACGTACGTACTTACGCACACGACGTTCCTTCAGCTTTGTAGCGTCTGTATAATCTGGGGGTTTACTCCTGCCCTTACTATTCAGTAACTGATGCCAAATCGCTATGGCAAGTTACACGATTTAAAATGAATATTGGCTAGTGCGAAAGTTGCGCGCGTTGCGATCATTTTACGACAGACGCGGTGAATTTACAAAGTCGACTCTCCAACGTTTGGTGGCCAAATTACGAGACAACAAGTTCGGTAAGCAATCAACCCTTACTACAAAGAAATGCCAGATCGGCCGAGACCATTGCCGCAGTCCGTGAAACTGTAGAGGAGAACCTGAGGCAGTCAATTCCTTGCCGTGCACAAGAAGTCGGCGTTTTGCAGACATCAACTTGGCGAATTTTGGGTCTATACTAGGTTCAAGATCCAACTGAACCATGACCATGACCATCGAAGACCCCAATTTTGGCAGAAAAATCGGTGCCATGAAATAAAGTCTTATGCAAAAAGGTCCAAAACGCAATTTTGGACTTTATTGCACTTCTGAAATTGCAATAAAGTCCAAAATGATTTTAGACTTTGTTTCATTTTCAAAAGTGCAATAAAGTCCAAATCGAAGTGGAAATAAAATCCACAATGCATAAACAGTACAATATGTATGGGGGGGTCCTGCTGCCCCCCTGCAACCCCCTGCTCGTCTTTCTTTTAAATAGCTAAGTGCAATAATGCCCAATGGCTTTATTGCACTTTCAGAAATGAAATAAAGTCCAAAACTCTTTTGGGTTTTTATTGCAATTTTAAAAGTGCAGTGAAGTCCAAAAAAAGTCAAAAATTACGCTTTGGACCTTTTTGCATAAGACTTTATTTCATGGCACCAGAAAAATCATCTTTAGCGATGAGGCGCATTTTTAGATGAATGGTTATACACTTATACAGGGTCATTCATTTCGTGGTTTTAAGTTGGTAGCGCTGGCATTTGACACCTGTCAAATTCAGCTGTCATTTGAAGTGCCATAATATTAGTTGAATGTTTGCCATTTACGATAATGGATCGCTTAACAATCGAACAACGCGTTAGAATTATTAAAACTTACTACAAAAGTGGTGATTCAAACGTACCCACTTTTCACGCATTACGCGATTATTATGGTTGTCATAATCGACCGACTACGCATACGCAAGCAATCGGTAAAATTATGAAGAAATTTGAAGAGAGTGGAAGCATTACTGATGTCGTAAGGCATGTCCATCATCGTGTCGCTCAGTTGAAAATATTACTGCTGCAAATGCCAAGTGTTGCTGATGATCCGAATTTATCGATTTCCCGGCGTTGGTAGCAATTGAACGTGTCGTACGCCTCGCTATGGCGTATTTTGCTTTTGGAATTGCATCTCCATCCTTATAGAGTTTAAATTAAGCAACAATTGAAGCCTGCTGACCATTCACAACGCCTTGCCTTAGATACGCTTCTTGGGTGTTGGAACAACAGACAATAGACAACGATTTTTCGAACAACATTTTCTTCAGTGATAAAGCACATTTCTCACTTGGTGGGTATGTAAACAAACGAAATTGCAGCATATGGGGCTCAGAAAACACACAAGTGATCGAAAAGTTGACGTTGCATCCAGACAAAGTGACTCTATGGTCGAAAGGTGTCATTGCTCCGTATTTCTTCGAAGATGCCAATGAGCAGACGGTTACAGTCAATTCGCAGCGATATGGTCGAATGACAATCAATTTTTTTTTGGCCGGCGATTGAAGATCATGACTTGGACGATATGTGGTTCCAACAAAACGGGTCAACAGGCCACACAACACGACCAATTATGGCTTTATTGTGTGAGAAGTTTGCTGGTCGCGCAATTTCACGTTTTCAACATAACCAAAGCCATCCCTCAAATTCAGCGGGATCTACGCGGCAGATTGAAAAAAATATCAAACACATTTATATAAATTTTTCTTATTTTCAATGTCCGTCGTCTCTTATTTACCCTTGCCTCTACCATTAGTGGCTAATAAATATGTCTACCAGTCAGACACTTTGACAATAAAACAGAAAACACTGACAAGTTGAGTTCCACAAGAATTTATGGTGGTGCTGCCAAACTTGTCCATAATTTTGTAATAATATACCAATTGAAAATTTTCAAAATATCCCTCTAAAGTTATAATAACTTTTATTTCGAAATTTCCCAACATTTTCGAATACTTTGTGCAACGAGCAAATTACTTTTGCGTGCAACTAATTTCATACTCAGTCGCCTAGCATCAAACGGAAATTCATTTTTCATGCTTTTGGCATTCTATATCATTGTACTGTATGTTTTACCGTTGCAGGGGATACACTGCTACTTCCTTTGAATTGAAGACCCTCTTGTGTTGTGGAAAAGGATAATTTAAAATGTTAACTCAATTCAAACGCATTTGTATCGTGTCCTTAGCTGAGTCATAGCATGACAAATTTAATGTTTTGGTACAACTGTCGTCGGTACTTGATTTTGGCAACTAAATTTGAACTTTAAGCGGGTCTTACTTTTAATTTTAATTTAAAGGAGAATTGGCAGTCAAACAGAGATTCTTATCTTTTGGTAGTTACTCTTTTTATTGGTAGGTTAGGTTAGGTTAGGTTGAATAGGGTGTGAGTTCATCACATTGGACCAGGCACCATATTGGACCCATCGCCATCCATGGGGAACCTTAACGGTCAAATAACCTAAACCACTTCGCCCAAGCAATTAATTTCCCTACAGAACCTGAAAATTGTTTCAGTTTTGTTTGCGAGGCCAACCTCCTCCAAATTGTCGAAGAAGTACCTACCGAGGAATTTCCTCCTATACCGAGCAATAGCTTGACATTCACAGAGGAGATGATTTATGTCCTCTGTGACATGCAAGTCTTCGCAATACCTGCATATGTCCGTATCTGTTAGACCTAATCTCATAGCGCGTCTCCTTAGAAGACTTGGAAGACTCCTTTTTTATTGGTATTTTATGTGCGTTTTTGGCGTGTTTTTTGAGCGTTAATGGTGGGTGTTTTTTTGCATTTTTGACAGGTTTTTTAAATCAATTTTTGGTAGTTTTTGGTGCGTTTTTTGGACATTTTTGGTGCGCATTTGGGGTGATTTTTTGAGGCAAATCAAGACAATTGCGCATAGGAGATAAAGCTGCGAGAAACAAAAGAAGCAGAGAATTTTTTAAGGACTCAACAGAAAAATAACACGAGATCTTAAAGAGGAAAAGGCACGATGCCAAAACCTGTCCCTACAAAGGAGTAGGTACCTTAATTGGAAGAGATAAATCAGCAACGAGCTTCTAGAACAACTTTAATATACCGATGCAAGTAAAATTTAACAAGAATTGCGTAGATTTTATAAGAAGAGCTTAATTTGGCAAGTCAAGCTTTTACAAGTACCTCCGATACCTCCGTTTTACACTCTGTCTGATCTGGTTATACAAATATAAGACTTTTTTCACCCCAACCTTTGGGTATAGATCTGACTACCATATCTCGCATGCGGCCATATGGGGCCTCCATAACCATAATGAACTTACTGAATATGACTGAAGACGGACTAATCAATATTCTTTGATCGAAGTCGGCATAAAATTGTAGGTCTCTTCCATTCGTCTCAAAAATAGAAACTCACACAAACGAATGGTTGCGAGAAGCTTGGGCTAGGGTGTCTACACGCCAGTTGCGCCACCTATTTATTTATTCTGATTTGCCTTTTCCCACCACACTAGCGATCGTGACGTAGGTCCAGTAAATCATTTTTGGGCGACGGGCCAATTTTTTGCCGAATAATCTGTAACTAGCCCATCAGACCGCGTTTTCCTTTAAGCAAGCCCATCGTCAGCCTCGGCAGATTCAACTGAGGACCAGTTGCAATGCTAACAGCGTGCCACCACCGAGGTACTGGGTTTCCCTAGAAGACCACAACGAAACCCTTGGTTCGACGAAGAGTGTCGACAGGCGCAAGCAAAGAACGAGGCCTACCAAGCAATGCTGCAGATGAGGACCAGAGCGGTAGAGAGAGCTGCTCGCGAGCTCTACGGGCAAAGAAGAAGGGAGGAACACGGACTTCTGAGGAGGAAAAAAAAAAGAGCACGAGAAGCGGGTGGTCGAATCAATTGAGGGATTCTTCTGCAGGAGAAATGTTCGAAAGTTCTACCAAAGGGTATGAAACGATCCACCCAAGGATACCAAGGCCGAACAGAAGCCTGCAGAGATGAACATGGGAAAACAGTAGTAGACTCACAGTCGGATTTAAAAAGTTGAAACTTTATTTTCAAGTTATTTACACCGAATCCTTCTTTCTGACATCAATTTGACACTTTGTCAAGTTATGTTTTCTTCAAATTTCAAATTTCAAATTTCGGCTTCCATCCATTACCTGAGAAAGATTAATGCAAACATTGAACCGTCTAGAAAATTCCAGCGGCACTATAAGATGACATTTAGCTAAAGATCTTAAACAGGACTATAATTTGGTTATATTCACAAACCATGTTCATAATACTAATACATTATGTTAAACACAATATCTGCATGAAGACAGCAGAAAGTCAAAAGGATTTCATGTGAATTCTTATGTCCTCTCAAATCGGATAAAATTATTTCTTTTCTATATCCACCCTTTTGTATGTATCTATAGTTGAATACAATAAATCCATTGAATGTCTAAAATATATGAAACGGAAAGTCAGTGAATTTGATTAAATAGAGGTTAACACCATCTGGTTTGAAAATTGATTTCCAAAAGGATTTTGTCTGTTTTTCTTCTTTTTTTCCCCCTTATTTGGGGAATCCCATTCATCTTTACGTTCCTTTTTAGTAACAGCTGGGTCAATTTTTTTAATATCAATGAAAGCCTGTATTTTGTAGGATATTTGGCAATTTGAATTGGCCCATTCAAATCGATATTGATGATGGTGGTAGAGGTAGTGCTTTTGTGCAGGTCGTTTTCATCCCTTCAAATTTAATAGTCACAGTTGTACAGGAATATGAAGGAATAAATTTGATTTAAATGAATCATTTTCAAAATACATTATAATTGTTTTCAAATAAAAGGAGACGTTTTGCTGTCGTTCTTTATTTCAATCAGTAATAATACGACTCATAAAATAAGAAACATCTCAGAAGAGTATTTTATTTATTGTACTTTCTCTGGGAAATTTTTATCACCATAGAAATAAATGAGACAAAGTGAGTGAGAAAAATTGTCATGTTGGGATTTTTAATTGTTTTTTTTTTTCTTATGTCGCAGATGCCACGTGTCATTGTACAAAGGATGTACAACAGTCGACAGATATAAAGGAACAAATACATAGGCAGACAACGAAACGAACTGAATTCTTTATGGGGTCTCCGGTGACTCCTTCTTGGTATTACAAATGTTATGACATGACAATAAATAAATAACTGTTTTTCAATTATCTCTAAAGCCCAGTATCCTGCTCGCGCTAAATTTTATCTCCCATACAAAAATGTCTACAGAGATAAAATTTAGCGAGGCAGCTTAGCAAAGCAGTATCCTGTTCCGCACGCTAAATTCTTACTTTCATATAGATGGGACACACTTAATGTCAGTCCGATATAAAAATATTGTGTGTTATACGTACTACGTACAATTTTGTTATACTCGAACTCGGCCAAGAAAATGTCTCCACTGATTTAGCTCGCGAAAGAATTGCCTGGTACATTAAATCGGCGATAAATTCTGACATTTTCGAAACAAAACATTTTTTTAATTGAATTTTTCATGGAATACTTGATAATCGATGTAAGTGAGTAGGAAAAAAGTGAAAAAATAACAAAAATCAAAATACGTGTGGCAATAAAATATGGATGTGTGTCCTCTCTATATCCTGTACAACGAATTTAGCGAGCATTTATCTGTGCTGTGGAGAGAAAAACGCTCGCTAAAATTAAGCGCAAACAGGATACTAGGCTTAACGTCTAAAATCTGACACAAAATCTTGAAAATGTTGTCTCTCAAAATTGCCAAAGGATATCCGGCCAAAAATACGCCGAAGTATTTTTCTTTCGAAGGAGCCCAGTATCAGCTCTCCCTTCTTGCTTATCGTCCAGCACTCGGCGCCATAAAGCAGAACTGGCAGAATAAGGGTTTTGTAGAACCTCAACCAACTTGGAGTGTGCAACTGGAGGCAGTTAGCCAAAGATCGTGCTAACTGGAGAGGCGTGTTGACTGTATAGCGCCATCTAAGTAAGTCAATAAGTAAGTAAGAACACACATTTCGTCCTTCGAGTTAGGAGTTTTGAACCCAATTGTTTTGCCAAACCGAAGTAGCAACGGTTTCCTAGGGTAATTCTTCGCCGGATCTCCACTAGGGTGTCATTCGTGGAGTTTACGTTTACTCCGAGGTAGGTGAACTCCTTAACTACCTCGAAATTGTTGCTATCAATAGTAACGCTTTGTCCTAGGACAGATGCTTGTTTGTTTGTTGATAGCATGTACTTAGTCTTGTCCTTATTTACTTCAAGCCCAACGGATTTCGCCTGTTCTTCAATCGCCGTGAACGCTTCTATCACGGCACGCTGGGAGCGACCGATGATGTCAATATCGTCCGCATAGTCAAGCAGCTGGACGGACCTGCTGAAGATAGTGCCTTCCGTGTTGACACCTGCCCGCGCACTATCTGCTCCAGTACGAAATTGAAGAAGTCGCATGATAGAGCGTCTCCTTTTCGGCCATCGCCATATAGAGCTCCTGACGATGTATGCTATCAAAAGCGGATTTGAAGTCGATGAATAGGTGGTGAGTTTCGACTTGAAATTCGTTGGTCTTTTCCAAGATTTGTCTCAGTGTGAAAATTTGGTCTATAGTCCATCTGCCGGGCCGGAAGCCACACTGGTACGTGCCGATTAGTGTATTGCAGAACGATTTTAAACGTTCACACAGTACGTTGGATAGGATCTTGTATGTGACATTTAGCAGGGATATGCCTCGATAGTTCTTGCAAGACATAGGATCGCCTTTTTTGTAGATGGGGCATATGGAGCTGATAGTCCCGTCATCGGGCATGTTTTCTTCCAGCCCTCTTTTTTCTACGCAGGATCTTCTTTTCCTCCCTTCTGCAGCGCTTTCTTGTGTGCATCTTCTGTCACCTTTTTCCTGTACACGCATTCATCATCATACCACGGGCTCTTTCTCTGGGGTGACTGGTACCCTACGGTGGTTTCGGCTACCTCCTTAATGATGTCGCGATGCTGGCACCACTGATTGTTGGCGTTTGTTGTAGGTGAGTGCACAGAGGAGAGTTTCATACTCAGGCGCTCGCTGTAGGCTCTGGCTACTCCAGGTATGCCAAGGCGTCCAACGTCGAATTTCTTCTTCTGGGCGGTTCGCAGCTTCTTCTCGTTGGACAGTCGAGCTCTGAATTTAGCCGCGACAAGAAAATGGTCAGAGTCGACGTTACGAATTACTTACTTAAGGTGGCACTAAAACGTGCATGCCGTGTACTCGGCATACTTTTCGCACATGCCACAATATAATAAAACGTGACATATTCAACAATATGTCGAGTAATTATCGTGACGTCAGAGTGGCATGCGTAGATATGTCGTGTTTGGCATGTCGAGTACTCATAGCTTAAGCTGCAATTTTCCTTTTCTTTCTCCGGTGGTTGAACAAGAAACTTCTCTCTCAGTACACTACCAACTGAACTACTGCTGAACAATATTCAAAAAATGTTCCAATTCACTATTTTCCAAATTTTTATTAAAATTTCAATTCGGAAAATATTTCATTTTATATTTCCCCATTTTGCTTTCAATTTACGACTCCATGTGACATCATCCTGTCTAGTTTTATACCTGTTGTCAGTTTTATGTATTAATTTAATGTCAAAAAATGATATGATATATCGCAATGACACTTTGCGGTTTTGAGGATTTCTTTTTGTAGTGCCAAGGGTGGTCACAACAAATGACGTACATCATGTGTGTATTAAATAAATGCTGGACAAAGCAAATAACATAAATCATTACCTCCATAAAAATATGACAAGGGAAATAAAACATACATCAAATCCAGAAATAATAAACGTCAATCAAGTTGATTTTTTTTTATTATCCGACAGAAAAATAATTCCAATAATAATAAGTGCCAGTCACTTGGAATTTGATAAATTTATATAATTAATTTCTCCACATCATGGAAGGTAAAACGGAACTTAATCCATATTAGTATTAATTATCAATATTAAGTTCAGTGAAAGTTGACATTTTGAACCTGTTGACGCAAAGTATTACTTTGTCAGAGCAAAAAATGTGTCACACGCTGTCAAAAATTATTTTCAAAATAGCTTAATTGTGACAATTGAACTAAAATCGGAAAAATTGGCAGATAAAAATAGAAAATTCTTGACACGTATATATTCCAATGGTCAATTATTAGTCCTGACAGGAAAATGATTAAGTTGTGTTTTTTTTTCTTTGATTTTGGTGGGCGACTTCGTTTGTTCCTTTTTTTTTACGGTTGACCGAGGAATACGAGAAAATTACATTATGATAGGTAATTGCCCTTTGATGATGGATGTTTTTGTGATTTTTCTTTGACAGATAGTCCGCAAAGACAGTCTTGATTAATTCAAATAAATTTATTCTTATGTTGTCGTCCTGACGAGATATTTGCGTCACAGTGGGATTGTTAATTGTATCCGCGTGGTATTAATCGTTTGAGTTTTTTCCTTTGATTTGTATTTTTATTTCGTCCTATTCTCAGTTAAATTTTTATTATTCCTTGCTGTTTCAAAATACTAAAGTTAAAACCGTGGGTTTCGGGAGAGATCTATGATTTTTCATGTATCATTGTCCCTGTCACGTGCAGCAAGGATAACTCATGGGAATTATAATATCAACAAGAATTTCTACCCTGCCTCGAGAAGGAGTTCTTTTAACAAGGAGTACTTTTAACATACAAGAAACCATGGTACGACGTTGAGTGTGAGAGAGCAAGACAAATTTCGTTTGCCTGGCTTAAAGCGTTCAGAAAACACAGTGGACGATTTATCAGGGACGAGTATATCAATTCCAATAAAAAGTACAAGTTATAGTGTGTCAAAAAAGGGAACGATACCTACTACGAGCTGGAAACAGAAAAAATGTCACTCTGTAGAAATGCATCGGAATTTTGGAAGCAAATAAGGTGTGTAAATGGAAGAAGATATGTTATGGGCAAGGATCTTAGCCCTAACGTACTAAAGGAATATTTTGAAGGACTACTGAACCCAACAACTAGCATCAATTTGCCCCACCTATGGAGTTAACAATGATTTTCTAGATTGTCCAATAAACATTCAAGAAATAAAGGAAGCGGCGTTTAGTCTGAAGGATGGTAAAGCAGCTGGTTCGGATGGAATTCTATCGGAGTTTTACAAGTCATTGAAATATTTAGGGCTGTGTTCAATAATATTTTTGAGAATGGAAACGTCCCAACGAAGCTAAGGGAAGCATTGATTTTTCCGATTCATAAAAAGGGTGATACAGCCGACCCAGGAAACTATCGTGTGATTTCGTTTCTTAACGCTTCATATAAAATTTTTAGCAGCATTTTACAGGGGCGGTTAAGTGAAAGGATTACCATTAGAGCCAATAACCTACTAAAAGAATTTCAAGCTGGATTTAGACCTGGGTACTCCACTATAGATCACATATTTGTTCTTACCAGCATAGCAAAGGCATTCCTTACGAAAGGCAAGACGTTATATGCCTTCTTTATTGATTTTAAGGCGGCATTATAAACTGTATAATATGGGAATGTCGTTTAAATTTGGAAGATTGATTAAAAGCCTTTATGAAAATACCTTAGCAGCGGTATGGGATGGAGAGGGACTTTCAGAGTGGTTCCGTCCCTTGACGGGCGTAAGACAGGGATGTGCACTAAGTCCCAACTTATTTGCTATATTTATTGAGGATCTAGTCGATTTTTTGCCAGGAGGAGTGGAGTATGCGGGTGTGCATATTAAGCACTAATGTCCGCGGATGACGTCGTACTATTGGCTCATTCTCCCGAGAGCTTACAGCTTATGATCAATTACAGGATTATTCTCGATTATGGAGCTTGGACGTCGACCTCACTAAGTCAAAGATTATGATATTTAAGGCAGAAATTGTCGAAAGGAACCGATTGATATTGTAAAGGTGTTCAAATACTTCGGAGTCTGCATCACTAAAAATCTCAATATGGAGTACCATCTCTGTCCTGCATACAATTCACTCCAGTTTAGAGTGCTCGCTAAGAGCCAGTAAGCTAGATTAAGATAAATGTTAGTTTTAATTTAGATTTAATCGTTTTTTGTCTAGTATGTAAGTTAAAGAAAGAATCAATACAAATGACTTTAAAAGTAAAAAAAAAAAAAAAAAAAAAAACAATTCACTCCAAAACCAGCTGGTACGAAGAATGGCTGGAACTAGCTAAAAGATGTGGGGTCGCACTTCGGAAACTGGAAGCCGATGTTATATAAGCTTATTGGCAAGGTGGATCAGAAAATTCTACAACATTTTATTGAGGAGGCTTTGGGATCTGTACACCGTGGAATCTACAGCCAACTGGATTATAACCTTGGACACAGAAACTACTTCCGCACGATTATAAACAATAGGGAGGAAATTTCGATGATGCTGCGGTGCGGGGTGACCAATTAAAGTTAAATTATGTTCCTCATCGTAAAGACTTGCCGATTATTTGCAACTTACAATGGTGGCCATAAGTATTTTGACAAAACTAAAGTTAATTCTGCTCATAATTTGAAACTTACTTCATGTAAATTTTGGCATCAATGGAAAGGTTATTTAAATTCCGTTTGAATGATACAAAACTTTCCTTAATCCATTAAGTACCCATTTAAAAATTTTAGAATTTAGAATTTTTGTCAAGGTCTACTTTTTCGACTTTTTTTCCTCGGTATCAAAAAAAATTTTATTTCTTTGATGCAAAAAGTTTCTCCAAACAATTCTAATAGTGACTGCAAGAAAAATTTGTCAAAAATCTCTCCGCTAATATTTTTTATGATTTTTTGAAAATTGCTAAAAATGACTATTTTAGCCACTTTTTCCTCCTTTTCCTAAAAAATTTTTCTGAGATCATCCCATTCAAAAAATCGTAAAAAATATTAGCGAAGAGATTATTGAAAAATTTTTTTTGCTGTCACTATTAGAATTGTATGCATCAAAACTTTTTTTTTTTTTTTTTGGACCGAGGTCAAAAAATTAGACTTTTACAAAAGTTCTAAATTTTCAATGGGTACTTAATGGGTTAAGGAAAGTTTTGTATCATTCAAACAGAATTTGGATGACCTTTCCATTGATGCCAAAATTTACATGAAGTAAGGTTCAAATTATGAGTAGAATTAACTTTAGTTTTGTCAAAATACTTATGGCCACCATTGTATGTAATTTAGAAGAAAGAGAGGATGTATTCCATTTTTTGGGTAAATGCCCAATCCTACGAGAAACAAGGAGAGACGTCTTGGGAACTGATTTTTTGTCCGAAGAACAGATGATTTCACTCCTCAACGAAATGGATGTTAAAAAAATTGTTTACATACTGCAAAATAATCATTAAAATATAGAGAAAATATTATTAATGAAAATTTTTAAAAACTCGCTTAATTTTTGTTTGTTATAATTATAACTATATTTTCGTTAATTGTTAATTAAAAACCAATCAGGCAGACGGCAAAGCCATGCAAAATGATTTTGTAAAAATATTTTGTAATATTTTTGGTTAATTAATAAAATCTTATCTTATCTTATATCTTATCTATTTTAATAACAACCTACAAAAATAGAAATTTTTTTAAAAATGCTGTATCGCCTTAAAAAGTTGCCAAGGTTTTTGCCGGTATTTGGACGATTCTATTTTATTATATTCTGTCAAAACGGCAGTTGGCTTATGGATGCTAGACTTCAGGCACATTTGTAGGTATATAAACTGGGAAAGCCAAATCAAACCTACGTAGCATATGTTGCTACAAAATTCATCAATGGCTTGATGCTATTTCACTAACCAGTTTACCCCTTGGTTTTGGTTTATCTTAATTGTATATGGTTTGCTTTACCTAAAACACCCGTTGGCTGTTGGTCAAAATAAGTGGCAATATTTGTTGAAAATGTTAACTCTACTGCCCTAGGGGTTAATGTGTGCAGCTATAGTTTGTAAATAGGTTTGAAACATTAAAATGTGGTCTTTTGGGTTAGTTTCGGTTGTAGTCTGATGTGGACATGGAACTAAATTGGTGGTTGAAAATAAAGTGGCGGGAATTTTGATTTAATTATGTCAGACCATGGTGGGTACAATTACAGTAATGTATTCAAAATGGAGTGTTTACAGTTTAAATGTTTGTTATTCTTAAGCCACAGGATGGTGTTGTATTGGGGATAACATCAGTGGCATCATGAGAGCAGCATTCAGATTTCAATTTCGGTCCGTTTTATTACTACCACAAACTGGCAGTAAAAATGCTCATGTCACACCAAGAATGCCATTTAGTCTCGGTACCCAAATATCTATTCAATTTGAGTTCTATGAGGAGAGCCGAATGGGCAATATCATCTGTCGTTAGCTGTCATATGATCCGTTTAATCGTGATTTCTATTGGGCCAGAAGAATAGAAAATTGTCGACTTCTAAGATTTCACCTACCACAGAATTTCTTAGCCCCTCTGCTCTTAAGATCATGAAGGCATCATGAAGGCGTCATTCATATCGTTAAGAAAAGAATGTTTCTACTGTGCAGTTGAAAGCCAGTTGCTGACTGTAAAGTCCATTCGTATCGCTTGCTCTCTGCTGTGTCTGCCTATCAATTTTATATTTCTTTTTATTAGTTTTGACATTTTGACACTAGGTTAGTGTCGCTAGGATACTATACTGACCCACAATATCAATTGGAATAAGTGCAACATGCTTTAAAATGTCATTTCTGCAAAGGGTACCTAGTACCTACTCAGCTCAGTGCAATAGAGAAATGTATCTTATTGAGTTTTTCTTCCATTTATTTGAGGTTGATATTCCTCTATAGGGTTTGGGAGATCTCCATTATTTTTGATATACATTTTTTAAATATTTTTTCGCAACCCTGCCTAAGCTACTACAAGATCTCCATTGAGCTTGGCTTACAACGAGGAGGTCATCTTTGTTTATAAAAATCTCCTAGTTCATTGGTTGCTTCGTTGACTATGAAGTTTCTTGTGCCTCACCATAACAGTAGGCATCACAAATGGTCTCTACCTGATTGCGGTTAAAGTAAGTTCTAGGTCTTCACTAAAGCAAATCCAATGGTCCTATAATGATCTTACTATAACATTTATCTACGGCTTGGCTCCCTTTACAGAAGTACCTAGTGTGAATTTAAGAGACTAATTCGAAAATCGAAAAATGACTCTTATAGGAAATTTTGTGAGGAGGTCGAATCACTAAGTGCAACCAGTAGGCTTGTTAAAGTCCTCAAAAGGGACGGACCAAATAAACTGGAATCGCTCCAAAAATCTGATGCCACCTACACTGAGACAAAGGCGTAGACTTTTAGTCTTCTGCTGGAGACTCACTTCCCGGGAAATCAGGTCACTACGCGTTCTTCTTCTACCGACAACGGTGGCCACTACGGAACTGACAAACTCCATGCGGTGTAGCTGGTATATTGCATCCAGAGTGGTGACGGATGATGCTATCAAATATGCAATTGCATCGTTTGACAGTTTCAAGTCACCTGGTCCGGATGGAATTTACCCGGCTATGCTGAAACAATGTTTTAGTCAGCTGATCCCGACGTTGAAAACAATTTTCACCGCTAGCTTGGCCTTGGCCTACATACCTTCCCTTTGGCGTATGGTTAAAGTCGTGTTCATACCAAAAATCGGTAATACTGACTATACTCTCGCCAAAAGTTTCAGACCCATAAGTCTGTCTTCCTTCCTGCTGAAAAGCTTGGAGAGACTGGTTGAGCTGCACATGCGCAATGTTGTTCTTCGATTGCATCCTCTTTCTGAGATGCAACATGCTTATCAGCGCGGAAAATCCTGTGAGACTGCGCTTCAGAACCTCGTTGGTAGGATCGAAAGTGCTCTTAATAGGAAGGAGTACGCGTTGGGTATTTTCGTCGATATTGAGGGTGCTTTTGATAATGCGACCTTTGATAGCATGTGTAATGCAGCCAGACATCACGGTATAGATGAAACATTGATGTTGTGGATTAAAGCAATGCTAATGCACAGGACGTTGATTGCCGAAGCTGATTGTGGCAAATGCGTCATGACAGGGGTAAACAGGGGCTGCCCTCAAGGTGGTGTTTTGTCTCCCCTTTTATGGTGCATGGTAGTAGACTCTCTGCTGACGACTCTTAATCTTCCTGGAACCTATACACAAGCCTACGCGGACGATGTCGCCGTTCTGTCTGTCGGTTCAGACATTGGGACTGTCTGCTCTCTGGCGCAGAGATCGTTGGGTTTGTTCGATGATTGGTGCACAATGAATGGGCTTTCAGTGAATCCTCTTAAAACTACGGTTGTTCTCTTCACGAGAAGGAGGAATATCAGTGGTCTGTCTCAACTAAAAGTTGTCACTATTCCGATCTCTGATGAAGTCAAATATCTGGGAGTAATCCTCGATAGAAAACTTCTTTGGTCCAAGCATGTTGAATCAAAAACCGATAAAGCGCTGTCGACTTTCTGGCAGTGCAAAGGCGCTCTTGGGAAGACATGGGGCCTATCTCCTAAAAGGGTCCTATGGATCTATACGGCAATGGTAAGACCACTTCTCTCATATGCATCGGTTGTGTGGTGGAACAGGCTTTCGCGGAAACGTGTTATATGGCCTCTTTCGCCAAACTCCAAAGAACGATTTGCCTTGGCTGCACTGGGGCCTTCGTTCGTCGTATCAATTTGAAATTTTGTAGTGCGTCCGAACTTCTGTCACCGTTGAATATGCTTATCGATTCATCCAACTCCAGCGTACGTACTCCAAAGATATTCAAGCGGAATTCTAAAAGAATGTGGCATACTGCATTCGATTTCCTCCAATATGATGGTTTTGAGCATATTTTTAGAGCTACTAACTACTCCTTAGGGACTTTCTTGTGTATGTTTCCTACGCGATATGTATGTAAATATAAACGAGGAAACTAAAAGCAAACTCTGTGTACCAAATTCTAAGGGTTACGCGAGCAAAGCCGCCGGCAAAAGCTAACTTTGTTTATAATGGACAAATGAAGAAGATTCAAGTCTCTAATGCCAATTTTCCCACGTTCAATAACAATATTGCTAACCAAGAATGGGAGGTATGTATATTTATTAAATCTTATTTATTGTATTGTTCTTAATAGAGACATCGAAAGGGGCGGTAAAAAATCACACGCAAATAGAGCCATGTCCTTATAGTATCCTACCTCAATGCGGACTTATTAAATAACACACTTTCTGGTATCCCAGCAAAAAAAAAGGAAAACAAACCATTCCTTTACACACTGATCTAAATAAAGTGTAAGGTCATTTACATTCCATGCGGTGAACCTGGACATATTTTGTGTGCAGTCAGTCCTTCGATTAAGTTCCTAAAGATTCCAACGAGCCATCACCATCCCTTAAGTATAAACGTGAAGGTATCCAACATGCATGAGTAGAGTATGCCTACTGCCTGTAGGAAAAGATAACACGCTCTGGGGATTTTCCACAAACAAAAACGTACTTCTCCCGAAAGTTTCCCTTTGACTCGTCGACCTGGCTCATGAGGCTTAGCATTTAACGAACCCCTTGTGCTATTTTTTTTTTTTTTTTTTGTTATCAAATCGAAACCCTCTACTCGGATAACTATGGCATAGGGATACAACTACGACTAATGGAAAAGATGTTAAGCTATGCGTGCAAGTGTCGAAATACACCTCCTGGGTATTGGCAGGGTCGAAGGAAAATTTCTTATGAAGTAATAAGAAAATATAGATTTTGTACAGAGTGTGCAATCGCTTTATCCCATCTGAGGGTTGTGGGAAATACTACCTGCCACAGTTGGGTAGGTTAAGGTTAAAGAAAAAACAAGTAAAAGTGTTATCATCGGCCTGGCCGATGCTTTGATACCCTCCACTGCATAAAAGTCATGCAAAATGTTTGCCATGCGTGCTAGTATGTGTCTAATATTAGTTTTGTATGGTAGGTAGCAAAACTACTTTACCGACATAGACAATTTTCAATACCAACCTGACGACGGTTAGAAAAAGTCCTCTCACAAAATTTCATTCACCTAAGTCGAGTCGTTTGGACGCTACCGTGCTTTAACAGACAGAGAGAGACGTGTGTCCAATAGTGGTTTGTATGGGAGGTAACAGAACTACTTGACCGACATGGACCATTTTTTAAACAAACTTGAAGGCCATAAATATAAGACCACTCCTAAAATTTCAGTTGCCTAAGTCGATTCGTTCGGACGCTATCGTGATTTCAACAGACAGAGAGAGACGTGGGTCTAATAATGGTTTTGTATGGGAGGTACCAGAACTACTTGACCGACATGGACCATTTTTTAAACAAACTTGAAGGCCATAAATATAAGACCACTCCTAAAATTTCAGTTGCCTAAGTCGATTCGTTCGGACGCTATCGTGATTTCAACAGACAGAGAGAGACGTGGGTCTAATAATGGTTTTGTATGGGAGGTACCAGAACTACTTGACCGACATAGCCCATTTTCAATACCAACCTGACGACGGTAAAAAGAAGTCGTCTCACAAAATTTCATTCGCCTAGGTCAATTCCTTTGGACGCTATCGTGCTTTCAACAGACAGACAGACAGACAGACAGACGGACAGACGGACAGACAGACAGACAGACAGACAGACAGACAGACAGACAGACAGACAGACAGACAGACAGACAGACAGACAGACAGACAGACAGACAGACAGACAGACAGACAGACAGACAGACAGACAGACAGACAGACAGACAGACAGACAGACAGACAGACAGACAGACAGACAGACAGACAGACAGACAGACAGACAGACAGACAGACAGACAGACAGACAGACAGACAGACAGACAGACAGACAGACAGACAGACGGACATGGCTAAATCGATTCAGAATGTGATCCTGATTCAGAATATATATACTTTATAGGGTCTCCGGTGAATCCTTCTTGGCGTTACAAACGTAATGGCAAAGTGAATATACCTTCCTGTGGAGGGTATAAAAAACCCAAGATCACACTCAATCACTTAAATCCATTAATTTACCTTCGAAATTAATTCAAGCCTCACTTTGGGCTTACCTCCTTATCTAGCTAAACAATTTGCTAACGTCCCTTAAAGCTTTTCGCCCCAAAAATATTAATATTCGGTTAGCGTAACCCCCTTCGAGTTATTCCAGAAGACAAATCAATTAACCAAACTATGTCATTGGGACGATGATAATGACAGGAATTCAATAATCCTTTCGACCGATACTCCTGCCCATTGGGATTTTGTATAGTGAAACCCTTTTTCAAAGTCTGTATATTAATGAATTCTTGGAAAATGTCAATACCCAGAAATTTCAATACAACTTTGAGCCTACAATAATGTGCCGGGAAAAAATATGGAACTATCAATGGTGTAATCCACTTTTCACTTTGTTTTTCATGCGGGAAAATATTTCACAATAAAATAGGAGAAAAAAGAATGTTGAAAACCTTCAACCATCACTTTCGAGCGATTAAATTTCATGCGGTGGTATGATGTTGCCATTAAGGGTGTCGTCGACCCTAGATTTTCATTTAATCTCCGACAAAAAGCACTATGGGTATAAAGGTAATACTTAACGCAAAGTTAACACCTACATAAATGGAAAAATAATTGAAAAATGTATTAAGCATACGGGTGCGGGTAGTTGGAGTGACATTTTTTCCAATACTGTTGGTATTTTCGAATTTAATGGCTATAATACGTTGGCTGTTCGAAAAAATCGATTAAAGTCACTGAGAGAATATTAATTGGGAATTAATATCAAGGCGGGCAAGCTTTATATAAGCAGTAGTTTGACTTGACGTTGACACTTAAGCAATGTGGGTTTGGTCGATTGAATTGGCAAATGTTTCTGTCCGGTACTGCTGATACCTCTGTCTGAAATGTAAATTAGGTCTAAAGTCTAATTTAGAAAACCAATTTATCTTCCCTATCATTTTGTTTTACTATGAATTGGCAACATGTTTTGTTGACACTCCACAGTGTGGTCAGGGGATTCTCTGGATGCGAAACAGTATATTACGGTAGCGTTCCTCAATATCAAAACCGTTCAATAATGTAAAACTATGTTTACTCGGTAAAGAAAGCTGTGGAACATTGACGGACGTACATAAACTGCTGGTAGCCAATTTTACGTTGAAGCAAACATAAGCACTAGCTCTTTTGATTCACGGCGGAGAGAAACGAAAACACTCAAATGCGATTTTTGTTTGAGTGATGGGTGTGCCATCTGTTATGGAACGTTCGAAATAATTTGAACAAGTCGTTATTTTGCGCAGTTGCAATGTTTCTACAATGGATGGCACTGTGTTCTATGTACAATGGCGTAGAGAGGTTTCATACTTTCGCCGCACTGAACCAAAAGGGCTAGTGCTTATGTTTGCTTAATTTTTCCTCGCAGGTTTGTATGAAACTGACATTTCACTAGCAGTCCATTATATAGTATGTCAATGCTCTGAAAGATTTGACAGTAAATAAGCTGTGTCAAGAACAGGCCTTTTTTATTACTTTTTTTAAAAAGGGAATTTCTAAATCCTGGAGCACTCAGACCAATCCCGGTCCATTGTACTACCAAGCAGAAACCCTTTTTGGTTTAGTGGTGGAGAAACTCTGATGTTATTCGTTTCTCTTTATGGTCGGTGGCAGAGTATTGCTGTCCCTCGCCGGAGCTTAATTGCAAGATCATCAACCTAGCTATCCGGGTCTAGTTCTGAAATGAGATTGACAAAAGCGGCACGCCACATGGAATAGTTCTTTCTTCACTGCTTTGCCTTTTTAATACCTAAATAGATAATAGTTCCTTAGAATGTTGGACCGCAACTGGAACAAAGAGCTATTTGAAAAATAATTACAAAGTCCAATGGCTTGCAATAATTTAGGTTAGGTAAGCTAAAGTTGTAAAGTCGGCCTGCACACGATTCTTCATCTTCTTCCCCTAGACTTGTTCATCAAAGGCTCTGCCACAAAAGAAGTGAGATTGAATTGGGATTTATTTGCAAGCTTTTTAGGGTTTTGTTTTTTAAGGAAGCTGTGAGCTTTTTAATTTTTTTGTTTTACAGGAGTAGTAGTTACGAGTGATGTGGTTGATATAGGTATAGCTTGGGGTAAGCGTGAGGTATATAGGATTTCTTTTACTTTTAATAGCGCTGGATTTTCATTCCGCATGGAGCTGGTCTTTAACTAACACGCCTTTCTATATCCAGCCTTTAGTGTCATACTCCAGGTTCGTTAAAACTTCCTTCCACTTGCGCGCGCCACCTAAGGCGAGGTCTTCCTCTACCGCTGGAGCATTGGTGTCCATTCGCTCTACATGTCCCAGCCATCTTAGACGACGAATGCGTACTTTTCTGACCAGGTCGATGTCAGTGTACGGCTCGAAGACTTCGCTGTTAGATCTCCTCCTCCAAAGCCCGTCAACGCAAACGAGACTGAAAATCACTCAAAAGAGTTACTAATCAATTGCATTCTTAAGCCGAAGTAACAGCGGCACGCAAGTGTAACTCTTCGTTATGTGGTGTCATTTTCAGAGTTAATAGCCGAGCCGAGGTATTCAAAGTCCCGAACTACCTCAAAGTTATAGCTGTCTATCGTGATGTTCTTTCCGATTGGTCGATGTTGCTTGTCCCTTCTTGTAGACAGCATTGCTCTTTGTTTTAACCACATTCACCACTAAACTCATTTTTGCCGCCTCTGCGCTAATACTTCCAAATGCACCAGTGACATCTCGCTGCGTTCTGGCAATTTTGTTAACGTCATCAGCGCATACAATTAGTTGCACAAACGATTGGAAAATTGTGCCCCTGCGAATTTCGCCCAATTTTTTTAGGAATAATGTAGAAAAAGTCACATGACACATCAAAGATCTCTGTGAGATTGTTTTTACAATTGTCCTTTACAAAGCAGCGAGCCTTCTTCATCGACATTCTGCACAATCTGACGAGTTAGACAGGGATGCCAAAACTAGACATGGCTCTATATGTATAATTCGTCTCTATAAATACTGTCATAGGTGGCCTAGTCCATAAACAGGCGGTGGGTATCGATTTTGGATTTCATGGATTTTGGACTTTTCCCCAGCATCTGCCGTAGTGTGAATATTTAGTCAGTTGTGAACTTATCCGGCCTAAAACTGCACTGAAAGTGTACAAACAGTTCGTTGACAAATGGTTTCAAGCATTCATACAGAGTGCGACAGACAAGATCTTGTAAGCGATGTTAAAGAGCCTAATGTCCTTTATAGTTGGCGCAGTTTAGAGGGTCTCCTTTCTTGTGGATCGTCCAAACAATGCTGAGGCTCCATTCATCAGGCATACATTCTGACCAAATCTTGGAGACGAGTTGGTGTATGCTCTCTGCCAAGCCATCTTCCGCTGCCTTGAAAGGCTCGGCAGTTTACCCATCCGGTTGGACCTCCCGATTGCTATTGGCAGTAGTTCTTGCGGTTTCCTGCTTCGCCTAATAATCCGAAATCCACTCGTCTTTCCAACTCCGCATTTGTGATTTCTTAAATGTGTTGTATGATATTGCACGAGGAATAAAAATGATCCCTTTTCCCAGTTAACAACAGCCATCGAAAAAACTACCCTCTCAGATGAAGAGAGAGTGGCCAGCGATCATGTGGTTAAGAGGGGAAGAGCGTGAGTCTACTTCAAGCCATAAAAGGGTTCAGTCGCTGGTTTGCTCGTGGTAGTTCGTTTTAAAATCATTTTCAGCGTTTTATATGTACATAGTTGTAGTAGTTTTCTTCATCGGAATTCATTTTATTTGTAATTACATTAAAAATGCCTTCAAGCGCAAATCACCATCAACAACAAAACAATATAGTAACTATTAGGTTTACATCAAATCGAACCAGTACTGGCACTGGATGCTGAATAATTTTCTCTCGGAAGTGTAATTAACAAAAGCGAAACCCAAGTCCATGCAGCATGCACACAAAATAGTACTACTAATGCCAACCGCACTTTGATTAATTATCCCGAACACAATAACCATTTCAATAGTAAAGTTCGTCCTTTTTTGTCGATGTGAAACCAAAATAAATTACTCAAGTTTGAACTGAACAAAACCAAAGATTTAATTAATTCAAAGAGGGTATCTGCAACGAGGAGATTACACAATGAAGATCCTTAATGTGCACTACAAAGCGCACCCATAATTACATTCAGACAATGCAATGGTATAATACTGTAAATGTACTTTGTGGCGGCGCGGCGCAGCGTGGCGGCCCACCAAAGACTCTGATCAAATGAATCATCGTCTGGTTTTTCCTTAGATACCGAGTGCTGAAAACGTATCCTTTTAAGTCACTTTATGGATGGATGTCTGCGAAGCAAATATACACGTGTACATTGTATTGTAAATCTTTTATTTTTCGTCCTTTTCATTTATCCTTTGCCTCTTCTTTGAATCTGCAACACAATGAAAAGTCGTTGGAGGGACTTTTTTTTTGTTTTATTAAGTGCGAGGAAAAACATTTACAACAAAAAAATTGAAAGCATATACAGGATGAAGCGAAGCGTATGCCTCCAAATACTGTATATCCACACAAGCTTAAATGGATTTCAATTACAACGGAGTGTGCTAGGACATAAAACGAAAAAAAAACGCACACATTCCAGAAGACAGTCGTCTTTGGCGTATGCATACAAAACAAACACATTCAGTAAATGGATGTGGATCTATGCATCTTGCAAGGAATATGGGCGCCGGAATAATAGTAAAGTTATTGCATGAAAGGATATAGTTCACGAAGATGGAATGTATAGTTTTGAGGACGGTCTTTCCATGATCTCACAATATATTATTGGCCTCCTGAGGAACTATGAGTTTTATTGGATGCGGGTGAAGGGTGTGTGTGTTTTTATTCTCCGCCATGAATGGAATAACAATAACCTTCAGTTACTTTTAAGTCGCACTTACCGACCTATATTGACGATGCCTTCAGTGGACTTTACGGATGAACACAACAACACTATATTGTATTCATTTCAATTCCAGTGAATATCCAATGTAAACTTATGTGGGGTAATGAAACGAACATCTACTTAATGTCATGTTTATGGAATTCCAAGTCGCAAGTCCCTTCGCTTCGTGGCTCTAGAGAGGGACTGGACTTGCGTGCATAAGATAGATTACCCTGATTACCCTAGAGCGAGAACCTAGATGTTGGTGATACTGTGAAAGGAGTTATTTAATTTGGACGATCCATTTAAAAAATGCTGACTAACGAGTGTTTAAATAAATACGGCGAAGACGCTTGGATGTTAAGGCAATTCAAGTTTACAGTTGGCGCAACAGGTCTGTATAGACATCCTACGCCTAGCTTCTCACAACTATTCGTTTGTGTGAGTTTTTATTTTTGGGACGAAAGGAAGGATTTGATGCCGAGTGCGAAAGATTGAATTGAGAAGCTTTTTCAAGACACGTATATTCTCGGATATTTGTCAGACGTTCCCGAGGATTGGCGTAGTGCAAAAAACCGGCGTCAGGTCTTATCGCCCAAGATCATAACGCCCAAATTAAAAATGTCCTAACGCCCAAAAAACACCACATCGCCCAAAATTTAAAGAAATAAAGCGTCGCAAAGCCCAAATAGAATGACATATCGCCCAAAGTAACGCATACACCCCAAATCTTGACAGTAAACCCAAGCAGGGGGTTTACATACGTATTTTGTTTGTTTGTTTTTGGGCGTTATGAGTTCTTTGGGCGTTAGTAAAAATAATGCCATTACGCCCAAAATCAATGTCTCATCACCCAAATTTACGTAAATTTTACAACAAAAAATTGCCTAGCAATGTTTTGGGCGTTATGACATTTTTCAATTTGGGCGTTATGACCTTGGGCGATAAGACCTAACGCCCAAAAAACCTTAAGATGTAATTTCTGCTTTTCCGGGGATCGAACCTGGAACCCCTCGTACAGTAAGTCCAGCACACTAACTGCAAAGTTTGGCCAGAAGTTTCGATATTAGACCATTATTGGTATATAGGGCCATAAAGGACCATTCACTTTTTATGCATTTATAAACAGAAAATTGCACATTTTACTACTCCAAGATGAGGATAATTAATTATATTCCATCAAAATTTATTAAGAAAACAACAGTTTAAATAACGAAATTTCGAAATCCAAATTTTTTGCCGCGAACGAAAACACCCTGGCGCGAATTGTCAGTCTATTCACAATCCACATCATTTAAAGCGCGTTCCACAAAGTAGTGAATAAAAAATTTGTTCGAACTTAACCTTATTCCAAGAGGAGGATATCTTGGAATAATAAAATGTGGAATTTTCTGTTTATAAATGCATACAAAGTGGTTTATTCGCATTTCATCAATTCGTTCGTTCGCTCCCATGTGAATGGTCCTTAAGTGTGCGTCGCGATGCACTAGGGCGTCGTGGCTCTATCCTAAAAGCCAATTCACAACGACGCTTTGCGGCGTGCGTGCATTGACAGATAGAGTAGAAGCAATGCTTTCATTATGGTGCAAGCCAAAATGCGGCTTCAGGCTTCGGGTCGCGTTTAGATCGTAAATATCGTAAAGTCCAACGCGGCGTAGAGCAACTCTCTACTTTCAGGTGCGTTGGGCGGCTTTGACATTTCACTTTCGGTTTGGTTTGTTCGATTTGATAATATATTATGTGATAGAGCAATGCCGTTCATTGTTGGAGTTGCATGGATTCACTTAGGGTATATAAATACTCGTTTTTAGTAGAATATGAGGTTTTTGCAATACAAATTAATTATTTTACTGTGTGGAAATGAAGAATATTATTTTTGTTGTAATGCTACTAGTGATTTCTTCAGATTGTTGAACAAAAAAATATGTGCCCAAATGTTATGTGCACGCTTTCGAAATTTGAATGTTCTCTGAAACTACTCTGTGCTTTATACAATTGATAAACGAAATAAACATTTTTGTTTAGAATATTTATAGTTTCTTTTTCTAGTCGAGGACAAATCTAATTTTCTGCGATTTGCAAATGATAGGTATTAATTTATTACTTGGTGTACCCGCTCGTTTGCTCGTGCCAATGAATTGCAATGCTTACGTAGATATAGCTACATATTTTTTATTGTCTATCGGGACAATGCACATGAAAATGCGTACATTTGCCCGACTTTGACCCAAATTCACGGGAATTCTCCGTCCTATATTGAAGATTCCCTGTAAATTTGAACTCAATAGGCGGGAAGGTTTTGAAGTCCAGCCATAGGAATATAAAAAAATATCTGGACAAGACAGCAAAGATCTTCGCGGAAATATAGCAAACAAAATTCCGTGTACTTAATTGATACACAGGCAATGACCTTAATTAGAGGGTCAAAAAATCCTTTCAATATGCATTGTCATTACTGGGGATGGGTGACCGGATGCGGTAAAATCCCAGCGAGCGACGAGAAGCAGTACCTGCGATCGCATTCGTCCGAATGTCCAGCATACCACCAGATATATAAATATAACTGAAATAAAATATAAATATGAATTGAAAAATCGAGTAGATCGTCGGTATCCATATTTGAGAATTTATTAATAAGAGTTTTTTTTTTAAATAGCCAAGGCAAGTTTTTAACAAAATTTCACCTCTGTATTTTAGTGACTGATGAACTTCCTTCCACAGCGTAGATAAAATATGCTGGCCATTTGGTAATCTTGCACACTTAAATCGTTTTTCAAGTATTCCACAAAGTAATCAATTCACAATTTAAAGGGAAGGGATTTTTGATTTAATTTGCCCATATTTTCTTAACTAAACTAAAAATCTACCTGTCTCGGACTATTATGGGAAGGCATGTACCTTTGTATATATGTATTCATTGTTATTTATTTATGCATTTTTTACTATTTTAAACACATTACCCTTTTAATTCGTGCATTACAATAACAATTATAAGCAAAAAGGAGTAAACTTGCATTCTGTTCTGAATTCGGGTGTATTAACATAAACCAAACAGAACTTTCAATCTCTCATACTCTAATCTCTCAACGCGCCAACGCTCTGAAGCGGTATTTAGTTTTGCAAAACGGTCACTTGCGCGCGTTGACATAAAGTACGGTAAAGTTTCTAAAACGCCTGTCAACGCACGCAAGCGGCAAAGCGTCATTGTGATTTGGGCATAAGGACATCGCAAGTCCGAAATCGTGCGAAATCGGCCTTTCGCAGACTCCAACTTGGCGAATTTTGCATATAGGGACTTGGGCTTACGCCCGTAAAAGATTCAAATAATCCAGGAGCTCAAACACAAACCAGTAAGAATAGACTGTCGACTCCTCTCACATAACAGACTTTGCCTATACAAGCTGCCGGCGGGCGCAAGATTTTTTATGTATTGGTGCTGTACAAAATCAATAGAGCGCCATTAAAGCACGCATACTTGAAAAATCCTAGGCCCATGGTATAGCATGGAAAATCATTGCCGCCATTAATTTTGACATTTGCACGTATTCACACACAGGGAAATTTTTTCCGGGGAGAATCGGGTAGGTGCACGGGAAGTCGGCGGTCTAGTTCTTACTGGTTTGTGAGCTCAAAGCAAATGAACATAGACAAAGCCATTCGTTCGCTGACTTGGCTTCGGAGCGTTTAGAAGAGGATCCTAATTTTGGTCGAAAAATCATCTTTAATGACGTCAAGCACCGGAAAAGTTCAAGACACACCACATGGGTTTTTCTACTGCCGCACCTCTCTTGACTGAAACTGAACTCACTTTAGTCTTGGCTGAGTTTCAAGTTCTAGAAATCATCAATATACTGAAGGAAGTGTATGATGACAACAGAAATGGACGGATGGCCTGGTCTCCAAGATCGTTTGATTTGACTCTACTGGACAATTTTCTGTGAGGTCGTTCGTCGTTTGGCTATGTGGATAAGCCAATAATAATTCAGGCTTTG
Organism: Cheilosia soror; assembly: GCA_949372485.1. NCBI lineage: Eukaryota > Metazoa > Arthropoda > Insecta > Diptera > Syrphidae > Cheilosia > Cheilosia soror. The sequence continues at coordinate 9,989,155 of OX443563.1, forward strand.
GAAAGATAACATCGAGTGCACTATTCGTGAGCTATACTGTTTCAAATTCTCAAAAAAAAAGGTAGTAATCTGAGCTGAAGTAACCTGGTACTAGCTTGTTTTCTATTGCCACAGTATTCCAATTGATCTCAAGGGTATTTGCCCTCCAAAGCAAACTTTTTTATCTAGTGTACAATGTACATTTGTACAAGCCATCAATAGCGTTCCTATATATTGGGGATGATTATACCGGGGCTTAAAGTTATACCAGAACCTCACTGATTTGATTTGGCTTCTAAACCTGTTTTTTTTTTTGCATTCCGAATTCCAATTTTATATTTTTTGTTCCCAAACGTTTGACAGCTTTTTTAATGCACTCGTCACCTAAGCAGCTATAGATTTTGAATGTAGCGAACCGCTTTTGGAAATACAAACCCGCCATAAAAAGCGATCCGCCGCACTTTTGGGAAATAGGCATAGGTTCCCCCGTTTGAAGTAGAATTATTCAAAAATGCTTTTGGTAGTATTAAAAGAGACTAAAACGAATAAAGAACGTTGTACATCGACCCAAAGGTTGATGCTTCACTGGGAATAGTCCTGAACATGAAAAGCGCACTTTAGCCTTTGAAAATAGCACCATCACAATATGCAAATCAAAATCTAATTCGTGACTGATTCAAGGCTTGTAAAATAAAGTGCACAACATTTTGTTTTGAAATAGGGTTAGGGTTGGCTGTATGATTCAATTAGTATTTAAGTGGAGCACTGCGATCTGAGTAGGTCTTTTGTGTAGCGCGATTTTGTGACGATTTTAGTGACTGCTTTGGGTACGCACTTAAATAGATGGCCCGATGGTATCTACCTCACGAATGTCTGTAATAAGCCTCTACTGAAGTACCTATCTACTTTTAGTAATTTGGCGGGCATTTACATGAACTTCTGTCGTTTTAGTGACGACACTGATAGAGCAATATCCGGTGAAGGCATTTTTTTAAGACTTATAAGCACCGCTGACAAGTCTTTTTGGCCTGACGTAGCCCTATGTGGAGTTCCAATTCAACCGCCTCATTTGGAATTCACAATGGTCCAGTTCTAGGTTGACTGGTAACACAAAGTTGCTGGGTCAATAAAGGGAGTTTTTGGCATAGATTATTAGTCATTTCGTTCCTTCGAGTCTCTTATGACCTGGAATCCAAAAGAAGAGTGACTTTTTGGTACAGTTCTATAGATTTTAATCAGTTTCAGACGAGCCAAGAGTTGAATGAGTTAAATTGAAAGTCAATAGCTCTAAGTTCTGCTTAACTTTCTGACTTAGGAACTCTCAGCCACAGACTTCAATTACATAGACAGCTTCAGTTTGGAAATGGAAAAGTTTGACATTGAGGTTGACTATAGTCTCTGCCCCAACACCAGTTGGTATTTGAGAAGCGTCCGGGCTGAGCCATCAGTTTCCAACACAGACCGCTCTAAAATGGATATCGGTACGAGTATTGTACCTTCGATGAAAGTTGACTTTAGAGAGCATGAGTTCAACCACTTGAATCGAGGAGTCTTGACATAAGATTTTTCAATCTGAAGACCTGTATGTGACCTTTAAGATATTCTGTGGGTTGTAATTTTGAACGTGTGCATAGGGAAATAGGTTGCGGAGTTCCTTTAAGGCTATACAGGAGTAGCATGCCAGTCCCTTTACTCTTTGAAGTGCTTTTTGAGTTGAGGCTTGACTTGCCTTTTCTTTAGGTACCTACTGTAGCGAGGTGATAATTGGCATGAGCTTGATAGTCACGTAGGTCCAGTAAATCATTTGTCAATGAAGATCCCATTTTTTCGAATAATCTATAGATCAAGTTCATAAGACTGCAGTTACTTTGTCGAGGGTTCCATTAGAGTTTCATTAGAGTTGCTTCATCACAGCAACTGATGATGATTACTAGATCATCAGCTTACCCCGTAGGTACTTATCAAAAAGGCAAGAAGTAGAAGTAGAAAAAAAAAGATTCACAATCTTAGCCAGGCTATAGCTTGGTAACAAAATGGTTTTTGTTCAATATGGGTGTTCTATTAGAGGGGATTCTCATATACGGTAGTCTAATGAACTTTTTGCATGGCTTGGTCGCTCGAAATTATCTTTTGTATGTATTTAAAAAGCGCATTGGTAAAAATTGCTTACCTTTTGCCAAACCCAGTTCAGAGTTTACTGAAAGCTTGTGATTGTATTCTAGGTGATCACAGAATCCGTCGTATTCGGAATTTTGCTACGAACACCGAAAGAACTATCACAGAATCCGTCGTAGTGGACATTTTTGCTACGAATTTAATCCGTCAAAAAAATGTTCACTACATCGGATCCGAATACGACGGATTCTGTGATCACCCAGATTATTACGTATTTTTTTTTATTTATCTTTATCACATTTGATTGTATTTTTAAAAGCTCTTTTATTAGTGCTTTTCAAACACTGTTGCTCCTTAAGCTATGATTACACGGCCATTTTTTTTGAGTCATTTAAATGGCGCTGTCACGTCCAGAAAAAATGTCGCATTAGAGCGACGCTTAAGCTACGATTCGTCATTGAAAAAATGGCGATCACACGAAATAACTATCATCGTCATTTGTGTCCCAAAATCAAATGACAGACACTGCGAGTCATTTAGAATTTTCCGTTGGGACAAAAGCCAAAAAGTTTAGTCATTTGTCCTAGGCGTCATTGAAGAGCGATCACACGGCCATTTTTTTCCGCCATTTAAATGGCACTTAATTCATGTCATTTGGTGCGCCATTTTCCTATTCATTTAAATGACGCTGCCAAAAATGGCGATCACACAGAGCGACATTTAAATGACTGCTTTGTGACGGGATTTTTACGTCAGAGCGCTATTAAAATGACTCGAAAAAATGGCCGTGTAATCGTAGCTTTAGCAATTTTTATAGAAAGACACATATTTCTATACCTACACTCTTTTGTTTTTTGAACTTTTATGCGAATAAATATTTTGATGTAAAAACAAATGATGATCGGCAAAAATATTCACTTACCCAACAAAGTAGTACGTAAAAAAAAGTAGACGTCACAATGACTTCTATATAGGCTTAGAAAAATAATTTCACACAAATTTAATTCTAAATAGATTTCGTTAGCCTGGATTTGTATGAAATTATTTTTCTAAGCCTATATAGAATAGCAAAAAAAAAAACGCACCTAATATAGCTATCTTAAGTCGACTTGAATTGTATGGGTTAAAATTTCCATGAACGGAAAACTAACTTGAGTTGTCGGTATGTCACTTCTTGACAATTGTGTTTTGTTTTTCTCAAGGGGTTTTGTTCTGATCTGACTGGTGCTTTACATCAGGCCAATCGAAATGTCAAACTGCGCTCTCCCATCCTCTCCGATGACCCAATAAAAAACTTAGTTCTCCAGACACTTGTTGACATAAATAGACGTCAACTTATGAGTACCTAAGTCAAGAAATTCTTGACTTGATTTGTCGGTGTTGCGGACATAAACGTCAACTGAGAAAACTGTACAAGTGACCACTCTAGCTCAATGAAAACTCTCAATATATAGAGCTGTCAAACTTATTAAACTACATAGATTTTTGAACGCCCTCAATGTTACAAATTTAAAAACCAAATCTAAACACATCCATTTCCAAGAAGGAATTAAAAAAAAAAGAATATTTAAGAAAACACTTTTCCCCACAACTATTGGAAATTCAAATAAAAGTGCATGGGAAAAAGACTCCTAAATAAATAGTACCAGTACCACAGGAAATTTATTTATGCAATTGTCCTGAGAATCGATGTCCTTTCGTTGCAATAAAAAAAAACCTCCACCCCGGTGATATATTTCCGAGCACGTACATCTCTGAATATTGTTATTCGTTCCTTTTTTTTCTTTTTTGTTTCATTTTAACCACATTGTCCATGAACCATGACCGTGTTCTATATGGTAGTCGTCGTATGACATCCTGTCCTGCTTTGATATAAATAAATCATTTCAAACAACAACAGCATAAATGATGAGTAGAACGGAAACGACATTAGTGCACGTGTGACTTTGAGTAATCACATGTAAATTTTATTAGCCATTAATTTTGTATATATAATTTTAAGGGCCAGTTATTATGACTGAATGAGGATTATAATATCGTAAATGGAGTGTGAAAATAAGTATGAAATACTTTATTGATGTTGTGCTCTGGCCCTTTGGGAAAACATACTAAATTCATGGTGGTATAGCGAGATACACGTCATATAAATGGATGGTATTAAATTTAAGAGTTTCCTGGTTAGCTATAGATACGGTTACATAAAATGAATATATGAATGTAACTACCACTGTATGTTTTTTTTTTCATTAAAGCTTAACAAGAAAACATACCTTTTGTCTTATAAAATTTGGTTGTAATAAATCTGAAGAGCAATATCAGTTTATGGTTGAAATACAGTGCGGTTCACTTGTTTAGACGCACAAAAGTTACGTTTTATATCTTGGTTTTATTTCGTTTTACGTGAAACAAAGAGAAAATAAAACTTATTTTGCAGGAAGGTACATTCATGCTTCATACTCATACACTATAAAATAAACATAATTTTAAACTTGATGATGGACACATAACGGTAGTTTTACTCATTCTTCCCTATACCATCCAAAAACATACCTATGCATTTTTTTGGTTCACTTGAATAGATGCACCTGTAAAAAAAAGGTCGAAAAACAACAAAACACCAAATTTGCTTGCGATATTTTTATTTATTTTTTATTTGTTTTAATAAATTTTATGTTATTTTAATAATGTGTATGGCAGTACCATTGGACATAATCTCAAAAATTGTATTCTTTAAAGAGCCATATGATCTTTTAAGGTTATTCAAGGATATATTCCCTCAAGAAGCTTTAATCACCGCTTGACTATGTTGATACTGATTGTTGCCTAAAAAAAATTTTACAGGACAAGATTTTCAATAATTTTAAAGTCAGGCGAATGTGGCGGAGGCGGACAGTGCAATATTTCAAAATTTTTACTGGCAATCCATTTTTTAACATGGCGTAAATTGTGTATAGGCACATTATCCTTTCTGGAATACCAATGGAATAGGTCCACAAAGGTCCTTTTCCTTTATTGCGGGAAAAGCTACTTCCAAAAAAGTTTTGCAAGAAATACTAGTAATATTATTTGAAACGATTTCCAATTTAAAAGCGCCTTAGAATGAAATTGCATCCCATACCATAATTCCCTGTAATTTCGAATGCTAAAGGTTTAACATATTTTTTCCCCTGAGATCATGAAAGTAATAGCTGTAGCTGCAGGACCATCCAAGTTTAACTCCTTTTTTTTTTTGAAAAAGTCGACTTTGCTGAAGACCACCTTAATCTTCATAATCCATGCCATATGAACCCTTGGAAATTCAGGGAGTAGGTTGCTTGAGTGCTTAATAAGGCGGTGCTGTTTTTTTTTTTTTTTTTTTTGTAGTTTTGTAAAATGTGGGTGTAAAGCATAGACAATCGGCCCTAGCGAGGTATCCGTCGGAACGGAGAATTCTCCGCAACGCATATTCCGTCGGAGACTCAAATTACCTTCGAGGTATCCGCCTTCGGAAAGAATAATTAAAATGCAACGACACGCATTGATTTGACATGATGTTGTTTCGTGGTACATCGGGGTTTTCCTATGTAGTGCTTGTTTTTTCGTTCGTTTTTGCTCTGGAAACATAAATTTAAGCAACAAATACAACCAATTACTTTGTTAAACGTTTTTTTTTTTTTTATTGCTTTCATTTATCAACACTTCACTGCAAATCGTAAACAAATTCCGCAACCAATTCCTGTCGGAACATATCGGAAGAAAATTCGTATGAAGCTGTCAAAAATATCAGTAAAAACGCACTTGATCGCATTGAAACGCAAAACGCCAGTGTGCGTTGCATATTTGTCGGAAAAAAGTTCCGAAAAGGTCTTCCGAAGTATACCTCGAAGCAAATATCCTCCGATTCGTATGAAATCGGAGAATTTTCCGTTCCGATGGATACCTCGGTAGGGCCGAATAACACAACTCGAGTGGATTTTCTATACAGAAAACCATAGCAAATTCCATAATTTTGTTTGTAAATTGAGCGCCTTAAGACACTAGTCATTGAATTTCCCCCTTGTTTTGTGGTGTTAAAACTTTTATGATAATTTATTTGTAGTTATTTCCATAAGATACCCTATTCCTTACAAAGTTTCATATCAAGTGTTCACTTCGAGACATTCTATGAGCAATTTCACTTTTGCCTTTTCTGTAAATTCAACGCTTTTTTTCTGACTATTTTAATAAAATTAATTTAAATTAATAAGAATAACTTTCAAATTAAATTTGTCCGATAACTTTAACCAATTTAACCGGAGTTTGAAGTCGATCGGATAAAAAATAAAAAATGTTTTATACAAACTTTTCAAATTTACTTCCTTATTCCTTCTGTACATCATAAAGGCAACCTTTATGCCAAATGTCAGCCTTCTAGAGCAAAGGGTTTGGGTTGGACGTTGATGCGTTAGTGAGTCGTGATTTCCATTTTTAATGTTCCGTAGTTTGTCCGTCTGTCTGTCTCTCTGTCCGAACCCACTGAGACTAATTTTGTTCCTTAGTCAATCTCAAAAATTAAATTTGAAGTTTGCACACAACATCCGGTATAACCTCTAGTTAAACGACAAATACCAAAAGTGGCGATACATCGACTGGTTTTGGATTAATTTCATAATTTAGTGAACACATTTTTTTTTTCATTCACACAAAACACTGTTTATTTCTTGATTTACAAAAATATATATATATTCCTTTCTTGTAGGTAGACCATTTTTATATGTGCTAAAGACTGCTATACAGAGTGACACTCGAACTTGGCCGGTTTTTTTATATGAGATTGATTTTCAATCGTCGATCAAATTTTCACACTTAGAAAGATCCTGGAAAAAACCTAAGTCAGAGTCCAAATCAATACCAAATCTTTCATCGATTTCAAGGCCGCGTACGACAGCATCTATAGAGACGAGCTATATAGAGCCATGTCTAGCTTTGGCGTCCCTTCTTTCTTCGATTGTGTAGGATGATGATGGAGAAAGCTGGCTGCTGCATCAAGGTCGATAACGACCTTTTCGAACTAAAAATTTTGATGTCAAAAGAGGATTTAGAGAAGGTGACGCGCTGTCGTATGACTTTTTCAACATCATACTTGAAAGAATTGTCCGAAACACACAGGCCAACACATAAAGCACGTTCTTTCAAAAGTCCATCCAGTGTACTCCAATTACTTGGATACGCCAATGATATTGACATAATTGGTAGAACACTGCGAGCTGTCACTGGTACGTTTGCTTGTATAGAAATGGAAGTGGCTAAAATGGTACTAGCGGTCAACGAGGGCAAAACCAAAACCGACTTCGTAGAATCGGACAAAACGTCACGATCGCCACCTATTTCGTTGAGGTAGTGAGGGAATTTGTCTACCTCGGCTCAGCTATAAATTCTGACAACAACATCTCAGAAGAAATTAAACGAAGAATAACTCTTGCCAACCGCTGTTTCTTTGGGCTAAGAAGGCACTTGAGTATTAGAGCCCTATCCCAAACAACTAAGGAGATTCTGTATAAGACCTTGATCATTCCAGTCCTGCTTTATGGCGCTGAAGCGGTCGCTTCAAGAGAAAAATTCTTTGTAAAATTTTCGGTCCCATTTGCGATGATGGGCTTTGGAGAAGGAGATTCAACGACGAATTATACGAGCTGTACAGCGCCATCAACGTGGTCAAAAAAAACTTTGAGTCAGTCATTTAAGATGGCTAGGACATGTAGAGCGGATGGAAACAAATGCTCCGGCCCGTAGAGTCTTCGAGTTTAACCCAAAGGGACAACGCAGTAGAGGAAGATCTCGCCTTAAGTGGCGCGCGCAAGTCGAAGGCGACCTCAACCGACTAGGAATGCGTAACTAGAGGCAAGCGGCAGTTAGCTAAGGACCGGGCTAGCTGGAGATGCTTGTTAGGTGATGCCTCGGTTAACCCCGAACTGTAGAGCCGCCCAGGTAAGTTAGTAAGATCTTTAATCTGAATAACCTATTTCCTTTGAAATAGGAATTTTAACAGACGTTATATCAGTCGCATCAAAACATTTTTAAGATGAAGTCTGAGGTTTTACGACATCACAGAAAGCCTTTAGTTTCTGATACGTTTCCAACTCATCTGTCAAATACAGAAGGATACTGCATAAAATGTCTACTAAAGTCCAGGTACGCCAATCACATCTGACGTTTGCTTCCGTGAATTTCATTAGAATTTGGACATGACGAATAGATTTTCAATCAAGTCGAAGTGACGGATTATGAGGACAAAATTACTTTGCAGTCATAGTGACGCTATTGGAGTTATTTTCAGGGCCTCCAATTGACTCCTGTTCTTTGCATTTTTGTCATTAATTTAAGGTTTGTAGCTTTCCTGGCGGATTGTCATCACTCATCAGACGAAGTTGCCATAGGTAAGGATTGGCCAAACGAACGCTACATTCAAAGAATGGTTTTTGGGGTTGGTAACCAATTTCTTTTGAAGATGCGACTGGAGTTGTTGAACATAGTGCGGCCTACATTGTCATTATTCAGTGTCACTCTGTGTTTACATGAGTTAAGTAAAATAAATAAATAAATAGGTGGCGCAATAGGCGGTAGACACTAGACACCCTAGGCCTAGCTTCTCGCAACCATTCGTTTGTGTGAGTTTCTATTTTTGGGACGAATGGAAGGGACCTACAATTTTATGCCGAGTCCGAACGGCTGAGTTGAGAAGCTTTTTTAGAACAGACATACTCTCGGATGTTTGTCAGACGTTCGCGAGAGGTGGCGCAGTAGAAAAAACCTTAAGATGTAATTTGTGTTTTTCCAGTGATCGAACCTGGGATCCCTCGCACAGTAGTCCAACACAATAACCACTGCGCTACTGCGCCCACATGAGTTAAGTATGTATGCAATAATTGTGTACTTAATTTCGAGTAGCATCTATAATTACTAAAGTAACAGTGGCATTTCCCATCCCACATCTCTATCCTTAACAAAATTGTAAATCAAATATTTAATTAATTAAATGTCTTAAATGCCAGTCTGATACAATAGCACACAAGTCTAATTGGCATGATACTGTCAGGCGGGATAAATGTCAGTTATTGTTTTACATCCACTGTGTAATTGTATCCGTTTTCATTATATTTGCATAGCTCAAATAAACTACCATTTAGATACTGTAAACGCAACGATTGAAAATGAAAATGCAAATTATTACCGTCAGAACTATGGACGTTTCATAAATTATATTTATTGGATTTTAATTATACACCACTAGGCAAAAGCTGCGATGTGTATAGGTAGGTACTTAGTGGAAGTGAAAGGTTAGCATGCAATTTGATTATAGTTGAAACAAATATTTACATGTCAATAAATTCATTTTACATCCTTATAGAGAAGTAATTAATTTTATCCATGTATAATTTAATTACAGTGTCATGCTTTTATGTTACGCGTATGCGTGCAAATAAATTAAACGCTTTGATGAACATGATTAGTTTAAGTTGTATACAATAAAATGTGTTCCGATATACGCATATCGAAAACGCATTGTTTTATTTAATTTTTAATTACATTTAGTGTTAAGTAATAATTGATTAAAAAATTGTATCAACTATGGAGATGGTAACTAACTCTGATAGTGGGTTTCGTATCGTTCCACCAGGGCGATATGTTTTCATAATGACGATTATTATGGCTATTGTGTTTTGTTTATACAAGATTTGAATAAATTAGGACGTATCTAACTGCTAGACTAATTAACGAATCAGGGTTTCACCTCTTTTTAAGTTTTAAACAAACATTTTTTGAATTATACGAAGCGTAATCTCTCGGGTTTCGGATATTTCTTTGCTTTGGTTTGGTTAGAAGTTGTTGCAATAGCTATAATTCACCAACACACTTGGACAAGCAAAGATCTATCGGTTAAATATTGTCTCCCCAGGAACAAAGGAGGGGAGGTATAGTTTCCTTCTCTTCCTCATTCAGAAATTTTCAGCAAAAGTCGTTTGCAGAAAGGCCTATCCTTACAGGTTACTTTCCTATAAGATAGTGCCCAATGATGTCAGTGCCAATATGTAGGAAGTCTTTTTTGAGAGAAATTATATTCTTAGAACGTTTTAAATCCAGCTTGTATTGTCACTAGACTTATAGTGCTACTTGTCCACCTAAGATTTGCACTCTCGATAGCAGCAACCTTAAATTTTTGGTTGCAATTTATACAAGTGCCCTTATCCGTCAGGTTGGATAAAGTGGTTCCTATTCTATTCTTACGAGTTAATAGGCCTTACAATTCCCTAGAACGTCTCCATGTCCAGGCACCCAAAATAGGTGAATGTTGAACTGATCTGACATGAGAGACGATTGGCAGTCGAGGGATACCAAAGAAATTATAGAGATTTGATCGCTACTTGGCTATCCGAAAATGTATACAGATATCTTTATAACATCTCGTATTTCTTGAGCCAAGATAGATATGACTTCTTGTATCGCCATTATTTGCGACTAAAACATGCTACAGTAGTTTGGTAGAGCTTAAGATTAAGACTTTCGGAGAAAACACGCCCTCCAACCCCGTCATTGATTTTTGAGCCATCGGTATAGAAGTCAATTGATTTAATAAGATGGTGAGAAAATTCTTGCCAAAATGTAGGGATTAGTATTTTCGGGCGAGATTCTGAAGTTATTCAAAATAGAAGCTTTGCTAAAATCTTTCCATGGCCATTGTGAGTAACCGTCAAGGCGATTGACTGCACTCGCTGCCATCTAAATATTAGCATACCTAGCATGGGCGAAATTTATAGCTTTACAATAGACAATTGCCCGATAAGTGAGTATCGGTTTTATGACCAAGATTCAAAGCCAATGAGTTATTCTACGTTATAGACAGCATTTCTTCCCATTTTTTGCAAGATAAGAGTGCCTTGACTCTTTCTTGGATGTTAGGTTCCCAACTTAGCTTTCTATCCAGGAGAAGACCCAAATATTTTGCTTTGTCAGAAAAAGTTTGGCTGATACTATTGAGAGAGGTTGGGTCGACTGAAAGAATTTTATATAACCTGGTGAAGAGCATCAGACAAGTTTTGTGGGGGTTCACGCACCACACCGACTCGCCCAGCTAGCTAGCTTGTTTTTTTTTTTTTTGAGAAGCTCTTTTAGAGTCTTTCTTTTCTTTTATGCAGATTATATATTTCAAAAAGCTAAAAACAAAATAAATCTGCAAGACGTTTAATGACTCATTAAAATAACGCCAAAAGGCACTTTTCCAACTCTATCTCCTAATATGTCACCGTTGTTGATCATTAATGGATGGATACCCAACCCAGTGAGTGACAGGCAGAGTTCCATAACGTCAACAAAAAAGTTTAAACGCGGTAACAATGCACTGTCATACATGTTTTTGATTTTGCACAAGCATGGCGTTTCGTTATATATAAGGTATGCAATATTTATTCAATGAACCACTTATGACGAATATTCATACCTGTCCAAGAACGAATTTAAATTCGAAAGAGACTAATGACAAATCAGGTTACTGATGGGTGCGTTGCTAAAAGTGGCCCAACCCCAACGCTAAACGTGGTTCCAAGAGGGTCCAACGACAAAGCGGGATTCCTGTCGCAGGGGAGCAACAGAAAATGGACCAACAATGAATGTATGGTTTTGAGAATTCGAGAGGACCTAGTGACCAAACGTTGTTCCTGAGTGTATGACTTAGGCCAAGTCAGTGAACTGGACGACAGAGGCCAAAGCCGAAGGGACGGGACCCAAATTGTGGCAGTGGGAGCTGGGAGGAGGCCCACGAAAAGCGTTACATATCAGGATGAGGTGGATCGAAACGTTTTTCAGTCACTTGGATGTGATCTCCCCGAAAAATACTCACAATCAGTCACTAGTATTATTTCTTATAGAAGCAAGTGAGAAATTTATAAACATACAAAATATTTCCGTTTCTCTTGTTCTTATCTTTCCGGCATACCCAAGAGATTGCTGTTTGTATAAAGGGTGTTTTTTTTGAGGTACCTAGCAAGACATGGTTCGATAGCTGTTTCAGAAGAAGGTGATCCCGGTGTGAATATGAACATCCCGCCTTGCTGGGCCACCTTAAATACTTGTAATACCACAAAAATGTTATGGCCGAAGGAAAGGAAATCTTTTTCCACCCTCGTATGTATCATGACGGGGCACAATACTCTACGGTGCCATATAAAGAAAATGGGCTTAACGGAAGAAGAACTCTGTAGAAGCTGCGGTGATGAGCGAGCTCTTGAAGAGGCCAATACAGCCCATTTCCAACACAACAGGTATAAATTCCTAGGGAGTCACTTCTTCAACGAGCTTCCCAGCATATCAATAAACAAGATAATGAATTTCGTCAAATCAACAAGATGGTTTGTATGTAGCAGCACAATAAGTAATTTGAGCACAGGGTTATAATGGGTAAGGACAACTTCTTTCCCCTACGAGCATCACAATGGGTCAGTATAGACCTGAGTGTGGCACGGAGAAATCCTCGCCTTCAACTGTCAAATTAACAATCTATAGAAAAACCAACTGGCAATATTTAAAAACCAAACCACTAAAAAAACACCCTTTATCTATATATAAATTTTCGAGAGATATTCGAATCAGACCACCATTGTTGGGTCTCTTTTCGTCTCCCTACCACTATAAACCTTACACAGAGAGACTCTCTGGACTTCTCCAGAGTCCTTCTCTGAGTTCGATTCCTAGTGTTAACGCTAGCATCTGTTTATATGAGATCTGTTTCATCCAATGGGTCTCGACCCAATGTTTTCCCAAGATCCTGATTCTTCTGCCAGCCAAAGCCGGACATTGACACAATATATGTGCCGCTGTCTCAGATTCCTTTAAATGATACCCGAAATTCCCATGACCTGTAGTTAACGCCACCACCCATTTCAATGTTCCTCGACTCATGCTTAGAACCTTTCTCTGAGTGGAGCAGGTCGGCAATTGTATTGCCATTTTAGCTTGTCTACATTGTTCCACGGTTGACCACCTTCTCAGGTGTTCTGCCGTGATCCATTTGTGAATCAGCTATTTTTCTACCATTCCTCTACCAATTGGAGAGAATGGTTCTGGTCCCAGCAACTTTTCAGTTGACCCCTGTTTTGCAAGGGAGTCCGCCTTTTCGTTGCCGTCGATCCCTATATGTCCTCGTACCCAAGTCAGTATTACCTGATTTTTAGATGAACACTTATTGAGCTTAAATACACATTCCAGTGCCAGTGATGTTGTGCTGGTTGTCCGCTCCATGCATCTAATCACCGCCTGGTTGTCCAGTGCTATTAGGATATTTCTTCCTTCCACCTGACTCTCAAGCAAGTAATCCAACGCATGCAGCAAAGCAATCATCTCAGCCTGGTATACTGAAGTGTGTTTCCCGAGGCTAATGTGACGGGCTAGTTCCAGATCTTCTGAAAAGATTCCGGCCCCCGCTCCGCCATCCATCATAGATCCGTCTGTGAAAATCACGATTTCACCATTCCTCTTTTCTGGAAGTAATCCATTCTCAATACGAGTTCTGTGATTCCTTTCCATAACACGCACCTTTGTTATACCATCCATAGGCATATTCAGCTCCCTAATCTCGTTTTTGACAAGCTCCAGGATCCTTCTGTGTCCATAGATAATACCCCTATTGTGCCATTTCGCATCTCGATGCAGACGAAGTGCTGTTAGGGCCGCTGTTTTCTTAATAAATAAGTCTAGCGGTAAGATCCCTAAGATTACTTCCCTTTATCTAAGGAACTATTCTAAAAATCGACAATCAGTTTACGCCACAGTTTTGAGACAAGTCAGTCCATTTGAAGATTTAGAAGAGACTTGTAAACTGTTTTTTTTTCGTCCGCCTTAGACTTTAAACAAGAAGAACGTAAACCAAAATGTATAAAGAAAAAACAAATACAAAACTCTTTTGAAAAGCTCTGTAAAGACAAATGCCGGCTTATGGCGCCTATAAAAAGTCCGGATGAAGCTCTCTTAAAATCTTTATATGATTGCACACGGTTTCTTTTTTGCCACAAATGACATGGTGTCATATTTTTTCGTGACACACCGTCTAAAAATCAAATTGGAAGATTATGTATATGTCTATGGCTCCAGAACCCTACCAGGGATGGTACAATAGGCTCCTTTAGAGAGGCCGCAGTGCCAGGGCCGGTAAAGGCTCTCCCGATCAATCATCTAATGTATGTCTAAAAATTTATATAAAAAACTTTTCTTTGTTTTATGGATGTCTGAAATGTATGACGTGACGACCCTGTAGGTACTTACTTACATCCAAACTTTATTACAATTTTATATATCTAACTCTTGTTCTAGAAAAAAAATCCTATTTGACTTCAAAATCGACGAATACAAAAATGTTTCTTGAATCGACCACAAAAGTGCCCTTAAATTGATGAGTACTTTACTTAGTATCGACGTGTTTACAAATTGGAACTATTTCATTTTATATCACAACCATAAATACCTGTGAACAAATTACGTGAAAGGATATACACAGCTATTTAAGCATCCATCTCTGGTTTGTAATAAAAGTGTTTTCAGCGAAAAAAATTTTTTTTACTGAATTCCATTAAGGTTTGAGAAAAGAAAGTAACTCCCTCCTCCGCTCAATAAACAACAGACTTTTATATATTTTTTCCAAGAACTTCCCCATAAAGTTGGTAGGTACCTATCCCCTTCTGTTGTGCGCTTGATGGTGTTTTAAATAATATTGTTTTGTTCATTCAAAACAGACTAATGAGATTTCAGGAAAACATATTTTCCTTGAAACAAATTGGTTATCTCTATTATGTTTTTCTTTTATTCCGTGGACGTTTTTGAAATTTTCTTCCAATTAATGAAAATTCTAACGAGTGAGTTATTTTACGTACTTTCGAATGCCAATCTATGGCACAAGGAAAACGATTATTTAAAGCATTTTGCGTACCTTTAGAAAATGCTTTGATTTTTACTGAAGGTAAGTAAGTTTAAACTGACAGAACTCTTGCATCTTGTTAACTGATTGAAGAGTGCTTATACAAATTGCAAATCTCATTTAGTCAAAAGAAATCTTTTGTTAATTACAATAAGGTTCGTTGGTGAAAAATACTTTTACAATTTACATTCTTAAACCTTTTAGTGATTTCTATAGCTTACCAATGGGGAATTTTGTCACTTATTTCATCCTTTTTATACCCTTTTAGCAAATCTTTTATTTTGTCCTTTATTTCCGGCCCTTCTAACTTTTTTATTGTAGCTATGCCACAAAAATCCTGTTTATGAAAATGAGTCTTCTTTTTTCTCTATAATCTTCAAAAGATCGGAAACTATAGTCGAAATCAGTCACCCCATCCGAAATGGGGGGGGTTTTCCACTTTTAACGATGACACAATAGAGAAAACGGCTTCGTGAAGGGGGAAAAAGTTACTTTGGTTTTGAGTAAGGCAAAACGTGGTTTATTAATGCGAACACCACTTGACCAATTTAACAAAGCGCTTGACTGGCTGCCATTTGCCAAGCACATGTACTACATTTGTGTGTGATAGTCATTGTAACCAGAGTCCGAAGAAGACCCGTGATTTATGCACACTCTATTGGGAGCAAAGTTTTGCGTGTTCCGGTGCAAAGTATTGACCATACCCTGGTTGGCGTTCTGCTTCTGCTTCTGCTTCATTATTCAATGTTGAGTTTCTATGACATTCGGACATATGGAAAATGCTTAATTATCTCAATGGTTCCACTTTATTGTTGCTTAATAAATAATTAGAATGTCGGAGCTGGTTGCGAGAACTCATAGTACGTGTAGGGATAGAGATGCTCGGATAGTAGATAGATACTAATGCGTAATTGATTTTTGAAAAAAGTGGACGACGAGAAATAACAAAGTTCGTACAGAGTGTCAAGTGGCACGTGTCACAGATGGCTCACATCTACAAAAGGAAGATTAACTGGATTTTCATTCGTGACAAGGACTCTGGGTACCTACCATGAGCCACCCAAAGTGCAGAAGTTTCGCAAAGTATTTTGCAGGAGGGATTACGTTATGGATTATTTAGTTTGCTTTAGGAAAATTTGAAAATTTGTTTGATTTTGTATTTCTAAAATGCTTAGCCATTAAGTGAAATTATCGTCCAGCTTTTTCATTTCCAGATATATCTCTGTGTACGGGAACCCAGCATAGTCTTACGTTGTGCTTCGCGACAGCGACTTATGTACAAGCTTTGATTTTAACTCAACGGCAGAGGTCACTTTTATTGCTCCTTGACTGTCAATTAAGAAGGTAACTAATATCTGCATGAGGTATTGCCATCATTGCAACCTGTTTAGCAGCTGTTGTCACTGTCAGTACCTTAGCTTAGAATACGCTGCTGTAGGTAGGTGGGAAATCTGATTGAACTGGATAGTCCGAGACGTTCGAAGTAGAAACCCGCGCCAACGCCGACCTCCATCTTTGATCTATCCATATCTATAGATAGGTATGGTTGATACGATGGATATCGGTTGAGATGAGGCTCTGTGAAATAAGGCCCCAAAAAATTATTCAGGAAAAAACAACAACGGCGCAGTAGCGCAGTGGTTAGTGTGTTTTGGACTACTGTGCGAGGGATCCCAGGTTCGATCCCCGGAAAAACACAAATTACATCTTAAGGTTTTTTCTACTGCGCCACCTCCGCGAACGTCTGATAAACATCCGAGAGTATGACTGTCCTGAAAAAGCTTCTTAGTTCAGCTGTTCGGACTCGGCATAAAATTGTAGGTCCCTTCCATTCGTCCCATAAATAGAAACTCACACAAACGAATGGTTGCGAGAAGATAGGCCTTGGGTGTCTACCTGCCTGTTGCGCCACCTATTTATTTATTTTTTATTTCCTTTTTTGGCGCCTTATTTCCTAATGAAAATTCAATATGAAATAAGACCCCAAAAGAAGAAGAAGAAATAAGACTCCAAACGAAAATGGAAAACGTATGCTGCCCCCTGCAAGCCCCCTGCTTGGGTTTACTGTCAGATTTAGGACCTTATTTCATTTTTTTTTTTTTGGGGCTTATTTCATCGCAGTGGGACCTTATTTCATATTTGAAATTGGGGTATTATTTCATTTAAAATAACACCCCAAACTTGGGGCCTCTTTTGGGGCTTATTTCATTGTCGTTGTCGCCTTATTTCCTGCAGCCATCGGCTGATCTTCGTACATTAGGCAGATGTGGTGGATTGATGCCGAACCCAATCCTTGCACAAATATTTCTGTTGGTTGTGTCATTCTGAACTTCTGTGTTTTCGATTTTTTTTTTATCTTTTGAAATGTTTTTTTTAATGGTTCCCTGCCCATTCTGCTGGTATACGTGTCTCCCTGTTAAAGACACGTTTTCTTAACCAATGAAGTGCCGGGCAATCACAGAGAATGTGCTCGGAGGTCTCTTCATCCTCAAGGCAGAACCTGCATTCTGTCTACGGGCGCACAGATTCATTTTGTTAACATAATAACTCCGGCCACAATGCCCTGTGAGAAAGCCCACCAGCATTCTGATACTTTCCTTATTTAGCTTGCTGATTTCCTTGTAGGAATAAGGTTTAATTAATCTTTTAGATTGCCTTAAACCCAGAACATTTTCCCAGCGGTTTAGACGAAGTTACTGTTTCCAATCGTTAATTACACCCAAAGCCGAAAGCAGTCTGGTCCAAAGAACGCGGATTCGGATCCAGCCCTATAGCTAGTTGCTCCGCCGATTCGTTGCCCGCAATACCTTAATGGCCAGGTACCCATCCAAGTTTGACTTTGTTGTATTTGAATAGGGGTTGCAAGGCATCATAGCAGCACTATACTGTTTTAGAGGCCATTATATTGGAAGATAATTCTTGTGAGGCCGCTCGACTATATCAGGGACACTTTGTATTTTGGTGCCTTTGATTCCCTTTTTGGAGTTTAAACCGGCGCAGATCTCAATGGCATGGGTTTCTGTCTGAAAAACCGTGGGACTCTACAAAACCAAACATCATCCAATTAGAAATACAATAAAATTTTAAATTTATTTTCTACAATCTATTCATAGCCAGACATGGGTCAGTAATGTACCCCAAACACGAATAGTGTTTATGCCAACTGCCAACCACTTGAATGTTACTTGAATGTCACTCGATAAAAATTTTATTAATGTACTTCTAGTGATTTGTGGAAACGGACGATTGATTTCTGATCGTCAGTGCCATATAGAGGGGGAGAAAGAGAAAGCATCCCTCTTTTACAAATTAAAAACAAACAATTAAATTTCAATTAATTTTCTTTCCCGTTTTCGACTCTGTTGAGGAGTCCCACACCATAAGTAGGAGAAGAAAATGAAGTTAATTAAAAATGAAATCAATTATAGTGCATACAAAAAGAAAACAAACTGAGATACTTAAATATTGTGGCAATCCTTCGTCGACCAAAGGAAATCAATTTAATGCGCTTGATTGTATAATAAAGGGAAAAGTGAACATTGGTCACTCGATAAATAATTTTTTTGTTTGGAAAAAGTTATGCCAGGGCGCAAGTAAGAAAATTGGTTAGTCCTTCTGAAACACTTTTGAAACACTAAAACAAAGAGTCCAACTATTTTGGTTGGTTACCTTTGGCTAAAAGGCTTTGACATGGCTGTCGTTGTAGATGGTAGCTCTTCTTTGCTTTCATTTGACTACACCACTTAACTTAGGAAATATATTTTTTGTATATTTGTGGTCTCAAATTATCCGACCGCAACCGTCGAACTCAAATAGCAATTTGGTGACAATTCTTTGACAAAATTTACCTCAATATCAGTAACAGCCGTAAAGGGATTTGAATGGCGTTATTATAGCGTAGTGCTTCAGGGCCTTACTTAATACGCCACACCAGCCGGCTCGATCTCAAGCCTACCGCCTCCAATTTCGCACTCTAAGCAGTCGGAGGTCTTTTTCTACCTGGTCGCTCCATCGAAAACGAGGTCTTCCTTGGTTTCTCCTTCACTCTGGTATCGCGTCGAAGACCTCACGCACTGGAGCATCGATGTTCATCCGCTCTACATGGCCCAGTAATCTTATCCGCTGGAAACGGATTTTTTTTACT
Source organism: Cheilosia soror (assembly GCA_949372485.1). Lineage (NCBI taxonomy): Eukaryota > Metazoa > Arthropoda > Insecta > Diptera > Syrphidae > Cheilosia > Cheilosia soror. Next base: position 10,008,312 of record OX443563.1, read on the forward strand.
ATCTAGGCTTTTGTCGCTGTACAGCACGTATAGATCGTTATTGCATCTTCTTTGCCAGACATTGTTTTCTTGATCGACGCAAACATGACCATAAATCGTTCGTACGACTTTTCTCTCGAATATAGCAAGGGGGCCTTCATGCTTCTGCACCATATATCAGGGCCGCAAGTGTTTTGTATAGCGTCTCCCTGGTTCTTCTCGATAGGGCTTTATTCCTCAATTGCTTACTTAGCCCAATAAGAAACAGCGATTAGCAAGAGTTGTTCTACGTTTGATTTCTGCGCTGATGTTGTTTACAGAAGACAAATTCATAGACTACCTCCAAGTTATAAGTATCAATGGTCACGCTCTAACCAAGTCGGTGATGGAATTGAACTTTCGTTGATGAGAGCATATAGCCAGTCCCATTTTGCTTGCTGCTGATTCCATTGTAGTGAAAGCACCGGTTAATGATCGCCTTGTTCTTCCTATCACATCAATCTCGTCAGAAAACCCAAGTAATTATTTTGAATTATTAAAGACTAGCCAAACCCCCGCCAGCTTCGCCAGGCCTTTTTTTGCTTTTTTAATTTTTTTTTTTCGATTTTTTTGACCTATCAATTGATCACGGTAATTACTGACATTAAAAAGAAATCAACTAAATTGATTGAAAATTACGGGCGACAATTTTTTTTTTTTGAATTGGAGGTGCCACGCCCCTTTGCCCAACTTTGACCAATTTTCACAAGAGTACTCCACGGCCGATACGTAATATTACCTGTAAGTTTGAGCTCAATCGATTCGGTGGTTTTCGAGATATACGATTTTGAATGTTTTTTTTTTTTTTTGTATGAGTGGTGTCACGCCCCTTTTTCCGATTTTGAATTAAAAAAAAATCAACTAATTTGGTTGAAAATTATGGGCGACAGAGGGAAATGGTTTTTTCCACTTTGTTTTTGATATATAGAGATAGTGCGTGATGTTCCGGAACTTCACAGCCCATCCAAGACCGCCTCTTAAAAACTTTATGCTGCAATAAAAGATTCTCCATGGAGATCACAAACAGAAATATATGGGTTAGTAATAATCCTTCAAAGTCCAAACTCCCCAAAAAGGCCTAAAGTGGTGCACAGATGGTTCTAAAATATGGTAGATTCCAGATATGAAGGTATTGAAGAAAGCGGAAAAGCAAACTAACTGGCCAAAAGAGGGCTGAAACCCCTTTACTTGACCTGAACATTTCTGCGTAATTCCCAAATTAGCTACAAAAGCTCGAAACACATCGAGTGTATAGCATATTACAAGAAAACTCCGAGTCTAAGACAGGCCAAAAGAACTATCCAGTCTTTCAACATCAATGCCAAAAAGATCTTAAATCGATAACAAAAAAGTCTAAGATTATCTAACAGCAAAATGCACTTATTCGACTCCCCGATGGGTCTATGTCTTTAGACAGCTGCGCATTTATCACAAATGAATGCCCCGCCCCATTGACATACTATACATGGACTGCTAGTGACATGTCAGTTTCATACAAACCTGCGAGGAAAAATGAAGCAAACATAAGCACTAGCCCTTTTGGTTCAGTGCGGCGAAAGTAGGAAAGAGATTTCAACCTCTGCGCGCCCTTGCTATTTTTTTTTACATAGAACACAGTGCCATCCATTGTAGAAACATTGCAACTGCGCAAAAATAACTACTTATTCAAATTATTTCAAACGATCTATAACAGATGGCAGTATGGCACACTCAGCACACAAACCTCGACACAAACCAAATCGCACGAATTGCTCGATGACATTTGAATGTTTTCGTTTCTCTCCGCCGTGAACCAAAAGAGCTAGTGCTTATTTTTGCTTCAACGAAAAATTGGCTGCTAGCAGTCCATGTATAGTATGTCAATGCCCCGCCCTTATAGGTGGTACTAGAAGGAAGGCCTTCCTCAAAGAAATAATTAGTTTCAAAGAATTGAAGAAATCCTCTGCTAAAGACATCACCTGCAGGAGGAAATTAGAAACTAACCGCCTCTTCAAAACCTTAGTACATTTTTGGTCAATATTTCGATGCGCCTTTATATGTATCTCGCAGGCGAGCCCAGAAATTAAAACCAAGAAAATTGGTATCATTGCCATTTCCCATTATTGCCATAATTTCCATACTTTTCAGTATCATCATTTAAGCTCTTAAAAATAAAAAAAGAAATAAAAGTTGGCGCAAAAAGACATAAGACCTATAAGCCCTCGGAACCCGTGGTTTGTAAGTGAGTTTTCATTTGTGGGTCGAACGAAAGGGAGGTTAACCAGTGTCCACTCTAATTTATCTTCCACCTCTAATTTTCGTGACCTACATAAATTAGCTTTTTAAATTTTGCATTACCGAAAAAACGTGCCCTCAATACCAGCAAAGTCTAAAGCGTTTGAGAAATACCAGCTCGTGTTCTCATGAGGCTGTCAGTCATGAATGGCATGACTGTAATTGAAAACAGAACCCTCCTAATTATTTAATTGGTATTGGCCTCCATTGATTTGTTTTCCACGAAGATTGCCTTTCAGCGCCACTCTATAAGTACAACAGGAAGGACTTGCGGGCGAACATTTTCGAGGTCTGTCTACATTAATTACTCGGCGAAAATTCAATTAGTTGTTTGCGTCCGAATACATGGTGCGAAATGAATTGAGTTTAGAATTTGGCCATAGTCAAGTGCGGACTGGGGGAATGGTTGTTGGGGAAATCAAGGATTATCTCTGTACTTCAACTTAACTTTTCAGAGTTTATTGAACTTAATCGATTTGATTGTCAGGTGATTAGGTTTGGAAGGAGCACAGATGTATACCTAAAGTTCACCTCTCTGAAAATAGCTTTTCTCACTCTTCAATTATTGTGTGTTCCGGTTTTCGGATGATTGACGCATCATCATTCTCAGAATATTACATAGGAATAGATTCTACTTCCGTTTGTATGTCCTTCGATTTCTGTTCACTGAAAACTCGGACAAAAATCCAGTAGGTATATCTTTGGAACGTTGACTTGTGTGTTATTGGTAGCAGTAGCAGATCCGCATAATTGCAAAAAAAAAAAAAAGATGACCAAAATACACTTCAGGGCATTAAAGTCAACTTTTCTGGATGTACGTTGAGGTTAGGTTTTAATTATGCTCCGTGTTCAGTTCATGATTTTGCCGGATTTAAGTTGGAAAAAGTAATTTTTTTCTATTTTTGTGAGTATGTTTGTCTGGTTTGTCTAAAAGCCACGACCAAGGTAAACTGAGAAAAAACCGGCAAGCAAGAATAAATCTTCGGAACAATAACAACCGTGTTTTTTCGTTTGTTCTCCAATTCATGATTAAAATAACTGTTTTGGGAACTCGTATATTTTTTTTGGTAATTTTTTTTTTATTTTACCTTTTCTAGTGCAAATGGTTTTTCCCACACATGATGCATGGACTTACCATTTTGGACACGAACAAAGGATTATGCGAATAAAATGCAAAAGGATATTAAAGCAATACATCACACTGGAACACTGGAAGAGCTGGAGATTTTTCGAGAGGATTTGTTATAACAATCCAAATTGTTTTTATATACCTACAAATGGTAAGAGTGCATTTTAGAGATATTTTTGCAGGATTTTGCCATCGTTTCTATTTTGAATAGCTTATGCAATTTTCAGTTTGAATGTGATGGAATATTTCATGTTGCCAGCATGTGAATCGCAAAATAATTTACTATAGATTTGGAAAGAGATTTTTATTTATTTATTTATTGTGTGCGCTATCTCTAATGGTGATGGATTATTATTTAACAAAATGTTGTTGCAATGAGTGTACGTTGTGTCAATAAAATTAAGTTAAGTGATGTCTATTGGTGATTTATAATAAATTTAAATTTAATCCACGTGGGTTTGAATATTGAATTAAGTGCAGTTGGCTTTTTTAATTTTTATTTAATTAATATAAATAAATAAATAAATGGCTTGTCAATTAAAATAAAAAAGAAAAACTATATGGTTAAATTGTTTGTACACATCGTTAGTGAGAAACACTGATTTTGTAATATATCCATCATCTGTTGAAGAGCTTATATTTTTAGAACCAATGCCAACGTTCATGAAATTATTATAGAAGATGTGAGATGCAATAATTGCTTAAAGTCTGACTGGACAAGCAAAATTTTAAGCTCGCTTCCTGGGGATTTATTTCCAATTTGCAGCAATTTAAGTGCAGGACTAACACACATCTGCAAGCATCTCGGGGCGCTAATGAAGCGTTATAGGTTCGCCTTGCCAGGGAGAAGTATTTAAAAAATAAATAAAAAATAATAAAGAAATTCTTTCTTTTCCTTTTATAGATCAAAATAATGCTAAGCTTTAAAAATAAATAAAAATTTAAAGAAATTTTAAGAAGAAGTTTAAATTATGACTGCTTCTATAACGATATAATTTTGTACATCAAAGATGGAAATGAATAAAAAAAATATTATTGGGAAATATATAGTTATATTTATGAAAATACCAATGGATTCGCTCGCCAGTTTCTTTAGTTTTGAATAAAATTAAAATGTATTTGAGTTATATACGTATGTTTAAATATTTCTTCTTCATTTTTATTTTTGGCCTTTTTAATCTTACAAAATATTTAAAACGCGCCAAAAAGATGTCAAAAAACGCATCTAATAATCCGTTAAAAAAGCCCCTAAAAACGCAACAAAAATTCCGTAAAAAAAACATTTAAGAAAAGTGACAAAAACGACTTCAAAATCATGTCAAAAACGCCTCAAAAATTCTTTAAAAATTGCCTCTAAAAATGCTCTGAAAACAATTCTAAAAACGCTTCTAAAATCAGCTCAAAAATCGCCTTTAGAAACGCGTCAAAAAATGCTCTAAGAACGCGCTGAAAAACATCTCAAAAATGGTTCAAAAAACATTTTTAAAATGCCTATAAAAAATGCTTATCGTTTCGCAAATCGCACAAAAAAACGCCCCTAAAACTTCTCAAAAAACGCTTCTAAAATCAGCTCAAAATCACCTTTAGAAACACGACAAAAAATGCTCTAAGAACTCGCTGGAAAACATCTCAAAAATGGTTCAAAAACATTTTTAAAATGCCTCTTGTTCCGAAAATCGCACAAAAAAACGCATCTAAAACTCCTCAAAAAAAGCATCTACAAATTTCTCAAAAACGCCTGTATAAAAACACGCGTAAAAAAAACGCTCCAAAAATTCTTCAAAAAATGCACGAAAGACTGCTCAAGAACGCCTCTTAATACGCGTCAAAAAATGCGTCAGAAAACGCGACTACAAACGTCTCAAAAACTCTTCAAAAAACGTATCTAAAAATTTTTTTGTAAACACGCGCAAAAGAAAAACTCTCCGAAAAATGTTCAAAAAACGTGTGTCAAACTTTAAAAAAAAACTCCTCTAAAACGGCTCAAAAACGGTTCTAAAAACGCGTTAAAATAGCCTCTAAAACTTGTCCATAATAAACGACCCAAAAAATCAATCTCACATCGCTTCAAGACACGTTTCAAAAAACATCTTAGAAACGCCTCTAAAAACGATCAGAAAAGCGCCCCAAAAACACCTCTAAAAGGGTCTAAAAACGCCTCAAAAACTCTTCAAAAGACGTACAAAAAAATGCCTCTTATAACTCCCCAAAAAACACATGTCAAAAGAGTAAAAAACGCCTTTAAACACGCGTAAAAAATGCTTCGAAAAATGGGCAAAAAACTGCTCCAAAAGCGACTCAAAATCGCCTCTAAACACGCATCAAAAAACACGTCAGAAAACGCATCTAAAACTTTGTATCAAAAACGATTCTTGAAGCGCATCAAAAAACGTCTCAAGCGAGTTTTGAAGCGTTTTCGAAGCCTTTTTTGATTCGTTTCTCGGAGCGTTTTTTAGGGCGTAAATTTTGTCGAAATACATTTTATAGATGAACTCCTTTTTTTATATTAAAATTTTTGAAATACTTTGTAAATAAAACAGGAGTCTGATATTGGGGGACATACCAATGTATGTAGTATACTTAGAGCCTTCACATATGGTTCTGTACAGCTGTCATAATAAAAAGCCATAAATCCCGAACTATAACTTTTGACTAAATACTAACGCTCCGAAAAATAACTGTTGAGATTTTACTCAATGACAATCATTATTCAAAAATTTAAGCAGCTTAATTTTTTAACACAGTATGCCTGAAATATTTCGATAAGAATACAGCTCTCTGCTAACGTCCAATTTATTTTCGCAATTACAAAGCTTATATGTATGCACGAGTAGATATACTCGAAAAGGGGTTAGTGAGTTCATCTAATGATGTTTATTAGCTTGAGGGCAATCCTCGCCAATTGTTTGGCACTCTGACTCTAAATTTAGGTCAATGAAATTCAACCCTTCAAAACTTTTCATGTTTTCGTTCAAAACTTTAAGAGAACTTCAATTAAATTACCCCTTAGCATTTAATTAAAGACAACTGCCAGCAGTTGTATCTATAGTTCCACCCTCTACCGACAGCCATTGTGTAGGCTCAAATTAATATTAAAACCATTTTCTATCGCCATAAATTTAACGGTTTGTATCACCTTTGCTTTTGGAATTATCTCGAAGGATATAAATTAAAATTCCAAATGTCGCCCCTTTTAGAGATTACAGTGCAAAGAACACACTCGTGTTTCGTTTAGTGGATCCCTATACTTTTGCTATGGCTAACAAGAAGTATACAATATATTCAGTATTTCAACAGCATATCCTTTGGCATAGTTTTTCTGGACTTTTCTCTGCTACAACGCCTTTTGCGAGCAAAGGATATTTATTCGAAAAGGAAATGATTGTGTATTCTGCTTGGATAGGTACAGTACATGTTTGCAGTTTGTAATCTACTCGGGCTAGTTTTGTGCTCGTGGCACTCAAGTGCTAGTATTTAATGTGTAATTTCCTCTTCTTCGCACCGAGTGTGAACGCTGAACGTTGTAATGGCTTTCAATTATTATTTTGTAAAGAAAATGGCTTTGTAGATACACAAGCTGAATGAAGAAGGTGGGCTTCGTTGTGGAATTTTGTGCTCGTATTTTTTGGCGAGGAACAAACAAAACGACCAATATACTTTGTACCATAATTATGACGCGTATTGTCTTTATCTTTGCCTATTTTAATTATGAACAAGAAACAGTTATTATGATCATCATCTTCATGATGTTGCGCTGAGCTAAGTGGCATTCATTGTTCTTTTTTTTTTGGTATCATGTTTGAAGGATCGCCTTGGTTTTTTGTTGGATGGCATGGAGTGGGTGTTGCTTTGTAAATATGTACATTGTAATATTATGTTGAATTTAATGAAACAAGTATCTTTAATTAAGCACAAACGAAAGAAGAATCAAATATTATAACCTAAAGTTGGAATAACAATGAAAATTTTGATTAGGCTTATTGTTAGTATAAGATCTGCCGAATTGGTGGTTAAATGTTGTATGAAAAGGGCTTAGACATTAGTCGACATCAACTTGGTGGTGCTCAGTCGTTAGTGAGACCTCCAAGTGACATCCACCGGATACTGGTCTTGTTCATTTGCACTCGAAGCAGGACCTTTTGCGGATCAGCGTCTTCAATAGTCAAGATGACAGATATCTCACGTGAACTACTCTCGCATTTTTGAACCCTAATTCAGTGACGATTTTTCATGTGCTGGAAAAAAAATAGTGCCGCCAATGGCAGCCCTCACATTCTCGAACTGGGTTACTGACACTAGAATATTCGGCTTGCTGTTCTAGGGTCCACAGTCGAAAGAAATGCGAAAAACACTTCTGTTGGTCGAAATGCATCAACCCTTCAATCTGAACAATGAAAATCAATTTCTGTACAGCAGAACAGAAAAAAGTTTGTATAGCAATAACTAAACTTCAAGTAGGCTGCTGGATCAGAACGAGCCTATACTTATTGAAAACAACGGAAGACGACTTGATAGAGAACATACACCGACTCATCCATCTGCCAGATTTGCACGGAAGAAAGTATAACTGTTGAATGGAACCTCAACATCATTTGACCGTACCACAAGAAAGGAGCTAAAAAAAAAGGTTAGGTTCGGTTCGGTTGTATCGGGTGTGAGTTCATCAGAGTAGACAAGGCTCCATATTGGGCCCATCGGCATTCCTGGGGAACCTTCACGGTCAAAACTTAAACAAATTCGCCCAAGCAAAAAATTTCTCTATACAGAACCTAAAAATTGTTTCAATTTTGTTTGTGAGGCCTACCTCCTCGAAATTTTCGAAGAAGTACCTTCCAAGGCGTTCCTCCTACATACCGAGCAGTAGCTTGATATTCACCTGCACGTGTCCGTATTTGGTAAACCTTATACTATACCAATACCTAATCTCCTAGCGTCCTTCCTTAGAAGACAGTGTCCGGAAAGTATGCTGAATTTTAATAGTTCTACAGATTTTTTCCGATCCAACTTAGGCCACAAAGCTTTTGAGACACAGTGGCCTTCTATATAAAACTATCTTAGGTCTGCCCTATTTCTAGTCTTCTCGAGAATTATTTTCTTGGCCATGGCTATTGGTGGTCTTATGACCTCAATAGTTTCATTTTATTGAAGCTTTGCTCCGTTTTTGGCCAGAATGTCGGCCCTTTCATTGCCCTCAATAGTGCAGTGTCCGAGTATAAACCATTCGCAGATCCATTCTTTTGCCAGTCCTCCCCATCTGGATTGTGATGTGCTTTTTCTGAGGCCGAGGTTTTGCTCGCTGGATCCAGGATTTGCCCAAAGAAACACCAAACTTTGGTTAAGAGATATTCTTTATTTCAGTAACCAATGTGTATAAAGTACTGTCTTCTTATGATTAACTTAACAATGATTAAATTCCTAAATTGAGTATACAAATATACAATATGCGGCCCAGCGAGAAGCGTGGCTCCGTATTACATCACAGAATGCGGCCCAGCGACGAGCGTGGCTCCGTATTACAGAATGCGGCCGAGCGAAGAGCGTGGCTCCGATCTGCAGAAACTTAGCCAAGCCACCAAAAATTCACAAGACTTACCGAGGTCAACTTCTTTGTGGGAGCCTTGTCTGATACACTAGATTGGTACAAACAACAAGTAGACAAGTCTCCCCGAATGGCAATTTCATTCGGGTACTCATGCAATTTCCTCCAATTACTCAGTGTGACTTATAAGTGACGAATGAAAATTTCTTGTCACAAATATTGGTTGGTTGGACAGTCTAGGAAATTTGTACAATAGCAGCGGGTGGTGTGTCTGCGATTGCCTGTGTACAGTACTGACCATACAGTGGGGGCCAGAAAAGTGTGACGAACGGGGACGTTTCGTTACAGGGTATAGTACTTCGTTTTATCAGGAATGTTAGAGAAAGATTCCCAGCCTCTCTAAACTGCGCCAACTATAGAGCCATCAATCTCCTTATACCTACATCCTGTCCGCCATACTTTTTGATGGTCCCGAAGCATTTATCAACGCACTGACTGCTCCTGGTGCGGTTTTATGCGCTATAAGTCCACAACTGATCGAAATATTCACACCACATCAGATCTTGGAGAAAACTCAAGAAGTCTAAATCGGTAACCGGAATCTGGTTATTATTTGTTTCCCCCTGCTTGGGTTTACTGTCAGATTTGGGGCCTTATTTCATCGCAGTGGAGCCTTATTTTTTATTTGAAATTGGGATTTTATTTCATTTTCTCTTTTGGGGCCTTATTTCCTGCAGCCTATTTAGAAGAGTAATATCGACCCATGTCTAGTTTTGGCAAAAATAACGCTGGATAAAGCCTGCTGCGACTCAAAATTTTGTAATTGTGATAAAAGTAAAAAAAAAATGAAAAGCCTTAAATTAGGCATAACGAAGGATATATGGTCACAAAAGTCGGAGGGAACTTCATGACTATACCCCGACTTCGGTTTGAACTCTAAAAAAAAATATCACATCGGAAACAAGTGAAGAATAACTTTCATCTAAGAAGACAAGGCTTACTTGTCAAGACCGCATTCAGAAATATGTACCTACCAAGAAGATTGTGTATATAAAAATCCTGCCATGAATGAACACGGATGAAGATATCCTTGATAATTTTTGAGAGCGAATTCTTTGACCGATTTTTAAATGCAATGAACTCTAAGAACTATACATCGACCCAGGTATGACAAACAAAAAAACGAATCTATAGTCGAAGATCGCTGGGACATATAAAGTGAATGGAAGAGTCTCCGACTCCCACCCTATTGGATAACGCCAGTAGAGGAAGAGCTTGCTTTAGATATGTGGCGCAAACAAGTGAAAGTTGACTTCAACAAACTTGGAGTGTACAACCGCAAGAAGTTCGCCAAAGATCGCGCGTACTTGTTGGGGTTCAATTCTATCCCTAAGCTAAATAATAAGTGAGTAACTTCGTGAAGAAATGCACCCAAAATAACTTTCTTTGGACGGTAACCTGAAGTACCAACTACCAATTGATCACCAGAACCAAAAATAATTAAAAATGTCGTTTGCTCTAAGTCATCGAATGCAAAATGCATTTCGCCTCAGCCTTTGACGTCACGAAGTTAGCTTTAAAAATTACTTAGCCTCTTGAGCCTTTACTTCTTCCTAACCAATTCTTATAAGCAAATGTGTTATTTTCATCATGCAGATAGTCCCCAATAAATTTGCCTATAAACCACGTGGTCAAGTCAAAGCCGAGCTTAATAATTGCCTATTATCAGTCCGATACATCAAGCTAATCCCACATTTTGGCCAGCTTATCGTTGCGCCTCCACTAGACCACTGAATGTAACTTCCATATATATTGCTGGACAACATAATGCCATGTGCACATAATGCCATGTGTAGCTCAATCGGTTTTTAAGTCAAATTAAATCCACTCATGATTTGTCCCATTAACAAGATGATACGGCATTCAGCATATAACCAGCCATAATGATGGATCGTCCTATACGCACCCAATTGAACCCTAATCTATTTATTCATCGTTATACCTTACCTGCATCGATGTGATATTGCGTAGTATGAAAATCAATAAGGAAATCCAGTCATGGTTCAATGAAGGCATCGCTAAACAATACCACACACGGACACATACACGAATCACAGTACTTTGTAGTTGACTTTCATGTATAACGCTCTTAACCCCAAAAATTGTAAATCCCTGTTGAATTGTCCATCGCTTGTGTATACGGAAGTGAGTCCTGAAATTAGATTCAGTTTCAGTGCAACTGCATGTGTACGGTCAAATGACGAAAAGCAATTATCCTAAATATCCTCCACCTGTCTCCCAGTCAAGAACGACTAAATACAGGAACAGGAAGACTCACAAACAAAATTGGAGGTGTTTCCAAAATATTTAGTTTGATGAAGGGGATGTTTGTGGTATGAAATCTATTATAATGGACCTACCTTCATTGGTTCTAATAGCTTTTAGAGCTGTTATCGTTAGCTTTGCTGTGGGCCTAGAGAGCTACACACATCCAGGTGTTTGCATCCTTAGTATGCGTGTATCTGTGGGGGATTAGGATTTAATATTTAATGTGGCAACGAGTGTTTCAACAGATTGTGTGTAAAGTTAAATCGAATTTATTGGAATTTGAGGAAAAGCTTTTGGCGATGAGTGGGTAGATATTCGTTTAATGGTGTGCCCATTTTCAATGGGGAAGGATTTAAAACATTTTATGGATCATAATCGACTTGAGCGAAGCTGGCAGTAGGAAGGTTAGATTTGGGCGCAATTTATGTGGTTCGTCGTTTTTATTTAATTTGTTTTTTATTGAAGAGCTTCGTTCAGACTTTCTAAAGTGATGATCAGAAGTCATCATAAACTATAAGCGAAGGAAACTTAGTAACCGAAGCGCATCAGGCAATAGTAGCCATGTTTAAGCAGCCGTATTTCAGCAACATTTCCAGCAGCTGCTTAATGGGCATCATATTGGCAAGAAGAGAACCCACGTCCAGTCAATGAAGAACCAGTTCCATCACCTAGTACAGAAGAAGTTGGCTTAGCTATAAAAAAGCTAAAGAACAACAAGGACGCAGGCTCTGATGGTTTACCAGTGGAGAACTTTAAATACGGTGGTGAGGTTTTGGTATGGAGATTGCACCGAATCATCAACCAAGTATGGGTGGAAGAAAACATGCCCGATGACTGGACTATCAGCTCCATATTCCCCATCTACAAAAAAGGCGATCCTATGTCTTGCAAGAACTATCGAGGCATATCCCTGCTAAATGTCGCATACAGGGTCCTATCCAACGTACTGTGTGAACGTCTAAAATCGTTCTGCAACACACTAATCGGCACGTACCAGTGTGGCTTCCGGTCCGGCAGATCGACTATAGACCAAATTTTCACACTGAGGCAAATCCTGGAAATGTCTAACGAATTTCAAGTCGAAACTCACCATTCACCACTTATTCATCGACTTCAAAGCCGCGTATGATAGCGAACATCGTCAGGAGCTCTTTATGGCTATGGCCGAATTCGAAATGCCGATTCAGTTGGAAAACACGCATGGTGCAGTTTGGAAGTAGCTCCTCTGAACTATTTCAAACATTCACCGGATTTCGGCAAGGAAACTCGCTGTCATGCAACTTCTTCAATTTTGTATACTGGTGAGCAGATAGTGCGCAGGGCAGGTATCGAAACGGAAGGCGCCATCTTCAACAGGTCAGCTGCTGGGGCATGCAGACAGATATTGATATCATCGGTCGTTCCCAGCGATTGAAGAACTGACGAAATCCATTGGCCTTGAAGTAAATGAGGACACGTCTAAATCCTTACATGCTATCAACAAACAAACATGCATCTGTCCACCGCCTAGGACAACACGTCACTATTGATAGCAACAATTTGGAGGTAGTTAAGGAGTTCACCTACCTCGAAGTAAACATAACCTCCACGACTGATACCCTAGTGGAGATCCGGCAAAAAATTAAGGTAAGAAACCGTTGCTACTTCGGTTTGGCAAAACAATTGGGTTCACAACTCCTAACTCGAAGGACGAAATGTGCGTTCTTACTTATTTACTTACTTACTTACTTAGATGGCGTAACAGTCCGGGGTGGACCTGGGCCTCAACCAACACGCCTCTCTGATTAGCACGATATTTGGCTAACTGCCTCCAGATGCGCACTCCAAGTTGGTTGAGGTCCTACACAACCCTATTCCTGCCAGTTCTGCTTTATGGCGCCGAGTGCTGAACGATAAGCAAGAAGGAAGAGCTGATACTGGGCTCCCTCGAAAGAAAAAAATACTTTGGGGGATTTTTGGTGCTGATGTTGGCGAGGAGTGCGATCGGATTAGAAGACACAAGCGCGAACTCTATTAGCTCTACCAAAATGTGGATGTAGTCCAAAAAGCCAAAACTAAGAGGGTCTTCGAATCCTAGCCCACAGGTTCAAGAAGACAAGGAAAACCGAACCTCCATTTCAAAGACCAAGCCATCGTGGATGCCAGAGCGCTTGTTCTGGACAACTGGAAGCAGCGTGCCCGGGATCGTAGGGGATGGAAGGCTACAGTGTCTCAGGCAGATAATCTTCACGGGTCGGAAGCCCGATAAGTAAGTTAGTAACTAAACTAAGTAGCACTGGGATCTTCTTGAAATTTCGTACACTTGAGCTATAAAATATAGACCTCAGGGATCCAGAAGATTTTGAAGCATGCCTAGAGATCTTTTGACTGTAACTAGGTACCTAGTCGAAAACTGTGCGGGTGGCGAAACTTCAAAATATTATGAATCGCCTTGAGGAACACTGCTGACTGTGGAATTTAACTGGTGAATCTAATTAAGCTGATTTTTTTTAAGCAGTGCTCTCGGGAACGCTTAGGCAAGGCTCTGAAACGCTTGCAGATAGATATTAGTTCTGCATTTAAATTGCTTGTAAGTTGCAGGATGCGAGTTCTAAAGTTTACTTGTCCTGCAGGAAAAACAGTTTTGAAAAAGAGAAGTTCTCGGGGTTGATTAATATATTCAAAGATGACGTGAATTCGTTGAATATGAACGGTAAATGTCACACCTAAGTTATAATGTCTTTCAATCTGCACACAATCATGCAACTAAATCAAACGTGAGATAGGTACACACAATGTGCTTCACTAAACAGCGCATTTCCCTCTCGCCCTCCGTTCACACACAACACAACCACCCTACACAACAACACAAGCATAGGGAGGTGTTGTTAATACATGCAAACCAAGTTAAAGGAAAGAAAAGTTACCAACAATAGCAATCCCTGTGGGTGCGCTATAGGTACAATGGCAACAAAACCCAATGTCGACTGTCTGAAAACTCAGACAGGAAAGGATTTGCTTTGCGTATATGCAAAGTGCCCTTGGAGGTGCACTTAAAATCGTTTAAAATAGATCCTTTAGATTTGCCATCATGTCACATACTCCTGACGAGCCTTCAATTGCTCAGCGGATTACGGCTAAATGATATTCACATTAAATATGCAAATCATGTCGACAACTTTTCACAACTTTTCCTTCAATATTCACAGGATGTGTATTTCGGCAAGAGACACAGATGCCCCAACATCCCTCGATTAGGAATTAGAAGCGCTTTTCCAGTAACTTTATCTTTCCAACAAAAGTTATCAACAGCTGAAAAGTTTTCAGCGCTATTTTTGTCAATAATTTTTTTTTTTTTTTGGTTTCCTTCAAGGGAGCTGTACTAATAATTAGCTGGATCATCAAAGAAAGTGAACTCAGGTAAAAGAAAATATATACATATACCTTTGTCATTCTGTTACTTTTGCAGGGGAACAACCACCAAGTAAGGCGAGGAGGGTTGCATTAAGTTGCCCCATAATGACCACAGGAGGCGAGTAACTTCAATGGAACTACGTGAACCCCCAGTAGTCGGTGATTACTACGAGTTCTATCCCTGTGCGTACGCGGATGTGGATTTACAGATACATACAGTCCAAGTATACCGTGAAATTGAAGAAAATCCTTGTGGCTGTGGGTGGATGCATGTGCAATGGAAACTGTGGTTATGTGAAGCTGAGCATTGAAAGAATGCAAAATGCTGTTTTCCTTTTAAAATACTTATAATTGTCCACCTTTGTTCAAGGCTCACAATAGAACTGGTGCGTTTTGTAAAAGTTTCCGTTTTGTCCATTAAAGCGGGAAGAAAATACTTAAGTGGAGGGAAATGGATTTCCTTAGCTATTATCATGAACTAAAAAAGGTATGCGTGAGTTATAATGTTGCTGAGAATGTCAATGTCGGCCTTGAATTGAGCACACTATTTATATGAGTTGTAAAGGGTGGGCCATCTAGTGGTTTCTTTTTAAGTTCTATGTTATTTTGACACTGACAGCTGTTTCCCGCTCGAAATCTTGACAGAAAATCAGTATCGTACCTCCGCGGAACGAAATGAGTCGCTTTTAGCTTGAACAACGTTGGGAAATATTGAAAACTTATTTCCAAAGTGAGTGCGCTGTGTAGTCCAAATAGTACGTTTTTTGAAAAGAAATTTTGGCCGAAATGAAGCACTCACCGCGCCTGCTGTACGCAAATTTGTGCAAAGAGTTCGTTAGGCTGGTATGCTAGTGGAAAACACTCATGGCCCCCGTCGTCGTACGAAGCCAATGCATTCACAGACAGTGACAGTTTGGTGCGGATTGTGGAGTGGTTGCATCATTCGATCATTTTTCTTCGAAAATGAGACTGGGAACAACGTTTCGGTCAACGGTGGGCGTTACAGAGCCAAGTTAATAGACTTTTTTTTACTGAAATTGAAGACATGGATTTTGACGACTTCTGGTTCATGCAAGATGGTGCGCCATCCCACACAGCCCATGCCACAATCGATCTTTTGCGCACAAAATTTCCAAATCGTGTTATCAGCCGTCTTGGAAATGTCAATTGGCTGCCTCGGAGTTGCGATTTGACCGCCTTTGGACTTTTTTTTGTGGGGAACCGTGAAGGACCGATGTTATGCCAACAATCCGGAAACGATTCAATCCCTTAAGGCCAATTATATCATTCAAGCAATCCGTGAGGTACAGCACGAAACCATCTACAAGGTCTTGAAAACTTGGAGTGACAGAATGCGCTACTGATGGCGAAGCCAGCCGTGGCAGCCACTTGAACGACACTGTATTCCATAATTAATGGGAATGTTTGCTCTTAATAATAAAGCTATAACACATGGAAAAAAAATAATTTTGTTCTTATTATTGAATTTTTAAGAAGAAAACAATTTTTATTCGGCTCACCCTTTATTAAGCTGACGTCTATTTGTGTCAACATTTGTCTGGAGAACTCAATTTTGACGATTCTATTGGGTTATTATGTTAAAATCTGACGAAGTACCCACTACCAACAATCGTTCCTGATCTAACTTCCAACTTTGCAGATGAATGCAACAGTAACTGTTTAGCCAGCATATCGTTATTAACTTCTCGACTTAGAAGAATGTTAAGCTGGGAATAGTTGAAGGAGATGATTTCCCTAAGTCGGTATTTTGTAGTCACATAGGCTTCAAAATAGAGTTCTACCCGCTAAGGATTGGAAAGTTTTTCAGAAAATTCCCAACCCCCAGGATATTGCCTTGACCATTCCAGATTATAAGTCGGGAGGGCCTTTATGGGGCACTGCGGCATCTCTAAACGGAGGCTATTATGCCTTGCCTGACAAGCTCATAGAACCATTATTTTACTCCGGCCGGAGACAAGGATTTTCTCTGGGGGTATGCCAGAAAGATTGTGGGCGCAGTAGCGCAGTGGTTAGTGTGCTGGACTACTGTGCGAGGGATCCCAGGTTCGATCCCCGGAAAAACACAAATTACATCTTAAAGTTTTTTCTACTGCGCCACCTCTCGCGAACGTCTGACAAACATCCGAGAGTATGACTGTCATGAAAAAGCTTCTCAATTCAGCCGTTCGGACTCGGCATAAAATTGTAGGTCCCTTCCATTCGTCCCAAAAATAGAAACTCACACAAAACGAATGGTTGCAAGAAGCTAGGCCTTGGGTGTCACTCGCCTGTTGCGCCATCTATTTATTTATTTTTTTATGCCAGAAAGATTTTCTAAAGTAATGATTTCCTCGGGAGGATATTCTTAGACATTTCATGTGTATGGGAAGAGAAGATTCGCCACTCTCAAGACAGAGTCCACATGTACGGTCCGGTGAAACACCAATATTCGTTGAAGAAGTTTTTTCATGAGGCCATAACCACTGTGACTTTCTCAGGTTATTTTTGTCCAGATTGGTAACTTCGCACTAACTACTAAATGGGGAATGAAGCCTGCCATAGATAATATTTGACGGGGTTTGTATTTATTTTATTTTATGCCATTTTGTAGATGTACCTACAATAATTTTTGTATTTTTATTTTAAAAATTGTGATTCAAATATTTATAAATGTCAGGAAGAATAAGATCATTGATGGTCCCTCCAATTCGTCACAAAAATAACAAATAAAATAATTTTTCGGGTTTGGCAAGGGTGTCAGATAGAGAAAAGAAGGATTCTTCGAGGTTCGGTTATCTTTCTTCGCCACCTCATTCGAAGTCAGTTTTAGCCTCACCTATAGTAATATTTGACTCCCTATATAATTTATTGAAGTCAACTTTACATTCCACACACATCGGCTTTTCGAATTGCCTCGAATGGAAATCCCTCGTCGGATAAAGCAAATTCTAATCACAAAAACCCACTCGTAGTCAAGTTTTACTATTTGCTAAAATCCAGTTTGTACACAATTTGCATTGTGTACCGGCAGGCGAATTTATTGTCCTGTAAAAAAAACACACCCAAATTACAGAGTCTACACAAAAGGCAAACATTAGTAAATTAAACTTCCATTATGGACATCGTGATTGTATAGAGAGAAACAAAAACAAAATGCAATAAAAAGTTTCCATTATTTTAAAGCATAAATAAAGAACTAGATTTCCGGACGCTGCCGCCGCCGGCCGCCAACATGGCATATATTTTAAATGCTGGTAGGTTGGTAGGTAGGTACCAAGCGCAAACACACACGGACTTAAAGTGTTCTATCGATTTCTAAATGGACTTTTGCTTAAAGCTTACATCCGCAAAATGAAAACACACAACCACCGAGGGGCATTTCTAACCCCGATTCAGAAAATGTAAAGTTGCATTCTATAACCATGGCCGGTTTCGAGTTATCCGGAAGGCAAATACTTACAATGTAAATTTTTGGGAATTACCTAGTAGGGAGGTTAGGTACCTGTGTTGGTTTTTGAGTCCATTGTGGACACTTATTAAAATGAAAAAAAAAAAAAAAACAAGCTGCGGTGTTCTGCAATATTTTTGTCATACCTACTTAAGTGGTGTGTTACAAGGAAAATAAAAATATGTACATCATGTTTTCGGTTAATTTCCAACCCTCCAAGCGGGAGGCTTGGGATGTCTTAGTACGAGGTTGTATTCAATCTCAATAATAAACATAAATAATTGGTCGCATTTCAATCTTCACTAGCGAATAGCAAACAGCACACACTTTAATAAACTCACCGACAAAAACTTTGTAAATGTAGCGTCGAGAACTTCCGGAATAATGCACGTTATGGTTGGCTGCGGAAAAAGAATCAACCTCAACAAATAATCGAATTGATTGGCTGTCATATGAAGGACATTGCTATAAAGTAGTTCAGGTTCTTCTTCGCGCAATTCGAGTAGTAATCCAGCAAACAATCCAATCTTCTCGCGACGGCTCAACCACTTCTTTTGCCAAATAAAGGGTTTTCCAATGAGAGGTGTTATTGTGAATGGCCCGCTATTTCGGTAGCTGTCACTTTTGAAGCTTTTATTCTTTGACATTTGACAAGTAGAAACTACGCCATTACTAAAAATGGAACCGAGCGGCGTTGGAACGAGCCCCGGCCGGCGGAGGACAGCAATACTCTGCCACCGACCATAAAGAGAAACGAATAATATCAGAGTTTATCCACCACTACACCAAAAAAGGGGTTTCTGCTTGGTAGTACAATGGACCGAGATTAGTCTAAGATGGAACGATACACGCTTCAACAACGCATTGAAATTATTAAAATTCACTACAAAAATGGTGAAAATCTTGCATTTTTTGGTCGTCGTGAAGCACCTTGTCGGACCGCAATACAGGAATTGGTGGAAAAATTCGAGCTGTGGGACAAGTTAGTACTGTGAAGAATAAAACACGTGCACGTCGCTCAAGAACAACTGAGAATATTGCTGTTGTAGCCCAAAGTGTTGAAGAAAACCCAGGTTTGTCCATTCCTCGTCGTTCTTTGGAATTGGGCATTCCACAAACGTCATTACACCGTATTTTGCATAAAAACTTGGGTCTTAAGGCTTATAAAGTTCAGTTAACACAATGACTCAAGCCGGCCGATCATCAACAACGTCGTGTCTTTGCTGATTGGGTCCTTGAAATGCATGAAAATGATCCGGAATTCCATCGAAAAATGAGGCTATCGAGGACATAGGGCAGTCACTTTGCGATTTGGTTATGGAAAATTTCATGAAAATGATATGGTCCTGTAAGCTTGCTCGTGGTGGCTATTTGGCTGATGTTGTTTTTCATTATTAACAGCATACCTTCCTCTTTATTATGAAATAAACATCCGATCATTTATCTCAAAAAATGACATTTTTCTTTGAATACCAAAATAACATTTCCTATTGAAAACCCTTTACTGGTTTCCATCACACACGCTGCTAAATACGCCGTCTCCGCTTCACAATCATCGCAAAAGTTCTTTTTGACATTTTTCATTTATTATAGATAATAATTTTTTGTTTCTTTTTAATGCTATTTAATTTAAAAATATCGCACGAATGCGTCTTCGCCGAGAGAAAAACATTAAATGACAGTAGCTATATTTTTCTCATTAGTCATTCATTACCGTCTGATCGCAAATCAGAAAAATGACGCGAAAACGAAATACATATAGGAAAGGTGACATTTTTGTAATTTTGATGAGGCAAGTCATTACCATGTGATCGTCATTTTAATGGCATCAGAAAGGAAAATTCTAAATGACTCGCAGTGTCCGTCATTTGATTTTGGGACAAAAATGACAATGATAGTCATGATAGTGTGATCGTCATTATTTTACGAATGACCAATGACGAATCGTTGCTTAATTGTCATTCTAATGCAACATTTTTTCCTGACAATCACGGCAACTTATCAACGACACTCATCCGCAGGTTCACTCGCGTTACAGAAGTACCAAATATGCTTTGCAACGCGCTGGATAGGGTGAAATTAAATCCCCCTTTTCCCGTCGGTAATAACTCGGGCCCCAAACAAAATTTCCAAAAGCAGAGAAATCAGTTTTATCTATTTCTTATATAGAGTACACAAACCGATTTTCAAGTCAATCGGATGAAAAATAAGAACTTTCCCATAAAAACTTTGACCCTCCCTTTAGAGTGCGAATTACTCCAAATCGCTTCTAAGTGCTCACTTTGGCCATAAAAGGAAATGTCAGCTTCCTATCCTTTGGGCTCAACGTTGATCGCCATCAGGACAAACAGTTTTATACATAAAATTGTTATAAATTGATGGTCCTGAGCAACCAATAGCACTTTGCTAATTCCTCTACCCTGGCAGTCCGACATGCCCGAAAATATTTTCTAAAATTGCACATGAGCAATCTCCAGCATTTCCGTCGAACATAAGCCATCACATCAACATAGAGCAGTCGTTCCAAACGATAATCTTCGTAATGCCTTTCCTCGCAATACCATAAATTGGTGAAAAGGATTTCAGAGACTATAACTCCCATAATGCCATCCATTGATTGCAATAAGAGGATACTCCCATCTAACAATGCGAATGTTTTTCTTCAAAGATACCTACCTACTCCCAATCGAAACCAAAAGGAGTAGCTACATATTTTCATTTCAATATATGTACCTTTGCCTTGTCCCATATTCTTGTTAAGAGCATTGGGTTTTTGTGCTCGCATCAAAGTGTCCTTGTACAATTTAAGTGGTTAAATCGTACCAAAGTATACAGTTGAGGAGAAGTTCAGAAATAGTTTTCCGTGCATAGCTTTTGTAATCCTTGCAATTTTTCATTCCCTCGAATTAAGACAAAGACTTTGAAAGGAAACCAAATACTTGCGTTTTACGAACAAAGGATCAAGATAATAATGCAATTGCATTTTCAATGGAAGAGAAAATTCTCAGCGAAACTTTATTTATTTTTCCTGTATATTTCTGTCAAAAGTCTTAAGAATGACTAGTGGGTAGATTGTGTCTAATTGTGTGCGCGGGAATTTGTCTTGTTATTTTGGGGATTATAAAGGAAATCCTTGAAGTTACAATGTAGAAGTTAAGTTAAAACTGAGAAAATAGTTAATTGGAAATTGGTCAAGACGAGTGATGATAGAGAAGATCTTCTCAATTCAAGTGGGAAATATGTACAGGGTGGGCCAAATACAAGTTTCTTTTTAAAAATTCAATAAAATGAACAAAATTACTTTTTGTCCATTTATTATAGCTTTATTAGTAAGAGCAAATATTCCCATTAATTATGGATTACAATGTCGTTCAAGTGGCTGCCACGCTGGCTTCGCAGTAGCGCATTCTGTCACTCCATTTTTCAAAGACCTTGTTGATGGTTTCGGGCTGTAGCTCACGGATTGCTTGGATAATATTGGCCTTAAGTACTTGAATCGTTTCCGGATTATTGGTATAACATCGGTCCTTCACGGTTCCCCACACAAAAAAGTCCAAAAGGGTCAAATCGCAGCTCCGATGCAGCCAATTGACATCGCCAAGACGGCTGATAACACAATTTGGGAATTTGGTGAGCAAAAGATCGATTGTTGCATGTGCTGTATGGCATGGCGCGCCATTCTGCATGAAGTAGAGGTCGTTCAAATCCATATCTTCAATTTCAGTAAAAAAAAAAAGCCGGTTAACATGGCTCTGTAACGTCCACCGTTGACCGAAACGTTGTTCCCAGTCTCATTTTCGAAGAAAAATGGTCCAATGATGCAACCACTCCACAATCCGCACCAAACTGTCACTCTCTGTGAATGCATTGACTCACGAACTTTTTGCACAAACTTGCGTACAGCTTCATTTCGCCCAAATTTTTCTTTTTAAAAAACGTACTGCTTGGGCTGTGTCACTCACTTTGGAAATAAGTTTTCAAAATTTCCCAACGTTGTTCCAGCGTAGAGCGATTCATTTTGTTCCGCGGAGGTATGATACTGATTTTATGTCAAGATTTCGAGCGGGAAGCAGCTGTCAGTGTCAAAATTTTGAACAGAATGACATTTTTTTCTATTGCTCATTCCAAGCACATTTACGACGACACATATTTCTCCAAATTAATCAATTGCTTCGAAATAAATGTTTGACAAATAGCGCATTATATTCTTACCCTTGTTGATGAATAGTTTCCAATTGCGCACGTAGGGTATACTTTTTCCAATTTCCTTACATTTATTTTCGATAGCGCCTGGCATTTATGAAGAATGAAGTCAATTTTGTGTCAGTCTTACTCCTTACTGCTCCGATTCAAATTGAAAACGTGATCTACAAGTGCTTTTTCCCTACAGGCAACTGCATTTTTTTTTTTTTTGACACATCGAGCTCTTCCCTTGTCCAATATTCCCATTGCACTTCCCTATCTATACACATACATAGATAACAGTTATTGCATCCTCCCCATCGCACACGAACTATTATGGGAATTCTAAATAAAACTGTATTCCATTGCGGTTCCCTACTGCTCTCCCACAATTTTAATGATGAAAACTACGAAAAAAAACCCCCCGAATGTCCTTGTTGTATTTATCACTCTCACTTACTTCTCACATATGAGCTAAAGTATCCCTCTGAGAATGTACCTTCAAATTACGAAATAGTTTGATTTTCAGTTTCTTTTCATCTGCTTTACGAAAGTATCTCATTTTGTTATGCTGGAGGAGGAAAGGAAAATATTTTTGTAATCAATTCCACAAAATGTAGAAGAGGACCAAAGGGTAAAGCGTAAAGGTGGATGTGTCGAGTCAAAGGAACAAGAGACTAATATTTGTGCCATTAATGAGAACTATTCTGGGGAAAAAGTTTCTTTTATATCACAGGATGATGGTGTGTGTCAAGCGGAAGGATTTAATTGAGCTGCGAACTCATTTGATGATGGTTGGAGCAATTTTTGGAATAGATATAGATGTTTACATTTCGATGTTTATATTTAGAGGGTGTACCGTGTACTTTGTTGTAATCAAAGTGACGCCATCAGAATCAGATGGTTTCGTGGCGACAAAGGGAGTAATGAAGTGTAGTGAAGCATTCATTTGGTATAACACTTTCCATTTTGATGTCGTAAATTTTGAATATAATCTGATGAATTTGTTTTTTTTTAACAGTCATTGAAGTGTGAAAAGGATTTTCTTCTGGCCCCCCCAATCGCATTTTTAATGATGATATTCATGGGGGTTTAATATAATCAAGTTGGTATGGGTATGTCAGCAATTCCAACAATTAAAGTTCAACAACTTCTTTCCTATTAATTGACACGATGTTCTATATACGCTCTATCGTTCTCTCTATCGTTTTCTGCAATACAAAGATACGAAGAAAATGGTAAAACTTTAAACGAAATCCATTGATCCTTTCATTGTCGATGGAACTGAGCACAACCACATCAATTGTATTCTTGCGTGACAACATAAAGCTAAATCCAATGAAATGGATTGATTGGAAAATGAAAATCTTCCCTCCCCAACTTTATATAGATACATTGTATATCTATCGTTCCCTTAATACGATTTTAACCTTGTTCTAAAAGCAAAAGTCAAACGCAGGTATTTGTCATTGACTTTCTTTGTGATTTATAGTACTATTTTCAAATGAAAGACAGAGTGGAGAAGCCATTGGCAATTTTCATAATCCCTGTAAGTGTGATAAATCAACCAAATTTCGTATAATTAGTACGGTTTAGGGATTAGCGATGAGAAGAAATATGAAAGGATGTTATATTGACATGCCTTTGATAGAACTGATTACAGCTTCTAATTCATAATGTATACAGACTGCTTAATGGGAATGTTCTTAATTATGTCATTAATGTGACGCTTCAATGGCGAAAAGTGATGTTAGATACTTGCACTCGGCAGTACCTTACCTATTTGAGGTTGCTTCAAGTAGTACACTTTTCCCTTTTGGAAAACTTTGTGCGCGTTTTTATTTCAACTGGCAGACAGGCAAAGGTTCGATTATAAACTGAAGCTTATCCATATTGCAAATGTAGGTAGTATTCAATGAAAGAAGAAGCAATTTCCTCGTATTCCAAAACACATCAATCATTTCGTTCCTATAGGTTTTTTGAAGGCGCTCATAATTTTCTAGTTTGATCCTTGGGCAGGCGAAGAAAATTGTCAACCTCGATCTCAACAGCTCTGCATTTTGTCATTCTGTCATCTTATTTTTGTTACCTGAAATTGAAGCCCTTGATGTCGGCGGCACTTGGTTTAAGCAAGAGGGTGCTATGGCATTCACAGCGTGCGAAACAATGGCTTTATTAAGAAATCATTTCGATGAGCAGCTTATTTCGCGTTTCGCATCTGTCAACTGGCCGCATATGATATCATGTGATATCACACCACTGGACTTTTTAATGTGGGATTACGTGAACTCAAAAGTCTTCGTCGATAAGCCAGCTACGATTCAAGACTTAAAAGCCAACATTACAAGCGTAATTTGCGAGATACCTGTAGCAATGCTAGAAAGAGTGATCTTATATTGGAATATCTGAATGAACCATTTACGGCTTAGTCGCGGTCAACATTTGAATGAAATTACGTTTAAAAAGTAAATGTCATCCTTAGATCCTCTCAGACTGATGAACTTCAGCGCTCACTCGATCGGTTTGTAGCCGTTTGTGTTGAAGCTGAGTTGAAGGTAAACGCGAACAAAACTGAAGAGATGGTCGTCTCCAGATTGCCTGTTCAATGCACTCTGCATGTTAGTGGAGTCCCATTGAAACAGGTGGAGAAGTTTAAGTATCTCGGGGTCTTATTCACGAGTGATGGAAGGAGCAATGCTGAGTTTTCCTGTATACCTATAGGATTGGTCAAGCTGGATCAATTTTTAGACCATCGGGTAGGCGTCCTCTAGGTAGACCAAGGATGAGATGGTTAGATCAAGTCCATAATCTCTCCTGTACCCGTATGGGGATTGCCCTTGATGATTTAGAGTCGATGGCAGAGGATCGAGAGCTATGGAGGGTCCACTTGAGCAACCTACACCCGCGACCCACTTAATGGACAAGCGGACCATTGAAAATGATGATGATGATGAAGTAAATGTCAGAGATAATTCTTTCAGTCCATAACAAAGATTCCACCATCCAATTCCAATTATTGCGTTTTATTTGTAATTTAAAAAAAACAACTTCGTAATGGATCACTCTTATTATAGCTTACATAATCTACCCTGCCTACCAAGAACTATATTTAGTCGAAGGACTTTGCGGAACAATGCTTGTCGTTAGGCAGTTTGCTGCTGAAGCACACTTATAGTCTCAAAGCTTTACGAAACCAATCTTGTTGTTGAACCGATTTTCCTAGGAAATAAACCGCTTTTAGTCGTATCTTCGTGAAGTTTTACCTATACGATAGCCATCGTGGTTCTGGTTAAGTTGCTCATTCACATATAAGGTGTTATGCGTCTTCCTCTAGATATAGGCCTGAGTTGAGTATACTGTAAGGCAGGGGGTAGTTTGGGTGTTGATTTTCCCTGGTAGCAGAGGTGGCACGCTGGTGGTCGCACGGCGACAGCTCGTCGGTTGGGGGGGATCTTTCTGCCACTTACCTACCTACAAAATAAAATCGTGCCACATTCTTAAACACGATCGTATAGGTGTTGTATTGATTGCTCGCCGTGATAGGATGTTGCCATCCTTAGGGGATGACAAGACTGAAAGGAAAATTATGGGGGAGGAAACGAGAGACTGAAAAGAGTTAAAAAAAAAATGGTTGATGTCAGCTGTTGGTGACATATAAGGAAGGTGATCGTTGTGGATAGATACGACACTCAACCTTCAGGCTAGCCCACCCTATTGCATGACCGAAGTCAAGACTCCTTGACTATCATGTGCCTGTATACATGTTATGATAGTCCCTAAAAGAAATGCTACATGGATGCTCACACTTAGGTACCCATTGTTAGTCACTCACTCTTATCACCCTTTTATCGCCAAGAGAAATCAATTAATCCATAATGAAAAAATCGTTAATTTCAAAATTCATTATAATTATTTATTAAATTAGGTATGAGTATAGGTAACGGGGTCATTGGTCAATATCCATGCCCAAAATTCATTTAAAAAGAGAACTTAAAACGAAATTTAAGAGAATCATTCATAGGTGTGATGTACAATGTACATATACATACGAGTGTTTGATAACACAAACAAAATTTAACGAAATTGAGGCTTAATGCAATATAATAAATCTGAGAATAGGTAAATCAATTGATAGTGTAGGTGTTTGAATCTAATTGTATGTTCATAGGTTAATCTAATAGGTAATAAGTTTAGGGTATATGTAAATTCAATGTTTAGGTAGTTGTAGATTTAGTTAGCGAATATTTAGGTAATTTAAATGTAAATTTGTGATCTTAGCTTAGTATACTTAAATTCAATAGCTTAATGTTGAAAATGAATAGTATGTATGTTTGTTGAATTATAAATTATGTATATGTTTAGCAAGTTTATGTGTAGGATCTTACTGAGTGCAGAAGGCACACGTATAGGTTTTTTAAATTTTTACTTAGGATTATCATTCACTTTACTTATTGAAATGCATGAATATAGATACTTTTGATAGGTAATTTAGAAATGCCAAATGACTTACGGTTTCCTTTTTCTTTGGGGCTGGATGTTTAATTAATTTCGCAGCTTTATAGACGATCGAAGACTATCTTGATGATTAAATACGTTGACTGCAGATTCGTTGTGCGCACATCGGTTCTGAAGGTCACTGTTGGTACTGTAGGAGTAATCAAAATTATGATAGGAGCAATGTAAAAAAAATCACTTGGCGCTTCTTACCTCGAATTCATGCGAATATGAATGGATTAGTTCTTGTTACCTGTCTAGTCTATACATATATATAAACTTACAAAAAAAAAGTTTAGCTTTACTTAAAATTAAACTAAATTAAGATCACGATGGGATGCTGGGACGTCTGGGGGGTATTTTTTTCTATCTTTGGCTCCTGGTATGGCGAGCAATTGGTGCGATTGAAAATCGACTGGTGGATGGTCTTGTCACTCAGATGGAGACGTGGGGGTGGGTGAAAATCCGGTGTATGGTGCGATGCGATCGATTGCACGTGGTTGGGACGGTTGTTTCGCATGCAGGTTATCTTTTGGAAGCGATGGCTTGCTCTGTGAGACAACTTCTCATGGCAAGTAAGTACACGTGGTGAAATTAAAAGCTTCTTGTTTGTAGCTTCTAGGTACTTTACGTGGGTGAACGGGCGATTTTCCTTTTATTTTATTGGGCACTGGGCCAGATTAAAATCTATATTCAATTGATGAACAAAATTGCCTCGTTATTTTCCACGTGGGATTGTGTGGTCACAATTTATGTGTTAAAATTACACGTGTAATCCGCCTATTTTAAAGCGAAGGGAATATGTCACAATTGCACTGATTAAGGATAAATTCGATTCACTCTTACCTCCAATAATAATGATAAAGATTTCGATTTTTGTCTCATAAAGACTGGTCCAGGCTCTCTTAGCTAAACTATGTTTAGTTCTGAAGATGCTTGGTAGCTTTTTCAGTGTCGTGATGGATATAGAATTGGAAGCGAAATTTAACACTTGTAATTGATTCCTTTTCTTTATTTTAACACTAAAGGATAAAAATTATTACTAAGTTAAAGTAAATTAGGGATTTAGCACGCGGTTTTACCTATAATTATCGACGGTGGATGCACTGACTGTCACTTTATATTTCACCAGCCAAAAAAAGAAAAAAGGCCACCCATTGGGGTTGCACACATTATATACCCGTGGCTTTGGGCGAAGTAAGGTGAATAAATGACTAAAGTGTGGTGTCTATTTTGAAGTGAATTTGCACAGCGGCTAAAGCATTACCATCAGTGCACGGAAAATCTTTATAGCACGTCGATACTTACGTCAAAAATCCATAAAATAAAATAAGAATGAGCAATTTTTTTCAAGGCGATCGCTACAATACTCAAACTAGTGACGGGACTCACGTCAAGACAATCCTATTCAGTCCGAGCGGATACTTGACTATACATAGTTTTGGCCTTGTTTATGCATTCTACAGATTGTTGTGGTTCAATAAAGAGCACGACTGTTTTTTATTACTCTATAGATACCTGAAGATTGAAAGCATTATCACAGAGTCTAGCTTTTCCTTAGACATAATTTACAGCAGCACATCAGGCAAAGATCACAAAGATCGCAAAGATCCCTAAGAAAAAAAAGTCTTTGTCTACCTAAGATTATCGGTAGCCTTATTAATAAATAAGCCAGTCCGTTGTAGATTCTCTGAAGTTTAAAGTCGGTCTCTTCCATATTCGCCTTGTTTTGACCATCGCTAAACGAAGGCAGTATGTCCAGGGAGAGAGAAATTTATTTAAAAAAAACCGTTGCCCGTTCCGGTGAAGTCTAAAAAAAATGCTATCACACGTCGAAGAGAATTTTACTAAGACTCAACATGAAGCTATAGAGATTGTTGGAGGAACTTCGAGCTTTATCAACGCAAAACTATATGCAACTCCAGAATTATGCAATTATGTATGTATAGTATATTCAAAGTGACGTATATGTACTTACTTACTTACTTAAGATGGCGCTAAAGTCCGGGGTGGACCTGACCTCAACCAAAAAGTGTTTTCAGAAAGCACGATCCCTTACAATTGCGTGCACCACCTGATTTGCGGTCTTACTTTACTGCGCCATACCTCAGATGTAGTTTCGAAGATCTTCCGGACCGGAGTTGGCGTCAATTCGCTCAACATGATCCAGATTACTTCACTCTTCTGGCTACATCGACGTCACCTTACAGTCCGTACAATTCGTCGTTGTATCTCCACTTCCATTCACCGTCTATGCAGATGGGACCGAAAATTACTCGAAGAATTTTCACCTCGAAACAGCCAAGGGTAACATCTTACGCTTTTGATAGTGTCCATGCTTCTGCGCCGTAGAGAAGAACTGTAACGATTAGAGTCTTATAAAGGGTCACCTTAGTTCTTCGAGAGAGGGCTTTGCTATACTCAATTGGTTTCTTAGCCCAAAGAAACAGCGATTCGCTATAAACTCATTGTCTGAGTTTATAGCGAAGCCTAGATAGACGAAAGTCCGTAACCACCTCAAAGTTATATCTGTCTCTGGAGATATTTTGTCCTAGACGTGTCGGTGCTGGGTGTCCTTTCTTGTTGACAACATATACTTTGTCTTGCCCACATTGACCGCCAAAACAATTTTCGCCGCGCCTCCACAACTTAATGGACGGACTTTTGAAAAATCGTGCCTCTGATGGTGTTGGCGTTTGAGTTTTGCACTATTCTTTCAAGAACAATGTTTAAGAAGTCGCAATATGACAGCGCATCACCTTGTCTAAACCCTTTTTTGACATCGAAGGTCTCGGTGAGTTATTTACCGATCTTAATGGAGCAGTGTGCTTTCTTCATCGTCATCCTACAAACAGACGAGTTTGGCAGGGATACCAAAACTAGACATTGCACTGTATAGCTTGTCCCTTTAAATGCTGTCATTAGGCGGCCTTAAAATCTATAAAAAGGTTGTGGGTATTAATTAGAAGTTCCTGGGTTTTCTACAAGATCTTCAACAGTGTGAATATTTGATCGACGGTGAACTTTCCTGGCCTGAAGCTACACTGATAGGGACTGATGAAGTTATTGACGAAAGGCTTCAGGCATTCACACACCACGGCAGATAAGACCTTGTAGGCAATGTTAAGAAGACTGATACCTCTGTAGTTGGCGTAGTTCAGAGGGTTTCCTTTCTTGAGGATCGGGAAAACAATGATGGAGTAACAATCATCGGGTATACTTTCTTCCGTTCATATTTTACTGATGAGTTGCTGCATGCTCCTAACCAAGTCATCTCCATTCGCTTTGAACAGCTCGGCCGGCGGTAAGGCCATCTACTCCAGCGGCTTTGTTGGACTTAAGCTTAGATATGGTTATCATCACTTCATCCATGTGGGGTGGATGGAATTCTTGGTCTTCATTCCCCAGGTTAAATGGTTCATTCTGCCTAACAGCGGGATGCATCCGGACGTATGTATTGACTATAAAAAGAAAATGGGATCTTGGCAGATTGCAGCTTTCTTCGATTCCGAACTTTCAATGGACAAGCACGATACGCCTAAGGGCAACATCGTCAATACGTCAATTATGTTACCCCTTGCTTGAATAGCAGAACTACTTTCCTGGTGTAGTTTTTCGTCGAAATTTCACCTGTCATCCTCTCTCCTTTTTTGTTTCACCCCCTTCAGAGGCTGTTTACGATAAATATCTCTAATATGCTATCATTTTCATTTATTACCACAAGTCCTCAACATACACTTTCTTGTCATTCGCAAATTGTATTCCATTTAAAATACACTCCGCCCCCAAACGTCTAATTCAATTCATTCAACCGGAACGAACATCTAACACAGACAAAGTTACTTAATGGAACAGCAAAAGCAGTAAGCCAGAAATGGAGTCATCAGCAGCTAACATCAAAATCAGAGGAGGATTATTATTATTATTTTCATTTTTTTTTTTTTTCACTTCTTCTTCGTCGTCTTGGACTTCATTTTCACAAACAGATGGGGAAAAGCCATTTGAAATTCTCATTAATTGAGCTAGCTGGCAGATACACAGCTACTTTCTCGTTCTTAGGACAAAATTCCCATCAGGAGAGTCAACAAGTCGATAGTCTCTGTAACTGACAGGCTCTAAAAGTGGTTGCGGCAAACCACCTTAGATCTCTCATCCATTTGCATGACCATTCGCACACAAACAGAGTGTAGCAGCGATAGGACCAAAAGAGGTCAATTCAATTAAATGAAAGGAATCTTAAAGTGTTACTGACAGTGGAAGTGGCAGTGGAAGAGTGGAAGGTGATGTGTACGGCCATGGATATGAAAATGATATAGTAGGCATGGTGATGAGGATGCAAATAAGAGGAGCATCTGTTTGGAATACAGATATAATGTATGCTTGCATGTACGATATGTGGTTTGTGGCTAATGGGTTCTCAGACGAGAACATAATCAACCGTAAAACTATGTGTGTTCAAGTTGGTCATTTGAATGACAGCGTTATTACCTAAAAAGATACATGAGTAACGTTAGACTATATGTGTTGTAAATTAAGGTCATAATTGCTTTACAAATACTTGGAAACATGTACTGGTACTGGTCTGCCCATCCGGGTGTGACTTGCTGAACTTATAAGTGCGAGTGTTGAACACGAAGAAAATAGCAACACTATAATGCTCTGTCGGAAAGACTGACTGAACGAGCCTCAGAAGTCTTACATGAGCTCCTCAGGAAGAGGACGTACGGCGGATGAATTCATTAGACTGAATCAACGGTGTCGTCAACAGTCAATACGACAGTTACCTTACTTGAGCTACTTCGACATATTTGGAGCTGAGGTCAGTGAGGATTTTTCAGGACTAGTCAGGGTGCTGAAACAGAGATGGTGGCGGATGAACCCTTATTGGGCCAACGACAGCTCTCACATCCCCGAAGTGGGTTACTGGCACCGGAGGAATCCGGCCCCTTTTGTCCAAGGGGTCCAACAAAGGGCCTGGCCCTCCAGGTTGGGGGTTGTACGCCGGGGTAACTGCCCGACTGCGGAAAACAAACCCAGTTCCGAAACGACAACAAGCCTCGGATACGGATGATTTTACTGTTGACGAACCTGGCAAACGAATAAAGTACAACGAATTTCGGATCTGCACGTGGAATGTTAGGTCCCTTAACCGACCACGTGCAGCCGAACAACTAGCGGAGGCCCTAAACTGCTATAAAGCAGACCTAACCGCCATCCAAGAAGTGCGATGGGATGGACCGGGCAAGAAGAGGATGAAAGACTGCGATATTTACTATGGCGACTGCTATCGGCAACAAAAACAGCGCTTATTTGGATGTGGATTCGTCGTTGGAGGCAGACTTAGGCAAGAAGTCTTAAGCTTCAACTGTGTGAACGAGCGCCTCACGATAATCCGCGTCAAGGCTGAATTCGCCAACATTAGCCTAATATGCGCCCAGGCCCCCACGGAGGAGAAAGACGACGACACCAAAGAGAGGTTCTACGAGCTCTTGGACAAGACATACGAGCAGTGCCCTAACTATGACATTAAAATTGTCCTAGGTGATTTTAATGCAAAGATAGGAAGAGAAGGCATCTCTGGTAGTACTGTCGGGAGGTACAGCCTACACGACACCACCTCCGATAACGGATTCAGGCTGATCGACTTCGCGGCGGGGCGAAACGTTGTCATATCAAGTACGCGGTTCCCGCATCTCGATATTCATAAAGGCACTTGGAGATTTCCCGATCAATCAACCGTCAACCAGATTGACCACATTGACCCTTTATAAGACCTTAATCATCCCAGTCCTAGTTTATGGTGCAGAGGCATGGACTCTATCAAAAGCGGATGAGCTTACTCTTGGTTGCTTCGAGAGGAAAATTCTTCGAGTAATTTTCGGTCCCGTCTGCATAGACGGTGAATGGAGGAGGAGATACAACGACGAACTGTACGGGCTGTACAGCGACATTGACCTAGCCAGAAGAGTGAAGGTCCAACGACTGCGGTGGCTGGGTCATGTAGAGCGAATGGACGTGAATGCTCCGGCCCGGAAGATCTTCGAATCCACACCCGAGGGACGGCGCAGTAGAGGAAGACCGCGACTCAGGTGGCGCACGCAAGTGGAAGGCGACCTTAACCAACTTAGCGTGCGAAACTGGAGGCAGCTGGCCAATGATCGTGCTGGCTGGAGACACTTGTTGGTTGAGGCCCAGGTCCACCCCGGACTGTAGCGCCACCTTAAGTAAGTAAGTAAGTGAAGCGATGTGACGTTTTTCTGATTTTAGCAAGTTTTGGTTCAGCGCGATTTGACTCTGAGTCAGAGTAGAAGCAACCCCCTTAGGTGCTGCTCCTAAAAGGGGGGCTAGCTAATTTCCTCATTTATTTCCTATTCCCTATCATGGTGTCAAATTCCACATTGCTTTGGGTAAGGGCAAGAAAGTTGCAGCTTTTAACAAAAGTAGTTTTAATATCATTTACCCCTTAAAAATTGCCCCTTTTTGAGGGGCTTGTAATGTGTAAAGTTTCAGAATAAAAACGACTAACAATTTGTGAGCGGTTTAGTGGGCACAGTGGCTCACCGGTTAGTGTGCTGGACTACTGTGCGAGGGGTCCTAGTTTCGATCCCCGAAAAAACACAAATTACGTCTAAATTTGTTTTTTCCACTGCGCCATCTCTCGCGAACGTCTGACAAACATCCGAGAGTATAACTGTTCTGAAAAAGCTTCTCAATTTTCCATAATTTCCGACAGATGCTTCAGAATATAATGCTGTATCTAAGAAATGAAGATCTCCAATGAGAATTCGAAAATTCCTTCAGTTGAAGCATGAATACCGTTCCTCAAATTCCTGAAGACGACTACAACGAACTTGAAACTCAGGCTTAGCCCCATTAATAGCCGCGTTCAATGTGCTTAAATGCACCTAAATATTTAGGTGACAGTTTATTATAGAACGTAGTAAGAAAATCTTGCTTAACACACGAAACTTGCCTAGATTTGCAGCCAATCAGCCAATGAGATGCTTTTGACTAGCTAGGCAAAAATGTACTGAACGCGGCCAATACCAACCTCGATAACATTGCGAACGTTGCCTGTCAAAAGTTTAAAACTTTGGGTTAAAAATTTGCTGGGCAATTCTTAGTTTATAGTTGCAGAACGAAAGGATTTTGTCTCTGATCTCACACTTATGGTATCTTGTAGAAGATATTTTTCACCTTACCCGAAAGGAGACTATATAAAACTAACCAATAGCACTTAAGGGCCCTAGAACGAACTGAACGAAAGCACGTTAGTAAACCTTACGTTTCAAGTGGAATAGTCACGCTCAAGACCAATATACCATCTAGCTGAACCTGTTGCCTTTTTGAAAACCAAAAGGATACCACAGTTGGGCGGTTGTAAAGTAAACCCTTATCCTTGCATCAACTTTTCATGGCAAAACAATTCAATTCAAGTTTGCGCTTCTACATGCCATCAACAGGCATTGTAATTGTGTTTCGACCACAGAGACCCATGCTATACATGATCTGGTCATATGTAGGTACCCCGGACTAGAACTGGTCATCACCCTATGAAAAACGTCCGTTTCAATGCAATTTGCCTGAATACAAACAAATGCACGCCGACCGGGTACCGGTCAGCGAAGAGCAAACCAACATAACATGGTTTTTGTATTTTCTGTCGATGCCTTGTCGAAACTTTTCATAACACAGAAGCACACACAGACACACGAGACACCCCCTCGTGCAGGATTTTCCATCAAGCACTTTTGTTTCTATGTGGCGCAATTATTTTTAACAATAAGCAACATCTGCGCCTATGAGGATAAATTGTTCGGGTTACCGCACCGCACCGACACGAGGAACAACATAAAATGGCTCGGTCGAGGGTATTCCTTACTAAACACTTAACAGCCATACATGTACGTTTGGAGGGGTTACAAATTGAACACTATATTTTCATACTATATTGTGGTCTAATGTGAAATAGTAATAATACACATTCCTCTCACTCTGACAATGATGCAGTGCATCATTTTTGCAGATCCTTTGAGCTTTGACTAATGTGACATTCTCTACACGTATACATCTCGAAATATCTGCATAATATATTATGCACATTCATGGCATAAATCAGTCGTGCGAGACATAATACTATATAGCGACTGGAAAAGGCTCACTCCAAGGACAACACTGTTGTCACTGAATAAATACTCACTCATTTCGCCAGAATTGTCATCGATTTAACAAAGGATGTCTTGCGTTCCGATGGGTTTTCGAAACGCTTCCAGGAAGTACGCTTTGATGAGCGTGATTTGGAGCATACCGGAAATTTGAGGTGACAATGAAGATAGCGGTTGCGTGGAAGGTATTCGGATGACAACTCAGACGGAATTGTGCACATTTTGCTGTGTGGTTTAGTGTGACGAGATATTAAGGACAAAACAATCTACAAAATTCACGGAATGCTAGACAATGGGTATCGTATTTCTGTGCAAAATTGAAAGGGGGATGCTTGGAAGTTGTTCGCGCATAACACAGCGAGACTATGCAATCCTTTACATTGAATGGTATGGCGGAGGCATTTAGCTGTCGACTACAGCGATGGCAATTTTGACTTATGTGGTATATTGCCTAAAGGTTTGTCCATTATTAACACCAGGGGCATAATTTTCCAAAAGTCTGTACAACTGCTTGCATACGCTGACGACATTTACATTATTGGCAGAATGCTGCAAGCTGTCACTGGTGCGTTTGCAAGTTGGCATCAACACAGAAGCGGCAAAAATGGGTTTAGTGGTGACTGGTGAATGAGGGCAAAACAAAATATATGTTGCCAACAAGAAGGGACACGACGAATTGGAAAGAACGTCACGATAGACAGCTATAACTTTGAGGGGGCTAGGGACTTTGTCTACCTTGGCTCTGCTATAATAGAAAGAAATCAAACCAAGAGTTACACTTGCAGCCAACGTCTGTTTCTTTGGCCTAAGAAGGCAACTGAGTAGTAAGGTCTTGTCGAGAAATACAAAGGAAACTCTATATAAGACCCTCATCATCCCAGTCGAGCTCTATGGCGCAGAAGCATGGACAATAGCAAAGGCAGATAAAGATCTCCTTGGTCGTTTCGAATACAAAATTCTTCGAGTGATTTTCAGTCTCGTTTGCATTGACGGGTTTTGGAGGAGGAGATTTAACAGCGAATTCTACAAGCTGTATACAGCAACATCGAACTGATACACATCAGTTCTAAGATGGTTGGGACATGTAGAGCGAATGGACACCAACGCTGCAGCTAAAAAAGTCTGCGATTCCAACCCGGAGGGACAACGCAGTAGAGGAAGACCTGACTGACTTACTCGTCAATACTCAGCTCAAGCCCCTAATCCTAAAGTAATAAAAATGTTGGGGTGGATTCCAATACCTGTGTAAATGCATACTAAGAAGGAATTTTTCTACCTATATTATGACCCTCTGCCTCTTTAGGGATGCTTTTAATATTTTTCAAGAACATTATAACTCACGAGCTGTTAGAACATAAATATTTGGCGCAAAAGGTCCGTATATACAGACACCATAGGCCCAGCTTCTAACAGCCATTCATTTTGTGTGAGTTGGATTTATTTTTGGGATGAATGGCAGGGACCTACGATTTTATACCGAGTCAGCAGAACCTGAATTGAGAAGTTTTTTGAGAACAGGTAAACTCTTGCATGTTTGTCAGGCGTTCGCGAGAGGTGGCGCATTGGATGACTGTGTTTGTGTTTTTCCGGGGATCGAACTTGCGACCCATTGCACAGTAGTCCAGCAAATTAACCACTGAGTCACTGCGCACAGATAAAAATGCCCAAAACAGAGATCAGGGACTGGGATTGGGAACGACCACGAAACAACAAGTATTGTGCAAGGGGAGGTTGTTTCGTGGTACAGATCGATGTAAAGAAGATCAAGGAAGCCTTTTAAAGAGTAAGAGACTCTAACGAATAACGAACCATTTAAAATAGACGACTAAAATGAAATGAAAATCTGTAGAAATACCTTTTTACATCAAAAAGTCTTCTGTAGCGGAGGACCTACCAATATGGACCAAATGAGAGGCGAATTTTTGTATGCATGCATTTTGGTGTAGCCAACAATTAAACGACACTTTTTGTCGTATCGATTACGACGTTTTTTCAAAACTAAATTTCACGAAATATGAACAAAATGAAAGGCGTGTTTTCATAGGTGATTTTTTTTTTGTAAGGCTACACGTATGGTTAGGTTAGGTTTACGGTTTGGTGAAGCTGAGAAGTATCTTCTTCACCCCACTCAGGTCCTCGTGGGGTTAGCCGTGTTGTATTGGCTTTATTTCATCCTTCCCGTGGTTACTCGATTTTGTCCAGCCATCTTGTTGTCCTCAGAAACTCTGTAAAGATTAGATATTGAAACATTAGAGAGTTCTTCGAGGTCCTGGAAGTAGTAACTTCCAAGTGTTCTGTTCCTCAAGTCACAGAGACTTGGGCTGTGATAGAGAAAGTGTGTGGTGTTCTCGTAGGCTTCTCCATCACCGCAGCCTCTACAAATGTCGTCATTCTTGAGATTTAGTTTCATTGTATGGCTTCTTAGAATGTTGTGACCAGTCAGGGCGACAACCAACTTAGACAGCGATATTCTGTCATATCGCAAAAGTTTGTTGGTCCTGCTTTTGTTGTACTCTGGCCACATCTTCCGTGATATGTCGCAGGTGGTTAGTGTTTTCCACCTGATATTAGCTTTCATTCGAATCTTGTATTCCACTCGCTCTCTAGGACTACAGATTGGTAGTTTGATCAACAGAAGTGGCTAGTCTAAGGTCCATTATATAGAACCTTTTCTTGCCAGTTCTTCAGCCATCTCGTTGCCGGTTATGTCCCTGTTCCTGTGTCTAAGAACCCAGCAGAGATTCGTATTATGCTGCAGTAGCGGCGAACTAGTTTGGATTATATCTCATTATTAGAGATTGCCTTGATAGCCGTCTGGCTGTCAATAAATATGGTAATATCAATGCGTGATACTGCTATTATTGACACCATGCTTGCCACTTGCGTGACCGCCAGTACCTCGGCTTGGAAAACACTACAGTAGTCAGGGAGCCTGATGAAACTATGTATGTTGAGTTCCTCTGAGAATAATCCGGTACCAGTTTCACATACCATCTTTGATCCGTCAGTGTAGATGGCTATTGATTTCGTTTCCGTGTGTTCGTTCCTGTCCCATTCTTCCCTGCTCGGAAACCGGCAAGGGAATGGTTTATCGAAGTTTAGGTAGTGTGACATGTAGTCCCTACGTATTCCTTGAGAATCCGCGCATGCCCAAACAGACTGGGGATCAAGCATTTTGTCTGGCTTATCCTCAAGGCACTTTTGGCCACAAACCATAGAACTAGACCGTCGACTCCTCCCACATAACGGACTTTACCTACAAGCTGCCTGCGGGCCAAGGATTTTTCATGTATTAGTGCTGTAGGTACAAAATCAAAGAAGCGCCATTAACTCATGCATACTTGAAAAATCCTAGGCCCATGGTATAGCATGGAAAATCATTGCCGCCATTGATTTTGACATTTAACACGTATTCACAGACAGGACAATTAATTCCAGGGGAGAATCGGGTAGGTGCATGGAAGTCGGCGGTCTAGTTCTATGGTTTGTGCTTTTGGCAACCAATTCTTGCATGTATAGATCCATAGGTAGCCAGATTGAGAAACGTTTCCAACCCAGCAGTCGGTGTTGTTCTCCTATACATGCCAGTCTTTGTATTTCTGTCACCATTTTGCCACCAGACTATGTTGCCGTATGTGAGTATTGGGCGTGCGATTGCCGTATACAACCACAGACTTATCTTAGGGTTTGGTCCCCAGTTTCTGCCGAAGATAAGATTAAATGCATAAAATGCATTCGCTGCCTTTTTAACTCGTTTATTGACATTTAGTTTCCAATTCACTTTTCTGTCGAGAATTATTCCCAAATATTTCGCACTCTCTGCCACCTGCAGGGGTATTCCCTCAATAGCTGGTGGTTCAAAGTGCGGTATACTTCTTCTGTTTGTAAACAGCACAAGTTCGGTCTTTTGGGGGTTCACCCCAAGGCCACAATGTTTTGTTCACAAATTAAATGCCCGCAGTGAGCTTCCTACCAGTTCATGTATAGTTGGTAGGAATTCTCCTGTCGCAAGCAGTACTACATCGTCTGCATAAGCGACGGCCTTTACTCCACTGTTTTTTAATTTCATGAGTATTTCATTGATGACGAGAACCTAAAGTAGGGATGACTCCTCCCTGTGGCGTGCCTCTGGAGGCAGTTACTTGTAGGTCAATATCACCTATTCTCGCATTGATATTCCTTTCATTGAGCAGGATCATGATCCCGTTGAAATTCTGCAGCGCCCTCTTCGATTCTCGGCCTTATGGCTAAGATCAAATTGTAGTAAGGCTACAAGTATACCCACAATAGAAGGATACAAAAGAAGGCGTTGTATATTTATAGTTGCATTGAATTTTAGTCTCGCGTGATTCTAAAATAATTCAAAAACATAAGATACTTTACATAGGGGCAAGGCTTTTTTTTATATAAAAAAAGGAAATTCCAAATCCTGGAGCACTCAGACGATTTTCGGTCCATTGTACTACCAAGTAGAAACCCCTTTTTTGGTGTAGTGGTGGAGAAACTCTGATATTATTCGATTCTCTTTGTGGTCGGTGGCGAGTATTGCTGTCCTCCGCCGGGGCTCGAACCAACGCCGCTCGGGTCACAAGCAATGACTCTAACCACAATCTCCAGAAAAAGTATCTACGAAAATATTTAACTTTTGCCTAGAATGAGGTACAATTTTGGGCTCATCCCTAAAAATGCAAATTGCCAAACCCTCAAAAACAACATCTTAATCCTCTGTAGGACTTCCTGATGAACCTTTAAACAAATCCGAAAGATTTTATATTCGTAATATAAATTCACGAGCCAACAACTGTAATAAGAACATCAAGCTATCTGTAAATATGTCCAAGTTCACTTTATTGATAATGTCAGTTTACAATTCATTACCTACTGTACAGCAGCAGTAAATAAATTGATAAATCTGGGGTTGAAAAAAACCTCCAACTGTAAGCGAACATTTACCATTAAATTTTTATTTATTATTAAAACATATATTTTACACTTAAACGATTAATTAAAATTAAGCAACGAGTCGAACTTTTGTAAAACTGCAAGTGGTACAGTGTTCCCAGATGTGTGGATAATATCAGACAATTCAATTAATGTTAAAATTTATATATGTATTTATATATGAATTTTTGTTTTTGCCAAGCAATTGAAATGAGAAAACTCCCGATGAGAAGAATAATTTCCCTCGACGCACGTCGATGTACTTTACGCGTTCGAATTCAGCCTTTGTTGTCCTAGTGAAAAGCTGACAGGGATTTTTTTTTATATTATATTCTTTGGAATATTTTGCGGCACGTATACCGGTAGCATGTGTTGATTCCTTGGATGTTTGCAATTTTTTCTTTATATCGCTGATTGAATTCAACGTCGATATAAATCAATATAATTTCAGAGATAAAAGCGTAAATTGTATTAACTCAGTATATCGTCCTTGTTCAGGCTGTATTTACATACGTTATGGGTTTCCATTGAATATAATTTTTTTAAATCACTTGTTACGATGAAGAGAAATAAAAACTGTTGGTTTTTATTATTAAAAATGTGAGCAAATTTTGAATGGAAATTTACTCGTTTGGGATGAGGAGCTTTTCGGAAAATGATCTATGAAGCGGAGGCATTAAAAGAGTTGTATAGATACCAATGCCATTGAAGTATGCTGGATATAAAGGTGGGTCGAAAGTTGTGATAGCGATAAAAAAAAATGGGTAGTTGGGGTTTATAAAACATTCAGGGCTATCGTGAACAAAATTCCCCCCGAAACATTTCCAATTTTTCAAAAATAGGTATCGGCAATGAATTTCGAAAAAGGGAAAAAGTTTTCCCCCGAATAAATTGGTATCGTGAATAAAAATTCGCTCTGTGTGATCGCCATTTTTGGCAGCGTCATTTAAATGAATAGGAAAATGGCGCACCAAATGACATGAATTAAGTGCCATTTAAAAGGCGGAAAAAAATGACCGTGTGATCGCTCTTCAATGACGCTTAGGACAAATGACTAAACTTTTTGACTGTGGCGTCATTTAAATGGCATCCCAACGGAAAATTCTAAATGACTCACAGTGTCTGTCATTTGATTTTGGGACACAAATGACGATGATAGTCATTTCGTGTGATCGCCATTTTTCCTATGACGAATCGTAGCCTAAATGTCGCTCTACTGCGACATTTTTTCCTAACGTCAGAGCGCCATTTAAATGACTCAAAAAAATGGCCGTCTAATCGTAGCTTTACTTCTTCTAAAAATAATATCCCTTCCCTCATAGGTATGGGGTGGATCTGGCGTCGAATTATCGCATCCGTGAATGAATCTGTTGTTATTTTCCATTTAATTCCGCATCATTCTTAATCCCTAATTTAAAAAAAAATGATTTTCATTTGGCTCCAGATTTACAATGATATTAAGTCAACTTACATATGTGAGGTTATGCCCTTTTGCTTTGTTACTCAGTGCTAAATGTAGAGCCCTATATCACAAGGTCCCTTAGCATGTTTTTATATGAAATTCTGACTTGTAAACGCCTCCGAAACCGTAGATATAACTTTAAAGTTTAGACTTTCTGATGTGTCCCATAGAAGACGTAAATATTTGAACAAATTTTACAAATTCCGAGCCAACACTCTGACTTTTGTCAAATAATATCAGCTGTACAAGTAGCTTTATCCTGGAGATGTAGGTAGATGGTCTTATCGTAAAACTATCTACAATCCTCTGCCAAAAAACAATAGCTACCCATACATAGGCACAAAATGTATTTTCTTTCGAGTCTTTCAACATGTTTTCCTTAAAGCCTCATAATTTATGTAGCCAGAAATTAATATTAAAGAGCAACACATGACAACAGCAACAACAACAACAACAGCAACACAAAACCATCGAGATAATAATAGTTTGTAGTAGAACCATAAAAGGATATTATCATCCTTACAGCACAACACCCTCAGGCGAAAGGTATACAATACATATTCTGATTTCGGCAATATAGCTACCTACGTACACATAAATACAAACAAAATCGTAATTCCAGCTGGCAGGGATTTGTCTTCTGTCTTCCGGTACAGACATATTATTACACTCTCCATGGGAGCGCTTAAATGAATTTCAGTTATGAAGAAGGATGGGCAATACACGGAGAATGTTTCATGCAATGTAATGTGTGGAACACAAGTTGAATGAAATGCGAATGAAGCGCCTTGCTCAAGGACAGCCACATAACTAACACCCAGCGTGACGAGATAAAAGGTCGTATCAACATCCCCATGCACTGTACTTAGCAAGGCGATGACTTCACTTTTTTCCCTCTGTTGAAAAGTCCGCGAGATTTTCAATCTTTCATTTTTATATATGAGCAAGGACCCATGGAGTTGTATGTATAGTAAAAATTCGAAAGCACTATGAGTGTTTATCTCGATGGGAGTTTTTTTTATGGTTGCAATTTGTCACTTCAATATTTATTTTTAAAAATGTGTCGTCTATCTAATGCATGGGTCAGTATGCTCAAAAGTATCCTCCATACCATATAGCCTTTGATCTTCCGCCACTGACGGATTCATGTAAGACTTGATCCAATCATCTCATCATAGGTCCAGAGTTCTGCCAGAGTTTTGGCATAAGAATTCTCACGCCATTTTACAAAAAGAGAGCAGAAAATTAACTAAACAAAAAACCAGTCTAAATAGCTGAAAACCCCTAGTGGCCTAGTGTATTCAAGGCAAAGCTCCATACAATTCAATAATGCGCCATTCACATCCAAAAAATTAGCATTAAAGGCGTTTATATCTAGATACCTAACCTATATTCCCGGACAATCAAGCAACTATAAAGGCTCTTAGTTCACATTATCATTGACTCCAAATTGGTATTGCATTATTCCAACATCCTTCGAAATTTTAGCCTAGGGAACAGAACCAAGTGTATGGTGGATTCCTGGTCCTGAGGGCTTTGAAAGAAACTAAAAAGCCAACGAATTGGGCAGAATAACCATAAAAACATGGGCCCAAACAAAATGTATCTCATATATTTTCAATGGCCTGCTTATCCATTAAGTGGGTCGCTGGTGTAGGTTGCTCAAGTGGAACCTCCATAGCTCTCATCAACTTTATAAAAAAAATGGAGACCCTCCTAGCCTAAACCCTCTCTTTCGACCCGTGCGTCGGTCCGTCGTCCCGCTTTTATAGCTTAAGTGTCAGTCAATCTCTATTAGTCATTGCAAAAAATATGTCACCTTTCTTTTTGTGTCAATACAAACCCTTGTTCCTAGGCGCATTCAGGTTTATAAAATAAATGGTCTCGTTCAATATAAAATAATATATAGCTTAGGTAAAAAAAAAAATTTCCTAAAGTTGAACTAGAAAATCAAGGTAAAGTTTCAAAGAAAGTTCCCCTTTCTTTGTTCTGGAAAACAGAAAGTA
This sequence comes from Cheilosia soror, assembly GCA_949372485.1. Lineage (NCBI taxonomy): Eukaryota > Metazoa > Arthropoda > Insecta > Diptera > Syrphidae > Cheilosia > Cheilosia soror. The sequence goes on from OX443563.1 coordinate 10,051,691, forward strand.
TACTTTATTTTCTTTTAGCTCATTTCGAGTAAAAATATATTTATAAAGGGAAATTTCCCATAATCTTGCAGAATTTTCGTCCAGCACGAATGAATAAAATAGAAAAAGAAGGCATTCTGGGCAACGCAGTTGGTATGCTTAACCTACATGACACCACATCAGGAAGCGGGAACGAACAGAATTTAAGGAAGCCAAAAATACTACTATCAGTCATAAGTTGCTATCGGATGCTGCTGCTGTAGTTATAAACTGATTATAAAGTAAGTAATCACCTTCTCTAAACTGAAACCAAAACTGTCCTCACGAGAAAAATAAGCGTTTTAATCGCCTTGTAAGATTGAAGTGCAAAAGCGGAATGAGAACATTTTTAATTTTTTATCGGAGGGGCATCACTTATCAGCCAAACACATCAGTTGGTAAGACTGCTTCAGCTTTAGGTATATAACTCTCAGTTCAGGGGTCAGATCACGTAAAAATAAAACTTTCAAACGACATCGTTTCGACGATAGCAGTCTCTGTTTTCGCCACAGATATGATAGAGATAGCTTCCTTGAAAACGATATCCTTCATTCGTTTTTATTTTACATGATCTGGCCCCAGGGTCTCCACTCCATATCCATAACAGACGTTCTTTTTATAGTTCTAAGCTGAGCTTTAAATAGAGCTCTAAAACTAAGCATGCTCAGTTCATTTTGATGTATTTCTGAAACACATTTGAGTACATAGGTAGCTGTCACATGGTTATTTATTAATTTGGTTTACTTTCTGTGCCAAAACAACAAAACTCGTGCGCCATTTCAACTGTTTTATTTATTAGTCAGTTTTTTACTCAGCCTGGCTCAGTCAATTATTTACTCTGAGCTCATAGAGCGCGCTCTGATAATCCTCTGAACGAAAAAAGAAACACAAAATCTGAGCTCTGATGTGTCTGAGCTAAAAAAGAAACACGAATTTTTTTTTGACATTTCAGTCTCTGCTCTGTCTGAGATAGATTTCTAGAATATTGCTGACGTACTTTGCTAATACAATTTCCCATCTAGCCAATTGTCGAGAATATTTAGCTAGCTAAGCATTATTTACAGCTATTAGGAAAATGAATCTATAACGATTGAACTTAGTTTAACTATATTTAATGAATAGAATTTTGGCATAGGTTTTAAGCGACTTTTCCAAAGCCGTTCCTTTTTTTTTCAAAGAACACGCAAAACAATGACAAATATTTGTGTTTTTGACAATTGGCAGCTTTGAAATTTAAGTGTCAGTGTGTCAAGTAATCTGAAGTTTAAACGGCAAAATACTGTCGTTTCTTTTTCGGTTCTGTCTTACGTATTGCTACAACAGGAAACTTAATATGGTCAAATTTATATGTCAGATATGCAAAAACCGACGAAAAACGATTACAATTCAATACTTAATAATGGCCGCGTTTCATTGACCGCTAAACGTCTAACATTAGCACATAATATCCCTGATAGAAAAACGCGGGTTCTAGATCTCTAGCGCCATTTGATTTTGATTATTTTCTGTCATTTTCTTAGTTCAGATTTTACCTATAGATGTCACGTTAATATGCGTGTGTTTTCTATGAGTTTCGATGTTTTCATGGCTTTAACAATTTTAAAATTAGACGTATAAAATTATTTAAAAAAGTTTGCCAAAAAATGGAAGTTTTAATTCGTATTCTATTCTGCCATTATTTCCAATATTGAATTCTGTACTAAGAGCTATTAAGACACTCTCGAAATTAAATTCGATTCCCCCAATTGGGAATTCCAACATTTTCTACAGCTTGGATAAGTGGGTCGCGGTTGCGGGTGTAAGTTTTCCAAGTGGACCTGCTATAGCTCTCGATTCTCTGTCATCGACTCTAAATCATCAAGGGCAATTCCCATACCATCTTATCCTTGGTCTACCTAGGGATATCCTGCCTGATGGTACAAATTCCATAGCACGACCCTGATTGGGATCACCTTTTAAAGCTAAGACGCACGTTTGCAGCTTTGATTGTGGAATACTACCGTTCATTCTATTACAATTATTGTTCTGACTTAATCTAGGGAGATTTATACAAGATTTTCATTCGTTTTAAGGACCATTTACATGGGAGCGAACGAACGAAGTGATGAAATGCGAACAAACCACTTTTTATGCATTTATAAACAGAAAATTGCACATTTTACTACTCCAAGATGAGGATAATTAATTATTCCAATAAAATTTATTAAGAAAACAAGTTTATTAACAGTTTAAATAACGAAATTTTGAAATACAAATTTTTTGCCGCGAACGAAAACACCCTGGCGCGAATTGTCAGTCTATTCACAATCCACATCATTTAAATCGCGTTCCACAAAGTAGTGAATAAAAAATTCGTTCGAACTTAACCTTATTCCAAGAGGAGCATATCTTGGAATAATAAAATGTGGAATTTTCTGTTTATAAATGCATAAAAAGTGGTTTGTTCGCATTTCATCAATTCGTTCGTTCGCTCCCTTGTGAATGGTCCTTTAGAGCACCTATTTTTATGGAACGGCACTCTATCATAATGCGGGATGGGAACAGAACTGATTAGGTGGAAGTTTATAAGCCGTCAACTCCTTCTAGTAGTAGAGTTGAAATAAATACAATCATTTGGCAATGCATTCTTTGACTTTCAACCCCTGAAAAAACGTATAAACAACAGATTTTAGGTTTTGTTCTGACAAATATCCGGGAGCTTCACAACCGAACCCACTTCTTATTTGAATTTTTCTATTTTACCTCTGTTGATGCATATAAAAAACTAGAGTGAAAACAGTCATTTTTCAGCCCACATCATTCAGTTGAAGCCAGATTTTATTCATCTTGAAAAATATAATTAGTATCGCGCTGCATTGTTCTCTAAACTCCAACATTTCCCTCATTCCCATGCCGATTCCCCCTTTCAGACGATTTAACTAGCTTTTTCGCTGAAAAGTTCCACAAGTGGACTTTAGTTGCCAACACACAGCAGTTGAGCCCACTTCATCTCACTTAAAAATGAGCTACATATGCAATGCATGCTTGTGTGCAAATTCATTTATTCAAGCCAAGTAAACACCGTCTGTGCTTAGCCTACTTACACCCCCAAGTAGTTCTACAAATTGCAACCACTAACGCATCTGACTTGTTACCACAGTTGGGTAGGCAATGCACACATCACCAACTTAATGTTTGCTTTTAATTTGTTTCAATAAGGATGCTTGTTTTTTTTTTCGTGTGTAATTTACCCCCAGGTAAATGAATGCGCTGTGCTCATAAAATGAAACAATGAACACTATCACCATATGTGTGCCTCTGCCTCAACATGGCTATACATTTACAAAAGGAAACAGAAGATGTTTCCATTACATTGCTCTCGTTCTCGGTACAGTGTTGCGCATCGGATACTTTATGACCGACATAAAATAAATCACCCAACAGCAAGGACATGGTATGCTTTGTAACGAAGCTAACTGCACTGCCAACCACTTGATACCACCAATGGGTAGTCGGATGTCGTATTTCGTGCATTCCTCTGTTTGTGAGGAAAATCCAATTCAAATTGGCCGCTCAACGATATTTATTTCAATCGTCATCAACTGATATGCAAAACCAATTCAAGGATAATGATTGAACTCAGCTGAGATGATATTTGACAGGTCTGCATTCAAAAACTACTTCCTGGTTGATAATGACAAGTAACCAGTTTAGTGGTGAACCTATATGAATCCGTTTGGTAAAAATTCGTATTACCTTGATAACGGTTAGATATGAACTGTTTTGTTTTGAATTTTTTTGATATACAAAAGTTCTAGCCAGTTATAGGCCTGCGCAATGAAAAGCCGGCACAAAAGTCAGTATACCTCTCTCATGGAAGTGAGAGACGATTTGTTGGAAACATTATGGTATTGGAAATTCATAAAGTACATATTTACTTATGAACTTATTTCAGATAGCTACAGCATTAGTTGAAATATGGAAATTTTATTTTGTGGTTGAAAATTGTCTAAGGCACCACTTTTGGTTACTGCCTATAACCAAACTTTTAAAGTGGCGGAAAAGAGTTGTCACCCGAAGTTCTATGGCTGTATGAATTTTGTTTGTTTGAATTATGTTCATTTGGTGTCTTAAATCTTTTTCCATTAAGTCGAACAAAATTATATCGGCTAAGCGACTGCCGCCAGAATTAATGACTATGTGGGTACAATTTATGACATTTTTCAGCAATCTTGCCACAACTTCCGACAATAGGTAATCGCACTTTTGACGGATATTCTCTTTGAGGGCTTTAAGAGTCTGAGGCTTGTTGACATATAGACTTGTGACTTCGAAAAAAACCCCACAAAAAGAAGTCTGGAACGATAAAATGACCCGATCTTGGCGGCCAGAGCAAATCATTAAAACGAGATAATAGGCGTGTTCGAGATTCAGGATGGCTTGAGCGTAAGTTACACGCGCTTGTGGATCAACAGGTAACAGATTATGTACTGCTTTACTTTGTACAGTCTTTCACCAAAATTCTCTGTAAAGACAACAGATTGATGACCAGTCGCGTGGCACATGTCATCTGGTGGATACTACGGGGTTCTATGTGACATCTTCAGCCACTGGTACGATATTCTTAGCAGCACGGCAGCTTCATCTTGTCTTATACTATTCTAGCCTAGAGCGGATAAATGCGTCGTAGTGTTTGCCCAGTTTGTGTCTGGTGATCGGGAAATCTGCTCCGAAACTCACGCTGCGCCAAAACCACCGACGAAATATTACGCAAAAAAACTGAAACAATTATTCCGCGTTCTTTAAGAGTATATAACAAATAGGTCTTATTGACGTGTATTTTGTATCTATTTACTTCACAAATGTCAAAGAAGGAGTGACATTTACCGCCATTTGCAAAAAGTATAGCATCTTCTGATAGGGCGCCACCTTGTGTATGGTTCTTATCTAGGCTATATTTATAAAACTAAGTTATATTGTGTTTGTGGCTAATGTTCTCTGTAAAACGTGAACCGATTTTGATTCTTGAAATTTCCCATGAATGGTGACATTATTACCATGGTTTAAAAGTGTAGACTATCTTTGTAGGTGTATTGGTTCACTTCCTAAATAAAAAAAATGAACTCAAAATCTTATATCTGGAAAACCACAGAATAAATTGAGTTCAAATTTACAGATAATCTTAGGTATTGGCCCAGGAGTATTTCTGTGAAGATTGGTCAAAATTGGACAAAGGGGAGTGGCAGTTAGGTATTCAAGCGAATGCTTCAAATTTTAAACATCACAAAAATAGTTCGACACATTTTTTTAAATACTCGAATTGACTACCTTATTGAGTGGTAGCAGGATTTGGAGTTGAAATAAAATCATTCTGTCAGGCATAGTGTCAATAAAATGTTTATTTTTTTAGACAATAATGGAACTGCCGTTTCTAGAATAGTTGAGTATTGAAAAGAGAGTTTCAAACGAAATGTTCTTAATCGCACCCTTAGTCTTCTTTAGGTCATTAAAAGTCCAGTTCTGATTGAAGTGCTGGTAAGCTACCCAAAGTTATAAGGAATTTTGGGCGTAGGCTTTAGGATGCTGATGTAGCGCATTTTATAACTTCAAGTCCGAGGTAAGGTTAAAGAAGGTATTTGGTTTCTGTAAAAATTAAAAAACTCCAAAATAAGAAAAAATCGAAAGACGAATTTCCCAATGGAATCTATATGTAGCCACCCTTTACTTCATGTACCCTCTAAAAGTCTAAATGCTCATCAAAGGAGTACCTACATAATTTTCTACGATTTCATGATACTTTCTTTGCACATTTGAACTTTATATATGATGGAAAGTTGAGCGTAGTGAGGTCGAAATAGAAAAGTTTGCACCTCATTTTTTCAACTTTTATACAACGGATTTTAAAAAAACGATGAATGAGGCATGTAATCATTTTGACTTATCTATCAACATACAAACTTTCAAATTCATACGGCTAACCGTTCGTGAGACCCCCCTTACTCCTTACCTCTTTGTCTTGCAGAACCTTTGGACTAGGATTCCACACAAATGGATATGGCTTAAGCTTTATCCCTAATTCATTCTACGTAGTCGGTCTAATGAAATCGACGTGTTTTGGCTTTTTTCCGCTTATTGGTATTGGCGAGTCTTCTCCTCTATTCGCACTCTTCCTAAGGGAATTTTTTCTTTTGAATACCTTGTTGCTCCTATTTATTTGTGCGGATGTTTTGTGGTATAGTCGGTAGACCAATTTTTGTTAATTTGTTGGTAGCAAATGTCCTGATTAGTCTTAAGACCACCTCCATTACCGGAACAGTAGATAATGTCCATAGCGCCCTCATACTTAGTAGTTGGAAGGATCTATTCAAAATGGTGACTTTCGTATTGACAAAAGATCTAAGTCGAGGTTTAAGAAGAGTTTGAAGGGTTCCTATGGTACTTCCACACCTCTTTTCCGAAATCCGATTGATTAATTCAGAAGAGCTTCTTCTAAACCGGGCATTCCAGCTTCAAGCGACGTCTTTTGACTAGATTCGTCCATCGTCCATCGATTGGCAAAGAGTAACCCTGATGACCAGTGCCATCATATGCTGCTTCAAAGTCGATACAAATTTGGTGCGTCGTTTGGACTTGTCCAAAATATAACTCAGGAAAAAAAAATTGGTCTACATAGTCGATCTGGTGGGCAAGGATTAAGTGAGGTGCACACCTATTGGAGTCAGTGATGTTAAAAGGATCTTCAAATCCACACCCGACTCACGGCGCAGCAGAGGAAGATCGCGACTTAGGTGGCCCACGCAAATGGAAGGTCCCCTAACCAACTTAGAGTGCGAAACTGGAGACAGCTGGCCAAAGATCTTGCTGGCTGGAGACGTTTGTTGGTTGAGGCCCAGGTAAAGACCGGATTGTAACATAAATAAATAAGATGCAGAAAGGAACAAAAGGTTCATTGGTACATTGGAAGGAATCACCATTAATCAGCTTTGAGTACCTAGTCAAATGTCTTCCACGACATTGGGTCACTTTTTTTGCCCATGGCCCACATAGAGATGATAGCCAAGTTCTTGAGTATTGCTCCTCACAAAACATATAAGCCTCACAACCAACAGCCTTTTATAATTTAATTTGCATACAGCCAAGCTTACGTTTTCTATAATTGGAGATGAAACTGGCTTTTCACTGACTAGGATGTGGGTTCGCTTCTTTTCCTTTCACCCTCTACGTGATGTCAATTTAGCGACTTTCCCTTTCTTCGCTTGGACAACTTCCACTTTTCCAAAGCGCTTCCTGGAGACATATTTTGTGAAGACATTAACATACAAGATTTAAATAGGAGCGGACATCTGTCTAAATGCATCTCGGGAACCTTTAAAAAGCCTTTTTAATTGAGCTTTTCAAATATAGGTTCATATTTATAAAGAGAAATGCCTGCGATCTGGTTTTGAAGACTTAAAGCTATCACCTGTATTTTTTATATGAAGAACCGTGGACATAGATTAGCTTCAATCTTTCTTCCAAATTCTGACCACTCAGACTCAAACTCTAGCCCATTTAAGTTGAAACCGCCTTCTGGGATAGTTGTACAGAACTCTGATATTATTCGTTTCCCTTCATTGACATTGGAAGTACCTATATTTCTGTCCCCAGCCGGAACTTGAATGATCTACCTTCTGTAGACAGCTGCCTAGGTCCTGTTCTTTTTATTCAGGGCCTAGCTTAATACTCTTTCCTCGGCGCCCTGTTTAAGTGACCTTATTTCACCTTATTCTATTATACGCATACATCACTAGACCAGGTACTCTTTTTTTCGAGGGCTGGAACTCTAGGATTTTTACGGCTATCGCTTTACTAAGACTACTGGTTATTGGTATCTGCTATTGATTGGTGAATTTATACTGTGGAGAGATTTTTACCCAGCAGCTCGTCGTACATCCTACTTCAGGTTTGTTAAAGCATTCAAAGTCGACTTCATTCTTCGGAACTGGTGGCACCCTTTTCTCGTTGGGCTGTCCTGCTCTGAATCTAGTCGCGTAACAACATAATTACCCGACTCGAAGTTTGCCCCTTTCGGAATGTAAATTTGTGTTGTGGTTAGCAAGGGTCTGAATGGATCTCCAGTCTTGGGTAATTACAAGCTACTGCTGCAATCGGTTGGTCAATTGAGTTCTATGATAAAATTCAGAGTCTATAGCTGAGTTATTTGATTCGTTATTGGTGGCTGACACTCATCAAATTTCAGTTAAATAATATTACGGACGAGTAAGCGAATCTTTTGGAACGATAAAGCACTTCTGTGCGGCCAGTGTGGCTTTGACGTGATAAACCACATATTGCCTCAGAGCAAACATACCCACTGATTGAGTTGTGTGCATTTGGGTTAAATTTACCACACCCTCTACCGGAATGAAAGTCCATGTAAAGGGACATCCCAAAATCCACTTTGCGGCAGAGATTTAATTTATTTTCTCAGTGTCCTTCGGAATTCAAGCAAGCGAATGATAGTTAAAATGTTGAATTGGGTTTTCATGTTCGCTCATTAAACTGACTGTCGATTTGTATTTACTGAACCATAGCGAAGGGATTTATTTGAGAGTGCATCAACGAGAAGCGGATTCATGGGGGTCCAGCAAAAATGTTGCCATTAAATATTGACTATCATTGCATGGTTAAAGAGATGTTGTTACTTAAAAATCCTGCTTACCTCAAACAACTACCAACAGGCAAGTTGGTTTACCTTTAACGCGAAGCATCTGTTTTCCCTAATCCCTAACCGCATTTTTTTCTTCCAACTCGAATTCAATTGCCAAATACCCCAGACAATCAGGTCTTATCTGCGAAAACCTTTGAAAATCTATACTCAATTGAATAATTCAATTACATACATTCAATCAAAACTGAGGCAAAAAAAAATAAAAATAAAAATGGAATTACATTCCTGATCCACATGACATCCCTTTCATGTTGCTGTATTATTTTTAAACCAATATTGGCGATATATCAATTTTGTGTTTTCAAATTGAAACATTCCATCATTGAAGGCATGTAAGACGTAACCTTTATGCCACACGAGATGAAAACAACACGAAAAAAAAATGCCAAGGGAATCGTCCTTCTTAGTTGCTCCTCAAAACACAGCTCAACTGGGAGGAGAAAAAAAAAATATACACCAAAAACGTGATTTTTATAAGGACTTCCTGCACTCTATGCTCCCGGACTCAGTTCAGTTACTCAACTGAGTAACCTAATGTGAGTCCTTTGTCACTATCACATTTGTCGTTGCCGTCGTTCTTACAAGAGGAACAAAATATCCAGTTGGATAAATTTCTTTCTTTCAAGCGAGCTTCGCATGCTATGGCCAATACAATGGCTATAGATTCATGGCCAAGGAAAGTCCGCTTCTTGAAAAATAATATTTTGCGATTCTCCTTTGACGCTAGAGCGATTTGGTTTAAAATGGATGGCATATTGGGTTGTCCTTTTTATTACGATTTAAGGATGCCACCCGGCATTGGGTGAAGATAACATTGTTGGGGAGTAGAGAATGGATTTTGAATGGTATGGTGAATAGTTTTTTTTTTCCTAATTCATGGGGTGGTATAGTCAGTTTGAAAAAATTGAGCAAGGACGAGAAGAGCTTATGATACATTTTACGGTGAGTTGAATTTATCAAACTTTTCAATCATTTTCTATGAATAATTTTTTTCAAATGTCAAAAGTTAAGCACTTCATGAATAGAGTTCAAATCGCAAGAGCAAAAACAAAAACTCAATTTATCTACGAGTGCTAAGGCCAAATTTCAGTTTCAATTCCTTTAGTTGGACGCAGTGGGTTGTTACATTTATTTTTTTGCGAACTGTGACAAAAGAATTTTAGTTTTTCGTGGAGATTATTGATTGATTCAACGGTTTCATCAATAGTATGCGTAGTTTTTTTTTTATTTATCCGATCCAAGCTCAGTGAGGTTTTTTTTTCACAAGACTAGGCGTGAGCGAAAGGCCTTCCTCAGAATAGGAAGCCCATCTGTCAGTAACCAGACCCAGGACATCAATGGACATAGACGTGAAGGTATGTGTAGGGAACTAAAGTCGAAGGAAGCCCTGTCCACTGTGCACGGCTAAGTCCTATCTTGACCTATGGCAGTCTCGTATGGTGCTCGGCAAAAAAAAAATACAAAATGTACCTAAAGGCTTTAACGAATATTCAAAGACTAGTGTGCATCGCCTCTATTAGTGCGCTGAGGACAGCTCCAACCGTAGGAATTGAGCCTGTCCTCAACTTGCGTCCACTAGAAATTTTTATACAACTATTGGACGCAATTAGTGGCATGAAAATCAGCCAATTTATAAACTGGAAATTCAGCGAAAACAGCATTCAGCAGGGAAGAATGGAGCGACGGACTCCAAACCATAGCATCCAAACCATAGCCGTATTTACAGACGGATGTAAAATGGACACTGGGATAGGTTCAGGTGTCTTCTCCGAATCGCTGAGTATATCAAAATCGATACGCGCGCCTCCCCGACCATAGTAGCGTCTTCCCAGCAGAGGAACAAAACAAAAGTAGCCGTGAGTCTGTGGTAAGGGCAATACCACCTGGAGATATTATCTTCTTTTTCGACAGCCAGGCAGCAATAAAAGCCAAAACTGCACCAGAAATAAATTTTAAGTTTGCGAAGTGTATAGTTGACAAGAACTCAAGGGTCTTGGTTCACAGCACAAGGTATTGATCTGTTGTGTTCCGGGACATGTAGTCATTCGAGGTAATGAGAATACAAGGTTATAACGGGTAAGGGACACGCTCTTTCTACTACGGCCATCACAAGGGGTCAGTATTAACCTGAGTGTGACACGGAGAACTCCCCACAAGCCTACAAAACTAACATAACCTAAATTGCCTGCAAAACAAATCAAAATATTTAATACCAAAGATCGAGATGTCTGACTTTTTAATTTCCAAGGTCCAGGGTGTTCTGTAGATGGTAAGTCCTCGAATTTGGTTGCACGAATCAAAACTATTGGAGAGTTTGGGCGGTTTGTGATTGTGACCGACAACGTTATGCTAAACAAATTTGTAACTGAACGAGGTTTTATTTAAATTCAACAGTCTGGCATGAATTTGGTAAACAAAATAAAAAATGTTCCACATACGCCAGAGTGTACCAGTCGGTGTTGAAGTGAAATAGTTATAGTTACCACCATGCGAGTGGTCAAATTTAATCCTTACCTTCATCGATCAATAATGGTCCTTCAAGGTTTTTACCTATATGGATGAACAGGTGTACCTTCGTCTCTATAAACTGCATTTTTATCCTTGAATCTTCAACATGGGTCATCATAAATTTCATTCATATGCAAGCTACAGATCTAACAAAGAATGAAAAAAAAATATTAAATCCCTTGGCATAGAGAACACATTTTCAATTTAAGATACTACACATCTATAAATCATCAGAAATAGAGGAGAAGGTTATGGCCTATGCAAAAGAAACCTATCGCCATGGATGATTGCCAACTCCACAGTAGGAGAGAATATCCAAAGCTGTATTTCTCTGGGAAAAAATTCGGTGATATAATTTTTAGCAACATAAAAAGAAAAAAAAAATGTTTTTTTTTCTGAAACATGTCGGTAACAGCAGTTTTTTTTTTTTTGAATTATGAACTTACAGAAGGAAACAGGAAATATGTTCAGGTTTTGGCAATGGATTTTAAATTTTTTTCAGTATGTAGGAGAGTTCCTACTTTCTGGTTAGTGCATGTAAGGTTTAGGCTGTAATCTACATACCTTTCCTGAAAAGCTATGAAAGTGCTCAAAGGAAACAGGTGAATGAATGAGCTACGCTGCGGGAGGTAGATCGAAGTTGAAATTTTAAAACAGATACTACACGAAATTCAAGACAAGAAGATTTTGTAAATTCATTCTGAAAATTGCCTGATGTACAATTCCCATTTTGCGGACTATCGGGTTGGGTATGTTACCAAAAGACCGCAATTGTAATTATATTGGACCCCCCCCCCCCCCCCCTGTCTGTGGTCACTGTAGGACTTGGATTGAGTTCAAGCCCGAACATTCTATGAGTATTCCTACCCCGAATGACAGACATTTGCACTTCATTCTTAAAATAGGTGCCGCAACAGATAAGTATAAGTACCTCAGGCCTAACCTCTCACAACTGCTAATAGCGTGAGTTTTTTGGAACAAATTACATAACTTTCAATTTTATAGCGCGTCCGAAAGGCTACATTGTGTAGCTTTTCTAGGATAGTTATATTCTCGGATAATTGTCCGTTTTGCGAGAAAAAAAATCCTCAAGATGTGATTTTCTGTTTTTTGGTGGATCGAACCTGAGACCAACACCACACCCTAACCACTAAGCCACTAGAAGTTGATTATATTAAAAACAATCCCAGACAAAAATGCTATCGTAGATATAATTAGTCCCTGTAGAAGCATGAAGAAATTGAAGGAAATGAAAAGGCTGATTAACTTGGCAGAAAAGCCTCGGAAGTCCCCTTTATAGAACGTAAAACTATCGGGTAATCCTCAAATTCGGCTATAAAAAGTTGAGAATATAACAAGTGTGCCTCTCTCATATTGAAAAACATCCCAGGTCTTAGACAGGAAAAAATGGTATTCAGCCTTTTACTACTTATCGAGCTTCCATAAAAAGTATCTGCCTGAGATACACGCTCGATGTGGTCGAGACAAGGTAGTCGACATATTCAGACTTTTAAAACGAGCCTCCAAAATAATCATCTCCACTAAACTTAATTTGTTCAGCTTTTTGCTTAGACCGGATGGGAAAAATGTCAAATTTTTGGGCTACAGAGTCTTTGATTTACTTAAATAGGGTCAGCGCAGTTGAAGAAAACCAAGATTGCTGCATGAGCCCAATAGAACAAGATCTGAAATGCGCAACTGGAAGCAATTGGCTTGCGAGTACCGACTTAATTTAGGCGAGTTTTCATTTACTTCATTGTCCGTCCCGGCCAGAGCAATAGTGTGATGCATTCTTTATGACTTAGACCTATTAGCTTCCAGACTTCGCTGTTAAATTACCTTTCCATATGCCGGAAAAACGGAACCGAAAATAGTTTGATGAATTGTGCATTACCAAGGGTCCTTAATTTAGCATCATCGATCGTGACTAAGGTTGACGATGTTGTTGTTGTTTTTTTTAGTGCATCTCGATGAGAGAAGCAATTTAGGCTATTAGTCGGCCCATTATGCATATCACTGGAATTTGGGGAGTGATCCCTTACTGCATACTCTACTCATGCAAACAATTTGCTGCCGTTTTTGAAATTAAAAATGTTAGCGGCGTTACTCTTACCTAGATCACTGAGATCATTAAGAAAATCGTTTCCTAAGAAAGCCTTTCTTAAATTGGCTATGGCAGGGCAACTGGCAACTGCAAACAAAGTGAGTGATGGACTCGCCCTCCTCTTCGTCTCTGCAGCTTCTACAGACGCCATTGTATGGCAGAACAAGCCTTTTATGAGTGTCTATCTAATATGCAGTACCAGGAGTTAACATTAACGATTAACGACTTTCGATATGCTAGATATTTAAAGTTGCAGAAGCTCCTTGGATCTTTTTGTATTCAGAGTTGGTCAGGTGAGCATATCAGTATCGCAGTATCCTAGATGTTTCCATGTATTTTATTTTTTTATAATAGATACGCGCTAAAAAGATTGTGATTACTCTTTTAATGTAGGGTGACTTGCTTTGCCTGCTGCATCCGCATGAATTATTTGTTTAGCGTAGGGTAGTAGTGGTGGGTAAATAATGTGCGAACTAGTACATCATCGCCAGAGGAGCCTAGTCTTGCTACTTCATCTACTGCACAGTTCCCTGGGATGTCATAGTGACCAGGAACCCAGCAGAGGATTAGGTTGTACTGTCCATACATCTCGTTAAGAGATACGCGGCATTCTTCTGCCGCCTTAGATCTTATGTGGATATTAAACCACCTCCTTGCATCATAAAAAGCAATATTAGGAATAAAATAAACAAGGAAGCCGACCGGAGGTGGGAGGGCCTCACCGGTCACGCGGTATCTAAGGCACTTTGGCCGCAATACGACCGTAAAAGATCTAGGGAAATCCTCAAACTATAGGCAGGGAACAGCTCAGGACACTGATCGGCATATTATCAGGGCACTGTCTTCTTAGAAAACATGCAAGAAGACTAGGGCTAGCAGACTCGGACACTTGTAGATTCTGCAATGACCTGCAAGCCGAAGAGGACATAACACATATACTGTGCGAATGTGAGGCAATATGTCGCAGTAGAAGGAAATTTTTGGGCAGGTACTTCTTCCAACATTTAGGGGAGATAGACAATACCAACTTCAAGGGGCTACTTGGTTTTTGCAGGGAAATTGGGGTTTTCTCAAGGGCAAGTGTTTAGGTGTTTTTCCATTGTAAGTCACTGCAATTGGTTCCCCCTAGGGATCGCGATGGGCCCTTATGGTGCCTAGTGCCGTATGAGTCATCTCATACCCCTTTTTAACCTAACCTAACCTAACCTAGATCTTATTTCGGTGGATATTAGGGATTCGATTACCCCTCGGCTATCAGATTATATAACGATTTTCATTTATAATACCGAATTAATCGACAGTCACGATCTACCTTGATGAAAAGCTGTGATTTCGACTTGTAAAACACTGCAGTGTTTCGGAAGACAAAAAGAAAGACCCAGATTTAGTTCTTCTGAAAATAACTCGACGCCAACTTCCTCCAGTGTTTTGGAACCGTTTGTGAATATTGACAGTGATTTATCGTGTAGAACATTTCGTGAATCAAATTGGTTCCTTTTCGGTATTTCATGTATAAAATATTTTCGATGTTGATTTTCATAGACAGTAAAGGGCAACGGTCCAGTGATTCTCTTCCCTTAATCTAATTGCCACTTTTGCCGCGTATTCTTTGCTGACAATGCCTGAGGAAAGTTGGTTAGCCATAATTTGTAGAGCGGCTGTTAAAGACGTTCTCAATGCAGCCGTGATACATAAGCATGGCAAGCGCTGAGTTTTCTTTAAACCATTTAATTAGGAGCTTTTCA
Organism: Cheilosia soror; assembly: GCA_949372485.1. Classification (NCBI taxonomy): domain Eukaryota; kingdom Metazoa; phylum Arthropoda; class Insecta; order Diptera; family Syrphidae; genus Cheilosia; species Cheilosia soror. The sequence goes on from OX443563.1 coordinate 10,066,755, forward strand.
AGTTCAAGGCCGTCCATACCGCACAATGATGCCGTATATTGAACTACCGCTTTGATAGCCGCGGTGTGAAGCCAGTGCATTATTTTGGGTTGGATATCCACCTTGACGATATATCGATGGTTGACGATAGTTACATTAAGACTCCTTAGAGCTCCTTGGCAAGGCCTTGCTTCTCAATTTTCTTCTTAGGGCAGAAAGCGTGGGTTGTTAAATTTTTGGCTTGTTTTTTTAAATATCGAGTACAAGATTCACAAAGTATAGCTCCCAATTATACTCTTCTTGTTGTATATTTGGGTCTTACCGTCAACAACAAAGGCGTCAGGACATTTCACATAGCTTTTTCTAGTTGTAAGTACACTTTTTTCAAACATTGGGGGCTTTCAATCTCTCATTACAATCCTAAGCATCTTTGTTTAAAACACCGACTACTGGGTATCAAAATCTTAACCAGAAAATCACTGGAATCAGTTTAGAAAAAAACATCTCAAAGGATATAACGAATTGGTTTCTATGCCCTACAGTGATAAAAGAACAATTAAAGGAACGACTTCTCTATGTAGAAGCTGCAGGTTTGAAGAGGTTTATATGAAATTATTTACATATATAGCTGTTTTGGTCTATGTAAAAGAATTGCGATTGATTGGCTTAGGTATTGAGTACAATTACCACCCTTCGGCAGTAGATCAATGTGGTATTGCAAAGGACCAACCTTTTGGTCTCCATTTAGTACCCACACCTACTCTAATATTTCTCAACATAAAAGTAAAAAAAAAAAACTAATTAATTTCCCAATATCGACCCGACTTTTGTTTTTTAAGAATTTCCAATTAAAAATGAAATCATTTCCCACCTTCTCTCACCGTATACCAATTGAAATTGAATTTCGCCCCAAAATATACGCCTGATTGCAAAATGCTTAAAAATAATCTCACGCAATTTAGTTTTCAACTTAAGTCATTCATAAAACTCTAAAGACCAACAACCAAGCCCACCGCAACAACTAAAATCAAATAAAAAAAAAAAAGTAACATCTTCACGTCGCCCAAGAAATTAATTAAAGTCTTCACTTTTTAACTTGAACACTAAGTTGGTGATAAAAGAAAAAAACTTTTTGTTAACAGTTTCTTTTTTCTACGCCCGACTTTAAGCCTTAACCAGAAGTGTCCCTTCTCTAACTTTGTTATTTCTTTTTAAAGGATTTTGTTTTATACAGTAACATGCTTTTTTTATTTTTTCATTAATCGTGTTGTGATTTTTTTTTTCCTGTTGTCGGAAGTTTTTTTTTCACCTGAAAGGCAAGACGTGAAAGAATATAAATATAAGAGTAGCCCCTTGTATTTTATTTATAAACCATTATGGGGCGGTGTGCCATAAGTTGGAATGTTCGCATTATTTCTTTTGGATTTTGCTTTTGCTTTAAGGATGACAACATTAACTTGCAAATAAAGGGGCCATTACTGACACAACATAAAGTTGTGCTGGGAGTTGGTAGAGGGGGGGGGGGGGAGGATCTATATAAATATTGTTGGCACCCTTGGTTTATTCAACCGTCGTCGCAGGTTGTGAGGGTATATAGCACGCTTGTTGGTAAGAGCATTCCTATGCAGCTGTATGGTGTAGTATACATTAAGGAGTACTCATTAAAATTTCAATATCCAATAACGGGTGGATAAAAGGATTGTAATCTATTAGCTTTTTATTAGATTGCAAATAGCTTATATCGTACGTTATGGTATCGCGTTTGGATAAGTAGAAAAGGATGTTGAACGCACGAGAGACTTATTTTGATATGTTGAAGCTTAATAATAATCCATGTGCGCCTAAATATATGCGACATAAGGTTGGAGTCCATAATGAGCGGATCATATGGTATGAGCTCAGTCTAAAGAGATGGATGTGGCGCAAAAGTCATTACCCTATTGGAAGATGCTATCATTTTTTGGAAATGGCGGGAAATGACAATTTTGGAAAATACACGTCAACAATACTTCTAAAGAACGCGGAATAATTGTTTCAATTTTTTTTTTTTTTTGCGGAATAATTGGACGGTGGTGCAGATTTCTCGGCCGTGCAACACCAACTTGGCACACACTTCGACGTTTAACCGCTCGCCTAGAGGAGTATGAGATAGAAAGAGATGCTGCCAGATCTGTTCGGCCCCGGAAAAGACGTTTCGCTGAGAATATCCCAGTTCTAGCTGAAGATATCACGCAAGACTCCGGCGTATCGGCGAGACGACGTGCCACGCAATTGAGCATCAATCGGCGGTCTGTTCTTTAGACAATTTCGGTGAAAGACTGTGAGCCCTTGACTTTATGGAAAAAGTAGAAGAAGAAGAAGCACCAACGTTTTTCATTCGTAAAAATTATATTATATGCAATAAAAAGGTGTTGTTAGCTTTGCCTGGATTTGCCTGAAAGTATGGTCTATATATAGTCAATCTGTTGGGTCAGAATTTGGGTTCGTTTCTTGCCCTATCTCCCTCTCAAAGTGATTCCCATTTATCAGTCTCTAATGATGCAATTTTTAAGGCGATTCTTCCTTCGATCACTAGCACTTTCTTAAATTCCTTCCGTTAAATAACAAGGAAACTCTGAAACACGCTACATGAAGTTGTATTTTCTGAGAACTCCTACGATCAATTATTTTAGTGCAGAGCGAAAAAAACATCTCGGGCCAGTTTCCTTAGTTCGTCTTTACCAAGATAATTATTTGAAAAAAAAAAGTCTGCACTCCTATTCTTAAGTCCTAAAGCGAGCTGTCTGTTGTTTGGTCTTCTTATGAAACTCCCGGATCGCTTTAATCTTCGAGCTCCCAAATCTTGGACATCGCATACTTGGCTTCCCAACTGATTGTACTACCAAGTAGAGACGCCTTTTTTTAGAAGAATGATGAATAGACTCTGATACTTTTAGTTTCTTTCTCTTTAGATTCAGTGGCAGAATTTTGTTCCACCCCGCCGATCGGGGTTCATATATATAAGATCTGAAGTTTTTACAAGTTTTTAATTATGTGAAATATTATGTCCATTGACTTAGGACTTTCGGATCAGTACAGGTTACGTAAGGACTAAGTTGTTGACGGGGAAGGGGTAAAGGGATGGTATGGATTAACTCTGCAACTATTTGGCCGATTTTAAAAATTCTTTCAACATGTTACTGTCTACATCCTTCGGATCAGTATAGGTTAAACGGGGGTATAGGGGTTATCTTCGGAACTACTCGGTCATTGCCGGAGTTGACTTCCGACAGCCATGCTTTTCACATGGACAGCTATATGTTACATGTTCGCATGAGAGCTGCAGTCGTAATTTGTTTATACTTTCTCCCACAAAAAAAATAACATGTATAATTTATAAAAAGCCATTGCGATAAAATTATTTGCAAGCTTAAAAAAGTGGGAAAAATATAAACAAACGTACATGACAAACGTATATGATGACTCAAATAAATTTTAATTTTATTTAAGAGAACAGAAACCATCAGGCGGAATCGCGTGCATTGCTAGTACTACATATACTTAGCATCGATTAGCACATGGTCGATTTGGTTAGCATGTATTTTAGTAGACCTTCTTAGCTTCGACATTGAAGACGTATTCTGAGGGAGCAGTTCCTGGTGTAGGTGTCAAGGCTTTTTTTAGCGCTATCGATTTATTGAAAGGAATTTACCTGTTACACCATCCGCATATGCCGTTATTCTGATGCCATTATTCCTCAGATTCGTAAGCGCTTCATTTAGAACCAGAATGACCCATGGTGAAATGACCCCGCCCTGAGGTGTTCCTCAATTGCAATTAGCTTACCATACCACAAATTTAAAAAAAAAAAAAATTTTCCATGCTGGTTAGTAAAAATTTCATATCAATTCCAACGAGTACACTCTGGCGTATGTGGAACATTTTTATTTAGAATTTTAAAAACTATATAATATCTCATTTATTTTATACAAAACTATCTTCCATTAAGAATTTGCTTAACAAAATCATGTCAGTCACAATCACAAATAACCTCCTTAACTCTATAATGGTTGCGATTCGTGCAACCAAACACGACCACCATTTTCGCCAAAATCAGCGGCCGCATGATCGTTTCCCTTGAGGATCCATTTCGTTGTCAGTAGACCCTCAACGCCAACTGGTCCGCGGGCATGAATTCTTGCCGTTGAAATGCCAACTTCGGCACCCAAACCAAATCGGAATCCATCAGCAAATCTTGAGCTGGCATTATGGAAGACGCACGCACTATCAACTGACGCTAGGAACCTGCCAGCGGCACTCTCTATAAATACATAAAATAAATTATGACAAATTTATTGCTGATGCACTCATTCCAACTTACCATCTTCGGTGACAATGACATCAGTGTGACCACTTCCATAAGTATGAATATGATCAACGGCATCATCCAAACTCTTAACAATCTCAATACAACATTCCAATGAGCCGTATTCATGTCGGAGACTTTTCGCAGCCGGTGGACCAAATGTCAGCTGTTGATTTAATCTTGGCCCCGAATAGATTTTCACTCCTTCCTTCTTCAACATATTGCACACATCATTGAATATAGTTCCATTCATAAGATCCTCGTGTATGAGAAGAGTTTCCATGGCATTGCAGGCTAAAATTGAAACAAATCAAAAAGTCTTAGTAATCCAAGTTTGTACAACTATACAAAAATGTCTAGAGCTGCGCAACTCTCAAAAGACACTCTGACAAATCCTTTAAAATAACTCGCCAAATCCGATTTATTTCCTGCGAAGGCAACTTTCTCAAACATTTACTGTGCAATCTATGTCCTTGATATATGACCCACCCAATGTTACTGTTGCAATAAAATTTCCTCCATTGCAGCAAGCACCTCATACATACATAATGTTTGTGTGTGTGTGTGTGCGCGTTGCTGAACTAATTGAGTGACATTTATTATTAGTTTATCTGCAAGGAATGAGTTAGTAGTACATGGTACTCGTAGTGGCGGATTAGAGTTTCTCTAGAGAACAACTATATCTCTGCTTTTGAAGTTATGAGTAATTACGATTGTGTAAGATTTGTTTCGCGGACCACTGGTCCTGACGGTAGTTAGTTTCTGTTACTTTGAGATTACCAGTTAATTTGTTGATACATTTTTGCTCTAGAGGAAGGGATGTGCTTCCGCAGCTGTAAGCACATCTTTTGACTTGTATACCTTTATTTTCGATTCTGTCACAGACCGTCTTTGGCAAGTTTGTGTACGTTTTCACAAAGATGTGGACAGATTAGGGTTTAATTGTGAGATGGTACTAAAGTTACCTTGACTTCGCACATTAATTTGGATGTTAGAGGACCTGAGAAAAGTCATAATTATGTCCGAAATATAGAAATTAATTTATTTACATAATACACGGAGAACCCCTAAGATGGACCAGTGGGAATGCAGTAAAGTGGGAGGGCTAAGATCCCTATAATCCTAATAATATATAAGGAACCTGCACAATACCTTTAGTTCATCTCAAAAACTCAAGTCGCTTAGAAAAAGGACCAGAGTAGCTCGGGTCGGGAGCTCTACGAGCAAGAGGTGAGGAAATAACTTCGGCTTCTTCGAAGAAAAGAGAAAGAGCATAAAAAGCCCGCGATTGAGGAAATAGGGAGGTGGAGGTTAAAATAACGTGCCACGGGAACAAGACTCGACTTGTAAAGACGAACAAGCAAATCTGATAGTAGAGTCACAGTCGGTGTTATGACTGCTGACGACATGGAAAAACCATTTCTGCAAACTGCCAAACGGCGAATACGACACAAATTCCCCTGTCAGGCAGAATGAACCATTTAGCATGGACGATGAAAGCCAGGGACTGAAATCTGACCAAAATGAAGGGAGAAAATATAACCTGATAAGTCCAACAAACGCAGCAGGAGATGGCTTGGTAGAGAGCATACGCCAACTCGTCTCCAAGATGCGGTCAGAGGAAAGTATGCCTGATGAATGTAGCGTCAGCATTGTTTGCCTGATTCACAAGAAAGGAGACCCTCTTAACTGCGCTAACTATAGAGGCATTACCTCCTAAACATCGCTTACAAGATCCTGTCTGCCTTACTGTGTGAACGCCTGAAACCATTTGTCAACGAACGATTTTAGGGTCGCCAGGTTAGGTTTAGTTAGCGGGTTGACAGAGCAGATATATCCTGCTGTGCCACACTTAGGTCCTTGTGGGCCCATTGTAATGCCCTTTTTTTTATGGGGGTTAACCAGTGATGCCTCTTGTCCCTTCTTCCAGCGATTACTCGACCCCATTCTGATATCCTCAAAAACCTGTAAAGATCAGAAAGTGAGACATCAGAAAGTTCTTGTAGGTCATGGAAGTAATGACTTCCAAGTGTATTGGTCCTCAAGTGACAGAGGCTCGGGCAGTGACAGAGGAAGTGAGGTGTGTCCTAATGAACCTCTTTGTCTCCACAGCCTCTACATATAGGGCCGCCAACTCTGCCAACGACACCACAGCAAAAATCTAACGAAAAGTTACACTTTCCAACCGCTGTTTCGTTGGCCTAAGAAGGCAACTGACTAGTAAGGCCTTATTAAGAAACACTGTGGAGACTCTATATAAGACCCTCATCATCCCAGTCCTGCTTTATGCCCCAGAATCATGGACGTTATCAAAGGCGGATGAAGATCTCTTTGGTCGCTTCGAAAATTCTTCGAGTGATTTTCGGTCCCGTTTGCCTTGAATGACTTTGGAGGAGGAGAATTAACAGCGAACTCTATGAGCTGTACAGCGACATCGACGTGGTCAGAAAAGTACGTATCACTCGACTAAGATGGCTAGAACATGTGTAAGAGTCTTCGATTCCAACCCGGAGGGACAACGCATTAGAGTAAAAGTAGCGCGCAGAAGTATGGGAGGGAACCTCACCCAACTTGGAGGGCGCAACTAGAGGCGGCTGGCCAAAGATCGGGCTAACTGGAGAGGCGTGTTGGCTGAAGTCTAGGTCCACCCCGGACTATAGCGCCACCTAAGTAAGTGAGTAAGCTAGACCAGCAAAGTTTAGTTTTTCTAAATAGGTTGAACCATTATCAGCCAAATTTTATAGTTCGTTCCCAAGCTCAGTATTCTGTTCGCGATAAATTTTATCTCCCATACAAAAATGTCCACGGAGATAAAATTTAGCAAAGCAGTATCCTGTTCCGCCCGCTAAATTCTTAGTTTCATATTGAAGAGACACACAAAATGTCAGTCGGGTATAACAACAACAATACTACGTGCAATTTTGTTATACTCAGTCAAAGAATACTTGAAATCGATGTAAGTGAATAAGAAATACAAATAAAAAGATTGGCAGCTTGAAGAGAAGCTATTAAACGTCAAAATGGAATAAAGTCGCCTTCGCTGTGTCATAAAACGCTGTCAAAATGAAATACATTCAAAATCACGCTCTACCCTATGCGAGAAACATTGAGGGGGGTGTTTTATAATTATTTTTCCGGAGGTTGAACCTGAAACCCCTCACTCAACCACTACACTATTAAACGTCAAAATGAAAAAGAGTCGCCTTCGCTGTGTCATAAAACGCTGTCAAAATGAAATACCTTCAAAATCACGCTCTATCCTATGCGAGAAACATTGAGGGAGGTGTTTTATAATTATTTTTCCGGAGGTTGAACCTGAGACCCCTCACTCAACCACTACACTATTAAACGTCAAAATGAAAAAGAGTCGCCTTCGCTGTGTCATAAAACGCTATCAAAATGAAATACCTTAAAATCACGCTCTATCCTATGCGAGAAACATTGAGGGGGGAGTTTTAGTTGAAGGTTCCCGGAAGTTGAACCTGAGACCCCTCACTCAGACACTACATCCACTGTTAGTTTCAGATGTACTAAATTTTGACCGCGCGGCGAACTCCATTCAGGTTTAACAGTGGTTGGGTGACACTGTACTTTCGGTGGCACTGTGTTTCTGGTTATAAAAAAAGCGTTTTCTTCTGTCTCTTCTATATACTTTCGAAGGAGTATATAAATATATAAGACAGTAAGTATGTTGATCTTGAAAAGCCACAGAGTGTTTCCACATTCCCACATCTACTCAACCAATTCAAAAGAGAAAAAAACTACAAACCTGCTGGATAATCACACTTAGCATCTCGTGCAATTTTAATGGCCTTCTTCAAATCAGCATCCTTGTCAATATAAACATGACAAACACCTTCAGCGTGTCCCAATACCGGAATATGCACTGACTGCTCTTGAATATTACGCACCAATTCGGATGAACCTCTTGGAATAATTAGATCAATATGATCTTCCATTGACAATAAATCACTGATTTCTTCACGAGTTGAAACCTTTAAAAAAAATATATAAAACACAAATGTCATTCCTGAAATAGATCACATTTTCACACCCACCAATGATACAGCCTTCTCAGCACCAACTGTTGCCAACGACTCCTTCACCAATTCCATGAGTGCCTTATTACTGTAAGCCGCCTCCTTGCCACCCTTCAGTAGTAAACCATTCGCCGATGCCATAGCTAAAGCAGCAACCTGTGGCAATGAATCTGGACGTGATTCAAAAATAACCAACAACACTCCAATTGGGACGGTGACTTGAGTGAGTTCCAAATTATCCGCTAATTTTGTGCGTCTCAATACCCGACCAACGTTCTGCAAATAAAACCATGAAAATATACATCAAAGCCAATTCGATGAGATCGCATTTAAATGATTTATTTGTTTTCTTTCGTTTTAGCAGAAACATTAGGGATTACCGGTCAGAAAAAAAAATTAAAAAAAAAGTAATTTTCGCACAAAGGATAATGCTCGGGGAAATACTTTTTGATTAGAAAAGTTTCGATTGGTTGATGAATCTCCTATACATGGGGGATATAGAAAGGAACCTACCTTTTACATTGCATCTAGTGTATGGAGGCACAAAAAAGGTTTAAAGAGGTGTAGTCTATATGGGAATGATTCACATTTTAGATTGGTTGATTTTGTCTCTTTTGATTAATGTCGTACGAAGCTGTTTTTTCATTCATTTCGAGCTTATGGCCAGAGTAATTTCCTAATGAGAGGACTTAGGTCCTTGTGAACCTATTGTGATATGGCTGGAGTAAGTTTATTATCGCTTTGTATTGATGGTTGCGACTTTGATAACAATTCGCTGACCATTAACATGACCATTGTTAAAATTGTTTGTACTGTTTTCGAGAAAAAGCCAATTTTCAAAAATGCCGTTGCTGTACGTATGCAGTCATGTTAAGCATGCCTACATTAACTCAACTATCAATTTTGGTTCAAATCGTTGGAGTTGTTTTCGAAAAAATCTAAATCTATACATATAATAAAACTGTAGGAATTTCTTTGGCCGTTAAAAACTCGAAAACTACTGGACAGATTTCGATGAAACTTTTTTTTAAATGTTCCTTAAGACTGTGAGACTGCTATAGGCTATGTCGTTTATAGCCACGTCCTTAGGAATAGTTTTTAGCCAAAATGTATTTTTTGAAGTAAAATAGATGTTTATACTTTTACGATCGTGCGACAGGACAAACAAAAACAAAACAAGACTAGCATACATATACTACACATTCCAAAAGGGTTGATTTGCTTTCGCAGTGAGTGCTATGCTATGGTCAGTTGTATGAATGATCGTATGTCCGATGCAGGATGGAGATGGGGTGCGTGCTGCAGTATGGGCATGGGGTATATTAATAATCTTCATTTTCATAAGAGAAGAGACGTATAATACAAAACAGGTTTCATTTCTGAATTTCATTCTGATATGTGGTATGGTAACAGTGTAGGTTTGGGGTAGGTGGTTGCTTAGATTCCATAGGAAGAGGGAAACAAAGAGGAAAGGAAATGCAGTATTAAATGCAGTAGCAAGATCTAGGAGAGGAAGACATTTTTTTTTCTCCTAAAAGCGCGAAAACTACTGGATAGATTTCAATAAAACACTCGAAGTGTAATTTTAAATGAACCATATATAACTTTGTGCGAGCGGGCAAGACGAGCACGGGTCCAGCTAGTTGTTCAATATTTCGTTACATTTTTATATGGGAAGTACCGTTGATACATATTGGGGCTAGCATAAAAAAAGTCTTGTAGCGGGAAGCCCACAAACTCTAAATACGAATTTTGAAACAAATCCGTTCAGACGTTTAGATTTCTCAGCTATGGGACAGACATACGAACGGACAGAATTGCGAGACCCACTTTTTTGAGTTCCCCTATATCATCGTAATATCAGAATTGATCAAAATCTCGAGTTTGAAATTTTGTACGAAAACAATATTTTTGTATCTTTTTCTTACTACGTATACGCGAAAGTTAAAAAATTGGAAAAAATATTTGGCTTTCCTTGTCTTCTGTCACCCAATTTCCATTCCATTCGACTTACAATGACTATTGTCTGGTGGACAGACTTAGAGAAGGCCATAAACCGCGACCATCTAGGTAAAGTCCAGCGCACAGCTTGCATGTGTATAAGCGGTGCACTACGCAAAACTCCATCTGCGGCACTAGACATATTGTTTCATCTATTACCCTTGATATATTTAGCAAGCAAATGCCAGCGAGTGCAGCCATTTGCCTTAAAACTATCTCACAGTGGTCAAGGAAGGCGTTAGGCAATAACGCCCAAGGAAATAGCGCCCAAATCGATTTGGAAATAACACCCAAAAAAAAAACTAGTGCAATTTGTTGTTGCAAAATTTTTCGTCATTTGGGGTGTTATTTCCTTTCCAGGGTTCGTTTTTTTGACAAGCAGTAAATTAGTAAGTGGAAATGCACAAACAGTGGAGTAAGTATGGGGGACATGCTGCCCCCCTGCAACCCCTCTGCTTCAGGTTTCTGTTGGATACTTTCCCGGAAGATGACTCAGTTCATTTCTACACTGAGCGCTGAAAACCAAAGACGGAGTTGGTGGGGGTGTTTTCCCCGAAAGTCTTAATCTTAAGTTCTCCTTCCGTCTACCAAATTACTGTAGCGTGTTCCAGGCGGAAGTAATGGCGATTAAAGAAGTCTTATCTTGGCTCGAGAAAACGTCATATCCCTTTATTTTCGGACAGCCAAGCATTCATTAAATCCTTGGATTCGATCTCTATAACTTCTCTTGTAGCCTTCGACTGCTGATCGTCTCTTACGGAGATGGTCGAACAGTTCAACATTCACCTAATTTGAGTGCCGAGGCATAGGGACATTCCAGGGAATTGTAAGGTCGATGAGTGTTCCTATAATAGGAACAACACAGCCTATTCTTCCAGATAAAGGCACCCAAGCGATACCAATCGCTACTTACAAACAAAAATTGAAGTTGAATGCTATCGAGAGTACAAATCTTAGGTGGACAAGTGGCACCGATTGTCTAGCGACAAAACAAATTTGGCCTAAGCTGGATTTGAAACCCTCTAAGAGATTGATCTCTCTCAACAGATTGCATATCGGCACTACAATACAATGCCTGATAGGTAAGCATGCCGCAAGGCTTGGCCTTTTCGCAAGCGACTTTTGCAGAAGCTGTATGGATGAGGAAGAGGAGGAAACTACCCCTCAGCTTCTTTGTTCCTACCCAGCTCTCTTCCGTAGAAGGAAGCTTCGCTTAGGAGCCTTCCATTATAACGACTTGGGCGGTCTGACAATCGCAGACATCAGAAGCCTCTTACGCTTTATAAAGAGCTCAAAATGGTTCAACTAGTAGGGAGATCTTAGATGATCCTTTTCGTGGTATAATAATGGACCAATGCTGGTCTAAGTGTGTTGGCATTTTCAGCTGACAGCCACTTTCAATCAACCAACCAACCAACAACGACTATCAACCCATTAGTCACCAACATGGAGGTGAGAATAGGAGTCTTGATAGTGTAAGGTTTAAGTGAGAAATCGTTTTTGTTCTCATAAATTTCATCACTCCCATAGAGTTGGCCCATCTTAGTTTGCTCATATTTTATGTTAATTGGGTTATATATCCAAGAATTCGTCTAGACTAGACTCATGGTAATTTATAAGTTCTTTTCATTATCAAAATTTATTATTTCTGCACCTTTACTTCTACTCGGACTTGAGTTATTTAACCGTTTCGCATACTCGTACATACAAGCTATAAATGTATTCCCTCAGCTTGGCCAGCATATATTTTGCAGTTTTTGTAGCCAGATTTATGTAATCCATTATTACATCAGTATAAAAAGGACCTCTAATGGATTAATGGATATATATCTGCGTTTGGAATTCACACCGACTTAATTTTAAGAATTAACAACCAAAAACATTTTAAAACTGCAGTTCACTCAATCCCCAAACCCTTCGATACGATAAAGTCCTCTCATTACTTTCAATTTGCCGAAAAAAACACCATCCCTTATTATTTCCTTTCAATTTAAAATTCAGGAAACTCATGAACACTTCAAAATCGATGCATTAATTATTCAGTTTTTTTTTCCTTTTGCCGGGGGTAAGCGTGCACAAAAAAAAAACAACCCTTCGAGAGTACTTAAAAAACTTTCTTTGCACTTACGTGTTCGATCTTGAGACTAAATATCGTTAGCGAAAGGATGTTAAAAAAAAAGTTGCTCATTCTAAAGAAAGTGTCTCAAAGTGCTATTAGCACTTCTTAACAGTAAGGTGACTGTAGAAAAAAAAAACTGTAATTCAACTGCCAGGATAGTTGGATTTTCTTCTTTTTTTTATGTGCAATAAATTTGTACCCTGTCAAGAAGGAAGGGATACAGTTCATATGCTGCTGTAAGACTTTCAAATATGGATTTGAAATAGGAGAGGGGTAAGAACGTACCGTAAGAGTTGGCAATTGGCATGAGAGTTTCATGCAATTCTTTCAAGTATGATAAAAAAAAATCACATTATGATACATGACATCAAAAAGCTCTAATAAGGCATAGGCAGATTACTGATGAAGTTGAAGAGACTTGGTTGTATGCTTTACCTTTTGAATTTCCAAACAAAAAATAGTGTTTACGATAAAGAGCATTTCAAAGGGCCTCTTGTGGGAATACTAGTCCCAAGGATTTGTGATATTGAGCGCTTTAATTGGTTCAATCTATACCATGGTCTTTCTGTCTGTCTGAAGAAGTCGTAATATCTGCGTCAGTTTTTCTCGAACTTATCGCTTACCCTAGGATGGTGTTTCCTAAAGAACTGTATGTATTCGTATCACAAGGGTGAGATTGTCTGAGGTTATTCCCAAATGCGGATTGTAATTGAAAGCGATACCTTAAATTCGACCGTTTTCGCTTCTGCTAAGTATTTTCAGGAGCGAACTGATTTTTCCAGTGCTTTCCAATTTTTTTTTCATTATGACTTTCAATTTTGTACACAAAAGTTTGACAGCTTGACAGCTTTTTCTATGCAAAAGAATTTAGTTTATTTTTATCCAGAAAGAATCCGCTAGCAATTCTTCACCAAAACCAATTATCGCTTTCGAATGATGCGAATCGTTAATGGAAATAGAAAAATACAAATTCGCCACGCATTTGGGAATAAGCCCCATCTATAAGATGAAAACGCTCAATCGTTTTAGTTAGCAGAAACGTTTTGCTTTATGTAACTTTGAAAACGAAATTTTCATTTGCGAGAAAGCAAAAAAAAAAACGAAAGCTTTTTCATTGACGTTTTCGTTTTTTTGTTGCTTTATGTTTAAAACGGAAAGATTTTCGTTTCGTACGGAAGGATAACAACGACAGCTTTTTATTGACCCTATTTGCGGCTATTTCTGACAATATTAAGGTTGTCTGTCTTTAATATGGCAATGCCAGGACTACAAGCTTCAAATATGGCGGGAGAAGAGTGATGACCGAATGTTGTTACAATATTCACTCGGGGGTATAAATACAGACAAAAATTTCGACAATAAATCTGAAAAGGAAAGTCAAGACGTTTGTATTTTACAATCAAATGTCTTCTTTAGTTGTGTTTTTATGAAACCTCCCCAGCCAGTAGTTGCCATTTGGCAGTTGAGGCACATTTCACATGATAATTAAAACAACAACCTGCTGGCAACAACTCTTGACTTTAGTTGTATTTTTATGAAACCTAGCCAGCCGGAGAGCTTCTGGCTGGGCAGCTGGTTAAATTCAATTCACAATGAACAAACAAGTGGCGCTGAAAGCAACAAGTGGCTTAGAATTTCCGTACAATTTACTTAAATTATAATTGCGTTCTTATCTCATGCACACAACATTCCAGAGAGAAATGTCAGAATTTATCTAATATTTCTACCAAATGCATAATTTTATACGAAATGCTGGTATGCTTTTAGGCTTATTGCCTAAATTCATTCGGCTGGCTTCATCTTGCTGGCAATTGTGCTGGCAACTGTCCAAATGAACGGCTGGCTGGCGAGGTTTCAAAAAAAAACATGCCTATTTTTAGAGTACCTACCCAGCAAGGTTAGGTTTGGTGGCAACTGGCAAGTGTTGTATGACATTGAACGAGGATTAAAAATGATCACTTTTTTCTCAGTTAACAATAGTCATTGAAATGGAAAAACTACCCTTTCGGATGAAGAGAGAGTGGCTTGGCTAGCGATCGTGTGGTTGAGAGGGGAAGAGCAATTGAGTTAATCTACTTCCACACAAAAAAGGGTGCGGCCTTCGAAAATTATTTTCCGCGTTTTACAAGATTAGGTGTCAATTATTCGTTTCGCTACTCTTGGAACTGTTTTGAATTTTGGAGAAATTTCCGTATTTTGCTGATATCCGTTTCGGCAATATCCGCAAACTCCCCGAAAAAGTTTGTTTTCTAATCAACGCTAGCGCCGGACAGTTACACAGTAGGTGGAAGGATGTTTCCTCCTCCTCCTCATCTATGCAATTGCGACAAAAGTCATTAGCGGTGACTACAAGCCTTGCGGCATGTCTTCCTAATACCCAGTGGCCTGTTAGTACTTCGACAAGAGTTTCTATGTATGATCTACTACGATTAACAGGATCTTTGCTCTGCTCCGATTTATCCGTGGCAGGTTCTATTTTGCATGGTTATATAGGTGTCAAGATCCCGCTAGTTTGAAGATGTTGTATCTTACAGTTTCAATTGGCACATGGGGCTACCCTTTACCTGCAGAGACTTCCACTTTCGTGCCGTTCCTTGTTAGTTCGACTGCTTTACAGTCACCTGGGGCCAGATCACGTAAAATGAAATAGATCGAACGATATCGTTTTTACTAAACCTGTCTCTATCATATCTATGGCAATAGACAAAGACTGCTACATTCGAAACGATGTCGCTTGATCGTTAAAAAAATGGCTATCATCAGTTGCGTATGCGAGAATCCTAATAGGTACGACGCATCATTTTATAAAGGCTTGCTTTAATTGGATATTTTCTAATTAATGTAGTCTGGGTAATATTGAACAGTATTTTTTTTTTAGATTTAAATTGTTGTTCCGTAACTGGTTTATATATTTTTTTAAAATGCACCAGTAACTGAATTTTAAAATAGGGGAAAAAATTGGGAGGGTAAATCTAATGCCCACCTTCTTATATGAGCAGCTTTTACGGCTTAAAAAGTGTCCCTTGAGTATGCAATTCAATGCGCTTTGCAATGTTAAAGGTTTCAAGCTCTTCTGGAAAGTAATCCAATTAAGTGACAATTATATTAAAATTTTTCCTCAACTATAGGTAGGTTTTGTTGTATAAATTTTTTTATTTTAAAGCAAAAATTTAACGATACCTAACAAAAGTATAAAAATCTTTAAAGCCTTGAATAATGAAATTTTAGCTAAGTAAGTACGTGCAATTAATTGCGCAATATTTGTGGCAATTATAAAACACAATAAAATAAATAAATGGCTTCTTTAAAATGCAGAACTAAATGCCCACTATGTTGCGCAAAATGTATAAAAGAAAAAATCACTTTAATAGTTAACAAAATGTTGCCTAATCACTTAAGTACTAGTTTATAGGCGATATTCAATAACGCTCAAAAAAATAACGCCCAAAAAAATGCATAACGCCCAAAAATAAACAACGTGTTAGAATTAAACCCCTAAAACCATTTGCAGTTTAATGGTGCCCCCCTTTAGCCCCCCTGCTGGGGGTCACTGTTGGACTTGGAGTATGTGCGAAGGTTTCTATGATGTGGTACTTGCGAAGCATATATATAAAGAAACACTGCCTACACCCAAACTCATACCTTCTCGAAATCCAAGAGAAACCCCAAGCAGAGGAGTTGTAGGGGGGGCATCATGCCCCTCATTAGACATTTCACTATTTATGAATTTCCATTTATTATTTTGGACGTTATTGCTTGTCATGGAAATAAACCCTGCCAAGGGTTGCCAATTTTAACACAACAAATTGTACGAGACTTTTTTGAGCGTTATTTCCAAATTAATTTGGTGATTTTTTCCTAGCTCTTTTGCTATCTTGTTATGACTTGTGTTCATTAAATTTCATTCACATACCCTATGACTTGAATCTGCAATCTGCTTCAGTCCCACGGATAAATTCTTCAATTTTCCAGAATTCAACGACAACCTCGACAAAAGGGGCTTCGCCAGTCCACTCTTTTTAGCTTCAGCCAAGTCCATGGCATTAGCATTCAAAATAAAGTCCTGCTTTGATATCAAAAGATCAGCTAGAGTATTCACAGCGGTCGCTCTCTCCTCGGCGGACAGTGCCTGCATTTGGCGACTGCCAGTGCGTGCTGCAATTAAATCATCATATTACCTTAATTTGAAATACAAAAAAAAAACTCCTTTAATTAGTTTGAGGTTCACCTGCCACCTAACGACCGTTTGCATTTCCCTTCCATTCTTGAATACAAATGACCATGGCACACAAACAAACACACAAATTAAAGACAACAACAAAACCATATTTACCATTTTCAGCCAAAACATCGACTGGTGTCGAGAATCCCTCCGTGGACTCGGTGAAGAACGTTCCAACCTTCCTACCGCCAATTATTGTCTTAATAGCCTTCTCTTGCATGCCATTGCAAATTACTACACTAACACCACGATCCAGTGCCCATGTAGCAGCTTTCACCTTAGAATCCATGCCACCGGTACCAACCTGAGTGTGCCGGGAAATCAACACATAGATACATCAGTTTACTGGAATTTTTCTAAACAAATAGTTACTATTCTTGCCTTTGACTTTTTGCCAAACTCAATGCTCCGCATGTCGTTGGATGTATATGTGTGCATCAACTTGGCACCATCCTCCCATGGTGGTTTATTGTATATACCATCAACATCGGACATTAGAATCAGTAAATCAGCCTGCACTTCTGCGGCCAGCATAGCTGCCAAACTGTCATTGTCCTTAATAGCAATGACCTGCAATAGAGATAGACCGAGAAATAAAAAACAAAAATCTCTATAGATACACACACATCAGGAGGAAGGTATAGGTGTACTCACTTTCTTCGAACCAGCTGGAAGGTCATCATCCGTGATAAACATTGGCGGGGATACAGCATCGTTTGTATTAATAATCGGAACGATGTTCAAACTAATCAATTCCGACAACGTGCAGAAAAGATTATTTCTCGTTTCCTCGTTGTAGAAATCGGGTTTCGTTACAAGGACCTGTGCGGAATAGATCGGTAAAGGAAGGCGAAATGAAATGAATTGTTGAATTGTCAGTATTGCTTTTCAAGAATTTCCAATGGAGCGCTGCTGAGAATGAGACTTTATTGGTTGTGACTTGCTATGCATTTCAGATGTCCCAATCCCAGTCGGAGCTGTATGTTTAATTTATAAGGTTCAATTCGTCATGGAATTTAGATGGCTCCGAAGGTTATTTTCTATTCGTTCGCACATAAATTAATTGAAGCAACTTCGAGTTAAATCTGAGGGTTTGTGGTTTTCATTTGTGACATTTGGTATGGTATGGAAAATTTTTATTTTGGCGAGGAGTCTATCATTTAAAGGGTCAGCTCTTAAAAGGGGTCACTTGCGGGTGCGACTTGCAATCACAAATTAGCTGCCTATGATGTACTTACTAATTTGGTTGTTTGTCTTTTTAAATCTTCATCCAAAAAAAGCGTTTAGTTTTGCAAAATTTTATTTTTTTGACCCATCTAAGCCTCTTAATGATTATTCAAATATATCGCGAACGTTAGCTTAAAAGAGCTAGCCAATTCTGACCAATGAAAAGTTGGAAAACGACATTCCCTGTCATTTTGAAAACATATTTCGTAAATCGGTCGTTTTAGCACTTTCCTGTGTCTTACTTAATTACAAAGACAGTGTTAGTCAGGAGCGGATCAGGGCGTGATTTTTTTCTAACTGCTTGAGGTCCCTCCCCAATAAGGCTTGTTCTTAGTCTACTTGGGTTAAAATCAAAGACATTCCAGACTACATTTGTATTGTTAATTTTTTCTTCATGTCCTAGTAATTCTAGTCGGCAAATGCATACCTACTTTTATACCAAGTCGATGTCGACTCAAAGAGCTCAGGGGTAAGTCTCCTCCTTCAAAGTATGCCCCAGAAAAATGATTGAAAATCATTTAAATAATTTTTAGTTCAAACCGACCAAGAGCATCCTTACCTTACCTTTTTCCGACACTCGGTCATTGTCAAACCGTTGTCATACCTTATTCTGACAATGAAATCGTAAGACTTTGGAACAAAATCTTACAACCGAACAGACAAAATTTGCATTGTTAGGTAGTTGGATATTTCCAGCTCTTTGTCAGTCGTTGTCAGAGCATTGACAGATCTGACCTGACAATCGTGTGTAGCTGTCGTTGTTCAGCTTCTTTGATTTCGGCAACAAAAATAAAGGATGACTTTGGTCAGCTTTATATTTGCCGCGAGTCAGTGCACGCGTAGATTCGATCATTAAAAAAAAACCCGTTGAATTTACTGACAGATGGAAATGTCACTGTTACTAAAGGGTGATTTTTTAAGAGTTTGGTTTTTAAAGTTGAAAAAAATTCACGAAAATATACAAAATTGAGTGAAATTTTTATTAGGATCCCTACATCAATTTTTGCAATTTACTCTTTAAATATTATTTCGTGTAAATGTTGACCGCAACAATGCAACGCCTCAAGTGGTCCATCCGAAATGTCCTATTTTGGCATAATTTTTCCTACATATCGAATGATATCTCACTAATAACACGAGTTATTTTGTCATCCAAGGCGGCAATAGTTGCTAGATTATCCATATAGACGAAAGACTTCACATAGCCCCAGAAAAAATATTCCAGTAGGCGTTAAATCGCACGATTTAGGCGGTCAATTTAAAGGTCCAAAACTTGAGATGGATTGTTCACCAAATTTGCCCCGCAATATGCCCACGAATTCGCGTGCTGTGTGGCATGTCGCACCGTCCTGTTGAAACTACATGTCGACAAAAGCCAGCTCTTCAATTTTGGGCAAAAAAAGTCAGAAATCATCGAACGATAGCGAGCACAATTGACCGTAACGTTGCTCCCATCATCGTCTTTGAAGAAATACGGCCCATAA
This sequence comes from Cheilosia soror, assembly GCA_949372485.1. Classification (NCBI taxonomy): domain Eukaryota; kingdom Metazoa; phylum Arthropoda; class Insecta; order Diptera; family Syrphidae; genus Cheilosia; species Cheilosia soror. The sequence continues at coordinate 10,086,172 of OX443563.1, forward strand.
GCCAAATTTTTGTGGATGCATTGGCATCAGTTCTTGCAATGCTTCTGGTTACTCAGCAGACCATATACGGCAATTTTGATTATTAACAGAGCTCAGTAGGACGATTATGATGACCCTAAAATGGACGAAGTGCTCTAAACACATTTTTTACTGAGCACGATTTTTGGTAATAAAATTCAATAATTTGCAAATATTGTTCGGGCGTAGGTCTTTCCATGGTAAAATGGCAATACTATCTGAGCATTTTTTACTTTTACACGTCTCACGAATCACGTGTGAACTGTCAAAAAATCTGGCTAAAAAACCAAACAGCAAAAAAATCACCCTTTATGACTAGTATTAGAGGGAGTTACAATGGCGGCCACAGTAATAGCATTGAGGGCGTTCACGAATCTAGTTTAGTAAGACTGACAGACAGCTCTCTATCTTCATGTTGCTGAGTTTTCATTGGGCTAGACTGGTCTCGCAGTAGCGCAGTGGTTAGTGTGCTGGACTACTGTGCGAGGGATCCCAGGTTCGATCTCCGGAAAAACACAAATTACATCTGCGCCACCTCTCGCCAACGTCTGACAAACATCCGAGAGTATGACTGTCATGAAAAAGCTTCTCAATTCAGCCGTTCGGACTCGGCATAAAATTGTAGGTCCCTTCCATTCGTCCCAAAAATAGAAACTCACACAAAACGAATGGTTGCGAGAAGCTAGGCCTTGGGTGTCACCCGCCTGTTGCGATACCTATTTATTTATTTTTTTTTTTTAGACTGGTCTCGTGTACAGTTTTTTTCAGTTGACGTTTATGTCGGCAACGCCGACAAATCAAGTCAACAATTTCTCGACTTGCTACAAAGTTGACATCTATTTGTGCCAAAATGTATCCATAGAACTCAATTTTGACATTTCTATTGAGTCATCGCAGAGCATGGCAGAGCGCACTTTGACATTTCGATTGCCCTGACGTGTAGAGCACCAATCAGAAACTCAGAAGTCAGAACCCAGGAGAAAAAAAATACAATTGTCGATAAGTGACATACTGATAATTCAAGTTAGTTTTTGCGTTCAGGTAAATTGAGTCCAGACAATTCAAGTTGACTTACGATGACTAGATTCTTGAATGCGGCCATTGTTAAGGCCCCGACCCATAGAATCCGTCGCATCCATTGCGTCGACGGATTGGCGTATTCGACGGAACGAACAGTCCCATAGAATTCGTCGCATAGGTTGACAGCCGATGAGTGATGACATATGATATGAGAGACAGTTTCTCTCATTATCTTATATTTCCACCAATGAAAATGCTTACTCTCACGCTCTGCCAACTGTCAACGGTTCGACGGACAGAAAAGTAGAAAGTAAACCTACTTTATCCGTCGCATGCGGCACGTTCGTTGCTCATGGGTCACGTTCCATAAGCTACTGTGTATTCTATCAACCTGTCAGTCGAATACATTGCCGCAACGGATGTGACGGATTCTATGGGTCGGGGCCTTAAGTCGTAGGTAGGGACGCATGAAAAATTCAAAAAGTTTATCAACGCGTTGAAAAGGTAATTTGTGGCACATTATTTCAAAAGCGATGTACAATTCTTCAATGAGCAGCAAAGAGTTCGTAAACAAGTAACCACCTAGTTGACAACCACGTTTATTAAAACCCCAGCCCATAGAATCTATCGCCTTCGTTTCGTAGACGTTTTCAACTGGCACATGCATAAAACACACGCCGGCTTATGTAACGTATCCCCTACGGATTACTGTGGGATGCGACAGATAAAATAGGTTCAGGTAGGTTTCCATTGACAGTTTTTACAAATTGAGATCAAACCTATTCATTGGTGACAATTTTAGGAGACAGTTCGTTCCATTAAATACAAAAACGTTGTCACAATCCCAAGAAAATCAAATGAAGTATTCTTGGATATCCATCACAATTACCGTATGACAATGACTTGTCAAAAACTAAGCCCACAATGTTGATTCCATTTATACATTAAATTAGGTTAAGTAAGATTTTTGAAGAACCTTCCTGCGTAGGATTCGTCTTGACTTGAAATACCCACGCAAATCGTATAGTGTAAAATCAGTCGTAATAAAATATCCTTCTCAACAACCACGTCGCATTTCATATAAATCATATCCTTAACAAAAAAAAAACAAAAAACAAAACAACACCAAACAAACAAACCTGTGCTATCTTCACCCCATACTGTGCGAACATGGCATCATATAACGACATCAATCCTGATTGTCCAACAGCAGCTGCTGCCCTTGGTTCCAGTATCATTCCAGCTTCCTGTATGATGTACATGACAATGGAAAAAATATACATACATAAAAAAAATCAAAACAGCCATAATCCAAATCAAAAGTATATTCTCCAAGGATTTTTTTCATCGCCATCGTTTCAATACAATATTAATGACTTACCGCACGCGTAGGGTCCTTGGGTGATAGAGTTTCCCTCATTGACAGAGACATTAGTAATTCTTGTGCCAGTTTTTGGCTTCCAAATGCTACAGCACCACTTGTTACCATCATAACTTCTCGTCCTTCCAAATGGCATTCGGCAACCTACATAAAATAAGAAGAAATCAATTTTAAATTCATAATTTCCATTGTTATCATTTTCTAGGAAATAATATACAACATATTGGATTAGAGGCAGGCAAATCGGTAAAATGCTTTCATTGATATTACCAACACATATGAAATTGCTCCTTTTCTTTTGCCAACGTGTGCGGCCTAACTTGGGCCATGGCCACACTTTCCTTCCCATGAAATTCTTAGTTGAGAAAAATCCCTTCTCGACACGATTTTTATGTGTGGCCCTGGCCTTAAAGTAAACGTGTTTATGTCCCCCGAGAAGGGTGGATTTTTTCGGTTATTTTATTATTTTAATGGAGCGGGGTTAAACGGTTTCGCAAGAAATAAATTTTCAATCTAAATGTTCTCAAGAAAAACTTTAGCAAAATGAGAAAGAGAACAGATATTTTGTTGGACACGCAGCTTGATGGTTCCGCTCTTTATTATTTTTGGAATGCAATTTTGAAAGAAATTATTTTTTCCCAGTAGTAATATTAGTTAAGTTAAATGTTTTTGATATTCTGAAAGATGGTCCTTGAGGGAAATTGAATTTTAAACGGAAATGAAGTTCGGACATGAAATTCAGTTCTGTCAACTCGAAAGCATATTATTTTCCATAGATGAGTTTGTTAATAAAAATTGCAGAAGATATAACGGTTGCATGTATTGCAGATTCAATTTGAGAGTAACGTTAGGGAAAATACTGAAATTGGCTATATCTTTCTGTGACATCAAATTTAGAAAGTTATTTTGACGTTTAGAAATTTATCTTCGAGCAAATGACATCAAAATGACGTGAAATGAATTTATGAAAACTCATTAAATGATCGTTTTATTTAAATGAATTGGAGTAATGAATGAATGGACCTTTAAGATTGTTTCAGTTAAAAGAAGTTGTGACTGTCTCCGTTTAGGGTGGCTATTAATTTTGCCATACGTATAATAAAACTGTAAAGAGATTTATGTCTGTTACCGTATTACGTAAAAACTACTGAAAAGATTTCGATAAAACTTTTTTTTAAATATTTCCTAAGATTTCAAAAATGTTTTAGGCTATATTCTTCATTGCAATGCTTAATTTTTGGGAGTATTTTTGACCAAAAGGTATCCTTTTTCTGATTTTCCATTATTCTTCTACTTTTTCAACAAAGTTATGATCTGAACTTACTGCATCCCTACTGGTCCGCCTCTGTGGGGTTCGCCGATTCGACCTCAAGAAATATCGGCAGGCCTTCCTGTATCGGATCACTTCATCACTGAGACCGAACAAATGCTGGTGTTTTTGCATTTGTGTGATGGCTCCATCGTCAGCAACTAATAACTGATGCACTTTTGGGACCGTAACTTTTCCTTCAAGCAGATAATCAGCAGATAATCAGATAATCTCCTGCTCGTTCCCGAGTAGAGATGAATGGAACACAGATGAACCCACAAAGAGGAAATCGATATCCATCTACACAGATGGATCGAAGATGGACTGTGGAACCGGTGCCGGCATCTTCTCGGAGGAATTAAATATACACTGTTCAATCAGGCTTCCTGACAACAGCAGTGTCTTCCAAGCAGAGATTCTGGCAATCGCGGAAGGTGTCATTGTTGGCAATACCAAAAAATGATATTACCATTTTCATTGACAGCCAGGCGGCTATTAAAGCAGTTTCTGCTATTGAAATAAAATCAAAGTTAGTTCAACGCTGCCGCGAAGAGCTTAAGGTTATCTGCTCGCAGCACTTCACGGTCCTCTGCTGGGTCCCTGGGCACAGTGACAAAGCCGGCAATGAGAGGGCCGACGAACTAGCGAGAAATGGGTCTGCAATGGATCATGATCTGGCACTGCAGTCGATTAAGCCACCACTCTGTAATCTTAGAGAGAGGGTGGAAAATAAAATTCGCATGAAAACCAACAACAGGTGGAAGGGACTAGCTACCTGCGAAGTATCACGGAAGCTTTGGCCAAAATACGACAGTGGCCGAACCATCAAACTTCTACAGTTTGACAGGTCATCGCTGTCTAAATTGGTAGGGGCTCTAACGGGTCATAACTTCCTAAGAAATCATACAATGAAACTAAATCTCAAAGATGACGATATATGTAGAGGATGTGGAGACGAAGAGGTTCATGAGGATACACCTCACTTCCTCTGTCACTGCCCGAGCCTCTGTCACTTGAGGAGCAGAACACTTGGAAGTCATTACTTCCATGACCTACAAGAACTTTCTGATGTCTCACTTTCTGATCTTTACAGGTTTCTGAGGATATCAGGATGGCTGGACAGCGTCGAGTAATCGCTAGAAGAAGGGACACGAGGCTAACCATCCCAACATCACTGGTTAACCCCCATCAAAAAAGGGCATCACAATGGGTCCACAAGGACCTAAGTGTGGCACAGCTAGTTATACCTGCTCTGTCAACCCGTTAACCTAACCTAAGCAGATAATCAAGAACAACAATAAAGAGCAAATGACTTAAGACGACCTCCCTGATGAACATCGATTTTGATTGGAAACTCCTGTGTGACTCCGGCAGGGCATTACTCAGAAAAAGTTTAATCGCATTAAAAAAAAGAATAATACCTACTTTAAGGGAGCCATAGCCAACACTTCCTTAAATATTTTAAGCTATCAATTAGCTTTCTGCTGTATCTAGAAGCTGAGCTGCAGACCAACGTTTGTTCTTGATCGTAGACTGTCGCTTCATTTTCTCTCTTGTAGCGGAACGAAAGAGAAGTATGTGTTTTGCATGTAAAGGGCAACAATTTTCTGAGGAAATTGCTGATGAGGCACCTGGACGTATGGTGATGCGAATAAAAAATTAGACGCAACTCTTCTTTAATGCAAACTACTCACTGGACCTCTTCAGCCGTCCTTGTTTGAATCAAACATAGAAACGCTTAAGCCTTTTTTTGTCAGCTCTTTAGTGACTTTTTATACTGTTGTTCTACTATTGTACCTTCCAGGGGCTTCTTCAGTCGGCGTTTTGATGTATGAATGGCAATAAGTTTGCTTTGAGTCATACACCGTGTAATCAAATGGGACGACGCACATGACGCTGATGGTTGAAAACTCGTTTGCGATTCACAAAAACTAGTTTGTAACCAGTCGTCTGTTGATTTGCATGTCGGGTTGCCTATTGATATCAGTTTCTAGATTGCCGAAGATTAGCAAACCACAGACCAACCTGTTGTTGGTGGGTGGAGGTTGAAAAACATGACGACACTGAACGAACTGGAGATTTTAATTGGTGATGGTGATGGATGAGTTTCCTCGTGTGTGGAGTCAAGTCACCGCTGAGTCCGTCTGTAACCCGAGTTGCCAATCGGTTTAGTTTTTTTCCAGTTGCTCCGTGTGCATTGGGCCTGTATACAATTTAGACCGACTGATTATAAAAACAATGTTAGGTCTACCTCACCAATGGGTTGGACGGTAGAGCTTGTGGAGGTGGACAGGCAAAGCAAAGGAAATTGTTAGTCCTTAAGACAACCAAGTGACAAAGAACAGAAACAAAATTCCATACATTTATTTGAAGAATTAGAATACATTTTTTTTTCAGCAACAAAATTTTGCGACAGAAAATTGTCATCTGGTGACAGTATATAAACAAGTCTATGAGGGCGTTGAAGAATCTAATTTAGTAGGTCTAACTCCTCTCCAACTTCATGTTGCTGAGTTTTCATTGGGCTAAACTGGTCACGTGAACAGTTTTCTTAGTTGACGTTTATATCCGCAACACCGACAAATCAAGTCAAGAATTTCTCGACTCAGTTTAGACATTTTTCTAATGGGTCATCACTCATCAGAGAACATGGGAGAGCGCAGTTTGACATTTCGATTGCCCTGACATGTAGAGCACCAATCGTAAACTCAGAACCCAGGAGAAAAAAATTACATACCGACAATTCTAGTTAGTTTTTGCGTTCAGGTAAATTTGAATCCAGACATTTCAAGTCAATTTATATGATGACTAGATTCTTGAATGCGGCCTATATTGATGAACAGAAATGTCAATCTATCGGAGGAGTCATGTTGTTTTCTTTTTAAAATTTGAATTTGTTCCGCATCGTGGCAACTGTCATTTGTTTTATATTCCGATGACCAGACAATTTTGACAGAATAGATGGAAGCCATGTTTTTTCGATCTGTTCCAGTTTTATGTAGGTGTTAGGCCCTAGTTATAATTATAACTATCATGGAAATGCATCATTGGAACAAATCAGTGGAATGGTAGTTTCATTTTTTTGACAAGTCGGTTATAGCAATCATTGAAAAATTCCTGTCAGTGAAAGAACCTGTCAGTGACTTTTCAACAAACGAGTATAGCTTTTAAGGTTAGAGTTGATCATTGAAAGCAAAACCGACAGCTAGGAATAGGAAGAGAATCGAACACATCAGTGAAACGATTGGGTTCCAAATTGGAGAAACGAGAATCAGCTGTTCATTGAAATCGATTTCGATCAGTGAAATAATAAAATTGAATTTAAAGAAAAGTTTTAGTCAGAATTAAGTAATTTCTTTCGTAAAAAAATTCCACAATTGATTACCTTTATTTTGATACCAATTAAAGCCAATATTGTTTGACTAATCGTCTTCAAATCGGAAAACAAAATTTTCAATGATGCATTTCAATGATAGCTATAACTAGGGCCTTAGGTGAACGAGACAGAAAAGAAACAGCATTAGTTCTGTTCTGTTTCCATTTCTGTTGTATTTCTTTGTCGCCTTTACAGTTCTTTAAAAATAAATCTTGACTGTTGCAGGAAAATCTTTGGACTACGTATTAGTGGCAAAAACGTCAAACTACCTACGTCAAATCACAGCAGCCACTTCATTGATTCCCAACAGACACCGAACTGCTGAGTTTCGGAATTCGGAAATTCGGAATTCGTTTTCACTAAAGCTGTCTGCTAGTATCGAAACGACGTCTTTCGATCGTTTTAATTTTACGTGATCTGGGCCTGGGCCCTGAATTTCGTTGGGATGGGATATCTGTCAAAAATGAGACCTCCAAACTATTGTCATTTGAAACCTCGAACTGCGGCACCATCTCTATCTCATGACATTGTTTTTCAGTACGTCCAAAAGACGTCAAACGGCGGCTTATTGCGAATGGCAAAGTGTTACCAAATGTTGCATTTTCAAAAAGTGCTTAAACGAGTCACATAACAACATCGTGTACAAGTTACACATGAATAAAAATTGTTGTGTAACCTCTTCAAATCATTGAGTAATTGGAAACATTCTCCCTTTAGCATTATAACTTTAGCTCGTTATTTATTCAATACACAAAAGTATTTGCTAGTCTTTGCTGAAGTCAATGACAAAGTTGTGATTACCCACATATAAAACCATCCGAATAGTTTATGAGACATTGACAAATGTCAACGCCATCAATGGGAGTTAAAAATACAATCCAGCGGCCAATAGTCGGCATCCATTCAACACAAAGCAGTCCACCGAACCAAAGCTAATGTGAAAAGTTTCAGGATTTCCTCGAAACAAATCTCCAAAATCGTCTCTGACAAAAGTAACTTCCGAAAGAAAATCCTTTCCAGCTTGATCCTCTCTACGCAAAAGGGAAAAAAAATCTCAGATAATCTAACAAAATCCCAAGGATAACGTATTATAGTGCCATAAATAACTCTTTTTCTTTTTGTCTACCATTTGTATAACACTTGTAAAGGGTATGCATCCGAAACGACAGAGACATATGTGAAAAGATTCATATTAAGATATTTGTAAAGGGACATCTTGATGACGCCCAAGTAGGTTATTTCAAAAAAAAAGCTTTAAACAACTTTCAATTCGCAAGTGTCACTCCAAATTGGGTAGGGTGCTATGCTAAGTGTAGTCCTTTTCACAAGATTGGCACACACATCCTGCATACCAGCATATGGAGTTCAAACTGTATGTGAGTTATAGTATGTCGGCTTATCTATGTATTGTGCAGTAGCAATTTGATAAATTGCCCAGTATGACAGACAAATGGCATATAAACAAAAACATGTCCCGAGTGTAAAGATGCCACAAACAGGTCATAGCGCGAGGACTCTCTTTTAACACTTTACGGATCGTCAACATCGAGGAAATATTCCAATTTTACAACCCGCACCTAAAAGGGATTTCCAATACTCGTATAATATCGCAACTGTCAGTAGCATCATAAAAATCATCAATAAATACCTGTTCGACAATGGATGCCAATCGTCCTAGTGCAAGTCCATGATTATCCTCCCGGGTGATGACAGCGCTGCCGAGTTTAACGACCAATCTTTTGGCGTACTTTAATTGGCTTCTTTCGGTGAATGTATTGGCTTGCTTCTTTTCTGGCAGTAAACCCCTTTTCTCCAAGGACACATTGTTCTGTTGTTGATGAGAAAAAGAAAATGTTTATTGAGTGATGTTGTTATACCAAGAAAAAAAATACTGAGACAATTATCCTTTTGTTAGTACTAATACATATTTACTGAGACTTTGTCAAAATATTGCGTCTAGTCATGCAGGCTCTGGTATAATGTGTTTTGCTGGATAATCAACATCAAGGCAACAATAATGGCCTTATCATGTTCGAGGCGTTTGTGCAAATTCATTGATAATAATTGATGAGGGTTTTGGACGGCCTATTATATCGCTCAGTGAGTTGATTAATTGATCCTTGAACCGGATGACATCAAAATCAATCAGTGTTACATGTTTGTATGCGTTCAAGTTGAAAATAAATTCAAGTACGATGTTTTGTGTAATGTCTGGTAATAGCTTTGCTTTCATTCATGCAGCGTAATAGTTTGGATGTTGCAAAGTGTGATAAGGTTGGGTAAGTGTTTGCCTTTAACCACTGGCTTGTTGATACGCGAGAGACAAGCAAATGCTTCCTCAATTTGTAGCGGCGTATTAGAACGTTAACTACACTTCCGTATAATCAATAGATATGCGCAGTATAATAAAAAGCTTAAGGTGCTTAGATTTCGAGCACAAGGCCTTCACTCAAGAGAGCCTCCATATGTCCAGTTTAAGTGTAGGTATAGAAGATATACGGAAGAAAGTCGCCAGTGGAACATGAAGCAAATGTTTCTCCTTTTAGTTTTGCAAATAGTTTTAATACTTAATGAAGTCTTTAAAAGTTGATAATACGTGGTTTTCTCGAAGCAACAAAAAAGCTACCCAGAGGCTAAAAGCCCCATACAGAGTTTGAAAGTAACGGCGTAAAAGTAAAAAAAAGCACAATCTAAGACAAGTAAAATGGGCGATCTCTATAACTGGCGTTACGCCAAAAACCGTACCATGCTGGCCTGGCCAGTCACTCCAAGTAAACTTCAAGTTCCAAGGGCAATGGTTGAAACTTGATTATTGCTGGCGATTTAAGCAGGACAGTGAGTTCTCAACCATAATTAATATGGTTGTGATTGGCATTTTACATACCATATCCTTCGATGAAGGCACATATGTCAATGGAAAAACTATCGCACCTAATGAAGCAAGCAAACACTAGACCAATATCTATAAGTTTAGACATGTTCACTGACAGAACAACAAAGTCAAAACGCTCAGAGCAAAGTGTCTCTGAGGGATCATCTGGCCAGTGTTGTGTGAACGCCAGAAAAATTTCGTGAAAAACCTGATCGCTCTCAACCCTATCAGTGTGTCTTCAGGCCAGGAAAGTCTACCGAGACCTTCGATGTCAAAAAAAGATTTCGGCATGGCGATGCGCTGTCATGTGACTTCTTCAACATTGTTCTTGAAAGAATAGTGCACAACTCAAACACCAACACCAGAGGCACGATCTTTCCAAAGTCAGACATAACTTTGAGGTGACTAGGAACTTTGTCTACCAAGGCTCCGCTATGAACTCAGAAAATGACACTATCAGCGCTGAGATTAAGCGAAGAATAAATCTTGCCAATCGCTGTTTCTTTGAGCTAAGAAAGTAACTGAGTAGTAATAAGCCCTCTCTCGAACAACTAAAGTGACCTAAGGCTAAGACCATAATCATCACAGTTCTACTCTAATGTGCAGAGACATGGATTCTATCAAAAGCGTATAAGGTTACCTTGGTTGATTCGAGAGGAAAATTGGAGTAATTTTCGGTCCCGTGTGCATAGACGGTGAATGGAGGAGTAGATATGTACACCGATGAACTGTACGGGTGTATAGCGACATCGACCTGGTCAGAAGAGAAAAGTTCCAACAACTAAAGTATCTGGGTCATGTAGAGCGAATGGACGCGAATGCTCCGGCCTAGAAGATCTTCAAATTCACACTCAAAGTAGAGGAAGACCGCGACTGAGGTGGAGCACGCAAGTGAAACGGGAGCTTAACCAACTTAGTAGCGTACGAAACTTGGGACAGCTGGCTAAAAATCATGCTGGCTGGAGACGCTTGTTGGTTGGCGCCCAGGTCCACCCCGGACTGTAGCGCTATCTTAAGTATGTAAATAAGAACAGGTCTGTACAACAATTCGTTCACCTTTTGAGGCCCTAAAAAAATTACATCCGACAAGCAGTGATGAATTTATCGCCAGATTTTTTTTTAGAAAAGTTGTAGAAAATGCTGTGCAATGAGACCGAATGTGCATCAACAAAGGCTGGTAACTCCCCCGATATTGCCTTTCTGACTTAAGTCCATTAAACTAGACACAAAGCTTCACCAACCGCTGTTTAGTAGAAAATACATGAAAGGCTTTCAACATCTCATTTAAAGAAATTCATATAAATTTCAACTCAATTTTTATTTAACTTTTAGCAAGTGTTTTCTTTTTTTCTTAAAATATATTCGACACTTATATCATGTTGTGTACATATTTGCATCCCCATATTCTGCAAACATCAACGCACCCTTGAGAGAATTTAACTTCGCCCGCACTCTACTTCCTACTGTCAAAGATACCAAATTCATGGTAGCTTTCTCTTCTTTCCTAACCTTCAACCCGTCAGGAAGGATTCTTTTATTTTTTTTTTCATGGACAAAACGCAACATATCTTAAGCATTAATGTTTTCGAAGACAATTATGAGAGTAAAGTGCTGTAAGAAACGTCATGCAGAAAGTTTTTTATGATGGAATTGGATTTTGGTAGTTCACTTGTTGACACGTTAATCAGAGGCATACTATAAATAATCTAACATAACAACACAATTATTGTCTTTCCTCCTGTCAAACTTTAAATGTCAAAAATGTTGTTCCTTTTCTTCTTTATTCTCACTCTGAAGCTATAAATGAATTCCTAATAAATTAAAGTGCAAACATTAAATAAATGACTCATTTTTTTTAACACTCTGAAGTTCTTCTTTGAAATTACAATTTCTAAATTTTATTTGCCATCTCTGACCATCAGCAGCCAGATAATAAATAATTTATTTTGACGAAAACAAAAATAAATTTGTTTCTACACAAACAAGTACATACAATAAACTTTATCTAGCTAGGTATCGTAAAAAAATTCAATATCTGCTACCTTCATAATATTTGTTTAGTCTAGAGTTTCGCTGATAAGGAATGGCTGACATTGGTCTATAGCCTTAGAAGTCTGATATCCCTTTGTACTTTTCTAAGCTGCTTATTGATTTAATTTGTTTAGTATTATTCGTTTTTTATCGCAAAGATATGTATTTTAACAACATTTTTGCAGTTATTAACCAGAAGTAGCGATAAAGAATTTTTTTATCTCCTAATCACAGAATGTAAGGTCTTCCAGTGTGTAATATAAACACGCGAATCTGACATAACCTACAAGTGTACGATAGACGGAGAGAACAAAGAAATGTTTGGTAGCACTGACTTTACCGTTTCAAAAACAAAACAAATGTGTGGACGAATGTCTTTAAAATTCCCTCCAGATTTTATCCAACTTTTTAAAGGTTAGGTTAGGTTATATTAAATAGGGGTACGAGGGAGATAGGTCTAGATGGCTTGGTAACCAGCACATTCTCACTTGGTTCTGACCGCATAATGCCTAGCGACAGTTTCTGACTATTTCAGAAATAATGTTCATAGATTCCAGTGCCTTGAGTGCGGACTGACTACCGATGTAGATGGCTATCCCTTTCAGATATAGATCTCATCCGCATTAGCTCTGCCACCATAAAAACAATAAGAACTTCTAATTGAAAGACACTGCTTGTATCCAGTAGTCGTAGAGGACGTGTGTCAATTTGAGGTAAAAAATTATCAATGGATAATTATCTGACACAATCATGGTGGAAAACGAATAGTTTTCAGCTGTCTAAAAATGATCCTATAGGCAAATTTTTGACGTTTACTTTTGCTCCAGTTTTGCTTTCCTAGCTTGAAATTTGATAAATCTCTATTTTAAGATTGAAGTTTAGTAAACTTCTCTTTTCAATATTTCATAAGTGTTAGAAAATTATGCGGGGACCGGGGATAATTATTATTTAGCCCAATTGACACACGGTCTTAGAATTGAATCTACGGAATAGACTCCAGCTCCAGTGCCCTCCGTTGTCGTTAAGTCTTATTTGAAAAAGTAAAAAATCAAAAGTTTTCTGCAGAAAAGTAGTTCTAAGGATTTGGTTGGTAGGGTTCGGCTAAGGTCCAAGCGTGAGTTATTGGTCGGCTTGGGCCGCTTGGGATATCTTCCTTCGCAATAACCTCGGGCTTAGTGCCTGGCTATGCCTCACCTAATTTACTTATGATAAGTTTATTCTTCGCAGGCGATCAGCTTGACATGGCCTTAATACCAGCCGCCATTGCACCATCTCCATAACTCCAGAAAGACTGAAAGAGTTTTAGTGGAATCATATTGCATCTATCTGGAACGATAGATCCGTCCACGTCGCTTTTGTCTTTGAGGACTTCGATGAGGGAGAAAGGGTACGCCTTGTTTCCGAAGAGTCCCTAATGGAACGTGGAAGGGTATTATTACCTTTGGGCTTCATGCGGCTATTTGAGGTATTTGGACCATGTAAAGCCACAGTTTTTATACTGTGCAGCGCTTCCAGACCTTTCCCGGTAGATAGCTTAAGCGCCGTACTACCGCCCGGTTTTAAAGGAGAGCCGTTCTCATTAGTTTGGTGTTGTTGTGTTTGTCTTTATTCATTAATGTTCGTCTGTGCAGAGATCCGCAATACACAGATAAGGCTAGCTAATCCGGACTCAGCCAGATATCCGGATACTCCGTTTGCAACCAAGCTATTTATGGCCCTCAGCTAGGTTGACGGGTCGTATGACAGCTTCGTCCAGCCCACCTCAAACTTAATGCATCACGTTTTCACATTTTTTTTTTTTTTTTTTTTTTTTTTGTCGGAGGTTGTTACTATCCGATGGAGCACTCAGACACAACTACTGGTCCATTGTACTGCCAAACAGACACCTTACATTGCTGTACTTAGTTTTCCCGTCTTTCGAAGAAAGATGAGAAGGAGCTTCAGTGATGAAGAGCTTAGATGTTCGGCACTCACCACGTCAGCCCCAAAGATCCGCCACCTGATGCGAGCAAAGGCAGGACAACTACAGAGGAAGTGCTCCGCTGTATCGTCATCCTCTCCACAAGCAGGACAGATGGTGGTGTTGCTCAAGCCTAACACATTTAAATGTTTGGCAAAAGCTTGGTGGCCCGAAAGAACGCCCACAAGAAGTCTGCAGTCGATTCTCCTGAGAGACAGAAGGAAAGACGAGGACCTCTTGCAGATGTCCGGACGCAGTCGTTTGGTCTGTCTACACCCAGCACAGTCACGCCAACGACGCTCGTGTTCACGAGAAACCCAAGTATCAATGGATGACCTAACCACAGATGCAGGCAAACCCAACGCAGGTTCAGGTCCTAAGAAATCTTCTTCTGAACCCAACCTGGCCAGCTCATCAGCGATCTCGTTTCCCTGGATACCAGTGTGACCTGGGACCCAAACAAGTTTGACCGTGTTTAGCCTACCGACCAAGTTCAGAGAAAGCTTGAGTTCGAGCACTAACTTGGACGAGGTAAGAGGGTTGAGCAGCGCTTTTAAAGCAGCTTGGCTATCACTGCAAACGCATATGCTTCTAGCCCTCCACCTGTTTGTCACAATATAGCGCATAGCCATAAGGATAGCGAAAATCTCCGCCTGGAAGACAGTCGCATGGTTACCCAAGGGGTAGTGTAGTCTAATGTTCTCGCTTTCCACGAAGACTCCAGAACCAGACCCCTGTCCGGTTTTTGAGCCATCCGTGAAAACACGATGGCATTCCTTCCCTGGCTCTGAGTCTGGCAAAAGCCATTCAGTTGCCTGAGGAAAGTTGACGTGGTAGTTTTGTCGCAGTAGGATTTCTGGTGTCATTGCGTCAGACGGCATATCCATAAGACAGGGGTCAAAGGATAATTCTCGCACAAGTTCATCAAAACTCCAATGCGCGTGGTACCAAAAGCCACCTCTCTTTAACCGGGAGATGGTTTTCAGCGTACACCCCATGATAAAAATATCAAGGGGGGGGAGGTTCATCAGAGCATCTAGAGCAGAGCCCGGAGTGCTGGGGAAGGCCCCTGTGCAGCCAAGGCAAACCGTTCTTTGGAGTTTGGCGAAAGAGGCCATAACACGTTTCCGCGAAAGCCTGTTCCACCACACAACCGATGCATATGAGAGAAGTGGTCTTACCATTGCCGTATAGATCCATAGGACCCTTTTAGGAGATAAGCCCCATGTCTTCCCAAAAGCGCCTTTGCACTGCCAGAAAGTCGACAGCGCTTTATCGGTTTTTGATTCAACATGCTTGGACCAAAGAAGTTTTCTATCGAGGATTACTCCCAGATATTTGACTTCATCAGAAATCGGAATAGTGACACCTTTTAGCACAAGTTGAGACAGACCAGTGATATTCCTCCTTCTCGTGAAGAGAACAACCGTAGTTTTAAGAGGGTTCACTGAAAGCCCATTCATTGTGCACCAATCATCGATCAAACCCAAGGATCTCTGCGCCAGAGAGCAGACAGTCCCAAGGTCTGAACCGACAGACAGAACGGCGACATCGTCCGCGTATGCTTGTGTATAGGTTCCAGGAAGATTGAGAGTCGTCAGCAGAGAGTCTACTACCATGCACCATAAGAGGGGAGACAAAACACCACCTTGAGGGCAGCCCCTGTTTACCCCTGTCATGACGCATTTGCCACAATCCGCTTCGGCAATCAACGTTCTGTGCATTAGCATTGCTTTAATCCACAACACCAACGTTTCATCTATACCGTGATGTCTGGCTGCATTACACATGCTATCAAAGGTCGCATTATCAAAAGCACCCTCAATATCGACGAAAATACCCAACGCGTACTCCTTCCGATCTAGAGCACTTTCGATCCTACCAACGAGGTTCTGAAGCGCAGTTTCACAGGATTTTCCGCGTTGATAAGCATGTTGCAACACGCAACGTTTTCACATCAGTCGTACGTCGCAACAAATCACAGCTCCTTGGCTGAGCTGATACTAACCAGACAAGCTGATTAGACATTTTGAGGCAGGCACCCACGAGAAGGACTAAAGAAAGAAAATTTTCGCCCAAGCATAAAGATTCTGTCTTGAGAATGACGAATTTCCGGCTCTCTTTCATCTCCGAAAGAATATCCTCGGTAAGGAAATCGTTACTCCAGCAAAACTTGCTGATATACCCCTAGAAAAGGTCCTTGTCTTTCTGACTGCCTCCCAAATGAAAAGGTGGCTTTAAGACCTCACCAGGAAAGGAACAATTTAGGCTCCTTTCTGGCCCTCGTTTTTCACTCTCTATCCCTCTCAATATGAAGGTTTAATTTCTCAATCATTATCGCTTTCATTTTGTAAATATTCGACTTCTCAGTCCTCCTTAAATTGGGCCACCATGAAAACATGCTCTAAATCGATATATCAATCAATTATAATTGTTACCAGTATCATATCGCATAATTAAGTAAACACTAATTGCTTGACAAAATCAAACAAAAAAAAAAAAAACAACAACAAATTTATTATGTGCACCCTAAATTGATTTATTGTATCGCAAGTATGAGGGTGTCAAGTGTGTCGGTAATCTTCTCGTTGTTTACAGTCTTATCACGCGGCGGCATTGTGGCTCGCGTATGATTGTTCCGATTTTTTTTTTTTATGTTTTAGTGTAACCGATTATATTTTTTATCTATAAGGCGAGTGTGTTCCTTAAAAAAAAAAACAACAAGATACAACATACATAATCTATTATTCAACAAAAACAATCTATGGAAAATTATTGACAACTTTCCAACCGGTTTATTGGGGTATGAACTTGTTGTTCGCAATTTGTTGTTATGCGCTGTTTAAGGTTAGAGTTCATTTGAATACGTCAATTATTTTAATGATTGGTAACGAACTTGATATTTTTTTCTGAATTCGCATAAAAATACAAGTGACGTAGGCAATTTATTTTTATTGATAGCTACAATAGAGGAAGTTTTCCCTGGCCGAGACGGTTATACGAGAGCCTGCGAAATACGTTATTCCAACGGGTTTAGGACTCGACGACCTATTCAATTGTTATACAACCTGGAGATCCCTGCATTTTCGCCGCCCGGAGGATGTTAAAAAATATATATGTATTCTAAACACACAAGTGTGATCTCTCTTTAACGTCAATTTATATTCACTAATACACATTTAACTTTCGTTTATATACTTTATTTCTTTGTTACATTTTTGGATTAAATAAATCAGTTGAAGTTCTGAAGTCATACAATTCACTAGTTTCGACTTTGTTCATAGAATTGGCCGGTGTTTCCCTTTTTGTCGTTCATTTTTCTACAGTATACAATAATAACAAGAATGTATTTTTTTGAAGATAATTTAATGTCATTATCAATTGTTATAATGATGGACTACTTTGTCCTGGTGATGGAATGCAAAAGGGGATCCCTACGTTTTCAAAATCTCCCGGGACGAAACCCCCTATGCCAAAATCTCCCACAAGCAAACTAAACTTTGCATATAGCCAACCTTGTGCCTACTCCTAATCCTAAAGTGACCCCAAGCAGGGGGGTTACAGGGGGCACCATGCCCCTCATATGTATCTCACTTTTTAACACCATTTTTAGGTGTCCTGGCGACAGAATTAATAACACCAAATCTAAAAATGGGGGATTTTGTCCCTGGGGGGATTTTCTCTTAGGTAAGGGATTTCAGCACAAGGGGATTTTGGAAAAGGAAATTTCATCACCAACCCATGCAAAAGTGCATAAATTACCTACAAAAGTTGCCGCATTTTAGAAAAAAGAAACTCTTCGAAAGTAGGTTTGTTCCTTGACTTTTGTAGTAAAAATGGAAAAGATTCAAAAGACTGGCAGTGGCGGGGATGAATTCGCTCTCAAAGAGAAAAATTTACAAAAACGTAAGGGGAAGGCTTTTGGAGTCTGCTATATGAAAATGACACATGAATTTTGTTTTTCCATAAATTGAATGTGAGTATACATCCAAACCGAATCCAAGTATGTGAAAGAGTTTCTACTAACTGAAAAAACTAAATTATTTTCCCGCCTTCTATCTGATACCATTTTTATACCAATTTGTTTCTCATATCGCAGGAAATCAAAACACAAATGTAGTCGTTACAAACTCGGTTCAAATCAATTTTCAAATCATCTGTCAATTTTCAGGCGACTGACAGTTTTTTTCAATTCTTACTCAAACAAATTTGTTGAGTAAAAACTAATAAAATTCTCAGTGGAGGGGAATATCTTGCTCTCTCGAAGCCGCTCTCTTTTACAAATTTTTCAAGTTCAGAAACGACATTTATGTCGTTTTCGGTTGGTCGTCCAGAACCGTCTGGAAGCAATCCGAACTCTTCTGAAAGCGTTCGATTGGCACTCAACTGACAGTTCTTCTACTGAAAAGAAGAAAAATTTGCTTCTGGATTTGAATTCAGAATCGCGGAAAGTTCTTCCGGACGGTCCTGGACGACCAACCAAAAACGACATTAGTATCGGACCCACTGACGTCTTCGATTCTCTTTCTATGTATTCTCAGCTGCCAGTTTTGCATTTAAAGATGAAATCTTACCTCCAAACCTAGACTTGTTTGTGGACAAGTCACTAACAGGGCCTTCCATAAATTTTCAATGATTGCTATAACTGATTTGTCCAAAAATTTAAACCACCACTGCACTGATTTGTTCCAATATGATGCATTTGAATGATATCTATAACTGAGGACTAAGGGCGGTTTGCTGTTATCACACATAACGATTTAAGTTCTATTTAAATTCTTATGAGGTACCTATTTTTTGTATGCCATAAACTGTCACTTAAGAGTTCATGTGGAACTTAAATCTTTATGAGACTTATCAGCAAACGGCCCTAAGTCCCTATACCCTAAGTCCTAATTTCCATTCAAGTTTCCTTAGAAAAATAATCCTCTAAGTCGAAATCTCTCTAAGTCGAAACTCCCTTTAACTCGAAGATATTTTTTTGATGAATTAAAATTCCTTTAAATCGAATTATTGTTTGTAATATTGGGCAGCACGATAATAGTCCGCAGATTTGTCAGCTTTATTTAATAATTAATTTTCAGTTCACAATATTGTTTTCAAGCTACGTTAAAATGTAACCGAAAATTATAAACTATGGCGCGCACTAAAGTGGTGAGCATAAGTGCAGTAGCGTGGAAGTGGGGTGCCAGTGGCGTGGTGACCAAGTGACCAACTTCGGTGGCTGGGTAGAGCGAATGGACGTGAATTCTCCGGCCCGGAAGATCTTCGAATTCACACCCGAGGGACGGCGCAGATGGCGCACGCAAGTGGAAGGGGACTTTAACCAACTGGAGACAGCTGGCTGGAGACGCTTGTTGGTTGAGGCATAGGTCCACCCCGGACTGTAGTAAGTGTTTTCGAAAGTCAAAACTGCCCGAAGTTGATCACAGTGGTGAATATTTTGGAATATTCTATAGCATGTCTTGGCATTGGAACATTTTTGTATATTTTTCTTTACCACTACCCGAAATGCGGGTGATATTTCAGTCAATTCAACATCAAAGATCTCATCACCGAACACGATGCAGCAGCAGGCTTTCTCCATCACATATAGACAGAAGGGCTCATATCCATCTCTACAGATGCTTGACATCGATGAAAAGATGGTGAATATCGATTTGAGCTTCTTGGATTTTTTTTTCTATAATTTGTCCAAGTGTGAAAATTCAAAAAATTTCATCGGCGGTGCACTGGTATTGAGCGATCAGGGGTCGCATCGCCGCATCCGTGAACGAGCTATATGTTCACGGAATTAACCGATTTTACACACGATGCAAAAACGAATCCCTTCACAATATTGCTGACTTAGAAGGCGATTCGGCCCCAGGTTATTTACCAACGGTTATAGGAGACGTTCACGCAATTTGTCAAATAGGATCTTGAAGCATCTGCCAAATGCATGCAGTCTGTGCTCATGCCCTAATGCTCTCGTAATAAATTTATTGTGGAAAAATTTTTGAGTTTGTAGCGCCTGTATTTTCAAGCTGCGCTGTTTTTTTGTTCACTGATAAGCCAAACAAGTCTAGACTGCAAACCATGACAGATGAGACATACATCTATATGTATTCAAAACCAAACTAAACCAGTATAGAGACAAGGTAACCCGACTCAATTTAAATAAACTAAAATTACGTAATGCCAGATAATGCATTTTACAATCAACAACTTGACGGATTTGAATTAACTACTTTCGAAAATCCTCAATTAAAAACTCACATTTGATCGATTTCCATTCTGACTGCTCATACACCTCCACAGATTCAGCCTGGGAGCGATGCTTTTTGTCACAAACACTGAGTTGGTAAATCCTTTTCTTAGCAGCATCATTATGTTTCCTTAAACTAAACTTTCACAATATCTATCTTCAAAAAAAAATTCCACTCAAAGTCGTTCGATCACAGATAAAAATATCCTTCGACAAACTTAATTGAAGGATTCTAAATAAAATAAAATAAGAAAACAACTTTGTAGGATTCACTCTATATCCCTATCGACAAGATTCGCTTGCTAACCACCCGACTGACCGATTACCAACTGAAGCAGCACTACTCGTACATTCGAAATGGAGTACTATAGATTAATTTTCTGATGAAAACACCAAGGAAAACCTTATCGCTATCAGTTGGTGTTCGTTGTTATCACTAGAGCCAGGGTAGTAGAACTTTACCCTTCGAATGGACTGCGCTCTACGGGATGAGCTGTGAGCTGTGTAGCAGTGGCGAGAGAGATAACGTCTAAGACATTCTATGGTCGGGATGGGTGACTATTTTTGGCTTTGTAAAGTTAGTGAATTTATTGCGAGATGCATGAAGTTCAATGAAATTTTATCAGCGATGTTACTTTTTTTTTTTTGCGACACTTGGAATGCTCTGATTCACAAAATGATGTGAAAGATAGTTCTATAAAATTGATGGGTGGAACAAAAAACAAAATAAAACTTTAGCGCGGGACAATTTATCTTGAGATGCTAAGGTATTGTTTTTATTTTTTGTTAGAAAAGTTTAATGCAATTTACCACACAAAGTTGCTCCTTGGATATTTTTACAGAGAACTCCTATACAGGTAAGCAGTGTGTGGACTCGCATTGACTTGGAAAACTTTTAATTTACCTGAAAGTTTGAAACTTTTTTTTTTCTTTAGAGTGACGTCTGGAAAATAAATAATATTACAATCATCGTAAGTATTTGATTGCGGATAGACGAAACCAACTGGCGTCAAGAAAAGTATTGTTTTTCCTCAACGTTTTTATGTGTGGGAGTAAGTTTGACAGTTGGTAGATAGGACACACCCATTATAACAAGTAATTGAAGTGGATCATTTTTGAATTTCGTCTGACATTGATGGCGTTCAAGAATGTAGTTTAGTAAGTCTGACAGCTCTCTAACTTCATGTTGCTGAGTTTTAATTGGGCTGAAACAGTTGTCTCAGTTGACGTTTATATCCGGAAAACCAAAAAATCAAGTCAAGAATTTCTCGACTTACTACTAAGTTGACATCTATTTGCGACAAAATGCTTTCGGAGAACTCAGTTTTGACATTTCTATTGGGTTATCCGGAAAGCATCGGAGAGCATGAGTTTGACATTTCGATTTCCCTAACGTGACCGAAAATCACTTGAAGAATTTTGCGTTCAAAGCGACCAAGCAGATCTTAATCCGCCTCTGATAAAGTCCATGATTCTAAGCCATAAAGCAGGACTGCAATGATGAGGGTTTTATACAGAGTCTCCTTGGTGTTTCTCGACAAGGCCTTACTAATCAATTGCCTTCTTTGACCGAAGTGACAGCGGTTGCCAAGTGTAACTCTTCGTTTGATTTCTGCTGTGGTGCCGTTATCAGAGAAAAGGTAGAAAAAGTCATTAACCACCTCAAAGTTATAGCTGTCTATCGTGACGTTCTGTCCGATTCATCGATGTTGTGTGTCCCTTCTTGTATTTTGTTTTGCCGACACTCAACACTAAACCCATTGTTGCCGCTTCTGTGCTAATACTTGCAAACGTAACAGTGACAACTTGCTGCGTTCTGTCAATTATGTCAATTTAATCGGCGCGGCGTATGCAAATTGTTGCACAAACTTTTAGAAAATTGTGCCCCTAATGTTGGCTTGCGAGTTTCGCGCAATTTTCTCAAGAATGATGTTGAAAAAGTCACATGACATGACAATGCATCACCTTGCCTATATCCTTTTTGACATCAAAAGTTTCGGTGAGATTTGTTCCGACCTTAACTGAGCAGCTAGCGTTCTCCATCGTTATTCTTCACAATCTGACGTGTTTGGCAAAGATGCCAAAACTAGACATGGCTCTATTCAGCTCGCTTCTATAAATGCTGTCATATGCGGCCTTAAAATTGATAAACCGATCGTGTGTATCGATTTGCACTTCTGGGGTTTTCTTCAGGATCTGCCGTACTGTAAATATTTGGTCGGTTGTGGACTTACCGGGCCTAAAATCACACTGATACTGATAGGGACCAAACAGTTCGATGTCGAATGGTTTCAGGCGGTCACACAGTACAGCAGATATGATGTTGAGAAGACTGATGTCTCTACAGTTGGGGCAGTTTAGATATCCTTTTTAGTTCTCCTTTCTTGTGGATCGGGCGAACGATGCTGAGGTTCCGATCATCAGGCATACTTTGCTCTGACCAAAACTCGGAGATGAGTTGGTGCATGGTCTCTACCAAGTCATTTCCCGGTGCCTTAAAAAGCTCGGCCGATAAACCGTCCGGTTCAGCAGCTTTGTTGGACCTCAGGTTAAATGTAGTTATCCTCACTTCATTTCGGTCTGATGGACGAAAGTCTTGGCTTTCGTCGTCTATGGTAAATGAGCCATCTTACCTGACATCGGAATTTGTGTTATTTACGCCGTTTGACAGCACCTACTAGGTCGATCATATTTATAACTCGATATTTCAAAGAAAGACTCCTCCAAGTCGTCGTAATCGGAATCGGAGCCAATCGGATGACGTTCTTGTTGGTACCAAGGGTTGCTATGGGTATAGCATTTTAGGAATTGAAGATAGTTAGGACAGATTTGTTGTCAGTAGTCTGAATTTCCCGCCAAAAAATAATACTGACATTTTGTGAGCTGGCTCTTGAAAAACAATGTATTTTCCTACAACAGCACAGTAAACGCACACATTTTCAAAATTGAAATTGAGATTTATAATTTCCAAAAATTTGTGTATAGTTTCTTTCACGGAAATGTTTCCAACGTGAATGGAATTGAAAGTGGAAATTATCTTATTACTCACTTCCTTAGCCAATACAGAGAACGAAAGTATCTTTCAAATAGTTGCTCATAAATTTTTCAAATTAAATTAATATCCTAGAACCCCAAGCATTCGATAGTGTGTAGTATCCTTCGTCGTTGTTCTCTTTATGGAGATTTATATTCATCTCTTCCATTTATTTTACTAATAAATCATTTTTAATGTTACACCGTTGAATGCAGAGAATAAAGAATAAAAGGGATTTTATGGAGTGCAAAATGACTGTACACAACGTTCTCTAAATCATCCTTAGTCGGCGAACAGACGAAGTAGATCATAAATGGAAAACTTATCACATGACTGGAGTGCTGTGCAATGTACAAGTTAATCGAAATATTTAATACGTTTAACAACATTTTTAGACTAACTTTTTTTTTCTTTTAATAAAAATTAGAATGTGCATAATATTCACATTGATATACAGTCAAAGGATTCTACGAATTTGGGTTTGCCTTTGGTCAAATTTGAAAATAGCGTAACATTATCTAATACCCTTTTGGTTTTCCTGGAAAGCAGGACAAACTGGAGCAGGAGATAAATCAAAATGCCAAGGGCTTGTCAATGATTACCATATTAAAGAAAAACTGGAACCTTATACTCAAGTTTGATTTCTTCGATTTTTTTTTTGTATCCTTCAATCGCATTTCTCTTCGAATGAAATAATTCAGAAAATAAAATCGTTTTTCGATTCACACGTGTCCATTCGTCTACCAATGAGAATAACTCCAATATGTGGCACATTCACATTTTGAAGGTTACAAAAAATGTCTGCCTTGGTCCATATTGTGGTTAGATGACATTTTTCTATTACAAAAAGTTCTGACGACGACTTGCAGACTGGGAGGAATTTAAGACAAGGCGCGCAATGGTGTGGCAGTGGCATGGTACCGAAAAGTGGCAGGTGACATCGCTAAAGCATACTGTAAACAAATGTAGACGCGCGCATCAAAGTGGAATGGCGGCGACGTGCCATTTTTCAGGTGGCGTAGTGCCAGACTGATGACATTTGTCTGGATCAAGTTTTAGAAGCTGGTGACGTTGTTTATTTTTGCATTACAACTGCGTATTTCTGTTTACCCGAAAACTAAAAACATGCTAGACGACCAAGAATTCAACACAGGACTATAATGAACTGGTAAATTGGTGGAACCATATATTGATTTTCACTTCAGTGCGCGTTAATTCACTTCCATACCATTCGCCGCCATTCCATCGCCACACCACTTTTATGCCACGTGCAAATTGGTCACCAAGCCACGCCACGCAACTGCCACGCGACGGTAATGAGCGCCTTGTCTCAAACTTCATTATGAAGCAGATTATATTTCTTAAGAAATTACTAGCTAGTATGGCCGTATTTTTTTCTGACCAGCCTTTGATAGATAAATCTTACAAAAATCTCAAGTTTACCTTTTAAGACCATTGATGGTGAAAGCAGATCCAAATTAATCCGTTTCGATAGTCAGCATCGTCAGTCACAGGTAATGGGGCTTTTGTTAATCTACTATGTGGACAATTTTTGCCAACTTTCTTAGCATATGTACGTACATCAGGAATTCAAGCCATGATAATGAGACTAACATAATAAACGACATTTATTCGTCGAACACTTCATAACATGATCAAAACTTATGTCATTAAAAGTTAGGCTGGCGTCAGAAAACCTCCCAAGAGTCGCCCAGAAAAAAGCCACAAAAAGCGACCCGATAAACGCCCCTAAACGAGTCGTAAGAAATAAGTCAAAAACCGACCCGAAAAAAGCGTTAAAAATACCCCCAAAAAGGCTTTCAAAAACGAACTAAAGTTCAAGAACTTTTTAAAAAAAATTCCCAAAAGAGAGCCGGAAAAATTCACAAAAATCAACCCAAAAAACTCGCAAAATGTCTCGAAAAAAATAAACTAAACCTCGAAAAAACTATTTAAAAATGGAGCAAAGCATACCCAAAATTATTCGCCCCAAAAATAATTGAAAAACATTCCACAAAACTCCCTAAAAGAGTATCAAAAATATTCCAAAAACTGTCCCTAAATTCCTCAAAAAAAAAACGCTCAAACGATCAAAAATCTTCCCAAAGAAGTTCCGAAAAAAGCCCGAAAAAACTAAACTAAACAAAACCTCGTAAAAAAAAATTAAAAAAGCGCCAAAAAATTGCCAAAATGATTCGCTCTGAAAAAGAACCCAAAAATAATTCAAAAAGCGTCCAGAAAACGCTACAAAAGAGTCTCAAAATGTTCCAAAAAAAAAACGTTTCAAAAACGACCCCTAAAATCCGTCAAAAAAGCCCATATGCTCCGAAAACTCGTCAAAAATCGTCCCAAAGAAGTAACGAAAAACTATTCAGCGTTGTAATGATGATGCCCTCCTGATCAGTATAATGTTACTTAAGCAGTAGGGTGGGGAAAAATGATCCAAAAAGCGACCCGTAAAACACGCCAAAAAATTCTTTTAAAAGCGTCGTAAAAAACAAGCCAAAAAAGCCTCACAAAGCGGCAAAAAACACTCCAAAAACGAGCTAAAAAAACGTCCTTAAAAATGTTTAACAAATGCTCCCGAAAACGCCCAAAAATACCTAAAATTATGGTAAATGGAGATCCTCCGAATAACGCTACCGTGAACGCCACAAAAACACTTAAAACAAAAAAAAAAACATCCCAAAAAAACGAACCGAAAAACTTCCTTAAAACGCACTAAAGAATGGCCAACAAAACGCCCCAAAAAAGCCTTAAAAAGCGGGAAAAAACAAGCTAAAAAACGTCCAAAAAGAGGTTTAAAAAAAGTTCCCTAAAATGCCCAAAAATACCTGAAAAATCCTTCAAAAAAGGTTCCCAAAAAACGCCTCAAAAATATATTCAGCGCTGTAATTATGACCGCCTCTATATACAATGCTACGTCTCCCTGTTTCTTTGGTCCTCCATAATTCAAGAGGCGCTTTCTTAGCCCTATCAGGGAAATTTAGTAATTTATGCTTAGAGCTCTAGCAACCCAGGAGTATGAGGTCTAAAACAAAAATATAGCTTTTAATGATAATCAATATTGAGTGTCGTTATTAGTCAGCCATATATTCAAGCCTGGACCATTTAATAACCAATAATTATTGACGCGTCAGAAATGCACATTATGCTAAAAAAAAGTCTGCTACTGGTACCAAATCAAGTCGTTTATATCCCTTTTTTGAAAAAGTTATCAACAACTTGAGAATGAAAATACAGATAAGTAAGTACAAATTTTCATGGTTCATTCAAATGCTTATCATCCTCAGGGGCTTAAGCTACTTTTCCTCTTTTTTATATTTTTCTATTAAAGGACAAAAATATGCAAAATTATTTAACGAACAAAATTCACAGACAACTTAATCCGCCTCAACACTAAACAGATAAATATAAATCTCCATAAAAAAAAGAACCAACAAAGTTTACCCCTAACCTAATCCTTAAATGTCAGTCAGTGTTGTGGTGGTGGTGAATTTTGTAATGTGTTTGTTTGCAAGCGATTGTAAAATAACCATCGATTCTCGACTGAACTACCTATTAAAAAGAATTACTCTGTCATTCAGTAAGATAGATGACGCTTGACACAAATTCAAACTAAATTGTGGTGGTTCCAAATAGATAATATCCTTTCGGGATGTATTCGCAGTAATTGCTTCTAATCGGACATGCAGAACAGTATCCAAATAGTTGGACTAACATGAAAATGCCATATGAACCATGTATCCGAATTGCATTTCAAATTTTTTTTTTTTTGCTTACGAATTGCGTGTGTGTTGATTATAATGGACATTGTATCTGAATCTGTGTTATTCTGATGCTGGCAGAGAAGACCCAATGAACTATGTTATAGGATTTTGTGTTTAGAGCGAATTTTGCCATGAGCATGCCAATCTTGTTTGGAGTCTGTATAGTGTACTATATCTGGACACAACACGTGGGCTAAGTGGGCTCATAGTCATTTGAGAGGATTGTGATGTTATTGGAAATATTGATTAAAATCGGAACGGAACCCTCGAGTTGGGGTCAAGGAGTTTAACATGGAAATAAGATTCCAACCCACTTGCATTCAATTTTACGTTTTACTGCTGCAACTTGTTACTCGGCCTGTGTTTGAGCCTTTAGTTTGTATAAATCCTTGTTCGGGGAATATGTGTAGGCGATATCAAAGGAAGGATATGAATTGATGAAGTATGCGATGCTCTTCCAGTGAAATATTGATAGTAGCTCTGTTGTAGACATGTTTGGTTTGCTTACTTTGTAGCTTTTCATCTTTTAGTGTAGGAAAAAAAAGATTGTCCCAACTGAATGCATAAGATTCATTAAAACCACGAACATCAGTAAGTAAAAGTCAAAAGAGTTTGAAGAAACTGTTCTGATTGGCAATTGATGTTCTCGATGGCTTTGATGGCAGTAGTTGCGGGCATATTTTTTTCTATTTTTTCCTGGTACTTGCCTCTTTTTAACAAGACCACCTTCTGAATACTCTGCAGTTTGCATGTTTCGGATGTATATTCAGTTGAAATGTAATCATTTGGCATTGGCTGTGTGGCTGTTTTTGTTGAGATTGTGTGGTCTTTGAAAAAGCTAAGCGCATTAGAAATCTAACTGCATATCAAAAAGTATCAGTAGTATTCCCAATTAGCCCAATTAGCCTTTTGTATTGTAAGTCTAGTTAGTGGAACTTCCATAAGTCGAACTCTTAAAATGAAAGAAAATAAATTCGAGTTATGCGAGCCAAAAGTTGAAAGGTTTTCAATAAAACTTCGAGTAATGGAGAAATTTGACTTAAAGAAGTGCGTGTTATGGAAGTTTGACGAGGTGTATTCAAGTTCCCTAAAGCTAAATCGGAAATCGTATTCATTCACTTTCAATGGCCCGCTTATCCATTAAGTGGGTCGCGAGTGTAGGTTGCTTAAGAGGATCCAAATCCAAAGATGGTGTACCCAATGAGGAGGACATCTTGTGAGTACTTTTCTAAACTGTTCAATTCAATCCAGGGTAGGTATATTGAGGACGACAGATCCATCGGCCTAAGGTCTGCTCAAACCAACGTGAAAATGCGAAATCGGGAACGAATTTCGCGGGGGAAACGGTGGGTAATACAGCCATCGCCATGTATTTACTTCCCACTCCCGCTTTCGCGTTGGGTTAAGCAGACCTTTAAGCTGTGTGAAACGTCCCAAGAACGCCCAAACGAATGCCCAATAAACGCTCAAAAAGCGTTCCAAAAAAAAACCTCCAAACCGAACTAAAAAACGTTCCTAAAAATGTTTAATAAATGTTACAAAAAACGATCCAAAAACGATCCAAAAACGCCCCTCAAAACGCCCCAAAAAAAAATCAAAAATCGTCCCAAAGAAGTTACGAAAAACTAGTCAGCGTTGTAATGACGATGCCCTCCGGATCAGTATAAAGTTACTTAAGTTGTATAGGGTGAGGAAAAATGACTCAAAAATCGACCCGTAAAACTCGCCAAAAACTCTCCTAAAAGCTTCGTAAAAAACAAGCCAAAAAACGCCCCGCAAAAGCGGCCAAAAATCGCTCCAAAAACGACCTATAAAAACCCAAAAATTGCCCCAAAGAAGTTACGAAAAACCTGTCAGCGTTGTAATGACGATGCCCTCCGGATCAGTATAAAGTTACTTAAGTAGTAGGGTGGAGAAAAATTACTCAAAAATGCGACCCGTAAAACTCGCCAAAAACTCCCCTAAAAGCGTCGTAAAAAACAAGCCAAAAAAACGCCCCGCAAAAGCGGCCAAAAATCGCTCCAAAAACGAGCTAAAAAAACGTCGCGCGGGAAACGGTGAGATATACGGCCATCGCCATGTATTTATTTCCCGCTTCAGCGAGTTGCAGATTAGAGTGATTATGTTTCCCTTTTTCAAGAAAGGGTGCGAAGGTTTTAGAAAAAAATAAGGATCGGATAATTCTCAGGTGGCGCTGTAGTCGCACATTTCTATATCACAAAGACCACCGACTCGATTGAGCTCAAATTTTCAGGCAATCTTAGGTATTGGCTCGGGTAGTTCCTGTGAAAATAGGAAAAAATTAGACAAAGGGGCGTGGCACCTCCCATATAAAAAAAAATAAATCTTCTATGGGGTGAAATTCGATGGCGTTATAACTCTATAACCGCTGGGCCGATTTTCATACAGATTTTCTAAACAGTCGGCAAGTTCTTAAAATAAGTCAACTGAAGTCACCACCCCAGGGCTCGAACCTTTGCTACGCTACGCACCTGCCTGGTCCTCTCAGACTGAACTTCAATGTTCAGACTCAATTTCATGTTGAAGCTGAAATGAAATTAAACATGGAAAGTTATGCTCGTCTCTAGAATGCCTGTTCAATGCACTCTACATGTTAGTGGAGTCCCATTGAAACATTTTAAGAAGTTTAAGTATCTCTAGGTCTTATTCACGAGTGACGGAAGGAGCTGTGCTGAGTTTTCCTGTAGGATTGGTCAGGCTGGGTAAATTTTGGGACAGCTTAGTCATTCTGTCATTAGGAGGACTGAATTTGGTGTTGAAGCTAATGTTTTCAGTCTTTTTTTTTTGGTGTTTGCTCCAACTCTTACTTGTGGTTATGAGGTTTGGGTAATGACTGAAAGAATAAGATCGTAGTTACAAGCTGCCAAAATGAGCTAGTGTGACCCGTAGAGATCGCATTAGGAACACTAGAATACGTGAGGAACTCAATGTCGAGCAGCTACTTCTCCGGACGGAGCGGTCCATGCTTCGGGGGTTCTAGGATCTCAAGACGCGCTACGAAATCCGTAAAAACAGGCAGACATCTAGGTAAACTAAAGCATGAAATAGTTAGATCCAGTCTATAATCTCCGCCTGGGGATTGCCTTTAATGATTTACAATCCTATTTTTAAATTGAAACTCAATGAACTAATTTTCATCTAGTTCAAGCACTAGTTCAGTAAAAGTTCATAGGTAAGCATAATCAGCTGTCAAAGGCTGTCAAACTCATGTGAGTAAACATGCTCCATCGAGGCATAATAAAAAAGAAGAACCAATTAAACTAAAACACACACTTAACCTATAGTTCATTTAGTTCACTTGTCAGAATGAACTTATTTCATCTTGAATCGTTTGCTTCCACAATAATACTCTATCGTAAATATTTATTTGTTGCTCTTAGAAAATTCGTCACATCCGATCTAAAATTATTTTACAATTTTTCAATTTCATGTCGAATGCGTCATGTAGGTAAAGCACTCATCAGCACCTGCTCTCAAGTATCAGTATGTTTTTCACAGAATAGGCCGCCTTGAGAATTTCCTTATCAGCAACTATATCGATGTGTGTCTTCTGAAACGATATGAAATCAATTCCATCAGTAGTTGATTGTTGTCTTCCATCGGGTGACATCTTCTTCATCGGTTGTTACATTACAAAATCTTGGTAGATTTCCAGAAGTTTCGCCATGAATAACTTTGACTACAACGATGATGATATTTACTTACGAAAACGGTACCAATTTAACATTATTCACATCTCCTTCCAATCATGGTGATTTTATTATTTTTTTTTCTTATCTCACATTGACAGAAAAAACAAAGAGAAACCTCCGCTATGGGATTCATTTCAGGATCCACCCCCAAGCAAAGCAACCGGATCAGCAGCCAGTTGGACAAAACTAACATTGTTGCTGCAAATTTTTAAGATTATCGTCTATATTGGTGTATTCGTTATCGTCCTTGGTGCAGCGGTCCTATCCAAACTCAGCTACTTGCTAATGGTGGCACAAATACCCCAGGGGGCTAAAGTGAAATATTGCGATATCAGGCGTGAGTATACAGTATGAAGTCTGAACTGAAGTGCACACAGCACAAGTTGATGTTGACTTGGCGGGAGGGTGGGGGGGTTCGATAAGAACCAAATGAACATTGACGGCTCACGGTGGAATGCGTTTGTTTATAGTGAAAATTTCATTTCAGATCCGCATAGGGAATTGTACGCGCAGATACCCGACGAGCAGCAAATTGCATGGATATGGGCGTTGATATTTGCATTTTCCGCACCAGAAGTGTTCACATTCTTTCGGGCGTTGAGAATTTGCGTATTTAAGGATGTTAAGGCACCCACTTGGCCGGAAGTGTATTTGGTAAAGAGTGAAACAATTGCAATAGATTTATATTTTGGGTAGTTTAAAAATGGTTTCTCTTTTTTTTTTAACTGATTTAGGTTGTTGGTATGGAAATGCTTCATGTAATTGGCCTGGCAGTGTTTACATTTGTAGCGCTTCCTGCAATGGACTCGTGCAAAGCGTTGATGGCAACTAATGCTGTTTGTGTTGTACCGGGATTGCTATGTAAGTACAGTTATTAGTGATATGTCTTGTCTATATCTGATTTGGTATCTCTTTGTTGCGAGAGGCATTCAATTGGATTATTTCTTGCGAAGTGTCTATTCGGCCGCTGATTTTGTACTGATTGACGTTTACCGGTGTTCGGGACACGGCTACGTAATCAACGTAATTACATTTTCATTAAAAACTGTTTATAAAGATAAGGGTCCTAACCCTACAGCATAATGTCTGAAAATGATGTACTGGAGTTTTCGCACTCGTACAGTCGCAGAGTACTTTATTATCTCAACATAAATAAATCCGGTGATCCAGTTTGTTATCCCCCATCATTCTGAAGAGGCGTTCTTCCACGCTGGCGATACCCCTGCGTAAGATTTTTCGTCTGTCCTATTCTTCTGGACTCTTTCCGAGTAGGTGGAAAACAGCATTATTGTCCAGTTCGTCCCTAAAAAAGGCGAATCTTCTTCTCCCACCAATTACCGACCCATATAGCACTTACGTCCATTCTTTCTAAGGTCATGGAAACGCTGATAAATCAGCAGGTTATGATTTATATATCTGACTATGACTTATATATCTTGAATCACGGAAACTCCTCAATGACCAGCAGTACCTACGGGTTCCGTGGCAACAGATCCACTGGTGATTTAATGACTTATCTCACCGAGAAGTGGAAGAAATCCCCTCAAAACTTCGGTGAATCGAAGATTGTTGCGCTTGATATTTCAAAGGCATTTGACAGAGTTTGGCACCAAGCTCTTTTGTCGAAAATGCGTGCTTATGGGATTGATGCGTCTCTTATTCAATGGATTAGAAACTACCTTTCTGGCCGTTCAATTCAAGTTGTTTTGGATGGTTTCAAGTCTAAAACTCACCATATAACTGCTGGTGTTCCCCAAGGCTGCGTTCTGTCTCCGACTTTATTTCTAATTTTTATAAATGATCTCGTCTCTGCGCAACTTCTAATCCAACCCATTCCTTTGCTGATGACAGCACTGTTAGCTATTCATATTCTTTCCAGGATTCACGTCCCTGCACCTCGGCCGTAGAACTGAAACGGCAACGCATGTTAAGCTCATTAAATTCCGACGTTGACAGCATTTTAAAATGGGGTTCAGCCAATAGAGTGGAATTTAATGCTATCAAATCTGGTGCGGCGAGAACCATATTGCACCTACTGGATAGGATCCAAAATCGTGCGTTAAGGCTTATCGGAGACATGAATATCGTAGATTCTATTAATTCAGTTCAACATTGCAGAAAGGTTACGTGTCTCTCGCTGTTTTTTTTTTTTTTTTTTTTTTCAAAAACAAAAAACGAACCCTGCCGCGACTAAAGCGAGCCACATACCCCTACTCGAACGACGGCCGAATAGCGACACCCAATAAATTTCGACATTTCGTTACGGAGTCGCGTCCCGAACGACGACCGAATAGCAACACCCTATAAACTTCGACATTTCGTAACGTAGTCGCATCCCGAACGACGACCGAATAGCAACACCCTATAAACTTTGACATTTCGTTAAGTAGTCGCATCCCGAACGACGGCCGAATAGCAACACCATATAAACTTCGACATTTCGTTACGTAGTCGCATCCCGAACGACGACCGAATAGCAACACCATATAAACTTCGACATTTCGTTACGTAGTTGCATCCCGAACGACGGCCGAATAGCAACACCCTATAAACTTTGACATTTCGTTACGTAGTCGTGTCCTGAACGACAGCCGAATAGCAACACCCTATTTCTTGATGAATATAAATAACGTACCGCTAAACAATTTTAAATGTCCATACAACGCAAGGCGAAGTAACGCAAAGGAACGTCGAAAAATGTAAAAAAAAAATAAACAAAGCGAAGCGAAGAGAACCAAATGCAATAAAACTCATTCTGTCTGAACTGAATGGCAATATTTCGTTCAGTCAGTTGGGTTTATTGTGAAACGCTTGTAACGTTATGTCAAAACGTATGGCTGACTATTGTTTGCGGTGTATGTACTATGTACTTTTTATTTCACTTATCTGTGTCGACGCATTTTTGACTATTCAGTCGCAAAAGAACGAATGACCATCCAAATATTTGTCAATACGTCATTTAACACCTGTCAATATTATATTGAATACACGCGAATTCAATGACAGTGAAGACAATGGGATTCTCGTAATGTCTATGCGTGGCTCCCATAGTAGGAAGCTGCACATAATTGGAGAACTATGTATAGGTATATCTGACAGTTTGCTTTAAATTCATTACACAGTCTGACAACACTAATGCATTGTTCATATGTCAGATAATTTGATTCGTTACCCGTGGTCATAAATATGCATCATTGGTGCATTCTAATTTCACCTATAGTGACATGGTAACTGACATGGGACATCCTGACGTAGCCGCATATCCACTGATTTGCTTGTAGCTAAATACTATTCTGGGTAAAATCCATGTTGTTGACAGACAGGCACTGTGTTTACTCGCAGTCCTTTTCAAATTTCCGCACCACCTAATATCAAAATTCAATCCTCTATTCCGTAGGCGTCCTTAGTGCCCCGAAATGTAGCTGGAAATCAATGTTAACGTTATTCCTAGGCCTTCTGGCGCTATGCTGCCAAGCAACGGCGCTCTTTATATGGCCAGCTATCGATAACAAATTAGCTGTACAAATCCTCTCCCTGCCCCTTGTATTCATCTCATTGCGGTGGTGGGAGAACTACATCAATCGCTTCACATGGATTGGTAAGCAAACACATACATCATGTACCATATAATTATCTGAAATTAACAGTCCTTTCACATTTGGCTGTGCAGCTAATCTGACAAAAACCATTCGGAGGACAAAATCACGCTACAATACCTACTTGTTCCTGTCACCGTTGAAATGTTTACTATTCGCTGTGATCGCATTCGTCCTTGATGGACGCAGATTCGCGGCATATTTCACGAAATTTCTCGCTGGCTGGAGGCAGCATGATATAACCATCAGTCAGGTAAGTAGCACACCGGCCACCATCCCGCACCGTTGCACATATATACAATTTCAACTTGGATGAGTATCTCATCAGCATGCAATGTCCTTGTCATTCACAGAGTTCAGCAATATACTCGGATGCACACAGCTCAAGCACCACAACTGCCTCATCAACATCGTCGTCATCCTTCCAACTGACAGGCACACTAATGGCACCAATGTTGGAAGATGAGTTTGTTGTTCCATCGAATCCGAATGCCATCATCAACACTCTCCTAATCCAGATAATTTCTTCTTACCTCTGCTATATTTTCGCCAAGTTCGCATGCAAGGTGAAAATTCAGGAATTCAGCTTTTCTCTATCGGTGAGTGTGGTCGGCCCGGTGTCGGTTGCATTGCTGGTTGTCCTATCCAGCGCTAGGGAGGCAAATGTCTGTGCCTTTCACGACTACATGCCGGACTACTTAGCATTTCGGGCTCTACCCATTTATCGGTTCATTGATTATTTAACACAAGACTTCGTATGGATGTGGCTGGTGTGGTGGGCGTCCCAACTTTGGATCACCTATCACATCTGGTATCCGAGAAACGATAAGAATGCACCGACAGAGAAGTTGTTCGTATGTCCGTGGTATTGCAGCCTCCTTGTGGACCAGTGTATAACCATGAATCGACGACGAGTCGACTGGAATGAGGAGTACGTTACGTATGTAAGTTTATGCAGCATATCTGACAAGATTGTCCTTACATTTTTGGCAAATCCATTTATTCTTAATACTCTTGATATCTTGTGTCTCCATCTACGGTTTTATATTATATAGAATGATACATTCGCACCAGTTGCACCGGTGAATATTGATTCGGATATTTTGCCAAGCGATAAAATACCACAACTTATTGTGTGTGCAACAATGTGGCACGAGACACAGGAAGAGATGATGGAGTTCCTGAAATCGATTGTACGTTTGGATGAGGATCAATGTGCTCATCGAATGGCAAAAACTCATATCAACAAGGGCAAAGAGGATGCGGAGTACTATGAGCTAGAGAGTGAGTATATACACGTGTATTTCATTTGAATAATAGCTTTTGCGGTCTGGCTTGTGATGTGTTTGACAAGCCTTAAGAGGTGTTTGTTCGTTGGAAATTATTGAAGTTTTCCCTTGTTATGGCGTAATGGTGGGAAGTACAATGTACAGGTGACGGTGTACTTTTACTATACCATTGTGACGATGTGTTTCCCAACGATAACATTATCTGATGAACAAAATGGAATATTTTTTGTCTCATGTGTTTATTAGTATACAAGTTACACCTTTGAATATTACAGTGGTTTCAAGTCGTTGGTGGATTGATATTTTACAAGAAAAAAACGTCCACCATTGGGCACCAGCTAGCAGTGACACCTTTCGATTGAGTTGCCATTGCCATAATACATGCCATCAACGAATGATTAATAAAAATCAAAAGGCTTCTCTAATCATTTCAAAATTTCGACATCAATGTCAACGTTCTGATAGCCTTTAAAGACGTTGGATAGAAAACTTACGACAAAAAAGAGGTCCACCATTGGGCGCCAGCTAACAATGATACATAATTCAATTTTGTCGCCTTGTAACGAACAATGTTTTTTACAGTTGAAAAATATTTTCCCTTTATTAAAGGTTTTAGGCAGGTAAGACCGCTTTGATTTAGAAAAAAATATTAAGACATTAGGACACGATCATAATAAATTCGTTTTTGTCAACTGGGACCAGTAGTAGGGATAAATTCAATCATGCTTCATTGAAGAAAAAGAAGCATCACCAAATAGTAGGAAAAGTTGGTAAATATTTTCTAAAGCTTGTTACAAGGGGTGGTTATGTGGAAGCTAAATTTAAGATTTGCCTCTGTTCTGATATTGCCGAAAATATAAACATCTGGCATGCTTGCGGCTGAGGCATGACTGAGTTCGCGGATAAAAAAAACACACCCGAAACACAAAAAAAATTAAAATCATGCCAAGATTAGCGATATAATCTGAACCGAGCTATCAGGTAGTATAGGGATACTTTGATCCAGTTCAACTACTTCAGATTAAGGCGACAGGTTCTTGGTCACCTTGGATACACTTTACCCACCCTTCTCATCTGATGAGTCACCGTGACAATTGATATATCCCTGCTCTTCCAGCTGCCCCTTAATTATACCGGCTTTGGATTTAGTATCGCATTGAATCACAAACGGTTTATAGAAATCCGGCTGTGCTGTAGGACTGGAGCAGATATTAATGCATCCTTTAGCTTATGGAAAGCGCTACTCGCAGCTTCCGTCAACTTAAACTCCTTATGCCCAGTTGCACAGTCAGAGTTTAAACCCTCGTTTTGGTTTAAACATTCGTTCAACAAATTTTCGGTTTCACTGTTTTCGTTTAAACCCAAAGTGTAGTTCAACTCTCGGTTTAAGTTAAACGCCTGCATTCTGCCGTTTAAACTTTCGTTTCGCATTTTGAGGTTTATTTTGACAGCTGCTATTTCATACAGAGAGATAGAGAGAGAGAACAGAAATGATAAATTGTTTGGGTGCTGCACTTCTTGAATTTATATGAGTGAAAAGTAGAGCTATGATTAGTTCCAGCATTACTGCTGTAAACCCACTGTTAAAAAATATCATCAGAAAATTTCAATAGATTTTCAACCAATATAATGTACTTTTCAATAAAAACACTTTTTTTCAAGTGAACATCAGGTAGATCTTAGCCCAAACATAATGTAGACAAGCGTAAATAATTGTATTGAGGTTTTTTCAATACAAATTATTTATTTTCGTGTGTGGAAATGACGATTATTTTTTTGTAATGCTACTAGTGATTTCTTACCCACTCTATTCTTTTTACAATGCAATTTGTTTGTCCGATTTTGAACACACTTCTCGGGACAATCCCTCTTCAGTTCAAAGGTTTCGGAGTTCATACCATTTTTGTATACAGATCTAGATTACCTACATTTTTGTTTAAAAAAAAAATAAAACCAGAACAAGATAGCGCAGATTTTCGTAGAAACACCAGCAAAAAACTTTGCGCCTACCTATTACCAGACAATGACCCTAATTAGAGGCCCATAAAATCCTTTCAATATTTTACTGGCGACGGGTGATTGGATGTGGTAAAAACCCAGCGACTGTCATTCCGGTGTCATTGGTGATTTGCCGGTGGTTGTAGGTACCTGGGACTCCTCTGGAACATTTACCACTGAGCAACTGCGCCCACGTTAAAGACAGTTTGACAGTCTCTAACTTTTGTTTAACAATCAGGCTTTTAAGTTTAGAAAGTCAAGTCCGGAAGGATGACACCAATAAGCGGTAGCTACCGAAATGAGATGTCTTGCAGTTGGACAATGCTGGGCACGTTAATGTCAATGAAAAAGGATTCCAAATCCCTGTACAAGTAGAAACCAATTTTGTTCCCGTAGCTGGCGAAATTCTAATAATTTCCATTGTCCTCTCCATCTTCCTCTATGGTCGGTTCCTAGTATACCCCATGTTGCTCCTAAATAATCACCTTTGATTACTCAACGTCGGGTTTTCCCTTTGGCGATACATTCTCCACACTTTAACCAAATAATCCATCTGCATAGAGAGAATATTTCAGATCCCTAGTTTTGTACCAAAATTCACCTCTTACACCACTCAAATCACTCTAATGCCGACTGACATTTCCAATTACACCCTCAGTGCACCTCTGTGCGAAATCATTATGCGTCAGTATGAAAAACAATTCCTCTTCCAGCCAATATATTCTTTGACGATGCCTTCGAACTTGAATCGAAATACTGTCAAGACCAGAAAAATCCACCCCTCAATGAGTTCGTGAAGCTGCTCATCGAAAGCATCGAGAAGGCCTGCTTCGAAGTCTATGGTGTTGCAATGAAACTGAAACCACCGATGAAAATCGAAACGCCCTATGGTGGTCGACTGGTGTGGACACTACCCGGCCGCACCAAAATGATTGCACATCTAAAGAACAAGGACAAAATCCGACACAAGAAACGCTGGTCACAGGTCATGTACATGTACTACTTGTTAGGCTTCCGCATAATGGAACTGGAGGATGCTTCACCCAAGCGAAAGACCGTCATTGCGGAAAATACATTTTTGCTGGCTCTCGACGGTGACATCGACTTTCAGCCACAGGCCGTGCAACTGCTTATCGATCGCATGAAAGCCATTGATGAATTGGGTGCCGCTTGTGGTCGCATTCACCCGGTTGGACGTGGTCCAATGGTTTGGTATCAGAAATTCGAATACGCCATCGGGCATTGGCTGCAAAAGTCCACAGAGCACGTCATCGGTTGTGTGCTTTGTAGTCCGGGATGTTTTAGTTTATTCCGGGGCAGTGCCCTAATGGAGAATAGCGTAATGAAGAAGTACACGACAGTGTCACAGGAGCCGATGCACTATGTACAATATGATCAGGGCGAAGATCGTTGGTTGTGCACGTTGATTCTAAAGCAGGGCATGCGGGTGGAGTACTCGGCCGCATCGGATGCCTACACCCATTCGCCAGAGAATTTTAATGAGTTCTATAACCAGCGTCGACGGTGGGTACCATCGACCATTGCTAATATTTACGACTTGCTGTCCGATGCCGATATGGTGGTGAAGAATAACAGCAGCATTTCGATGCCGTATATCTGCTATCAATTTATGCTGATGGTCGGAACGATTTTGGGCCCGGGCACTATATTTATGATGATGATTGGAGCTCTGGTGGCGGTGTTTAACATCGACATTTGGAAGTCATTCTTGTGGAACTTCTTCCCTCTGTTGACGTTTCTATTGGCATGTTTGTATCTCAAACAAAATTATCAGGTTGGTTGTGTGTTTGAAATTTGCAACGACAGTTCGTAATTGGTGGTCTTGTTGTTGTTTTTTTTTAGCTTCTGATTGCCTTCGTGATTAGCACGGTGTATTGCCTTGTCATGATGGCTGTTCTCATCGGTATCATCATTCAGATGATAGAGGATGGTCCGTTGTCACCAGCATCGCTCTTCTTTATGCTGGTTGCTGGTCAAATTATTATAGCAGGTATGTTTGAACAGTCGCATCAGGGTGAGTGGTTTTCCTGTAAACAAGATTCTTCCAGGTTTAATGCATCCTCAAGAGGCCGGTGCCTTGTGGTGCGGTTTCATCTACTACATCACAATTCCATCGATGTATATGTTGCTGTTGATTTATTCCATATTCAATATGAACGATGTATCG
This sequence comes from Cheilosia soror, assembly GCA_949372485.1. Lineage (NCBI taxonomy): Eukaryota > Metazoa > Arthropoda > Insecta > Diptera > Syrphidae > Cheilosia > Cheilosia soror. The sequence goes on from OX443563.1 coordinate 10,125,974, forward strand.
TGGGGAACGCGAGAGAAAAAGCCCGAAGCCGAAGCAGAGGTGAGTGGGTGGCGCACAGTACATACATACGTGTTATATTTTTTTTTTTTTTTTTGTGTTACAGGCAAAGCCAGACGAAGGTAAACAGTCAAAGGATAGCAAACCGAATAAATTTCAACAAATGTTCGCATTTCTCAAACCGTCCAACGAGGAGGAGGGTTCGTTAGATTTTTCCTGTGCGGGTATCTTTCGGTGTATGTTCTGTACACATCCCAAGTCGAATGCTGTGGAAAATCAACTGATGGTGGTTATATCTAACTTGGCCGAGTTAAACAGCAAAATTGATGTGTTAGAAGGGTGAGTCAGACAGACAGACGGTCCAAATGGGCAAATATAAAGTTAAATTGTTTATCTTCTTTTTTTAGGAAAGTCATTAAGGAAAACAGCGTGGAGAATAAAACGGAATCGGGACCAAGTGAGACAATCTCAGTGAGTACCAAATAGTGGTTCATCGACTTGCATTTGATGCCATAGAAAAAAAAAGGATTTTTGAATTGAATTTGGGTGATTCAAAACCTCACAGTCTCTGATGAATCCTTGATTCTATGTGAAGAGCATCGCTCTTAATAGCTACCGGCTACCGAGTTGTGTATAGGGCTTTGTCCAACTTCACTTGGGTGCATTTACGAATATTCAACATTTGTAGGGTCACTACATCTTGCCTACGAATACCTTGCTACTTTCTAGCCATCACAAACCACATAGAAGAAACCGTCGACTCCTCCCACGGACTTTGCCTACGAGCTGCCAGCGAGCCCAGGATTTTTCATGTATTGGTGCTGTACAAAATCAAAGGAGCGCCATTAATGCACGCATACTTGAAAAATCCTAGGCCCATGGTATATCATGGAAAATCATTGCCATTCTTTCTTTCTTTTAAATCTCAATAAAAGTACTTTAGCATTTAGCTTTACAATCGGCACTTATCTTCTATATAATCCTTCTTTAAAAAGTGACTTGACTTCTAAAGAACGGGCGACCTCATTGTCTGATAGAGGCTTGCTCTCTATTGACTGACTCCTCGGCCACAAACCAGTAAGAATAGACCGTCGACTCCTCCCACATAACGGACTTTGCCTACAAGCTGCCGGCGAGACCAGGATTTTTCATGTATTGGTGCTGTACAAAATCAAAGGGGCGCCATTAACGCACGCATACTTGAAAAATCCTGGTCGCATGGTATTGCATAGAAAAACATTGCCGCCATTAATTTTGACATTTACACGTATTCACAGACAGGGAAATTCTTTCCGGGGGGAATCGGGTAGGTGTACGGGAAGTCGGCGGTCTATTCTTACTGGTTTGTGTCCTCGGCGGTCAATTAAAGTAATAGAATGTTTAACTTTCCCTGTAGATGGGCCCATCATAGGCCCATCTGTGATAATCTACTAGATTACAGAATCAATAAACAATTTAAGCTTTCTAATTAAAAATCGGTACTTTCTAACAAAATTACACTCTGCATGAATTATGGGACACCCTTTAGATGTGCCCACGAAGCAGGAATTGTATATCAGAACAATCCTCATAATTGTGTCGGGAAATAGCATTTGCAGTGTTTTTGTTTGGATTCTTATATGTTCATTCATGACCTTTTCTCATCCCAACTTTAGGACGAAATCAGCGACACAGAAACCGATAAAGATTACCTCCCCGGTTGGGTGAATGACCCCCTTCTGGTGGACTCGCCTATTGGTGAAATACCTCTGCAGGAGAAACGTTTCTGGCGTGATCTCATCAAGAACTACCTAAAGCCAATGTTCCACACCAAGGAAAAAAAGAATCAAATTGCCGAAAGTCTACGTGATCTTCGCAACATGTTCGCATTTGCATTCGTAATGATCAATTCGCTGTTTATACTTATTGTGATATTGCTGCAACTGAAAAAGGATTATTTGCATGTTATTTGGCCAATTAGTCCCAAAGATTTCATTACCTACGACGAGACCCACCTACAGGTCTACATCTACCGTCAATATCAGGAACTAGATCCGATCGGTCTATGTTTTGTGCTCTTCTTCGGCTTGATTTTGATCATTCAATTTGTTGCTATGTTTTTCCATCGATTTGCAACTGTATCCCAATTGCTGGCCGCTACACAGTTGGATTGGTTTAGAAATACTTCGGTAAGCCGGATAGATGAGAAATGACTTTCTTACAGCTCGTATATCCCTTTAGAAAACCGAAGACGATGCTTTGAATGAGATTCGAGGTAATGCAGTAAATATTGCCAAACAGATACAACGACCCAAGCGAATGGATGACGATGATGATGCTGAAAATGAGAACATTGAAGAAAACGACGAAGAGGAAGGAATAGCTCGTCGACAGACCATTTTCAAGTTGCACGAAAATCGTGAGAAAAATACACAGGACTACAGTGATTTGGTGCGCAATTTTGAGACCCGATTTTACGGCGAAGGTAACTACTATTTATGCTAATGAAGGCAAACCGTAAACTTCTATTGGACTAATTAAATTTTTTTTTTCTTCCAACAGATGAACTAAAAGTGAAGCATCTTTCCATGAGTCGCAAATCCATAATGCTACTCAACGAGACCCGAGTCGAGGCAAAACGCCGTAAGACTGAACAAATGCAACGCAGTCAAATCTTTAATCTCAACGAAGGATACGACAACAAGGGGTATGAGACAAGTTTTTAGACCGGCCGTACTTAAATACACGTGTTTCTAAGAGCCAGCTTGGTTTCATTAAGTATTTTGCCAATAAAAATGTTTAAATGAAAACATCCTTAATTGGGAAAATAAATGCTCGCCAGGTATTTCTTTATTGTTCAAGTCCATGTTGTTGTCCTTCATTCAACAAGCCAATTTGAATGCAAATGAGTTTGTTGGAAGCAAATGGCTGTGAATAAAATTTACCTCTTATAGGATGTTCTAGTCAACGTTGGACGATGCAGAAAGTCGTAATGTTTGGAATAATGAGTATTTTTTTGAATTTATTCTTTTCCCCACAAAAAAGGAAAAGAAAAACCTCATGTATATCCATGATTTCAAACGAGGAAATTAGAACAATTTATCTTGCCGTGATGCTGGGGGTGCATAATATCTCAAGAAGACGAAATGCGAAACTGTTGCTCAACTGCTACTTGATGAATGGATATGAGGATTTAATGTCTGCCTTTTATCGTGTTAACGCTTAAGGATGATTTTGATTAATGTTGATTAAGAGGTACAGTGTAGCTAGAGGTGTTCTTTGTGCAGTATAGTTGAATTGTGGTGGGGAAAAAATACATAAATAGCTTAATTTACAAATTCATATAAAGATAGATGTATATGAAGTATGATGGCAAAAAGGTGATGTTCACTCCCACATTGACTCAGCAGTGGCTTCGCTGCCTCGCGCCGCATCCGAAAAGTCCAGTTTTCCATAAATCAGTCTGAATTTGACCAATAGCATTGATTAAATTGGCTTTCAGTGCAGTCAGTGGTGGTCTGTGGTTTATTGACATAGATCTGTGACTTAAGAAAACCCCACAAGAAGAAGTCTTACGAGGTTAAATCGCACGATCTTGGTGGCCAATTCACACAGTCTTCGCTTGAGATAACAATGTTCAGAAATCGCTCGTGCAAAATGTTTATTGTGGCATGGGCTGTGTGGCACGTAGCGCCGTCCTTTTGAAACCACATGTCGTCAGTGTCCATATCATTGAATTGGCAAAAAATGAAATTGGTTATTATTTACCGATAGCGCTCGCGCGTTGATGGTGATGGTCTGGGCAACGTCGTTGACTTTTTCACTTTTAAATTCATTTTTATTGCTTCATTTTTTAACTTATAAACTAGACGAAAATGATTTAAAGACTACATAATCAAACACATAAAATAATGGCGATGTCAACCGATTTTATTTTCGTCTTTTCGTGTATCGTCTCTTCTCTTGAATGCCACACCCAAGATGGCCGCCTTCCCTTTTCGTACCACTATTTCTTTTTCTTAAGTTGGCTATACAATTAATACTTAATACTTTAGTTTATAGATGGCGTTCTCACATAATGACAGTTCTAGTAGCTGTTACATTTGACAAGAAAAGGTATGTATTACAATTTATCTTAATCTAGCTTACTGAATCTCTTAACGAGCACTCAGAATGTGATAGGGCTCAATTTCCGTCGTCTGCGCCATTTAACAGTATGCAGCAGTGGTCTTTCCTCAGCACCGATTGTGCTTATGTTTAAGACTAGTCGATCTATAACAGGTTCCAGGACGAGTCCCTATTTTCTAAAAAGGAAACTCAAATGCCACCCTTTAGGTATATATTCCTCCCACTCATAGAATTATCTCTTGCCCACTTTAGTTTGTCGTGCCTCCCGCGCACTGGTCACAAACGCAGGGATACGACTTGAGCTAGTATGTACTTGTGTACGTAACCTGTTTAAATTCAAGATATTCACTGAATAGTTCTCATCTGTGAACTCCATTTCCCTTTAGACTACGTTTCCAAAATCTTTTAAATCTACACAGAAAATTCCAATACATAATGTCCATTTAAATACACAAATATATTTATTTCAAAAATTTGCTGAAAAAAAGAAATACCTTTTAACATCACTTACATTTTTTATTTTAAGTGCATGCACAGAGCAATACGCACGCAAATCTACTTTAAAAGTTATTTGTGGCGTTTTTCTTTAATATTTTTTTATCCCGCTGTAGGATCTCCTCCTTGCGATCCTTCTTCGCTTGAGTGATAATTTTATCGATCTCCTCCAGTGATATTCCGTCCTCCTTTACGAATTTATCGTGCTGCCATTGACCATCAACACCGGTGGCAGCGGTGCGTGAAACAGCAGCAGAGGTTTTGTTACTTTTGCTGGGTGTCCCGTCCTTTTGTGAAGAAGTTGGCGATCTACTGCCATTAGCCGGATTATCTGCATCGACTGGACGTTGCCATACGCGATTGCCAAACACGCGTTTGGCTTTGTTGAATCCACCGCCTTTTCGATCATTTCTGTCTGGACTGGGTCGTCGACGACCAGGTGTCCAGGGACGAGGGCGGCGATTTGGATTGAAGGGAGATGGAGTTCGACGACTGGGATCACGTGATCGTGACCTTGACCTTGACCGAGAACGCCGACCCTTTGAATGTGTACTACGTCCCTTTGAACGCGAGCGTCGACGAGTAGTACCTTTTGATCGAGATCGACGTCTGCGCGACGAAGAGCGACGCCGTCTACTCCGTGGCGAATTCGATCGCCGCCGACGGCTTCGATCACTTGACCGTGAACGAGATCGACGGCCAGCATGTGAAGTTCGGTGACGCGAACGAGACTTCGATCGCGAACGTGACCGAGCCGAAGGCCGTAAGGCCGCAATCTCTTCGGGCGGTGGAGCAACCAGTCGGAAACAACCGAATTTATCTAAAACGACTGGGCCTTTAATAGGAAAGGGTTTAAAAGAAACCGCCCCCGAACTGGAACTCGATCCAAAGCCAGACCTTCCCGAGGAAGTTGGCTGTTGTTGGCGAGTTGCCTTCATTGGTGCTGGGTCTGGTGGTGGCCTTGTCATTATTGGAGGCGGGGGCCTTGTCATTGGTGGAGCCTTAGGTGGAGATTCCCGTATTGCTCGGCGAGGACTGGCAATTGCCGCAGCCTTAATTGTAAACGATGGTGCCGGTGGTGGTTCCTCGTCCGCCAACAGTTCCTCTCTCACACTCAATAGTTGCTGCTGCTGGTAGGTCTTCAGTTCATTGAGACTTTGCTCGTATTTCACCAGGCTCGCATGCAAAGTGGCATCATCAGTTGGCCTAAAACATAGCACACGTTAGTTGTTAGAATTGCCACCCGCAACGCAGATACTTACTTGAAACTCTCAAAAGCGTTGGCTCCTTCTTTGGCTTTCTTCTCTTTAGCTTCTTTCTTTGCTTTCTTTCTTTTTTTCTTGGATTTTTTCTTAGACACCGAAGACTTACCGTCACGTTCCCTGCGATGTTTTGACGCGTCCTTTAATAGTTTCTGAACTCGCGTCTCATAGTCATCGTCAGCTCCAAGGAAATCGTCCATCTGAAAGGAAACACATTGAATTTGTCGCACTGTGGCAGTGGCAATCCACACAAACCTTGTTATAGTCCGGCTGATCCTTTTGAATCAAATGAAAGGGTTGACTTATTTCGAAACTTGATCCAACGTTGCCGGCATTCATATCACCCATGCGCTTGCTAAAAGGAGAAAGCGATTTTTGCTTCCGCAACTTCTTCTTTTGCTTTTCCCCATCAGAATCTAAAAGTTTTTTTTTTGATAATTGACAATTCAAAAAAGACGATTAATAACGTGCTAACGGTCGGTCAATAAAGATAAGAAATTTAAGGGAAATATATATCTTTTGAACCGTAACGCATTTAAAAAAGGGAAAACTTACTAACGTCCCTCATGGATGGCGGCTAAAATAAAAGAGAAAACATATGACTACCGTATTTTAAATACACACCTGGGTCACTGCTGTTATCCGACGAGGAACTATCTGTTGAGGAATCAGATGAATCGGCGCTGTTCGATGAGGAGCTCGAAGATCGATGCTTGGATTTTTTCTTTTTCTTCAATTCCGAAGTACCTGCGAAGGGTTTAACTGTGAATGGATATGATATGTGTTGGAAACTACGAAATTTTTTTAGCATATAGTAATCAACCGGACGGCAATTGGGATAAGGAGCGAATTTGTAAAGATTTTTTAAGTGCAGAGGGAGTTGCTGTCCAGTTGATTCATGTTTTCTGGTGGAAGCCAACACGGTTCACGGTTCCACATTCTTATGTGTTATTCTGCCAATCCACATCAACATGTAATGAAATGATCAAGTTTTTTGAGTACATTCTTCCCAGCGCGATAGGCAATGAGAGCGAGAGGCAATAACCGATATTTTGTTGGCAAAAAGTGGAATCATAGGGACATAGACGACAAAACGCTCGCTTCACGATAGCTTCAACATTAATTGACAAGATGCCAGAAGTAGTGCTCTTCGAAACAAAAATTTAAGAGCACTTTAAGAGTACCAACTGTATTAATGACAAGGCAATGTTGAAACGAATAAAATGATGTCTTGTTTGCCCTTTGAGGCGAATTTGACAGCCGATCTTCTATAGACTCTTCGCAAAAGGCCACATAAGTTCTGCTAACCTTTGCAGCATCGTACTGAGGCACTGAAGTGTTTACTGTTGAGCCCTATCACATTCTGGGTCGTAGGGAATAAAAAGCAACAGCCAAAGATTCCTTTAGTACATGTGGTCGAATGAAAAACACAACAAATTACTTGCGCCTTTCAATTTAAACTTACCCGACGTTAATTCCATCAAAATATGGTTAAAATTTCATGGATAAACTCTTACCTGGAATGGATAACAAATTGACATCAATCACTGGAGCCAGTTGTCCAGGTCGTCTTTTGAGTGCGTCCAGGGAAATCCTCGCCTGCTCATGATTGGGAATGATATTCAGGCAATTTTGATATGCTTTCACGGCCTCGTCCAGATGATTCTCCTCCTCGTAGCTCCGTCCAAGTGCGACCAGTGTCTCGCCCATGTATTTCCTTGCGTTAGTATGAAACGCATTTAACTTCAAGGCCGTTTCAAAGTCTTCAACGGCTTTTATGAATGATCCCTTGTTAGCATACAATGCTCCACGGGCCACTAATCCCTCGACATTCCTCGGATCGATGCTAAGCGCCTTGTTTAAGCATTGAAACGCTTCAACATGACGGCCAATTTTAAAGTGCTCAATACCATCGGCCACCGACCTGAAACGACATTGTACAAAGAGTATTTGAAAAGTCAGACGCTAGCTTACCTAAAAGCCCATTTGCTGGCTTGCGTTTGGCGCAATTCAATTGAGTAATCTTGCGTTGGAAAGCGATGCTTGAGACACCGCATATGACTGAAAGTGTCGTTGATGTCCAATCCAACTGCTTCGTAAAGCATTTCGTAGCAATTGGTATTGTTGAAGGGCTTCGATAGGGTCAGGTAGTCTTGGAAGTTGTCGTCGGAGTCCGCATGAATACGCCTGCGAATAAGAAATACATTTTGATAAAATAAAAACCATTCAACCGAGGGGATGAACAAAGATTCGACCTGTAATAGTCTGGAATTTGTTCGAGTGAAATAAGTCCAAGCGGTGCTGTGGTGTCCTTGGTGAGAACGCCCTTCATTCCCAATGTCATGCGTTCAGCGTCGACGGATATGTCTAGGACTTCACAGCAAACAAAGTCGTTGATGCCATATACTTTTTGATTGCCTCTTTTATCGTGTCCGGGTATCATGTACGCATTGGGGAGAAGAGCCTAAAATTGGTGGCCATATTAAAGAAAATTCACGGTCAAGGGTTTGCACGGGAATAGTTTTGCGCGACCCGTTTACGGAACTAAGCAGGCTTTTTTTTCTACACTACTCATGCAATTGCATTGGGGAAAGATAAGATGTTACAGCAAAAAAAAATGCAACTTACCCTCATATTGATGTCAGCTAAATACCGCACGAGTGGTTCTCCTGTACAAAGGACTTTAACCTGTGTGCCGCTGCTATAAGGCTTTGTCACAACCCCATAGACGATGATACCCGGCTTCACTGCTTCCAGTGTACAGTGCAGAACTTTGGATTTCTCTTGTCCAGCGCAATTTAAAAAATATTCATACGGTGGCATTGAAACAACTGTCTCAGCGACATCTACATATTTCAGATAGTAATAATCGATAGAAACAACAGAATAGATCAAGTAGTATAGACAGACCTTGACGACTGCCGCTGGCACTGGCATCGGATATTGCACTACCGCTTGCGCTTTGTAATCCACGATCAAACAGCTCAGTTGCCTTACGTGCAAGAAACTGATGCAATTTTAATCGTTTGGCCCGATCCTGAAAGGTTAGATTCTTCTGCCTTTCAAGATATACCGAGAAGTCGGGATTCGTGATTCCCAATTGATATAGATCGTGGTCGCCACGTTCGCCGGCCCATATTTTTTGCAATGGCTGACCATGGAAGCAAAGGGCTTTCGATATTAAATCCGTATTCATAATTGCTTTTTTTGTTTTCATTCACTAATCACAACTAAAGCACAAAAGAACACAAGATAAATGGTTTGATTAAAAAAAGACGCGCTTTATAAAGGGCGAAGGGGGATATTTTGTATAAAATAAATTAAAAGATGGAATCGATTTTTTTTTCTCCACGGGCATTTTTGGTCTGAAAGAAAAGAATGTTTGAAATTGAGTTTTTGAAATAGTTCCTACCTGAATCGATAACATATTTGTGAAGAGAATGGATAAAGAATAGATTTTTTTTCCTTTCTAACTTGTTTGGTGCACTTGTAGGAGGATAGCAAATTTTAAAAAATTTAAGAAATTTCCTTGCGGCAAGCCATTAATGCACTTAAAATTTGACAGTCCTACAACTACAAACATGACAGGCGGCAAAAGGCGGTGTGTACAGCAATGACAGATTTTATGAGAGATGTTCAAAAACTGTTGAGTACCTATTACATTATTTTTGTACCTTCTGGTACCATTTTTATACCAATTTTTTTCTCATTTCGCAGGAATCAAAAGTCAACTGCCAAATAGAACAACAAATCTAAAATCATCTCTGTCAGTTTTCGGGCGACTAACAAGTTTCAATTCTTACTCAAATAAGAACGCAAAATTCTTCGAGTGATTTTCGGTCCCGTTTGCGTCAACGGGCTTTGAAGGAGGAGATTTAACTACGAGCTGTACAGCGACATCGACCTGGTCAGTAAAGTACGTATTAGTCGACTTAGATGGCTAAGTCATGTAGAGCGAATGGACACCAACGCTCCAACCCGGAGGGACAACGCAGTAGAGGAACCCCTCGCCTTAGGTGGCGCGCACAAGTGGAAGGGGACCTCAGCCAACTTGAAGTGCGCAACTGGAGGCAGTTAACCAAAGATCGTGCTAACTGGAGAGGCGTGTTGGTTGAGGCCCAGGTCCACCCCGGACTGTAGCGCCATCTAAGTAAGTAAGTACTCAAAAAAGTTTGTTGAATAAAAACTAGTAAGATTTTCAGTGGAGGGGAAGATTTTACTCTCTCGAAGTCTTTCTTTTTTTATGAATTTTTAAAGTTAAGGAACGACGTTGAGTAAAAATTCGTATGATTTAAAAGTAAAGAAACCTAGGTATATTCTTTAGCTAAATTTTGACAGATCTGTTGTGTTTTGTGTTGCGGAAAAGTAAATAAAAATGAGTTTTTTTCAATGAATACCTCGATGAGGAATCTTTTGAAAGTGAACAATTTGAGATCAAGAAATAACAGACAACAATATAACATTTTTTACGTCGACGAATCTTGAAAGAAAGTTATTTTAAACGAACAACTGTTTTCTGTGACACTCATTATCCACAACGCACTCCATGTCAAAATTTAAGCTTAGTACGCTGCTCGAGAGAAACTAAATTTTGGCTGCTCTCCAATTTTGTTCTCCAAACTTTACCTAAATCCCTAGCTAAATTTTGACATAGAGTGCTCTGTGGATATAAGTATCACAGCAGAAGCAGAAGACGTATTGATTTTTTGTTTTGACATGACTTTATCTGGATCCACAATAATATCGAAAATGACAAGATATCACAGCAAGTGAGCATAATCTTGCCTTCTTCGTAACGCTTTGGGACACTGTTTTAATATTTATCATAGTTGAAAAGGTTCTTTCAACACTAGCTGTGGTCACTGGAAGCGTGGCCTAAACCACAAACCAGTAAGAATAGACCGTCGACTCCTCCCACATAACGGACTTTGCCTACAAGCTGCCGGCGAGACCAGGATTTTTCATGTATTTGTGCTGTACAAAATTAAAGGGGCGCCATTAACGCACGCATACTTGAAAAATCCTGGTCGCATGGTATTGCATAGAAAAACATTGCCGCCATTAATTTTGACATTTACACGTATTCACAGACAGGGAAATTCTTTCCGGGGGGAATCGGGTAGGTGTACGGGAAGTCGGCGGTCTATTCTTACTGGTTTGTGGCCTAAACTATAAGCAACAATTTTATACCTATAAGGTAATTCTTGTCACATTATATCAAGCAATCTTAAAACTTCGGTAGAAGGATCACTCGACCATATTTTTTCGCACCAAAGAATGTACTCAGCTTTCGTAGCTGACAACGATATTGCATTATCAATATATAACAAGTTAGCTTTTCCATTTCGTTACTTAATATTCCATACAGTTCGAAACAAAAATATTAATGTCCCAACAACCAAACATATCCCCAAGGTTTTTTAATCAAACAGAACTACATTTGCCTGACATCAGAACAGTTGTCAGTCACAGTCAAACCAACGCTGTCAATACAAAAACAAACTACAATACCCATTCCCAGTATTAGCTGCTGAAGATTTTAATTTTTGAATTTCTCGTAAAGTCCAAAAATGAAATGTGTCCTGGGCGGTGGAAATGCGCGAAGTATACTCACACCTACTTGCAGGTTTAAGTCTATCTTTCAATATTCCATTTTCTTTGCAGTATTCGCAAAGGCGGTACAATCACTGTCCAAATTTGGTACCGATCTCTTCATCGAAGCTGACGCTGATGGATTTCAGTTGCGTTCGGTGAATGCGAATAAGTCCGCCGTGGGAACTTATAAATTCTGTTGCAATTTTTTCGATGGCTATGACATTGCGAGTGGATCCAGTGATGAGGAGAACTGTTGTAGACTATCGATGAAGGCGTGCTTAGGGGTGTTCAAAAACATGAAACAGGTTTCTACCTTTGTGTGTACAGCTTCCCTTATGTTGTTTATTTGTATATTTATCGCAGGTGGAAACATGTCACATCAAGATCGAACCATCAAGATTTAAGTTGCTGGTCCAAATGAACTGCCGCTTTGAAACGGTGAAGCACTTTATCATTTCGATTATTGACGACGACAATATATCTGCTGAGGTTTCAATAGACGATTCGCCGAATTCGTGAGTGAGCCTTAAATAGTTCGTGAACATCGTTCGTATATGTATCGTAATTTCAGAATTCGTGGATCGTATAAGATTTTTTCCGAAATCGCAAGCAATTTCCAAACGGCTGAGGAAGAAATTACTCTCGAGGCAAAGGCGGATACTCTAAACGTAAAGAACTACATTGAAGGTTCTCGTGTGAATGACAAATTTATGAGATCGCAGTTGAAGTTGACGTAAGTAGCAGTGGACCCTAGAAACCAGAAATTAACTTGAATTTCGCATAGGTCTGCAGAGTTTGATGACTACCACATCACCGACGAGACATCAGTCACGTTTTGCCTTCGTGAGTTCAGAGCATTCCTCCTGTTCTCAGAGTCGCTGTATGAGAACGTAAACATCATGTTCAGCGATGCTGGGAGGTAGGTAATTGCAGTCTTACTTGTCTACCCTTGTTATTTGAGTCTATTTGCTTTCCCAGTCCAATTATCTTTAAAATAAAGAAGCCAACTATCTTTGAAGCAACCCTCATCATGTCAACTCTATCACCGGACGATGTCACTATGTGTGAGGATGTCCCAGCGAGAGAAATAACTGAAAGTTTCCTCTCTAGAACAGCAGCAAAGCCACCAACAAAACGCAAGTCGACAAAAGAAGCTCCCCAAAGGCAAAAGAAGCGAATGAACAGCTCTAGCGCCGCCCACAGCTCCGAGAACTTCAGCAACCCTCGCTCGAGGCAAAGTGACAGACTAAGCCACACCAATGTCAATCAATCGGAATCTATTAGCACCGAAAGCACACCAGATTTTAATTTTGACATGCAGTCCATAGATCTACCACGAAATCACCAGTCTGCAGGATCAAGTGCTGAATTGCCGCAAAGAATTCCTGATACCAGCGCTGGTTCAACTATGGCAGACACAAATCGACCACGAGAGACGGAGAGTGAGGTATTTGTCACCTTCGTTGAGACAGAAGAGACTGAAGATGAACAGATTCAACAATCTCCCGGACGGGAGTCCATCGAACGGAGGGGCCTGCGTTCAATATTTTCACGGTGTTTCGAAGCGACTTACGTTCCACGAGAACCATCACCCGATAGCCAGGTGTACGTGCCCGACTCGGACGATGAGTAGGCATTAATCTTATGTTATGTCATGTCAAAGCTACTAGGCAATTGTGTTATTTGTTCAAATGTTTATTGCTGGAATAAAATTCGCCGTCAGGACATCATTGGTTTTATCGCGTAGTTGTTTGACGTTGTTCTGTACAACCTTAAGCGACGACAGAGCAGATTGCATGGACACTTGCGATTTAATTAGCAACTGGTCAGCATTCAGCAACTGCTTTGAGGCGGCAAGAACAACATTTCTTACAAATGATGTTAGGTTCTTCCAAAGCGCTATGTTGGACTCAACTGAGAATACACAGGAATTGTAAGCTACAGACGAAATGGGCTAATTTATTCGACGCTTACCTAACTTTTTATGAAAGTATTCATTGCTGTTGATAGATCTATTTGTTTCTGGAGGTGCCTGGTTACCATTTTTATCAAAGACATCTACAATCAGAAAAGGAATGCGTAACGTTTCTCGCTTAAATTGGAAGTGTTTGATTTTTGTTTACCTTCATCCGATTCAGCTGCTTCTCCCAATACGGCTTGGGCGTAAACTATCGGCTGGTAAATCGCATCGTCATAAATTTAGCGGCTATATTTATGTTCAACTACATACCCTATCTACTATAGTTTCCTCGTCGGATTCGGAGGCTTCGCCAAGGACTAGGAGCGACATTTCATCCACAATTTTTGTTTTAAAGGAGTTTGGATTTTCTTTTGGTTGCTGTATTTTTATTTATGTTTTGATAGAAAAGCTGCTGTCAAAACCCTAAAACAAAAGTTATCAGTACAGTGCTGCCAAGTCAAAAAACGTATTCTCATTATAAAAAGTAACATTCAGCACCAGAAATGTTTAATGAAAAATTGTAACAGAAGAGCTAAAAGAATTACAGTTTTTATTTTTTTTAGGTAGTATTTTTCTTGAAAGTTTTTGAGATTTGCACATTTTTCTGGTTTTTGGCAAACATCAATAGTTTATCATGCAAAGATATAGGTACCTTTGAACAATTCTTCCAAATTTTCCCCCACAAGATCCCAGCACAGGGTATCTGATTTTAAAGGAATCATCGCAGATTTTTTGTATGTAGAGACCGACTTCTTCTGAAATACCTAGGTACCCAGTTTACTGATGTTATGCGATGGTTTGTCAATTTCTCAAGTCGCTAACCTACTACGAATCTCCAGCTTAAGGGAGACGAAATTCATCCTTGTGGGAAACCCCTTACTGTGCTCAATTTGATGATGCTTTGTGATGTGCAAGTATTCGCTGACATTGTCCTCAGATGTCCAAACATACACTTTGACTTTGATACTGTTAACTAAAGGGTGTTTTTTTTTTTAGAGGTATAGAACTTTGAAATGGAATAAAATAAAGATGATTTTTTAAATTCACATGAAATTTACTTTATTCGAAAGATAATTTTCTGGCATTATAATTTAAATATGGTTTCTGGCATATGTCCGCCACGGCTGGCTCGGACATAGTCTTATCTGGAGGTCCAATTTTCGATGACTATTTCCAGCATTTGTGGCCGTATATCGACAATAACGCGGCGAATGTTGTCCTCCAAGTGGTCAATCGTTTCGGGCTTATCGGCGTAGACTAGCGACTTCACATATCCTCACAGAAAATAATCAAGCGGCGGTAAATCGCACGATCTTGGAGGCCAATTCACGGGTGCGCATGGGGTTACCAAAACGTTTCCTTAAATAAATCAATTGTGGCACGAGCTGTGTGACATGTTGCGCCGTCTTGTTGAAACCACAGCTCCTGCACAGCTCGTTGTTGAATTGATGAACGAAAAAGTGAGTAATCATGGCTCTGTAGCGGTCACCATTGACTGTAACGTTCTGACCAGCGTCGTTTTTAAAGAAGTATACGGACCAATTATTCCACCAACCCATAAAGCTCACCAAACAGTTAGTTTTTCTGCTGATGTAACGGTGTTTCAACATACACTTGAGGATTATCATCACTCCAAATACGGCAGTTTTGTTTATTAACGTATCCATTCAACCAAAAGTGAGCTTCATCGTTAAACAAAATTCGCTTATGAAAATTGGGATCAACGGCAATCTTGTTTTGGGCCCATTCACCGAATCTACGCCTTGCTAGGTGATCATGTGGCTTCAATACTTGCATGAGTTGGATTTTGTAAGAGCGAAAACAGAGATCTTTCCGCCAAATTTTCCATAAAGTGGATGGGAACATATCCAATTCCTACAGCAGCAATGACCTCTTCTGTACGCAAATACGACGTCTCTGTGGATGCGTATTATCATTTTTAGATTAAACGTGGTGCGAAAACGTTCTATAGTTAATCGAATTAATTGCTCTGATGGACGATTATGTTGACCATAAAATGGACGTATGACGTATGGAATAGAACCATGATTTTCAAAATAAATTTGCACAACGCGTTCAGGCGTCAGTCTATTCATGTTGTTGAAGTGCCAAACCAAACTAAAAATAAATCACTTGACAGCTGACAAAATGGCCGCCAGTTAAAATAGTGTTACCGACTTTAAGTTTTATAAATAAAAAACACCCTTTACATTCACATCTCTTACCTATGGTCATGAGGTTTGGGTAATGACTGAAAGAATAAGATCGCGGATACAAGCTGCCGAAATGAGATTTCTCCGTGGTATTGCTGGTGTGACCCGTAGAGATCGCATCAGAAATACCAGAATACGGTCCATGCTTCGGTGGTTTGGTCATGTTAAACGCATGTCCCCGACCAGGACTCCACGACGTGCTATGGAATCCGTACCATCAGGCAGGCGTCCTCTAGGTAGACCCAGGATGAGATGGTTAGATCAAATTCATAATCTCTCCTCTACCCGTATGGGGATTGCTTCTCACACCCTCATGAAATATTTCGAGTTTCCCTTTTGACATTAGTTTGGTATGTAGTGATCTAGCTAGGGTACAGAGCATTGTTTCTTGTTTATTTATTTTTTTTCAATTGATTTGTGACTGAAAGCAAAACACTTCGTTTTACTTTCATTTTGCATCCTTCCCTTTCTGGATTTGCCTCATGACTTTATTGCTTTATTAGGGGTGGATGTGTTGTCTAGCACTAATTCTGTACTTGTGCGCGCAGATGTTTTATTACTGGTGTTTCCGCAATGCTCTGCGATAGGTAGATCTAGATTCTAGACCATCGTCTTTTTCTAGACTACTGAGTTGCAATTTAATGATAAACCATACACAGTGCATAAACAAATGTCGGTTGGTTGATTCCAATGGCTCAACTAGCACAGGCACACAAATTTGTCGCACCCAACACAACTCGAGTCAACAAAAAATTTAAGAAGTTGAGGAACGGGTTGGACAGATAATGTGCTGCACATTATTGTAAAATCGTTTCTCAACGCGTTGCACAAGCATGTTCAACGAGCAACAAGAGCTCGTACACTACCCGCACACTTCTTTAGCAACGCGGTGAGCAACGATGTCCAACCAGATCAAACGCGTTGGTTGGATAAAATTGAGGGCATCGTACATTAGAGTTGAATGCGTTGAATTCGAAATTGATGAGTTCTGCACTAAGTGGACGGGCAGCATAAGTGAGCATAGTGAGTGCCTACATCCTCTTTTTAAATATTGTCCACAACTTTTTTCTATAGTTTTGAAAAGAAACGATTTTTTTTCGTCCGTTTGGTAAAAATATCAACTGCCGTCCTATATGGACATAGGTGGGAAAAATCACCGCTAAGTTCATTATGAAGAACCGAGTTATTTATGAAAACAAATAGTTTTGTTATTTCATTCTTATTTTTTTATTCAATCAAATGTTCTATAAATGGTAGGTATGTAAGCATTTTGGTTGTGATTTTGTTTTCAACAATTAAATTCTATTCAGCTACTGTGTCGGTGCATTTCCAATTAATATTCATCGTTCTCGAAAGGATGGTATTTATGTCCAAAGCCACTACAGAGAAAATAAAGAAATAGATCAGTAATGGGATTTATGGAATACGTGCTATTAAAAACGAAATAAAGGACCGGTTAGAAGACTGTGTAAAACTGTGTAAAAAGGATTTTTGTTGTGTGTTGTTAATACGCATCTGGGGAAGACCAAGTGTAACTTGACATTCAAAATAAGGGTAGGAGAAGGGCTACAAGTAGAACACAAGCAAATCACTATTCGTTTGCCAGCCGCTTCGCTAGGCCTTTTGTAGGCATGTTGCTTTGCAATGTAACTATATAATATGACAATTACTTTGTAGGTTGAACGATAAAAAATATTGTAATTGCCATGATCTACTTCTCTTTTATTTAAACTCTTAATTAACACAGTGGTTAAACTAATGTGTGAAGCAATAAAACAAAAATACAACTTTCGTATTTAGAACGCGTGGCCAAACATTTGTCCGTTGTAAGTTCTTATCTAACATCGAGATTACAGAGGTTTATTATATTACTCCGTGTTTTGATAAGGCATCGTCATGGAATAGGTAGGTAGTAGGAGCACATACGTAAGTGGGATGTGTACAAGAAAATACACAAATAACAACGGATTCACACTGAAATCACAAACAACAAAAAAACAGGTTGCCTACCAACTTTGATTTGCTTTCTAATACTCATCGTGAAACGGATAATGTGGATGAGTTCCAGCTTCACTGATATTTCAAAAATTAAATTTCCAATTAAACTTTTATCAACAATCAGATGAAAGCAACAACACTTACTTGGAAATAGGAACGAATCGACCATTACAATCGAAGCTATCAATGGTCTTTTCATCGTCAGCGCTCAAGTCGAATCCAAGTACATCAAAGTTGGACGCGATACGTGCCTTGTTCACTGATTTTGGGATGACAATATTGCCACGTTGGATCTGATAACGGATCAAAATCTGCGCTGGTGTTTTTCCGTACTTCTTGGCAATGGCAACGATCTGAAAAAAATTAAGAAAACAAAGCAGTTTAGTAAAAAAATCGCTTTTCAATGGATGTGCGTAAAAACCTTTGGATCTTCCAACAACACTGGATCTTCTGGCTTTGCCCATGGCCTGTTCGGTGATCCCAATGGACTGTAAGCAGTGATGGCGATATTTTTCGACTTGCAAAATTCCATGAGTCTCTTTTGATTCAAATAGGGATGGCATTCGACTTGATTGGTGGCTGGTGGAATGCGTGCAATGGCGAGTATACGTTCGATTTGCTTCTTGTTGAAGTTGGAGATGCCAATTGATTTGCAGAGGCCAGCGTCGACAAGCTTTTCCATTTCTTTCCATGTATCAATGTAGTCCACTTCAGAGAATAAAGTTTTGCCATCAGCATCAGCTGGGAAGAGTTCGGGGCCTTCCTTGAATCCCATTGGCCAATGGATCAAATACATATCTACATAGGATAGACCCAAGTTCTTTAGGGTGGTTTCGCATGCACCTCGAACCAAGTCGGGACGATGGAACGTGTTCCATAGTTTGCTAGTGATGAAGATATCTTCCCGCTTGACAACACCTTCGGCGATTTTTGCATTTACACCTTCGCCAACTTCGTGTTCGTTCTGATAGACATGGGCACCGTCAATGTGGCGATAGCCAATATCAATGGCGTCTTTAACAGCTTGGGCGACTTCACCTTGAGGGCTCTGAAAAAGAAAATTATATTACATAAGAAAATAGAACACAAATTCGAACCTAATCACTCAGGTGGTTTCTGAAAAATGAAATGCTATATATATGAAACATGTATGCAGGCATGGCTTTCGGAACGAATTTTAAACAATTAGCAACTCTTGTCTGTTATTGGAACAAAATCTGGAGGTTTCAAGACGTTGTGAAAATTTAATTAGATCCATTCAGAGATGTTTGCCTAAATGCGATGTTGAAACTGGTAAACAATTAGAGAGCTTTTTTGGAAATTGTAAGTAGCTATGCGTTCTCATATTGAAACCTTTAAAAAGTTTATCTACTCTAGTCTGACGTTACATTCAAATCATTAAATCATGAACTTCTCCGTTTAGATAAGTAGCTGCTCCAAATTAAGTACCTAACTCACGTTTTCTATAGTTCCTCATGTGATTTTTGCGAGGCACCCCAGCAATATACAACGAAACGTTCGTGCACAAGCAAAAATCTGATGCAAACAAAATTGACCGCAACAGAGGTGTGAACAAAGATGCACTTTATATGCAATTTGCATGCATCTAATCGAGAGATAACAAAATTCAGTTCACATGCACAGGTTCTACAAAAAAAAAAAATATCATAATTGACTACAACTCTACACCGGCATATAATATACCCACTCAGTGTTTTGCTTTTTTTAATGCCTGATTGTCTTATCAAAATCAAATACAACACAACCGATAAGATATTATAGTGTCGAGCTGCCGAACGACTGTTGGCGATAGAATGAGGCGAAATTATGCAACACAACAAGCTGATGTTCTGTTTGTCAACAGCAACTCGATTTGATTAGCATTCAATTGAGGTTTTAATTAATAGAGTTCGACGATATTCTAGAAACTAGAAGGTTTACTCTAAGCTAGAAGTACCAGTATATGACTGATCTTTACTGTTGTTAAATGAGGTTAATAAATTGAAAGCTGGTGGTTTACTGGGCCCAAGGAGTCGTTTTTTTTCACGAGAATTGGGAGATAGACAATAATTATTGCCAGTGGGTAGAATTACTACGGACTGAAATCAGTTCAAGCTCATACTTAGCTCTACAAAGTTTTGGATCGTCAATCAGCTTCATCGAATGTCAGGTTATAAGAAAATATTCGAACCGTTGAAGTCATGAGTAACCCTAGGGGTTTATAACCCCCATACTCTGAAAACCTATGAAAAACCTACGGATTGGTAAGCCCTGCCGTTTTGTTTACAAATTTAAGTACGCCATTAATGGACCTATCTTAAAGTTCCCCTAAATCCTCGAAGAAGTAACTACCAAGGTTTTTATGTCTTATGTGGCAGAGCGCTGGGCAGTGACAAAGAAAGTGTGGGTTGTCCTCATGCACTTCCTCATCACCGCATCCTCTGCACAGGTCACCTGTACTGATTCCCATTTTATTGGTATGGTATTTCATCGTATTGTGTCCGCTGATAATACCTTCAATCGAGGCCAATGATTTCTTGTTCAATTGTAAGATTTTTTCAGTTTTCTGTTTATTGTAGAGTGGCCACATTTTCCTGGTTATGTCACAGGAGTCGAGCTTCCTCCATCTTTAGTTTGTCCATCCGTGTATATATGTAGGTATGGTTGATCCAAAGGATGTTGGTTGATCTTCATACCATTCGTCCCTGCTAAGAAAACAGGTTGTAAATGGTGTTGTAAGATTTAGCCGGGAAGTAGTGTAGTCCGTGCATACATTATTGTCCGTGAATTTGTTCAGAATTTGTGCATGACCCGTCAGTCTGTGTTTCCAGTTTTTGGTCTGGCTTAACCGAAGGGTGCTGTTTGCAGCGGACTCCTGTACAAAGAGGTCTAGGGATTTAAGATTAAGTACAGCCTCTAGCCCTATCGTGGGGCTGGTTCTCATTGCCCCGTGATGCCACTGCAGGCTATTCTTTGATTTTTTGTCATGGTTCTATGGTTGTTGGCCTTTGACAGAGCTTGCCACTAAATTAAGTCGTAATAATTATAAATAAAGCCGTAAAGTTCGTCGTTGAATTTCCTTCCCCACACTCCGTACAAACTGGACTAAAATTCACTCGAAGTATCTTTCTCTCAAAGCGTGGCAAGAGGTTTTCATCAGCTTTCAATTAAGTCTATGCTTCGGCACCATACAGCGGGATGATTAAGGTCTTGTACAATATCTCCTTGGTTCTGCGAGAGAGGGCTTTGCTTCTTAGATGCTTTCTTAGCCCAAAGAAACATCGATTGGCAAGAGTGATTCTTCGTTTGATTTCTTAGTCGATGTCGTTTTGCGAGGTAATTGTAGATCCTAGGTAGACAACAAAGTCTTTAACTACTTCGAAGTCATATCTGTCCACCGTGACGTTTTGTCCGAGTCGCCGATGTTGAGAGTCCTTTCTCGTTGACAGCATATTTGTCCTCATTAACAGCTAGACCCATCTTCACCGCCTCCGTTTCAATGCTTGCAAACGCGCCGTTGACAGTTCTCCCAAAAATGTTAATATCATCAGCATAGGCAAGTAGTTGAACGGACTTTTGAAAAATTGTACCTCTGATGTTGGCTTGCGAGTACCGTACAATTGCTTCAAGAATGATGTTAAAGAAGTTACATGGTAGCGCGTCACCTTGTCTTAAACCTGTTTCGACATCAAAAAGATCAAAGTTACGAAGGGATACTCTCTGGGCACTGTCTTAGGAAGAAGGAGGCTACGAGACCTGCAGGTATTGCGAGGACCTACGGGAGATTACTCATCTTCTATGTGAATGTCAAGCTATTAAGGTACTTCTTTGACAATTTGGAGGAGGCTTAAACAAAATTGAAACCATTATCTGATTCTGTAGAGTCTTTAGGCGAATTGGTTCAGGTTTTGACAGTAAAAGTTCATCAGAGATGGCGATTGGCCCCAAGGTGCCCAGACTACTGTAATAAACTCACAACCTATACAACCTAACCTAATCTAATCAATTTCATTGTCAGATGGAGGGCTGACAATGATTTTTCTGACAACATTGTAAGTTCCTACGTTGTAAGACTTTTGGGGAAAATTTTCCACTGACAGATCGTCTGTACGTAGCTTTAGCTCTACAATCCTATGCGTTATCTATCAATATTAGTTAGTTAGTTATTTTTAAACTTATCAAGTTGTAGATTTCCGTAAGCTATGTAGGTAGGTAGTCAAGGTATTTCATAATTCTTGAAATCGCTTGTTTATACAACGTTTTTATGAACTGATAGTTTGGTTTATACTGATTGGCTAAATCTGATATTCTCCTCCTACTTCTCATAATATTTTGTTAAGATCTTTCTTTTTGGTTAGATGCTCTGTACGTTAATAGGCCTATTAAGTGCGTGTCCATCAAGATTTGCCTTATAAGTTGTGTCCTTATCAGCTAGATTCTAGATATCACAAAATAAGCTTGTTATCAGCAAGCATGCATTAGATGAGTGTCATGTCGGAGACCTTATGTTGTGCTAAATGTCCAACTAATGGCTATTAATTATAGTGTAAGTATTCTATTAAAATTAGCATGTGTTGGGTACATGATATATAATGATTGACAGATTCGTATCAGTGAGTTTGCCTTTGCTTTCACTTTCTGGAAATTTCCATTGATCCTAAAAATGTTAAGTCATTTTATAAGGAGATTTATGATGATGTAATGACTATACATATACATATGTATCTACTACATTTACATTACTATTTATGTATTTTGAAGCATGATACGACAAAATTGCCGGAAATTACAATAGAGTTGGCCTAAATTACAGCTACTCAATAAATAATAATTCAACTAAATTGTAAGTAGGTACTGTATAGTATACACTCTTGTTGAATACATTCTGATTGACAGATTCGTAAAAGTGGATATAAAATTCCAACGAAAAGTGGTTGCCTTTGCTTTCCCTTTAATGATGACTACCTACACGCTACACTACATTCGACAAATAATAATTTGCAATTTTCATACATATTTCCAAGAATTTCGAGACAAAATTGCCGCAAATAACTACATAATTGAATTGAAAGAACTGCCACTGAATAAATAATAAATAAAAGATGCATAGGTAGGTATAATAAACTAAAAGTAGGCACAATTTACAAGGTACGTATAATATGAATATCATTTCGCATTCGATTAAAGGCAACTTAATGCCGCACAAAATGTCTACGTACTTAGGTGAATAGATACCTACAATCATGACCAATAAATGTGAATTTCAAGGTCGACCACATTAGATATTTAAAAAAAAAACTTAAGAAAAGAAAATTAATAAATGGTATTCTACTTACACCCCATGTTCCAAGACCAAGAATTGGCATATTTCTACC
Source organism: Cheilosia soror (assembly GCA_949372485.1). Classification (NCBI taxonomy): domain Eukaryota; kingdom Metazoa; phylum Arthropoda; class Insecta; order Diptera; family Syrphidae; genus Cheilosia; species Cheilosia soror. The sequence continues at coordinate 10,148,976 of OX443563.1, forward strand.
ATTATTCAAAACTACATTTGGGACTTTTGAAGCCATTTTGTTTGATTGGTAAAATTAGATAATAATTATTAAATCACAAGAGCAAAAACAAAGATTAATCTAATTCAGTTTAGACCAGACACGCCGCAAATAAACCCTTTCTAGAATTCCCGGTAAGAAACTGTCAGAAATTATTTTATTCGCATGCTTTTATAAAACAAAGTAGGTACCTACAAAAATTCTAGCATTAAAAAAGCTTTAATAAGCTTTTCTTTTTGTTTTGTTGACGTTGTGTATTTTGACATTTGGATTTGATAAATGGACGTTTCCTTCCCTGACGTTCGTTCGCGTTACGTATTATACGTTACACTATGAACACCAAGTCAGGAGCGGACTAGGCGAAATAGTTGATTCGGTCAACTTTGGATTTGGGTACCTACGTAAGCTCCTACTCCTGTTCATTACTTCATTCTTCAACTTTAGTAACAGCTGGAATTTATTTAATAATTCGATTTAATATTTTATTAAATAATTCATATCTATTTCGAAAAACTTAGGATTTTATGTCACAACTAAACTTATGTCGTTTTCGGTTGGCCGTCCAGAACCGTCCGGAAGCAATCCGAACTCTTCTGAAAGCGTTCGATTGGCGCTCAACTGACAGTTCTTCTACTGAAAAGAAGAGAAATTTGCTTCTGGATTTAAATTCAGAATCGCGGAGAGTTCTTCCGGACGGTTCTGGACGACCAACCGAAAACGACATTAGATTTGATGTTTATTTTTGCTTATTCAATCTAAGTGGTTGACTGTTCTGTCTTTAATATCAAATGACGGGTATAATAAAAAATATTTGGTGGTAATTATTTCTGGGGGAATTGATTTTTGTCTGAAGTTGATGGAGAGGTGGAGAATTTGTTTTGATAGACGGTAACACAAGAGGTCTGTTCATTTACTTTTGTAGTAATAATGGAAAAGACTGTCAAAATGGCAGTACGGTGGGGATGAATAATCTGTCAAAGAGAAAAATCTTTAGGGAACGCTTTTATAGTAATCTATGAAAAGGACAGATGCATTTTGTTTTTGTATTAATTGCATGTGAGTAATTGAGTACGAATCCAAGAACCTACTAAAGGGTAAGTTTTTTGCATCTGTGCAGCCTAGCGCTAAGGAATAGAAGAAAGCGCATAATGGACTATTTCCTTAACGAATTCTATTAATTTTTTCGCCCATTTCGTTAGTCAGCAGGTGCATTTTTTAATCAAAACATTGGAAATAAACGTCAAAGTACAATGATGCCAAATTCGGTAAAAATTAGTATTTTTTTTTTGTGTTCTGTTGGCATTGTCTGTTGCAGTGGATTTAGAAATAAAGACAACTTGCAGTGGTACTGCGACGCATGCTGAATTTACATTATTTTGTTCTCTCCCATTTCAACGTGTGTGTTTTGTTTTTACTGCATCAACAATTCTGCACATGTGTTTGTGCATTAGCGCTGATTTTCCCATAATTGGTACTTATCACATACCTAAAGAAGATGGCCGACCAAAGTATGTGTCATCCGTATTTATTAGGTATTGATGTCCTCTACCGCCAGTTGACGGATGATAGATTTTTGTGAAAATTTAAAATATCTAATGTATCTTAAATTTTTTATCTCTAAATTTATAAACTTCATTAAAAATAAATATTGTAGCGGTACACAGATGATGCAAGATTAGGTACATACACGTTTACCTAGTGCAAATGATAAAGGCTTCATTGTCACAAACAAGTCTGAATGAGAAGCAAATCAAATGATTGGTTTTTAATCATGGGTTTTTTTTCCTAGCTACAGTTAACAAAAAAAAAAAAAAAAAAACGAGATAATATAAATTATGCAAAACCTTTTCGAATTATTTGCAACACTTGTAGGCGTTAATTTTATAGATAAGAAATCCATATAAAATGTTTTATTGCAGCAAAAACATGATAAACACATTTCGTTGCTCGCTGTGGTATCTGTCAGTCTTTACTTGCTTATAATTTGTATTTTTATTTGAAATACCAATTTCGCATAAGTTATTGCAACTCGACTTAAGTGTTAAGTAAGTAGGTAAGTATTAAACAGAGAGGAAATCAAGAACCAGTGACAGACTACGAACGCATCACGCATTTGAAGATGTCTTTATCATCTAAAAGAACATAACTCAGCAGTTGGAACGTTTTTAGAATTAAAATTTCAAGTTACAATATGGAAAACAGTTTTCTAATTAAATAATCGCGAGTTGTGTTAAAATGACAAGCTAATATTGTGGTTTGTGAATTGTCAGTGGAATTGAAAAGCGTGTTAACTTTGAGTCGACATCGACGCACATAACGATTTTTTTTGTCTTTATTAATATCTACGTGAAATGAAACAGTTTACATCTGTAACATTTGACAAAATGACAGGAAATTATCATTTGACGTCTGTTCTGGTTGCCAGTGAAATTTTACATTACTGGCGATATTTTTTTAATTGAAGTGTCATTGCATTTTCTTGGCTGACAAAAATGCAAGCAAACCCCAGAAATTTAGCTCTAAAAATACTTCAATATAGAGATTTAACACTTGCAATAATAATAAACTGATTTTATTCAAGTGTGCAGCTCAAATCAATGTAGTTCATAATAATAAGAGCTACGAATGACAGCAAAATGCAGCAATGATTCCTTGCGCTGACTAAATACCTGTTGTCTGCTCTGCGCTTAACTAGGGCCCCCAGGCTCCAGCCCCCCACCAGTGCTCACTTAATACAGGCTTTCATTGTCAGTGCAAATTCAATGCTGCATCTAACGCGTTAGGGGCATCAGGGCTAACCCAATAGCCCTGCGATCTAAGGTCCACGTCAAACAAACATAATTATAGAAAAGCATATTACAAAGAAATGATGGATATTAATTTGAAGTCGTACAACAAACAATGCCCACTAAACGTCTGAAATTAACACTTAAGACTTAACACTGCTGGATTCCATTTAAAAGCAGTTTTTGATTAATTTGTACAACATTAGGTAGGTACTGTTCAATTAGTTGAGCTTTGTTGTTATGGATATCGGTCAAGTTAATTTTCAATACGATGACTGACAAAAGTGACAAGTACAGGTACATAAACAAACGACAAATTTGATCGTCTTTTATTGCATAAGAAAACGCTAATGTTTCCCATTCATTTCAGATACACAAGCAACTGTCATAATGAAATATAGAACTGTCATACTGCTGTTGGTTCTAAAATTATTTCAGCTTATTAACGCAGGTATTAACAGTACGATTAGCAACGTTTAAACACTTCAGTAATCTGAGGTAAATATTTTTATTTAGATTGCGATGTAGACATCAACGATCTTCCAGTAAAGCAACCGCTTTATCTTATAAAGGCCAAGAATCTTCTATTCCCATCCACCCATGACGGACGCATGAAACTAAAAGCAAGGGAACAAATTGAACTCTTTTGTCCGGGTTCATATGACAATCCAAGGGGTATATCGAACAGTCAAGTATTTACTTGCGATACCGGAATATTGTTCAGTATCGGTGGTACCAGGTATAACATTTCACAAATAGAGTGTTCATCAAAAATCAGTCCGATTGTCAACAAAGTGACAGTTGCTGGAATGTACGAAATCGGTTTTAACGTAAACGGTCGGTTGATTAGACAGATGGATATTTTCTTTGACGATCATTTAAAAATGGCGCGATATGTCAGATATACCTTATTACCCGGTAGCTATTCGACAAAAAACAACGGAGTCGATATGGAGTTCACAGGAACACGTGACGTTTACGGATTGACAACCACTGCTTTACGAAAGATTTACAGCAAGAAATCAGAACAAGCTATGATAACAAATGTATTTGGGAATATGGATTATATTAATAATAATACAAAATTTCTCGCCCGTGGTCACTTGGCTAGCAGAGCTGACTTCGTCTACATGAACGAACAGAGAGCAACTTACTTATACATGAATGTTGCTCCGCAATGGCAGACATTCAATGTGGGCAACTGGAAAACGATCGAGGGCAATGTTAAAAAATATATGCAAAGCAAAGCATTAAATAAGCTTGAAATTTATACAGGGGTACATGATGTCTTAGCACTACCAAACGTTAATGGAGTTTTAACTAAAATGTACTTAGATTATAACGCTAAAATATTTCCGGTACCAAAGTTTTACTACAAAGTTGTCATTAATCCCATAACAAATCAAGGAGTTGCCCTAATCGGTGTTAATAATCCATATTTGACTATGGCTGAAATCAACAGAGATTATATTATTTGCACGGATATTAAGAATCAGCTTAATTGGTTGACTTTTAATAACGCAGATCTTAACTCTGGATATTTGTATGCGTGTGAGGTTTCAGATTTTACTCATCGAAATCCTACCCTTGCTCTTCCCACGCTTCATGTGACATCACTACTCAAATAGAGAAAAGTTGGACTGCATTCCAATAACAATATTCTAAATTTTGTAAACGAACTATATTATTGACAGTTTGTGACAGTTCAGTATTATTTAGGCAATTATTTCTTTATGCATAGGTACACAAGTATATTAAAATATTTTTAATTTAGAACACGCGAATCGTTACAACACTCCATTGTGATATGTCAAAAGTGAAATACTGAAATATATATATACATGTTAACTATGATAATAAAGGTTCAAATATATACATACATAAAACTGCTAAGAAATGTTTTATTGGATACAAAGATGGAGGAGTTTAGCTGACACGACATGACCATCTTTGCGCTTATCTTAACATAGCTTAACATTGTTATATCGCTACAGATTCAACTGTGCATTTATACAACTCTTGGAAAAAGTCAAAGAAGCCGATCGTTTCATGTATTTCAAAGCCACACAAGTAAGGCTGGTAAAATGAAGTAAAGGGTGTCCCAATAGCAGTAATTGAATTGTTTCTCTTATTTTCAATTTTTGGTTGAAGCAATTATAAGCACTAGGTAACTCTTTTGGTTCACGGCGGAGAGAAACGAAAACTGTCAAATGTCATCGAGGAATTCGTGCGACGAAAATGATGTTTCTGGACTGTGAGCAATCCTCTTGCGAACTGCTTCAATGTTTTCTGTTTAACGACTTGTGAGAGAACACCCAAATTGTTTAAGATCGCTAATTAATCAAGTCTCTCTGAATTTTTTAATTTATCTCTAAACTGTTGATGGTTTTAAATCACTAAAATCACAATTTTGTTCGAAAATTGCGGACTGTAGCTGACAAACCTTCATTACATTTAAAATATTGCTTAACAATGAAAATGTGTTGTTCTTTCGTATAGCGCTAACCCCGAACTGTCAGCTGTCACATTGTTATTTTTTTTCCGTTGGCATCACTCTACTATTGCACACAATTCAAATTTTGCGTGAATTATAGAACACCCTATAGAAGCAAGTCGGTAATAATGTAGCCCTTGAATAAATCACATTGTGCGTTGATTTTGTTCAAATGTTGTTTGTTTAATTTCTTTGTTTAAGATTTATGGCGGCCGCTCGTAACTCGCGTTGTCATGCGACTTCCTTAAAATCATTCTTAAATGAATTGTGTCAAACTCAAAGAACAAAACAAACAAAACACGGTCTTTCAAAAGTCTGTTTAATTTCTTCCATACGTCGATGGTATTGACAAAATTGGTATAGAACACATTGAGTTGTCACTGGTTCGTTTCCTAGTAGGCATAGATGCAGAAGAAGCTTAAAAGGATTTAGCGACGCTAAAACCAAGTATGGTGTCAACAAGAAAGGGTACCCAACATTGGCGAATTGGATAAAACGTCAGAATCTATGCTATAACTTGGAGGTAGTAAGGTTCTTTGTCTACCTCGGTTCTGCTATAAATTTTGCCAATAACACCTGAGCAAAAATTACACGAAGAATAACTCTTGCCAATCGCTGTTTCTTTGGGCTACGAAGGGAATTGGAGCCATATCCTGAACATCTAAGGAGATTCTGAAGAAATCCTATGACTCTGAAGCTTGAACTTTCTATGCGGATATCTTAGAGGCAACGAAACAATGGAGAATAAAGCGTAAAGAGATTTAACTTTGAACGCTTGCAATTGCAATAAAAAGGCTTGATTGAGAGCATATCACTTAAACTATAGAGAAGTTCTTTGCAGCTAGATCTATGGAAAACTAAGGCCTACTGTCCACGCAGCTGGCGCTTCATACGCGCGCAAATGCGACTATGCCACTCTGCGGACAGAGCTTCGTTTGTGTATATGCATGCTGCGAAAAGCTGTAAATGAGGAAAGAGTGCGTATGAAACGTAGCTAAGTGGACAGTATAGGACTAAAGCTAATTGTCAGGCTCTGGCCAGCTACTGAAAACCATGCGTTCGTGTGAGTTTTTATTTTTGGGACAACTGGAAGGGATCTACAATTTTATGTTAAATTGAGAAACTTTTTCAGATTACCTATTTATGTTTGTCAGACATTCGCGAGATGTGGGTGTGTTTTCCCGGGTGTCGAGGGTGACAGCTCTCGCGCCTCTCGCTGGCAGTAGTCCAAAATACGTAACTATACTGAGACAGTAGGACAGACATCAGTTCAATCAAATACATAAAATGTCCCTTCCGAAGTGATCAGACGTTAGCTTAAGCTGAAATTACGCCCATCCTGACATGTTTCTCCATTAACTCTTCGCTTGATGATGTGATGGCTGTATCAGAGCTAATGTCGACAGAGTTCCTATAACTAAAGCTCTTCATTGCGATGTTCCATTCGATTCGTCAATGTTGTGTGTCCTTTCTTTTTGACAGGTTGATTTGCCTGTTTTTTGCCACTTCTGTCTCAGTAATAAAACTATTTACCACTAATCAAGTTGTGACAGCCGTCATATGCCATTTTTAGCCAAGCTGCCTTAACACCGTCTTACCTTAACCATAACCAACACTGTAATTCTTGGTTAATAACAGCCCCTTCGTTTTTAGCTGATCTAAAATCGAGCACGTTCCCTTAGTAAGTTCTACAGATAATAGTTACTTCATTTATAACAAACTACAGTTGTTAATCGCTCATTTCCTTGTTATTTCCGAACACCCTATTTGATTATCAATTTTGTCTCAAAAATATACGATAACGCTCAAAGCCTAATGCCTGCGCGTATAGTATATCTTTGGCGCAGTAAAACTTTCAATCATGACATCTAATAATCTCCTAGCCTTATCATTCTATCACAAGCTAATTATCACCGAGGAAAACCCAAACCGAATTGCCAATAAGTCTATTTAAGCTCTGGCCATTTTCTTATTCCGTGTATTCAGTTAGTTTCGATACGCTTAACGCAATGCGGTGGACATTAGGGGTGCTGTTTCTGGTCGCCTTCGGATTTGCCGGCACTCAAGCTAGACAGAGACACATTTCGGACGTTTGGAATGTAACTATCGGCGAAATCGTCGAGGGTGTTTTGGGCGGATGGCAGCCTAAAGGTGTTCGTGTCGAAGGTGACTGCTCTTTTGTCATCGATGGAGGGCTGACAGAGCCACAGCCGCTGTTTGTCCATCACGATGACACGCGTTTCCTGTTTCCAAACACGAATAATGTAAGCGAAGTACGAATTCGTAACGGTGGACTCATCGACATGTACTGCACCAAGAGTTTTGTGGCACCGTTCGCCAATATGACTAAAATCACAGCACAATGCCTTCAGGGATCTTACTATCTTGTCAATGGATTGATTCGTGAGTTCAAGGAATTTTCTTGCACTGCATGGGCCCAATATACGGCGCGCCGCACCAATAGGATCTGCAATGGCGGTACGAACCTAATCGAAGTTGGTTTCGAGATCGAAGGCGATAATTTCATTCAAATCATGGATGTGTGCCACGATGAGCTGAGAGAAGTCACCCGATATGTCCATCACAAGCTATATCCCGAGTCGGCAGACTACCAACATTCAGTGTCAAGGCCTCCATTCGTTAACGGAGACTTTTACGGGGGAAAGGATGTGAACGGTCTCTATACGAAAGTTCAACAGAAGGCCACATTCGACATAATTCTCGGAGAGGATTCGTCAAAGTACTTCAATGACAGCATTGACATTTATATGGCACGTGGTCACATGTGTGCCAAGGTTGATCATATCTACGGTTCGGCACAGAAGGCTACATTCTTCTTTGTGAATGCCGCTCCACAGTGGCAGCGGTTCAATGGCGGCAATTGGGAGCGCGTTGAAGATGGTGTTAGGAAATTTGTGGCCAATCAAGAGATACATGTGGACTGTTATACGGGCATTTGGGGTGTGTCCACCCTACCCGATGTTAATGGAACCGAACAGGAGTTGTACTTGGACTTCGATGAGAATAACAATGGACTTATTCCCGTGCCAAAATTATACTTCCGAGTCGTCATCGAGCCGGCAACAAAGAAGGGCATTGTGCTGATTGGTGTTAATAATCCGCATGTGTCATTGGAGCAAATTCTACGAGAGTATGTGATTTGCGATGATGTTAGTGATCTCATCACTTGGATTGGGTGGAATAAGGACGATTTATTGCAAGGCTATATGTATGCCTGTGAGGTTAATCAGTTTAGAGAGGTCGTGACAGACTTGCCGGAATTCGATGTTCGAGAATTATTGTATTGATGGCTGCGGTCTGAGAAATAAAATACAAATAGATTGAGAGTATATTTGACTGAGTTTATTCATTTTAGACATTTTAGTCTTTTAGACATTTTAGTCTTTTAGACATTTCGACAAGAATTGACTTCAAATTTGAAGAGAATTTGAGAATTTTGAGATTGATTTAGGCCATTCGCTTGATTTCAGATGTGACATCATTTTCATTAAATCATTTACAACTAATACAAGACATTTCTTGGCGCTTCTGTCAAAATATTCGCAAACACGCCAGTGATAGCTCGAGCTCGATGAGTTTGGTTGATGATGTCAAACGTCATCAGCGTATGAAAGCAAGCCCGTAACTTGTGAAAAATTGTGTTGGCTTGGGGGCTCTGCAAAATGTTCTTAAATATGACGTTGAAGAAGTCACATGGCAGCTCATTAACTTGTCGAAATAATTTGATGACATCTCGTCGCCACAATGGTCGATACAAAAAAAAAAGAGTTAAAAACGTGATGCCGGAAGCAATACGGCTTAAAAGTTAAGACATTGAAGTTGGATGGGGTTTGACATCTACGAATATAGTGTAAGAAAAACAACATCAAAGGTGATTATTTTTGATCACGACCATTCTCCATTGCCATTCTGCATAATCTACTGCGGATGCGGATGCCAAAACTATAGACTTGGCCATATCTATGTATATATTGTATACTTGGCTATCTATATATAATGCGGCCTTAAAATCGAACAGTGTGTAGGTTGGGTTCGGGTATCGATCTGGATTTTTCTCCACGATATGTCACTGTGAGAATTTGTTCAATTGTGGACTTTCCGGGCCGAAGACCGTACTGGTTAGGGGTCATCAATCAGTGCGCAAATGAGACTGATATATCTACAATTATCCCAGTTCGGAGGGTGCCCTATCTTATGGATTGGGCAAACGATACTGAGGTTCTTTAGGCACGATTTCTTCCAACCGAATCTCTGCATAGGTATGCTTTCCACCAAACCGTCTTACATAAATCGGCCGGTAGGTCGTCCGGTTCGGCAGTGTTGTTTGACATAAGTTAAGCTATAGCAGTCCCCGCTTTACTTTGATCGGGTGATCTGAAGTTTTGGCTTTAATATTTGAGGTTGAATTCGTTCGGCCTGTAGCCAGAATTTAGGTCGTCTTTGCCTTTAAACAGGTTAAGGGCGATACGGGATCGACAAAGTTTGTCGCGGTTTGTTTGTTCACAGAAATGTGGACACTGACAATAACTGTCTGCAAACATAAATGAATGATAAAAGGGATTTGCTAAATAAACCGCATCCATCCCCTTACAAATCTGGCCAAATTTGATCCGAAGAAGGTCGAAGGTTCTACTTTTGCTAATCAGTTATTGGAGTCAATACTGGAACACTGTATCACATGCCAAAATGCCGGAATGTTAAACTTCCTTGTATAGCTTTCTGTAGGAGCTGCAAGGATGTAATGAGGCCATTCTTTGATATTTCTGAGACTAGCCTGGCTTATTTCAAAAATGAAGTGTTCCAGGCCGGTTTTTCTTGAAAATTTATGCGAATTGTTCTACCAGCTCTTTATGGATGGCGGTAACATCTGCCTGTCTCATGATTCGACTAGGCACGTGCCCTTCCAATAAGTTACATGTCAAAAATTCAATTACCGATCGACTTATTCTGAATAACGATTCCACGTTTGGTCACTTGTGAAATAATGAAGAGACTACTTCATTCTATTTCTTATCTAGTACAATTTTCAGACGAAGGCAGATACCTCTAGTGAGAATAAGAGATACACCGGCCAAAAGTCCACGAGACTTATCATTAACGTGTCGCGACTTTGTATCGTTTAGACAAACAACTTCCAAACTATGGCTAATTTTTCAATTAAAACTTATCACACGTCGAGATTTCCGTTAGGCTCAACCTCAGCAACCAATGATCGCACTCCTGATATGTACTCCCCGGGCGTTATCACGCAAAAACTAATGTGATTTTGACACAATACAAAACCAAGCCCACCCCATGGCAAAATCAAAGGAAGGTACTTGAGATTATCATTGAGATACCAATTCCCATACTTATCAGTGGAATGCCAATCCAAGATATGGGCCTAAGTCCTCTAGAGTATTTAAGGCAGTTTACGACTGTCTAACCTTAACAAACGGTAAAATGAAGTTCACCACCGTCTTACTGCTGCTGGTCGGCAGCTTCGTCCTTAACTGTTCGGCAGATACTAAGTTCCTCGATTTGGAATCGTTGGAGGAACTTAGAGCATTAAATAATGTCGAGGAAGTGCCCGAAGAATTTAACTATGAGACTGAGGAAGTGCCCGATCTTGAGGAAATAATTGACAGACCCGACGACGAAATATTCGACGAGAGTGAAATTCAACCAAGAGCAGGTAAAGTTCAAAGTAAAAGTAACTGATTTGTTTTGGTGTGAAGAATTCCATTTTTCTATAGGTTGCAGTGTAAGCATTAAGAGCTTAGGAAGTCCTCAACCACTCTACATTAAGCCCGGCACCAGCACCATTTGGCCATTCAGTGCAACCGGTCATATGGAATTCTCAGCTGGAGAACACCTTGAACTTTTCTGCAGGAGCACCTACTCCAATCCGTCTGGAAAGTCTGGCAGTCAAACAGCGACTTGTGTCTCTGGAACAAGGTTCAAAATTGCCGGAGTTGAACATGATCTCACTAAGGTGCTCTGCACAGCTTGGCCAAGTTTTACCGCCCGTAAAACTGGTGCCAAGTGCAATGGCGGAATTATGGTTGAAAGCGGTTTCGTAGTGGGAAGTCGATTCATCAAACAGATGGAAATGTGCTTCGATGAGCGCTTGGAAGTGACTCGCTATGTATACCACACCCTGGAGCCGGGAAGCAACTACTACCAAAGTGGCGTTGAGCGACCAACCTTTGTGACAGCCGGATTCTTTGGCAACAAAAATGTGGACAAACTCTACACTCAACAAACACAAACCGAGACAATCAACAGGGAGTTGGGTGGTGTTGGCGGTAATTACATTGACACCAAAACCAATGTGTTCCTTGCTCGCGGCCATATGGCTGCCAAGGCTGACTTTATGTACGGAACGGAACAAAGGGGTACATTCTTGTTTTTAAATGCCGCTCCACAATGGCAGGTCTTCAATGCTGGCAACTGGCAAAAGGTCGAGGACGGTACTAGGGCATGGGTGTCGAAGAATAAGAAACATGTCAGGTGTTATACTGGTGTGCATGGTGTTACTACTCTGCCGAACAAGAATGGTGTTCAAACTCCATTGTACTTGGACTATGATGGTAATCACAATGGACTGATACCGGTGCCGAAATTGTATTTCCGAGTTGTCATTGAGCCATCGACAAAGAAGGGAGTCGTCCTGATTGGTGTCAACAACCCTCACCTGACTCTGGCCGAAATTAAGAAGGATTATATCTTGTGTCCCGATGTTAGTGATAAGATCAATTGGTTGTCCTGGAAGAAGACCGATATTAAGGCTGGTTATTCGTATGCCTGCGAGGTGGCTGAGTTCGCCAAGAAGAATCCGAATTTGCCTAAATTTGACGTCACTGGACTTTTGTATTAAATTTAGTTATATTTGAATAAACAAACTCACTGCGGGTTGTCAGCAAAAATGAGTGACAAGTTGCGATTTGAGGTGTGTTTTCGATTAGAATTAAGTTCGATTAGCTGTCAAATTATCAATCAAAATATTATCTACTGATCTTAATCCCTGAAGTGGTTGGCCTTGTTCAGTTATTTGACGTGCTTCCGAAACGTCATCATTGTGAAGTAAATGCCTTCAGTTGGCTTGAGGGCCCAACCCATAGAATCCGTCGCGGCTACTGCAGCAACGTATTTGACTGATAGGTTGGTGGAATACACAGCAGCTTATGGAAGGTGACCAGGATAAAGTAGGTCGTCGCACACGTTGACAGTTTGTACAGCGTGAGAGGTAGCACATTCATTGATGGAAATATTGAGAGAAACTGTCAAATACTGCAGTTGTTGCAGATGACAGTTCAATCAAAATAATTTTGCGGAGATTTTTATTAGAATCTGCAAATATTGTTTTAAAGATTTAAAATGCGGACTGCGGTGACGAATTCTATGTGACTGTTCGTTCCGTCGAATACGTCAATATTGACGGATCCGTCGACGTGACAGAAGCAACGGATTCTATGGTTGGGCATATACCTCAGTATTTTTGTTCGATTGACAATAATTGACGAAAAATGTTCGCCAAATTTCCAAGAACGCGTTAGAAGATCACAGATATCGTTTTTGACTTATATACATGTAGGATTCTTCAAATTAAACACAGACACTTGGATAATAAACGTTTTTATTTAACAAAACATGCTTCTCGCCCGAGTTGACGCTGTGGCGATGCGTCCGTACAGTTTAAAGGTTTAAGACAAACTCTACTTAGAATGCAAATGCAAAGACAAAAAAGAATGAAGAGGGACGCATGTTAGAGGTACTTATTTACTGTCTCGGTCGAATGATTTTGAGGCGAAGTATGTTGTGTTCTTTGTTGCGTATTGCGTGTATGTGTGTCAGTCTGTTACGTTATATTTGTCCCGTACTTTTATGTTTTGTTTTGTAGGGTGATATCCTACGGTTTGGCCCCATCCCACATACATAACTGCAAATGTCAAACAACATTTGCCAAATTGTTACCGCTGTTTCTAATTTCTTAAATTTGTCAGACAGATGATGGCTTACATGTCATTTGTAAGCAAGCGAACTGCGAGCAATGTTGCACAATATTTGGAAATGGAGGAAAAGAATGGGAACTGCAGTAGAGCTTTGTGGGACTCCATGTTTTACTGACAATGCGCATATGAAAATCGAACTTTAGTAGCCCATTTCTATCTGCCGAAATTTATTTTCTCCAGAAGTTCAGTTTTAATCGCAAAGTAAATACATAGTTGGCGCAATAGCTGACAGCTTTATATGGGATACGAAATCTTGCTTCCAGCAGTTGGCGCAATGGCTGACAGCTTGATATAGGATCCGGAGTCTTGTTTCTAGCAAATATGGGGGAAGCAAGATCTTCCGGAAAAGGGTCTATACAGCAAGTTCTGTGGGCCTAAGGGGATCAAAGTAAAACTTACTCCTGAGACCGTACATACGTGGTGAAGAACAACATCCTGTGTCCCTGCTTCTAACTGAATATGGCAGATCTAGAGAGGACAATTTTAATTAAACCCGTAGGTTTGGGACCAACTGGCTGAAGTAGGCACGACAATGCCACTTGTCGGACCTGAAACCTTCTGTGGTGTCAGTAAGGGATGTTTTAGGAAACACATCATGAGCTTGGTTCAAATCGAATGTAATGACGTCTGGATTAAAACTCCTGGGCAGAACTGCACCAATCAGTTCTTCCCAAGATTCTGGACAAAAATAACCTAAGAATCCTGACAGGTATAATAATTACTGGCCATGGGGTAATGAAAAAACATCTTTACCGAATTGGAATCACACCGGACTCTACGTGTATACTATGTCTGGGGAGTGACATCTCCTCTCTTCACATTCTCATGGAATGTCCGGCTTTCTTTCGTCTCAGAAAGAATGTCCTTGGCGAAGAAATCATTACTTCAACAACTCTTGCTGATATATACCCCTAGAGAAGATACTTGTCTTCCTGACTATCTCCAGAGTAAAAAGATAGCTCTAGGGCCTCACCAGGCAAAATAGGCTCTTTTAGAGAGGCCCCAGTGCCAGAGCCCAATGTAGGTTCTCCCGACTTATAATCTTATCTAGTAAATATGGAAGCATCCCTCTGGATCTGTATATTCTTTGAGACCAAGTTGCAGCAATTGACACAGGAAAATAGAAAGTTTCACGCGCCGTAGTCGTCCACATTTGTTTTGATTTGTAGTAGAATATTTGATTTTTTCTGAGCTGTTAAGAGAAACGTGCCCTTAAAGAATATTTCACTGAATTTCCATTAGTTTATTATAGGGCATTTTAGCCGAATTTCAAAAAAGCTGAAGTCGAAAGTCGGCTGTATCGACCAGAAAAACTTGCACACAAAGCTGTGATGCTTAGAAGGAAGAGAGTGGATCCTAAGCTAAAAAAGAGACAAAAACATCGACTTCTCCAGGAGGAAAAAGAAAGACCGGATTTTGAACCGCATTTAAGAATTGGTCCACTCAATTTGGTTGCCTGAAAATTACCGACATTGACAAATGAAAATCTTAGTCTTAAAAAAAAAAATCAAAACTCTACACAAATTATTATGCCCCTCCCCTCACCTTTCATCCATACATACTCGTTTATGCGACGAGCTTCTTAGATGATAAAATATTCATCGCTTTTAATTAGCTTTGATGGCTTATCTTGCCCCAAATCCCCCACAAAGGCTACACTTATCTACTCGATATTCAATTCATTCATCTATCACGCAAAACAAGATCGGAACCATTCATGGATGGGAAGTTTTCAGCAATAGTACTCGCACGTTAGCGGTCCAAAAGAGGTACTTGAGATTATCTCAGAAATACCCGCATTGTCCATCCTTATCAGTGGAATTTCAAAGCAATAGATACGGGTCGACAGTTTCCCCATCGTGGTGGTATTTAAAGGTGGATACCTACGCCTTACCAAAGCAAACGTAAAAATGAAGCTCACCGCTGTTCTACTGCTGCTGGTTGGCAGTTTTGCCCTGCATTGTTCGGCAAATACTCTGCCAGTTCCGTTGGAAATTTTGGACAAATTGCGAACATCAGATGCCGAACCCGAGGCAGTACCCGAAGAGTTCAACTATGAAGTCGATTCCATGGCTGATGAAGTGGCCGAAGAGGTACCAGATCTAGAGGAAATCATTGAAAGGCCTGATGATATCTCTGAAATGCTTGACATTCAGCCGAGAGCAGGTAAATGAAAAGCAACCGCAACTGCAACCGTTACAGAGTGACACCGAATTTTGTTTTTTCTAGGTTGCAGTGTAACCATCAAGAATTTGGGCAGCCCTCAGCCACTCTTCCTCAAGCCTAGCACCAGTACCATTTGGCCATTCAGTGACACCGGCGTCATGGAGTTCTCCGAAGGACAAAGTTTGGAACTTTTCTGCACATCCACCTACTCCACTCTGTCCGGCAAGTCAGGCAGCCAAACTGCAACCTGCGTATCTGGAACAACCTTCAAAATCGGCGGTACTAACTACGATCTTACCAAGGTGCTGTGCTCATCGTGGCCAAGCTTTACGGCTCGCAAAACTGGTGCCAGCTGCAATGGGGGTATTATTGTTGAAAGCGGTTTCGTTGTTGGAAGTAGATTCGTCAAACAAATGGACATTTGTTTCAATGAAGCCCTCGAAGTGACTCGCTATGTGGTGCACTCTCTTCAACCCGGAAGCAACTACTACCAGAGTAATGTGGCCCGTCCCACGTTCGTAACAGCCGGATTCTTTGGCGGCAAAAATGTTGACAAACTATACACTCAGGCAACCCAAACCGAAACTATCAACTCAGAGCTGGATGGTGTAGCTGGTAACTATATCGATACCAAGACAAATGTGTTCCTGGCTCGTGGTCATATGGGCGCCAAGGCTGATTTCGTCTACGGAACTGAGCAGAGGGGAACTTTCCTGTTCCTCAATGCCGCTCCACAGTGGCAAGTCTTCAATGCTGGCAATTGGCAAAGGGTTGAGGATAACACCAGGACCTGGGTGTCGAAGAATAAATTGAATGTCAACTGTTATACTGGTGTGTATGGAGTTACCACTTTGCCGAACAAGTATGGTGTTGAGACTCCATTGTATTTGGACTACGATAGGAATCATAATGGTCTGATCCCAGTGCCAATGTTGTACTTCCGTGTCATTATTGAGCCATCGACCAAGAAGGGTGTCGTGCTAATTGGTGTCAACAATCCACATTTGAGTCTGGACCAGATTAAAAGGGATTACATTTTGTGTCCTGATGTCAGTGACAAGATCAATTGGTTGACCTGGAAGAAGACCGACATCAAGGCTGGTTATTCGTATGCCTGTGAGGTCTCTGAGTTCGCCAAGAAGAACCCCTACTTACCTAAGTTCGACGTCAGTGGACTTTTGTATTAAAAAAAACATTTTGAATTTGGACATTAAATTATGGTGCCAATCAGTATTGTTTTTTTCATATTTTTTGCTATGTCAATTTTGGCTGATTCCAGATTAGCTTATATAAATGTAGTTGGTAGTGGAACGTATTGGAAATTGTTACATTTTATTTTAGGTCGATTAGATGCCACTATGTTTGAACGTTCTCCTCAATTAAAATGTGCGCTATCATGATTTCAATAATAGTTTGCATGAGTAAATAACTTATCGCCGGAAGTAATTTAACGACTACAGGACTTATCCTTATTCTATTGCATGCTCGGTTTTAACGCCGCACTTGGGACGGATTTTTAAGTGAGCGAAGTGCATGAAATTATAAATCTGTAGAGGACACTATAGTTTTGATCAGGGGACAGATTCATTGTCTTGTAAATGTGAAAAAATTGGAGGAGCATAACTCCTTCCGTTCGGTCCATGCATCGCACTTCTTACACAGTCTGTCTGTCAGTCGTCGAGTAACATTTTGCTCACTTGCAAATCCGAATGTCATCTCTGTCTTCCGATTTGTGATAGACATTCTTCTTATGCCATCTGAAACGTCTGACAAAAAATACACACGGAAAATCATCTACGGAAATTTACCTTTCATTTGGTCCATATTTCATAAAATTCGGATTTCAAAAAACGCCGTAATCGTTACGACAAATAAGTGAAAAAATAGCCTATAACTGTGTGATCTACCTGTCATTCCCTGCCAGAACAATAACCTCATCGTTGTACACGTTAAACCAACCAACCACAGAGCCTTTCAAATTTATAAAAAAAAACTTTGCAATCAACGTGAAAGTCTCGTGAAACCCTGTCGCACACTTTCCTTTAAATAGCTCTGGAGTGAACATGGAGACTTTTAAGTCCTCCATTCCTGTTCCTGCTATAAAAAGCAGTCGATAGAAGCATTTTTTAAAAGGTAAATATCAAGAGTGTTCTTACTAAAGTGGGCTGTTTCATTTTGTTAATTTTAAAAATGTTTATTCTCGACTTTCGTTAATATTGCGCTGGATAGTATAGCCTTTCAAAGAAGTTTTTAAATCATTCCAATAATTACTTTGGTTCCTTTTTAGGCATTTAAAAAACATTCAGTTTACTACAGGATAGAGATTGACGTATGAGATGTCAGTCGCAAAAAAAAAATTTAAAAGTTTTCTGCTTGAAATATACTGCAGAATTAGTACCCATAAGTGCTTACTTGTATTGTCAAAAATGATCAGCAACAATATTGATTGAAAGACAAAAATGTCAACAATTTTTGTTTTGACGTTTAGAATTTATTACTTATCAAATTATTCATAAGAGTTTTTTTTTATTTTATTTTCCCTTCTACTACGTGCGACGTTTAAATCGACCGAAATTAGATGAAATATAACTCTTATAGTAAATTATAAGTTTTAGGATTTTCCCAATTGGAAGGCGTGGTTGTGATTGCTAATTTATAAGAGTTTACAGATAATACGCATTACTTTATCAGGGAGTAGTTTTTCATTAAAAGATATCGAAATCAAAAGAAATAAATTAAAAAAAAAAACCTAGATAATAGAAGTGTGTTTGCGTGGAAAATAAATACCAAAGCCTGACAATCACGTGTGATTATATGATATCCCCTGAGAGTACCTAGATAAGTACAAACCGCATTTAGGGTACAAACGAATTGAGAATAACAAAATTTATGACGTACTTTGAGCTATCTTTGTAGCTACATTAATATTGCTGTGTTACTAATAAAGTGGCAGTACTTGACTCACAATGGGAACATTTTCTATATGAAAGTATCTATTGTGACTTAGAAAATCTTAAAATCATACGTATTAGTTTGAGGTATTAATAGCTACTTACTAATAAATTTTTAATACGCAGCTTAAATTATACGAAAAGAGGCGAAATTTTCAAAATGAAATTTACTTTTGTTAGCTAAAATAAATTTAAGGTGAACAATAATTATATTTTAATCACCGACACTATTTCTTGTGGTACATATTTAACCTATATTTAATGTTAATCAATTCTATTTTAATTTTACAAAATTTAAGCTTATTTGTAACTGATGTGTCGAAAAGAATAAATAAAATAAAAATAAATAGGTGGCGCAACAGGCGGGTGACACCCAAGGCCTAGCTTCTCGCAACCATTCGTTTTGTGTGAATTTCTATTTTTGGGACGAATGGAAGGGACCTACAATTTTATGCCGAGTCCGAACGGCTTAATTGAGAAGCTTTTTCATGACAGGCATACTCTCGGATGTTTGTCAGACGTTCGCGAGAGGTGGCGGAGTAGAAAAAACTTTAAGATGTAATTTTTGTTTTTCCGGGGATCGAACCTGGGATTCCTCGCACAGTAGTCCAACACACTAACCACTGCGCTACTGCGCCCACAGTCCCGTCAGATAGAACAGGTGAATATTGAACTGATCTGCATTGATGTGCATTGTCCATAAAAATTGGAATAAGGTGGGATTCTAAATCGGGGAATGGCGCGACCCATAAAAGTAATTTAAAACACCATAGTTTTAGCTTTGAAATTTGGTAGTTAAATTGATTTAAATTTTTATATGTACTTAGAATAAATAAAAGACATTGAATTCATTTGAATTATAGGAACGAGTTGCATTTAATCACCAAACGAAACTTAAACTGTGGAGTTGGAAGGTTGATTGGGACTCATAATCGCTTACAAAGAGTTATAAATAAATAAATTTTAGGTGGTACGAACTTCACCGGGTCATTTAGTATGTAAAGACTTGCTGGCATTGTGTCGACGTTTGGAATGGAAAGTGTTACGCTGTATTCCGTTTGGTACCTACTACATCTGTTCAACAAACATGCGAAGATTTATTAAAGCAGAAAAAACACGCAAATGCTTATGTATACTTCAAAATGTTTGGGTGTTATTTGAGAAATAAATTGAAGCTTTGAAAATGCGTCCCAATGTCGCCAGTATTTGTGAAAGGGGTCCCAAAAACGCTTATTTCGAAATGTGGTCGCCACGCGCCCTGACAGTAGAAAAGTCGCCATTTGGCAACATATGTCGCCCATCGGTAACACTGGTGACATCTATTGTAAACGCAGCAATTTGAGTTTTAGCCGCTTTACTTTGCAAATTCTCCCACGCTGAATAGGTGTCCCTAGCATTTTATGGTGAAATCCAAGATGGTTGTCATTTTGTTTCACTTATTTTTTGCTCCAAACCACGAGAGCTAGTTTATGTTGGCTTCATTTTCTGGGCAAAATTTGTATGAATTGACATTTCACTAGCAGTCCACTAGGTCTGTCTGTTCCTTTACTGTGCTCTTGTGTAGTAAAATTGGAAAAGACTGTCAAAACGGCTGCTGTGGGAATAAATTCTCTCTCAAAGAGAAAAACTTACGAGAACGGTAATATGTAATATATGAAAAAATAAAATAAGATGCATTTTGTTTTCCCATAAATTGCATGTGAGTATGAATCCAAGTATGTAGAAGAGTTTGTACTGATTGAACTACAAGCATTCGAGAACAGAACAAAACTACATTATTTTTCCGCCTTCTGGTACCATTTTTATACCAATTTGTTTCTTATACTGCAGGAAATGAAAATACAAATGCAAATAGTCGTTGCTCGCACATCCCAAATAGAACAACAAATTTAAAATCATCTGTAAATTTTCAGGCTACTGACAGTTTTGTCAATTCTTACTCAAAGTGGATTGGTTATCTTACTCACTCGAAGCAGTACTCTTTTACGAATCTTCCAAGTTAAGGAACGACATTGAGTAAATATTCGTAAGATTTAAAAATAAAGGAACAGACCTAATAATGTCAATGCTCTATGGATCTTCAACTTAAGGCGTGTTTTTTTGGGAATATATAGCTAGCTCACTTTTACTTTTACATGCAAAACCAAAAGTGAGTAGAACAGTTTTGCATGTAAAAGTAAAAATACACCTTTAATCACTTCGAGTCTTTCACCAAAAATTTTGTTTTTCTGCTTTCCTTTTTTTGCAAATCTACTTCGTTTTTTCGAGCAATTTGCTTCATTTTTTTGGGGATCAGTATTCTCATCCCTACGAACTAAATGATCCTTCTCATTCTTTCAAAACGGATGACATGAGACGGATATTTTTTTTTTGGCTTGGATATGAAACGAATTTTGGATTTGATATTAAACAAATTGTGGCTTTAAGCCGGTAATGAAACAAATTTTGATTTTGACAGGATATGAAATTTTTTTTGCTTATAATTGCTTATAATTTAGGGTGGATTTTTTAGGTGCTCCTTTAGTATGCAATGCCCTTAGGAAGGTCATTTGGATACGAATTTTATTAAGTGTTCTTGCTCATACTAATGGTGTTTCGAATATTTTTTGTGGTTATGTTGACCTACAAATTTCTCAGCTTGCCTCATGCTCTGATGTTTTAGATTCTAGCGCTGTTCTCTTTGTCTTCTGCGAGTGTAATACTCTCCTAAACAGAATGTTTCAGGACCTATGAGAATAACTGATGCTCATCTCCTGCAAGTGATTGGCCATTTTATTACCCTTTATCCCTATATGGCCTTGCCCAATAGAGATTCACTTTGATACTTCCACACGCTTCATTAAGTTCTTGAAGCCATTCATATTGCATACCTACGTTAATGGTATAGAAATCAAGTACAATGATAATGGCTATCTGACATTATATTACAGTTGACTTGTTTTCTGTAGATGTTGGCTTAGACACATCTACCTAAAGGATGCTGGTTACTTTTGTCCATGGACTTATCAGTTTTAGACCCATTGATGTACCACTTTCTTGTGGTATTATTAAGTTTGTAGATTTATTGCTGCTATACTTACTTTTCTTGTTGGTAATAGAGTAATTTTCAAAATTAAATCCTCTGGAAATGTCATTTCTACGAAAGGCCAAGTTTAGTAGTTTAAAAAGGATGACATAACTTGTCATACCTACTGCCGGTCAAAATGTATGAAGTTTTGCCGGTGTAGAGTAATGACAACCACAATATCATAGTCTCATTGAGCATCAATCTTATAAAATCAACCTTTATATTTTTACAAATAAGAAACATGTCATTCAGAATGTAATACTCATTTTAAAATATTTCTTTTTTTTTTTAGCTCAAAAACGACAAAATTTTGAGTCATCAATTTGACCTTTTGGTGTAGGTCATAAAAATACAGTTTCCTAGAATGCAATCAAACGATATCAATGACACCAACAAATTCATGCAGCACACTAAATACTTCATCGATATCTCTTGTAGGTTCAGTGACATCCTCTCAAGTGTTATCTGTCAAAAACCACAAACTACTTATACCATGCTCGTATTGATGTTTTTATGGAAAACACTAATTGTAAACAATAAACCGTTAATTACCGCTACCGAAAATATCTCGATGCAAAACTGGATATTTACTACGTAGTACTACAACTACATCAAAGCAATTAGACAGCCACTAATGGGCTAACGCTCCAATAAAACAGCAACAACCTTTCAGTGTAAATAGTGAATCACCTGTTGTATTTGTATCTGACTGGGACTGTGCCTGTGCCTAATGTTTCCCTCATCATCATAAAATCGCAGATACACGTCGAGAAAGATATAAACACACAATACATAAAAGAAAGGAAGATGTAGCACTGTAGCCACGTGCTCCGAGCAACATGAATTGACCCTATTCAACGAACTAAAATATTCAAGCTTTCGAAGTAACAGGTGCTCACTCACATCACAGAATCAGCTTTCTTCAGTCAGATACATTTTTGACGTCAGCTGAAGCAGACGCAGTGGTGGAGTGCTCTGTTGAATTTCCAACAATGATTGGCATATGACTTTAAAAGTTGGTCGCGTATTAAATTTGTTAAATAAAGAAACATTCAGAGCCAATATGGCGGGTATTTGGAAGTTTTCTCTCATCATCTGCATTGTTGTGCTCAGCTTTTCTTCTGTACGTGCGCGTATTCAATTGAAACCGGAAGAGGAAATCAAAGTGGAACGCATTCCAAATGGTGAGTTTTATTAGTTCCACAAGTGCTTACAATAAACGTTGGCTCTGTTTTCTAGGTCCTCCATGTATCCTAGAAATCAATAAAGACCTCGTTGAGCCCCAGCCACTGTTCCTACAGCCGGGATCTACGGACTTTTGGCCAGTCGAATCAAAAGGCTATCTAGAAATACCCCGTGGTGCTGACATAGAACTTCACTGCACACAGGGTTTTCAAAAACAACCCAAAACCAAGTACATAAATGCAACTTGCCTCGAGGACAAACTATACCTTGTTATGCAGGAAAAAGTTCCGTTTCACGTGCTAAACTGTACATCCTCAGTCAGGTACACAGTGCGAGAGACTAAAATCGCATGCGCTGATTATGGTAACCTCTACGAGGTCGGTTTCAATGTCAGTGTCAATCGATTTGTAAAGACGCTCGATATCTGTCATGATAAATCGGCGGTCAGTACTTTGTGGACGTTCAATAAACTCGAGCCCGCCAATATCCACTTTCAGAAGTCCGTGCAACGTTTGAATTTCAGCAAGGCGGGCTTTTTTGACAAGCGCAACATGAATCACTTCTACTCGAAGGAAAATCAAAAACGTATCTTTGAGAACCTTCTCGGACGCAACTATGCGAAATTCTTCAACAACCGAACGCAGTTCCTCTCGCGAGGACATCTTTCGGCGAAAACCGATCATATTCTTGGAACTCAACAGCGGGCAACGTTTAATTTCTTCAATGCCGCTCCACAATGGCAGATATTCAATGGCGGCACTTGGAACGCAGTGGAAAATGGAATACGCAAGTTTGTGGCAACTAAGCGTCTTACTGTGGATTGTTATTCTGGAACTTGGGGGGTGGTCACACTGCCGAATGAAAATGGTGAACCGAGGGAGATTTATCTATCGTTCGATGAGAATAACAATGGCGAGCTTCCGGTTCCGAAATTATTCTACAAAGTGCTGATCGATGCGGAGTCTTCACCTCGCAGGGGAGTCGCGCTAATCGGTGTTAATAATCCGTACTTGACTATGGATGAGCTGAGACGAGACTATATTATTTGTGATGATATTAGTGAGTGGGTACCATGGATCCGGTGGAAACGGGATAATATTGCTAAAGGCTACTTTTATGCGTGTGCTGTGGATGACTTTGTGCGAGTTGTGAAGGAATTGCCCAGCAGTTTGGGGAGTGTAGGGGAACTCTTAGTTTAGCTAGTTGTTGTAGTAATTTAATAAATTTAGAAAAATTTTATTTTTAAATTCAGTTCTTTATTAATATTTATATAGTTTTTCTTTTTAAATAATAATTGGCGCAACGGGTCGATATAGCTCCCTATGTCTAGCTTCCCATAAATTAGGAATTAGGAGAAACCTTTAGCCGCCACATTAAATGTCAATATAGAGTCATTATAAAGCGGTTGGGGTTTATGATTTCCACTCAATAGAAGACTATAAAAACCTATGGATAATCTATGGGATGGCTTCTGAGGAATTTAAAATTTAAATCAGCTCATTTATGGACCAGTCGGATATGCCCTCGAAAAATTATCTTCCCAAGATTTTATTCCTTATGTTGCAGAGTGATTTGCATCCCCTACTGGCGAAAAAGTGGCAAATGGTTTAACGAAATCTGAAAAGGAGTTGCATGACCCGAGATGATGCCGCCGTACGATGTTCTATAGTTTATCTTAGCCGAATGACAATGCTTTTAGTAGATTCTTGTATGAAAAGGTCTAGAGAGCTAAGACTGAGTATAGTCTACAGCCTCCCTTTGTCATAGTTTTAAGGTTGGTGGCTTTGGACAGCACTTGGTACCGGTGGAATTCGATTCGCGCCGTACGGATAGTTGGAATAAAGCTTAATCGTGAAATCCAATTTTGGACAACTTTTAACTTTATCGAGCAACTTGGGCCGTATATCAGCAATAACATGGCAAATGTTGACTTTCAAATCGTTCAACGTCTCTGGTTTATCGGTATAGACTAGTGACTTCACATACTCCCAAAGAAAGCAATCTAAAGGTGTGAGATCATCTTTTGTCTATTCATGTTGAACAGGAAATAAAATATCCGGGTTCAGTTTAATCCCAATATGAAGACCAATGGAGACCTCTCAAATCTTGTGATGTGCTTTTTCTGTGGCCGAGGTTTTGCTCGCGGGATCCAGGATTTGCCCAAAGAAACAATAAACTTTGGTTAAGATGTACTCTTTATTTCAATAAACACCTTGTCATAAATGTCTTATGATTAACTTAACAATGATTAAATTCTTAAGTTGAGGCTTACGTATGGAGTATTCGGCCCAACGAAAAGCGTGGCTCCGTAATACAGAATGCGGGCTAACGGCAAAGCGGGGCTCCGCCTCCGATATGCCGACAAGCGTGGCTCCATATTACAAGAAGCGGCTCACCGACAAGCGTGGCTCCATAATACAAGAAGCGGTTCACCGACAAGTCTCGCTCCGATATGCGGCACAGCGATAAATGTGGCTTCGTACTACAGAATGAGGCCCAACGACTAACGTGGCTTCGGTATAAAGCAGGACAGTCAAAGGTGTTCACACTGCTGATTTAAGGCCAGCTTCCCAAAGGCCAGCTCCACCAAAAATTTAGAATACTGACCGAAGTCAATTTCTATATGGGAGCCTTATCTGGTACACGAGATTGGTACGATCAACAAGTAGACCAGTCTCCCCGAATGGCAATTTCATTCGGGTACTCATGTAATTTCGTCCACTTAGTCAGTGTGACTTATAAGTGATGAATGAAAATCCCTTATCTCACATAAAAGTGTGACAAACGGTGACGTTTCGTTATAATATTTTTTCTAAACAAATGAAGTAAGTCTACAGTTTTTAGCGGTAGTTTGACTGCGTCTACCAGTCTTAAGTACATGATGCGATAATGTATGACACTATGGCCACAACGAACGACACTGGCTGGGAGTTGATCTTCAAAAACATCGTCACGATTATTTCGCGTCTTCAGGAGTAGGTACATATATCGTTCAATTGCTTATTCACACCATTTCTAATTCTGTTTTATAAATGACAAAAGGGAAATGATACTTCGACGCTATTTTTAATATCGATGGGTACGGTTCAGGTACGGTCATACATTATGGCACACTTTTCACAAGGACCACTTTAGCATCTCGCCATGATTATAGATCGTACTCTGGCTGTAAGCTTTTTGGTTTTGCTATACTTCTTAAGGTTTTTCCAACTACTTCATCCCTCGTGAACGTCTGACAACATCCCAGAGCATAACTATCCAGAGAATTCTTACGTTCAGCATAAAATTGTAGATCCTTTTCCATTCGTTCCAAAATAAATGAATGCTGCCTCGACCTTAGAAGGTCTTCTTGAGGTTTTTCTGACAACATCCCACAGTATAACTGCCAAGAGAATTCTTGATTTCAGCATAAAATTGTAGATCCTTTTCATTCGTCCCAAAAATGAATGCTATACCTCAACCTTAAAAAAATGTTTCGTAAGTGTTTCTGTCGCGTTACGGGTTTCGGAGGAGAGCTTTATTTTAACTTTGAATCTTTTTAGTAACATCGATCTAGTCATGTTCAATCTGCAGGTTGGATGTGTGTTTTATGGCTAGCAGAAGCAGATTAAAAGCCCATCGACGTTTAGGCCTGTAGTATCTTGAAAAACACCTTGAAGAAGTTAACAAAATAACAGTCCAACTATGGAAATTCTTGTTGGTTGAATTCGAAAAGTTTTCTCAAGCCACTTAGGCCCAATGCAATCGAAGCAACTGGAAAAAAACTAAACCGATTGGCAACTGGGGTTACAGATCAGTTATTGACTCAGCGTGACTTGACGTCACACATCAAAATCTCTAGTTCATTCAGTGTCGTCATGATTTTCAACCTCCCCCACCAGCAACAGGTTGGTCTGTTGTTCGCTCGACAAACTACAAACTGAAATCAAAAGGCAACCCGACATGCAAATCAACAGACGACTGGTTACAAACTGGTTTTTGTGAATCGCAAACGAGTTTTTAACCAGTAGCCTCGTGTGCGTCGTCGCCTTTGATTACCCTGTGTGACGATCACTCAAAGCAAACTAGTTGCCAATCGCTGATCAGTTTGTTCCCAGTTGCTCCATGTACATTGGGCCTTAAAAATAAGAACAACTCTACAGAAATTCGTGAGCTTCACCAAAACCACAAATACGCAATATTGATCACACCTGTTAGCCATAAATGAAATTCTTTCTAAAGACACGTAATTAAAATATAAAATGAATCCAAGTTCAAAAGTAATCGCTTCGAGGCTTACAAGATTATTGCAAGCAATTTAAACTGACTGCCAAAATATTAACCATGAAATTTGCGATTTCAAATTAAAACAAACAAACAATTTAATAGAAATTACTCATTAAAAATAAATATTACCTAAACCAATTTACGTTTTAGCCAGGTACATCCCACAAGTACAAAGCATAATCTCAAAAATTCGAATCTATGCAGCACACACACAAACACAATGCAGTGCCAAAATCATTGCAAATTAAGCCAAAAAGATCTGCTAATTGCACAAAGTGTGTTGCACTCTCTGTTGGCTGCTGCAGCTACTGCTACTTCTTGCATGTTCTGGCATCGTGCTCGGAAGATCTTCTCTCTTTGAAGATAATTGCACGTATCCGTGTGCTCTGTGCGCTCAATATATCAATACCCATCATAGTGTCATCTACCTCGGAGGACATGTCAAATTAAGCCTTTTTCCTTATTGACCGGGAATACGAATATAAACGGCAAAATAATTACTACATCACTTCTCACTTAATATTTTACTGGCCTACGCGTTACCTGCTTGTGACGCATTTGATGCTGTGTGCAGATCATTAAAAACCTCTGTGTATCTGTGTCTATCTGTCGCGCCGTAAGTGCGAACAAATTTTCCACCGAAGAACACTTTCGAAGAAGAAACGAAGCGCAAAAAAATAAACCCACCATCCAAAAGAACAATCCGACGAATTCTATAAAAATAAAATTCTTCGCTGAGTTACGAAATCTGCAGCGCGTCTGCTAGTGAAATAGATCAGCTGCGCTGGTGAAGCTAGTGAATTAAATTTTTTTTTTTACCTACGTAATTTGTTTTTTGCCAAAACTGTGAGCTGTGTGCAAGTTTTTTTTGCAATTGAAAAGTAATATTTAGACGAATTTTGTACGCGCCGTGGTGTGAAAGTGAATACGCAAATTCGACAAGTTTTTCGCTAAACGTCGCGTCGGTCGTTTTAACGTTTTAATTCGGACGGTTCGAGGTTCGAGAGGTTTTTTTTGCTCTATACTAGTGCTATTCCAGTTGTGAAGTGTATGCCTTCGTATTCGAATAAGATGGATTACTATTTGAACGGGAATCCACGACATGCGCCAACTTCGGGCAGAGCAGGGGTAGGTGGACGTAATTCATTCGAAAGAAAACTCCATCCAGTCGATGAGGAAGCCACCGACACTGAGGATGACAGTGGTATTGCTGACGAGTCTGCCGAAGAGATGGGTTCACGGGAAAGGGAACTCTCAAAGTTTTCAGTTGAAGATGCGTCAAAGGAATCGTCAGATAATGACTTGAATAGTTTCTTTGGTTATTGGTAAGTAGAGAAGTGCAAGTTATTTATACTCGTATGACAGTTAAAGCTTGTGTCTGACAAGCAAAAACATTGACAAGATATAGTTGGAGATGCAAATGTAAGGACTACTTCGCGATTAGGTTTGTTAGCTTGTCGTGTTTATTACCCTCTCTCCCTTTACCAATTTTGTCGATTCTTCTCAACTCAATTTGATACGAGATCTTGGTCCAATTTTGCTCTGGAAATTTTGTTCATTTCATTCATTTTCGTTGGCCCGCTAATCCATTAAGTGGGTCGCGGGTGTAGGTTGCTCAAGTGGACGCTGCATAGTTCTCGATTCTCCGCCATTGACTCTAAATCATCAAGGGCAATGCCCATACGGGTAGAGGAGAGATTATGAACTTGATCTAACCATTTCATCCTGGGTCTAAATAGAAGACGCCTGCCTGATGGTACGGATTCCATTGCACGTCGTGGGATCCTGGTCGGAGACATGGGTTTAATGTGACCAAATCAACGCTCTGTCCGGAGAAGTTTCTGCTCGACATTGAGTTCCTCACGTATTATCATATCCAAAAAAAGATCCCTCATCGCCGTCTAAAAGCTGTGTTAGTTGCTAGTTACAGAACGTGTTTATGACTTGTCCCTGGCCATATGAAAACCTTCAGTGCACTCAGCTGAAATGATAGCTCTGCTGCACGGACGAGATCACTAGAGCCTTGTAGAGCTTGATAATCTGGCGAAGATCAGGCGTAGGTATAGAGCAGATCCATCATCCACCATCAATATAGCTCTGCGACATTTGAGTGTGTAAACTAAACTTGGTTGAAAGGACACCTAGGGATTGAATTGGGAAAAAAAACCAGCCCCGAAACTTCTTGGTTTACGAAGTTTTTTACTGTAGGGGAAGATTGATCAAAAATGGGGATACAGCTGAACACCACAAAAGCAGGACAGAAATGTAAAAAATGAGCAATCCCAAAATCCTGTTCAAAAATCCCTGTGTAAACTTTAAACGAAAAGTTTCAAGCATGAAGCGAGGTGCACTCAAATGGGTAGTAGCGATATTCACAGAATATAGTAACTTTAGGTAACAACTTAACGCCTGCAGACAAAGCCTTAAAGATGTGGGAACTGTTGTATATGTGCCAATGGATAGCACTTGCCAACATCCCAAAATAAGACGTATTCTTATTGGGATTAGAGTGATTAGATTCTCAAAAAATGTTTACCCATATAAGCAGATGCTGGAGCTATTTCGGGGCATTGAAGTACAGAAGGAACTATAAAGAAATTCAGAGAGTATCCCTGACTAATAATCGGCCCTATCATGGTATCCGTTCGTAGAAAAATTTTCTCCGCAACGCAAATGCAGTCGCAGACTAAATTTACGCTCATCGTATCCGTTTTCCGAAAGTGCATTAACGCATTTTGTTCACTAAAATATATTTCCGCCATCGGAGAGAAATTGACGTGTGGCTGTCAAAAACAGATGCAAAAAACGCAACCCAACGCAATGAAATGTAGACTGTGACTGTCGGTGTGCGTTACGTTTTGTCGGAGAAATATTCCGAACAACTGATCAGTACGATTACCATGGAGCAAAATTCTTCGATTCATACAAAATCGGATAATTTTTCTTTCGCGGAACGGATGCCGAATAATCACTTAAGCTTAGTATGCTGCTCGAGCTTAATTTTATCTCCCACACAAAATTCTCTCCAAAATTTGGTTGAGTTTAATTTGGATCCATTTACGAGAGAAGTACGCTGTTTCAGCTAAAAAAAAATCAAATTTTCATTTCAGACTGTACTTTATTATATCTGTAAAAATTTTGCGTTCCCATGAATGGCTAATTTTTTTCTGTCATTTTTCTGACATTTTCTCACCCTAAATTTTGACAGATCTATTGGTTTTTCGTCTGTTGTCTTTTAGTGTTGGGGATAAGTTAAGAAGGATGAGTTTTTTTTAATACCTCGACAAGGAATCCTTTGAAAGTGAACAATTTGAGATCAAAGAAAAGCAGTCCAGGAAAAAAAAAGCGCAACGAAAATATAACACCTTTTCGCGTCTTTTTTTTAAAGGAAGTTATTTTCAACGAAGAGCTTTTGTCAGTGACACTTATATCCAAAACGAACTCCATATCAAAATTTAGCTAGGGAAGTGGAGAAAAAAATTGGAAAGCAGCTAAAATTTCGTTTCGCTCGAGCTGCGTAATTAGCTTTAAACAGACTAAAACTAACCAAACAAATTGCTCCTCTATCTTCGGAAAAACACAAATTACTTCTTAAGATTTTTTACACTGCGCCACCTCTCGCGAACGTCTGACGAACACCCGACAGTATAACTGTTCTGAAAAAGCTTCTCAATTCAGCCATACAGATCGGATTCGACATAAAATTTAAGGTCCCTCCATTCGTCCCAAAAATAAAAATTCTCACAAATACGAATGCTTGTGAGAAGCTAACCCTAGGGTGTCTTTGCCCTCCTCCACTATTAAACAAAAAATTATTTGCAGAAATTGGGATACTGTGTCGTATACGTAACATTTTTTTTCTCATTAATATTTCTAATGGATATCTCAACAAAAAAGTTGCCAAGCCCATACTTAATAGTAAAAACAAGTTTTTGAAGCACAGCCTCAATTGATTGTCCTAACCGGTAAGCTGTATATCCCTTTGCTTTGCTTTGCAATAGGTAGAAAGTTCAAATCTAAGGCAGATTCGCGTCCCACAAAAGGTGAATGAGAGCAAAACAAAGTACAAACTGTCAACAAGAGGGGATATATAACGTCGACGAATTGTACAGAACGTCACGATAGGCAGCTACAACTTTGAGTTGGTTAGGGACTTTGTCTACCTCGGCTCCGGTATTAACTCTGAAAATGACATCACATAAGAAATCAAACGAAGAATTAAGATAGTATCAGACGATTCAATCACAACATACAGTGTAAAAAAAATGTCTGTCATCAAGTATGCACGATTTGTTGTGATTTGAGCACAATTTCCAGCAAACGTTTGGTGATTCAACATATCGTCTGATACTAGCTTTACACTTGTCAACGGCTGTTACTTCGGCCTAAGAAGGCAATTGATTAGTAAGACTTTGTCGAGAAACACCAAGGACACTCTAAGACCCTCATCATCCCAGTCCTGCTCTATCACGCAGAATCATGGACGCTATCAAAAACGGATGAAGATTCTTGGTCGCTTTGAAAGCAAGATTCTTCGAGTGATTTTCGGTCCGGTTGCGTTGGGCTTTGGAGGAGGGGATTTAATAGTGAACTCTAAGAGCTGTACATCAGTCGTCAAAGATGTAGAGCGAATGTACAGATGTACATTAACGCTCCAGCCCGAAGAGTCTTCGATTTCAACCCGGAGGGACAACGCAGTAGAGTTCGGAGGAAGATCACGCCTTAGTTGGCGCGCCCAAGTGAAAGGGGACCTCAACCAACTTGGGGTGCGCAACTGGAGGCAGTTAAGCAATGATCGCGCTAACTGGCTTACTGGTTGAGGTCCAGGCTCACCCCAAACTTTAGCGCCACCTAAGTAAGTAAGTAGATTCGCGTCCCGCTACTTATAGCTACCATTACCAATCTCAGTAAAGACATCTAACTTTTGTCGCCATTATTATGTATTAGTTGCTACTGCGCATTAGTTCAAAATAGACTTCTAATAAAAAATGTGTTCACCTAAAATTAGTATACTTTCATCAGAAGATAAATAATTTCAGACTATTTCAAAAATTTCCATAACATAAGATATATATACACAAATAATGTCTATTTACTGTCATCAACAATATATATTTTATTTTTTATTATACCAAAAATAAAATAGAATTAAAAATTAGAAACATTTTGTAATAAAAAAAATGTCTTACCTCTGCCGTGCCAAAGCAGATCGCACCTATAAACAAAATTATTATTAAAAAAAAAAAACAAAAACCGATGTGCAATATCAACCTTGAGTCAGTCCACACTAAAAATGTTTTACAAAAATCTCTATAAAACCATAAATTTCAAAAACACTTTTTCTGTCAAACAAGTAAAACATAAATAATCTTCGAAATGATGTCACGCATCAGCATTGGTATAGAGAATTTCCTCACTATTGTTAATAATGTTAAATAAGACTTGATTTAAAAACAATTTGGCAGCCAAATTGTCTCCGAGACAATTTTTGGGGAATGCCCATTGGCGATTGCAAGAAAATCCTTAATTGCCATTAAAATTGAATAAGAATTGGACGAATGTATTTATACCCAAAAGATTTGTTGCCCAAAATATGTGATATTACAAGTGATTTTTTTTAAATACTTCTGTCAATTTATTTTATCCGCTTGGTATAGAAACAAACACAGAAACAAAATTAAGTCTAGATAGAGTCTAAATTTGGATGAGACTATCAATTGAATTTTGGCAGCTGTACAAATTTACCTCGTGTTTGCTTTTTTTTTGTTGTTTTAGTTTTGTGTATACATATTTTAGATTTAGAAAAATACACTTCTAGAGTTTTTTTATATATAAAAACGACCATTGTTTGATATATCTACATATTCGTATACAAATAAAAAAAAAATGTCTTGAAAATGCGATTTTGAAAATTACTGTGTGGCTTTTGAAAACACGAAGAGAGATTCAATAAACAATTTTATTGACTCTGCTTTAGGTTATGTAAACAGGTGCATTTTAATAAAAGATTTGGCATTGAAAAATGTAAGGAGGAAGACAAAAGGGGGTTTGGTCGTATGGCCCTATAAAATAATGCGCTATGCGATGGTGTGTATATGAGGAGGTGTGGCAGCTTTATGGTTATTCTGTTTTTATTTTCAGTCAGCGTCATGTAGAGAAAGAGACTGATAGAGCACAAAGAGAACCCACGTCTAGTTAATGAAGAACCAGTTCCAACTCCAAGTATGGTTTACCAGAGGACCTCTTTAGATACTGAAGAAGCTGGCTTAAAGCTTCAGAAATGCAAGGACGCAATCGTTGATTGTCCACCAGTGGATCTCTTTTAATACGATGGTGATGTTTTGGTAGGGAGCATGCACCGAATCATCAACCAAGTATGGGTAGAAGATAACTGGACTATCAGTTCCATATGCCCCATCTACAAAAAAGGCGATCGTATGTCTTGCAAGAACTATCGATGCATATCTCTGCTTAATATCGCATACAAGATCCTATCCAACGTGTTATGTGAACGTCTTAAACCGTTCTGCAACACACTAATCGGCAACGTACTACTGTGGATTTCGGCTCGGCAGATCGACTATAGACCAAATTTTCACACTGAGGCAAATCTTGGAAAAGACCAACGAATTTCAAGTCGAAACTCACCAGTCACCACCTATTCATCGACTTCAAACCCGCATATGATACATACATCTTCAGGAGCTCTATATGGCGATGGCCGAATTCGAAATCCCCTTAAAACTGATTCATCAGTGTCGGGTTATGCTAAAAAAACACGCGCCGAACTACTTCAAACATGCAACGGATTTCGGAAAGGAGACGCGCTATCATAAGACTTCTTCAATCTCGTACTGGAGCAGTAAGTGCGCAGGGCAGGTGTCAAAACGGAAGGCACTATCTTCAACAGGTCCGTTCAGCTGTTGGGATATGCGGACAATATTGATATCGTCGGACGTTTCCAGCGTGCCGTGATAGAAGCATTCACGGCGATTGAAGAACAGGATTCCACGACGTGTTATGGAATCCGGACCATCGGGTAGGCGTCCTCTAGGTAGACCAAGGATGAGATGGTTAGATCAAGTCCATAATCTCTCCTATACCCGTATAGGGATTGCCCTTGATGATTTAGAGTCGATGGCAGAGGATCGAGAGCTATGGAGGGTCCATTTGAGCAACATACACCCGCGACCCACTTAATGGACAAGCGGACCATTGAAAATGATGATGATGATGACTAAGTACATAATATCAGCAAACAAACAAGCATCTGTTCGCATCGCCTAGGAAAAACGTCACTATATTGATAGCAACAATTTCGAGGTAGTTAAGAAGTTCACCTATCTTGAAGTAAACATGAAATCCATGAATTGCACCCTAGTGGAGATTCGGCTTAGTTTGGTTTGGCTAAACAATTGGGTTCAAAACTCCTAACTCGAAGGACGAAATGTGTGCTCTACAAACCCCTTATCCTGCAAGCTTTGCTTTATGGCGCCGAGTACTGGAAGTACTCAGATCTGATAAAAGAAAGAAGGGAGAACTGGTACCTACTGGATTCCTTTGAAAGAAAAATTCTTCGGCGGATTTTTGGTCCTATGTGCGAGGAGAGAAAATTTAGTAGAAGATACAACCTCGAACTCTATGAGCTGTACCAAGATTTGGATGCAGTCCAAAAATCCAAAACACGTCGACTACTAGCTCGGCCACATCGAGCGAATGGACAATAATGCTCCAGCTAAGAGGATCTTTGAATCCCACCCCCCAGGTTCGAGAAGGCAAGGAAGACGTTACCTCCATTTAAAAGTCCAAGCCGTCGCTTCTTGGTCTGGACAAGCGTGCCCGGGATCGTAGAGGATGGAAGGCTGCAATATCTCATGCAGAAACTCTACACGGATCGGGAGCCCATTAAGTATAAATACAAGGAAAATGTTTTAAGGCGATACATTTTTGAGTAATTTGTTTTTGGAGATTTTGGTTTTAGGTTTAGGGTACCCCTACTCAACCCATTGAAACCGATATACCGAGTCATAAGGAAAACCTGTATATGGGAGGTACTCAATCTTGAGCAGCTACTTCTCCCGGCGGATCGGTCAATACTTCAGTGATGTGAGTCCCCAAATCGGATTCTCTAGTTACGATGATGCGATAATTTGATCAAGTTCGAGTCTTTGACAAAAGGTACAATAAAAATTGCATTCAGATTATATATTGCTGGAAATACAGTCTTAAGTATACCTGATTCCCTTATTTCCGTATATCATAAATTCTGTTGAGAGACATAAATTTCCAATGGAGATCCCATGACACTCGCATTGTAAATCACATTCTTCCAAAGTAGAAACAAATAAACCGTATAGACGATAAGTATTTCTTGCCTCATATACAATGCATGTCATGTATCATATCTAATCTTGAATATAAACGTTAACAAATATAGTATAGCTCTAAAATCAAATTGCACGTTCTTTGACCCTATATCTACCGCAGACACGTGTGTAAATTAATCGAATTTGGCTACCGATGTGCCATAAAAAAAAAATACTAAAATAAATGAAAAGTCTTCAAGATATCACTTAGAGTGCGTCTGTCTTCTCCATTAAAACACGAGTAAAAATATTGTTGAGATAAAAATACATTCGAATACACTTGATATTTCAATGAGTCGCTAACAAAAGATATATGTGTGTACTGGTACTCATATGACTGTGCTATTCAAAATTTGCAAAATATCACGTCTGATATAATATGAAATACAGATTTCCCCGCCCCATAGCTGCTTCCATTTTTTTTTCTGCATTCATCCAGCAATAGTCTATAATACTGGCAACACAATTTGACAGTTTGCAGATGTTGCACATCAATTGTCTGTTTCTAAATATACCATCAATCATGGTCGCTTTGAAAGGATATAGAGCTGTTCTATCTATACGTACTTGAAGGTGAACAGGCAGAAGGAACATATGCGGCCTCTTTGCTCTGATTCTTTGGGTCGCCTTCGAGTGGGTTAGAGTAGAGTGATATGGCCGACTGATTCAGTTTCATTTATTTCTTGAAAATTTCACAAATTTAGCAATTTAGCAATGGAAATCATTTAAGAAAACATAAATTGTTGCTATAACTTTTAGAGTGCATTTTTGTTTTGAATTTTAGATAAATATTTGTATCTACAAAATAAAGCCACAATACCTAGGAACCTACGTAGCACATTATTGTGTGCTGAGTGCGAGTCTCGCATATTGAATTCAAGGTGAAGGAAATTATGCTTTTATTTTTCGATTTTTGTTATGTACATTGCAGATACTTTTGGTTTTAAAAAATGCGTAATAAGTTGTGGCGATATTTATATACGGGATTGAATAGACCTTTATACATTTTTTTTTGTAAGTTCTAAAGATCAGTGATAAGTGTGCTGGACTACTAGCCAAGAGTCTCAGGTTCAACACCACGAAAAATACAAACTACACATTTAATTGAGAAAGTTTCTCAATTCAGCTTCAAATACGGTATCAAACTGTAGGTACCTTTCTGACACTTATTTCATGTGCCACAGAGAAGACTACGCTATGTTTTATAGCTAGCTACTTGTCATAATAAACGTCCAATCAGTGTACAGACACACTATCAAAGAGAATTCGTATGACTTCTCGATCGGAATAGAACCTCAAAGTTGTGGTCGGGAACGTCAGTATCGAGCAATAAAACGTCTTTTACGAGAAAACAGCCGATCACTAGATATCCAATGTTGAGCATACAAGTTAACATCAACACGAGCAACGGAAATGCTGACAAAGCGTCTGCCTCGATACAGCGAATTTCCACAGAAATTCATGTTGCAATTCAATTCAATACCTTAGGAATGCAAAGTACCGAGGTAAAATCGAATATAAAATTATTGATTGTAGTTAGTTAAGAAGCAAACTCAATAAAGGTCAGAGCAAACTGCTCTAGAAAAGATTTTTTTTATTAATTATTTCGGTGTAGTGATTAACTGGCGCCCATTGTGTGGCTTTCGAACTTACACGTTCAACATTAATTCGCAACTTCAGGAAAAGAGTTCCATCAGTAGTCCAATAACCAAGGATAAAAAGGAACAGAAAAGAGGTCCCCCAGTAGCCCGATAACCAAGGACAAAAAGGAGCAACTATAAAGCTGCAGCCGCCTGAATAGGAATAGAAGAACCACCAAAACAAAAAATATCGTTAATCAACACATGGAGCAACACTTCATACTATTATTGTAAGTCTAGCTCTAAGAAGTGAATCAATTTTTGAAATAATAAGAGAAATAATAAGAGTAAACAAGTGAAGTTAAATCCTAAAAGCACAACTTAAAAACCGTGTAAAGAAACCTATTGATTAATTAATCGATTTTATTTAACAAAACATTATTCAAACAAGTTTATTACATTAGAACTAAGATAACATCTGAAAAAATCGTTCCTCTTTCTTTGCCGTTATCTATTTCCATCCGTGCTCTTGCTTTTATTTCAAATTAGATACTTTGAAACGTTTCAGCCAATATGGCAAATCAAAATAACCTTATTAGGCCAGCACGCCTGGAACACGTCGCAGATCCACCTATCCCTGGCCCTGCTCCCCAACCTGCCCCCCAACTTGCTCAAGGTATTAATCCTAACGATTTAGTTCAACTAATCACCAGATTAGTAGCAGAAACGCTACAAATACAAGGAAGACAAATATTTAATTCGATAATGAATCCCGCGGCCGACATCAATAACGAAGTCGACCAACCCATCAACTTAGTTGATAATAATTTAGCCGACCTTGACAAAATACCAGACGTAGTTAAAAGTCTACGAGAATTCTCTGGGCAAGCTCATGAATTCAATTCATGGAAGAAGAGTGTTGAGAGAATAATCCAAATTTATGATCACGTTAGGGGTACTCCCAAGTACTATGGCATTTTGTCTGTAATTCGCAACAAAATCGTAGGACATGCCGACGTCGTGCTAGAGTCGTACAACACGCCTCTTAACTGGGAGAAAATCTCGAAATGCCTTACTCTTCACTATGCGGATAAAAGGGACTTAGGAACCCTTGAATATCAAATGACAACGCTAGTGCAAGGCAATAGCACGATTTCTGAATTCTATCAGATCGTCTATCACCACTTGTCATTAATCCTAAACAAACTGGGATCAATGGAAATGAGTCAAGATGCTATGAACAACATGACTCAATGCTACCGTGACAAGGCCCTCGATACCTTCGTCAGGGGTTTGAAAGGAGATCTGCCTCGCCTGCTTAGCATACGTGAACCAGCAGACCTTCCACAGGCCCTGCATTTGTGTTTGAAACTACAAAACGTAGACTTTCGCGCCCAGTACGCAAACAATTCCCACAGTTCTCCCAGATCGTCTCAACAAGCACCTCCAGTTCCCGCTAAAAGGAACAGTCCTCCAGGACCTGCACCAGCCCCAGCTCCTAGACACAATTTCTATCCCCACTTACTGCACAACCCTCGTGCTCCACAACAACCTCAACTCTATAGAGATGTCCAATACCAACCTAGGTACCAACAACAAAGAATACCACCAAATCAACGACCTCTCCCACCGAAACCAATGTCCATTGACTACTCCCTGAGGACTCAGAAAGTAGACTATCAAAATAGACCAAGGAATCAACAATTCATACAAAAACGACAACATTCGCAGCAAATACACCAACCACAAAAGATGCAGCGAATCCATCACACAGCTCAACTCGGTGACGAAGAAAAATCCATGGAAGACTACGAGACAGAAATTGCAGAGGAAGACCAAAATTATGACGAATCACTAGAAGAATACACTGAACAGAGTGGAGGAGAAAACTTTGACCAACACGAAGAACTGGATGACATCTATTTTTTAGACTAACGCCCTCTTCACTTCCTTATTTCGAACACATTTCTAGAAGTGGAGAGACCCTGAAGTTTCTTGTTGACACAGGTTCCAACAAGAATTACGTTCAACCACGTCACATAAAGAATCCCCTACTAAATGCTAAACCCTTCTACGCTCACTCCGTGGGGGGAAATATTAAAATAACCCATCATGCACTTATTCAACTTTTTGGCCCCCAAACTGACAAAATTACATTTTTTATTCTCCCTAGTCTTATTTCATTTGATGGTATCATAGGACATGACACACTAAAACATTTAAATGCTATCATTAACACAAGTAGAAACCATATGTCTATTCACCCTGGTTTCTCTCATCCAAGAATTTCCATTCCGCTCAAACAACATCAATCACAATTTGTCAATAACATAAATATTAGAACCGACCACATGACTAAAGAACAACATTCCGAACTTATTAAAATTATTCATAAATGCCCCAATCTCTTTTCGGAACCAAACGAAAAGTTAACCTATACCACCATGGTCAAAGGAGAAATTCGAACCACAACTCGAGACCCCGTGTACTCGAAATCATATCCTTACCCCATGGCACTTAAAAATGAAGTCGAAAAAGAAATACGGAAACTATTAGAAGACGGTATCATAAGACCATCAAGATCTCCCTACAATTCTCCTGTTTGGGTTGTCCCCAAAAAAATGGATGCTTCAGGAGAAAAGAAGTTTCGAATGGTAATTGATTACCGTAAGCTAAACGCTATAACTATCGCCGACAAGTATCCAATCCCTGAAATATACGAAATCCTTGCAAACCTTAGTAAAAATCAATGGTTTTCCATAGTGGACCTAAAAAGTGGTTTCCATCAGATCCCACTTAAGGATTCTGATATAGAAAAAACTGCCTTTTCGGTAAATAATGGCAAGTTCGAATTTACTCGTCTTCCATTTGGGCTAAAGAACGCCCCCTCCATTTTCCAGAGAACGCTAGATGACATTCTAAGAGACCTCATTGGAAAATGTTGCTATGTTTACATTGATGACATTGTCATCTTTGGGAAAGACGAAACCGAACATTTCTCAAATCTGGAAAAAGTATTTCACACCTTAAAAAAAGCAAATATGAAAATTCAGCTCGATAAATGCGAATTTTTCCAGAAAGAAGTAGAATTTTTAGGGTTTATTATTGGAAGATTCGGAATAAAAACCAATCCAAAAAAGGTACAAGCTATAGTTGATCGACCTATTCCTGAAAACCTAAAAGAACTTCGATCCTTTCTCGGAATGTCAGGGTATTACCGCCGCTTTATACGAGATTACTCAAAGTTGGCAAAACCACTGACATCCCTTTTAAGAGGGGAAGATGGACATGTGTCCGCAAATATGTCAAAGAAAAAACTTATTCAGTTGAATCAAGATGCCATCGAAGCATTCCACAAATTAAAAAACTCTCTCGCCTCCGAAGAAGTTATTCTTCAATATCCAGACTTTGACAAAAGCTTTCAATTAACAACTGACGCTTCCGACTACGCCATTGGAGCAGTCCTCTCACAGGATGATAAGCCAATCACATTTCTCTCCAGAACCTTAAGCAAAACAGAAGAAGGTTATGCCACGAACGAAAAAGAAATGCTGGCGATTATTTGGTCCCTCAATTCTTTGAGAAACTTCCTTTACGGATCCCGGAAAGTCAACATTTTCACAGACCACCAACCACTTACCTATGCTCTAAGTAACAAAAATACAAACTCCAAAATGAAAAGGTGGAAAGCCATATTGGAGGAGTATAATTATGAGCTAAAATATAAACCAGGTAAGGAAAATGTGGTTGCTGACTCTCTCTCGAGACCCCCAAAAACTGAAATACACTCAATGACCCCTACAGAACACAGTGCTGACAGTTCAGCGCAAAACCTAATTCCATCTGTAGAAATCCCTATAAACGTTTTTCGAAATCAACTTTTACTCAAGATAGGAAATGAAAATAGCTATCAAATCCAGAACCCCTTTGACAACTACACAAGACATATTCTGATACGCCAAGACTACTCAACAAACGACATCATTAACATTTTCAAGAGATACCTTAATCCAAATACTATTAACGGACTTCTAACAGACGAAATGACGATGGGACGAGTACAAGAAATTTATCCGTTACATTTTAAAGATTATCGTATTCGATTCACCCAAAAATTTGTTGAAGACATAACCGGCCAAATAGAGCAAGAAGAAAAAATTCTGAAGATACATCGAAGAGCACATCGTAACGCCGAAGAAAACAGGATTCAACTGTTGGAAAACTATTACTTCCCTAAAATGTCCTCAAAAATTAGAACACTAGTTAACCGATGCGTAACATGCAAGGAGAATAAATATGACAGGCATCCTAACAAACCACATTTGAATCACACACCGATCCCTAGCTATCCTGGTAACATCCTCCATATAGACATATTTTCTACGGAAAAATACCTCGTGTTGACCGCCGTCGATAAGTTCACGAAATTCGCACAGGCTAAAATAATATCATCCCGTTCAATCGAAGATATCAAGGAACCTTTACGTGATATCTTGTTCTACTTTTGTGTCCCCGAAGTCGTTGTTATAGACAACGAAAAGGCTCTTAACTCAGCCTCGATAACCTCAATGTTAGAAGATGACCTCCAAATCAAAATTTTCAAAACACCACCATACAAAAGTGAAGTGAACGGCCAAGTCGAACGCTTTCACTCCACCCTATCTGAGATTATGAGATGTCTCAAATCGGAAGGACCTTCACGGTCTTTCAAAGAACTGTTACAGCGAGCCGTTAACGAGTACAATTTTACTATCCATTCAACTACAGGTAAAAAGCCCATAGAACTTTACTATGGGCGAATACCCAGACTAAACCCGGAACAATTTGAAAAGACACGTTTAATTAACATCGAGAAAATTAAAGCAAAACAGGAAAAAGATATTAAATATCATAATAAAAAAAGAAAACCGCAGAAGGACTATCAGATAGGACAGGTCATTTATGTAAAAAACAACAAACGGTTAGGTTCAAAATTAACAAATAGGTATAGACAAGAAATCATTAAGGAAAATAGAAACTCTACAATAGTAACAGAATCCGGAAAAATAGTCCATAAAAGTAATATAAGAAACTAATTCTCTTTCAGATGCACCATCTATTTTGGTCGAGCGGAGATCCAGATCATGGATTTCTCAAACTCCCAAATTGTCTCCCTACATACAGGGCAAACAAAAATTCAAGATGGACATTTCAAGTTAATACATAGCATTAATCTTAAACAATATGAGCAATTCCTTTCCGACATATCACCAGTCCTTAATCTCGAAACAACCCAAAGTCAAATCCTTTTTCCCTTAATATCACATGAAATTCAACAAATCCGTAATCTTTTACATAACTTACAACCCAGAATAGCGAAACGTTCTCTAGACTTTATAGGCAAAGGTTGGAAATGGATTGCTGGCAACCCAGACCACGATGACTTTGTTACAATAAAAGAAAAAATTACAGATGTTCTAAAAAACAACAATAAACAGGTTATTATTAATGAATTGTATAACGAACGAATAAACAATATTACGAGAATCCAGAATGAAATCCAAAACTTACTTAAAAATAATAATAAAATAAATTATGAAATTATATCAAATCTCAAATATAAAATCAAAATTGTAAAAGAAGAACTAGAGAATATTAACTATGCCATTCATTGGGCTAAACTAGGTACAATAAACTCTTTTATATTGTCAAAAAATGAAATAGAATTAGCCACCAAAGTATTTAATGAACAAAAATTACCCTACACAACAATAGAAGAAGCCCTAGACTTTGCAGATATAAAAGTTTTAAGCAATAGTACGTCAATCCTCTACATAATAAACATTCCCTTAACAACGAATGAAATTTACGAAAATTTGTTAATAAAGCCAATTAAAAAGAAAAACATTGTAACAGAAACATTGTACGAGGTAATTTTAAGAAATAATGAAAAATTATATGGAACAACAAACAAATGTAAAACTTTTAACAATCTATCCATTTGTAACTCAAAAAATATTGTCAATATTACAAACGATACTTGCATTCCTAATTTATTAAAAAGTCTACCAGCTACTTGCAACAAAATAAATAATCATCATATTCCGACCATAGATGAAATATCAACGGGCATAATGCTATTGAACCAATTCATCGGCACCCTTGAATTTGATAACACAACACACAACCTAAATGGAACATTCTTGGTAAAATTCCATAACATGACCATCACTTTGAACGGAATCCAATACATCTCCAAAGAAGCCTCAATGATTAAACCACTTCCGGCAATATTGCAAACCAGTCCCAAGGAAAACGAATACCGTGAATTACTCTCACTAGAAATGATGAAGGATCTCCATATTAACAATACCAATAAGATCCACCTTCTACAAACAGAAAACGATAATCAACGAGTAACAACATATTCCCTCATCTCCGTACTAGGACTACTTATTACAATAGCGATCATATGCAAAATCTTGCCAAGAAGAAACAACACAGAAATCATAATTGAACAACCGACAACAAAGACGAATGGACCAGTAACAATCATCGATAGACTTTCCGTTCCTGAGGTCAACTATCTCCAATATCCAAGCAGCCCAAAGTTCAACAACCTACCATACTTCTGACGACCGATGACGATCGTTTTTTAGAGGGGAAGAGTTAACATCAACACGAGCAACGGAAATGCTGACAAAGCGTCTGCCTCGATACAGCGAATTTCCACAGAAATTCATGTTGCAATTCAATTCAATACCTTAGGAATGCAAAGTACCGAGGTAAAATCGAATATAAAATTATTGATTGTAGTTAGTTAAGAAGCAAACTCAATAAAGGTCAGAGCAAACTGCTCTAGAAAAGATTTTTTTTATTAATTATTTCGGTGTAGTGATTAACTTACACAAAGGAAACTGTCACTTTTAGGGCAATCAAATTGCTGATGGCTTTAAGACCGGAAATGTAGAA
Source organism: Cheilosia soror (assembly GCA_949372485.1). Taxonomy (NCBI): domain Eukaryota; kingdom Metazoa; phylum Arthropoda; class Insecta; order Diptera; family Syrphidae; genus Cheilosia; species Cheilosia soror. Next base: position 10,192,821 of record OX443563.1, read on the forward strand.
CCTTAGAACAAGCAAGTCGCCCAAAAGCGAGAAATAACAGATACAACTTGGTAACAATTTCAAAAGCTGCTAAACGGGGGGAGAGAGAGTCAAGTTATAAACGATTCCTGTAGCTTCAAAAATGTGGCAGTGGTGCCAAGTCAAACATTTGCATTTTTAAAAAAATTGAAATTTTGCAAAAGGTGTCATTTGTTGTCGGGCAATATCTCATAGATGGCAGCACCTAGGTTGACGTTTTAAATTTTGCTGAATTGGCGCTTACGTCAAGCTATAAACGGTTCAGATAGGGCGAAAAGATAACTTATATTCTGCTTGTGTAGCGAAATCGTTTCTGCTTAAAGGTGTGATGGTAATAGGATAGGTTGGCAAAATACAGCAGATACTCAAGGCAGTCAGGTGTATTAAGTTAAATTCGCAGTTTATATCTAAATGAGCATGAAGTTTTAAAACTTATTTAAATTTCTCTTTAGTAAGGTTTGCCATTTCATGATGGAAAGATATACGAGCCAACAACGAGTCGAAATTATCAAAATTTACTATTTGGAGTCAGTGGCCTCAACGTTAAGAGCGCTACGTCCAATTTATGGTCGTCATAATCGTCTTAGCAGATCAACAATTGAGCGTCTAGTGGAAAAATTTGAATCCACAGGCACAGTACAAAATGTTGTACTAGTGAGACAAAGAGAAAGAAGTGCCCGTAATGTCGAGAATATTGCTGCCGCTGAGGCTTCAGTTCAAGAAAGCCCAAATGTGTCTCTCATACGTCGTTCTCAAGCATTGGGCATCTCTGTGACGTCGTTGTGGCGAATTTTGCGAAATGATCTTGGCCTACATCCTTACAAGATTAAATTGACGCAAGAACTGAAGCCGCTTGACCACCAGAAGCGTCGTATGTTCGTGAATTAGGCTGAGCAACAACTTGAAAATGATTCGGATTTTCATCGAAAAATCATCTTCAGCGATGAGGCTCATTTCTGGCTGAATGGCTTCGTCAATAAACAAAATATGCGGTATTGGTCAGGCAGCAATCCACACGTACTCCATGAGTCATCATTGTATCCCGAAAAAATTACGGTTTGGTGTGGTTTATGGGCCGGCGGCGTCATTGGGCCGTACTTCTTCCGTGATGATCAAGACCGGCAAGTTACTGTGAATGGGAATCGCTACCGTTCAATGACAACCGAATATTTTTGGCCCCAATTGGATGATATGGACTTGGAGGACATGTGGTGTGGTGCCAACAGGACGGCGCCACAAGCCACACAGCGAATGTCACAATCAGTTTATTGGAAAACCAAGTTTGGAAAACGTGTTATCTCACGAAATGGTCCAGTCGCTTGGCCGCCTCGGTCGTGCGATTTGACGCCGTTAGAATATTTCCTGTGAGGCTACGTCAAGTCTATGGTCTATGCCAACAAGCCAGCGACGATTGATGAACTTCGTACGAATATCGAACGTGAAATTGCAGCAGTATCGGACGATTTATGCTTGAAAACCGTCGAAAATTGGGTTCAGCGTCTGGACTTCTGCAAGCGTGCTCGTGGTGGCCATGCAAAAGAAATCGAGTTCCATACATAATGGCATCGAACGTACTTTCACAGGAATAAAGAATTTCATTGATATCCGAAACCGTTTTTGTTTCATTTAAAAAATCTTTTGTAGCGCTCTTATTGAAAAACCCGATATTACATCCAACGAACACTCAGAGCGACCAAAATTAATGAAGTCATACAAATACTTTGGAATCCTCTTTTTCATTAAATCTCGGAAAAACATAAGACTTCTAAGCTTCAAATTGGCTTCCAGAGATCTACCTAAGATTCATCTACTGTACTCCGAGATATGGTCAAACCTGCGAACGGAAAATATGAATCCGACACTGCTGTGGACTAAAGGGTGGGTCATCTAAAGGTTTGTTTTTAAATCATAGGTTATTTTGACACTGACAGATGTTTCCCACTCGAAATATTGACAGAAAGTCAGTTTTATACCTCCGCAGAACGAAATGAGTCACTTTACGCTTGAACAACGTTGGGAAATATTGAAAGTGAGTGCTGTGTAGTCCAAATAGTGCGTTTTTTTAAAAAGAAGTTTTGGCCGAAATGAAGCACACACCGCACTTGCTGGACGCAAGTTTGTGCAAAAAGTTTGTGAGACTGGGTGTGCTAGTGGACAACATTCATGGTCCCCATCGTCGTACGGCCAATGCACCCGCAGAGAGTGACAGTTTGGTGTGGATTGTGGAGTGGTGGCCCACCCTGTGGGCTCATGAAGTTGTTCTTATATTCTTGGCTCATATGCTGATCCATTTTAATCTACACGAATATTCATAATGATAGGTATTTTAAAAAAATAAATTCACAGTTTCAGAACAAAAACACCTGGCCAAACACTGTTGAAATTGATGGCCCCCTAAGGGCCCACTTAAATAATTCACGATACGTGTTCAAAAAAAAGTCATCCATTATAAAACTCTTAAAATAGTATACAGTGTCAAATGTCAAGTCATAACCGCCTCTATTTACGCCTCTCCACCCGGACACATCTGTTGATAAGTAGATACACATCCACAAAATCACCCAATAAACCAATCAGTTTTCCAACGAAAAATCATCAACACAACCTATTTACGTGCAATTCAATCTATTAAGACAACAAAGTGTTCATCTGAACCGCCCATCAATTTAACACGAAAAATCCCTCCGATTCAATCAAAAGAGAAAATCCCAAGATCATAACCTCATGACGACGACTAGCCCCAGTTCGCGTCGCACATTTTCTATTTTCGCCATAAATAACTCATCAATTTTCCACTCCAGTGGAAAAACAACCAAACGACAAAGATGAGTAAATTATCTCAAAGGAAATGATCACAACCAAAAAAAAAAAAAGGAAAACCGAACAGCAAATCCCGAGGTATGTTTTTAAAAGGAAAAACTGTCGAAAGATAGGAAGAAAATACAAATACAGAAAAAAAAGTACAAGGAGACCTCCATCAGCTTCAACAGGACTGGGGTTTTTCCCCCTGGAAAAACAGCCGGTGTCGGTTTGAAAAATCTTTCGCAATTTTCCAATTCAGTTTCAGAACTGCTATCGTATTGCGAGGAACAACTGAAATTGTACAACCGTAATTGAGTGGAGAAAAGTGTCAAAGAGGAGAAAAATCCGCACGTTCGGAAAAATTTCTCAAAAACGCAAAATAGACAGCCAAGTGAAATATACTCGCGTATTAAGAAGCGAGAAAGTGAAAAGTAAAGAAGAATAAAAAAGAAACTCAAAAAAATTGTTTTTTTTTTTTTGAGAGTAAAACATCGGAAAAACAAATTTGGCTTTTCCTTTGGACGGAATTCTTACTCAGCCTATCTGTGTTGAAGAACGTCCCGTACCCGTTTGTGTACAGTGTGCTCGGAAAAGTGATTTCGTGTCTCGCGTCAGGTGCTCGGCAGTTGGTCGCGCGCGTTCTGCGCTGCAAATGTGACAAAATCGTTTTTTTTTTGTTCTTTTTAGTTTAAGTTTTATACATTTTTTTTGTTTTTATTTTGAAAATCTTATTTCGCGTTTGTGTAATTGTAATTGTTTTGCGGTACGCCATATACGTGCGGGTTCATTGGCCAATTCTGAATCATTGAGTGGGACTCAAGGGAAAGTTAAGTGCGATCACCCGTTGACAGATTTTGTTGACCGAGGTAAATTTATTTTTTCTTGACAAATGACACAAGTTTTGTAGTTTTATAATTTACATAAAAGTGATGAAAAAATATGACGGGGGTGTTAGTTTATTGGAGGGGGTGTCATAAGAATGCGTTTGGGATACTTGAAAAGTATTTGTATGTGTTTTTAAATGGACAATTTACAGTTGGAAAGTGTCACAGTGGCGAAGCTGTCACTTGTCATCCTTAAATAATTTTGAGATGCACTTATGTGTATATATTTCAGATTGAATTACGAAAGTAATTTCTATGGTTTTGTAAAAAGAGTTGTAAATGTCGAAATTGAAGAATCCACTTGGTTAGTTTGAGTATTTTATCAGTTTACTTTGATACTTTTTGTGCATTTGATTAGTAGGTACCTACTTTTAAAGAAGAGAAATTTCGCGTGAGAAGTGCTACAATTGACACCTATATAGATTTTAAAATTGTAAGCTTTGAAATTTTCATTACCTGCTCTTGGTCTTGACAGAGCAAAAGTAAAATTTGTTTTGTGTCATTTAAGCAAAACTGCGGTGAATTTGTCAAAAACAGGTCTGTCTAAACTAGCTTAAAAGTAAGTTTAGTTTTAAGTCGCAACAGATGTTTGTAAGGAAATAGTAGGTACGCAGGCAGAAAGTGTTTATAACACTTACCCCTAGTTTCACTGTGGAAATTTAAGCTACGCTTTTAGTTTAAGTTTCAGTTTAACAATTAAATCGGGTTTTCAGTTTCTTTTAATCCTTTAACAGAGTTTATTCTGTAGTTTAAATTGTACGACAGTATTCTGCCGTTTTAACCTCAGATCACTTGACACAGTGACATTTCAATTTCAAAGTGAAATGTCAAATTTCAATGTCAAAAACACAAATATTTGACACTTTTTTTTAAAAAAGGGGTTTCCAAATCCTTTAGCACTCAGACGAATCTCGCGGTCCATTGTACTACCAAGCAGAAACCCCTTTTTTGGTGTAGTGGTGGAGAAACTCTGATATTATTCGTTTCTCTTATGGTCGGTGGCAGAGTATTGCGGTCCCCCGCGCGCCGGGGCTCGAACCAACCCCGCTCGGGTCACAAGTAATGACTCGAACCACTACACCATGGCCACCGCTTAATATTTGACTTAGTTTTGCGTGTTCTTTGAAAGAAAAGACAAGGAACGATTTTGGAAAAGTCGTATAAAACCTATAAGTACTGCCAAAATTCTATTCGTTAAATTTAGTTAAACTAAGTTCAATTGAACTGAAGTTCAGATTAAATTGTAAAATCAGATTAGTTGAACTTCAAATTTAAACTCAAGTTCAGGTTCAGTTGAACTTTAATTTAAACTTCCACTGTAAAACTGGTGGTTACTCATTGCTAAATTGTCGCAAGCATTGCCAGTTTTTATTCTTACGGTGTTTGTAGACGAAATTTGACATAATTTTTATGTCAGGATGTGAAAAATTGACACGATTTTTTACATGAGTGTAATAGTAGCCTAATAAATGGGTTCACTGCCTGGCAGAGGAACAACCTACGAATATAAGAAAAATTGACTGTCAAAATCCGGCTGTTCAAATAATCACTTAAAGGGGTTTGATGGTGTTGGTAGTTATAGTTACAAATAGTATTGGTAGGTAATGTGTGGAAGAATTTTTACTCTCGAATGAACCCAGTATCAAATCAACTCTTGCTTCCTGTTGATGTTTCAAAACTCGGTGGCATAAAGCAGAGCTCACAGGATAAGGTTTCTTTGGAGACACACTTTCATACTTCGGGTAAAGTATTTTGAAACCAATTGTCAGTGATTGCCTCGGCCCTGGGGTATCCATCTCAACTATATGGTGTCAGACATGGAGGCGATTTACTCCGAGATACATGAACTCCATTCGACAATTCCTTCTAGACAATGATCACATAAGTCTAGTCGTAGTGTGCTTCAAGACCAACGACTCTCGATTGTTTATCGCCGTAAATACGGCACGTGTTGTTGGGAACCTTGATTGCCGGCGCGTCTCTGCCAGGCGATTTCTCAGTGCAGTGCATCGTTCAGAAGCGTGGTTCCTCCAGAGTATGCTAAGGCATTCAATCTTTTCTTTTGGGTGGATCGCAGATTCTGCTCTTTTATCAATCGAGGTGTGAACCTAGCTGCAACAAGAAATTGGTCAAAGTCTATGTTTGCTCTTTGCAAAGAAAATGTTGGATGCGTATCCCATGGTCGAATTGTTTGTCAGTTGCTAGTCTTAACCTAGTGCTGTTTACTGCGAGCTGCTGCAAAATCAATTTTTCGGTAGCCGTTAATACTATTCTCGATTCTTGGCACAACTTAAAGCCTAGTGCGCTGCTGTTGTGGAACGAAAAATCCCATACAAAAGTGACACAACGAAATCATGAACGAAAAATGTCGCTTTCCTTTTCGTTTTGCAGTTGCAGTACGCTGCTGCTGCGAAATGTGGCAAAAACTGGGTAAGAAAGAAAAAACAATCCGATATTGTTATTGTAATTATATCGTTTTTAATGTATTCGTTTTACAATTTTAACAAATTTTGTAATTTTAATTATAATTGTTTTTATTTACAAAATGCAAATTCTAATGGCAATGGCACTTGTGTAGCAGCTGCTGGAATTCTCCACCAATTATTTTCCACGGTCTTTTCGCAGACGTTTCGCTGTGCAATTGGAGACCACCGGAAAATTTCGTTTCGCAACAGCAACGTACTAAGCTTAAGCACATTTTAGCGACTAAATCGCTGAAGAAGTACCTATTCCTTTTCAACTTTAGCAGGTTATGTGCAGAATTTAACATCGTAATCTGTTCACCTCTATTTTGTCGGCGCAGTTGCTCAATGGTTAGTGTGCTGGACTACTGTATGAGGGGTTCTAGATTCGATCCCCGAAAAACACAAATCACAACTTAAAGTTTTTTCTATAGCCAGCGCCCCCTCTCGCAAACGTCTGACATTCCGAAATCTACGCCGAATTCACTGTCAGAATTCAAAAACCCGCACTAGAATAAATCATCTTAGCAAAGTTTATGAGAAACCCTCTAAGCCGTTCTAAAATCACAACAACAAGTGCTTCTTTCATCAAACGGCGCGATGTCATGTTCCAATATTTGCATGTTCCTAAACTAGATGACATTTTTAGAATTTGAAATGGCATTTATTCATAAAACTATTTTCTCAAAAAATTTTACTTTAAAATTTGAAATTCTACACCATTCTCAAGGCGATCCGAAAAAAATGTGATGGTGCACACTTAAATTTAAAATAGCAAATTGTATGGAACGCCGTCTCTAAAACACAAAACAATTTGTTTACTTATCCATCAATGTTTTTCAGAGAATGTTGTTATATCTTTGTTCATTTGTCTACATTTTTTTTAGTATATTTCGTAAACATCATTAAGAGAAATCAAAGAACCAGCTGCGTCAATACAGAGCAAAAAAATAAATCGCACGCCCTCTACCATAAAGCACAACATCATTCTCCTCGCCTGGCAAGAAACAAACATCTTCATCGTTTTCGCTCCATCATCATTCAATGTCATTGGTTTTGTGCCAAATTCGTGTGCCAATTCCATACCGAAACGATGGCGTTTGCAATCGGGAATAGAACAGAGTCCATGATGGCAGTCTGCTGACGTTTATAATCGTCATCCGGATGTCGTGGGGGTAATAAAAAAAAACAACACAACAACATAACACAAATATCCAGTTAAATATGTCATTTGTTATTACCATGGCTGAGAACAGTTTTATAATGACAGTCTGACAGATTAATCCATTAGCTATGGCCCTCTACTGGCTCATTTCATAATGTCAGATGACAACTGGGTATTAGGAAATACTTTTTAGAAAACTATACACCTTTGTTGACGGAAATATTAAGTAACGCGAGTAACTAACCACATCAGTAAAACCATGAGATAGTTTATTTGACCGAGCGAGGGTCTGTTCAATTTTAAGTAGCCATGTTATTGTCGGTTAATGTTCGGCGTATGTGGGAGAGCAGTGGTGCTATAAATTTTTAGGATACAAATTGTGGCAAATAAATTTGGAAACCGCACGAGGCGCTGCACATTCAGTGCACGCTATAAAAATAAATATAAAAATATTTTTAATATGTGTGCATGAGTGCAAAGGAACTGATCGTTTGGATGTAGATCTTAACGATGTATAGGTATTTTGCCTCCTCTGCAAATTTTTTTTTGTTTTGCTTCAGGCGAACGAATAAAAATATAATTAAGTAAATAAAAATGGAGAGGATCTTACTTGTTTTGTTTATTTATGGGGCGCTTGAAAGACGGATGTACGATGTATACGTTTTTGTAGATATTGACGATTGTGGCTTCAAGACGAGATTTTCTTTTTAAAATTAAAAATTATTGGAAATGTTTTTCGAAAAATTGATATTTTGTTCCTTTTGACAAGAAACGTAAACAAAAATATGTTTTTTTTTGAGAGGCAGACAGTATTGATGGAACCAGGACTTGAGCGTATTTGGATGCGATTTTCACTGTTTTGATCGGCATTTCTTGGGAAAGGTTTATACGTATTCCATTTACATTTAGGACTATTCCAAGAGTAAGATAATTAATTATACCATCAAAATGTATTAAGAAATCAAGTTTAAAAACAATATAAATAACGAAATTTTGAATTCCAAACTTTTTGCCGCGAACGTAACCCTTGGCGCGAATTCTCAAAATTTATTCGCAATCCACATAATTCAATTCGCGTTCCACAAACTAGCGAATAAAACATTCGTTCGAACTTAACCTCGAACTAAACATTGCAGGTAGAAACTAATGGCTGAAATGGCGCTAACTGCCACGACCTAGAACAGTGTTCATGTGAACGGACTGTCAAAACTTGCGCATTAGTTCGTTCGTAGGTAGTTATTCGCTCTCATGTGAATGCTCCTTTACAGCTTCTAGAGAGGGTGGTAAAAAATATTGGTCTTTATCAATTGATGTCTATAATAAATACTTATCTTTATTGAACACGCCTGCAAATACGGAGCTAAGCCGCTCCTTGATGATGTTAAGCAAAGTGTCCGTACATTTTTTACGTGGGCTGGATTAGTATGGTGGACTACTGTGCACGTAATTCCAAGCTCGATTCCTGGAGAAACACAAATTATATTTTCATCTTAAGGTTTTTTCCATTGCGCAACCTGTCGCGAACGTTTGACAAACATGCGAGAGTAACTGACCCGAAAAAGCGTCTAAATTCATCAGCCGTTCGGACTCGTTATAAATTTTTAGGTCCCTTCCATTCCTCCCAAAAATAAAAAAAAAATAAACAAACGAATATGTTTGTGAGAAACTAGGTCTAGGGTGTCTATACGAACCTGTTGCTCCAACTATTTAATTTTTTATTACGTATTTTTTATTTATTTTTTTTTTTTTTTTTTTCAATAAATTAGAGGGATTTTGCAGCACTAAGAACACTTTGATACCTTAGCTTCATTAGGAAGTTGCAGGACTTGGCTTCGCCGACTGGACGTTACTTATATATGTACCTATCTATAAACTTAATCTCCCCATTTCTTTAATGGACAGTTCCTAACAAAATGAAAGACATTATATACCTCTCCGCTAAGTTACACAAGTTACACTGGTGTGGGCCTTATCTGCGAGGTATATAATTAAGATTTAAAAACGTGCAGGTGCGATATTTCCTGAGTCCCTCATTTTTTGTCAATACATACTTCTCTCGGGAAAGGCGAACCTATAGTTACAACAGATATTGTAAATGCTTGCAGATACTCGTATGTACTACATTGTTCTCCTTCTAAATTTTTATATGTCTAGTCCTGTGGAAATATGTCATTAGGGTGCTAGTTCTAAAGTTTACTTTTTCAAAGGAGTTTTGGAAAATGTATGTACTCACGATTGTCAAAAGTGAACTGATAGGTGAAGGGCATTAACTGAATGTATTTTATGGTGCTCACATGTTGAATTTCTAGCAACAATTTCGTTACGTTCCTTCGAACATCCGACATTATAATACCTATTTCTTGACAAGACCTTGTTAGTATGTTGCCTTCTTAGGCCAAAGAAACAGAGATTGGGAAGAAGTGTGAAGTTTGAACAAAGTTCCTAACCACCTCAAAATTGTAGCTGTCTATCGTGGTGTTTCTGTCCGATTCGTCGATGTTGTGTGTCCTTTCTGGTTGAAAGCATGGATCTTTTTTACTAGTCAAACTGTATTTCTTTGTATCCCGTCTAAGTCAAGTGAATGATTTGATGCCAAACTCCATATAAGGGAGCCTTTGCTTTATTAATAACTAAAACTGACGAAACAAAATATTTTCTATGTCTCTATTGTCGGTCTTTATAAATCGACCTTAGCTCTGGTCTGCCGTATATGGGCTATGTCATTTGGCAAGTCTCCATTTCGTACTCAGATGTTTATATTCATTGCAAATTTTTGTTAACTTCTACACAACATTTAGTACCTACTTCATTTTTTTTTTAACATTGGCCGCGTTCCACTGACCGCTAGATGACTAGCGGCATGCCAAACTCCATATAAAAAAAAAAAAATTCAGCATTTGCGCTAGAGCTCTAGCAACTTTTGTGAAATATCTTTTTCTGGGAAATTTTTCAATCTAGCGCAAAATGAACTGCTAGATTGCAAAAAAAATACAAACTGTCACAATAAAAATGAAAGTGCAGAAGTCAAATATTTCCAATTCGGTGTAAAATGTGGATTCAAACTTCTATGTATTTAATATACATTTGTATTTGTTTATTTAAATTATAGTGTATTAATAAATATGCGGCATGATGGCAAAAAATACATTTTTGACCCGCATTAAGATGAAATAATACGAATTCAAATTGGTTCTAATGTCACTTTGCCGCTGCCGCTATATCTCTAGCGCCAGCGTTCCTTCATCATAATATCCCTGCTAGATGACTAGCGGTCAATGAAACGTGGCCATTCCTAAATATATTTAATTTAAAGTTGAACTGACAAAAATGGCATTCCCTACTTAAATACGACCACGACCATACTACTCACTCGTCCATGAAAAATTTAAATATACTTCTCCAGTTGATTATCGACTTTTGCGTGCATACTCTCAGGCATTTTGTTGTTCTGAGCTTTTTTTCATTTTCGAAATTATCCCAGCAAAAACGCTCCGAAGATCACAACCAGTTAAAAAAATTCGAGAAACAAAAATCTACTTAAAAGATGTAAAACAAAAAAAACAGAAAGCTTTTCCCCTCAATGATTTTCTTTAAGAACTTGCCACGCGCTCTAAAAAACGCATTTACATTCCACAGCCGCACAAACACCAGATGCAGAGAAGGAGATCGCGGTGTATTTTATTCTCGTTCTATTTTATCCTACCTATCTTGACACTTCTTTTTTCTCTGCTCTGCTTTTCTTTCACATAAAAAACGTATTACGTGCATTGTTTTCATTTTAAATTTTCTTATTTAAAATCTATTTTCGTTCTTGGTCTTTTTGTTATTTTTTTGTGTCTTAAAAAATAAAATAAAAAATAAATTACAAATACATTCTGATGATGGATTTGTTATTTTATAAAAATATTTGGTTTTTGTTTTTATTTAGGAATTGGTTGACTTTTTTATAAAGAAAATAAAAATTGAAAACCGTTGAGCTGAGAAAAAAAAATTCCAGTCACTAATTTATTTGACACAAATTGACTTTGATTGACATATACTGCATATTTGTCATCTTAATTATGCGATTTTGACGGGTCAACCGATTTGACATAGATAATCAAGTTTGAAATTTTGGATAACCTTTTGTCATTTTTCACTGATCTGGAAAATTATGAATAATTTCAAATAGCTATACTTCTATCATTTTAACACAGTTCTAATTTACTAAAGAAGACATCAAATGATTATCCACTTTAAAATAGATTAGTATGCAGCCATATGTGGGTGGGACGAAACATGTTGACGGTATATTAACGTGTCCAAATAAATGATTTATTTAAATTTCATTACGTCAATTTTTTTTTTCAAACATAAAAAATATATTCACAAACTAAAACAAACGTTGTGTTGTGGGTTGTCTAAAACTGTTGACGATTAATTGTCGTCTACGCGTCGTTTTTGTTTTTTTTTGTTCTTAAATTGTAAATATTTTTTTTTATGTCCAACACATTGTCGCTGTCTATCGCATCCCTTTTAAAGAGTGTCCCATTATTCACGCAAAATATAATTTTTATAATTTTGGTGTTTTAACGAACACCATTAATATTATAAATGCCTGACCAGCCGCATTTTCGAAGAAGAATGGTCCGATAATGCCACGAGCAGTCCAGCCCAAAAAGCGAACTGCTTCGATGTTTTCTGTTGAACGCCTTGTGACAGGAAACTCAGAGTGTTTAAGATCAGATCACTAATTGATCCAGTCTCCCTGAATATTTCAATTATTCTCTTTACATATTATTGTTTTAAATCACTATGAGGGACATATTTTGTTTGAAAATTTCAGACTGTAGCTGACAAATCTTTATTGTTTTTAAAATATTTCTCAACAATAAAAATGCGTTGTTCTTTTGTATAGGGCTGCATTTTATCTAACCCCGAACTGTCATCTGTCACATTTTTTTTGTTGGCATCACTGTACTAAATTAAATGGCACAAAATTAAAATTTTACTTGAATTTTGGGACACTCTTTATATGACGTTTAATATTTTTAAAATAACTTAAATTATGTCAGCCTTATTTATAAACTTTATACACTCTTTTTGCGTTTAGAGTTATTATGGAGTATATAAAGTTTATAAATAAGGCTGTATGTTTTTATGTTTTTTTTTAAACTCGTTATCAGATTCTAATCTCGACTTCAAATTTAAGGAAACTCAAAATTGTCAAATTTGTATGGAAATTGTAGCTATTGTGAACTCCTTCCGCGGTAGGTAGGTACTAGGTAATAATTATTTTTAATGTCCAGGCTTACTCTTACGAAGTCACAATGGGGAAAATTTCCATTGTGATCGTCAAAATATTTTAGTTGAAGATTAAAAATGGGCCCTACCAATAATTATAATTTTTAACCTTCAACTTAAATATTTTGACGGTCACAATGGATCATTTTATATGGAAATGTTCGCCATTGTGGCTTTGTGAAATGTTAGTATGCACAATGAGCCAAATAACGGCCTACGTGTTTCTCTCATCGAGAGCAACTTTTTAACCTAACCTAGCCTTGACACTAAAAATGATCATTAGTACCGCGTAATGATTATAAGTAAAGCCCCTTAAGTTTAAAGTTGAAACTAAAATTGGTTATTATAGTAAGGCCCAAAAAGTTTTAGTTTCATAGTTCACAATAGCTTTTCCAACAAAAATTTCGCAAACGTTTACCTTCCCTAAATTTAGATAAAATCGATACTAGAATCTTTTCTAAGTAGGTAAGGCACGTTAAGTCTAATAAAACAAAAAAAAGTGTCCCAATCATATGTCACTAAAATGATGACCTAATCTACAACCAGACAACACCTAGACACGATTAAAATGTGCGGCAGACCTTAACATTTTGTTTTATGAAAATTGTGAGGCGTATTCAAATTTGCGCATTACTGTCACAAATATGAATGAAGACATTTTTCTAATTATAAAATAATGAAATCGTGTGAATGCGTCATTTGGTTCCAAAAATGCCCACTAATTCATCTAAATCCGCAATAAAAACATTACAATGAAATTTTTCGAACGACGATCTTTCTTTTGTAAAATGTTCCTTGTTCATAACATGTTTCTTGTTCGTGCAACAATTAGCACATTTCCCGCGCAGTTAAAAATTTAATTTCTTTGACTTGAAAAAATTTAAACTTTTGACGTTTCAGAGAAATTGGAACAAAGGGAAATAAATAATTTCTCGATTTTATATACTTGATCGCAATTTTTCTTGTGTCAATAGCACAAACGTATCCAGCTGCCTGTTGTGTGGGGGAGGAAATGATACGAAATGTTGCGTCGTTTTGAGTTCGTTACTTTGTGTTTCGCGTGTGTATGGACTAAAAATAGGACGCAAACGTCAACGACGCACGTCGGCATGCACATTGGGGAATTTGACCTTTAAATCAATAAAGGAATCCCTCTCAACTGTGCATACATACATCACCAATCACCATCACTATTGAATTGCCGATTGAAATTGATTTTGCTTTAGTTGTGGTCGTGTTTCCTGTGGTGCATTCCATTGTTGAGTGCAGTCGACCGTGAATTATTGAATAGATTGGGATTACAACTTGGGGATTGCTTTCAACAGATTAGCACGTCAAATTTAAAGTTCAATGAAAAGTTTATTAGGGCATTTTCGGGGCCGTGGTTGTTATCGAAAACTTGTAATGGCGAAATAATGTTCTCTATAAAATTATCTATTGTGACCTAAAAAATATTTAACGTTCAGTTCAATTTATGTTTGTTGTAGGTCACAATAGATCATTTTGTATGGGAAAAATCGCTACTGTGAGATCATAAAACTTAACTCAAAATGATTAGGGTCTTGCTATTCGGCCGTTTTTCGGGACACGACTACGTAACGAAATGTCAAAGTTTATACTGCGTTAAGTTGGGGTATGTGGCTCGCTTCGCTCGTGGCAAAAACGTTAAACTGCAGTATAATCATTTTCGGACATTATGCTAGACGTTTTATTTATCTTTATAAAATGTTTTTAATTAAAATATGATTATGTTACGTTATCAGATTTGTGACGTCACGTAACGTAACGTAAATTAAACTTCCGAAGCATTGACTGCAAGCCAGTAAAAATACGACAATATCGAGTTTCGGCAGCTTGCACGTTGCACCCGTGGTCTTATCCTTTCGGCTAGTACCCAAATCTCAGGACCGTAGGTAAGAGTTGGAAGACACACCCAACTAGAGAACGATAACTTATCTCTGACACCAAGCTCAGTATTCCTGATAACAAGTTGACTCAGCTGTCTCAAAACTGCCCCAGGTTGTTTCAATGCTGCATAATATTCAGCATATTGTCAATAATACCCCAATATACTTAAACTTCTTCACCTTTTGGTCTCCACGCATGAGCTGATGAACTGCATTAAATAATCGTTCTAAAGATGATCATCACTTCTATTGTGGTAACGTCAAGAGAAAGAATGTCCGTTTCAATGACCAAGTCATCGCCGGTGCCAAAGCGTTTGATCTGGACAACTGATGGAACCAATGTACTCAGAATCGCAGATGATAGAAAGCTGTAATGTCGAAGTCTTCACGGGTTAAGTAAGAAGGATTATAGATGTAAAATGAGGAAGGTTCTTCCCTTATAGTGGGCATAGACAAAAGCTCTGTCGATGTCCTTTCCTGCACCTTGGAAGGAATAATTTCAGCTTTATTTCCAAATGACATGTCAATGAAATTTACTCAGATAAATCTGCTGATCTCCAAGGCTAGTAGACTTTCCAAGATGCGTACAAAATGTCATATAATAGTTATACAAGAACCATGGGTAACGAAAAAATGCATTTGTTGCTTGGAAGGCGTTAAGGGGACCGAGGTACTTTGTGACGAGCAATTTGATAGACTGAGAGCCTGTCTAAGTGTATGTACCAACCTTTCTCTCAGCGACTAAAATTTGATAATTCTGTTGTTAAGATTTGGTTGTTGCAGCTATAAGCTACAAAGCGAACGAAAAATACAGAAACCTTTGTAGCTGCGTTAGCTTATTTTCCCGATGATTGGCCTCCGGTCCAGAAGCCTGTTGCCGAACTCATAGAGTATTATGATTCTCGGAAAATGCTCAGAACACAGTCTGGAGCAGCAGCAAATGCAATGTTCAGGAAAACCATCTCCTAGACCTTTTACTGTCGTCCGACATGGTCATTACCAACGTAGCTTCTCAGCCAACCTTTGTTACGGCAAGAAGACAGGAAGTGATTTGACGTTGAATTGACGTTATCTAATCGGTACTTCTAGTCGATTACTAATTGGAGAGTTCTGTCACTGTCGGATCATAGATACAGCGAAACCATTGTTATGTAGGAGAGAAGGAACTCGCGGAAAACTAACTAAATACGCTTTAGAGAGAATTGCACTCAAAAGTTTTTGTGGTAATCTATAAGACGGTATCTAGTTTTGTAGTTCTCTATGCTATAGCTCACCAAAAGGCAAACCCAAAGCTACAGCTCAATATTCGCCTTGGTAGTCGATTGCTGTCAGCGTTCATAAATTGGTTACATAGATCAACAATCAACATATCCCAAGCGAATTGACGCTGAAATTCACACTGCCTATCACTTAGTAATCAGCGGCCTTCTACATTATTCATTTTTTTGACATTTATTTATTTGTCAATGTCAGAAAAATTTCTCCTACCTGCTGAAACTTATCATATTCCTAATTTCAGTTCAAGGATTTTCAAAACTATACAAAAAAAATGAATCTCGTTCAATATAGGATGAAAATATTACAAATGGCGGCGAAATGTCAGTTCGATTTTGACATTTGTGAAGCAAATTGAATTAAAAACTATGTGAAGAAGTAATGGATCGCTATAATGCACTCTTACAGACAACAATTGGCCACTGTTATACATTATAGCCCACCATTATAACCACCACCTATTCAAAGTGTTTACAACCGCCTAGTGGATGATGAATTTGCATGCGTCATTAAGCGCTTTATCCAAAGCCTATTTACTTTTTGCTTCCGAATACTATTATCGTGTAATGAGAACATAAAATAATTCCCTCTTCTTCATGTAGCTGTTCTGACGTGCGTCGAAGGCTTATTTCTCTTCAATTTTATTGAATATATCTTCCGTTGATGAGTAATTAGTCTAGACATGTGGCTCTGCTATAACACGCCAAGGCGAAAACTTTGAAATTTATTTAATTTATCTTTCAACTTGAAAATTTCGAAAAAAGCCCTCGCCACAATATCCATTAGCAATGATCTTGAAACGTCACACACGGAAAAATTATTCTGGAAACTTGAAGAAAATACAAGTAAAAATCAATCCATTCTCACCTCCGAGGGTAATCAATTTTTCCAACGACCTATCCCACCGCCACCCTCAGTGTGCGTGTGATTCTATGGAATGTTGACAAGATCTATTGAGATACAAATATTTATAACCCCATTCTTATGACACACGTATTTTATGATCCCACCCTAGTCGTCAAATTTTTTCGTCACTTTTCTATAGAAAACATCGATAAACACTTCATAAAAAACAAAAATAATAAAAATATTATTAACTTCAATTTACAACTCTTTTGAATAATTTTCAGTGCAAAAAACAAAAACTTGTAGTAATTTGGAAAATAAATTAAGAAAAAAAAAACAAACATTTCATTGCCTATAAATAAATTCCCAGAGAATTGAAAAATTTCACGAAAGAGAGCAGACAAAAAATAAAGAAGAAAAATGTTTCATCTATTCCGTCGTCGTCGTGAACGCTCCGCCAAACAAGACAAACAAACAAAAAATGTCGCAAAACTCGATGAAAACGCTGCAAAACCTCACGGCAGTGGAGAGGAATTCAAATCCTCGCCACCAAGTGATGTTGAATGGTTGACACATGGCGCAAGCGCCATCGACCCAAAGGTAAATTTAGATTCCACACAGCAGCGACCAAAAGAGAGCCCGCAAAAAAGTTTCGTTAATTACCACCAATATGGCGATGGTGTTGTTGTAAGTGAAACTATTGCGGCTAGTCGAAACGAAGGTGCTGATCTGCTGGCACGGCGAAGAAAAAATAACGACCACGACGATCACAGCAGGGATCCAAGTAAGACCAACGATAAACCTGCCAAAGAGTCGAAAACCAAATCACAAGCATCCAATCGAAGATCGATATTCTTCAGGCATTTCCAACCCACACCGGCGGCGCCAAGGGAACACCGCTACAAACAGATCGATGAGGACCATCAAGTGAGTGACATTCATCAGGAACCATCAGATGAGATAATAGTTGAGCCAACATCAACACAAACAACTATCAGCAGCAAGTCAAAACGGTTCAACCCCATCGACAAAGGACGAGAACTCTTCAATGACATCCTGATGGCTAAGGGACGTCACAGAAATAACCGCAACAATCATCACAAAGGTGGCAGTGGAGGTGGACAACTTCCCAAGCCGAACACGCATAAGGATTCCAATAAACCCGCCACAGAAATAATCGATTTTTCAAGCAATAGCATCCCTGAACCGACGGCCGGACAGCATACTTATCAAATATCGAAGAAATCTAAAAATACCCACCATCGACGATCGGCAGATGGCGCTGTAGCAGCTGCTGGCTCTGTTGTTGGTTCAGCCACCACTGTAGAGTGCGCCGACTCCAGGGATAAAAATAACCCAGCAACAGCGCAGTCGCTTAGAGATCATCAACACGAGAGCAGAACAACGACGAAAACAATCGCCAACGCAACGATCGATGAAAGCTCGTGTGATGATCAGACAGTTGGCGAGTGCGCGTCTTTACAAGTACACCGCGATAACGAATCGGTCGTAGAAAAGATCGGAGAGGAAGCAAACGAAGAAGGAGAAGATCTGGATAGTGACCGCCTCGCAGAGTCTACCAATGTCGAGGATCTTAATGGTCATCCCAACAAACAAGATAACCTCTCGGAATTGACGGAATGCGATCGTGATCGGTTTGTAGTCGAGTGCAACGACAACAACGACATGGGTCAATCACAGGCAAAGAATGAGACAACATCGTCACCCGCGGAATCGCGATCATCATCACCAAAGTTGAGGGAATTCCGCGAATCTCATGTTGACAATCACAACCAGCAACAACAACAACAAGAACAAACACAAACAGAAGAAGCGGCATCACCGCAGTTGATAGTGCCAACAATTGTCGTTGAGGATTTCGGCAATGTAGGCGGAAGTCCCACGGAGAAGGGCGACATTTTCTACGACGTGGAAACCAATCGAAACCCCTTAGACAGTGTTCATGATCAAATTGAAGACAGCAATCTCTTAAAAGTCCCCGAAGAGACTGACGACATCGACGACGACGACGACGACGACGATGATGACGATAACGACGACGATGAAGACGAAGAAGATCAATGGCATTTTGTCAATAGCCTGCACGAGAGCGACGACAGAGTGGCTGCGGGCGATGACATTGATGAAAACGCAACAAACTACCAAAAGACGGAAAACTCGTCCGATTCGAATCTCAGTACATCGGATTCCGGTATCGCAACGTCCGATCCCATCGCTAAGGTACTCCATTTGGACAGTTGCGATTTGGTCAACGACAGTGGCAAAGAGTTCTCACCGCATCGCTATCGTGACGGTAGTTCAACGGATTGCGATGAAAATCTTCCACGCTGTGACGACTTTGATTATTTTAAAGATCTGCCAACAGTTATTGACAATGTCGTCGAAGTGGTCACCGAAGATCATGACAGCCATTCGGCTATCCTAATCGAGAGTATAAGTTTGCCAGACGTTGTCGTCGAATCAACAACTGCCCATGCTGGTAATAGTTTATTAAAGAATCCAAGTAGTGATAGTGTGAACAGTGATGATCATCTGGGCGATAATGCTCGTAGTTGTAATAATGAAAGTGATAATGTGGACAGCAGTAGCAGTGTGAAAATGGGCAATACCCATTTTATACCAATTCGGGTGGAGAAACGTCGAAGTGTCGACGATAGTGTGCTGATGACGAAATCGGCTAATGGTGGATATTCACTTTATAATGGTCAACAGTATAATGAGGAGAAGCCAACGTTGGAAATTACAGTCGAGGATGATAAGGAAGCCGAGGAGGAACGTGCTGCCGAAGAGGAGCAACACAAGTAAATATTTTTTTTTTCGATTTTTTGCTTTCTTTGAATTTTGTTGGGTGAGTTAAGTACCTATATTTAAACATAGTCTGTTTAGGTTTGGTCAAAGAAAAGTTCCTCATTTCGAATGAGGTTATTTTTTTGAGTTTATAGCAATCCCTGTCGCCAGATTGGCTTTCTCTAGACAGGCTGAATGATGAAGCGATTTACACAGAGAATTAGCAATTTAACTATTTGCACAACTTTTATAAAATAGACACACACATCTCATTCTTTGTAAGGATTTAAGCCCCAACTTAAGAATCCTTTACTAAGTTTTATGTAGGTACCTCTGACATTCAGATTGACATAGTCCATATAGAGAGCCGCAAGCATGTTTTGCAAGCGTTCCCCAGAATATTTCCTGCTTGATGTTCAAACTTTGAATGTTTACCTTCCTTTGTAATTATCCTCTTCACCATATCATTCAACATCTCAGAAATTTTCATGAAAATTGTGTCATCCAATACTCCGCTTAAATACGCCTTCACTAGGTACATCAATCTACCACACATTCAATCCAAACGAGAACTGCAAGAGTTAAAAACAATCGCTTCGTCTCCAATCTCATAATCGATGCAAAATTCTGACGGCAGTTTACGCCTAAATATTGACTATACTCTTTGGCAACTTTTCGGACTTTTTCCTTTTCCATCAGAGCTAAATGACATTAAAAAACGTTTGTACGGGAGTTCTTCTTAACAATCTGGCAAGTTTAGTTCTTAATAAGACTCATTACTTCTGCCTTCATTGCGTTCTTCCAGACTTCACATGCATCCTGTTCATCAGGGTAGATACTGTTTTTTGCCACACCAGCGAAAATTTCAAGCTCAAAACCACAGTCATCGACTTAAGACTGGGACTCATTTTATATTTTGTAGTAGAACAAGTACTGCGGAACAGTATTTTTTTTTGTCGCCAACTACTACACGTTGGCAACAACTTAAGCCTAACAGGTTCTGAGTTCCTCTTCAGGTTTCCTTGTCATTATAAATGCATCTTTGGGTTGATTTTCGGGAAAAATTCAAACAATTTGCGCTGCAAGTTCTGTAAATTTATGGCAGGACTAGGTTGATATTACCAATTTGACAAAAAAAAATACATAGAGCGCTACAATTCTTTGACTTCCGTGTTGAGTTGAGGTTCCCGCGTTTAGGCGCAAACATTTAGCTGCACTATTAATATACTATATCCTCCACTGAGTGAAGGAGATGACAGTTCATATTATCACGACAATGCAAATCAGGCAAACTTGCGTACTTCAGGCGCAGGCGCATAGTTGCGTGCGACTATACTCGGCAGTTGTATGTAGTACCTGTTGTCAGGTTTTTGCTATGAAAATCCCCACGCTGCTGGCTAAAAGCTAACATTTTATTGCTTCTACATTTACTTACTTACTTTGGTGGCTCTACCATTCGGGGTGAACCGATGCTTCAACTAACAACCCTCTTCTAGTTCAGTCCTTAACTGCCTCGAGTTCCGCACTTCCGCAAGTCGGTTGAGGTCTACTAATACTTCTGCGCACTACTTTTGGCGATGTCTTCCTCTACTGAGTTATCCCTCCGTGTAACCGTCCTAGACTCGAATACCCTATGAGCCATAGCATTTATGTCCATCCACTCTACATGTTTTAGTCCTTTAGCTCGACACTTTTAGCTCTCGACACCAGTCTCTCTCCACTCATAGACTAACTGTCAGAGGCAATAGACGGAGGTAGACTGTTTCGGTTAGCCTCCATCCTTGCCGAAGACAAATTGTCACCCCTTTTCGACGTCAAGCTTTAAAGACCAGATATGTACTAGCCACTCTTCTTACGAGCGGACTGTCAGAGACTACCAGTGAATGGGTTAGACTGACCGACTCCTTCGATTTCGCCGAAGAATAACCGCCATATGGATGAGCTGACTATGACTACATCAGTCGACACTTTGAACATCTCGTCAGAGGCAATAGATGGAAGTTATATCCTATTCACACCAAGCCGAAAACCGAGTTTTCGTCAAAAAAGTTTAGAAAACTCGTAGATGCATTCACACCGAACACCAACTCGTTTTCGTTTGACATTTCAATTAGCTGTGAAACTAGCTATGAAATGTTTGTGGCGACTAGACTTTTATTTGAGTTACTAAACTTCGCTCGTATTGACATAATATACCAACAAAATTATTTAAGCTACTTGATAATCGTTAACTTATGGTTAAATAATTAACATAAGCGACATTCAAAATCAAAACATCTGAAAATACCATTTAGTTGTGGCAGGCTGGCAGGTAGTTTGCTCTTTATGGTGCAAGCAAAGATAACAAAAAAAAACTCTCACTCTTACTCTCGCTCTCACTCAGTCTCTCACATCCTGTCAGCAGTTTTGCTGAGCTCGTTGAATGTTGGAAAAGGTGTGTCTGCTTCAACAACCCAACGATCGTACTCGTTTTCGTGGCGTTTTCATGGAAAACGACCTCAAACAACTCGTTTTGAAAACTGCAATATGTGAAAACTTCTGTTTTCGATAAAGTTTTCGACTGTTTTCGCGAAAACCCAATTTTCGGCTTTGGTGTGAATAGGGTATTAGACTGTTTCGGTCACCTTTCGTCTTTGCATTCCTCCGAAGGACAAACCGTGGCCCCCATTTCAATACCAAGCAGTAAGATGGTTTGCTTCAATCAAGCTCTTCTACTCAGCATCAGTCGTTTCATGGACGAGTTGTCAAAGCAAATAAACGGGAGGAAGACTGATGCTACGGTTACCCTCCATCCTTTTCCAGTAGGCAATCCGTCCATTGACATTTGATTGATTCAACTACTTATTTCTGCCATGGACTAGTCTCCCTCCTTAGTGATGGACTGTCAGATACAATAGACAGGGGCAGACTGCTAGTTAAATGCTTACCCTCTGTTCCTACCCAAAGACGAACCTACACCAGGAGATGCTAATTCAAAAAAATGTCTAACCAATTGAGTTGACTGCTTCAATCATTGTTATCAGCTCTTAATGAAGTAAAATACGCAGAGATATATCTTTAAAAGAAATTCGCATGTGGCAATAGAGTTCCCACCTGTCATATCCGGCCCATCGTTTTTCTAGACACTTGCACGCCTCTCACAATCGACCTACAAATTTTGATCTAAATGTGTCCTGTCCTTTTAGGACTCATTAATTATCAGTTAATAGCCTACTCCTAACTGGGTAATTTTTTGCTCCTTATTCATTTTTGTTTTACCCGGCAGGACACCTTAATTACTGTTCAAAGATTTAGTTCGTCTTTTGTGAAGTTTTCCATTGGAAAATTAATTCTGAAATATTTCGAAATATATATAGTTACCCACATATATGTATGTGCAATTTTTTAATTACTGACTTTGGAAAAGGCAGTCAGATTTCATGTTGCTAAAACTATTACATAAACCACATAACAACTCCTATTGCCGTTGAAAATTATTATAATGTCCTGGATATGATAACTATTTCCTGTCACTCATGAGGCGATCATAGAATGATCGATATTTTTTGGCAAGATACATCAAACGCTAACGCACTTCTATTTAATGGTTTCTTTTGAAAACAATAACACATCCTGCTAATTTAAAACAACACCAACAACAAAATTTCCCACATGACTAATAGTTAATCCATACACCAATCTTCTTCGAAAAATACCAACATTTTTTTTTTATTCAATAAAAAGCCAAACGTATAATATTTTAGCAGTTTGTCAAGATAAATTCTCGCAGAAAAAAAGAACAGAGAGAAGAGAATGATTTTCGTTTTTTTTTTATTTATTCTTTGTCCCCTCTTTGTTTTTCTATATTTTTTTTTTTATTTTATTTTAAATTGTTTTACCGCAATAGAAATAAAGCGCAAAGTTATTTTTATCCTTGACTGAAATAAATCCGAAGATAAGAAAAAAAAAAAAAAAAAAACAATCAAGTTCAATTTGAATCGTATTGGTTTAGTCGTGACCTTTTTCAATCAAATTGATTAAGTAAAGGTTGACACAAAGTGAAATTGAAACGTAAATTGGCTCAATCAAGCAGGCTAAAGTTAAATACGTTTTTTTTTTGGATAGGTAATAAGGAAAGTTCTTTAAGGAGTAACTGCATAATGAGTTGGTACTTTTGGTTTTTATTCAATTTTGCATTCTTAAATTTTAAGTAATTTTGTTTCCCAGCTTTCCAAAGTTATTGTCAATAAAAGCCAGCTTTCGAGTAGAGGTATGATTTTTGACAGTAGCATTGTTTTTGGTTGTCATTTGGGATACTTCTCTTCTTCGATATAACTTTAAAGGTCGGTGCACATAGGTGCTTCATATGCACGTTTTTGACATTTTTGCAGCTTGTTGTACGCTTGCTTACAGCTTGTATATAAACAAACGAAGCTCCTGTCTACGGAGCGGCAAAGTCGCATTTGTGTAGTGAGTCGAAAGCAATTGTCATGCAGCTGGTCATTACTCAAGTGTATTGCAAGACGTATGGATGTTACCTTTTTTTAAATGTTGATTTCGGCTGAATGAAACTATTGCATGCATGAATAGCTTGCTCTTAGATCTCTTTCGCTTTCAAAATGACCAAAATTGAGATATGCCAAGACTATGCTAACGTCAATTTTTCTGCCGTAGTCTTTCCTGACAAGACATTACTACTTGATTTGATTTTCTAGACAGTGATTAACAAGTGTAATTCTTCACATGAATTCTGATCTTATTGTTTAATATTTTACTCCGTGTTGGTCGGTCGGTCTCGATTAAAATATTTTTTTGTGAAAAATACCTTTCTAAACCTGGGCAAAATAAATGCGATTTTCACAAAAAAATGTGTAAGCAAAAATATGAATGACCCAACTGGTAATAAGTGGCTATTTAAATAATACCACTCATAGAATACAGAAGCTGCGTAAAGTTGGAAAATGCAAGCTTTTAAGAAGTAGGATAGTGAAACCAAGCGTTACTTTTTTTCCAAAAAATTAAATCACAATAACTTGCAACACTTTTCCAAGAATTTTTAGTAAATCTGGTTAATTTTTTTTGATCATCTAGTTTAAGATAGCTTGAGTTGAATTCCGGAAGATATAGATTTTTAGAAAAATATTTTCGAACTCACCGGCAAGTTGATGTATCAATAATATGCATTATAATAATTTCATCTTTCGAGTTAAGGAAGGTTTAAAACAATACTAGGCACCATCAAGCATCCCATCCAACCTGGGATTCCAATTGGAACGAAAAAGTCAAACCACTCACCTCGTGAAAGTAAAACGCCACTCGGAATAAGGGTGATTGTAGAATGACACCTGCAAATCAGTTTACAGTACGGATAGGTCCGATAGATAGAGAAGGCCGTGAGTGAACCCGGAATCAGACTTTTGTAGTGTGTTGTGAGTACTTTAAGGCTAACCAATCTGGCCTATCTTGTCTATTGAGCAAGAGATGTGTGATGCCAATTAAGCCAAAAACTTCAAACTTGAAACATTTATCTCACCAAATTTCATCTCTAGCATTAGCGGTTCTCAGCATACCGGCCATCCTAGAATCCTGAAATTTGGCAGAATGCTAGATGCTGTGCATAGCTGTAAAAGACTGCAATACTTTGGTATTGCATTCGCTGAAGTTGTAGTCATTTGATTGCTTATTACTATTTCAGCAAAATACTTCACTTAAGTTATTTGACTTCAAAATCGAAGTCGCAGTATTTTTTGAAGTCTTAAGTAATGCAATCACCTGAAGAAGTCAAAAGACTTGAAATCAAAAGAATGCAATACTTTTTGATTGCTTGAATTCTTTGAAGTCTTTTTGAAGTCTTTTTTATTCTTTGAATTCTTTTAGTAATTTGACTTCAAAACATGCATTCAATGTTTTGAAGTCTTTTGACTGCTTGAAGTATTTTTATTGATTTGAAGTATATCTTGGTTTTATAGTTGTTTCGAGTACATACACATTTTTAAACTTATATCTGAAATATAGATCTCAAAAAATCAATCGAATACTTAATTTCTTAAAAAAAATACTTCAAATCAATAAAAATTGCATTACTTAAGACTTCAAAAAATACTGGGATTTCAATTTTGAAGTCAAATAACTTAAGTGAAGTCTAAAGATTCCAAAATTTGTATTTTTAATCAATTTACTGCAATACTCAAAAGACTGCGATTTTTTACAGCTTTAATGCTGTGGTACATAAAGTGGGAAAAGTCCAAAACTTGCGTTAGGACTTGCAGTGTAGAAAATTGGCGCAACAGGCGTGTTGACAGACACCCTAGGCCTAGCTTCTCACAACCATTCGCTTGTGTGAGTTTTATTTTTGGGACGAATGGAAATGACCTACATTTTTTTGCCGAGTCTGACCTTCTGAATTGAGAAACTTTTTTAAGACACACATACTCTCGGATTTTTGTCAGACGATCGCGAGAGGCGGCGCAGTGGAAAAAAACCTTAAGATGTAATTTGTGTTTTCCGGGGATCGCACAGTGTACAGAAAGAACAAAATTCAAAAAATTTATAATCTAAATTCAGGAGGCTCACTTTTGAAAACCAGTTATTATTTATTTGGGATACCTACTTACTTCCCATTGCCGTAGAAAGTTGAAATTTGGTAGAGCGGTAGGATCTGCATTGTAGGAAAGGGGAAATATCAAAAATTAAAAATTTTCCGCTTGCCAAGTAAACCTACCAATTTTTTTAACATGTAACCTTCTTAAACTAAGAACTTGGCGTACATTTAGATCTCATTACTTTCAATGGCTGACTATAGTTACACACTTTTTTTTTATATATGACAGAACTTGGCTGTTTTTTTACATTTATGTTTTTTGTGTGATTACTTTTTCACTCCACCGATTTTTTTTAGATATACGCTTTTACTTTGGCGACTCCAGTAGTTACCTTTCAGAATCAGAATCACGAGTAGGGTCTACAAAAAGTCGTCAGGAAAAAAAGCCGTCACTCTCAGCAAAAGGAATTTTTTGAAACCCATGTTATGGAGAGATATATCATATATTCGAAGTCTGTACTGCCTTTGGATATTTGGTTGACTTTTCCAAAACAGTAATGGTGTCCCAGTAACGCTTTCTTTCGAAGTGCTTTTGAGAGTGTCATTAGAGATTTGTCATCCTTGCAAACGAGTTATAACGATTTCGGAACATATCAGTGACACCAGACTTAAGGTACGGAATTTGCCGCAACAATGACCAAAAATTCACGTTTTTTCTACAAATTTCCTTTGAGCTTATTTTCAGATGCGAAATACCATACCATTGAATAGAAAATTAAGCACGATCTGGCATCACTTACACAGCTCGTCTGGGTCTGCGTTGCCATAATGTACTCATAGGTTATAATTATAAGGTTATGTAGAAAGAAGAGGCTATTTTCAAATTATTAGCCCTTAAAATTTGCTTAAGGTGAGGGCATTTCGTTACTTAATTTTCAATTTGCAAGAACAAGTATATATTTTCTATAAATAAACGTAAATAAATTCCATCTAAATAATTACCAATCCACCACTCTGTCAGCAATGAACTTCCCCCGAATGGAAAATCTCACAAAGCAAACATTATCCTCCACTTTAGCATTAAGTAAAAATAGTTCTTTAACTAATTGATCAATTTGTTTAAAAATTATATACAAAGATAATCAACAAATCCATTTAATCTATCGCAACAAGTTCATTTCAATGGTATTACCCTTGTATTGAAAATATATTTTCAAGTACCCATTTGAAATTTATCTCCAAGTAAATTATTCTTATAATCAAAGTCCGGCCAGCAGTATGCCAAAAACGATTTTACAAAAATTAAACACACAAAACGCGTGTAGATAAAACTCAAAAATAGCTGCTGCGCAAAAATACGTAACAAGTTTTTCGAAAGCGCGCTATTGGATTAGTTGTTTACATTATAGAGGTGGGATTTTAAAAACTGTTAAAACGAAAGAAACCATTTCCCCGAAAAATAAGCACACGATGTGATCACAGATCACACCCTTGGGCACATTGAAAGTTCAATAAATTTCATATAAACAAGAAAAAGTTGAAAAACAATTTATAGATTTGAGGCTGTGGATTTGTGGTTTTTCTTTTCCTATCGACGCATGACGTCAAAATTAATTTTTGGCAACCGCTCACAAGAAATCACCCCCTACGCATCTAGACATCACCATCACTGACAAGTCGGGCACTGCACTACACAGCATGCGAGGTGTCAAAAATGTAAAATTACATACACTCAAAACATAAATAGACAATCAAAAAAATGCATTGCCATAGTGTTAGCAAATATTTTCAAATGATTTGGCACACATTTCGATTTTCCGGTTGGAATTTCAACAAAAAAACAAAAAAAAAATGCAATAAGCCGTTGTATACCAAATGACCGAAATTGTGTCAAAAGTTAATGCATCCCAGTGTCTGATAGAAGAATCACATCATGCTGTAACAATATGCCGTTTGACAGTCCGTAATGCTGATTTACTATGCTAAATAGATCAACAAGTTTTTGAAAATATTTTACATGAACAATGACAGTTGATGGGGTTGATGACTCAAGACTTTTTTTTACACACAAAAAAAGAATGTAACAGAAAGACTGCGGTTATTTTTAGGCAAAATTTATTAATACAGTTCTCGGACTGAATGACGAAGATTATTTTAAGTCACAGTGACATTTTTTTTTTGTTTTGGCGAGCAAACATGATGCATGATCACATGATTTATAT
Source organism: Cheilosia soror (assembly GCA_949372485.1). NCBI lineage: Eukaryota > Metazoa > Arthropoda > Insecta > Diptera > Syrphidae > Cheilosia > Cheilosia soror. The sequence goes on from OX443563.1 coordinate 10,221,013, forward strand.
TAACTGTCAAATTTAATTGAGTTTGTACTGTACGTATGGGGGGATATTTTTACCATACGAGTGGGTAAATCATTTTTGACGCACAAGTAACATTTTCGTGTAATGGCAAATCTGTTCCCGTACTTTTCTCCGTGAAATGTACGCGAAAACTTTACGAAATCAATTTCAGATTCCATGGTGGACACAAATGTCAATTTGATTTATTTGAAAGATTTATGAAAACCTAATGGGGTAAATATTCATCAGAATCTTCATGGAGGGGATAGTTTTCCGCCATCGATAGTTTTTCGCTGACTTAGACCAGCAATGTGTGTCCATTAAATATAGCCCATAACAGCCGTTAAAAATGTAGAAATTAAGTAGCCCAGACGATTGTTGTTATTATTATTATTTAACCACAATATTCTTGCCCACATCCGCACCGGACTTTTGAGAAAAAAAATAATTTCTGAATGGGGTAGCGAGAAGTAACAACGATTCTCGCTAGTTGGGATTGACCCTGACAAATTTCTGTTGGGAAACAATAATTTGTTTAGAAACAAATCTATCAGTTCTGCGTTTAATATTCCTCTTTGACTGACATAATCTTCTCCCCTGACAGGAAGTGAACCACCCGTCAATTGACTGTGAGCCTATCTATCAATTGCACTAATTTTGCGATTTTGTATCAGAGGCAATTCATTTTTGAACAGAACAGAGAGGATGGCAACGGCATGCCAACGGAAACTCATACTTCTCCCGTGTCTTCTAAGCCTTTCTTTAAAAATGTCTTCTTTAAAATGTATTATAGCCGATCACCCGAAAAACAAACTTTAGTTCACTATCTGGTCTAATATTAGCGGAGTTGCTAGGACGGTGGCCGATTTTCTGAAAAAGAGGAATTTATAAGCGATCTCATAAAATCATTAAAAATTCTTCCTGGAAGCCTGCTGAATACACAACCCAATGAACCCACCTCTTTAACATCCTATACTTCTCTCTTCTTGTAGCTTGCGTCAAATTCAAATACAGTAATACATACCTAATTGTCAAATTCTAGTTGAAGCTTGAAATCATTGAAATACTATACATGGACTGCTAGGGAAATGTCAGTTACATACAAACCTGCGAGGAACAATGAAGCAAACAAAGGCACTAGCCCTTTTGTGTCAAAGTAAGAGAGACACTGATCAAATTTTTAAAAATAGGGCAGTTCCAATTCGTCACCCAAAAAAGTGCGCAAAAGCTTTACAAACACAAGATTCGTATGCATCTATCAGAGATGATTGCCAAATTATTTGGAGCGCCAGTCAAAAACAGTGGAATGTCATTCACAAACCGGTATAAAATTAAAATTCTTGCACCTAATGGAATTTTTCCATTTTCAACGCGATCGCGTTAATGACTCACGTGAATTAATTTTAATCATTTTTCTCCTCGAATAACGATACTCATGCACACAGAAACAATATGACATAAACAATACGCTGCCGCAAATAAATTCACTATAGGAACTGTGCCAACAAATTAGAAATTTAATAATTCTCGGTTTTGTATTTCGTTGTCAGAAATGCGAGTGTAATGTGTGTATAAGAGCATAAGATCGTTTTTAACCTATATTTTGTCGAATAATTAATTGAGCTTTTGCTGAAAGTGAGTTTAGCTAATTTATAAAGACATAGTTTAGCCATTTTAGCTATGCATATGCTATATGAATAGAACTTGACAATTTGTAAAATCCCCGTCCATATTAAGCACCACTCATAGCGAATTCCGCGAGAAAATGGTTGCCATCGCTTCCGCTTTTACGTTTCGCGTGAATTTGAGCAGACCTTTAGACTGTCATACGGAGTTAAATACATATATCAAACCTTCCTAACTTAAAACATTTTTCTAATGGATCAATTTATTCCCCCCTTACAGGAGAGACTTAGTTGATCAAGAGTCCCGCTTTAGTACGCAGCTGGATGATGCCCAAAAGAACATATACAATCTACAATCCAAGGTCAATGAACTACAGTCAAAGATCGATAATTTGGAGAGGGAGCTGTCCGTCAAGTCATGGAATGTTGACCGTAAGTTTTCAAGTTTGAAACACATATTAAAACAGTTATAATATTAAAATTTCTTAAAGGTCTACAAGGAGAATTGGGAGCTGTCCATAAGGAAGATGAATGTGTCCGCCAAAGACTTAAACTTCTCGAGGATGAGAAAACAACACTTCGACAGAAATATTTCGAAACCGAAGAGGAACTCAATAGCAAATATGGTAAAACTCCACTTTTGACCATTAATTTATGCCTTTAAACCATTTCGCCATTTTTATAGACGACCTCGAACGCCAGTACAAAGAGCTGGAAGAAAAGTACAAACAAACGCAAACGCTAGCCGGTAACCTACAAACTCAGCTGGCGTGCGCACAAAGTGAAACCGATCTATGTCGGCAGGAAACGGAAACTCTCAGGCAAGAAAAGGACGAACAGGTAAGAATTTTGGAGGAAGCCTTATCCACTGCGAAGGTTGAACAAGAAGCGATGCAGGCAAAATGGCAAAAGGAATTCGAAACCCTGAGAACGCAAAATGCTGGTGAGTCTTCCTTGAAGCTGCTTTCCTTTAAGGCCTGTTATAAAACGAAAACATCTGTTCAATTTAGATCGCGAGGAGCACCTTATGAGCGACTGTGAATGGCAAATGCGGCAAATGCAAAGATCCTGCAAAGAAAAACTCGACAAAGCCGAGCATCTACGAAAGGAAGCCGTCGAAAGGAATTCAAAAATCGAACAGGAGGCTGAGGATAAACTCAACGAAGTCATTCACTTAAAGTCTTATGAAGCTGAAGTTAAACAACTGCGTGGTTTAACGGCTGATCAAGAAAATTCCATATCATCAATGAGGGAACAAATTGAATCATTAAAAGCCGATTTGGTCACTGCCAATGAGAATCTGGAAGAGCAGATTGAATGCGTTCGCAGGATTAAGTATCAGTGTGATAAGTAAGTTGGGGCGCAATTTTTGTTTTAAGCCATCCTTCAGCTAGCTCATTCTGTTGCTAAAGCCTCCCAAATCGTATTTTAGTAGTCGCATTCATGCATGGTCTCCAAAAGTACCACTCTGGCTTTTTTTTTTAACCTATCCAAGCGTATTTTGCTATTTATCTGCTTTCTTAGTTGTCCCGCACCCAAGTCTCTTCTTCGTATAGTTTTGACACAAAGTTCACCCTTTATTAGTGCTATTTACGACAAGGAACGTCAGATGTTACAGAGGATCGATGAGGTTCGTAATGAAGCTGCAGCTCGATGGGAAAACAAATTAATGTAAGTTGACAAAAGATGTAGTGTTGGTCTTGTGTAAGGGATGATGAGGTGTGTTTTTTTTTTACAATTACAGAACAGAGATGACAAGACTGAAAATGGAACTGGAGTCCGTCTATGTGGATGAGAGGCGAGAAGAGCTGGATAAGCTTCAAGCCGAGCACATAGAAGAACTGAAGGCACTTACAACCCGATATACAGCCAATGAAGAAGAACTGAGAGCGGAGGTAAGAAAAAGTTGCAAGTCGTCACTCGTCATTGAAAAGCTATTCATCTTATTAACTGTCAGATTATGCCTACATAGTTTTCAGTTTCTGACAGTTGGATTGACAAAAACAAAGGGACGATTTGAAGAATTTCACATTTCCTAAGACTTATGTCGTTTTCGGTTGGTCGTCCAGAACCGTACGGAAGAACTCTCCGCGATTCTCTTCTTTTCAGGAGAAGAGTCCCAATCGAACGGTTTCAGAAGTGTTCGGATTGCATACGAACGGTTCTGGACGACCAATCGAAAACTACATTACAGTTGCTGTCGTGTCAAAACTAAAGCAACAACTTCACAAATGACACATTTTCTGACACTGACACTGACACATATGTCATATTTCCCGACTATGACAGTTATTTTTTCTACACAAATCTCACATTTTTTAACATTAAAAACATTTAATAGAAACTTCATTTCAATTATAATTTGCATTCACTTTGTCTCTTTTTATAGCTCTCCGAACTTCGAGAGTCACTGCGACAGCGAAACGAAGAATTTATGGCATTGCGTGAAAAATCTGACAATGCTATTCTACAAACAAGAATGCATCTAGATCGTGCTGACAGAGACTATCAGACGGCAATGTGCCGCGAGGAAGAAAAGCGAGAATTATTAGTTGGTAAGATTAAACGATCAAAATATTTAGAAGATCTTCTTCAACTGTCATCTGTAGAATCTCTTCGCAAAGAATTCGAGGAAGAGAAACTCGAAATGGAGGAGAAATTCCGTGAACGACTTGGTCAAGTGCAAGCTGAATTTAATAAGGAACTACAAATTTCCACACAGGAGATGTCAGATCAACATCGAAAGGAAATGGGTAAGTATGAGTGAAGTTGTGAAAATTTATACAAAGAATTGTTCTGTCCCTGAATTTATTTGTGGAATTGCTCCATCTTTTTCGAACAAATTAATGAGTTACAATAATATTCATTACATATTATGCATTACCATTTTTTGCTTTCACTTCATTCTACAAAATTGTGAATGGAACGCTAAAATAGCTGTCATATCCAAAATTTCTTTGACATTAATTTTGAAAAACGCAAGAATCGATTCACCAAAACCCACGCGAATGAATTAAAAGCGAATGAATTTTACAGGGACATTTTTTTATATACAATTATCTATTGTGACCTACAAAATGTTTAAGGTTAAAATAGATAATTTATAAATCGCAAAGTCTCAAAACTATTTTTACAGTCTTTATCTAGTGGATATCTTAAATCAAAAAATAAAGCTCACAATGACGTTTTTCATAAACAATTATCTATTGTGACCTACAACAAAATTTAAGTTGGGGATTAAAAATTGCCACTAGTAGCGACCATTGAGAATTTACCGCCGATTTGACAAATTTGCTAAAATAATTTGGCAATTCTATTGATCATTATGAATCCATGAATCTGTTGCTACTTTTGACAACTGATATTTACTTCTTTGTCACCCAAATGATGAGAAACTATTAGATAACCCGTAAGAGCAAAAAAATTCGAAAAGTTTAACGACATACTCTACTCATGCTCAATATACGAATACTAAGTAAAAATAGTGTAAAAAATGTGCTGTACCCATTTTGACATGCTTATGAAACTGCACACATCTGTCATCCTTTGCTTGAAAACAAAAATATTTAACTCAGTTCTGCTTGCGAAATAAGATGCGCTTAGTTGAAAGTTCACAGTTTTCGCGGAACTTTTGTGTTTGAAGCTTCAACTTTTGTTAAAAATTTCATAAACAAAAAAAAAAAAAAACAAATACTCTCACAGCGGAAATATCTCTAAGGATGCAGAAAGAAAGAAAACGTGGTTCGGTCACTACATCTAAATTACATACAAATTCTGACAGTTCCCTTAAAGGTCTAACCCAACCTTTCCATTTGTCAATTTGCCCGCAACGATTTTAATTCGAATTTCATTCCAGAACAACAATGGCAAAAATTGGTCAGCGATAAAGAGGAAGCCATCCAGGAACTAGAAGTCCGACACAGAAAAAAGCTTGAAGAAGCTGAAAAATGCATAACGTAAGTAGTCTTTGTTTTGACAGCTTTTCGCGCGCCTTTAAAAAATCAGTCGTCCATATTGTTTTTTTCAAAATTCTGCATCACCTCAGCGAATGACAAAGAGAAAACACAAAACGGGATTGTTGTCTTTTAAAGTAGTCCTGTTTGTGTTACTTTGTGTTATGTTTTTTCTGGTTTGAAAATAATTTTGCTTGACATATAAACGGTAGTTTTCAAATACGCATCATATTTTGATTCTTTTGTTTTCTTTTGTAGCGTACTGTTGTTGTACTGTCGTTCTTTTTGTATTTTGTCTCTTTATTTATTTTTTATTTCTTTTTCAACAGAACGAACCGAGCAGATGGTTCTTCGGCAATCTCTGCTTTATTCGTGATCACAAAGGGAGCGTGCCCTTTCATCCCATCGGTTTTTGCACTTTACATGACAATGTCTCCCAGCATTGCATTTGCATGTTTAATGTTCACCTTTGCTCTTTATGTTTATGTTAAATTGAAAATTATTTAAATTGTTACATTTTGTTTGGGTTAACTGTAATTGTTATTTTTACTTTGGTAAATCTTAATATTTTATTGGGTGTTTCCATTCGGCTGTCATTCGGGACACGACTACGTAACGAAATGTCAAAGTTAAATGTGCTATGTGGCTCGCTTCGCTCGCGGCAAGAACTTTAAACTCCAGTAGATACATATAATCATTTTCGGACATTATGCTGTACGTTTAGGACCCAACTTTTATCTTTATAAATAGTTATTAATTAAATTGTGATTACGTTACGTTGGTTACGTAGCCGTGTCCCGAACATCGGTAAACGTCAGTCAGTACAAAATCAACGGCCGAAAAGACACTTGGATATTTCTTTTGGGGGGATAATGATGAACTTTTGAACTGTGGAGGTATATATCTTCTTGGCGATTTTTGAAGGGGCACGCTCCATACGACACGATGTTTCCAGTTATCTTTAAAACTAGGCCAGCTCCAATTTTATTTCAATAAAATTTGTATTTATTTATTTTTTAAATATTTTTCCTGGGAAAGGGGAACCTATAACGCTTCATCAGCGCGCCGAGATGCTCGCAGATGTATGTTTGTTCTGCACTTAAATTGCTGCAAATTGTAGTCTTCCGGAAATATATCCCCAGGAAGCGTGTTCCAAAGTTTGCTTGTCCTGTAAGCCTGTAACAGAAGGAGTTTTGGAAAATTGATGTCCTCGCGGTTGTCAAGTGTACTGTATGGTCATGAGCATTAGCAGCCTGCCTTGTGGGGTGCCCAAAAGTTGCATTTCGAGGGATTATTTGTTTGAGTTCCTCGAACATCTACCATAGAAGTACTTACAGAACAAGCAAAGGTCAGCGACTTGTCTTCTGTGTACCAACGGTTGTAGATTCGATGTGAGTGTAGGGTCTCCAATAAGTCGTCTCTGTATGCGGTCAAGTAGGTTAAGTGAATGTTTTGGGGTCGAGCTCCAATTAGTTTATCAGAGACTTTGACGATGAAAGAGAAATAAAATATCAGCAACTTTTATTTTGGTGGATAGCGTTACTCTACCCGGAACCTTTGAAACTGTGTTAATGAAGTACCCGCAAAGTACACCAAGCTTTTCAAAACTAAACGTCTACGTGAGTTTTTATATTTAAGACAAATGGAAGGCAGCTACAATATTTTGAGAAATGACATCTTCAACCTCAGAACAAGTTGTCTAAAACTAAAATCTATTTTCATATTCATCAGTCTGTCTGCTTTTTTTTTTTCTCGACATTTACATGATGGAAGATTTGCAGTTTGAACTCCTTTCCATACATTAAACGTGCACCACAATAAAGCATATTCAATTTTTTTAGCGGTGCAGGGAAATAAGTTCCCAGGAACTAAGTCCACTGAGGGATTCAGTTCCCACCTACTGGGAAATAAAACCACTTTTGTGAAGTGGACTTAGTCCCCATGTAAGGTGGGAAATAAATTCCGAAAACTGTTGAGTGGTTTTATTTCCCTTTTAATATACCCAATTTCGTATCACATACTGCAAATCTGACAGTAAACCCAGGGGGTTGCAGGGGGGCAGAATCCTCCTCCCCTTATACGTATTAAACTGTAGAAAGTGTACTAAGTTCCCATAAGAAAGTGGACCTAGTTCCCACCTTACCTACATGGGGACTAAGTCCTCCCACTAGGTGGGAACTGAGTCCCCCAGTTCCTGGGGACTTATTTCCCTGCTGCGTTTTAAGCTACTATTTTTCATGGCAAAAATCGTTATCATATTGACGTCAGATTTTGCCTACACACAACTTTAAAACAGAACCTGACGTCATATGTCAAAAATTGACATCTGCATTAGTAGCTTTTTAGGTATTAACTCGAGAAACGTGCTTTAATTTCCACTTCGTTCCCTTAACACTCCTGAATTCAAGATTCTTCGCCACATTATCGCATTCACCTTCGCGTCCTTTTTTGACATTCCATCTCGACACTTGACGAGGATTTAATTTTTTCTGGCTGGAATTCTTATTTGTTATAGTATCATTCAGATAATTTGCATTAGTTGTCACCAATAGGAAGGGGAAGCAAAACGTCTGTTGTAGTCATTGTAGATAAATGGGTCTGTAAAAAAAGTTACTCATACGCCCCCATAAAACTTGTATTTACACTCAGCGCAAAGTTCATCATTATCATTTCCCCACTCATATTCTTATACACTTTGCGGAAGTTTTTCTGTTTATTTTTTGCCCCCTTTTCCCACATTTTAGATCATTATCAGATTTCTTGTTTTTTTTTTATCCAACCCTATTGTTCAGTAACAAAAAAAAATTAAAATTATATATTTATTTTAATTTACCACGCTTAATGGCTTAACGATTATTATTTTGTTTTTACTCTCTTTCCTTTTCTTCCCACTTTATAATTAATTAAAAAAACAACACAAAATTTAAACTTATTAACCCCAGCGATATTGAGACGCGTCATCGACACGATCTGGCGGACCTGAAAAATCTCTATGACACGGAAAAAGCATCACTCGATAAGCGTGACATTAGCAATTCTCAAGAGATTGAACAATTGCATCGCAAATGCAGATGTTTAACAAATTTGTGAGTATATTTTGTTGTCATAAATTTCTGTATTAATTTCGTTCGTACGAATATTTTATTGTATGCAACTGTTTCGCAGCTTTTTCAAATTTTCTCACCATCATCATTCGCCATTGACTTTGTTTAAACTTGTTCTCTTTTATTAGATTCGAGGAAATGCGTATGCGTTATGAGCGTCGTGATCCACGTCCAGAAGATCTGCGAGAAATCGCTGAACTTCGCAGTCGTTGTGAGGCTCAGGAAAGAGATATCTACGAGTTGACCGATCGTCTGCGTGAAATGCAAATTCAACTGGAAGAACTGCAACAAAGTGGTGGTGATAGTAATAAGAAAAAGTCACAGATTCGTAGGCCGCCACCAAAAACAATTCCCACAAATTGTGATGTCATTTACGAAGAAAACGAAGAACGCGAATCGCCACCTCCACCTCCACCACGTCCAATGACATCGCCCAATGGTCATCTCGAAGGAAACGAAGATGACGATGATGATGATGACGATGAAGAAGAGGATTCCGAAAGTAGCCCATACCAAAAAGACACCATCAACGATGATGATCGTATTGGTAGTGAGAAGACCACAAAATCGTTTCTAACTGACACAATCGAGAATAAAAACCAAACGATGAATGATTTCAATCAAATTATCGAACCCGAAGAGTGTTAGGTTTGATGACTCGACTGAGGAACAATTTAAGGTGCCACTCTGATTTATTTGTATTTACTTCGGAATATGATTTTTAATTCAGATTATTATAAATTTTTTTTTATCACACATTATGTTATTTAGTTTTGTATAACACATAACTCATAATAGTTCCTGCTCTCTCTTATGCTTTAAATTTTGTTTTATTTTTATCTTGTTATTGAAGTTTTTATTATTGCATCTGTTATTGAATTTAACGATTTAATTATTTTTTTTTTTAACTGGAATGGACATTTTGTAAAATACCTACTTATATGAAAACATTGTATAAATTTATGAGAAAAAATAGTTTGTACCAAAATTATTAGTTAGAATTAAGTGTTAATTTTAAAAGAAGAGAATGAAGATAGAAGAACTTGTAACAAAGAAAATAAAAATTAATATAAATACTTGCATATAACAATATTCCGGATGAATATTGCCAAATTATATGTCAAATAAACGATTTTTGTAATACTACAAATGGTTTTGGTGTTTTTTTTTTTAAATAAACAGCGTAATATTTAGGAACCGCTTTTACTATTATTATTTAATTGGAAGTAATTTAGAAAGTGCATCTTATAAATTTTAAGCACTCCTAGAAAGTGGAAGAGCTGGTGGAAATAAGTTATAAAGCCTATTGTCCTAAAAGACGAATTCATTGTGAAATAAGTTTATATATTGGTAAGAAACTAGCTCCTTCAGGTGCTTTGGCAGGGCCTGTCATATTTAGTGCCTTTCCCCAGCAGAACCGGATATGTTGGGGCGGACCTATCTTCATCGGCTCTTACTCACTGAAATATTAATGGACATTGTAAACAAAACAATTCAAAAAGCAACAAATACACATAGACGACGAAAAGGACAACGTGCCGAATGACACGACGAACTATAGGATAACAAACAGCGACAACGAATCAAATATTCCATCGGATTTGGACTTTAAATCCATCGACTCGTCTGCTTCGGACGCGGAATTTAGAACTAAGGCCAAATTGATTGGACGAGGCAAAAAGTTTAGCCCCAGTGTCAAAATGTTCAAGAAGCTACGCGCAGCTAGGCACAAATTGGCTTCAGTCCTGGCGAAACCAGGCGAAACCAGGGGGCCAACTATGTAATTCGATTCTACTTTCGATTCTATTCGAAAGTTGGTTCCGATTCTACTTTTAAACAGAACTACGTATGAAATTAGAATCGAATGTAAGTAATGCCAACTTTTTCCCAAACAAATTCCGACTTTCGAAGTCTTTCTTTGTGTTTGACAGACTTTTGAATAAAACGAAATAATCATTTGTTGTGATTCGTGAATAGGTGCTAAATCAACATGGACAGTGTCGCAATTTCATTTTTTACCGACAAAAATGAGGATTGCAATGATCAAATTGAGCCAAGGTGATTTTGGGATAAATCCTTTAGATAAGTCGGGATGCATTGTCATGTATTGAACAACATCTCAAATTGAGATGTCTTTGCCTAAATTATATTTTAATACTCTTAATAATATTTAATAAATTATGAACAAATTTCTTACTCACATTTTTTGAGATTTCTGCAATCTACACAGCCTGTTCGCAAACACATTTGCATTAGAATGATTATTTGCGAATTCGAATGGTTTTGGCATTTACTTTAGGATTAGGTAGTACCAAAAAAAATAGACAATTCGAGGTCCGTTCGATTTTCGAATATGAGCGCTGGCTATAGAGTTACAGAGTACGTATCTTCCGAATTCGAACATTTTGATTGTAGAATCGAATTACATAGTTGGCCCCCAGACAGTTCCTGGGATGAGAAGGACAGGGAAACCATTCGATGGGTGGGCGCGATACTGAATGAAGGGGATATTCCACTGATGCATGAGGACTCCCCCTCTCTACCAGTGGCCGCAACCAACTGTCGAATAGTCTGGCCACAGGGCCTAAGCCCAAATAAAAGCAAAGACATCCGCTCAACAGAGCAGGCCCTACAAAACCGACGAGCACTTGTTACAGGAGCAGCAAGCAAAGAAGTCCTTGTTTCGGGAGGACCATCTGCAGCTGTTGCCAAGAAGGACTTTATGTCCAAAAACCAAGGCCAACTTCGATGGAAGAAACTCCGTTGACCTCTCATCAATGAGGTCAAAAAGCTAAGACGTATCCAACGTATGGAAACTGTATGGAGGAGCGGTCTACGATCAACCCCCACTGCTACACTAAATGTTATCCTATGTCTAACACCTATTCAAATGCGCATTTAAATGGAGGCAAGACTGAGTATTCTTCGCCTGTTATATTCTAACAACACTGATCCCTATTCCTTCCCTGGCGGTCATCTGACTTTGATTTACGTTATGGACCCTAAAAGCCCATTCAAAATCTAGACGACATGCTACCGAAATATGGCTTACATAAAAACTTTTCTATCATCTCTAAAGGAGGACTGGGTTTTCCCACACACCAAATATAAAAAACCCTACATGTAGACTCTATCTCGAGTGTGTCGAAGACGAATCCTCTCTTCACAATCACATACTCATGGAATGTCCGGCTCTTTTTCGTCTCAGAAAGAATATCCTTTGCTAGGAAATATGTAATTACTTCAGCAAATTTAGCTGAAATACACCCAGAGAAGATACTTGTCTTCCTGAATGTCTCCGAAGTAAAAACATCGCTCTACGACTTCACCAGGGAGGACCCAGTAGGCTCCATTTAAAGAGGCCATAGTGCCAGAGCCACTTGAAGACTCTCCCGACTTATAATCTAATCTAATCTAATCTAACCCCTCTCAAAAGACTTTGCATTTGAACGTGTTAAAGTACTCAGACGGAGTGAGATAAAGCTCTACAGATGCACCTTTTTATCGAAATAAAATAAAAAAAAAAAAACAGTGGACTGGATCGTGCGTAACTTGTTGTTTTATGCTATTTTCGTGATATTTAGAGTATTGTTTATACAAGCCAAATTAGAACTGTATCCCAAAAATTGCTGTACGTTGCGTCCGGGTATAGATCACCTTTGTAAAACACAGGACGAAAGACTCATCTGCTAGACAACAGAACTTCAGGTCAAGAACAACATGGAGGTCAATTGTTATGACGGAAGCCCATGGGCCAGATCGCGTAAAATAAAAACGATCGAGCGACATCGTTTTCACAAAAGTTGTCTCTATCATATCTGTGATAATAGACAGAGACTGCTAGTATCGAAACGACGTCGTTCGATCGTTTTCATTTTACGTGATCTGGGCCCAGTCCAAAAATTTGGGATCGTGGACACAGCTAAGGTATCGAGCTGCAAACCGAGAGAGATGGACGGACCTAGTTGTCGCCCTATAGGTGCCTACTCTAGGAGAATTTAAAGTTTTGCTGCCAATAGCAGCTTCCGGGAATAAAAGAAGAAGAACTATGATTAGGGCACAACTTTTCTCCTATCCCCATGAATCAATTAAGGTTGGACGAAAGGAAGATGAGAGGGCATGAAATTGCCACGAGTAAACGAGTTACTTGCCCAAAAATGGTATTTATTAAATAAAACACCATTCGATTTAATAGATACATCTGATTTTCAACTTGTGTATCTTCTTTTAAATATTTATTTAAGATTGTCATTAACTTTTTCGTAAGCAATCTTTACCATCTTAAAATCTATATTTAAATATACATCAACAACATTGATAAATGAAGAAATACAAAATGAAAATTAATTTCTTAAATTTAATAATATCTAACAATTCATCTGTAAATCGATTTCCGTCATTCTATGACCTTTACCTCTTTCATTCTTTTTGTTTGCTTCTTCTTTAACATAAAAAATGGCATCTTTCTTTTATAACAAAAATATAAACAAAACTAATCACATAATTCACTTCACATCACATAATTGTACAAAACTCAGCTTGCTACACTGTGAAATCCCTGCACATTTTAACGATATAACAGTTGCATATAATATATTATATTAAAATCTATTTCTAAAAATCTATTATAAAGCTGAAAAAACTGTGAACATACATTTTATGTATGTAATTGATTTTTTTTAAAACATCTCTTTGTTTTTGTATACTATAAATATTTACAATATTATGGAATTAATCAAAATTACACAATTACAAGAAGAAAGAAAAGTAGGCTAATTTAAATTAGCATTTTAGTTTACTTTTAGAATGCTAACAAACTTTGTTTATCATCTTGACAAGTTCCTTATATAAAATGCATTCTCGACTTCGAGGCTTACAAATTTGTCGGTGGTCCAAATGTAATCCGCATACTTCACCAATTCCAGGATCTGAAATTGAAAAAGAGATATATTTTTGTCAATAAATTTGTAGAGATATTTTGACATTAGATCTAATTTCGTTTGCTATTGTACTCATAATCGTAATTATTCTTCTCACATCGCGGCCCCGCCATTTATGTGCGTAATGATGTAGCCTACCACAAGTTCCTGAAGATTTTGGCCAGTGTTGCAATTCGCAATTTAATTTCAAATGGCTCAAATTTTATGGCCGTAAGCAAGTAATTTATTACTGTTTTCTTTATAGAAGCCCTAGCGAGTTCGATGTGTTGTCTGAATCCATAACAAGAATTGTTTCCCTGTACCCACAACATACTAAAATCATCATTGCGGGTGATTCACAATTCTGACTGGCTTCGTTATTTGAACGGACAACGCTCGAACGACATTGACGGCCAAAATGCCAAAACACTGGACTTGTTTCTCACCTCCCACCCTAATAAATACTCCATTGAAGTATTGTCGCCTCTAGGCTCCACTATACCATATCAGCTAATTTCTCGTACTCCTGCCACAAAGTTAAAGAAAAAACTCCGACAAGAGCAGTATGGCAATACGAGGAAGCCAACTGAAGTTAAGTTTTCGGTCTCACAAAGCCAACCCATCTGAGGAAAACCGAAAAAAGTTTCAACGAGTCAGAAATGACTGCAATGCCCCAATAAAGTGTGTCAAATTCTCATATGACCAAAAGTTGAGCAACAAATACTACAATGTCCCAAGGATAGTAAGAACTTTTGGCCATTTGTAAGAAATATTCAGAATTCGGCCTCATCAGCGATCCCAATGCTCATTTAAGATGACACTCCAGCTTTCAGCTCTTTGGACAAAGCTCATCTGCTCGCTGCACATTTCGCAGCCAGCACAATGTTTCCAGATTGCGCTATGTTCCCACCTGTAGTCGAGAGCGTCGTATTTACCATGGGACAAATCAATATTCGCTCTTTTACAGTTGCAAGAGAACTTAATGATCTCAACATAAATAAATCCGCTGGTCCAGAGTGTTCTGGAAAGGTGTTCTTCAACGCTGGCAAAACCCCTGCGTTAGATTTTCCATCTGTCCTATTCTTGTGAACTCTTTCCGAGTATGTATAGGTGGAAAACAGCATTTGTCTAGCCCGTCCCTAAAAAAGGCGGATCTTCTTCTATCATTAATTACTGACCCATAGCGCACTTACGACTTACGTCCATTCTTTCTAAGGTCATGGAAACGCTGATAAATCGTCAGCTTATGAAATATCTTGAATCACGCAAACTCCTCAATGACCGGCAATACGTTTTCCGTGGCAATAGATCCACTGGTGGTTTGATGACTTATCTCACCGAGAAGTGGAACAAATCCCTTCATCACTTAGGTGAATCGAAGATTTCTGCGCTTGATATTTCAAAGGCATTTGACAGAGTTTGACACCAAGCTCTTTTGTGGAAAATGCGTGCTCAAATCAAACGTTTCCTTCAATAAATCAATTGTGGCACGAGCTGTGTGACATGTTGCGCCGGCCGTCTTGTTGAAACCACAACTCCTACACATCACGGTTGTTCGATT